>JAZDXN010000026.1:1378514-2757028 GCA_037013495.1 Hippophae tibetana | reverse complement strand
GTATAGCTCTATTGAAATAAACCAGAAGTAAGAAAAATGAAAATGGTGCGTCAAAAACTTTAAACACTCGTTAAGTGATGTAAATGATGTAATTTGGGTACAAAAACGATTTTCCTGGGCGGGACCAAAACATATTGTGTAATTTCATACGAGCTTCGATTTGATATATTATAATAGTGGTTTCGGTAGCCGAGTGAAAAGATATCTATGTTGAAAGTTGTAACTCATATTTACCAAATGTTTTGTTGTTTTTGAAATTGTGAACGACATCCTCTTTCTTTTTCTCTTCTCTTATTTTTTTTTTGAAGAATAGAGACTTATTGGAAATATAAATCAACAAACCTATGTCGGCACCAATATCTCCTGTATAGCTCTATTGAATTAAACCAGAAGTAAGAAAAATGAAAACGGTGCGTCAAAAACTTTAAACACTCGTTAAGTGATGTAAACGATGTAATTTGGGTACAAAAACGATTTTACTGGGCTGGAGCAAAACATATTGTGTTATTTGATACGAGCTTCGATTTGATATATTATAATAGTGGTTTCGAAACCCGAGTCAAAAGATATCTCCGTTGAAAGTTGTAACTCTTATTTACCAAATGTTTTGTTGTTTTTGAAATTGTGAACGACATCCTCTTTCTTTTTCTCTTCTCTTATTTTTTTTTTAAGCAAACAGACTTATTGGAAATATAAATAAACAAACCTAGGTCCGCACCAATGTCTCCTGTATAGCTCTATTGACTTAAACCAGAAGTAAGAAAAATGAAAACGGTGCGTCAAAAACTTTAAACACTCGTTAAGTGATGTAAACGATATAATTTGGGTTCAAAAACGATTTTCCTAGGCTGGAGCTAAACATATTGTGTTATTTAATACGAGCTTCGATTTGATATATTATAATAGTGGTTTCGAAACCCGAGTCAAAAGATATCTCCGTTGAAAGTTGTAACTCATATTTACCAAATGTTTTGTTGTTTTTGAAAATGTGAACAACATCCACTTTCTTTTTCTCTTCTCTTATTTTTTTTTTTGAAGAATAGAGACTTATTGGAAATATTAATCAACAACCCTAGTTCGGCACCAATATCTCTTGTATAGCTCTATTGAATTAAACCAGAAGTAAGAAATATGAAAACGGTGCGACAAAAAATTTAAACACTCTTTAAGTGATGTAAACGATGTAATTTGGGTACAAAAACGATTTTCCTGGACGGGAGCAAAACATATTGTGTAATTTGATACGAGCTTCGATTTGATATATTATAATAGTGGTTTCGATACCCGAGTCAAAAGATATCTCCGTTGATAGTTGTAACTCATATTTACGAAATCTTTTGTTATTTTTGAAAATGTGAACGACATCCTCTTTCTTTTTCTCTTCTCTTATTTTTTTTTTGAAGAAAAGAGACTTATTGGAATTATAAATAAATAACCCTAGGTCGGCACCATTATCTCCTGTATAGCTCTATTGAATTAAACCAGAAGTAAGAAAAATGAAAATGGTGCGTCAAAAACTTTAAACACTCGGTAAGTGATGTAAACGATGTAATTTGTGTACAAAAACGATTTTCCTGGGCAGGACCAAAATATATTGTGTAATTTGATACGAGCTTCAATTTGATATATCATAATAGTGGTTTCAATACCAGAGTCAAAAGATATCGCGGTTTAAAGTTGTAACTCATATTTACCAAATGTTTTGTTGTTTTTGAAAATGAAAACGACATCCTCTTTCTTTTTCTCTTCTTTTTTTTTTTTGAAGAAAAGATACTTATTGGAAATATAAATAAACAACCCTAGGTTGGCACCATTATCTCCTGTATAGCTCTATTGAATTAAACCAGAAGTAAGAAAAATGAAAATGGTGCGTCAAAAACTTTAAACATTCGATAAGTGAGTTAAACGATGTAATATGGGTACAAAAACGATTTTACTGGTCGGGACCACAACATATTGTGTAATTTGATACGAGCTTCGATTTGATATATTATAATAGTGGTTTCGATACCCGAGTCAAAAGATATCTCCTTTGAAAGTTGTAACTCATATTAACCAAATGTTTTATTGTTTTTGAAAATGGGAACGACATCCTCTTTCTTTTTCTCTTCTCTTATTTTTTTTTGAAGAAAAGATACTTATTGGAAATATAAATAAACAAACCTAGGTCCGCACCAATATCTCCTGTATAGCTCTATTGAATTAAACCAGAAGTAAGAAAAATGAAAATGGTGCGTCAAATACTTTAAACACTCGTTAAGTGATGTAAACGATGTAATTTGTGTACAAAACGATTTTCCTGGGCGGGACCAAAATATATTGTGTAATTTGATATAAGCTTCGATTTGATATATTATAATAGTGGTTTTGATACCCGAGTCAAAAGATATCTCCGTTGAAAGTTGTAACTCATATTTACCAAATGTTTTGTTGTTTTTGAAAATGAAAACGACATCCTCTTTCTTTTTCTCTTCTTTTTTTTTTTTGAAGAAAAGATACTTATTGGAAATATAAATAAACAACCCTAGGTTGGCACCATTATCTCCTGTATAGCTCTATTGAATTAAACCAGAAGTAAGAAAAATGAAAATGGTGCGTCAAAAACTTTAAACACTCGATAAGTGAGTTAAACGATGTAATTTGGGTACAAAAACGATTTTACTGGTCGGGACCACAACATATTGTGTAATTTGATACGAGCTTCGATTTGATATATTATAATAGTGGTTTCGATACCCGAGTCAAAAGATATTTCCTTTGAAAGTTGTAACTCATATTAACCAAATGTTTTGTTGTTTTTGAA
This sequence comes from Hippophae tibetana, assembly GCA_037013495.1. Taxonomy (NCBI): domain Eukaryota; kingdom Viridiplantae; phylum Streptophyta; class Magnoliopsida; order Rosales; family Elaeagnaceae; genus Hippophae; species Hippophae tibetana. Next base: position 2,754,225 of record JAZDXN010000026.1, on the reverse strand, counting down.
AATGGGAACGACATCCTCTTTCTTTTTCTCTTCTCTTATTTTTTTTTGAAGAAAAATACTTATTAGAAATATAAATAAACAACCCTAGGTCCGCACCATTATCTCCTGTATAGCTCTATTGAATTAAACCAGAAGTAAGAAAAATGAAAATGGTGCGTCAAAAACTGTAAACACTCGGTAAGTGATGTAAACGATCTAAGTTGGGTACAAAAACGATTTTCCTGGGCGGGAGCAAAATATATTGCGTAATTTGATACGAGCTTCGATTTGATATATTATAATAGTGGTTTCGATACCCGAGTCAAAAGATATCTCCGTTGAAAGTTGTAACACATATTTAACAAATGATTTGTTGTTTTTGAAATTGTGAACGACATCCTCTTTCTTTTTCTCTTCTCTTATTTTTTTTGAAGAAAAGATATTTATTGGAAATATAAATAAACAAACCTAGGTCCGCACCAATATCTCCTGTATAGCTCTATTGAATTAAACCAGAAGTAAGAAAAATGAAAATGGTGCGTCAAAAACTTTAAACACTCGTTAAGTGATGTAAATGATGTAATTTGGGTACAAAAACGATTTTCCTGGGCGGGACCAAAACATATTGTGTAATTTGATACGAGCTTCGATTTGATATATTATAATAGTGGTTGCGGTAGCCGAGTGAAAAGATATCTATGTTGAAAGTTGTAACTCATATTTACCAAATGTTTTGTTGTTTTTGAAATTGTGAACGACATCCTCTTTCTTTTTCTCTTCTCTTATTTTTTTTTTGAAGAATAGAGACTTATTGGAAATATAAATCAACAAACCTATGTCGGCACCAATATCTCCTGTATAGCTCTATTGAATTAAACCAGAAGTAAGAAAAATGAAAACGGTGCGTCAAAAACTTTAAACACTCGTTAAGTGATGTAAACGATGTAATTTGGGTACAAAACGATTTTCCTGGGCTGGAGCAAAACATATTGTGTTATTTGATATGAGCTTCGATTTGATATATTATAATAGTGGTTTCGAAACCCGAGTCAAAAGATATCTCCGTTGAAAGTTGTAACTCATATTTACCAAATGTTTTGTTGTTTTTGAAATTGTGAACGACATCCTCTTTCTTTTTCTCTTCTCTTATTTTTTTTGAAGCAAAGAGACTTATTGGAAATATAAATAAACAAACCTAGGTCCGCACCAATATCTCCTGTATAGCTCTATTGAATTAAACCAGAAGTAAGAAAAATGAAAACGGTGCGTCAAAAACTTTAAACACTCGTTAAGTGATGTAAACGATGTAATTTGGGTACAAAAACGATTTTACTGGGCTGGAGCAAAACATATTGTGTTATTTGATACGAGCTTCGATTTGATATATTATAATAGTGGTTTCGAAACCCGAGTCAAAAGATATCTCCGTTGAAAGTTTTAACTCTTATTTACCAAATGTTTTGTTGTTTTTGAAATTGTGAACGACATGCTCTTTCTTTTTCTCTTCTCTTATTTTTTTTTAAGCAAACAGACTTATTGGAAATATAAATAAACAAACCTAGGTCCGCACCAATATCTCCTGTATAGCTCTATTGACTTAAACCAGAAGTAAGAAAAATGAAAACGGTGCGTCAAAAACTTTAAACACTCGTTAAGTGATGTAAACGATATAATTTGGGTTCAAAAACGATTTTCCTAGGCTGGAGCTAAACATATTGTGTTATTTAATACGAGCTTCGATTTGATATATTATAATAGTGGTTTCGAAACCCGAGTCAAAAGATATCTCCGTTGAAAGTTGTAACTCATATTTACCAAATGTTTTGTTGTTTTTGAAAATGTGAACAACATCCACTTTCTTTTTCTCTTCTCTTATTTTTTTTTTGGAAGAATAGAGACTTATTGGAAATATTAATCAACAACCCTAGGTCGGCACCAATATCTCTTGTATAGCTCTATTGAATTAAACCAGAAGTAAGAAATATGAAAACGGTGCGACAAAAAATTTAAACACTCTTTAAGTGATGTAAACGATGTAATTTGGGTACAAAAACGATTTTCCTGGACGGGAGCAAAACATATTGTGTAATTTGATACGAGCTTCGATTTGATATATTATAATAGTGGTTTCGATACCCGAGTCAAAAGATATCTCCGTTGATAGTTGTAACTCATATTTACGAAATCTTTTGTTATTTTTGAAAATGTGAACGACATCCTCTTTCTTTTTCTCTTCTCTTATTTTTTTTTTGAAGAAAAGAGACTTATTGGAATTATAAATAAACAACCCTAGGTCGGCACCATTATCTCCTGTATAGCTCTATTGAATTAAACCAGAAGTAAGAAAAATGAAAATGGTGCGTCAAAAACTTTAAACACTCGGTAAGTGATGTAAACGATGTAATTTGTGTACAAAAACGATTTTCCTGGGCCGGACCAAAATATATTGTGTAATTTGATACGAGCTTCAATTTGATATATCATAATAGTGGTTTCAATTCCAGAGTCAAAAGATATCGCGGTTTAAAGTTGTAACTCATATTTACCAAATGTTATGTTGTTTTTGAAAATGTGAACGACATCCTCTTTCTTTTTCTCTTCTTTTTTTTTTGAAGAAGAGATACTTATTGGAAATATAAATAAACAACCCTAGGTTGGCACCATTATCTCCTGTATAGCTCTATTGAATTAAACCAGAAGTAAGAAAAATGAAAATGGTGCGTCAAAAACTTTAAACATTCGATAAGTGAGTTAAACGATGTAATATGGGTACAAAAACGATTTTACTGGTCGGGACCACAACATATTGTGTAATTTGATACGAGCTTCGATTTGATATATTATAATAGTGGTTTCGATACCCGAGTCAAAAGATATCTCCTTTGAAAGTTGTAACTCATATTAACCAAATGTTTTGTTGTTTTTGAAAATGGGAACGACATCCTCTTTCTTTTTCTCTTCTCTTATTTTTTTTTTTGAAGAAAAGATACTTATTGGAAATATAAATAAACAAACCTAGGTCCGCACCAATATCTCCTGTATAGCTCTATTGAATTAAACCAGAAGTAAGAAAAATGAAAATGGTGCGTCAAAAACTTTAAACACTCGTTAAGTGATGTAAACGATGTAATTTGTGTACAAAACGATTTTCCTGGGCGGGACCCAAAATATATTGTGTAATTTGATATAAGCTTCGATTTGATATATTATAATAGTGGTTTTGATAGCCGAGTGAAAAGATATCTATGTTGAAAGTTGTAACTCATATTTACCAAATGTTTTGTTGTTTTCGAAATTGTGAACGACATCCTCTTTCTTTTTCTTTTCTCTTATTTTTTTTTTGAAGAATAGAGACTTATTGGAAATATAAATCAACAAACCTATGTCGGCACCAATATCTCCTGTATAGCTCTATTGAATTAAACCAGAAGTAAGAAAAATGAAAACGGTGCGTCAAAAACTTTAAACACTCGTTAAGTGATGTAAACGATGTAATTTGTGTACAAAACGATTTTCCTGGGCGGGACGAAAATATATTGTGTAATTTGATATAAGCTTCGATTTGATATATTATAATAGTGGTTTTGATACCCGAGTCAAAAGATATCTTCGTTGAAAGTTGTAACTCATATTTACCAAATGTTTTGTTGTTTTTGAAATTGTGAACGACATCCTCTTTCTTTTTCTCTTCCTTATTTTTTTTTGATGCAAACAGACTTATTGGAAATATAAATAAACAAACCTAGGTCCGCACCAATATCTCCTGTATAGCTCTATTGAATTAAACTAGAAGTAAGAAAAATGAAAATGGTGCGTCAAAAACTTTAAACACTCGTTAAGTGATGTAAATGATGTAATTTGGTTACAAAAACGATTTGCCTGGGCGGGACCAAAACATATTGTGTAATTTGATACGAGCTTCGATTTGATATATTATAATAGTGGTTTCGATAGCCGAGTCAAAAGATATCTCCGTTGAAAGTTGTAACTCATATAAACCAAATGTTTTGTTGTTTTTGAAAATGTGAACGACATCCTCTTTCTTTTTCTCTTCTCTTATTTTTTTTTGAAGAACAGAGACTTATTGGAAATATAAATAAACAAACCTAGGTCCGCACCAATATCTCCTGTATAGCTCTATTGAATTAAACCAGAAGTAAGAAAAATGAAAACGGTGCGTCAAAAACTTTAAACACACGTTAAGTGATGTAAACGATGTAATTTGGGTACAAAAACGATTTTCCTGGGCTGGAACAAAACATATTGTGTAATTTGATACGAGCTTCGATTTGATATATTATAATAGTGGTTTCGATACCCGAGTCAAAAGATATCTCCGTTAAAAGTTGTAACTCATATTTACCAAATGTTTTGTTGTTTTTGAAATTGTGAACGACATCCTCTTTCTTTTTCTCTTCTCTTATTTTTTTTTGAAGCAAACAGACTTATTGGAAATATAAATAAACAAACCTAGGTCCGCACCAATATCTCCTGTATAGCTCTATTGAATTAAACCAGAAGTAAGAAAAATGAAAACGGTGCGTCAAAAACTTTAAACACTCGATAAGTGAGTTAAACGATGTAATTTGGGTACAAAAACGATTTTACTGGTCGGGACCACAACATATTGTGTAATTTGATACGAGCTTCGATTTGATATATTATAATAGTGGTTTCGATACCCGAGTCAAAAGATATTTCCTTTGAAAGTTGTAACTCATATTAACCAAATGTTTTGTTGTTTTTGAAAATGGGAACGACATCCTCTTTCTTTTTCTCTTCTCTTATTTTTTTTTGAAGAAAAATACTTATTAGAAATATAAATAAACAACCCTAGGTCCGCACCATTATCTCCTGTATAGCTCTATTGAATTAAACCAGAAGTAAGAAAAATGAAAATGGTGCGTCAAAAACTGTAAACACTCGGTAAGGGATGTAAACGATCTAAGTTGGGTACAAAAACGATTTTCCTGGGCGGGAGCAAAATATATTGCGTAATTTGATACGAGCTTCGATTTGATATATTATAATAGTGGTTTCGATACCCGAGTCAAAAGATATCTCCGTTGAAAGTTGTAACACATATTTAACAAATGATTTGTTGTTTTTGAAATTGTGAACGACATCCTCTTTCTTTTTCTCTTCTCTTATTTTTTTTGAAGAAAAGATACTTATTGGAAATATAAATAAACAAACCTAGGTCCGCACCAATATCTCCTGTATAGCTCTATTGAATTAAACCAGAAGTAAGAAAAATGAAAATGGTGCGTCAAAAACTTTAAACACTCGTTAAGTGATGTAAATGATGTAATTTGGGTACAAAAACGATTTTCCTGGGCGGGACCAAAACATATTGTGTAATTTGATACGAGCTTCGATTTGATATATTATAATAGTGGTTTCGATACCCGAGTCAAAAGATATCTCCGTTGAAAGTTGTAACACATATTTAACAAATGATTTGTTGTTTTTGAAATTGTGAACGACATCCTCTTTCTTTTTCTCTTCTCTTATTTTTTTTGAAGAAAAGATACTTATTGGAAATATAAATAAACAAACCTAGGTCCGCACCAATATCTCCTGTATAGCTCTATTGAATTAAACCAGAAGTAAGAAAAATGAAAATGGTGCGTCAAAAACTTTAAACACTCGTTAAGTGATGTAAATGATGTAATTTGGGTACAAAAACGATTTTCCTGGGCGGGACCAAAACATATTGTGTAATTTGATACGAGCTTCGATTTGATATATTATAATAGTGGTTTCGGTAGCCGAGTCAAAAGATATCTCCGTTGAAAGTTGTAACACATATTTAACAAATGTTTTGTTGTTTTTGAAATTGTGAACGACATCCTCTTTCTTTTTCTCTTCTCTTATTTTTTTTTTAAGCAAACAGACTTATTGGAAATATAAATAAACAAACCTAGGTCCGCACCAATATCTCCTGTATAGCTCTATTGACTTATACCAGAAGTAAGAAAAATGAAAACGGTGCGTCAAAAACTTTAAACACTCGTTAAGTGATGTAAACGATATAATTTGGGTTCAAAAACGATTTTCCTAGGCTGGAGCAAAACATATTGTGTTATTTAATACGAGCTTCGATTTGATATATTATAATAGTGGTTTCGAAACCCGAGTCAAAAGATATCTCCGTTGAAAGTTGTAACTCATATTTACCAAATGTTTTGTTGTTTTTGAAAATGTGAACAACATCCACTTTCTTTTTCTCTTCTCTTATTTTTTTTTTGAAGAATAGAGACTTATTGGAAATATTAATCAACAACCCTAGGTCGGCACCAATATCTCCTGTATAGCTCTATTGAATTAAACCAGAAGTAAGAAATATGAAAACGGTGCGACAAAAAATTTAAACACTCTTTAAGTGATGTAAACGATGTAATTTGGGTACAAAAACGATTTTCCTGGACGGGAGCAAAACATATTGTGTAATTTGATACGAGCTTCGATTTGATATATTATAATAGTGGTTTCGATACCCGAGTCAAAATTTATCTCCGTTGAAAGTTGTAACTCATACTTACCAAATGTTTTGTTGTTTTTGAAAATGTGAACGACATCCTCTTTCTTTTTCTCTTCTCTTATTTTTTGTGAAGAATAGAGACTGATTGAAAATATAAAGAAACAACCCTAGGTCGGCACCAATATCTCCTATATAGCTCTATTGAATTAAACCATAAGTAAGGAAAATGAAAATGGTGCGTCAAAAACTTTAAACACTCGGTAAGTGATGTAAACAATATAATTTAGGTACAAAAATGATTTTCCTGGTCGGGATCAAAACATATTGTGTAATTTGATACGAGCTTCGATTTGATATATTATAATAGTGGTTTCGATACCCGAGTCAAAAGATATCTCCGTTGATAGTTGTAACTCATATTTACGAAATCTTTTGTTATTTTTGAAAATGTGAACGACATCCTCTTTCTTTTTCTCTTCTCTTATTTTTTTTTTGAAGAAAAGAGACTTATTGGAATTATAAATAAACAACCCTAGGTCGGCACCATTATCTCCTGTATAGCTCTATTGAATTAAACCAGAAGTAAGAAAAATGAAAATGGTGCGTCAAAAACTTTAAACACTCGGTAAGTGATGTAAACGATGTAATTTGTGTACAAAAACGATTTTCCTGGGCAGGACCAAAATATATTGTGTAATTTGATACGAGCTTCAATTTGATATATCATAATAGTGGTTTCAATACCAGAGTCAAAAGATATCGCGGTTTAAAGTTGTAACTCATATTTACCAAATGTTTTGTTGTTTTTGAAAATGTGAACGACATCCTCTTTCTTTTTCTCTTCTTTTTTTTTTTTTGAAGAAAAGATACTTATTGGAAATATAAATAAACAACCCTAGGTTGGCACCATTATCTCCTGTATAGCTCTATTGAATTAAACCAGAAGTAAGAAAAATGAAAATGGTGCGTCAAAAACTTTAAACATTCGATAAGTGAGTTAAACGATGTAATATGGGTACAAAAACGATTTTACTGGTCGGGACCACAACATATTGTGTAATTTGATACGAGCTTCGATTTGATATATTATAATAGTGGTTTCGATACCCGAGTCAAAAGATATCTCCTTTGAAAGTTGTAACTCATATTAACCAAATGTTTTGTTGTTTTTGAAAATGGGAACGACATCCTCTTTCTTTTTCTCTTCTCTTATTTTTTTTTTGAAGAAAAGATACTTATTGGAAATATAAATAAACAAACCTAGGTCCGCACCAATATCTCCTGTATAGCTCTATTGAATTAAACCAGAAGTAAGAAAAATGAAAATGGTGCGTCAAAAACTTTAAACACTCGTTAAGTGATGTAAATGATGTAATTTGGGTACAAAAACGATTTTCCTAGGCAGGAGCAAAACATATTGCGTAATTTGATACGAGCTTCGATTTGATATATTATAATAGTGGTTTCGATACCCGAGTCAAAAGATATCTCCGTTGAAAGTTGTAACTCATATTTACCAAATGTTTTGTTGTTTTTGAAAATGTGAACAACATCCTCTTTCTTTTTCTCTTCTCTTATTTTTTTTTTGAAGAAAAGAGACTTATTGGAATTATAAATAAACAACCCTAGGTCGGCACCATTATCTCCTGTATAGCTCTATTGAATTAAACCAGAAGTAAGAAAAATGAAAATGGTGCGTCAAAAACTTTAAGCACTCGGTAAGTGATGTAAGCGATGTAATTTGTGTACAAAAATGATTTTCCTGGGCAGGACCAAAATATATTGTGTAATTTGATACGAGCTGCAATTTGATATATCATATTAGTGGTTTTGATACCCGAGTCAAAAGTTATCTCCGTTGAAAGTTGTAACTCATATTAAGAAAATGTTTTGTTGTTTTTGAAAATGGGAACGACATCCTCTTTCTTTTTCTCTTCTCTTATTTTTTTTTTTGAAGAAAAGAGACTTATTAGAAATATAAATAAACAACCCTAGGTTGGCACCATTATCTCCTGTATAGCTCTATTGAATTAAACCAGAAGTAAGAAAAATGAAAATGGTGCGTCAAAAACTGTAAACACTCGGTAAGTGATGTAAACAATCTAAGGTGGGTACAAAAACGATTTTCCTGGGCGGGACCAAAATATATTGTGTAATTTGATACGAGCTTCGATTTGATATATTATAATAGTGGTTTCGATACCCGAGTCAAAAGATATCTCCGTTGAAAGTTGTAACACATATTTACCAAATGTTTTGGTGTTTTTGAAATTGTGAACGACATCCTCTTTCTTTTTCTCTTCTCTTATTTTTTTTTGCAGAAAGGATACTTATTGGAAATATAAATAAACAAACCTAGGTCCGCACCAATATCTCCTGTATAGCTCTATTGAATTAAACGAGAAGTAAGAAAAATGAAAATGGTGCGTCAAAAACTTTAAACACTCGTTAAGTGATGTAAATGATGTAATTTGGGTACAAAAACGATTTGCCTGGGCGGGACCAAAACATATTGTGTAATTTGATAAGAGCTTCGATTTGATATATTATAATAGTGGTTTCGATACCCGAGTCAAAAGATATCTCCGTTGATAGTTGTAACTCATATTTACGAAATCTTTTGTTATTTTTGAAAATGTGAACGACATCCTCTTTCTTTTTCTCTTCTCTTATTTTTTTTTGAAGAACAGAGACTTATTGGAAATATAAATAAACAAACCTAGGTCCGCACCAATATCTCCTGTATAGCTCTATTGAATTAAACCAGAATTAAGAAAAATGAAAACGGTGCGTCAAAAACTTTAAACACTCGTTAAGTGATGTAAACGATGTAATTTGGGTAAAAAACGATTTTCTTGGGCTGGAGCAAAACATATTGTGTAATTTGATACGAGCTTCGATTTGATATATTATAATAGTGGTTTCGATACCCGAGTCAAAAGATATCTCCGTTGAAAGCTGTAACTCATATTTACCAAATGTTTTGTTGTTTTTGAAAATGTGAACGACATCCTCTTTCTTTTTCTCTTCTCTTATTTTTTTTTTTTGAAGAAAAGAGACTTATTGGAAATATAAATAAACAACCCTAGGTTGGCACCATTATCGCCTGTATAGCTCTGTTGAATTAAACCAGAAGTAAGAAAAATGAAAATGGTGCATCAAAAACTTTAAACACTCGATAAGTGAGTCAAACGATGTAATTTGGGTACAAAAACGATTTTACTGGTCGGGACCACAACATATTGTGTAATTTGATACGAGCTTCGATTTGATATATTATAATAGTGGTTTCAATACACGAGTCAAAAGATATTTCCTTTGAAAGTTATAACTCATATTAACCAAATGTTTTGTTGTTTTTGAAAATGGGAACGACATCCTCTTTCTTTTTCTCTTCTCTTATTTTTTTTTGAAGAAAAGATACTTATTAGAAATATAAATAAACAACCCTAGGTCCGCACCATTATCTCCTGTATAGCTCTATTGAATTAAACCAGAAGTAAGAAAAATGAAAATGGTGCGTCAAAAACTGTAAACACTCGGTAAGTGATGTAAACGATCTAAGTTGGGTACAAAAACGATTTTCCTGGGCGGGAGCAAAATATATTGCGTAATTTGATACGAGCTTCGATTTTATTTATTATAATAGTGGTTTCGATACCCGAGTCAAAAGATATCTCCGTTGAAAGTTGTAACACATATTTAACAAATGTTTTGTTGTTTTTGAAATTGTGAACGACATCCTCTTCCTTTTTCTGTTCTCTTATTTTTTTTGAAGAAAAGATACTTATTGGAAATATAAATAAACAAACCTAGGTCCGCACCAATATCTCCTGTATAGCTCTATTGAATTAAACCAGAAGTAAGAAAAATTAAAATGGTGCGTCAAAAACTTTAAACACTCGTTAAGTGATGTAAATGATGTAATTTGGGTACAAAAACGATTTTCCTGGGCGGGACCAAAACATATTGTGTAATTTGATACGAGCTTCGATTTGATATATTATAATAGTGGTTTCGGTAGCCGAGTGAAAAGATATCTATGTTGAAAGTTGTAACTCATATTTAACAAATGTTTTGTTGTTTTTGAAATTGTGAACGACATCCTCTTTCTTTTTCTCTTCTCTTATTTTTTTTTTGAAGAATAGAGACTTATTGGAAATATAAATCAACAAACCTATGTCGGCACCAATATCTCCTGTATAGCTCTATTGAATTAAACCAGAAGTAAGAAAAATGAAAATGGTGCGTCAAAAACTGTAAACACTCGGTAAGTGATGTAAACGATCTAAGTTGGGTACAAAAACGATTTTCCTGGGCGGGAGCAAAATATATTGCGTAATTTGATAAGAGCTTCGATTTTATATATTATAATAGTGGTTTCGATACCCGAGTCAAAAGATATCTCCGTTGAAAGTTGTAACACATATTTAACAAAAGTTTTGTTGTTTTTGAGATTGTGAACGACATCCTCTTCCTTTTTCTGTTCTCTTATTTTTTTTGAAGAAAAGATACTTATTGGAAATATAAATAAACAAACCTAGGTCCGCACCAATATCTCCTGTATAGCTCTATTGAATTAAACCAGAAGTAAGAAAAATGAAAATGGTGCGTCAAAAACTTTAAACACTCGTTAAGTGATGTACATGATGTAATTTGGGTACAAAAACGATTTTCCTGGGCGGGACCAAAACATATTGTGTAATTTGATACGAGCTTCGATTTGATATATTATAATAGTTGTTTCGAAACCCGAGTCAAAAGATATCTCCGTTGAAAGTTGTAACTCTTATTTACCAAATGTTTTGTTGTTTTTGAAATTGTGAACGACATCCTCTTTCTTTTTCTCTTCTCTTATTTTTTTTAAGCAAACAGACTTATTGGAAATATAAATAAACAAACCTAGGTCCGCACCAATATCTCCTGTATAGCTCTATTGGATTATACCAGAAGTAAGAAAAATGAAAACGGTGCGTCAAAAACTTTAAACACTCGTTAAGTGATGTAAACGATATAATTTGGGTTCAAAAACGATTTTCCTAGGCTGGAGCAAAACATATTGTGTTATTTAATACGAGCTTCGATTTGATATATTATAATAGTGGTTTCGAAACCCGAGTCAAAAGATATCTCCGTTGAAAGCTGTAACTCATATTTACCAAATGTTTTGTTGTTTTTGAAAATGTGAACGACATCCTCTTTCTTTTTCTCTTCTCTTATTTTTTTTTGAAGAAAAGAGACTTATTGGAAATATAAATAAACAACCCTAGGTTGGCACCATTATCGCCTGTATAGCTCTGTTGAATTAAACCAGAAGTAAGAAAAATGAAAATGGTGCATCAAAAACTTTAAACACTCGATAAGTGAGTTAAACGATGTAATTTGGGTACAAAAACGATTTTACTGGTCGGGACCACAACATATTGTGTAATTTGATACGAGCTTCGATTTGATATATTATAATAGTGGTTTCAATACACGAGTCAAAAGATATTTCCTTTGAAAGTTATAACTCATATTAACCAAATGTTTTGTTGTTTTTGAAAATGGGAACGACATCCTCTTTCTTTTTCTCTTCTCTTATTTTTTTTTTGAAGAAAAGATACTTATTAGAAATATAAATAAACAACCCTAGGTCCGCACCATTATCTCCTGTATAGCTCTATTGAATTAAACTAGAAGTAAGAAAAATGAAAATGGTGCGTCAAAAACTGTAAACACTCGGTAAGTGATGTAAACGATCTAAGTTGGGTACAAAAACGATTTTCCTGGGCGGGAGCAAAATATATTGCGTAATTTGATACGAGCTTCGATTTTATATATTATAATAGTGGTTTCGATACCCGAGTCAAAAGATATCTCCGTTGAAAGTTGTAACACATATTTAACAAAAGTTTTGTTGTTTTTGAGATTGTGAACGACATCCTCTTCCTTTTTCTGTTCTCTTATTTTTTTTGAAGAAAAGATACTTATTGGAAATATAAATAAACAAACCTAGGTCCGCACCAATATCTCCTGTATAGCTCTATTGAATTAAACCAGAAGTAAGAAAAATTAAAATGGTGCGTCAAAAACTTTAAACACTCGTTAAGTGATGTAAATGATGTAATTTGGGTACAAAAACGATTTTCCTGGGCGGGACCAAAACATATTGTGTAATTTGATACGAGCTTCGATTTGATATATTATAATAGTGGTTTCGGTAGCCGAGTGAAAAGATATCTATGTTGAAAGTTGTAACTCATATTTAACAAATGTTTTGTTGTTTTTGAAATTGTGAACGACATCCTCTTTCTTTTTCTCTTCTCTTATTTTTTTTTTGAAGAATAGAGACTTATTGGAAATATAAATCAACAAACCTATGTCGGCACCAATATCTCCTGTATAGCTCTATTGAATTAAACCAGAAGTAAGAAAAATGAAAACGGTGCGTCAAAAACTTTAAACACTCGTTAAGTGATGTAAACGATGTAATTTGGGTACAAAACGATTTTCCTGGGCTGGAGCAAAACATATTGTGTTATTTGATATGAGCTTCGATTTGATATATTATAATAGTGGTTTCGAAACCCGAGTCAAAAGATATCTCCGTTGAAAGTTGTAACTCATATTTATCAAATGTTTTGTTGTTTTTGAAAATGGGAACGACATCCTCTTTCTTTTTCTCTTCTCTTATTTTTTTTTTGAAGAAAAGATACTTATTAGAAATATAAATAAACAACCCTAGGTCCGCACCATTATCTCCTGTATAGCTCTATTGAATTAAACCAGAAGTAAGAAAAATGAAAATGGTGCGTCAAAAACTGTAAACACTCGGTAAGTGATGTAAACGATCTAAGTTGGGTACAAAAACGATTTTCCTGGGCGGGAGCAAAATATATTGCGTAATTTGATAAGAGCTTCGATTTTATATATTATAATAGTGGTTTCGATACCCGAGTCAAAAGATATCTCCGTTGAAAGTTGTAACACATATTTAACAAAAGTTTTGTTGTTTTTGAGATTGTGAACGACATCCTCTTCCTTTTTCTGTTCTCTTATTTTTTTTGAAGAAAAGATACTTATTGGAAATATAAATAAACAAACCTAGGTCCGCACCAATATCTCCTGTATAGCTCTATTGAATTAAACCAGAAGTAAGAAAAATGAAAATGGTGCGTCAAAAACTTTAAACACTCGTTAAGTGATGTACATGATGTAATTTGGGTACAAAAACGATTTTCCTGGGCGGGACCAAAACATATTGTGTAATTTGATACGAGCTTCGATTTGATATATTATAATAGTGGTTTCGGTAGCCGAGTGAAAAGATATCTATGTTGAAAGTTGTAACTCATATTTAACAAATGTTTTGTTGTTTTTGAAATTGTGAACGACATCCTCTTTCTTTTTCTCTTCTCTTATTTTTTTTTGAAGAATAGAGACTTATTGGAAATATAAATCAACAAACCTATGTCGGCACCAATATCTCCTGTATAGCTCTATTGAATTAAACCAGAAGTAAGAAAAATGAAAACGGTGCGTCAAAAACTTTAAACACTCGTTAAGTGATGTAAACGATGTAATTTGGGTACAAAACGATTTTCCTGGGCTGGAGCAAAACATATTGTGTTATTTGATATGAGCTTCGATTTGATATATTATAATAGTGGTTTCGAAACCCGAGTCAAAAGATATCTCCGTTGAAAGTTGTAACTCATATTTACCAAATGTTTTGTTGTTTTTGAAATTGTGAACGACATCCTCTTTCTTTTTCTCTTCTCTTATTTTTTTTTGAAGCAAACAGACTTATTGGAAATATAAATAAACAAACCTAGGTCCGCACCAATATCTTCTGTATAGCTCTATTGAATTAAACCAGAAGTAAGAAAAATGAAAACGGTGCGTCAAAAACTTTAAACACTCGTTAAGTGATGTAAACGATGTAATTTGGGTACAAAAACGATTTTACTGGGCTGAAGCAAAACATATTGTGTTATTTGATACGAGCTTCGATTTGATATATTATAATAGTGGTTTCGAAACCCGAGTCAAAAGATATCTCCGTTGAAAGTTGTAACTCTTATTTACCAAATGTTTTATTGTTTTTGAAATTGTGAACGACATCCTCTTTCTTTTTCTCTTCTCTTATTTTTTTTTTAAGCAAACAGACTTATTGGAAATATAAATAAACAAACCTAGGTCCGCACCAATATCTCCTGTATAGCTCTATTGACTTAAACCAGAAGTAAGAAAAATGAAAACGGTGCGTCAAAAACTTTAAACACTCGTTAAGTGATGTAAACGATATAATTTGGGTTCAAAAACGATTTTCCTAGGCTGGAGCAAAACATATTGTGTTATTTAATACGAGCTTCGATTTGATATATTATAATAGTGGTTTCGAAACCCGAGTCAAAAGATATCTCAGTTGAAATTTGTAACTCATATTTACCAAATGTTTTGTTGTTTTTGAAAATGTGAACAACATCCACTTTCTTTTTCTCTTCTCTTATTTTTTTTTTGAAGAAAAGAGACTTATTGGAAATATTAATCAACAACCCTAGGTCGGCACCAATATCTCCTGTATAGCTCTATTGAATTAAACCAGAAGTAAGAAATATGAAAACGGTGCGACAAAAAATTTAAACACTCTTTAAGTGATGTAAACGATGTAATTTGGGTACAAAAACGATTTTCCTGGACGGGAGCAAAACATATTGTGTAATTTGATACGAGCTTCGATTTGATATATTATAATAGTGGTTTCGATACCCGAGTCAAAAGATATCTCCGTTGATAGTTGTAACTCATATTTACGAAATCTTTTGTTATTTTTGAAAATGTGAACGACATCCTCTTTCTTTTTCTCTTCTCTTATTTTTTTTTTGAAGAAAAGAGACTTATTGGAATGATAAATAAACAACCCTAGGTCGGCACCATTATCTCCTGTATAGCTCTATTGAATTAAACCAGAAGTAAGAAAAATGAAAATGGTGCGTCAAAAACTTTAAACACTCGGTAAGTGATGTAAACGATGTAATTTGTGTACAAAAACGGTTTTCCTGGGCAGGACCAAAATATATTGTGTAATTTGATACGAGCTTCAATTTGATATATCATAATAGTGGTTTCAATACCAGAGTCAAAAGATATCGCGGTTTAAAGTTGTAACTCATATTTACCAAATGTTTTGTTGTTTTTGAAAATGTGAACGACATCCTCTTTCTTTTTCTCTTCTTTTTTTTTGAAGAAAAGATACTTATTGGAAATATAAATAAACAACCCTAGGTCCGCACCAATATCTCCTGTATAGCTCTATTGACTTAAACCAGAAGTAAGAAAAATGAAAACGGTGCGTCAAAAACTTTAAACACTCGTTAAGTGATGTAAACGATATAATTTGGGTTCAAAAACGATTTTCCTAGGCTGGAGCAAAACATATTGTGTTATTTAATACGAGCTTCGATTTGATATATTATAATAGTGGTTTCGAAACCCGAGTCAAAAGATATCTTCGTTGAAATTTGTAACTCATATTTACCAAATGTTTTGTTGTTTTTGAAAATGTGAACAACATCCACTTTCTTTTTCTCTTCTCTTATTTTTTTTTTGAAGAAAAGAGACTTATGGGAAATATTAATCAACAACCCTAGGTCGGCACCAATATCTCCTGTATAGCTCTATTGAATAAAACTAGAAGTAAGAAATATGAAAACGGTGCGACAAAAAATTTAAACACTCTTTAAGTGATGTAAACGATGTAATTTGGGTACAAAAACGATTTTCCTGGGCGGGACCAAAATATATTGTGTAATTTGATACGAGCTTCGATTTGATATATTATAATAGTGGTTTCGATACCCGAGTCAAAAGATATCTCCGTTGAAAGTTGTACCACATATTTACCAAATGTTTTGGTGTTTTTGAAATTGTGAACGACATTCTCTTTCTTTTTCTCTTCTCTTATTTTTTTTTTGAAGAAAGGATACTTATTGGAAATATAAATAAACAAACCTAGGTCCGCACCAATATCTCCTGTATAGCTCTATTGAATTAAACCAGAAGTAAGAAAAATGAAAATGGTGCGTCAAAAACTTTAAACACTCGGTAAGTGATGTAAACGATGTAATTTGTGTACAAAAATGATTTTCCTCGGCAGGACCAAAATATATTGTGTAATTTGATACGAGCTTCAATTTGATATATCATATTAGTGGTTTTGATACCCGAGTCAAAAGTTATCTCCGTTGAAAGTTGTAACTCATATTAAGAAAATGTTTTGTTGTTTTTGAAAATGGGAACGACATCCTCTTTCTTTTTCTCTTCTCTTATTTTTTTTTGAAGAAAAGAGACTTATTAGAAATATAAATAAACAACCCTAGGTTGGCACCATTATCTCCTGTATAGCTCTATTGAATTAAACCAGAAGTAAGAAAAATGAAAATGGTGCGTCAAAAACTGTAAACACTCGGTAAGTGATGTAAACAATCTAAGGTGGGTACAAAAACGATTTTCCTGGGCGGGCACAAAATATATTGTGTAATTTGATACGAGCTTCGATTTGATATATTATAATAGTGGTTTCGATACCCGAGTTAAAAGATATCTCCGTTGAAAGTTGTAACTCATATTTACCAAATGTTTTGTTGTTTTTGAAAATGTGAACAACATCCTCTTTCTTTTTCTCTTCTCTTATTTTTTTTTTGAAGAAAAGAGACTTATTGGAATTATAAATAAACAACCCTAGGTCGGCACCATTATCTCCTGTATAGCTCTATTGAATTAAACCAGAAGTAAGAAAAATGAAAATGGGGCGTCAAAAACTTTAAGCACTCGGTAAGTGATGTAAACGATGTAATTTGTGTACAAAAATGATTTTCCTGGGCAGGACCAAAATATATTGTGTAATTTGATACGAGCTTCAATTTGATATATCATATTAGTGGTTTTGATACCCGAGTCAAAAGTTATCTCCTTTGGAAGTTGTAACTCATATTAAGAAAATGTTTTATTGTTTTTGAAAATGGGAACGACATCCTCTTTCTTTCTCTCTTCTCTTATTTTTTTTTTGAAGAAAAGAGACTTATTAGAAATATAAATAAACAACCCTAGGTTGGCACCATTATCTCCTGTATAGCTCTATTGAATTAAACCAGAAGTAAGAAAAATGAAAATGGTGCGTCAAAAACTGTAAACACTCGGTAAGTGATGTAAACGATCTAAGGTGGGTACAAAAACGATTTTCCTGGGCGGGACCAAAATATATTGTGTAATTTGATACGAGCTTCGATTTGATATATTATAATAGTGGTTTCGATACCCGAGTCAAAAGATATCTCCGTTGAAAGTTGTAACACATATTTGCCAAATGTTTTGGTGTTTTTGAAATTGTGAACGACATCCTCTTTCTTTTTCTCTTCTCTTATTTTTTTTTTGAAGAAAGGATACTTATTGGAAATATAAATAAACAAACCTAGGTGCGCACCAATATCTCCTGTATAGCTCTATTGAATTAAACCAGAAGTAAGAAAAATGAAAATGGTGCGTCAAAAACTTTAAACACTCGTTAAGTGATGTAAATGATGTAATTTGTGTACAAAACGATTTTCCTGGGCGGGACCAAAATAAATTGTGTAATTTGATATGAGTTTCGATTTGATATATTATAATAGTGGTTTTGATACCCGAGTCAAAAGATATCTTCCTTGAAAGTTGTAACTCATATTTACCAAATGTTTTGTTGTTTTTGAAATTGTGAACGACATCCTCTTTCTTTTTCTCTTCTCTTATTTTTTTTTTTGAAGAATAGAGACTTATTGGAATTATAAATAAACAACCCTAGGTCGGCACCATTATCTCCTGTATAGCTCTATTGAATTAAACCAGAAGTAAGAAAAATGAAAATGGGGCGTCAAAAACTTTAAGCACTCGGTAAGTGATGTAAACGATGTAATTTGTGTACAAAAATGATTTTCCTGGGCAGGACCAAAATATATTGTGTAATTTGATACGAGCTTCAATTTGATATATCATATTAGTGGTTTTGATACCCGAGTCAAAAGTTATCTCCTTTGGAAGTTGTAACTCATATTAAGAAAATGTTTTATTGTTTTTGAAAATGGGAACGACATCCTCTTTCTTTCTCTCTTCTCTTATTTTTTTTTTGAAGAAAAGAGACTTATTAGAAATATAAATAAACAACCCTAGGTTGGCACCATTATCTCCTGTATAGCTCTATTGAATTAAACCAGAAGTAAGAAAAATGAAAATGGTGCGTCAAAAACTGTAAACACTCGGTAAGTGATGTAAACGATCTAAGGTGGGTACAAAAACGATTTTCCTGGGCGGGACCAAAATATATTGTGTAATTTGATACGAGCTTCGATTTGATATATTATAATAGTGGTTTCGATACCCGAGTCAAAAGATATCTCCGTTGAAAGTTGTAACACATATTTGCCAAATGTTTTGGTGTTTTTGAAATTGTGAACGACATCCTCTTTCTTTTTCTCTTCTCTTATTTTTTTTTTGAAGAAAGGATACTTATTGGAAATATAAATAAACAAACCTAGGTCCGCACCAATATCTCCTGTATAGCTCTATTGAATTAAACCAGAAGTAAGAAAAATGAAAATGGTGCGTCAAAAACTTTAAACACTCGTTAAGTGATGTAAATGATGTAATTTGTGTACAAAACGATTTTCCTGGGCGGGACCAAAATAAATTGTGTAATTTGATATGAGTTTCGATTTGATATATTATAATAGTGGTTTTGATACCCGAGTCAAAAGATATCTTCCTTGAAAGTTGTAACTCATATTTACCAAATGTTTTGTTGTTTTTGAAATTGTGAACGACATCCTCTTTCTTTTTCTCTTCTCTTATTTTTTTTTTTGAAGAATAGAGACTTATTGGAAATATAAATCAACAACCCTATGTCGCCACCATTATCTCCTGTATAGCTCTATTGAATTAAACCAGAAGTAAGAAAAATGAAAATGGTGCGTCAAAAACTGTAAACACTCGGTAAGTGATGTAAACGATCTAAGTTGGGTACAAAAACGATTTTCCTGGGCAGGACCAAAATAAATTGTGTAATTTGATACGAGCTTCGATTTGATATATTATAATAGTGGTTTCGGTAGCCGAGTCAAAAGATATCTCCGTTGAAAGTTGTAACACATATTTACCAAATGTTTTGGTGTTTTTGAAATTGTGAAGGACATCCTCTTTCTTTTTCTCTTCTCTTATTTTTTTTTTTTGAAGAATAGAGACTTATTGGAAATATAAATCAACAACCCTATGTCGCCACCATTATCTCCTGTATAGCTCTATTGAATTAAAACAGAAGTAAGAAAAATGAAAATGGTGCGTCAAAAACTGTAAACACTCGGTAAGTGATGTAAACGATCTAAGTTGGGTACAAAAACGATTTTCCTGGGCAGGACCAAAATAAATTGTGTAATTTGATACGAGCTTCGATTTGATATATTATAATAGTGGTTTCGATACCCGAGTCAAAAGATATCTCCGTTGAAATTTGTAACACATATTTACCAAATGTTTTGGTGTTTTTGAAATTGTGAACGACATCCTCTTTCTTTTTCTCTTCTCTTATTTTTTTTTTTGAAGAATAGAGACTTATTGGAAATATAAATCAACAACCCTATGTCGGCACCAAAATCTCCTGTATAGCTCTATTGAATTAAACCAGAAGTAGGAAAAATGAAAATGGTGCGTCAAAAACTTTAAACACTCGTTAAGTGATGTAAACGATGTAATTTTATGTACAAAACGATTTTCCTGGGCGGGACCAAAATAAATTGTGTAATTTGATATGAGCTTCGATTTGATATATTATAATAGTGGTTTTGATACCCGAGTCAAAAGATATCTTCGTTGAAAGTTGTAACTCATATTTACCAAATGTTTTGTTGTTTTTGAAATTGTGAACGACATCCTCTTTCTTTTTCTCTTCTCTTATTTTTTTTTGATGCAAACAGACTTATTGGAAATATAAATAAACAAACCTAGGTCCGCACAAATATCTCCTGTATAGCTCTATTGAATTAAACCAGAAGTAAGAAAAATGAAAACGGTGCGTCAAAAACTTTAAACACTCGTTAAGTGATGTAAACGATGTAATTTGGGTACAAAAACGATTTTACTGGTCGGGACCCCAACATATTGTGTAATTTGATACGAGCTTCAATTTGATATATTATAATAGTGGTTTCGATACCCGAGTCAAAAGATATCTCCGTTGAAAGTTGTAACTCATATAAACCAAATGTTTTGTTGTTTTTGAAAATGTGAACGACATCCTCTTTCTTTTTCTCTTCTCTTATTTTTTTTTTGAAGAACAGAGACTTATTGGAAATATAAATAAACAAACCTAGGTCCGCACCAATATCTTCTGTATAGCTCTATTGAATTAAACCAGAAGTAAGAAAAATGAAAACGGTGCGTCAAAAACTTTAAACACTCGTTAAGTGATGTAAACGATGTAATTTGGGTACAAAAACGATTTTCCTGGGCTGGAGCAAAACATATTCTGTAATTTGATACGAGCTTCGATTTGATATATTATAATAGCGGTTTCGATACCCGAGTCAAAAGATATCTCCGTTGAAAGCTGTAACTCATATTTACCAAATGTTTTGTTGTTTTTGAAAATGTGAACGACATCCTCTTTCTTTTTCTCTTCTCTTATTTTTTTTTTTGAAGAAAAGAGACTTATTGGAAATATAAATAAACAACCCTAGGTTGGAACCATTATCGCCTGTATAGCTCTGTTGAATTAAACCAGAAGAAAGAAAAATGAAAATGGTGCGTCAAAAACTTTAAACACTCGATAAGTGAGTTAAACGATGTAATTTGGGTAAAAAAACGATTTTACTGGTCGGGACCACAACATATTGTGTAATTTGATACAAGCTTCGATTTGATATATTATAATAGTGGTTTCGATACCCGAGTTAAAAGATATTTCCTTTGAAAGTTGTAACTCATATTAACCAAATGTTTTGTTGTTTTTGAAAATGGGAACGACATCCTCTTTCTTTTTCTCTTCTCTTATTTTTTTTTTTGAAGAAAAGATACTTATTGGAAATATAAATAAACAAACCTAGGTCCGCACCAATATCTCCTGTATAGCTCTATTGAATTAAACCAGAAGTAAGAAAAATGAAAACGGTGCGTCAAAAACTTTAAACACTCGTTAAGTGATGTAAACGATGTAATTTGTGTACAAAACGATTTTCCTGGGCGGGACCAAAATATATTGTGTAATTTGATATAAGCTTCGATTTGATATATTATAATAGTGGTTTTGATACCCGAGTCAAAAGATATCTTCGTTGAAAGTTGTAACTCATATTTACCAAATGTTTTGTTGTTTTTGAAATTGTGAACGACATCCTCTTTCTTTTTCTCTTCTCTTATTTTTTTTGATGCAAACAGACTTATTGGAAATATAAATAAACAAACCTAGGTCCGCACAAATATCTCCTGTATAGCTCTATTGAATTAAACCAGAAGTAAGAAAAATGAAAACGGTGCGTCAAAAACATTAAACACTCGTTAAGTGATGTAAACGATGTAATTTGGGTACAAAAACGATTTTACTGGTCGGGACCCCAACATATTGTGTAATTTGATACGAGCTTCAATTTGATATATTATAATAGTGGTTTCGATACCCGAGTCAAAAGATATCTCCGTTGAAAGTTGTAACTCATATAAACCAAATGTTTTGTTGTTTTTGAAAATTTGAACGACATCCTCTTTCTTTTTCTCTTCTCTTATTTTTTTTTGATGCAAACAGACTTATTGGAAATATAAATAAACAAACCTAGGTCCGCAAAATATCTCCTGTATAGCTCTATTGAATTAAACCAGAAGTAAGAAAAATGAAAACGGTGCGTCAAAAACTTTAAACACTCGTTAAGTGATGTAAACGATGTAATTTGGGTACAAAAACGATTTTCCTGGGCTGGAGCAAAACATATTGTGTAATTTGATACGAGCTTCAATTTGATATATTATAATAGTGGTTTCGATACCCGAGTCAAAAGATATCTCCGTTGAAAGCTGTAACTCATATTTACCAAATGTTTTGTTGTTTTTGGCAATGTGAACGACATCCTCTTTCTTTTTCTCTTCTCTTATTTTTTTTTAAGAAAAGAGACTTATTGGAAATATAAATAAACAACCCTAGGTTGGCACCAATATCGCCTGTATAGCTCTGTTGAATTAAACTAGAAGAAAGAAAAATGAAAACGGTGCGTCAAAAACTTTAAACACTCGATAAGTGAGTTAAACGATATAATTTGGGTACAAAAACGATTTTACTGGTCGGGACCACAACATATTGTGTAATTTGATACAAGCTTCGATTTGATATATTATAATAGTGGTTTCGATACCCGAGTCAAAAGATATTTCTTTTGAAAGTTGTAACTCATATTAACCAAATGTTTTGTTGTTTTTGAAAATGGGAACGACATCCTCTTTCTTTTTCTCTTCTCTTAATTTTTTTTTGAAGAAAAGATACTTATTAGAAATATAAATAAACAACCCGAGGTCCGCACCATTATCTCCTGTATAGCTCTATTGAATTAAACCAGAAGTAAGAAAAATGAAAATGGTGCGTCAAAAACTGTAAACACTCGGTAAGTGATGTAAACGATCTAATTTGGGTACAAAAACGATTTTCCTGGGCGGGAGCAAAATATATTGCGTAATTTGATACGAGCTTCGATATGATATATTATAATAGTGGTTTCGATAGCCGAGTGAAAAGATATCTCCGTTGAAAGTTGTAACACATATTTAACAAATGTTTTGTTGTTTTTGAAATTGTGAACGACATCCTCTTTCTTTTTCTCTTCTCTTATTTTTTTTTGAAGAATAGAGACTTATTGGAAATATAAATCAACAACCCTATGTCGGCACCAATATCTCCTGTATAGCTCTATTGAATTAAACCAGAAGTAAGAAAAATGAAAATGGTGCGTCAAAAACATTAAACACTCGTTAAGTGATGTAAACGATGTAATTTGTGTACAAAACGATTTTCCTGGACGGGACCAAAAGAAATTGTGTAATTTGATATGAGCTTCGATTTGATATATTATAATAGTGGTTTTCATACCCGAGTCAAAAGATATCTTTTTTGAAAGGTGTAACTCATATTTACCAAATGTTTTGTTGTTTTTGAAATTGTGAACGACATCCACTTTCTTTTTCTCTTCTCTTATTTTTTTTTTGAAGAATAGAGACTTATTGGAAATATAAATCAACAACCCTAGGTCGGTACCAATATCTCATGTATAGCTCTATTGAATTTAACCAGAAGTAAGAAAAATGAAAACGGTGCGTCAAAAACTTTAAACACTCGGTAAGTAATGTAAACGATGTAATTTGTGTACAAAAACGATTTTACTGGTCGGGACCACAACATATTGTGTAATTTGATACGACCTTTGATTTGATATATTATATTAGTGGTTTCGATACCCGAGTCAAAAGATATCTCCGTTGAAAGTTGTAACTCATATTAACCAAATGTTTTGTTGTTTTTGAAAATGTGAACGACATCCTCTTTCTTTTTCTCTTCTCTTATTTTTTTTTTTTGAAGAAAAGAGACTTATTAGAAATATAAATAAACAACCCTAGGTTGGCACCATTATCTCCTGTATAGCTCTATTGAATTAAACCAGAAGTAAGAAAAATGAAAATGGTGCGTCAAAAACTGTAAACACTCGGTAAGTGATCTAAACGATCTAAGTTGGGTACAGAAACGATTTTCTTGGGCGGGACCAAAATATATTGTGTAATTTGATACGAGCTTCGATTTGATATATTATAATAGTGGTTTCGATACCCGAGTCAAAAGATATCTCCGTTGAAAGTTGTAACTCATATAAACCAAATGTTTTGTTGTTTTTGAAAATGTGAAGGACTTCCTCTTTCTTTTTCTCTTCTCTTATTTTTATTGAAGAACATAGACTTATTGGAAATATAAATAAACAAACCTAGGTCCGCACCAATATCTCCTGTATAACTCTTATGAATTAAACCAGAAGTAAGAAAAATGAAAACGGTGCATCAAAACCTTTAAACACTCGTTAAGTGATGTAAACGATGTAATTTGGGTACAAAAATGATTTTCCTGGGCTGGAGCAAAACATATTGTGTAATTTGATACGAGCTTCGATTTGATATATTATCATAGTGGTTTCGATACCCGAGTCAAAAGATATCTCTGTTGAAAGTTGTAACTCATATTTACCAAATGTTTTGTTGTTTTTGAAAATGTGAACGACATCCTCTTTCTTTTTCTATTCTCTTATTTTTTTTTTGAAGAAAAGAGACTTATTAGAAATATAAATAAACAACCCTAGGTTGGCACCATTATCTCCTGTATAGCTCTATTGAATTAAACCAGAAGTAAGAAAAATGAAAATGGTGCGTCAAAAACTGTAAACACTCGGTAAGTGATGTAAACGATCTAAGTTGGGTACAGAAACGATTTTCCTGGGCGGGACCAAAATATATTGTGTAATTTGATACGAGCTTCGATTTGATATATTATAATAGTGGTTTCGATACCCGAGTCAAAAGATATCTCCGTTGAAAGTTGTAACTCATATAAACCAAATGTTTTGTTGTTTTTGAAAATGTGAAGGACATCCTCTTTCTTTTTCTCTTCTCTTATTTTTTTTTGAAGAACAGAGACTTATTGGAAATATAAATCAACAACCCTTGGGTGACACCATTATCTTCTGTATAGCTCTATTGAATTAAACCAGAAGTAAGAAAAATGAAAATGGTGCGTCAAAAACTGTAAACACTCGATAAGTGAGTTAAACGATGTAATTTGGGTACAAAAACGATTTTACTGGTCGGGACCACAACATATTGTGTAATTTGATACGACCTTCGATTTGATATATTATAATAGTGGTTTCGATACCCGAGTCAAAAGATATCTCCTTTGAAAGTTGTAACTCATATTAACAAAATGTTTTGTTGTTTTTGAAAATGGTAAGACATCCTCTTTCTTTTTCTCTTCTCTTATTTTTTTTTGAAGAAAAGATACTTATTAGAAATATAAATAAACAACCCTAGGTCCGCACCATTATCTCCTGTATAGCTCTATTGAATTGAACCAGAAGTAAGAAAAATGAAAATGGTGCTTCAAAAACTTTAAACACTCGTTAAGTGATGTAAACGATCTAAGTTGAGTACAAAAACGATTTTCCTGGGCGGGAGCAAAATATATTGCGTAATTTGATATGAGCTTCGATTTGATATATTATAATAGTGGTTTCGATACCCGAGTCAAAAGATATTTCCGTTGAAAGTTGTAACACATATTTAACAAATGTTTTGTTGTTTTTGAAATTATGAACGACATCCTCTTTCTTTTTCTCTTCTCTTATTTTTTTTGAAGAAAAGATACTTATTGGAAATATAAATAAACAAACCTAGGTCCGCACCAATATCTCCTGTATAGCTCTATTGAATTAAACAAGAAGTAAGAAAAATGAAAATGGTGCGTCAAAAACTTTAAACACTCGTTAAGTGATGTAAATAATGTAATTTGGGTACAAAAACGATTTTCCTGGGCGGGACCAAAACATATTGTGTAATTTGATACGAGCTTCGATTTGATATATTATAATAGTGGTTTCGGTAGCCGAGTGAAAAGATATCTATGTTGAAAGTTGTAACTCATATTTAACAAATGTTTTTGTTGTTTTTGAAATTGTGAACGACATCCTCTTTCTTTTTCTCTTCTCTTATTTTTTTTTTTTGAAGAATAGAGACTTATTGGAAATATAAATCAACAACCCTATGTCGGCACCAATATCTCCTGTATAGCTCTATTGAATTAAACCAGAAGTAAGAAAAATGAAAATGGTGCGTCAAAAACTTTAAACACTCGTTAAGTGATGTAAACGATGTAATTTGTGTACAAAACGATTTTCCTGGGCGGGACCAAAAGAAATTGTGTAAATTGATATGAGCTTCGATTTGATATATTATAATATTGGTTTTCATACCCGAGTCAAAAGATATCTCCGTTGAAAGGTGTAACTCATATTTACCAAATGTTTTGTTGTTTTTGAAATTGTGAACGACATCCACTTTCTTTTTCTCTTCTCTTAATTTTTTTTTGCAGAATAGAGACTTATTGGAAATATAAATCAACAACCCTAGGTCGGCACCAATATCTCCTTATTAGCTCTATTGAATTAAACCAGAAGTAAGAAAAATGAAAACGGTGCGTCAAAAACTTTAAACACTCGTTAAGTGATGTAAACGATGTAATTTGGGTACAAAAACGATTTTCCTCGGCGGCAGCAAAACATATTGTGTAATTTGATACGAGCTTCGATTAGATATATTATAATAGTTGTTTCGATACCCGAGTCAAAAGATATCTCCGTTGAAAGTTGTAACTCATATTTACCAAATGTTTTGTTGTTTTTGAAAATTTGAACAACATCCACTTTCTTTTTCTCTTCTCTTATTTTTTTTTGAAGAACAGAGACTTATTGGAAATATAAATCAACAACCCTTGGGTGACACCATTATCTTCTGTATAGCTCTATTGAATTAAACCAGAAGTAAGAAAAATGAAAATGGTGCGTCAAAAACTGTAAACACTCGATAAGTGAGTTAAACGATGTAATTTGGGTACAAAAACGATTTTACTGGTCGGGACCACAACATATTGTGTAATTTGATACGACCTTCGATTTGATATATTATAATAGTGGTTTCGATACCCGAGTCAAAAGATATCTCCTTTGAAAGTTGTAACTCATATTAACAAAATGTTTTGTTGTTTTTGAAAATGGTAAGACATCCTCTTTATTTTTCTCTTCTCTTATTTTTTTTTTTGAAGAAAAGATACTTATTAGAAATATAAATAAACAACCCTAGGTCCGCACCATTATCTCCTGTATAGCTCTATTGAATTGAACCAGAAGTAAGAAAAATGAAAATGGTGCGTCAAAAACTTTAAACACTCGTTAAGTGATGTAAACGATCTAAGTTGGGTACAAAAACGATTTTCCTGGGCGGGAGCAAAATATATTGCGTAATTTGATACGAGCTTCGATTTGATATATTATAATAGTGGTTTCGATACCCGAGTCAAAAGATATTTCCGTTGAAAGTGGTAACACATATTTAACAAATGTTTTGTTGTTTTTGAAATTGTGAACGACATCCTCTTTCTTTTTCTCTTCTCTTATTTTTTTTGAAGAAAAGATACTTATTGGAAATATAAATAAACAAACCTAGGTCCGCACCAATATCTCCTGTATAGCTCTATTGAATTAAACCAGAAGTAAGAAAAATGAAAATGGTGCGTCAAAAACTTTAAACACTCGTTAAGTGATGTAAATAATGTAATTTGGGTACAAAAATGATTTTCCTGGGCGGGACCAAAACATATTGTGTAATTTGATACGAGCTTCGATTTGATATATTATAATAGTGGTTTCGGTAGCCGAGTGAAAAGATATCTATGTTGAAAGTTGTAACTCATATTTAACAAATGTTTTTGTTGTTTTTGAAATTGTGAACGACATCCTCTTTCTTTTTCTCTTCTCTTATTTTTTTTTTTTTGAAGAATAGAGACTTATTGGAAATATAAATCAACAACCCTATGTCGGCACCAATATCTCCTGTATAGCTCTATTGAATTAAACCAGAAGTAAGAAAAATGAAAATGGTGCGTCAAAAACTTTAAACACTCGTTAAGTGATGTAAACGATGTAATTTGTGTACAAAACGATTTTCCTGGGCGGGACCAAAAGAAATTGTGTAAATTGATATGAGCTTCGATTTGATATATTATAATATTGGTTTTCATACCCGAGTCAAAAGATATCTCCGTTGAAAGGTGTAACTCATATTTACCAAATGTTTTGTTGTTTTTGAAAT
This sequence comes from Hippophae tibetana, assembly GCA_037013495.1. Taxonomy (NCBI): domain Eukaryota; kingdom Viridiplantae; phylum Streptophyta; class Magnoliopsida; order Rosales; family Elaeagnaceae; genus Hippophae; species Hippophae tibetana. Next base: position 2,725,814 of record JAZDXN010000026.1, on the reverse strand, counting down.
TGTGAACGACATCCACTTTCTTTTTCTCTTCTCTTAATTTTTTTTTGCAGAATAGAGACTTATTGGAAATATAAATCAACAACCCTAGGTCGGCACCAATATCTCCTTATTAGCTCTATTGAATTAAACCAGAAGTAAGAAAAATGAAAACGGTGCGTCAAAAACTTTAAACACTCGTTAAGTGATGTAAACGATGTAATTTGGGTACAAAAACGATTTTCCTCGGCGGCAGCAAAACATATTGTGTAATTTGATACGAGCTTCGATTAGATATATTATAATAGTTGTTTCGATACCCGAGTCAAAAGATATCTCCGTTGAAAGTTGTAACTCATATTTACCAAATGTTTTGTTGTTTTTGAAAATTTGAACAACATCCACTTTCTTTTTCTCTTCTCTTATTTTTTTTTGAAGAACAGAGACTTATTGGAAATATAAATCAACAACCCTTGGGTGACACCATTATCTTCTGTATAGCTCTATTGAATTAAACCAGAAGTAAGAAAAATGAAAATGGTGCGTCAAAAACTGTAAACACTCGATAAGTGAGTTAAACGATGTAATTTGGGTACAAAAACGATTTTACTGGTCGGGACCACAACATATTGTGTAATTTGATACGACCTTCGATTTGATATATTATAATAGTGGTTTCGATACCCGAGTCAAAAGATATCTCCTTTGAAAGTTGTAACTCATATTAACAAAATGTTTTGTTGTTTTTGAAAATGGTAAGACATCCTCTTTATTTTTCTCTTCTCTTATTTTTTTTTTGAAGAAAAGATACTTATTAGAAATATAAATAAACAACCCTAGGTCCGCACCATTATCTCCTGTATAGCTCTATTGAATTGAACCAGAAGTAAGAAAAATGAAAATGGTGCGTCAAAAACTTTAAACACTCGTTAAGTGATGTAAACGATCTAAGTTGGGTACAAAAACGATTTTCCTGGGCGGGAGCAAAATATATTGCGTAATTTGATACGAGCTTCGATTTGATATATTATAATAGTGGTTTCGATACCCGAGTCAAAAGATATTTCCGTTGAAAGTTGTAACACATATTTAACAAATGTTTTGTTGTTTTTGAAATTGTGAACGACATCCTCTTTCTTTTTCTCTTCTCTTATTTTTTTTGAAGAAAAGATACTTATTGGAAATATAAATAAACAAACCTAGGTCCGCACCAATATCTCCTGTATAGCTCTATTGAATTAAACCAGAAGTAAGAAAAATGAAAATGGTGCGTCAAAAACTTTAAACACTCGTTAAGTGATGTAAATAATGTAATTTGGGTACAAAAATGATTTTCCTGGGCGGGACCAAAACATATTGTGTAATTTGATACGAGCTTCGATTTGATATATTATAATAGTGGTTTCGGTAGCCGAGTGAAAAGATATCTATGTTGAAAGTTGTAACTCATATTTAACAAATGTTTTTGTTGTTTTTGAAATTGTGAACGACATCCTCTTTCTTTTTCTCTTCTCTTATTTTTTTTTTTTTGAAGAATAGAGACTTATTGGAAATATAAATCAACAACCCTATGTCGGCACCAATATCTCCTGTATAGCTCTATTGAATTAAACCAGAAGTAAGAAAAATGAAAATGGTGCGTCAAAAACTTTAAACACTCGTTAAGTGATGTAAACGATGTAATTTGTGTACAAAACGATTTTCCTGGGCGGGACCAAAAGAAATTGTGTAAATTGATATGAGCTTCGATTTGATATATTATAATATTGGTTTTCATACCCGAGTCAAAAGATATCTCCGTTGAAAGGTGTAACTCATATTTACCAAATGTTTTGTTGTTTTTGAAAATGTGAACGACATCCACTTTCTTTTTCTCTTCTCTTAATTTTTTTTTGCAGAATAGAGACTTATTGGAAATATAAATCAACAACCCTAGGTCGGCACCAATATCTGCTTATTAGCTCTATTGAATTAAACCAGAAGTAAGAAAAATAAAAACGGTGCGTCAAAAACTTTAAACACTCGTTAAGTGATGTAAACGATGTAATTTGGGTACAAAAACGATTTTCCTGGGCGGGAGCAAAACATATTGTGTAATTTGATACGAGCTTCGATTAGATATATTATAATAGTTGTTTCGATACCCGAGTCAAAAGATATCTCCGTTGAAAGTTGTAACTCATATTTACCAAATGTTTTGTTGTTTTTGAAAATTTGAACAACATCCACTTTCTTTTTCTCTTCTCTTATTTTTTTTTGAAGAATAGAGACTTATTGGAAATATAAATCAACAACCCTAGGTCGGTACCAATATCTCATGTATAGCTCTTTTGAATTTAACCAGAAGTAAGAAAAATGAAAACGGTGCGTCAAAAACTTTAAACACTCGATAAGTAATGTAAACAATGTAATTTGTGTACAAAAACGATTTTGTTGGTCGGGACCACAACATATTGTGTAATTTGATACGACCTTCGATTTGATATATTATATTAGTGGTTTCGATACTCGAGTCAAAAGATATATCCGTTGAAAGTTGTAACTCATATTAACCAAATGTTTTTTTGTTTTTGAAAATGTGAACGACATCCTCTTTTTTTTCTCTTCTCTCATTTTTTTTTGAAGAAAAGAGACTTATTAGAAATATAAATAAAAAACCCTAGGTCGGCACCATTATCTCCTGTATAGCTCTATTGAATTAAACCAGAAGTAAGAAAAATGAAAATGGTGCGTCAAAAACTGTAAACACTAGGTAAGTGATGTAAACGATCTAAGCTGGGTACAAAAACGATTTTCCTGGGCGGGACCAAAATATATTGTGTAATTTGATATATTATAATAGTGGTTTCGATACCCGAGTCAAAAGATATCTCCGTTGAAAGTTGTAACACATATTTACCAAATGTTTTGTTGTTTTTGAAATTGTGAACGACATCCTCTTTCTTTTTCTCTTCTCTTATTTTTTTCTTGAAGAAAAGATACTTATTGGAAATATAAATAAACAAACCTAGGTCTGCACCAATATCTCCTGTATAGCTCTATTGAATTAAACCAGAAGTAAGAAAAATGAAAATGGTGCGTCAAAAACTTTAAACACTCGTTAAGTGATGTAAACGATGTAATTTGGGTACAAAAACGATTTTACTGGTCGGGAGCAAAACATATTGTGTAATTTGATACGAGCTTCGATTTGATATATTATAATAGTGGTTTCGGTAGCCGAGTGAAAAGATATCTATGTTGAAAGTTGTAACTCATATTTAACAAATGTTTTTGTTGTTTTTGAAATTGTGAACGACATCCTCTTTCTTTTTCTCTTCTCTTATTTTTTTCTTGAAGAAAAGATACTTATTGGAAATATAAATAAACAAACCTAGGTCCGCACCAATATCTCCTGTATAGCTCTATTGAATTAAACTAGAAGTAAGAAAAATGAAAACGGTGCGTCAAAAACTTTAAACACTCGTTAAGTGATGTAAACGATCTAAGCTGGGTACAAAAACGATTTTCCTGGGCGGGACCAAAATATATTGTGTAATTTGATATATTATAATAGTGGTTTCGATACCCGAGTCAAAAGATATCTCCGTTGAAAGTTGTAACACATATTTACCAAATGTTTTGTTGTTTTTGAAATTGTGAACGACATCCTCTTTCTTTTTCTCTTCTCTTATTTTTTTCTTGAAGAAAAGATACTTATTGGAAATATAAATAAACAAACCTAGGTCTGCACCAATATCTCCTGTATAGCTCTATTGAATTAAACCAGAAGTAAGAAAAATGAAAATGGTGCGTCAAAAACTTTAAACACTCGTTAAGTGATGTAAACGATGTAATTTGGGTACAAAAACGATTTTACTGGTCGGGAGCAAAACATATTGTGTAATTTGATACGAGCTTCGATTTGATATATTATAATAGTGGTTTCGGTAGCCGAGTGAAAAGATATCTATGTTGAAAGTTGTAACTCATATTTAACAAATGTTTTTGTTGTTTTTGAAATTGTGAACGACATCCTCTTTCTTTTTCTCTTCTCTTATTTTTTTCTTGAAGAAAAGATACTTATTGGAAATATAAATAAACAAACCTAGGTCCGCACCAATATCTCCTGTATAGCTCTATTGAATTAAACTAGAAGTAAGAAAAATGAAAACGGTGCGTCAAAAACTTTAAACACTCGTTAAGTGATGTAAACGATGTAATTTGGGTACAAAAACGATTTTCCTGGGCGGGACCAAAATATATTGTGTAATTTGATATGAGCTTCGATTTGATATATTATAATAGTGGTTTCGATACCCGAGTCAAAAGATATCTCCGTTGAAAGTTGTAACTCATATTTACCAAATGTTTTGTTGTTTTTGAAAATGTGAACAACATCCACTTTCTTTTTCTCTTCTCTTATTTTTTTTGAAGGATAGAGACTTATTGGAAATATAAATCAACAACCCTAGGGTGACACCATTATCTTCTGTATAGCTCTATTGAATTAAACCAGAAGTAAGAAAAATGAAAATGGTGCGTCAAAAACTTTAAACACTCGATAAGTGAGTTAAACGATGTAATTTGGGTACAAAACGATTTTCCTGGGCAGGAACAAAATATATTGTGTAATTTGATACGAGCTTCGATTTGATATATTATAATAGTGGTTTCGATACCCGAGTCAAAAGATATCTCCTTTGAAAGTTGTAACTCATATTAAGCAAATGTTTTGTTGTTTTTGAAAATGTGAACGACATCCTCTTTCTTTTTCTCTTCTCTTATTTTTTTTTGAAGAAAAGAGACTTATTAGAAATATAAATAAACAACACTAGGTCGGCACCATTATCTCCTGTATAGCTCTATTGAATTAAACCAGAAGTAAGAAAAATGAAAATGGTGCGTCAAAAACTTTAAACACTTGGTAAGTGATGTAAACGATCTAAGCTGGGTACAAAAACGATTTTCCTGGGCGGGACCAAAACATATTGTGTAATTTGATATGAGCTTCGATTTGATATATTATAATAGTGGTTTCGATACCCGAGTCAAAAGATATCTCCGTTGAAAGTTGTAACACATATTTACCAAATATTTTGTTGTTTTTGAAATTGTGAACGACATCCTCTTTCTTTTTCTCTTCTCTTATTTTTTTTTGAAGAAAAGATACTTATTGGAAATATAAATAAACAAACCTAGGTCCGCACCAATATCTCCTGTATAGCTCTATTGAATTAAACTAGAAGTAAGAAAAATGGAAACGGTGCGTCAAAAACTTTAAACACTCGTTAAGTGATGTAAACGATGTAATTTGGGTACAAAAACGATTTTCCTGGGCGGGACCAAAATATATTGTGTAATTTGATATGAGCTTCGATTTGATATATTATAATAGTGGTTTCGATACCCGAGTCAAAAGATATCTCCGTTGAAAGTTGTAACTCATATTTACCAAATGTTTTGTTGTTTTTGAAATTGTGAACGACATCCTCTTTCTTTTTCTCTTCTCTTATTTTTGTTTTGAAGAAAAGATACTTATTGGAAATATAAATAAACAAACCTAGGTCCGCACCAATATCTCCTGTATAGCTCTATTTAATTAAACTAGAAGTAAGAAAAATGGAAACGGTGCGTCAAAAACTTTAAACACTCGTTAAGTGATGTAAACGATGTAATTTGGGTACAAAAACGATTTTCCTGGGCAAGACCAAAAAATATTGTGTAATTTGATACGAGCTTCGATTTGATATATTATAATAGTGGTTTCGATACCCGAGTCAAAAGATATCTCCGTTGAAAGTTGTAACTCATATTTACCAAATGTTTTGTTGTTTTTGAAAATGTGAACAACATCCACTTAAACACTCGTTAAGTGATGTAAACTATGTAATTTGGGTACAAAACGATTTTCTTGGGCGGAACCAAAATATATTGTGTAATTTGATATGAGCTTCGATTTGATATATTATAATAGTGGTTTCGATACCCGAGTCAAAAGATATCTCCGTTGAAAGTTGTAACTCATATTTACCAAATGTTTTGTTGTTTTTGAAATTGTGAACGACATCCTCTTTCTTTTTCTCTACTCTTATTTTTTTTTGAAGCAAACAGACTTATTGGAAATATAAATCAACAACCCTAGGTCGGCACCAATATCTCCTATATAGCTCTATTGAATTAAACCAGAAGTAAGAAAAATGAAAATGGTGCGTCAAAAACTTTAAACACTCGGTAAGTAATGTAAAATATGTAATTTGTGTACAAAAACGATTTTCTTGGGCGGCACCAAATATATTGTGTAATTTGATATGAGCTTCAATTTGATATATTATAATAGTTGTTTTGATACCCGAGTCAAAAGATATCTCCGTTGAAAGATGTAACTCATATTTACGAAATCTTTTGTTATTTTTGAAAATGTGAACAACAACCTCTTTCTTTTTCTCTTCTCTTACTTTTTATTTTGAAGAAAAGAGACTTATTAAAAATATAAATAAACAACTCTAGGTCCGCACCATTAACTCCTGTATAGCTCTATTGTATTAAACCAGAAGTAAGAAAAATGAAAATGGTGCGTCAAAAACTTTAAATACTCGATAAGTGAGGTAAACGTTGTAAGTTGGGTAGAAAAACGATTTTCCTGGGCGGGAGCAAAATATATTGTGTAATTTGATACGAGCTTCGATTTGATATATTATAATAGTGGTTTCGATACCCGAGTCAAAAGATATCTCCGTTTAAAGTTGTAACTCATATTTACCAAATGTTTTGTTGTTTTTGAAAATGTGAACGACATCCTCTTTCTTTTTCTCTTCTCTTATTTTTTTTGAAGAAAAGAGACTTATTGGAAATATAAATTAACAACCCTAGGTTGGCACCATTATCTCCTGTATACCTCTATTGAATTAAACCAGAAGTAAGAAAAATGAAAATGATGCGTCAAAAACTTTAAACACTCGATAAGTGAGTTAAACGATGTAATTTGGGTACAAGAACGATTTTACTGGTCGGGACCACAACATATTGTGTAATTTGATACGAGCTTCAATTTGATATATTATAATAGTGGTTTCGATACCCGAGTCAAAAGATATCTCCGTTGAAAGTTGTAACTCATATAAACCAAATGTTTTGTTGTTTTTGAAAATGTGAACGACATCCTCTTTCTTTTTCTCTTCTCTTATTTTTTTTTGAAGAACAGAGACTTATTGGAAATATAAATAAACAACCCTAGTTTGGCACCATTATCTCCTGTATAGCTCTATTGAATTAAACTAGAAGTAAGAAAAATGAAAATGATGCGTCAAAAACATTAAAAACTCGATAAGTGAGTTAAACAATGTAATTTGGGTACAAAATGATTTTCCTGTGCAGGACCAAAATATATTGTGTAATTTGATACGAGCTTCGATTTGATATATTATAATAGTGGTTTCGATACCCGAGTCAAAAGATATCTCCGTTGAAAGTTGTAACTCATATTAACCTAATGTTTTGTTGTTTTTGAAAATGTGAATGACATCCTCTTTCTTTTTCTCTTCTCTTATTTTTGTTTTGAAGAATAGAGACTTATTGGAAATATAAATCAACAACCCTATGTTAGCACCATTATCTCCTGTATAGCTCTATTGAATTAAACCAGAAGTAAGAAAAATGAAAATGATGCGTCAAAAACTTTAAACACTCGATAAGTGAGTTAAACGATGTAATTTGGATACAAAAACGATTTTCCTGGGCGGGAGCAAAATATATTGTGTAATTTGATACGAGATTCGATTTGATATATTATAATAGTGGTTTTGATACCCGAGTCAAAAGATATCTCCGTTGAAAGTTGTAACTCATATTTACCAAATCTTTTGTTATTTTTGAAAATGTGAACGACAACCTCTTTCTTTTTCTCTTCTCTTATTTTTTATTTTGAAGAAAAGAGACTTATTAAAAATATAAATTAACAACTCTAGGTCCGCACCAATATCTCCTGTGTAGCTCTATTGAATTAAACCAGAAGTAAGAAAAATAAAAATGGTGCGTAATAAAGTTTAAACACTCGTTAAGTGATGTAAACGATGTAATTTGGGTACAAAAACGATTTTCCTGGGTGGGATCAAAACATATTGTGTAATTTGATACGAGCTTCCATTTGATATATTATAATAGTAGTTTCGATAGCCGAGTCAAAAGATATCTCCGTTGAAAGTTGTAACTCATATTTACCAAATGTTTTGTTGTTTTTGAAAATGTGAATAACATCCTCTTTCTTTTTCTCTTCTCTTATTTTTGTTTTGAAGAATAGAGGCTTATTGGAAATATAAATCAACAACCCTATGTCGGCACCAATATCTCCTGTATAGCTCTATTGAATTAAACCAGAAGTAAGAAAAATGAAAACGGTGTGTCAAAAACTTTAAACATTCGTTAAGTGATGTAAACGATGTAATTTTGGTACAAAAACGATTTTCCTGGACAGGAGCAAAAAATATTGTGTAATTTGATACGAGCTTCGATTTGATATATTATAATAGTGGTTTCGATACCCGAGTCAAAAGATATCTCATTTGAAAATTGTAACTCATATTAACCAAATGTTTTGTTGTTTTTGAAAATGTGAATGACATCCTCTTTCTTTTTCTCTTCTCTTATTTTTGTTTTGAAGAATAGAGACTTATTGGAAATATAAATCAACAACCCTATGTTGGCACCATTATCTCCTGTATAGCTCTATTGAATTAAACCAGAAGTAAGAAAAATAAAAATGATGCGTCAAAAACTTTAAACACTCGGTAAGTAATGTAAACGATGTAATTTGTGTAAAAAAACGATTTTCTTGGGCGGCACCAAATATATTGTGTAATTTGATATGAGCTTCCATTTGATATATTATAATAGTAGTTTCGATAGCCGAGTCAAAAGATATCTCCGTTGAAAGTTGTAACTCATATTTACCAAATGTTTTGTTGTTTTTGAAAATGTGAACAACATCCACTTTCTTTTTCTCTTCTCTTATTTTTTTTTGAAGAATAGAGACTTATTGGAAATATAAATCAACAACCCTAGGTTGGCATTAATATCTCATGTATAGCTGTATTGAATTTAACCAGAAGTAAGAAAAATGAAAATGGTTCGTCAAAAACTTTAAACACTCGGTAAGTAATGTAAACGATGTAATTTGTGTAAAAAAACGATTTTCTTGAGCGGCACCAAATATATTGTGTAATTTGATATGAGCTTCAATTTGATATATTATAATAGTGGTTTTGATACCCGAGTCAAAAGATATCACCGTTGAAAGTTGTAACTCATATAAACCAAATGTTTTGTTGTTTTTGAAAATGTGAACGACATCCTCTTTCTTTTTCTCTTCTCTTATTTTTTTTTTGAAGAACAGAGACTTATTGGAAATATAAATAAACAACCCTAGTTTGGCACCATTATCTCCTGTATAGCTCTATTGAATTAAACCAGAAGTAAGAAAAATGAAAATGATGCGTCAAAACCTTTAAAAACTCGATAAGTGAGTTAAACGATGTAATTTGGGTACAAAACGATTTTCCTGTACAGGACCAAAATATATTGTGTAATTTGATACGAGCTTCGATTTGATATATTATAATAGTGGTTTCGATACCCGAGTCAAAAGATATCTCATTTGAAAATTGTAACTCATATTAACCAAATGTTTTGTTGTTTTTGAAAATGTGAATGACATCCTCTTTCTTTTTCTCTTCTCTTATTTTTGTTTTGAAGAATAGAGACTTATTGGAAATATAAATCAACAACCCTATGTTGGCACCATTATCTCCTGTATAGCTCTATTGAATTAAACCAGAAGTAAGAAAAATAAAAATGATGCGTCAAAAACTTTAAACACTCGATAAGTGAGTTAAACGATGTAATTTGGGTACAAAAACGATTTTCCTGGGCGGGAGCAAAATATATTGTGTAATTTGATACGAGATTCGATTTGATATATTATAATAGTGGTTTCGATACCCGAGTCAAAAGATATCTCCGTTGAAAGTTGTAACACATATTTACCAAATGTTTTGTTGTTTTTGAAATTGTGAACGAAATCCTCTTTCTTTTTCTCTTCTCTTATTTTTTTTTTGAAGAAAAGATACTTATTCGAAATATAAATGAACAAACCTAGGTCCGCACCAATATCTCCGGTATAGCTCTATTGAATTAAACCAGAAGTAAGAAAAATGAAAATGGTGCGTCAAAAACTTTAAACACTCGTTAAGTGATGTAAACGATGTAATTTGTGTACAAAACGATTTTCCTGGGCGGGAGCAAAAAATATTGTGTAATTTGATACGAGCCTCGATTTGATATATTATAATAGTGGTTTCGATACCCGAGTCAAAAGATATCTTCGTTAAAAGTTGTAACTCATATTTACCAAATGTTTTGTTGTTTTTGAAAATGTGAACAACATCCATTTTCTTTTTCTCTTCTCTTATTTTTTTTTTGAAGAATAGAGACTTATTGGAAATATAAATCAACAACCCTAGGTTGGCACCAATATCTCATGTATTGCTCTATTGAATTTAACCAAAAGTAAGAAAAATTAAAATGGTTCGTCAAAAACTTTAAACACTCGGTAAGTAATGTAAACGATGTAATTTGTGTAACAAAACGATTTTCTTGGGCGGCACCAAATATATTGTGTAATTTGATATGAGCTTCAATTTGATATATTATAATAGTGGTTTTGATACCCGAGTCAAAAGATATCTCCGTTGAAAGTTGTAACTCATATTTACCAAATCTTTTGTTATTTTTGAAAATGTGAACGACAACCTCTTTCTTTTTCTCTTCTCTTATTTTTTATTATGAAGAAAAGAGACTTATTAAAAATATAAATTAACAACTCTAGGTCCGCACCAATATCTCCTGTATAGCTCTATTGAATTAACCAGAAGTAAGAAAAATAAAAATGGTGCGTAATAAACTTTAAACACTCGTTAAGTGATGTAAACGATGTAATTTGGGTACAAAAACGATTTTCCTGGGTGGGACCAAAACATATTGTGTAATTTGATACGAGCTTCAATTTGATATATTATAATAGTAGTTTCGATAGCCGAGTCAAAAGATAACTCCGTTGAAAGTTGTAACTCATATTTACCAAATGTTTTGTTGTTTTTGAAAATATGAACGACATCCTCTTTCTTTTTCTCTTCTCTTATTTTTTTTTTGAAGAATAGAGACTTATTGGAAATATAAATCAACAACCTTACGTCGGCACCAATATCTCCTGTATAGCTGTATTGAATTAAACCAGAAGTAAGAAAAATGAAAATGGTGCGTCAAAAACTTTAAACACTCGTTAAGTGATGTAAACGATGTAATTTGGGTACATATCGATTTTCTTGGGCGGGACCAAAATATATTGTGTAATTTGATATGAGCTTCGATTTGATATATTATAATAGTGGTTTTGATACCCTAGTCAAAAGATATCTCCGTTGAAAGTTGTAACTCATATTTATCAAATCTTTTGTTGTTTTTGAAATTGTGAACGGCATCCTCTTTCTTTTTCTCTTCTCTTATTTTTTTTTTGAAGCAAACAGACTTATTGGAAATAAAAATTAACAACCCTAGGTCGGCACCAATATCTCCTGTATAGCTCTATTGAAATAAACCAGAAGTAAGAAAAATGAAAATGGTGCGTCAAAAACTTTAAACACTCGTTAAGTGATGTAAACGATGTAATTTGTGTACAAAACGATTTTCCTGGGCGGGAGCAAAAAATATTGTGTAATTTGATACGAGCTTCGATTTGATATATTATAATAGTAGTTTCGATAGCCGAGTCAAAAGATATCTCCGTTGAAAGTTGTAACTCATATTTACCAAATGTTTTGTTGTTTTTGAAAATGTGAACGACATCCTCTTTCTTTTTCTCTTCTCTTATTTTTTTTTGAAGAAAAGAGGCTTATTGGAAATATAAATGAACAAACCTAGGTTGGCACCATTATCTCCTGTATAGCTCTATTGAATTAAACCAGAAGTAAGAAAAATGAAAATGATGCGTCAAAAACTTTAAACACTCGATAAGTGAGTTAAACGATGTAATTTGGGTACAAAAACGATTTTTCTGGTCGGGACCACAACATATTGTGTAATTTGATACGGGATTCGATTTGATATATTATAATAGTGGTTTCGATACCCGAGTCAAAAGATATCTCCGTTGAAAGTTGTAACACATATTTACCAAATGTTTTGTTGTTTTTGAAATTGTGAACGAAATCCTCTTTCTTTTTCTCTTCTCTTATTTTTTTTGAAGAAAAGAGACTTATTGGAAATATAAATCAACAACCCTAGGTTGGCACCATTATCTCCTGTATAGCTCTATTGAATTAAACCAGAAGTAAGAAAAATGAAAATGATGCGTCAAAAACTTTAAACACTTGATAAATGAGTTAAACGATGTAATTTGGGTACAAAAACGATTTTTCTGGTCGGGACCACAACATATTGTGTAATTTGATACGAGCTTCAATTTGATATATTATAATAGTGGTTTCGATAGCCGAGTCAAAAGATATCTCCGTTGAAAGTTGTAACTCATATAAACAAAATGTTTTGTTGTTTTTGAAAATGTGAACAACATCCTCGTTCTTTTTCTCTTCTCTTATTTTTTTTTTTGAAGAATAGAGACTTATTGGAAATATAAATCAACAACATTAGGTCGACACCAATATCTCTTATATAGCTCTATTGAATTAAACCAGAATTAAGAAAAATGAAAATGGTGCGTCAAAAACTTTAAACACTCGTTAAGTGATGTAAACCATGTAATTTGGGTACAAAACGATTTTCTTGGGTGGGACCAAAATATATTGTGTAATTTGATAGGAGCTTCGAATTGATATATTATAATAGTGGTTTTGATACCCGAGTCAAAAGATATCTCCGTTGAAAGTTGTTTTGTTGTTTTTGAAAATGTGAACGACATCCTCTTTCTTTTTCTCTTCTCTTATTTTTTTTTTGAAGCAAACAGACTTATTGGAAATAAAAATACACAACCCTAGGTCGGCACCAATATCTCCTGTATAGCTCTATTGAAATAAAGCAGAAGTAAGAAAAATGAAAATGGTGCGTCAAAAACTTTAAACACTCGTTAAGTGATGTAAACGATGTAATTTGTGTACAAAACGATTTTCCTGGGCGGGAGCAAAAAATATTGTGTAATTTGATACGAGCTTCGATTTGATATATTATAATAGTAGTTTCGATAGCCGAGTCAAAAGATATCTCCGTTGAAAGTTGTAACTCATATTTACCAAATGTTTTGTTGTTTTTGAAAATGTGAACGACATCCTCTTTCTTTTTCTCTTCTCTTATTTTTTTTTTTGAAGAAAAGAGGCTTATTGGAAATATAAATCAACAACCCTAGGTTGGCACCATTATCTCCTGTATAGCTCTATTGAATTAAACCAGAAGTAAGAAAAATGAAAATGATGCGTCAAAAACTTTAAACACTCGATAAGTGAGTTAAACGATGTAATTTGGGTACAAAAACGATTTTTCTGGTCGGGACCACAACATATTGTGTAATTTGATACGAGATTCGATTTGATATATTATAATAGTGGTTTCGATACCCGAGTCAAAAGATATCTCCGTTGAAAGTTGTAACACATATTTACCAAATGTTTTGTTGTTTTTGAAATTGTGAACGAAATCCTCTTTCTTTTTCTCTTCTCTTATTTTTTTTTTGAAGAAAAGATACTTATTGGAAATATAAATGAACAAACCTAGGTCCGCACCAATATCTCCGGTATAGCTCTATTGAATTAAACCAGAAGTAAGAAAAATGAAAATGGTGCGTCAAAAACTTTAAACACTCGTTAAGTGATGTAAACGATGTAATTTGTGTACAAAACGATTTTCCTGGGCGGGAGCAAAAAATATTGTGTAATTTGATACGAGCTTCGATTTGATATATTATAATTGTGGTTTCGATACCCGAGTCAAAAGATATCTTCGTTAAAAGTTGTAACTCATATTTACCAAATGTTTTGTTGTTTTTGAAAATGTGAACAACATCCATTTTCATTTTCTCTTCTCTTATTTTTTTTTTAAGAATAGAGGCTTATTGGAAATATAAATCAACAACCCTAGGTTGGCACCAATATCTCATGTATTGCTCTATTGAATTTAACTAGAAGTAAGAAAAATGAAAATGGTTCGTCAAAACCTTTAAACACTCGGTAAGTAATGTAAACGATGTAATTTGTGTAACAAAACGATTTTCTGGGGCGGCACCAAATATATTGTGTAATTTGATATGAGCTTCAATTTGATATATTATAAAAGTGGTTTTGATACCCGAGTCAAAAGATATCTCCGTTGAAAGTTGTAACTCATATTTACCAAATCTTTTGTTATTTTTGAAAATGTGAACGACAACCTCTTTCTTTTTCTCTTCTCTTATTTTTTATTTTGAAGAAAAGAGACTTATTAAAAATATAAATTAACAACTCTAGGTCCGCAACAATATCTCCTGTATAGCTCTATTGAATTAAACCAGAAGTAAGAAAAATGAAAATGGTGCGTAATAAACTTTAAACACTCGTTAAAGTGATGTTAACGATGTAATTTGGGTACAAAAACGATTTTCCTGGGTGGGACCAAAACATATTGTGTAATTTGATACGAGGTTCAATTTGATATATTATAATAGTAGTTTCGATAGCCGAGTCAAAAGATATCTCCGTTGAAAGTTGTAACTCATATTTACCAAATGTTTTGTTGTTTTTGAAAATGTGAACGACATCCTCTTTCTTTTTCTCTTCTCTTATTTTTTTTTTGAAGAATAGAGACTTATTGGAAATATAAATCAACAACCTTACGTCGGCACCAATATCTCCTGTATAGCTCTATTGAATTAAACCAGAAGTAAGAAAAATGAAAATGGTGCGTCAAAAACTTTAAACACTCGTTAAGTGATGTAAACTATGTTAATTTGGGTACAAAACGATTTTCTTGGGCGGGACCAAAATATATTGTGTAATTTGATATGAGTTTCGATTTGATATTTTATAATAGTGGTTTCGATACCCGAGTCAAAAGATATCTCCGTTGAAAGTTGTAACTCATATTTACCAAATGTTTTGTTGTTTTTGAAATTGTGAACGACATCCTCTTTCTTTTTCTCTACTCTTATTTTTTTTGAAGCAAACAGACTTATTGGAAATATAAATCAACAACCCTAGGTCGGCACCAATATCTCCTATATAGCTCTATTGAATTAAACCAGAAGTAAGAAAAATGAAAATGGTGCGTCAAAAACTTTAAACACTCGGTAAGTAATGTAAAATATGTAATTTGTGTACAAAAACGATTTTCTTGGGCGGCACCAAATATATTGTGTAATTTGATATGAGCTTCAATTTGATATATTATAATAGTTGTTTTGATACCCGAGTCAAAAGATATCTCCGTTGAAAGATGTAACTCATATTTACGAAATCTTTTGTTATTTTTGAAAATGTGAACAACAACCTCTTTCTTTTTCTCTTCTCTTACTTTTTATTTTGAAGAAAAGAGACTTATTAAAAATATAAATAAACAACTCTAGGTCCGCACCATTAACTCCTGTATAGCTCTATTGTATTAAACCAGAAGTAAGAAAAATGAAAATGGTGCGTCAAAAACTTTAAACACTCGATAAGTGAGGTAAACGTTGTAAGTTGGGTAGAAAAACGATTTTCCTGGGCGGGACCAAAATATATTGTGTAATTTGATACGAGCTTCGATTTGATATATTATAATAGTGGTTTCGATACCCGAGTCAAAAGATATCTCCGTTTAAAGTTGTAACTCATATTTACCAAATGTTTTGTTGTTTTTGAAATTGTGAACGACATCCTCTTTCTTTTTCTCTACTCTTATTTTTTTTTGAAGCAAACAGACTTATTGGAAATATAAATCAACAACCCTAGGTCGGCACCAATATCTCCTATATAGCTCTATTGAATTAAACCAGAAGTAAGAAAAATGAAAATGGTGCGTCAAAAACTTTAAACACTCGGTAAGTAATGTAAAATATGTAATTTGTGTACAAAAACGATTTTCTTGGGCGGCACCAAATATATTGTGCAATTTGATATGAGCTTCAATTTGATATATTATAATAGTTGTTTTGATACCCGAGTCAAAAGATATCTCCGTTGAAAGATGTAACTAATATTTACGAAATCTTTTGTTATTTTTGAAAATGTGAACAACAACCTCTTTCTTTTTCTCTTCTCTTACTTTTTATTTTGAAGAAAAGAGACTTATTAAATATATAAATAAACAACTCTAGGTCCGCACCATTAACTCCTGTATAGCTCTATTGTATTAAACCAGAAGTAAGAAAAATGAAAATGGTGCGTCAAAAACTTTAAACACTCGATAAGTGAGGTAAACGTTGTAAGTTGGGTAGAAAAATGATTTTCCTAGGCGAGACCAAAATATATTGTGTAATTTGATACGAGCTTCGATTTGATATATTATAATAGTGGTTTCGATACCCGAGTCAAAAGATATCTCCGTTTAAAGTTGTAACTCATATTTACCAAATGTTTTGTTGTTTTTGAAAATGTGAACGACATCCTCTTTCTTTTTCTCTTCTCTTATTTTTTTTGAAGAAAAGAGACTTATTGGAAATATAAATCAACAACCCTAGGTTGGCACCATTATCTCCTGTATAGCTCTATTGAATTAAACCAGAAGTAAGAAAAATGAAAATGATGCGTCAAAAACTTTAAACACTCGATAAGTTAGTTAAACGATGTAATTTGGGTACAAAAACGATTTTACTGGTCGAGACCACAACATATTGTGTAATTTGATACGAGCTTCAATTTGATATATTATAATAGTGGTTTCGATACCCGAGTCAAAAGATATCTCCGTTGAAAGTTGTAACTCATATAAACCAAATGTTTTGTTGTTGTTGAAAATGTGAACGACATCCTCTTTCTTTTTCTCTTCTCTTATTTTTTTTTGAAGAACAGAGACTTATTGGAAATATAAATAAACAACCCTAGTTTGGCACCATTATCTCCTGTATAGCTCTATTGAATTAAACCAGAAGTAAGAAAAATGAAAATGATGCGTCAAAAACTTTAAAAACTCGATAAGTGAGTTAAACGATATAATTTGGGTACAAAACGATTTTCCTGTGCAGGACCAAAATATATTGTGTAATTTGATACGAGCTTCGATTTGATATATTATAATAGTGGTTTCGATACCCGAGTCAGAAGATATCTCATTTGAAAGTTGTAACTCATATTAACATAATGTTTTGTTGTTTTTGAAAATGTGAATGACATCCTCTTTCTTTTTCTCTTTTCTTATTTTTGTTTTGAAGAATAGAGACTTATTGGAAATATAAATCAACAACCCTATGTTGGCACCATTATCTCCTGTATAGCTCTATTGAATTAAACCAGAAGTAAGAAAAATGAAAATGATGCGTCAAAAACTTTAAACACTCGATAAGTGAGTTAAACGATGTAATTTGGGTACAAAAACGATTTTCCTGGGCGGGAGCAAAATATATTGTGTAATTTGATACGAGATTCGATTTGATATATTATAATAGTGGCTTCGATACCCGAGTCAAAAGATATCTCCGTTGAAAGTTGTAACACATATTTACCAAATGTTTTGTTGTTTTTGAAATTGTTAACGAAATCCTCTTTCTTTTTCTCTTCTCTTATTTTTTTTTGAAGAAAAGATACTTATTGGAAATATAAATGAACAAACCTAGGTCCGCACCAATATCTCCTGTATAGCTCTATTGAATTAAACCAGAAGTAAGAAAAATGAAAATGATGCGTCAAAAACTTTAAACACTCGATAAGTGAGTTAAACGATGTAATTTGGGTACAAAAACGATTTTCCTGGGCGGGACCAAAACATATTGTGTAATTTGATAAGAGGTTCGATTTGATATATTATAATAGTGGTTTCGGTAGCCGAGTCAAAAGCTATCTCCGTTGAAAGTTGTAACTCATATTTACCGAATGTTTTGTTGTTTTTGAAAATGTGAATAACATCCTCTTTCTTTTTCTCTTCGCTTATTTTTGTTTTGAAGAATAGAGGCTTATTGGAAATATAAATCAACAACCCTATGTCGGCACCAATATCTCCTGTATAGCTCTATTGAATTAAACCAGAAGTAAGAAAAATGAAAATGGTGCGTCAAAAACTTTAAACACTCGTTAAGTGATGTAAACGATGTAATTTGTGTAAAAAACGATTTTCCTGGGCGGTACCAAAATATATTGTGTAATTTGATATTAGCTTCGATTTGATATATTATAATAGTGGTTTTGATACCCGAGTTAAAAGATATATCCGTTGAAAGTTGTAACTCATATTTACCAAATGTTTTGTTGTTTTTGAAATTGTGAACGACATCCTCTTTCTTTTTCTCTTCTCTTATTTTTTTTTTGAAGCAAACAGACTTATTAGAAATATAAATAAACAAACCTAGGTCTGCTCCAATATCTCCTGTATATCTCTATTGAATTAAACCAGAAGTAAGAAAAATGAAAACGGTGTGTCAAAAACTTTAAACATTCGTTAAGTGATGTAAACGATGTAATTTTGGTACAAAAACGATTTTCCTGGGCGGGAGCAAAAAATATTGTGTAATTTGATACGAGCTTCGATTTGATATATTATAATAGTGGTTTCGATACCCGAGTCAAAAGATATCTTCGTTAAAAGTTCTAACTCATATTTACCAAATGTTTTGTTGTTTTTGAAAATGTGAACAACATCCACTTTCTTTTTCTCTTCTCTTATTTTTTTTTTGAAGAATAGAGACTTATTGGAAATATAAATCAACAACCCTAGGTTGGCATTAATATCTCATGTATAGCTCTATTGAATTTAACCAGAAGTAAGAAAAATGAAAATGGTTCGTCAAAAACTTTAAACACTCAGTAAGTAATGTAAACGATGTAATTTGTGTACAAAAACGATTTTCTTGCGCGGCACCAAATATATTGTGTAATTTGATATGAGCTTCAATTTGATATATTATAATAGTGGTTTTGATACCCGAGTCAAAGGATATCTCCGTTGAAAGTTGTAACTCATATAAACCAAATGTTTTGTTGTTTTTGAAAATGTGAACGACATCCTCTTTCTTTTTCTCTTCTCTTATTTTTTTTGAAGAACAGAGACTTATTGGAAATATAAATAAACAACCCTAGTTTGGCACCATTATCTCCTGTATAGCTCTATTGAATTAAACCAGAAGTAAGAAAAATGAAAATGGTTCGTCAAAAACATTAAACACTCAGTAAGTAATGTAAACGATGTAATTTGGGTACAAAAACGATTTTCCTGGGCGGGAGCAAAATATATTGTGTAATTTGATACGAGATTCGATTTGATATATTATAATAGTGGTTTCGATACCCGAGTCAAAAGATATCTCCGTTGAAAGTTGTAACACATATTTACCAAATGTTTTGTTGTTTTTGAAATTGTGAACGAAATCCTCTTTCTTTTTCTCTTCTCTTATTTTTTTTTTGAAGAAAAGATACTTATTGGAAATATAAATGAACAAACCTAGGTCCGCACCAATATCTCCGGTATAGCTCTATTGAATTAAACCAGAAGTAAGAAAAATGAAAATGGTGCGTCAAAAACTTTAAACACTCGTTAAGTGATGTAAACGATGTAATTTGTGTACAAAACGATTTTCCTGGGCGGGAGAAAACAATATTGTGTAATTTGATACGAGCTTCGATTTGATATATTATAATTGTGGTTTCGATACCCGAGTCAAAAGATATCTTCGTTAAAAGTTGTAACTCATATTTACCAAATGTTTTGTTGTTTTTGAAAATGTGAACAACATCCATTTTCTTTTTCTCTTCTCTTATTTTTTTTTGAAGAATAGAGACTTATTGGAAATATAAATCAACAACCCTAGGTTGGCACCAATATCTCATGTATTGCTCTATTGAATTTAACCAGAAGTAAGAAAAATGAAAATGGTTCGTCAAAAACATTAAACACTCGGTAAGTAATGTAAACGATGTAATTTGTGTAACAAAACGATTTTCTTGGGCGGCACCAAATATATTGTGTAATTTGATATGAGCTTCAATTTGATATATTATAATAGTGGTTTTGATACCCGAGTCAAAAGATATCTCCGTTGAAAGTTGTAACTCATATTTACCAAATCTTTTGTTATTTTTGAAAATGTGAACGACAACCTCTTTCTTTTTCTCTTCTCTTATTTTTTATTTTGAAGAAAAGAGACTTATTAAAAATATAAATTAACAACTCTAGGTCCGCACCAATATCTCCTGTATAGCTCTATTGAATTAAACCAGAAGTAAGAAAAATGAAAATGGTGCGTAATAAACTTTAAACACTCGTTAAGTGATGTTAACGATGTAATTTGGGTACAAAAACGATTTTCCTGGGTGGGACCAAAACATATTGTGTAATTTTATACGAGGTTCAATTTGATATATTATAATAGTAGTTTCGATAGCCGAGTCAAAAGATATCTCCGTTGAAAGTTGTAACTCATATTTACCAAATGTTTTGTTGTTTTTGAAAATGTGAACGACATCCTCTTTCTTTTTCTCTTCTCTTATTTTTTTTTTGAAGAATAGAGACTTATTGGAAATATAAATCAACAACCTTACGTCGGCACCAATATCTCCTGTATAGCTCTATTGAATTAAACCAGAAGTAAGAAAAATGAAAATGGTGCGTCAAAAACTTTAAGCACTCGTTAAGTGATGTAAACGATGTAATTTGGGAACAAATCGATTTTCTTGGGCGGGACCAAAATATATTGTGTAATTTGATATGAGCTTCGATTTGATATATTATAATAGTGGTTTTGATACCCGAGTCAAAAGATATCTCCGTTGAAAGTTGTAACTCATATTTATCAAATCTTTTGTTGTTTTTGAAATTGTGAACGACATCCTCTTTCTTTTTCTCTTCTCTTATTTTTTTTTTGAAGCAAACAGACTTATTGGAAATAAAAATCAACAACCCTAGGTCGGCACCAATATCTCCTGTATAGCTCTATTGAAATAAACCAGAAGTAAGAAAAATGAAAATGGTGCGTCAAAAACTTTAAACACTCGTTAAGTGATGTAAACGATGTAATTTGTGTACAAAACGATTTTCCTGGGCGGGAGCAAAAAATATTGTGTAATTTGATACGAGCTTCGATTTGATATATTATAATAGTGGTTTCGATACCCGAGTCAAAAGATATCTTCGTTAAAAGTTGTAACTCATATTTACCAAATGGTTTATTGTTTTTGAAAATGTGAACAACATCCATTTTCTTTTTCTCTTCTCTTATTTTTTTTTTGAAGAATAGAGACTTATTGGAAATATAAATCAACAACCCTAGGTTGGCACAAATATCTCATGTATAGCTCTATTGAATTTAACCAGAAGTAAGAAAAATGAAAATGGTTCGTCAAAAACTTTAAACACTCGGTAAGTAATGTAAACGATGTAATTTGTGTAACAAAACGATTTTCTTGGGCGGCACCAAATATATTGTGTAATTTGATATGAGCTTCAATTTGATATATTATAATAGTGGTTTTGATACCCGAGTCAAAAGATATCTCCGTTGAAAGTTGTAACTCATATTTACCAAATCTTTTGTTATTTTTGAAAATGTGAACGACAACCTCTTTCTTTTTCTCTTCTCTTATTTTTTATTTTGAAGAAAAGAGACTTATTAAAAATATAAATTAACAACTCTAGGTCCGCACCAATATCTCCTGTATAGCTCTATTGAATTAAACCAGAAGTAAGAAAAATGAAAATGGTACGTAATAAACTTTAAAGACTCGTTAAGTGATGTAAACGATGTAATTTGGGTACAAAAACGATTTTCCTGGGTGAGACCAAAACATATTGTGTAATTTGATACGAGCTTCAATTTGATATATTATAATAGTAGTTTCGATAGCCGAGTCAAAAGATATCTCCGTTGAAGTTGTAACTCATATTTACCAAATGTTTTGTTGTTTTGGAAAATGTGAACGACATCCTCTTTCTTTTTCTCTTCTCTTATTTTTTTTTTGAAGAATAGAGACTTATTGGAAAAATAAATCAACAACCTTACGTCGGCACCAATATCTCCTGTATAGCTCTATTGAATTAAACCAGAAGTAAGAAAAATGAAAATGGTGCGTCAAAAACTTTAAACACTCGTTAAGTGATGTAAATGATGTAATTTGGGTACAAATCGATTTTCTTGGGCGGGACCAAAATATATTGTGTAATTTGATATGAGCTTCGATTTGATATATTATAATAGTGGTTTTGATACCCGAGTCAAAAGATATCTCCGTTGAAAGTTGTAACTCATATTTATCAAATCTTTTGTTGTTTTTGAAATTGTGAAAGACATCCTCTTTCTTTTTCTCTTCTCTTATTTTTTTTTTTGAAGCAAACAGACTTATTGGAAATAAAAATCAACAACCCTAGGTCGGCACCAATATCTTCTGTATAGCTCTATTGAATTAAACCAGAAGTAAGAAAAATGAAAATGGTGCGTCAAAAACTTTAAACACTCGGTAAGTAATGTAAACGATGTAATTTGTGTACAAAAACGATTTTCTTGGGCGACACCAAATATATTATGTAATTTGATATGAGCTTCAATTTAATATATTATAATAGTGGTTTTGATACCCGAGTCAAAAGATATCTCCGTTGAAAGTTGTAACTCATATTTACCAAATGTTTTGTTGTTTTTGAAAATGTGAACGACATCCTCTTTCTTTTTCTCTTCTCTTATTTTTTTTTGAAGAATACAGACTTATTGGAAATATAAATCAACAACCTTACGTCGGCACCAATATCTCCTGTATAGCTCTATTGAATTAAACCAGAAGTAAGAAAAATGAAAATGGTGCGTCAAAAACTTTAAACACTCGTTAAGTGATGTAAACGATGTAATTTGGGTACAAATCGATTTTCTTGGGCGGGACCAAAATATATTGTGTAATTTGATATGAGCTTCGATTTGATATATTATAATAGTGGTTTTGATACCCGAGTCAAAAGATATCTCCGTTGAAAGTTGTAACTCATATTTATCAAATCTTTTGTTGTTTTTGAAATTGTGAACGACATCCTCTTTCTTTTTCTCTTCTCTTATTTTTTTTTTTGAAGCAAACAGACTTATTGGAAATAAAAATCAACAACCCTAGGTCGGCACCAATATCTTCTGTATAGCTCTATTGAATTAAACCAGAAGTAAGAAAAATGAAAATGGTGCGTCAAAAACTTTAAACACTCGGTAAGTAATGTAAACGATGTAATTTGTGTACAAAAACGATTTTCTTGGGCGGCGCCAAATATATTATGTAATTTGATATGAGCTTCAATTTAATATATTATAATAGTGGTTTTGATACCCGAGTCAAAAGATATCTCCGTTGAAAGTTGTAACTCATATTTACCAAATGTTTTGTTGTTTTTGAAAATGTGAACGACATCCTCTTTCTTTTTCTCTTCTCCTATTTTTTTTGAATAATAGAGACTTATTGGAAATATAAATCAACAACCCTAGGTCGGCACCAATATCTCATATATAGCTCTATTGAATTAAACCAGAAGTAAGAAAAATGAAAATGGTGCGTCAAAAACTTTAAACACTCGGTAAGTAATGTAAACGATGTAATTTGTGTTAAAAAACGATTTTCTTTCGACCACCAAATATATTGTATAATTTGATATGAGCTTCAATTTGATATTTTATAACAGTGGTTTTGATACCCGAGTCAAAAGATATCTCCGTTGAAAGTTGTAACTCATATTTATCAAATCTTTTGTTGTTTTTGAAATTGTGAACGACATCCTCTTTCTTTTTCTCTTCTCTTATTTTTTTTTTTTGAAGCAAACAGACTTATTGGAAATAAAAATCAACAACCCTAGGTCGGCACCAATATCTTCTGTATAGCTCTATTGAATTAAACCAGAAGTAAGAAAAATGAAAATGGTGCGTCAAAAACTTTAAACACTCGGTAAGTAATGTAAACGATGTAATTTGTGTACAAAAACGATTTTCTTGGGCGACACCAAATATATTATGTAATTTGATATGACCTTCAATTTAATATATTATAATAGTGGTTTTGATACCCGAGTCAAAAGATATCTCCGTTGAAAGTTGTAACTCATATTTACCAAATGTTTTGTTGTTTTTGAAAATGTGAACGACATCCTCTTTCTTTTTCTCTTCTCTTATTTTTTTTTGAAGAATAGAGACTTATTGGAAATATAAATCAACAACCTTACGTCGGCACCAATATCTCCTGTATAGCTCTATTGAATTAAACCAGAAGTAAGAAAAATGAAAATGGTGCGTCAAAAACTTTAAACACTCGTTAAGTGATGTAAACGATGTAATTTGGGTACAAATCGATTTTCTTGGGCGGGACCAAAATATATTGTGTAATTTGATATGAGCTTCGATTTGATATATTATAATAGTGGTTTTGATACCCGAGTCAAAAGATATCTCCGTTGAAAGTTGTAACTCATATTTATCAAATCTTTTGTTGTTTTTGAAATTGTGAACGACATCCTCTTTCTTTTTCTCTTCTCTTATTTTTTTTTTGAAGCAAACAGACTTATTGGAAATAAAAATCAACAACCCTAGGTCGGCACCAATATCTTCTGTATAGCTCTATTGAATTAAACCAGAAGTAAGAAAAATGAAAATGGTTCGTCAAAAACTTTAAACACTCGGTAAGTAATGTAAACGATGTAATTTGTGTACAAAAACGATTTTCTTGGGCGGCACCAAATATATTATGTAATTTGATATGAGCTTCAATTTAATATATTATAATAGTGGTTTTGATACCCGAGTCAAAAGATATCTCCGTTGAAAGTTGTAACTCATATTTACCAAATGTTTTGTTGTTTTTGAAAATGTGAACGACATCCTCTTTCTTTTTCTCTTCTCTTATTTTTTTTTTGAAGAATAGAGACTTATTGGAAATATAAATTAACAACCTTAGGTCGGCACCAATATCTCCTGTATAGCTCTATTGAATTAAACCAGAAGTAAGAAAAATGAAAATGGTGCGTCAAAAACTTTAAACACTCGTTAAGTGATGTAAACGATGTAATTTGGGTACAAAACGATTTTCTTGGGCTGGACCAAAATATATTGTGTAATTTGATAGGAGCTTCGAATTGATATATTATAATAGTGGTTTTGATACCCGAGTCAAAAGATATCTCCGTTGAAAGTTGTAACTCATAGTTACCAAATGTTTTGTTGTTTTTGAAAATGTGAACGACATCCTCTTTCTTTTTCTCTTCTCTTATTGTTTTTTGAAGAATAGAGACTTATTGGAAATATAAATCAACAACCTTAGGTCGGCACCAATATCTCTTGTATAGCTCTATTGAATTAAACCATAAGTAAGAAAAATGAAAATGGTGCGTCAAAAACTTTAAACACTCGTTAAGTGATGTAAACGATGTAATTTGGGTACAAAACGATTTTCTTGGGCGGGACCAAAATATATTTTGTAATTTGATATGAGCTTCGATTTGATATATTATAATAGTGGTTTCGATACCCGAGTCAAAAGATATCTCCGTTGAAAGTTGTTACTCATATTTACCAAATGTTTTGTTGTTTTTTGAAATTGTGAACGACATCCTCTTTCTTTTTCTCTTCTCTTATTTTTTTTTGAAGAAAACAGACTTATTGGAAATATAAATCAACAACCCTAGGTCGGCACCAATATCTCCTGTATAGCTATATTGAATTAAACCAGAAGTAAGAAAAATGAAAATGGTGCGTCAAAAACTTTAAACACTCTGTATTAATTTAAACGATGTAATTTGTGTACAAAAACGATTTTCTTGGGCGGCACCAAATATATTGTGTAATTTGACATGAGCTTCAATCTGATATATTATAATAGTTGTTTTGATACCCGAGTCAAAAGATATCTCCGTTCAAAGATGTAACTCATATTTATGAAATCTTTTTTTATTTTTGAAAATGTGAACGACAACCTCTTTCTTTTTCTCTTCTCTTACTTTTTATTTTGAAGAAAAGAGACTTATTAAAAATATAAATAAACAACTCTAGGTCCGCACCATTAACTCCTGTATAGCTCTATTGTATTAAACAAGAAGTAAGAAAAATGAAAATGGTGCGTCAAAAACTTTAAACACTCAATAAGTGAGGTAAACGTTGTAAGTTGGGTACAAAAACGATTTTCCTGGGCTGGACCAAAATATATTGTGTAATTTGATACGAGCTTTGATTTGATATATTATAATAGTGCTTTCGATACCCGAGTCAAAAGATATCTCCGTTGAAAGTTGTAACTCATATAAACCAAATGTTTTGTTGTTTTTGAAAATGTGAACGACATCCTCTTTCTTTTTCTCTTCTCTTATTTTATTTTGAAGAACAGAGACTTATTGGAAATATAAATAAACAACCCTAGTTTGGCACCATTATCTCCTGTATAGCTCTATTGAATTAAACCAGAAGTAAGAAAAATCAAAATGATGCGTCAAAAACTTTAAAAACTCGATAAGTGAGTTAAACGATGTAATTTGGGAACAAAACGATTTTCCTGGGCGGGAGCAAAAAATATTGTGTAATTTGATACGAGCTTCGATTTGATATATTATAATAGTGGTTTCGATACCCGAGTCAAAAGATATCTTCGTTAAAAGTTATAACTCATATTTACCAAATGTTTTGTTGTTTTTAAAAATGTGAACAACATCCATTTTCTTTTTCTCTTCTCTTATTTTTTTTTGAAGAATAGAGACTTATTGGAAATATAAATCAACAACCCTAGGTTGGCACCAATATCTCATGTATAGCTCTATTGAATTTAACCAGAAGTAAGAAAAATGAAAATGGTTCGTCAAAAACTGTAAACACTCGGTAAGTGATGTAAACAATCTAAGGTGGGTACAAAAACGATTTTCCTGGGTGGGCACAAAATATATTGTGTAATTTGATACGAGCTTCGATTTGATATATTATAATAGTGGTTTCGATACCCGAGTTAAAAGATATCTCCGTTGAAAGTTGTAACTCATATTTACCAAATGTTTTGTTGTTTTTGAAAATTTGAACAACATCCACTTTCTTTTTCTCTTCTCTTATTTTTTTTTGAAGAACAGAGACTTATTGGAAATATAAATCAACAACCCTTGGGTGACACCATTATCTTCTGTATAGCTCTATTGAATTAAACCAGAAGTAAGAAAAATGAAAATGGTGCGTCAAAAACTGTAAACACTCGATAAGTAATGTAAACGATGTAATTTGTGTAACAAAACGATTTTCTTGGGCGGCACCAAATATATTGTGTAATTTGATATGAGCTTCAATTTGATATATTATAATAGTGGTTTTGATACCCAAGTTAAAAGATATCTCCGTTGAAAGTTGTAACTCATATTTACCAAATCTTTTGTTATTTTTGAAAATGTGAACGACAACCTCTTTCTTTTTCTCTTCTCTTATTTTTTATTTTGAAGAAAAGAGACTTATTAAAAATATAAATTAACAACTCTAGGTCCGCACCAATATCTCCTGTATAGCTCTATTGAATTAAACCAGAAGTAAGAAAAATGAAAATGATGCGTCAAAAACTTTAAAAACTCGATAAGTGCGGTAAACGATGTAATTTGGGTACAAAACGATTTTCCTGTGCAGGACCAAAATATATTGTGTAATTTGATACGAGCTTCGATTTGATATATTATAATAGTGGTTTCGATACCCGAGTCAAAAGATATCTCATTTGAAAGTTGTAACTCATATTAACCAAATGTTTTGTTGTTTTTGAAAATGTGAATGACATCCTCTTTCTTTTTCTCTTCTCTTATTTTTGTTTTGAAGAATAGAGACTTATTGGAAATATAAATCAACAACCCTATGTTGGCACCATTATCTCCTGTATAGCTCTATTGAATTAAACTAGAAGTAAGAAAAATGAAAATGATGCGTCAAAAACTTTAAACACTCGATAAGTGAGTTAAACGATGTAATTTGGGTACAAAAACGATTTTCCTGGGCGGGAGCAAAATATATTGTGTAATTTGATACGAGATTCGATTTGATATATTATAATAGTGGTTTCGATACCCGAGTCAAAAGATATCTCCGTTGAAAGTTGTAACACATATTTACCAAATGTTTTGTTGTTTTTGAAATTGTGAACGAAATCCTCTTTCTTTTTCTCTTCTCTTATTTTTTTTGGAAGAAAAGATACTTATTGGAAATATAAATGAACAAACCTAGGTCCGCACCAATAGCTCCGGTATAGCTCTATTGAATTAAACCAGAAGTAAGAAAAATGAAAATGGTGCGTCAAAAACTTTAAACACTCGCTAAGTGATGTAAACGATGTAATTTGTGTACAAAACGATTTTCCTGGGCGGGAGCAAAAAATATTGTGTAATTTGATACGAGCTTCTATTTGATATATTATAATTGTGGTTTCGATACCCGAGTCAAAAGATATCTCCGTTGAAAGTTGTAACACATATTTACCAAATGTTTTGTTGTTTTCGAAATTGTGAACGAAATCCTCTTTCTTTTTCTCTTCTCTTATTTTTTTTTGAAGAAAAGATACTTATTGGAAATATAAATGAACAAACCTAGGTCTGCACCAATATCTCCGGTATAGCTCTATTGAATTAAACCAGAAGTAAGAAAAATGAAAATGGTGCGTCAAAAACTTTAAACACTCGTTAAGTGATGTAAACGATGTAATTTGTGTACAAAACGATTTTCCTGGGCGGGAGCAAACAATATTGTGTAATTTGATACGAGCTTCGATTTGATATATTATAATTGTGGTTTCGATACCCGAGTCAAAAGATATTTTCGTTAAAAGTTGTAACTCATATTTACCAAATGTTTTGTTGTTTTTGAAAATGTGAAAAACATCCATTTTCTTTTTCTCTTCTCTTATTTTTTTTTTGAAGAATAGAGACTTATTGGAAATATAAATCAACAACCCTAGGTTGGCACCAATATCTCATGTATTGCTCTATTGAATTTAACCAGAAGTAAGAAAAATGAAAATGGTTCGTCAAAAACTTTAAACACTCGGTAAGTAATGTAAACGATGTAATTTGTGTAACAAAACGATTTTCCTGTGCAGGACCAAAATATATTGTGTAATTTGATACGAGCTTCGATTTGATATATTATAATAGTGGTTTCGATACCCGAGTCAAAAGATATCTCATTTGAAAGTTGTAACTCATATTAACCAAATGTTTTGTTGTTTTTGAAATTGTGAACGATATCCTCTTTCTTTTTCTCTTCTCTTATTTTTTTTTGAAGAATAGAGACTTATTGGAAATATAAATCAACAACCCTAGGTCGGCACCAATATCTCCTGTATAGCTCTATTGAATTAAACCAGAAGTAAGAAAAATAAAAATGGTGCGTCAAAAACATTAAAAACTCGGTAAGTAATGTAAACGATGTAATTTGTGTAACAAAACGATTTTCTTGGGCGGCACCAAATATATTGTGTAATTTGATATGAGCTTCAATTTGATATATTATAATAGTGGTTTTGATACCCGAGTCAAAAGATATCTCCGTTGAAAGTTGTAACTCATATTTACCAAATCTTTTGTTATTTTTGAAAATGTGAACGATAACCTCTTTCTTTTTCTCTTCTCTTATTTTTTATTTTGAAGAAAAGAGACTTATTAAAAATATAAATTAACAACTCTTGGTCCGCACCAATATCTCCTGTATAGCTCTATTGAATTAAACCAGAAGTAAGAAAAATGAAAATGATGCGTCAAAAACTTTAAAAACTCGATAAGTGCGGTAAACGATGTAATTTGGGTACAAAACGATTTTCCTGTGCAGGACCAAAATATATTGTGTAATTTGATACGAGCTTCGATTTGATATATTATAATAGTGGTTTCGATACCCGAGTCAAAAGATATCTCATTTGAAAGTTGTAACTCATTTAACCAAATGTTTTGTTGTTTTTGAAAATGTGAACGACATCCTCTTTCTTTTTCTCTTCTCTTATTTTTTTTGAAGAACAGAGACTTATTGGAAATATAAATAAACAACCCAAGTTTGGCACCATTATCTCCTGTATAGCTCTATTGAATTAAACCAGAAGTAAGAAAAATGAAAATGATGCGTCAAAAACTTTAAAAACTCGATAAGTGCGGTAAACGATGTAATTTGGGTACAAAACGATTTTCCTGTGCAGGACCAAAATATATTGTGTAATTTGATACGAGCTTCGATTTGATATATTATAATAGTGGTTTCGATACCCGAGTCAAGAGATATCTCATTTGAAAGTTGTAACTCATATTAACCAAATGTTTTGTTGTTTTTGAAAATGTGAATGACATCCTCTTTCTTTTTCTCTTCTCTTATTTTTGTTTTGAAGAATAGAGACTTATTGGAAATATAAATCAACAAC
Source organism: Hippophae tibetana (assembly GCA_037013495.1). NCBI lineage: Eukaryota > Viridiplantae > Streptophyta > Magnoliopsida > Rosales > Elaeagnaceae > Hippophae > Hippophae tibetana. The sequence continues at coordinate 2,695,344 of JAZDXN010000026.1, read as the reverse complement.
CCTATGTTGGCACCATTATCTCCTGTATAGCTCTATTGAATTAAACCACAAGTAAGAAAAATGAAAATGATGCGTCAAAAACTTTAAACACTCGATAAGTGAGTTAAACGATGTAATTTGGGTACAAAAACGATTTTCCTGTGCAGGACCAAAATATATTGTGTAATTTGATACGAGATTCGATTTGATATATTATAATAGTGGTTTCGATACCCGAGTCAATAGATATCTCCGTTGAAAGTTGTAACTCATATTTACCAAATGTTTTGTTGTTTTTGAAATTGTGAATGACATCCTCTTTCTTTTTCTCTTCTCTTATTTTTTTTTTTTGAAGAATAGAGACTTATTGGAAATATAAATCAACAACCTTACGTCGGCACCAATATCTCCTGTATAGCTCTATTGAATTAAACCAGAAGTAAGAAAAATGAAAATGGTGCGTCAAAAACTTTAAACACTCGTTAAGTGATGTAAACGATGTAATTTGGGTACAAATCGATTTTCTTGGGCGGGACCAAAATATATTGTGTAATTTGATATGAGCTTCGATTTGATATATTATAATAGTGGTTTTGATACCCGAGTCAAAAGATATCTCCGTTGAAAGTTGTAACTCATATTTATCAAATATTTTGTTGTTTTTGAAATTGTGAACGACATCCTCTTTCTTTTTCTCTTCTCTTATTTTTTTTGAAGCAAACAGACTTATTGGAAATAAAAATCAACAACCCTAGGTCGGCACCAATACCTCCTGTATAGCTCTATTGAAATAAACCAGAAGTAAGAAAAATGAAAATGGTGCGTCAAAAACTTTAAACACTCGTTAAGTGATGTAAACGATGTAATTTGTGTACAAAACGATTTTCCTGGGCGGGAGCAAAAAATATTGTGTAATTTGATACGAGCTTCGATTTGCTATATTATAATAGTGGTTTCGATACCCGAGTCAAAAGATATCTTCGTTAAAAGTTGTAACTCATATTTACCAAATGTTTTATTGTTTTTGAAAATGTGAACAACATCCATTTTCTTTTTCTCTTCTCTTATTTTTTTTTGAAGAATAGAGACTTATTGGAAATATAAATCAACAACCCTAGGTTGGCACCAATATCTCATGTATAGCTCTATTGAATTTAACCAGAAGTAAGAAAAATGAAAATGGTTCGTCAAAAACTTTAAACACTCGGTAAGTAATGTAAACGATGTAATTTGTGTAACAAAACGATTTTCTTGGGCGGCACCAAATATATTGTGTAATTTGATATGAGCTTCAATTTGATATATTATAATAGTGGTTTTGATACCCGAGTCAAAAGATATATCTGTTGAAAGTTGTAACTCATATTTACCAAATGTTTTGTTGTTTTTGAAAATGTGAACGACATCCTCTTTCTTTTTCTCTTCTCTTATTTTTATTTTGAAGAATAGAGACTTATTAGAAATATAAATCAACAACCTTAGGTCGGCACCAATATCTCCTGTATAGCTCTATTGAATTAAACCAGAAGTAAGAAAAATGAAAATGGTGCGTCAAAAACTTTAAACACTCGTTAAGTGATGTAAACGATGTAATTTGGGTACAAAACGATTTTCTTCGGCGGGACCAAAATATATTGTGTAATTTGATATGAGCTTCGATTTGATATATTATAATAGTGGTTTTGATACCCGAGTCAAAAGATATCTCCGTTGAAAGTTGTAACTCATATTTACCAAATGTTTTGTTGTTTTTGAAAATATGAACAACATCCACTTTCTTTTTCTCTTCTCTTATCTTTTTTTTGAAGAATAGAGACTTATTGGAAATATAAATCAACAATCCTAGGTCGGCACCAATATCTCATGTATAGCTCTATTGAATTTAACCAGAAGTAAGAAAAATGAATATGGTGCGTCAAAAACTTTAAACACTCGTTAAATGATGTAAACGATGTAATTTGGGTACAAAACGATTTTCTTGGGCGGGACCAAAATATATTGTGTAATTTGATAGGAGCTTCGAATTGATATATTATAATAGTGGTTTTGATACCCGAGTCAAAAGATATCTCCGTTGAAAGTTGTAACTCATAGTTACCAAATGTTTTGTTGTTTTTGAAAATGTGAACGACATCCTCTTTCTTTTTCTCTTCTCTTATTTTTTTTTTTGAAGAAAAGAGACTTATTAGAAATATAAATAAACAACCCTAGGTCGGCACCATTAACTCCTGTATAGCTCTATTGAATTAAACCAGAAGTAAGAAAAATGAAAATGGTGCGTCAAAAACTGTAAACACTCGGTAAGTGATGTAAACGATCTAAGTTGGGTACAAAAACGATTTTTCTGGGCGGGAGCAAATATTATTGTGTAATTTGATACGAGCTTCGATTTGATATATTATAATAGTGGTTTCGATACCCGAGTCAAAAGATATCTCATTTGAAAGTTGTAACTCATATTAACCAAATGTTTTGTTGTTTTTGAAAATGTGAACGACATCCTCTTTCATTTTCTCTTCTCTTATTTTTTTTTTGAAGAATAGAGACTTATTGGAAATATAAATCAACAACCGTAGGTCGGCACCAATATCTCCTGTATAGCTCTATTGAATTAAACCAGAAGTAAGAAAAATGAAAATGGTGCGTAATAAACTTTAAAGACTCGTTAAGTGATGTAAACGATGTAATTTGGGTACAAAAACGATTTTCCTGGGTGGGACCAAAACATATTGTGTAATTTGATATGAGCTTCAATTTGATATATTATAATAGTAGTTTCGATAGCCGAGTTAAAAGATATCTCCGTTGAAAGTTGTAACTCATATTTACCAAATGTTTTGTTGTTTTTGAAAATGTGAACGACATCCTCTTTCTTTTTCTCTTCTCTTATTTTTTTTTTTGAAGAATAGAGACTTATTGGAAATATAAATCAACAACCTTACGTCGGCACCAATATCTTCTGTATAGCTATATTGAATTAAACCAGAAGTAAGAAAAATGAAAATGGTGCGTCAAAAACTTTAAACACTCGTTAAGTGATGTAAACGATGTAAGTTGGGTACAAATCGATTTTCTTGGGCGGGACAAAAATATATTGTGTAATTTGATATGAGCTTCGATTTGATATATTATAATAGTGGTTTTGATACCCGAGTCAAAAGATATCTCCGTTGAAAGTTGTAACTCATATTTATCAAATCTTTTGTTGTTTTTGAAATTGTGAATGACATCCTCTTTCTTTTTCTCTTCTCTTATTTTTTTTTTTTGAAGCAAACAGACTTATTGGAAATAAAAATCAACAACCCTAGGTCGGCACCAATATCTTCTGTATAGCTCTATTGAATTAAACCAGAAGTAAGAAAAATGAAAATGGTGCGTCAAAAACTTTAAACACTCGGTAAGTAATGTAAACGATGTAATTTGTGTACAAAAACGATTTTACTGGTCGGGACCACAACATATTGTGTAATTTGATACGAGCTTCAATTTGATATATTATAATAGTAGTTTCGATAGCCGAGTCAAAAGATATCTCCGTTGAAAGTTGTAACTCATATTTACCAAATGTTTTGTTGTTTTTGAAAATGTGAACGACATCCTCTTTCTTTTTCTCTTCTCTTATTTTTATTTTGAAGAATAGAGACTTATTGGAAATATAAATCAACAACCTTAGGTCGGCACCAATATCTCCTGTATAGCTCTATTGAATTAAACCAGAAGTAAGAAAAATGAAAATGGTGCGTCAAAAACTTTAAACACTCGTTAAGTGATGTAAACGATGTAATTTGGGTACAAAACGATTTTCTTGGGCGGGACCAAAATATATTGTGTAATTTGATATGAGCTTCGATTTGATATATTATAATAGTGGTTTCGATACCCGAGTTAAAAGATATCTCCGTTGAAAGTTGTAACTCATATTTACCAAATGTTTTGTTGTTTTTGAAAATGTGAACAACATCCACTTTCTTTTTCTCTTCTCTTATTTTTTTTTTGAAGAATAGAGACTTATTGGAAATATAAATCAACAACCGTAGGTCGGCACCAATATCTCCTGTATAGCTCTATTGAATTAAACCAGAAGTAAGAAAAATGAAAATGGTGCGTCAAAAACTTTAAACACTCGTTAAGTGATGTAAACGATGTAATTTGGGTACAAAACGATTTTCTTGGGCGGGACCAAAATATATTGTGTAATTTGATAGGAGCTTCGAATTGATATATTATAATAGTGGTTTTGATACCCGAGTCAAAAGATATCTCCGTTGAAAGTTGTAACTCATAGTTACCAAATGTTTTGTTGTTTTTGAAAATGTGAACGACATCCTCTTTCTTTTTCTCTTCTCTTATTGTTTTTTGAAGAATAGAGACTTATTGAAATATAAATCAACAACCTTAGGTTGGCACCAATATCTCTTGTATAGCTCTATTGAATTAAACCATAAGTAAGAAAAATGAAAATGGTGCGTCAAAAACTTTAAACACTCGTTAAGTGATGTAAACGATGTAATTTGGGTACAAAACGATTTTCTTGGGCGGGACCAAAATATATTGTGTAATTTGATATGAGCTTCGATTTGATATATTATAATAGTGGTTTCGATACCCGAGTCAAAAGATATCTTCGTTGAAAGTTGTTACTCATATTTACCAAATGTTTTGTTGTTTTTTGAAATTGTGAACGACATCCTCTTTCTTTTTCTCTTCTCTTATTTTTTTTGAAGCAAACAGACTTATTGGAAATATAAATCAACAACCCTAGGTCGGCACCAATATCTCCTGTATAGCTATATTGAATTAAACCAGAAGTAAGAAAAATGAAAATGGTGCGTCAAAAACTTTAAACACTCTGTATTAATGTAAACGATGTAATTTGTGTACAAAAACGATTTTCTTGGGAGGCACCAAATATATTGTGTAATTTGACATGAGCTTCAATTTGATATATTATAATAGTTGTTTTGATACCCGAATCAAAAGATATCTCCGTTCAAAGATGTAACTCATATTTACGAAATCTTTTTTTATTTTTGAAAATGTGAACGACAACCTCTTTCTTTTTCTCTTCTCTTACTTTTTATTTTGAAGAAAAGAGACTTATTGAAAATATAAATAAACAACTCTAGGTCCGCACCATTAACTCCTGTATAGCTCTATTGTATTAAACAAGAAGTAAGAAAAATGAAAATGGTGCGTCAAAAACTTTAAACACTCGATAAGTGAGGTAAACGTTGTAAGTTGGGTACAAAAACGATTTTCCTGGGCTGGACCAAAATATATTGTGTAATTTGATACGAGCTTCGATTTGATATATTATAATAGTGCTTTCGATACCCGAGTCAAAATATATCTCCGTTGAAAGTTGTAACTCATATAAACCAAATGTTTTGTTGTTTTTGAAAATGTGAACGACATCCTCTTTCTTTTTCTCTTCTCTTATTTTATTTTGAAGAACAGAGACTTATTAGAAATATAAATAAACAACCCTAGTTTGGCACCATTATCTCCTGTATAACTCTATTGAATTAAACCAGAAGTAAGAAAAATCAAAATGATGCGTCAAAAACTTTAAAAACTCGATAAGTGAGTTAAACGATGTAATTTGGGAACAAAACGATTTTCCTGGGCGGGAGCAAAAACTATTGTGTAATTTGATACGAGCTTCGATTTGATATATTATAATAGTGGTTTCGATACCCGAGTCAAAAGATATCTTCGTTAAAAGTTATAACTCATATTTATGAAAATGTTTTGTTGTTTTTAAAAATGTGAACAACATCCATTTTCTTTTTCTCTTCTCTTATTTTTTTTTGAAGAATAGAGACTTATTGGAAATATAAATCAACAACCCTAGGTTGGCACCAATATCTCATGTATAGCTCTATTGAATTTAACCAGAAGTAAGAAAAATGAAAATGGTTCGTCAAAAACTTTAAACACTCGGTAAGTAATGTAAACGATGTAATTTGTGTAACAAAACGATTTTCTTGGGCGGCACCAAATATATTGTGTAATTTGATATGAGCTTCAATTTGATATATTATAATAGTGGTTTTGATACCCGAGTCAAAAGATATCTCCGTTGAAAGTTGTAACTCATATTTACCAAATCTTTTGTTATTTTTAAAAATGTGAACTACAACCTCTTTCTTTTTCTCTTCTCTTATTTTTTATTTTGAAGAAAAGAGACTTATTAAAAATATAAATAAACAACTCTAGGTCGGCACCAATATCTCCTGTATAGCTCTATTGAATTAAAACCAGAAGTAAGAAAAATGAAAATGGTGCGTCAAAAACTTTAAACATTCGTTAAGTGATGTAAACGATGTAATTTGGTACAAAAGCGATTTTCCTGGGCGGGAGCAAAAATTATTGTGTAATTTGATACGAGCTTCGATTTGATATATTATAATAGTGGTTTTGATACCCGAGTCAAAAGATATCTGCGTTTAAAGTTGTAACTCATATTTACCAAATGTTTTGTTGTTTTTGAAAATGTGAACGACATCCTCTTTCTTTTTCTCTTCTCTTATTTTTTTTTGAAGAAAAGAGACTTATTGGAAATATAAATAAACAACCCTAGGTTGGCACCATTATCTCCTGTATAGCTCTATTGAATTAAACCAGAAGTAAGAAAAATGAAAATGATGCGTCAAAAACTTTAAAAACTCGATAAGTGAGTTAAACGATGTAATTTGGGTACAAAAACGATTTTACTGGTCGGGACCACAACATATTGTGTAATTTGATACGAGCTTCAATTTGATATATTATAATAGTAGTTTCGATAGCCGAGTCAAAAGATATCTCCGTTGAAAGTTGTAACTCATATTTACCAAATGTTTTGTTGTTTTTGAAAATGTGAACGACATCCTCTTTCTTTTTCTCTTCTCTTATTTTTATTTTGAAGAATAGAGACTTATTGGAAATATAAATCAACAACCTTAGGTCGGCACCAATATCTCCTGTATAGCTCTATTGAATTAAACCAGAAGTAAGAAAAATGAAAATGGTGCGTCAAAAACTTTAAACACTCGTTAAGTGATGTAAACGATGTAATTTGGGTACAAAACGATTTTCTTGGGCGGGACCAAAATATATTGTGTAATTTGATATGAGCTTCGATTTGATATATTATAATAGTGGTTTTGATACCCGAGTCAAAAGATATCTCCGTTGAAAGTTGTAACTCATATTTACCAAAGGTTTTGTTGTTTTTGAAATTGTGAACGACATCCTCTTTCTTTTTCTCTTCTCTTATTTTTTTTTGAAGCAAACAGACTTATTGGAAATATAAATAAACAAACCTAGATCGGCACCAATATCTCCTGTATATCTCTATTGAATTAAACCAGAAGTAAGAAAAATGAAAACGGTGCGTCAAAAACTTTAAACATTCGTTAAGTGATGTAAACGATGTAATTTTGGTACAAAAACGATTTTCCTGGGCGGGAGCAAAAAATATTGTGTAATTTGATACGAGCTTCGATTTGATATATTATAATAGTGGTTTCGATACCCGAGTCAAAAGATATCTTCGTTAAAAGTTGTAACTCATACTTACCAAATGTTTTCTTGTTTTTGAAAATGTGAACAACATCCACTTTCTTTTTCTCTTCTCTTATTTTTTTTTGAAGAATAGAGACTTATTGGAAATATAAATCAACAACCCTATGTTGGCACCAATATCTCATGTATAGCTCTATTGAATTTAACCAGAAGTAAGAAAAATGAAAATGGTTCGTCAAAAACTTTAAACACTCTATAAGTAATGTAAACGATGTAATTTGTGTAAAAAAACGATTTTCTTTGGCGGCACCAAATATATTGTGTAATTTGATATATTATAATAGTAGTTTTGATACCCGAGTCAAAAGATATCTCCGTTGAAAGTTGTAACTCATATTTACCAAATCTTTTGTTATTTTTGAAAATGTGAACGACAACCTCTTTCTTTTTCTCTTCTCTTATTTTTTATTTTGAAGAAAAGAGACTTATTAAAAATATAAATAAACAACTCTAGGTCCGCACCAATATCTCCTGTATAGCTCCATTGAATTAAACCAGAAGTAAGAAAAATGAAAATGGTGCGTCAAAAATTTAAACACTCGTTAAGTGATGTAAACGATGTAATTTGGGTACAAAACCGATTTTCTTGGGTGGGACCAAAACATATTGTGTAATTTGATACGAGCTTCAATTTGATATATTATAATAGTAGTTTCGATAGCCGAGTCAAAAGATATCTCCGTTGAAAGTTGTAACTCATATTTACCAAATGTTTTGTTGTTTTTGAAAATGTGAACGACATCCTCTTTCTTTTTCTCTTCTCTTATTTTTTTTTGAAGAATAGAGACTTATTGGAAATATAAATCAACAACCTTAGGTCGGCACCAATATCTCCTGTATAGCTCTATTGAATTAAACCAGAAGTAAGAAAAATGAAAATGGTGCGTCAAAAACTTTAAACACTCGTTAAGTGATGTAAACGATGTAATTTGGGTACAAAACGATTTTCTTGGGCGGGACCAAAATATATTGTGTAATTTGATATGAGCTTCGATTTGATATATTATAATAGTGGTTTTGATACCCGAGTCAAAAGATATCTCAGTTGAAAGTTGTAACTCATATTTATCAAATCTTTTGTTGTTTTTGAAAATGTGAACGACATCCTCTTTCTTTTTCTCTTCTCTTATTTTTTTTGAAGCAAACAGACTTATTGGAAATAAAAATCAACAACCCTAGGTCGGCACCAATATCTCCTGTATAGCTCTATTGAATTAAACCAGAAGTAAGAAAAATGAAAATGGTGGGTCAAAAACTTTAAACACTCGGTAAGTAATGTAAACGATGTAATTTGTGCACAAAAACGATTTTCTTGGGCGGCACCAAATATATTGTGTAATTTGATATGAGCTTTAATTTAATATATTATAATAGTGGTTTTGATACCCGACTCAAAAGATATCTCCGTTGAAAGTTGTAACTCATATTTACCAAATCTTTTGTTATTTTTGAAAATGTGAACGACAACCTCTTTCTTTTTCTCTTCTCTTATTTTTTATTTTGAAGAAAAGAGACTTATTAAAAATATAAATAAACAACTCTAGGTCCGCACCAATATCTCCTGTATAGCTCTATTGAATTAAAACCAGAAGTAAGAAAAATGAAAATGGTGCGTCAAAAACTTTAAACACTCGTTAAGTGATGTAAACGATGTAATTTGGGTACAAAAACGATTTTCTTGGGCGCGACCAAAGCATATTGTGTAATTTGATACGAGCTTCGATTTGATATATTATAATAGTAGTTTCGATAGCCGAGTCAAAAAATATCTCCGTTGAAAGTTGTAACTCATATTTACCAAATGTTTTGTTGTTTTTGAAAATGTGAACGACATCCTCTTTCTTTTTCCCTTCTCTTATTTTTTTTTGAAGAATAGAGACTTATTGGAAATATAAATCAACAACCTTAGGTCGGCACCAATATCTCCTGTATAGCTCTATTGAATTAAACCAGAAGTAAGAAAAATGAAAATGGTGCGTCAAAAACTTTAAACACTCGTTAAGTGATGTAAACGATGTAATTTGGGTACAAAACGATTTTCTTGGGCGGGACCAAAATTTATTGTGTAATTTGATAGGAGCTTCGAATTGATATATTATAATAGTGGTTTTGATACCCGAGTCAAAAGATATCTCCGTTGAAAGTTGTAACTCATAGTTACCAAATGTTTTGTTGTTTTTGAAAATGTGAACGACATCCTCTTTCTTTTTCTCTTCTCTTATTTTTTTTTTGAAGAATAGAGACTTATTGGAAATATAAATCAACAACCTTAGGTGGGCACCAATATCTCCTGTATAGCTCTATTGAATTAAACTAGAAGTAAGAAAAATGAAAATGGTGCGTCAAAAACTTTAAACACTCGTTAAGTGATGTAAATGATGTAATTTGGGTACAAAACGATTTTCTTGGGCGGGGTCAAAATATATTGTGTAATTTGATAGGAGCTTCGAATTGATATATTATAATAGTGGTTTTGATACCCGAGTCAAAAGATATCTCCGTTGAAAGTTGTAACTCATAGTTACCAAATGTTTTGTTGTTTTTGAAAATGTGAACGACATCCTCTTTCTTTTTCTCTTCTCTTATTGTTTTTTGAAGAATAGAGACTTATTGGAAATATAAATCAACAACCTTAGGTCGGCACCAATATCTCTTGTATAGCTCTATTGAATTAAACCATAAGTAAGAAAAATGAAAATGGTGCGTCAAAAACTTTAAACACTCATTAAGTGATGTAAACGATGTAATTTGGGTACAAAACGATTTTCTTGGGCGGGACCAAAATATATTGTGTAATTTGATACGAGCTTCGATTTGATATATTATAATAGTGGTTTCGATACCCGAGTCAAAAGATATCTCCGTTGAAAGTTGTTACTCATATTTACCAAATGTTTTGTTATTTTTGAAATTGGGAACGACATCCTCTTTATTTTTCTCTTCTCTTATTTTTTTTTGAAGCAAACAGACGTATTGGAAATATAAATCAACAATCCTAGGTCGGCACCAATATCTCCTGTATAGCTCTATTGAATTAAACCAGAAGTAAGAAAAATGAAAATGGTGCGTCAAAAACTTTAAACACTCGTTAAGTGATGTAAACGATGTAATTTGGGTACAAAACGATTTTCTTGGGCGGGACCAAAATATATTGTGTAATTTGATATGAGCTTCGATTTGATATATTATAATAGTGGTTTTGATACCCGAGTCAAAAGATATCTCAGTTGAAAGTTGTAACTCATATTTATCAAATCTTTTGTTGTTTTTGAAATTGTGAACGACATCCTCTTTCTTTTTCTCTTCTCTTATTTTTTTTGAAGCAAACAGACTTATTGGAAATAAAAATCAACAACCCTAGGTCGGCACCAATATCTCCTGTATAGCTCTATTGAATTAAACCAGAAGTAAGAAAAATGAAAATGGTGGGTCAAAAACTTTAAACACTCGGTAAGTAATGTAAACGATGTAATTTGTGCACAAAAACGATTTTCTTGGGCGGCACCAAATATATTGTGTAATTTGATATGAGCTTTAATTTAATATATTATAATAGTGGTTTTGATACCCGACTCAAAAGATATCTCCGTTGAAAGTTGTAACTCATATTTACCAAATCTTTTGTTATTTTTGAAAATGTGAACGACAACCTCTTTCTTTTTCTCTTCTCTTATTTTTTATTTTGAAGAAAAGAGACTTATTAAAAATATAAATAAACAACTCTAGGTCCGCACCAATATCTCCTGTATAGCTCTATTGAATTAAAACCAGAAGTAAGAAAAATGAAAATGGTGCGTCAAAAACTTTAAACACTCGTTAAGTGATGTAAACGATGTAATTTGGGTACAAAAACGATTTTCTTGGGCGCGACCAAAGCATATTGTGTAATTTGATACGAGCTTCGATTTGATATATTATAATAGTAGTTTCGATAGCCGAGTCAAAAAATATCTCCGTTGAAAGTTGTAACTCATATTTACCAAATGTTTTGTTGTTTTTGAAAATGTGAACGACATCCTCTTTCTTTTTCCCTTCTCTTATTTTTTTTTGAAGAATAGAGACTTATTGGAAATATAAATCAACAACCTTAGGTCGGCACCAATATCTCCTGTATAGCTCTATTGAATTAAACCAGAAGTAAGAAAAATGAAAATGGTGCGTCAAAAACTTTAAACACTCGTTAAGTGATGTAAACGATGTAATTTGGGTACAAAACAATTTTCTTGGGCGGGACCAAAATTTATTGTGTAATTTGATAGGAGCTTCGAATTGATATATTATAATAGTGGTTTTGATACCCGAGTCAAAAGATATCTCCGTTGAAAGTTGTAACTCATAGTTACCAAATGTTTTGTTGTTTTTGAAAATGTGAACGACATCCTCTTTCTTTTTCTCTTCTCTTATTGTTTTTTGAAGAATAGAGACTTATTGGAAATATAAATCAACAACCTTAGGTCGGCACCAATATCTCTTGTATAGCTCTATTGAATTAAACCATAAGTAAGAAAAATGAAAATGGTGCGTCAAAAACTTTAAACACTCATTAAGTGATGTAAACGATGTAATTTGGGTACAAAACGATTTTCTTGGGCGGGACCAAAATATATTGTGTAATTTGATACGAGCTTCGATTTGATATATTATAATAGTGGTTTCGATACCCGAGTCAAAAGATATCTCCGTTGAAAGTTGTTACTCATATTTACCAAATGTTTTGTTGTTTTTGAAATTGGGAACGACATCCTCTTTATTTTTCTCTTCTCTTATTTTTTTTTTGAAGCAAACAGACGTATTGGAAATATAAATCAACAATCCTAGGTCGGCACCAATATCTCCTGTATAGCTCTATTGAATTAAACCAGAAGTAAGAAAAATGAAAATGGTGCGTCAAAAACTTTAAACACTCGTTAAGTGATGTAAACGATGTAATTTGGGTACAAAACGATTTTCTTGGGCGGGACCAAAATATATTGTGTAATTTGATATGAGCTTCGATTTGATATATTATAATAGTGGTTTTGATACCCGAGTCAAAAGATATCTCAGTTGAAAGTTGTAACTCATATTTATCAAATCTTTTGTTGTTTTTGAAATTGTGAACGACATCCTCTTTCTTTTTCTCTTCTCTTATTTTTTTTGAAGCAAACAGACTTATTGGAAATAAAAATCAACAACCCTAGGTCGGCACCAATATCTCCTGTATAGCTCTATTGAATTAAACCAGAAGTAAGAAAAATGAAAATGGTGGGTCAAAAACTTTAAACACTCGGTAAGTAATGTAAACGATGTAATTTGTGCACAAAAACGATTTTCTTGGGCGGCACCAAATATATTGTGTAATTTGATATGAGCTTTAATTTAATATATTATAATAGTGGTTTTGATACCCGACTCAAAAGATATCTCCGTTGAAAGTTGTAACTCATATTTACCAAATCTTTTGTTATTTTTGAAAATGTGAACGACAACCTCTTTCTTTTTCTCTTCTCTTATTTTTTATTTTGAAGAAAAGAGACTTATTAAAAATATAAATAAACAACTCTAGGTCCGCACCAATATCTCCTGTATAGCTCTATTGAATTAAAACCAGAAGTAAGAAAAATGAAAATGGTGCGTCAAAAACTTTAAACACTCGTTAAGTGATGTAAACGATGTAATTTGGGTACAAAAACGATTTTCTTGGGCGCGACCAAAGCATATTGTGTAATTTGATACGAGCTTCGATTTGATATATTATAATAGTAGTTTCGATAGCCGAGTCAAAAAATATCTCCGTTGAAAGTTGTAACTCATATTTACCAAATGTTTTGTTGTTTTTGAAAATGTGAACGACATCCTCTTTCTTTTTCCCTTCTCTTATTTTTTTTTGAAGAATAGAGACTTATTGGAAATATAAATCAACAACCTTAGGTCGGCACCAATATCTCCTGTATAGCTCTATTGAATTAAACCAGAAGTAAGAAAAATGAAAATGGTGCGTCAAAAACTTTAAACACTCGTTAAGTGATGTAAACGATGTAATTTGGGTACAAAACGATTTTCTTGGGCGGGACCAAAATTTATTGTGTAATTTGATAGGAGCTTCGAATTGATATATTATAATAGTGGTTTTGATACCCGAGTCAAAAGATATCTCCGTTGAAAGTTGTAACTCATAGTTACCAAATGTTTTGTTGTTTTTGAAAATGTGAACGACATCCTCTTTCTTTTTCTCTTCTCTTATTTTTTTTTTTGAAGAATAGAGACTTATTGGAAATATAAATCAACAACCTTAGGTGGGCACCAATATCTCCTGTATAGCTCTATTGAATTAAACTAGAAGTAAGAAAAATGAAAATGGTGCGTCAAAAACTTTAAACACTCGTTAAGTGATGTAAATGATGTAATTTGGGTACAAAACGATTTTCTTGGGCGGGGCCAAAATATATTGTGTAATTTGATAGGAGCTTCGAATTGATATATTATAATAGTGGTTTTGATACCCGAGTCAAAAGATATCTCCGTTGAAAGTTGTAACTCATAGTTACCAAATGTTTTGTTGTTTTTGAAAATGTGAACGACATCCTCTTTCTTTTTCTCTTCTCTTATTGTTTTTTGAAGAATAGAGACTTATTGGAAATATAAATCAACAACCTTAGGTCGGCACCAATATCTCTTGTATAGCTCTATTGAATTAAACCATAAGTAAGAAAAATGAAAATGGTGCGTCAAAAACTTTAAACACTCATTAAGTGATGTAAACGATGTAATTTGGGTACAAAACGATTTTCTTGGGCGGGACCAAAATATATTGTGTAATTTGATACGAGCTTCGATTTGATATATTATAATAGTGGTTTCGATACCCGAGTCAAAAGATATCTCCGTTGAAAGTTGTTACTCATATTTACCAAATGTTTTGTTGTTTTTGAAATTGGGAACGACATCCTCTTTATTTTTCTCTTCTCTTATTTTTTTTTGAAGCAAACAGACGTATTGGAAATATAAATCAACAATCCTAGGTCGGCACCAATATCTCCTGTATAGCTCTATTGAATTAAACCAGAAGTTTGAAAAATGAAAATGGTGTGTCAAAAACTTTAAACACTCGGTAAGTAATGTAAACGATGTAATTTGTGTACAAAAACGATTTTCTTGGGCGGCACCAAATATATTGCGTAATTTGACATGAGCTTCAATTTAATATATTATAATAGTTGTTTTGATACCCGAGTCAAAAGATATCTCCGTTGAAAGATGTAACTCATATTTACGAAATCTTTTGTTATTTTTTAAAATGTGAACGACAACCTCTTTCTTTTTCTCTTCTCTTACTTTTTATTTTGAAGAAAAGAGACTTATTAAAAATATAAATAAACAACTCTAGGTCCGCACCATTAACTCCTGTATAGCTCTATTGAATTAAACCAGAAGTAAGAAAAATGAAAATGGTGCGTCAAAAACTTTAAACACTTGTTAAGTGATGTAAACGATGTAATTTGGGTACAAAACGATTTTCTTGGGCGGGACCAAAATATATTGTGTAATTTGATATGAGCTTCGATTTGATATATTATAATAGTGGTTTCGATACCCGAGTTAAAAGATATCTCCGTTGAAAGTTGTAACTCATATTTACCAAATGTTTTGTTGTTTTTGAAAATGTCAACAACATCCACTTTCTTTTTCTCTTTTCTTATATTTTTTTTGAAGAATAGAGACTTATTGGAAATATAAATCAACAATCCTAGGTCGGCACCAATATCTCATGTATAGCTCTATTGAATTTAACCAGAAGTAAGAAAAATGAAAATGGTGCGTCAAAAACTTTAAACACTCGTTAAGTGATGTAAACGATGTAATTTGGGTACAAAACGATTTTCTTGGGCGAGACCAAAATATATTGTGTAATTTGATATGAGCTTCGATTTGATATATTATAATAGTGGTTTCGATACCCGAGTTAAAAGATATCTCCGTTGAAAGTTGTAACTCATATTTACCAAATGTTTTGTTGTTTTTGAAAATGTGAACAACATCCACTTTCTTTTTCTCTTTTCTTATATTTTTTTTGAAGAATAGAGACTTATTGGAAATATAAATCAACAATCCTAGGTCAGCACCAATATCTCATGTATAGCTCTATTGAATTTAACCAGAAGTAAGAAAAATGAAAATGGTGCGTCAAAAACTTTAAACACTCGTTAAGTGATGTAAACGATGTAATTTGGGTACAAAACGATTTTCTTGGGCGGGACCAAAATATATTGTGTAATTTGATATGAGCTTCGATTTGATATATTATAATAGTAGTTTCGATAGCCGAGTCAAAAGATATCTCCGTTGAAAGTTGTAACTCATATTTACCAAATGTTTTGTTGTTTTTGAAAATGTGAACAACATCCTCTTTCTTTTTCTCTTCTCTTATTTTTTTTTGAAGCAAACAGACTTATTGGAAATATAAATCAACAACCCTAGGTCGGCACCAATATCTCCTGTATAGCTCTATTGAATTAAACCAGAAGTAAGAAAAATGAAAATGGTGCGTCAAAAACATTAAACACTCGGTAAGTAATGTAAATGATGTAATTTGTGTACAAAAACGATTTTCTTGGGCGGGACCAAAATATATTGTGTAATTTGATATGAGCTTCGATTTGATATATTATAATAGTAGTTTCGATAGCCGAGTCAAAAGATATCTCCGTTGAAAGTTGTAACTCATATTTACCAAATGTTTTGTTTTTTTTGAAAATGTGAACAACATCCTCTTTCTTTTTCTCTTCTCTTATTTTTTTTTGAAGCAAACAGACTTATTGGAAATATAAATCAACAACCCTAGGTCGGCACCAATATCTCCTGTATAGCTCTATTGAATTAAACCAGAAGTAAGAAAAATGAAAATGGTGCGTCAAAAACTTTAAACACTCGTTAAGTGATGTAAACGATGTAATTTGGGTACAAAACGATTTTCTTGGGCGGGACCAAAATATATTGTGTAATTTGATAGGAGCTTCGAATTGATATATTATAATAGTGGTTTTGATACCCGAGTCAAAAGATATCTCCGTTGAAAGTTGTAACTCATAGTTACCAAATGTTTTGTTGTTTTTGAAAATGTGAACGACATCCTCTTTCTTTTTCCCTTCTCTTATTTTTTTTGAAGAATAGAGACTTATTGGAAATATAAATCAACAACCTTAGGTCGGCACCAATATCTCCTGTATAGCTCTATTGAATTAAAACCAGAAATAAGAAAAATGAAAATGGTGCGTCAAAAACTTTAAACACTCGTTAAGTGATGTAAACGATGTAATTTGGGTACAAAAACGATTTTCTTGGGCGCGACCAAAGCATATTGTGTAATATGATACGAGCTTCGATTTGATATATTATAATAGTAGTTTCGATAGCCGAGTCAAAAAATATCTCCGTTGAAAGTTGTAACTCATATTTACCAAATGTTTTGTTGTTTTTGAAAATGTGAACGACATCCTCTTTCTTTTTCCCTTCTCTTATTTTTTTTTGAAGAATAGAGACTTATTGGAAATATAAATCAACAACCTTAGGTCGGCACCAATATCTCCTGTATAGCTCTATTGAATTAAACCAGAAGTAAGAAAAATGAAAATGGTGCGTCAAAAACTTTAAACACTCGTTAAGTGATGTAAACGATGTAATTTGGGTACAAAACGATTTTCTTGGGCGGGACCAAAATATATTGTGTAATTTGATAGGAGCTTCGAATTGATATATTATAATAGTGGTTTTGATACCCGAGTCAAAAGATATCTCCGTTGAAAGTTGTAACTCATAGTTACCAAATGTTTTGTTGTTTTTGAAAATGTGAACGACATCCTCTTTCTTTTTCTCTTCTCTTATTTTTTTTTGAAGAATAGAGACTTATTGGAAATATAAATCAACAACCTTAGGTCGGCACCAATATCTCCTGTATAGCTCTATTGAATTAAACTAGAAGTAAGAAAAATGAAAATGGTGCGTCAAAAACTTTAAACACTCGTTAAGTGATGTAAATGATGTAATTTGGGTACAAAACGATTTTCTTGGGTGGGACCAAAATATATTGTGTAATTTGATAGGAGCTTCGAATTGATATATTATAATAGTGGTTTTGATACCCGAGTCAAAAGATATCTCCGTTGAAAGTTGTAACTCATAGTTACCAAATGTTTTGTTGTTTTTGAAAATGTGAACGACATCCTCTTTCTTTTTCTCTTCTCTTATTGTTTTTTGAAGAATAGAGACTTATTGGAAATATAAATCAACAACCTTAGGTCGGCACCAATATCTCTTGTATAGCTCTATTGAATTAAACCATAAGTAAGAAAAATGAAAATGGTGCGTCAAAAACTTTAAACACTCATTAAGTGATGTAAACGATGTAATTTGGGTACAAAACGATTTTCTTGGGCGGGACCAAAATATATTGTGTAATTTGATACGAGCTTCGATTTGATATATTATAATAGTGGTTTCGATACCCGAGTCAAAAGATATCTCCGTTGAAAGTTGTTACTCATATTTACCAAATGTTTTGTTGTTTTTGAAATTGGGAACGACATCCTCTTTATTTTTCTCTTCTCTTATTTTTTTTTGAAGCAAACAGACGTATTGGAAATATAAATCAACAATCCTAGGTCGGCACCAATATCTCCTGTATAGCTCTATTGAATTAAACCAGAAGTTAGAAAAATGAAAATGGTGCGTCAAAAACTTTAAACACTCGGTAAGTAATGTAAACGATGTAATTTGTGTACAAAAACGATTTTCTTGGGCGGCACCAAATATATTGCGTAATTTGACATGAGCTTCAATTTAATATATTATAATAGTTGTTTTGATACCCGAGTCAAAAGATATCTCCGTTGAAAGATGTAACTCATATTTACGAAATCTTTTGTTTTTTTTTAAAATGTGAACGACAACCTCTTTCTTTTTCTCTTCTCTTACTTTTTATTTTGAAGAAAAGAGACTTATTAAAAATATAAATAAACAACTCTAGGTCCGCACCATTAACTCCTGTATAGCTCTATTGAATTAAACCAGAAGTAAGAAAAATGAAAATGGTGCGTCAAAAACTTTAAACACTTGTTAAGTGATGTAAACGATGTAATTTGGGTACAAAACGATTTTCTTGGGCGGGACCAAAATATATTGTGTAATTTGATATGAGCTTCGATTTGATATATTATAATAGTGGTTTCGATACCCGAGTTAAAAGATATCTCCGTTGAAAGTTGTAACTCATATTTACCAAATGTTTTGTTGTTTTTGAAAATGTCAACAACATCCACTTTCTTTTTCTCTTTTCTTATATTTTTTTTGAAGAATAGAGACTTATTGGAAATATAAATCAACAATCCTAGGTCGGCACCAATATCTCATGTATAGCTCTATTGAATTTAACCAGAAGTAAGAAAAATGAAAATGGTGCGTCAAAAACTTTAAACACTCGTTAAGTGATGTAAACGATGTAATTTGGGTACAAAACGATTTTCTTGGGCGAGACCAAAATATATTGTGTAATTTGATATGAGCTTCGATTTGATATATTATAATAGTGGTTTCGATACCCGAGTTAAAAGATATCTCCGTTGAAAGTTGTAACTCATATTTACCAAATGTTTTGTTGTTTTTGAAAATGTGAACAACATCCACTTTCTTTTTCTCTTTTCTTATATTTTTTTTGAAGAATAGAGACTTATTGGAAATATAAATCAACAATCCTAGGTCAGCACCAATATCTCATGTATAGCTCTATTGAATTTAACCAGAAGTAAGAAAAATCAAAATGGTGCGTCAAAAACTTTAAACACTCGTTAAGTGATGTAAACGATGTAATTTGGGTACAAAACGATTTTCTTGGGCGGGACCAAAATATATTGTGTAATTTGATATGAGCTTCGATTTGATATATTATAATAGTAGTTTCGATAGCCGAGTCAAAAGATATCTCCGTTGAAAGTTGTAACTCATATTTACCAAATGTTTTGTTTTTTTTGAAAATGTGAACAACATCCTCTTTCTTTTTCTCTTCTCTTATTTTTTTTTGAAGCAAACAGACTTATTGGAAATATAAATCAACAACCCTAGGTCGGCACCAATATCTCCTGTATAGCTCTATTGAATTAAACCAGAAGTAAGAAAAATGAAAATGGTGCGTCAAAAACTTTAAACACTCGTTAAGTGATGTAAACGATGTAATTTGGGTACAAAACGATTTTCTTCGGCGGGACCAAAATATATTGTGTAATTTGATAGGAGCTTCGAATTAATATATTATAATAGTGATTTTGATACCCGAGTCAAAAGATATCTCCGTTGAAAGTTGTAACTCATAGTTACCAAATGTTTTGTTGTTTTTGAAAATGTGAACGACATCCTCTTTCTTTTTCTCTTCTCTTATTTTTTTTTTGAAGAATAGAGACTCATTGGAAATATAAATCAACAACCTTAGGTCGGCACCAATATCTCTTGTATAGCTCTATTGAATTAAACCATAAGTAAGAAAAATGAAAATGGTGCGTCAAAAACTTTAAACACTCGTTAAGTGATGTAAACGATGTAATTTGGGTACAAAACGATTTTCTTGGGCGGGACCAAAATATATTGTGTAATTAGATATGAGTTTCGATTTGATATATTATAATAGTGGTTTCGATACCCTAGTTAAAAGATATCTCCGTTGAAAGTTGTAACTCATATTTACCAAATGTTTTGTTGTTTTTGAAAATATGAACAACATCCACTTTCTTTTTCTCTTCTCTTATCTTTTTTTTGAAGAATAGAGACTTATTGGAAATATAAATCAACAATCCTAGGTCGGCACCAATATCTCATGTATAGCTCTATTGAATTAAACTAGAAGTAAGAAAAATGAAAATGGTGCGTCAAAAACTTTAAACACTCGTTAAGTGATGTAAACGATGTAATTTGGGTACAAAACGATTTTCTTGGGCGGGACCAAAATATATTGTGTAATTTGATATGAGCTTCGATTTGATATATTATAATAGTAGTTTCGATAGCCGAGTCAAAAGATATCTCCGTTGAAAGTTGTAACTCATATTTACCAAATGTTTTGTTGTTTTTGAAAATGTGAACGACATCCTCTTTCTTTTTCTCTTCTCTTATTTTTTTTTTTGAAGAATAGAGACTTATTGGAAATATAAATCAACAACCTTAGGTCGGCATCAATATCTCCTGTATAGCTCTATTGAATTAAACCAGAAGTAAGAAAAATGAAAATGGTGCGTCAAAAACTTTAAACACTCGTTAAGTGATGTAAACGATGTAATTTGGGTACAAAACGATTTTCTTTGGCGGGACCAAAATATATTGTGTAATTTGATAGGAGCTTCGAATTAATATATTATAATAGTGGTTTTGATACCCGAGTCAAAAGATATCTCCGTTGAAAGTTGTAACTCATAGTTACCAAATGTTTTGTTGTTTTTGAAAATGTGAACGACATCCTCTTTCTTTTTCTCTTCTCTTATTTTTTTTGAAGAATAGAGACTCATTGGAAATATAAATCAACAACCTTAGGTCGGCACCAATATCTCTTGTATAGCTCTACTGAATTAAACCATAAGTAAGAAAAATGAAAATGGTGCGTCAAAAACTTTAAACACTCGTTAAGTGATGTAAACGATGTAATTTGGGTACAAAACGATTTTCTTGGGCGGGACCAAAATATGTTGTGTAATTTGATATGAGCTTCGATTTGATATATTATAATAGTGCTTTCGATACCCGAGTCAAAATATATCTCCGTTGAAAGTTGTAACTCATATTTACCAAATGTTTTGTTGTTTTTGAAATTGTGAAAGACATCCTCTTTCTTTTTCTCTTCTCTTATTTTTTTTGAAGCAAACAGACTTATTGGAAATATAAATCAACAACCCTAGGTCGGCACCAATATCTCCTGTATAGCTCTATTGAATTAAACCAGAAGTAAGAAAAATGAAAATGGTGCGTCAAAAAATTTAAACACTCGGTAAGTAATGTAAATGATGTAATTTGTGTACAAAAACGATTTTCTTGGGCGGCACCAAATATATTGTGTAATTTGACATGAGCTTCAATTTGATATATTATAATAGTTGTTTGGATACCCGAGTCAAAAGATATCTCCGTTGAAAGATTTAACTCATATTTACGATATCTTTTGTTATTTTTGAAAATGTGAACGACAACCTCTTTCTTTTTCTCTTCTCTTATTTTTTTTTGAAGCAAACAGACGTATTGGAAATATAAATAAACAAACCTAGATCGGCACCAATATCTCCTGTATATCTCTATTGAATTAAACCAGAAGTAAGAAAAATGAAAACGGTGCGTCAAAAACTTTAAACACTCGGTAAGTAATGTAAACGATCTAATTTGTGCACAAAAACGATTTTCTTGGGCGGCACCAAATATATTGTGTAATTTGAAATGAGCTTCAATTTAATATATTATAATAGTGGTTTTGATACCCGAGTCAAAAGATATCTCCGTTGAAAGTTGTAACTCATATTTACCAAATCTTTTGTTATTTTTAAAAATGTGAACTACAACCTCTTTCTTTTTCTCTTCTCTTATTTTTTATTTTGAAGAAAAGAGACTTATTAAAAATATAAATAAACAACTCTAGGTCGGCACCAATATCTCCTGTATAGCTCTATTGAATTAAAACCAGAAGTAAGAAAAATGAAAATGGTGCGTCAAAAACTTTAAACACTCGTTAAGTGATGTAAACGATGTAATTTGGGTACAAAAACGATTTTCTTGGGAGCGACCAAAACATATTGTGTAATTTGATACGAGCTTCGATTTGATATATTATAATAGTAGCTTCGATAGCCGAGTCAAAAGATATCTCCGTTGAAAGTTGTAACTCATATTTACCAAATGTTTTGTTGTTTTTGAAAATGTGAACGACATCCTCTTTCTTTTTCTCTTCTCTTATTTTTTTTTTGAAGAAAATAGACTTATTAGAAATATAAATCAACAATCCTAGGTCGGCACCAATATCTCCTGTATAGCTCTATTGAATTAAACCAGAAGTAAGAAAAATGAAAACGGTGCGTCAAAAACTTTAAACATTCGTTAAGTGATGTAAACGATTTAATTTGGTACAAAAACGATTTTCCTGGGCGGGAGAAAAATTTATTGTGTAATTTGATACGAGCTTCGATTTGATATATTATAATAGTGGTTTTGATACCCGATTCAAAAGATATCTGCGTTTAAAGTTGTAACTCATATTTACCAAATGTTTTGTTGTTTTTGAAAATGTGAACGACATCCTCTTTCTTTTTCTCTTCTCTTATTTTTTTTTTGAAGAAAAGAGACTTATTGGAAATATAAATAAACAACCCTAGGTTGGCACCATTATCTCCTATATAGCTCTATTGAATTAAACCAGAAGTAAGAAAAATGAAAATGATGCGTCAAAAACTTTAAACACTCGATAAGTGAGTTAAACGATGTAATTTGGGTACAAAAACGATTTTACTGGTCGGGACCACAACATATTGTGTAATTTGATACGAGGTTCGATTTGATATATTATAATAGTGCTTTCGATACCCGAGTCAAAAGATATCTCCGTTGAAAGTTGTAACTCATATAAACCAAATGTTTTGTTGTTTTTGAAAATGTGAACGACATCCTCTTTCTTTTTCTCTTCTCTTATTTTATTTTGAAGAACAGAGACTTATTAGAAATATAAATAAACAACCCTAGTTTGGCACCATTATCTCCTGTATAGCTCTATTGAATTAAACCAGAAGTAAGAAAAAT
The DNA here is from genome assembly GCA_037013495.1 of Hippophae tibetana. NCBI lineage: Eukaryota > Viridiplantae > Streptophyta > Magnoliopsida > Rosales > Elaeagnaceae > Hippophae > Hippophae tibetana. The sequence continues at coordinate 2,672,007 of JAZDXN010000026.1, read as the reverse complement.
CAAAATGATGCGTCAAAAACTTTAAAAACTCGATAAGTGAGTTAAACGATGTAATTTGGGAACAAAACGATTTTCCTGGGCGGGAGCAAAAACTATTGTGTAATTTGATACGAGCTTCGATTTGATATATTATAATAGTGGTTTCGATACCCGAGTCAAAAGATATCTTCGTTAAAAGTTATAACTCATATTTATGAAAATGTTTTGTTGTTTTTAAAAATGTGAACAACATCCATTTTCTTTTTCTCTTCTCTTATTTTTTTTTTGAAGAATAGAGACTTATTGGAAATATAAATCAACAACCCTAGGTTAGCACCAATATCTCATGTATAGCTCTATTGAATTTAACCAGAAGTAAGAAAAATGAAAATGGTTCGTCAAAAACTTTAAACACTCGGTAAGTAATGTAAACGATGTAATTTGTGTAACAAAACGATTTTCTTGGGCGGCACCAAATATATTGTGTAATTTGATATGAGCTTCAATTTGATATATTATAATAGTGGTTTTGATACCCGAGTCAAAAGATATCTCCGTTGAAAGTTGTAACTCATATTTACCAAATCTTTTGTTATTTTTAAAAATGTGAACTACAACCTCTTTTTTTTCTCTTCTCTTATTTTTTATTTTGAAGAAAAGAGACTTATTAAAAATATAAATAAACAACTCTAGGTCGGCACCAATATCTCCTGTATAGCTCTATTGAATTAAAACCAGAAGTAAGAAAAATGAAAATGGTGCGTCAAAAACTTTAAACATTCGTTAAGTGATGTAAACGATGTAATTTGGTACAAAAGCGATTTTCCTGGGCGGGAGCAAAAATTATTGTGTAATTTGATACGAGCTTCGATTTGATATATTATAATAGTGGTTTTGATACCCGAGTCAAAAGATATCTGCGTTTAAAGTTGTAACTCATATTTACCAAATGTTTTGTTGTTTTTGAAAATGTGAACGACATCCTCTTTCTTTTTCTCTTTTCTTATTTTTTTTTGAAGAAAAGAGACTTATTGGAAATATAAATAAACAACCCTAGGTTGGCACCATTATCTCCTGTATAGCTCTATTGAATTAAACCAGAAGTAAGAAAAATGAAAATGATGCGTCAAAAACTTTAAAAACTCGATAAGTGAGTTAAACGATGTAATTTGGGTACAAAAACGATTTTACTGGTCGGGACCACAACATATTGTGTAATTTGATACGAGCTTCAATTTGATATATTATAATAGTAGTTTCGATAGCCGAGTCAAAAGATATCTCCGTTGAAAGTTGTAACTCATATTTACCAAATGTTTTGTTGTTTTTGAAAATGTGAACGACATCCTCTTTCTTTTTCTCTTCTCTTATTTTTATTTTGAAGAATAGAGACTTATTGGAAATATAAATCAACAACCTTAGGTCGGCACCAATATCTCCTGTATAGCTCTATTGAATTAAACCAGAAGTAAGAAGAATGAAAATGGTGCGTCAAAAACTTTAAACACTCGTTAAGTGATGTAAACGATGTAATTTGGGTACAAAACGATTTTCTTGGGCGGGACCAAAATATATTGTGTAATTTGATATGAGCTTCGATTTGATATATTATAATAGTGGTTTTGATACCCGAGTCAAAAGATATCTCCGTTGAAAGTTGTAACTCATATTTACCAAATGTTTTGTTGTTTTTGAAATTTTGAACGACATCCTCTTTCTTTTTCTCTTCTCTTATTTTTTTTTGAAGCAAACAGACTTATTGGAAATATAAATAAACAAACCTAGATCGGCACCAATATCTCCTGTATATCTCTATTGAATTAAACCAGAAGTAAGAAAAATGAAAACGGTGCGTCAAAAACTTTAAACATTCGTTAAGTGATGTAAACGATGTAATTTTGGTACAAAAACGATTTTCCTGGGCGGGAGCAAAAAATATTGTGTAATTTGATACGAGCTTCGATTTGATATATTATAATAGTGGTTTCGATACCCGAGTCAAAGATATCTTCGTTAAAAGTTGTAACTCATACTTACCAAATGTTTTGTTGTTTTTGAAAATGTGAACCACATCCACTTTCTTTTTCTCTTCTCTTATTTTTTTTTGAAGAATAGAGACTTATTGGAAATATAAATCAACAACCCTATGTTGGCACCAATATCTCATGTATAGCTCTATTGAATTTAACCAGAAGTAAGAAAAATGAAAATGGTTCGTCAAAAACTTTAAACACTCTGTAAGTAATGTAAACGATGTAATTTGTGTAAAAAAACGATTTTCTTTGGCGGCACCAAATATATTGTGTAATTTGATATGAGCTTCAATTCGATATATTATAATAGTAGTTTTGATACCCGAGTCAAAAGATATCTCCGTTGAAAGTTGTAACTCATATTTACCAAATCTTTTGTTATTTTTGAAAATGTGAACGACAACCTCTTTCTTTTTCTCTTCCCTTATTTTTTATTTTGAAGAAAAGAGACTTATTAAAAATATAAATAAACAACTCTAGGTCCGCACCAATATCTCCTGTATAGCTCCATTGAATTAAACCAGAAGTAAGAAAAATGAAAATGGTGCGTCAAAAACTTTAAACACTCGTTAAGTGATGTAAACGATGTAATTTGGGTACAAAACCGATTTTCTTGGGTGGGACCAAAACATATTGTGTAATTTGATACGAGCTTCAATTTGATATATTATAATAGTAGTTTCGATAGCCGAGTCAAAAGATATCTCCGTTGAAAGTTGTAACTCATATTTACCAAATGTTTTGTTGTTTTTGAAAATGTGAACGACATCCTCTTTCTTTTTCTCTTCTCTTATTTTTTTTTGAAGAATAGAGACTTATTGGAAATATAAATCAACAACCTTAGGTCGGCACCAAAATCTCCTGTATAGCTCTATTGAATTAAACCAGAAGTAAGAAAAATGAAAATGGTGCGTCAAAAACTTTAAACACTCGTTAAGTGATGTAAACGATGTAATTTGGGTACAAAACGATTTTCTTGGGCGGGACCAAAATATATTGTGTAATTTGATATGAGCTTCGATTTGATATATTATAATAGTGGTTTTGATACCCGAGTCAAAAGATATCTCAGTTGAAAGTTGTAACTCATATTTATCAAATCTTTTGTTGTTTTTGAAATTGTGAACGACATCCTCTTTCTTTTTCTCTTCTCTTATTTTTTTTGAAGCAAACAGACTTATTGGAAATAAAAATCAACAACCCTAGGTCGGCACCAATATCTCCTGTATAGCTCTATTGAATTAAACCAGAAGTAAGAAAAATGAAAATGGTGCGTCAAAAACTTTAAACACTCGGTAAGTAATGTAAACGATGTAATTTGTGCACAAAAACGATTTTCTTGGGCGGCACCAAATATATTGTGTAATTTGATATGAGCTTTAATTTAATATATTATAATAGTGGTTTTGATACCCGACTCAAAAGATATCTCCGTTGAAAGTTGTAACTCATATTTACCAAATCTTTTGTTATTTTTGAAAATTTGAACGACAACCTCTTTCTTTTTCTCTTCTCTTATTTTTTATTTTGAAGAAAAGAGACTTATTAAAAATATAAAAAAACAACTCTAGGTCCGCACCAATATCTCCTGTATAGCTCTATTGAATTAAAACCAGAAATAAGAAAAATGAAAATGGTGCGTCAAAAACTTTAAACACTCGTTAAGTGATGTAAACGATGTAATTTGGGTACAAAAACGATTTTCTTGGGCGCGACCAAAGCATATTGTGTAATATGATACGAGCTTCGATTTGATATATTATAATAGTAGTTTCGATAGCCGAGTCAAAAAATATCTCCGTTGAAAGTTGTAACTCATATTTACCAAATGTTTTGTTGTTTTTGAAAATGTGAACGACATCCTCTTTCTTTTTCCCTTCTCTTATTTTTTTTTGAAGAATAGAGACTTATTGGAAATATAAATCAACAACCTTAGGTCGGCACCAATATCTCCTGTATAGCTCTATTGAATTAAACCAGAAGTAAGAAAAATGAAAATGGTGCGTCAAAAACTTTAAACACTCGTTAAGTGATGTAAACGATGTAATTTGGGTACAAAACGATTTTCTTGGGCGGGACCAAAATATATTGTGTAATTTGATAGGAGCTTCGAATTGATATATTATAATAGTGGTTTTGATACCCGAGTCAAAAGATATCTCCGTTGAAAGTTGTAACTCATAGTTACCAAATGTTTTGTTGTTTTTGAAAATGTGAACGACATCCTCTTTCTTTTTCTCTTCTCTTATTTTTTTTTGAAGAATAGAGACTTATTGGAAATATAAATCAACAACCTTAGGTCGGCACCAATATCTCCTGTATAGCTCTATTGAATTAAACTAGAAGTAAGAAAAATGAAAATGGTGCGTCAAAAACTTTAAACACTCGTTAAGTGATGTAAATGATGTAATTTGGGTACAAAACGATTTTCTTGGGTGGGACCAAAATATATTGTGTAATTTGATAGGAGCTTCGAATTGATATATTATAATAGTGGTTTTGATACCCGAGTCAAAAGATATCTCCGTTGAAAGTTGTAACTCATAGTTACCAAATGTTTTGTTGTTTTTGAAAATGTGAACGACATCCTCTTTCTTTTTCTCTTCTCTTATTGTTTTTTGAAGAATAGAGACTTATTGGAAATATAAATCAACAACCTTAGGTCGGCACCAATATCTCTTGTATAGCTCTATTGAATTAAACCATAAGTAAGAAAAATGAAAATGGTGCGTCAAAAACTTTAAACACTCATTAAGTGATGTAAACGATGTAATTTGGGTACAAAACGATTTTCTTGGGCGGGACCAAAATATATTGTGTAATTTGATACGAGCTTCGATTTGATATATTATAATAGTGGTTTCGATACCCGAGTCAAAAGATATCTCCGTTGAAAGTTGTTACTCATATTTACCAAATGTTTTGTTGTTTTTGAAATTGGGAACGACATCCTCTTTATTTTTCTCTTCTCTTATTTTTTTTTGAAGCAAACAGACGTATTGGAAATATAAATCAACAATCCTAGGTCGGCACCAATATCTCCTGTATAGCTCTATTGAATTAAACCAGAAGTTAGAAAAATGAAAATGGTGCGTCAAAAACTTTAAACACTCGGTAAGTAATGTAAACGATGTAATTTGTGTACAAAAACGATTTTCTTGGGCGGCACCAAATATATTGCGTAATTTGACATGAGCTTCAATTTAATATATTATAATAGTTGTTTTGATACCCGAGTCAAAAGATATCTCCGTTGAAAGATGTAACTCATATTTACGAAATCTTTTGTTATTTTTTAAAATGTGAACGACAACCTCTTTCTTTTTCTCTTCTCTTAATTTTTATTTTGAAGAAAAGAAATTTATTAAAAATATAAATAAACAACTCTAGGTCCGCACCATTAACTCCTGTATAGCTCTATTGAATTAAACCAGAAGTAAGAAAAATGAAAATGGTGCGTCAAAAACTTTAAACACTTGTTAAGTGATGTAAACGATGTAATTTGGGTACAAAACGATTTTCTTGGGCGAGACCAAAATATATTGTGTAATTTGATATGAGCTTCGATTTGATATATTATAATAGTGGTTTCGATACCCGAGTTAAAAGATATCTCCGTTGAAAGTTGTAACTCATATTTACCAAATGTTTTGTTGTTTTTGAAAATGTGAACAACATCCACTTTCTTTTTCTCTTTTCTTATATTTTTTTTGAAGAATAGAGACTTATTGGAAATATAAATCAACAATCCTAGGTCGGCACCAATATCTCATGTATAGCTCTATTGAATTTAACCAGAAGTAAGAAAAATGAAAATGGTGCGTCAAAAACTTTAAACACTCGTTAAGTGATGTAAACGATGTAATTTGGGTACAAAACGATTTTCTTGGGCGAGACCAAAATATATTGTGTAATTTGATATGAGCTTCGATTTGATATATTATAATAGTGGTTTCGATACCCGAGTTAAAAGATATCTCCGTTGAAAGTTGTAACTCATATTTACCAAATGTTTTGTTGTTTTTGAAAATGTGAACAACATCCACTTTCTTTTTCTCTTTTCTTATATTTTTTTTGAAGAATAGAGACTTATTGGAAATATAAATCAACAATCCTAGGTCGGCACCAATATCTCATGTATAGCTCTATTGAATTTAACCAGAAGTAAGAAAAATGAAAATGGTGCGTCAAAAACTTTAAACACTCGTTAAGTGATGTAAACGATGTAATTTGGGTACAAAACGATTTTCTTGGGCGGGACCAAAATATATTGTGTAATTTGATATGAGCTTCGATTTGATATATTATAATAGTAGTTTAGATAGCCGAGTCAAAAGATATCTCCGTTGAAAGTTGTAACTCATATTTACCAAATGTTTTGTTGTTTTTGAAAATGTGAACAACATCCTCTTTCTTTTTCTCTTCTCTTATTTTTTTTTGAAGCAAACAGACTTATTGGAAATATAAATCAACAACCCTAGGTCGGCACCAATATCTCCTGTATAGCTCTATTGAATTAAACCAGAAGTAAGAAAAATGAAAATGGTGCGTCAAAAACTTTAAACACTCGATAAGTAATGTAAACGATGTAATTTGTGTACAAAAACGATTTTCTTGGGCGGGACCAAAATATATTGTGTAATTTGATATGAGCTTCGATTTGATATATTATAATAGTAGTTTCGATAGCCGAGTCAAAAGATATCTCCGTTGAAAGTTGTAACTCATATTTACCAAATGTTTTGTTGTTTTTGAAAATGTGAACAACATCCTCTTTCTTTTTCTCTTCTCTTATTTTTTTTGAAGCAAACAGACTTATTGGAAATATAAATCAACAACCCTAGGTCGGCACCAATATCTCCTGTATAGCTCTATTGAATTAAACCAGAAGTAAGAAAAATGAAAATGGTGCGTCAAAAACTTTAAACACTCGTTAAGTGATGTAAACGATGTAATTTGGGTACAAAACGATTTTCTTCGGCGGGACCAAAATATATTGTGTAATTTGATAGGAGCTTCGAATTAATATATTATAATAGTGGTTTTGATACCCGAGTCAAAAGATATCTCCGTTGAAAGTTGTAACTCATAGTTACCAAATGTTTTGTTGTTTTTGAAAATGTGAACGACATCCTCTTTCTTTTTCTCTTCTCTTATTTTTTTTTGAAGAATAGAGACTCATTGGAAATATAAATCAACAACCTTAGGTCGGCACCAATATCTCTTGTATAGCTCTATTGAATTAAACCAGAAGTAAGAAAAATGAAAATGGTGCGTCAAAAACTTTAAACACTCGTTAAGTGATGTAAACGATGTAATTTGGGTACAAAACGATTTTCTTGGGCGGGACCAAAATATATTGTGTAATTTGATATGAGTTTCGATTTGATATATTATAATAGTGGTTTCGATACCCTAGTTAAAAGATATCTCCGTTGAAAGTTGTAACTCATATTTACCAAATGTTTTGTTGTTTTTGAAAATATGAACAACATCCACTTTCTTTTTCTCTTCTCTTATCTTTTTTTTGAAGAATAGAGACTTATTGGAAATATAAATCAACAATCCAAGGTCGGCACCAATATCTCATGTATAGCTCTATTGAATTTAACCAGAAGTAAGAAAAATGAAAATGGTGCGTCAAAAACTTTAAACACTCGTTAAGTGATGTAAACGATGTAATTTGGGTACAAAACGATTTTCTTGGACGGGACCAAAATATATTGTGTAATTTGATATGAACTTCGATTTGATATATTATAATAGTAGTTTCGATAGCCGAGTCAAAAGATATCTCCGTTGAAAGTTGTAACTCATATTTACCAAATGTTTTGTTGTTTTTGAAAATGTGAACGACATCCACTTTCTTTTTCTCTTCTCTTATTTTTTTTTTTTTTTGAAGAATAGAGACTTATTGGAAATATAAATCAACAACCTTAGGTCGGCATCAATATCTCCTGTATAGCTCTATTGAATTAAACCAGAAGTAAGAAAAATGAAAATGGTGCGTCAAAAACTTTAAACACTCGTTAAGTGATGTAAACGATGTAATTTGGGTACAAAACGATTTTCTTCGACGGGACCAAAATATATTGTGTAATTTGATAGGAGCTTCGAATTAATATATTATAATAGTGGTTTTGATACCCGAGTCAAAAGATATCTCCGTTGAAAGTTGTAACTCATAGTTACCAAATGTTTTGTTGTTTTTGAAAATGTGAACGACATCCTCTTTCTTTTTCTCTTCTCTTATTTTTTTTGAAGAATAGAGACTCATTGGAAATATAAATCAACAACCTTAGGTCGGCACCAATATCTCTTGTATAGCTCTACTGAATTAAACCATAAGTAAGAAAAATGAAAATGGTGCGTCAAAAACTTTAAACACTCGTTAAGTGATGTAAACGATGTAATTTGGGTACAAAACGATTTTCTTGGGCGGGACCAAAATATGTTGTGTAATTTGATTTGAGCTTCGATTTGATATATTATAATAGTGGTTTCGATACCCGAGTCAAAAGATATCTCCGTTGAAAGTTGTAACTCATATTTACCAAATGTTTTGTTGTTTTTGAAATTGTGAAAGACATCCTCTTTCTTTTTCTCTTCTCTTATTTTTTTTTGAAGCAAACAGACTTATTGGAAATATAAATCAACAACCCTAGGTCGGCACCAATATCTCCTGTATAGCTCTATTGAATTAAACCAGAAGTAAGAAAAATGAAAATGGTGCGTCAAAAACTTTAAACACTCGGTAAGTAATGTAAATGATGTAATTTGTGTACAAAAACGATTTTCTTGGGCGGCACCAAATATATTGTGTAATTTGACATGAGCTTCAATTTGATATATTATAATAGTTGTTTGGATACCCGAGTCAAAAGATATCTCCGTTGAAAGATTTAACTCATATTTACGAAATCTTTTGTTATTTTTGAAAATGTGAACGACAACCTCTTTCTTTTTCTCTTCTCTTATTTTTTCTTGAAGCAAACAGACGTATTGGAAATATAAATAAACAAACCTAGATCGGCACCAATATCTCCTGTATATCTCTATTGAATTAAACCAGAAGTAAGAAAAATGAAAACGGTGCGTCAAAAACTTTAAACACTCGGTAAGTAATGTAAACGATCTAATTTGTGCACAAAAACGATTTTCTTGGGCGGCACCAAATATATTGTGTAATTTGATATGAGCTTCAATTTAATATATTATAATAGTGGTTTTGATACCCGAGTCAAAAGATATCTCCGTTGAAAGTTGTAACTCATATTTACCAAATGTTTTGTTATTTTTAAAAATGTGAACTACAACCTCTTTCTTTTTCTCTTCTCTTATTTTTTATTTTGAAGAAAAGAGACTTATTAAAAATATAAATAAACAACTCTAGGTCGGCACCAATATCTCCTGTATAGCTCTATTGAATTAAAACCAGAAGTAAGAAAAATGAAAATGGTGCGTCAAAAACTTTAAACACTCGTTAAGTGATGTAAACGATGTAATTTGGGTACAAAAACGATTTTCTTGGGCGCGACCAAAACATATTGTGTAATTTGATACGAGCTTCGATTTGATATATTATAATAGTAGTTTCGATAGCCGAGTCAAAAGATATCTCCGTTGAAAGTTGTAACTCATATTTACCAAATGTTTTGTTGTTTTTGAAAATGTGAACGACATCCTCTTTCTTTTTCTCTTCTCTTATTTTTTTTTGAAGAAAATAGACTTATTAGAAATATAAATCAACAATCCTAGGTCGGCACCAATATCTCCTGTATAGCTCTATTGAATTAAACCAGAAGTAAGAAAAATGAAAACGGTGCGTCAAAAACATTAAACATTCGTTAAGTGATGTAAACGATTTAATTTGGTACAAAAACGATTTTCCTGGGCGGGAGCAAAATTTATTTTGTAATTTGATACGAGCTTCGATTTGATATATTATAATAGTGGTTTTGATACCCGAGTCAAAAGATATCTGCGTTTAAAGTTGTAACTCATATTTACCAAATGTTTTGTTGTTTTTGAAAATGTGAACGACATCCTCTTTCTTTTTCTCTTCTCTTATTTTTTTTTGAAGAAAAGAGACTTATTGGAAATATAAATAAACAACCCTAGGTTGGCACCATTATCTCCTGTATAGCTCTATTGAATTAAACCAGAAGAAAGAAAAATGAAAATGATGCGTCAAAAACTTTAAACACTCGATAAGTGAGTTAAACGATGTAATTTGGGTACAAAAACGATTTTACTGGTCGGGACCACAACATATTGTGTAATTTGATACGAGCTTCAATTTGATATATTATAATAGTAGTTTCGAAAGCCGAGTCAAAAGATATCTCCGTTGAGAGTTGTAACTCATATTTACCAAATGTTTTGTTGTTTTTGAAAATGTGAACGACATCCTCTTTCTTTTTCTCTTCTCTTATTTTTTTTTTGAAGAATAGAGACTTATTGGAAATATAAATCAACAACCTTAGGTCGGCATCAATATCTCCTGTATAGCTCTATTGAATTAAACCAGAAGTAAGAAAAATGAAAATGGTGCGTCAAAAACTTTAAACACTCGTTAAGTGATGTAAACGATGTAATTTGGGTACAAAACGATTTCCTTCGACGGGACCAAAATATATTGTGTAATTTGATAGGAGCTTCGAATTAATATATTATAATAGTGGTTTTGATACCCGAGTCAAAAGATATCTCCGTTGAAAGTTGTAACTCATAGTTACCAAATGTTTTGTTGTTTTTGAAAATGTGAACGACATCCTCTTTCTTTTTCTCTTCTCTTATTTTTTTTGAAGAATAGAGACTCATTGGAAATATAAATCAACAACCTTAGGTCGGCACCAATATCTCTTGTATAGCTCTACTGAATTAAACCATAAGTAAGAAAAATGAAAATGGTGCGTCAAAAACTTTAAACACTCGTTAAGTGATGTAAACGATGTAATTTGGGTACAAAACGATTTTCTTGGGCGGGACCAAAATATGTTGTGTAATTTGATATGAGCTTCGATTTGATATATTATAATAGTGGTTTCGATACCCGAGTCAAAAGATATCTCCGTTGAAAGTTGTAACTCATATTTACCAAATGTTTTGTTGTTTTTGAAATTGTGAAAGACATCCTCTTTCTTTTTCTCTTCTCTTATTTTTTTTTGAAGCAAACAGACTTATTGGAAATATAAATCAACAACCCTAGGTCGGCACCAATATCTCCTGTATAGCTCTATTGAATTAAAACAGAAGTAAGAAAAATGAAAATGGTGCGTCAAAAACTGTAAACACTCGGTAAGTGATGTAAACGATCTAAGTTGGGTACAAAAACGATTTTCCTGGGCAGGACCAAAATAAATTGTGTAATTTGATACGAGCTTCGATTTGATATATTATAATAGTGGTTTCGATACCCGAGTCAAAAGATATCTCCGTTGAAATTTGTAACACATATTTACCAAATGTTTTGGTGTTTTTGAAATTGTGAACGACATCCTCTTTCTTTTTCTCTTCTCTTATTTTTTTTTGAAGAAAAGAGACTTATTGGAAATATAAATAAACAACCCTAGGTTGGCACCATTATCTCCTGTATAGCTCTATTGAATTAAACCAGAAGTAAGAAAAATGAAAATGATGCGTCAAAAACTTTAAACACTCGATAAGTGAGTTAAACGATGTAATTTGGGTACAAAAACGATTTTACTGGTCGGGACCACAACATATTGTGTAATTTGATACGAGCTTCAATTTGATATATTATAATAGTAGTTTCGATAGCCGAGTCAAAAGATATCTCCGTTGAGAGTTGTAACTCATATTTACCAAATGTTTTGTTGTTTTTGAAAATGTGAACGACATCCTCTTTCTTTTTCTCTTCTCTTATTTTTTTTTTGAAGAATAGAGACTTATTGGAAATATAAATCAACAACCTTAGGTCGGCACCAATATCTCCTGTATAGCTCTATTGAATTATAACCAGAAGTAAGAAAAATGAAAATGGTGCGTCAAAAACTTTAAACACTCGTTAAGTGATGTAAACGATGTAATTTGGGTACAAAAACGATTTTCTTGGGCGCGACCAAAACATATTGTGTAATTTGATATGAGCTTCGATTTGATATATTATAATAGTGGTTTTGATACCCGAGTCAAAAGATATCTTCGTTGAAAGTTGTAACTCATATTTACCAAATGTTTTGTTGTTTTTGAAATTGTGAACGACATCCTCTTTCTTTTTCTCTTCTCTTATTTTTTTTTGAAGCAAACAGACTTATTGGAAATATAAATAAACAAACCTAGATCGGCACCAATATCTCCTGTATATCTCTATTGAATTAAACCAGAAGTAAGAAAAATTAAAACGGTGCGTCAAAAACTTTAAACATTCGTTAAGTGATGTAAACGATGTAATTTTGGTACAAAAACGATTTTCCTGGGCGGGAGCAAAACATATTGTGTAATTTGATACGAGCTTCGATTTGATATATTATAATAGTGGTTTCGATACCCGAGTCAAAAGATATCTTCGTTAAAAGTTGTAACTCATATTTACCAAATGTTTTGTTGTTTTTGAAAATGTGAACAACATCCACTTTCTTTTTCTCTTCTCTTATTTTTTTTTGAAGAATAGAGACTTATTGGAAATATAAATCAACAACCCTATGTTGGCACCAATATCTCATGTATAGCTCTATTGAATTTAACCAGAAGTAAGAAAAATGAAAATGGTTCGTCAAAAACTTTAAACACTCTGTAAGTAATGTAAACGATGTAATTTGTGTAAAAAAAACGATTTTCTTTGGCGGCACCAACTATATTGTGTAATTTGATATGAGCTTCAATTTGATATATTATAATAGTAGTTTTGATACCCGAGTCAAAAGATATCTCCGTTGAAAGTTGTAACTCATATTTACCAAATCTTTTGTTATTTTTGAAAATGTGAACGACAACCTCTTTCTTTTTCTCTTCTCTTATTTTTTATTTTGAAGAAAAGAGACTTATTAAAAATATAAATAAACAACTCTAGGTCCGCACCAATATCTCCTGTATAGCTCTATTGAATTAAACCAGAAGTAAGAAAAATGAAAATGGTGCGTCAAAAACATTAAACACTCGTTAAGTGATGTAAACGATGTAATTTGGGTACAAAACCGATTTTCTTGGGTGGGACCAAAACATATTGTGTAATTTGATACGAGCTTCAATTTGATATATTATAATAGTAGTTTCGATAGCCGAGTCAAAAGATATCTCCGTTGAAAGTTGTAACTCATATTTACCAAATGTTTTTTTGTTTTTGAAAATGTGAACGACATCCTCTTTCTTTTTCTCTTCTCTTATTTTTTTTTTTGAAGAATAGAGACTTATTGGAAATATAAATCAACAACCTTAGGTCGGCACCAATATCTCCTGTATAGCTCTATTGAATTAAACCAGAAGTAAGAAAAATGAAAATGGTGCGTCAAAAACTTTAAACACTCGTTTAGTGATGTAAACGATGTAATTTGGGTACAAAACGATTTTCTTGGGCGGGACCAAAATATATTGTGTAATTTGATATGAGCTTCGATTTGATATATTATAATAGTGCTTTTGATACCCGAGTCAAAAGATATCTCCGTTGAAAGTTGTAACTCATATTTATCAAATCTTTTGTTGTTTTTAAAAATGTGAACTACAACCTCTTTCTTTTTCTCTTCTCTTATTTTTTATTTTGAAGCAAACAGACTTATTGGAAATAAAAATAAACAACTCTAGGTCGGCACCAATATCTCCTGTATAGCTCTATTGAATTAAAACCAGAAGTAAGAAAAATGAAAATGGTGCGTCAAAAACTTTAAACACTCGTTAAGTGATGTAAACGATGTAATTTGGGTACAAAAACGATTTTCTTGGGCGCGACCAAAACATATTGTGTAATTTGATACGAGCTTCGATTTGATATATTATAATAGTAGTTTCGATAGCCGAGTCAAAAGATATCTCCGTTGAAAGTTGTAACTCATATTTACCAAATGTTTTGTTGTTTTTGAAAATGTGAACGACATCCTCTTTCTTTTTCACTTCTCTTATTTTTTTTGAAGAATAGAGACTTATTGGAAATATAAATCAACAACCTTAGGTCGGCACCAATATCTCCTGTATAGCTCTATTGAATTAAACCAGAAGTAAGAAAAATGAAAATTGTGCGTCAAAAACTTTAAACACTCGTTAAGTGATGTAAACGATGTAATTTGGGTACAAAACGATTTTCTTGGGGGGACCAAAATATATTGTGTAATTTGATATGAGCTTCGATTTGATATATTATAATAGTGGTTTCGATACCCGAGTCAAAAGATATCTCCGTTGAAAGTTGTTACTTATATTTACCAAATGTTTTGTTGTTTTTCAAATTGTGAACGACATCCTCTTTCTTTTTCTCTTCTCTTATTTTTTTTTGAAGCAAACAGACTTATTGGAAATATAAATCAACAACCCTAGGTCGGCACCAATATCTCCTGTATAGCTCTATTGAATTAAACCAGAAGTAAGAAAAATGAAAATGGTGCGTCAAAAACTTTAAACACTCGTTAAGTGATGTAAACGATGTAATTTGGGTACAAAACGATTTTCTTGGGAGGGACCAAAATATATTGTGTAATTTGATATGAGCTTCGATTTGATATATTATAATAGTAGTTTCGATAGCCGAGTCAAAAGATATCTCCGTTGAAAGTTGTAACTCATATTTACCAAATGTTTTGTTGTTTTTGAAAATGTGAACAACATCCTCTTTCTTTTTCTCTTCTCTTATTTTTTTTTGAAGCAAACAGACTTATTGGAAATATAAATCAACAACCTAAGGTCGGCACCAATATCTCATGTATGGCTCTATTGAATTAAACCAGAAGTAAGAAAAATGAAAATGGTGCGTCAAAAACTTTAAACACTCGGTAAGTAATGTAAACGATGTAATTTGTGTACAAAAACGATTTTCTTGGGCGGCACCAAATATATTGTGTAATTTGATATGAGCTTCAATTTGATATATTATAATAGTTGTTTTGAAACCCGAGTCAAAAGATATCTCCGTTGAAAGTTGTAACTCATATTTTAACAAATCTTTTTGTTATTTTTGAAAATGTGAACGACAACCTTTTTCTTTTTCTCTGCTCTTATTTTTTATTTTGAAGAAAAGAGACTTATTGAAAATATAAATAAACAACTCTAGGTCCGCACCAATATCTCCTGTATAGCTCTATTGAATTAAACCAGAAGTAAGAAAAATGAAAATGGTGCGTCAAAACCTTTAAACACTCGTTAAGTGAGGTAAAGGATGTAATTTGGGTACAAAAACGATTTTCCTGGGCGGGACCAAAACATATTGTGTAATTTGATACGAGCTTCAATTTGATATATTATAATAGTAGTTTCGATACCCGAGTCAAAAGATATCTCCGTTGAAAGTTGTAACTCATAGTTACCAAATGTTTTGTTGTTTTTGAAAATGTGAACGACATCCTCTTTCTTTTTCTCTTCTCTTATTTTTTTTTGAAGAATAGAGACTTATTGGAAATATAAATCAACAACCTTATGTCGGCACCAATATCTCTTGTATAGCTCTATTGAATTAAACCAGAAGTAAGAAAAATGAAAATGGTGCGTCAAAAACTTTAAACACTCGTTAAGTGATGCAAACGATGTAATTTGGGTACAAAACGATTTTCTTGGGCGGGACCAAAATATATTGTGTAATTTGATATGAGCTTCGATTTGATATATTATAATAGTAGTTTCGATAGCCGAGTCAAAAGATATCTCCGTTGAAAGTTGTAACTCATATTTACCAAATGTTTTGTTGTTTTTGAAAATGTGAACAACATCCTCTTTCTTTTTCTCTTCTCTTATTTTTTTTTGAAGCAAACAAACTTATTGCAAATATAAATCAACAACCTTATGTCGGCACCAATATATCTTGTATAGCTCTATTGAATTAAACCAGAAGTAAGAAAAATGAAAATGGTGCGTCAAAAACTTTAAACACTCGTTAAGTGATGTAAACGATGTAATTTGGGTACAAAACCATTTTCTTGGGCGGGACCAAAATATATTGTGTAATTTGATATGAGCTTCGATTTGATATATTATAATAGTAGTTTCGATAGCCGAGTCAAAAGATATCTCCGTTGAAAGTTGTAACTCATATTTACCAAATGTTTTGTTGTTTTTGAAAATGTGAACAACATCCTCTTTCTTTTTCTCTTCTCTTATTTTTTTTTGAAGCAAACAAACTTATTGGAAATATAAATCAACAACCCTAGGTCGGCACCAATATCTCCTGTATAGCTCTATTGAATTAAACTAGAAGTAAGAAAAATGAAAATGGTGCGTCAAAAACTTTAAACACTCGGTAAGTAATGTAAACGATGTAATTTGTGTACAAAAACGATTTTCTTGGGCGGCACCAAATATATTGTGTAATTTGATATGAGCTTCAATTTGATATATTATAATAGTTGTTTTGATACCCGAGTCAAAAGATATCTCCGTTGAAATATGTAACTCATATTTAGCAAATCTTTTCTTAGTTTTGAAAATGTGAACGACAACCTCTTTCTTTTTCTCTTCTCTTATTTTTTATTTTGAAGAAAAGAGACGTATTAAAAATATAAATAAACAACTCTAGGACCGCACCATTAACTCCTGTATAGCTCTATTGTATTAAACCAGAAGTAAGAAAAATGAATATAGTGCGTCAAAAACTTTAAACAATCGATAAGTGAGGTAAACGTTGTAAGTTGGGTACAAAAACGATTTTCCTGGGCGGGACCAAAATATATTGTGTAATTTGATACGAGCTTCGATTTGATATATTATAGTAGTGGTTTCGATACCCGAGTCAAAAGATATCTCCGTTTAAAGTTGTAACTCATATTTACCAAATGTTTTGTTGTTTTTGAAAATGTGAACGACATCCTCTTTCTTTTTCTCTTCTCTTATTTTTTTTTTTGAAGAAAAGAGACTTATTGGAAATATAAATAAACAACTCTAGGACCACACCATTATCTCCTGTATAGCTCTATTGAATTAAACTAGAAGTAAGAAAAATGAAAATGATGCGTCAAAAACTTTAAACACTCGATAAGTGAGGTAAACGTTGTAAGTTGGGTACAAAAACGATTTTACTGGTCGGGACCACAACATATTGTGTAATTTGATACGAGCTTCAATTTGATATATTATAATAGTGGTTTCGATACCCGAGTCAAAAGATATCTCCGTTTAAAGTTGTAACTCATATTTACCAAATGTTTTGTTGTTTTTGAAAATGTGAACGACATCCTCTTTCTTTTTCTCTTCTCTTATTTTTTTTTTTTGAAGAAAAGAGACTTATTGGAAATATAAATAAACAACCCTAGGTTGGCACCATTATCTCCTGTATAGCTCTATTGAATTAAACCAGAAGTAAGAAAAATGAAAATGATGCGTCAAAAACTTTAAACACTCGATAAGTGAGTTAAACGATGTAATTTGGGTACAAAAACGATTTTACTGGTCGGGACCACAACATATTGTGTAATTTAATACAAGCTTCAATTTGATATATTATAATAGTGGTTTCGATACCCGAGTCAAAAGATATCTCCGTTGAAAGTTGTAACTCATATTTACCAAATGTTTTGTTGTTTTTGAAATTGTGAACGATATCCTCTTTCTTTTTCTCTTCTCTTATTTTTTTTTGAAGCAAACAGGCTTATTGGAAATATAAATCAACAACCCTAGGTCGGCACCAATATCTCCTGTATAGCTCTATTGAATTAAACCAGAAGTAAGAAAAATGAAAATGGTGCGTCAAAAACTTTAAACACTCGGTAAGTAATGTAAACGATGTAATTTGTGTACAAAAACGATTTTCTTGGGCGGCACCAAATATATTATGTAATTTGATATGAGCTTCAATTTGATATATTATAATAGTTGTTTTGATACCCGAGTCAAAAGATATCTCCGTTGAAAGATGTAACTCATATTTACCAAATCTTTTCTTATTTTTGAAAATGTGAACGACAACCTCTTTCTTTTTCTCTTCTCTTATTTTTTATTTTGAAGAAAATAGACTTATTAAAAATATAAATAAACCACTTTAGGACCGCACCATTAACTCCTGTATAGCTCTATTGTATTAAACCAGAAGTTAGAAAAATGAAAATGGTGCGTCAAAAACTTTAAACACTCCTTAAGTGATGTAAACGATGTAATTTGGGTACAAAATGATTTTCTTGGGCGAGACCAAAATATATTGTGTAATTTGATATGAACTTCGATTTGATATATTATAATAGTGGTTTCGATACCCGAGTTAAAAGATATCTCCCTTGAAAGTTGTAACTCATATTTACCAAATGTTTTGTTGTTTTTGAAAATGTGAACAACATCCACTTTCTTTTTCTCTTCTCTTATTTTTTTTTTGAAGAATAGAGACTTATTGGAAATATAAATCAACAACCCTAGGTCGGCACCAATATCTCATGTATAGCTCTATTGAATTAAACAAGAAGTAAGAAAAATGAAAATGGTGCGTCAAAAACTTTAAACACTCGGTAAGTAATGTAAACGATGTAATTTGTGTACAAAAACGATTTTCTTGGGCGGCACCAAATATATTGTGTAATTTGATATGAGCTTCAATTTGATATATTATAATAGTTGTTTTGATACCCGAATCAAAAGATATGTCCGTTGAAAGTTGTAACTCATATTTACCAAATCTTTTGTTATTTTTGAAAATGTGAACGACAACCTCTTTCTTTTTCTCTTCTCTTATTTTTTATTTTGAAGAAAAGAGACTTATTAAAAATATAAATAAACAACTCTAGGACCGGACCATTAACTCCTGTATAGCTCTATTGTATTAAACCAGAAGTAAGAAAAATGAATATGGTGCGTCAAAAACTTTAAACACTCGATAAGTGAGGTAAACGTTGTAAGTTGGGTACAAAAACGATTTTCCTGGGCGGGACCAAAATATATTGTGTAATTTGATACGAGCTTCGATTTGATATATTATAGTAGTGGTTTCGATACCCGAGTCAAAAGATATCTCCGTTAAAAGTTGTAACACATATTTACCAAATGTTTTGTTGTTTTTGAAATTGTGAACGAAATCCTCTTTCTTTTTCTCTTCTCTTATTTTTTTTTTGAAGAAAAGATACTTATTGGAAATATAAATGAACAAACCTAGGTTCGCACCAATATCTCCTGTATAGCTCTATTGAATTAAACCAGAAGTAAGAAAAATGAAAATGGTGCGTCAAAAACTTTAAACACTCGTTAAGTGATGTAAACGATGTAATTTGGGTACAAAACGATTTTCTTGGGAGGGACCAAAATATATTGTGTAATTTGATATGAGCTTCGATTTGATATATTATAATAGTAGTTTCGATAGCCGAGTCAAAAGATATCTCCGTTGAAAGTTGTAACTCATATTTACCAAATGTTTTGTTGTTTTTGAAAATGTGAACAACATCCTCTTTCTTTTTCTCTTCTCTTATTTTTTTTTGAAGCAAACAGACTTATTGGAAATATAAATCAACAACCTAAGGTCGGCACCAATATCTCATGTATGGCTCTATTGAATTAAACCAGAAGTAAGAAAAATGAAAATGGTGCGTCAAAAACTTTAAACACTCGGTAAGTAATGTAAACGATGTAATTTGTGTACAAAAACGATTTTCTTGGGCGGCACCAAATATATTGTGTAATTTGATATGAGCTTCAATTTGATATATTATAATAGTTGTTTTGAAACCCGAGTCAAAAGATATCTCCGTTGAAAGTTGTAACTCATATTTTAACAAATCTTTTTGTTATTTTTGAAAATGTGAACGACAACCTTTTTCTTTTTCTCTGCTCTTATTTTTTATTTTGAAGAAAAGAGACTTATTGAAAATATAAATAAACAACTCTAGGTCCGCACCAATATCTCCTGTATAGCTCTATTGAATTAAACCAGAAGTAAGAAAAATGAAAATGGTGCGTCAAAAACTTTAAACACTCGGTAAGTAATGTAAACGATGTAATTTGTGTACAAAAACGATTTTCTTGGGCGGCACCAAATATATTGTGTAATTTGATATGAGCTTCAATTTGATATATTATAATAGTTGTTTTGAAACCCGAGTCAAAAGATATCTCCGTTGAAAGTTGTAACTCATATTTTAACAAATCTTTTTGTTATTTTTGAAAATGTGAACGACATCCTCTTTCTTTTTCTCTTCTCTTATTTTTTTTTTTGAAGAATAGAGACTTATTGGAAATATAAATCAACAACCTTAGGTCGGCACCAATATCTCCTGTATAGCTCTATTGAATTAAACCAGAAGTAAGAAAAATGAAAATGGTGCGTCAAAAACTTTAAACACTCGTTTAGTGATGTAAACGATGTAATTTGGGTACAAAACGATTTTCTTGGGCGGGACCAAAATATATTGTGTAATTTGATATGAGCTTCGATTTGATATATTATAATAGTGCTTTTGATACCCGAGTCAAAAGATATCTCCGTTGAAAGTTGTAACTCATATTTATCAAATCTTTTGTTGTTTTTAAAAATGTGAACTACAACCTCTTTCTTTTTCTCTTCTCTTATTTTTTATTTTGAAGCAAACAGACTTATTGGAAATAAAAATAAACAACTCTAGGTCGGCACCAATATCTCCTGTATAGCTCTATTGAATTAAAACCAGAAGTAAGAAAAATGAAAATGGTGCGTCAAAAACTTTAAACACTCGTTAAGTGATGTAAACGATGTAATTTGGGTACAAAAACGATTTTCTTGGGCGCGACCAAAACATATTGTGTAATTTGATACGAGCTTCGATTTGATATATTATAATAGTAGTTTCGATAGCCGAGTCAAAAGATATCTCCGTTGAAAGTTGTAACTCATATTTACCAAATGTTTTGTTGTTTTTGAAAATGTGAACGACATCCTCTTTCTTTTTCACTTCTCTTATTTTTTTTGAAGAATAGAGACTTATTGGAAATATAAATCAACAACCTTAGGTCGGCACCAATATCTCCTGTATAGCTCTATTGAATTAAACCAGAAGTAAGAAAAATGAAAATTGTGCGTCAAAAACTTTAAACACTCGTTAAGTGATGTAAACGATGTAATTTGGGTACAAAACGATTTTCTTGGGGGGACCAAAATATATTGTGTAATTTGATATGAGCTTCGATTTGATATATTATAATAGTGGTTTCGATACCCGAGTCAAAAGATATCTCCGTTGAAAGTTGTTACTTATATTTACCAAATGTTTTGTTGTTTTTCAAATTGTGAACGACATCCTCTTTCTTTTTCTCTTCTCTTATTTTTTTTTGAAGCAAACAGACTTATTGGAAATATAAATCAACAACCCTAGGTCGGCACCAATATCTCCTGTATAGCTCTATTGAATTAAACCAGAAGTAAGAAAAATGAAAATGGTGCGTCAAAAACTTTAAACACTCGTTAAGTGATGTAAACGATGTAATTTGGGTACAAAACGATTTTCTTGGGAGGGACCAAAATATATTGTGTAATTTGATATGAGCTTCGATTTGATATATTATAATAGTAGTTTCGATAGCCGAGTCAAAAGATATCTCCGTTGAAAGTTGTAACTCATATTTACCAAATGTTTTGTTGTTTTTGAAAATGTGAACAACATCCTCTTTCTTTTTCTCTTCTCTTATTTTTTTTTGAAGCAAACAGACTTATTGGAAATATAAATCAACAACCTAAGGTCGGCACCAATATCTCATGTATGGCTCTATTGAATTAAACCAGAAGTAAGAAAAATGAAAATGGTGCGTCAAAAACTTTAAACACTCGGTAAGTAATGTAAACGATGTAATTTGTGTACAAAAACGATTTTCTTGGGCGGCACCAAATATATTGTGTAATTTGATATGAGCTTCAATTTGATATATTATAATAGTTGTTTTGAAACCCGAGTCAAAAGATATCTCCGTTGAAAGTTGTAACTCATATTTTAACAAATCTTTTTGTTATTTTTGAAAATGTGAACGACAACCTTTTTCTTTTTCTCTGCTCTTATTTTTTATTTTGAAGAAAAGAGACTTATTGAAAATATAAATAAACAACTCTAGGTCCGCACCAATATCTCCTGTATAGCTCTATTGAATTAAACCAGAAGTAAGAAAAATGAAAATGGTGCGTCAAAACCTTTAAACACTCGTTAAGTGAGGTAAAGGATGTAATTTGGGTACAAAAACGATTTTCCTGGGCGGGACCAAAACATATTGTGTAATTTGATACGAGCTTCAATTTGATATATTATAATAGTAGTTTCGATACCCGAGTCAAAAGATATCTCCGTTGAAAGTTGTAACTCATAGTTACCAAATGTTTTGTTGTTTTTGAAAATGTGAACGACATCCTCTTTCTTTTTCTCTTCTCTTATTTTTTTTTGAAGAATAGAGACTTATTGGAAATATAAATCAACAACCTTATGTCGGCACCAATATCTCTTGTATAGCTCTATTGAATTAAACCAGAAGTAAGAAAAATGAAAATGGTGCGTCAAAAACTTTAAACACTCGTTAAGTGATGCAAACGATGTAATTTGGGTACAAAACGATTTTCTTGGGCGGGACCAAAATATATTGTGTAATTTGATATGAGCTTCGATTTGATATATTATAATAGTAGTTTCGATAGCCGAGTCAAAAGATATCTCCGTTGAAAGTTGTAACTCATATTTACCAAATGTTTTGTTGTTTTTGAAAATGTGAACAACATCCTCTTTCTTTTTCTCTTCTCTTATTTTTTTTTGAAGCAAACAAACTTATTGCAAATATAAATCAACAACCTTATGTCGGCACCAATATATCTTGTATAGCTCTATTGAATTAAACCAGAAGTAAGAAAAATGAAAATGGTGCGTCAAAAACTTTAAACACTCGTTAAGTGATGTAAACGATGTAATTTGGGTACAAAACCATTTTCTTGGGCGGGACCAAAATATATTGTGTAATTTGATATGAGCTTCGATTTGATATATTATAATAGTAGTTTCGATAGCCGAGTCAAAAGATATCTCCGTTGAAAGTTGTAACTCATATTTACCAAATGTTTTGTTGTTTTTGAAAATGTGAACAACATCCTCTTTCTTTTTCTCTTCTCTTATTTTTTTTTGAAGCAAACAAACTTATTGGAAATATAAATCAACAACCCTAGGTCGGCACCAATATCTCCTGTATAGCTCTATTGAATTAAACTAGAAGTAAGAAAAATGAAAATGGTGCGTCAAAAACTTTAAACACTCGGTAAGTAATGTAAACGATGTAATTTGTGTACAAAAACGATTTTCTTGGGCGGCACCAAATATATTGTGTAATTTGATATGAGCTTCAATTTGATATATTATAATAGTTGTTTTGATACCCGAGTCAAAAGATATCTCCGTTGAAATATGTAACTCATATTTAGCAAATCTTTTCTTAGTTTTGAAAATGTGAACGACAACCTCTTTCTTTTTCTCTTCTCTTATTTTTTATTTTGAAGAAAAGAGACGTATTAAAAATATAAATAAACAACTCTAGGACCGCACCATTAACTCCTGTATAGCTCTATTGTATTAAACCAGAAGTAAGAAAAATGAATATAGTGCGTCAAAAACTTTAAACAATCGATAAGTGAGGTAAACGTTGTAAGTTGGGTACAAAAACGATTTTCCTGGGCGGGACCAAAATATATTGTGTAATTTGATACGAGCTTCGATTTGATATATTATAGTAGTGGTTTCGATACCCGAGTCAAAAGATATCTCCGTTTAAAGTTGTAACTCATATTTACCAAATGTTTTGTTGTTTTTGAAAATGTGAACGACATCCTCTTTCTTTTTCTCTTCTCTTATTTTTTTTTTTGAAGAAAAGAGACTTATTGGAAATATAAATAAACAACTCTAGGACCACACCATTATCTCCTGTATAGCTCTATTGAATTAAACTAGAAGTAAGAAAAATGAAAATGATGCGTCAAAAACTTTAAACACTCGATAAGTGAGGTAAACGTTGTAAGTTGGGTACAAAAACGATTTTACTGGTCGGGACCACAACATATTGTGTAATTTGATACGAGCTTCAATTTGATATATTATAATAGTGGTTTCGATACCCGAGTCAAAAGATATCTCCGTTTAAAGTTGTAACTCATATTTACCAAATGTTTTGTTGTTTTTGAAAATGTGAACGACATCCTCTTTCTTTTTCTCTTCTCTTATTTTTTTTTTTTGAAGAAAAGAGACTTATTGGAAATATAAATAAACAACCCTAGGTTGGCACCATTATCTCCTGTATAGCTCTATTGAATTAAACCAGAAGTAAGAAAAATGAAAATGATGCGTCAAAAACTTTAAACACTCGATAAGTGAGTTAAACGATGTAATTTGGGTACAAAAACGATTTTACTGGTCGGGACCACAACATATTGTGTAATTTAATACAAGCTTCAATTTGATATATTATAATAGTGGTTTCGATACCCGAGTCAAAAGATATCTCCGTTGAAAGTTGTAACTCATATTTACCAAATGTTTTGTTGTTTTTGAAATTGTGAACGATATCCTCTTTCTTTTTCTCTTCTCTTATTTTTTTTTGAAGCAAACAGGCTTATTGGAAATATAAATCAACAACCCTAGGTCGGCACCAATATCTCCTGTATAGCTCTATTGAATTAAACCAGAAGTAAGAAAAATGAAAATGGTGCGTCAAAAACTTTAAACACTCGGTAAGTAATGTAAACGATGTAATTTGTGTACAAAAACGATTTTCTTGGGCGGCACCAAATATATTATGTAATTTGATATGAGCTTCAATTTGATATATTATAATAGTTGTTTTGATACCCGAGTCAAAAGATATCTCCGTTGAAAGTTGTAACTCATATTTACCAAATCTTTTGTTATTTTTGAAAATGTGAACGACAACCTCTTTCTTTTTCTCTTCTCTTATTTTTTATTTTGAAGAAAAGAGACTTATTAAAAATATAAATAAACAACTCTAGGACCGGACCATTAACTCCTGTATAGCTCTATTGTATTAAACCAGAAGTAAGAAAAATGAATATGGTGCGTCAAAAACTTTAAACACTCGATAAGTGAGGTAAACGTTGTAAGTTGGGTACAAAAACGATTTTCCTGGGCGGGACCAAAATATATTGTGTAATTTGATACGAGCTTCGATTTGATATATTATAGTAGTGGTTTCGATACCCGAGTCAAAAGATATCTCCGTTAAAAGTTGTAACACATATTTACCAAATGTTTTGTTGTTTTTGAAATTGTGAACGAAATCCTCTTTCTTTTTCTCTTCTCTTATTTTTTTTTTGAAGAAAAGATACTTATTGGAAATATAAATGAACAAACCTAGGTTCGCACCAATATCTCCTGTATAGCTCTATTGAATTAAACCAGAAGTAAGAAAAATGAAAATGGTGCGTCAAAAACTTTAAACACTCGTTAAGTGATGTAAACGATGTAATTTGGGTACAAAACGATTTTCTTGGGAGGGACCAAAATATATTGTGTAATTTGATATGAGCTTCGATTTGATATATTATAATAGTAGTTTCGATAGCCGAGTCAAAAGATATCTCCGTTGAAAGTTGTAACTCATATTTACCAAATGTTTTGTTGTTTTTGAAAATGTGAACAACATCCTCTTTCTTTTTCTCTTCTCTTATTTTTTTTTGAAGCAAACAGACTTATTGGAAATATAAATCAACAACCTAAGGTCGGCACCAATATCTCATGTATGGCTCTATTGAATTAAACCAGAAGTAAGAAAAATGAAAATGGTGCGTCAAAAACTTTAAACACTCGGTAAGTAATGTAAACGATGTAATTTGTGTACAAAAACGATTTTCTTGGGCGGCACCAAATATATTGTGTAATTTGATATGAGCTTCAATTTGATATATTATAATAGTTGTTTTGAAACCCGAGTCAAAAGATATCTCCGTTGAAAGTTGTAACTCATATTTTAACAAATCTTTTTGTTATTTTTGAAAATGTGAACGACAACCTTTTTCTTTTTCTCTGCTCTTATTTTTTATTTTGAAGAAAAGAGACTTATTGAAAATATAAATAAACAACTCTAGGTCCGCACCAATATCTCCTGTATAGCTCTATTGAATTAAACCAGAAGTAAGAAAAATGAAAATGGTGCGTCAAAAACTTTAAACACTCGGTAAGTAATGTAAACGATGTAATTTGTGTACAAAAACGATTTTCTTGGGCGGCACCAAATATATTGTGTAATTTGATATGAGCTTCAATTTGATATATTATAATAGTTGTTTTGAAACCCGAGTCAAAAGATATCTCCGTTGAAAGTTGTAACTCATATTTTAACAAATCTTTTTGTTATTTTTGAAAATGTGAACGACATCCTCTTTCTTTTTCTCTTCTCTTATTTTTTTTTTTGAAGAATAGAGACTTATTGGAAATATAAATCAACAACCTTAGGTCGGCACCAATATCTCCTGTATAGCTCTATTGAATTAAACCAGAAGTAAGAAAAATGAAAATGGTGCGTCAAAAACTTTAAACACTCGTTTAGTGATGTAAACGATGTAATTTGGGTACAAAACGATTTTCTTGGGCGGGACCAAAATATATTGTGTAATTTGATATGAGCTTCGATTTGATATATTATAATAGTGCTTTTGATACCCGAGTCAAAAGATATCTCCGTTGAAAGTTGTAACTCATATTTATCAAATCTTTTGTTGTTTTTAAAAATGTGAACTACAACCTCTTTCTTTTTCTCTTCTCTTATTTTTTATTTTGAAGCAAACAGACTTATTGGAAATAAAAATAAACAACTCTAGGTCGGCACCAATATCTCCTGTATAGCTCTATTGAATTAAAACCAGAAGTAAGAAAAATGAAAATGGTGCGTCAAAAACTTTAAACACTCGTTAAGTGATGTAAACGATGTAATTTGGGTACAAAAACGATTTTCTTGGGCGCGACCAAAACATATTGTGTAATTTGATACGAGCTTCGATTTGATATATTATAATAGTAGTTTCGATAGCCGAGTCAAAAGATATCTCCGTTGAAAGTTGTAACTCATATTTACCAAATGTTTTGTTGTTTTTGAAAATGTGAACGACATCCTCTTTCTTTTTCACTTCTCTTATTTTTTTTGAAGAATAGAGACTTATTGGAAATATAAATCAACAACCTTAGGTCGGCACCAATATCTCCTGTATAGCTCTATTGAATTAAACCAGAAGTAAGAAAAATGAAAATTGTGCGTCAAAAACTTTAAACACTCGTTAAGTGATGTAAACGATGTAATTTGGGTACAAAACGATTTTCTTGGGGGGACCAAAATATATTGTGTAATTTGATATGAGCTTCGATTTGATATATTATAATAGTGGTTTCGATACCCGAGTCAAAAGATATCTCCGTTGAAAGTTGTTACTTATATTTACCAAATGTTTTGTTGTTTTTCAAATTGTGAACGACATCCTCTTTCTTTTTCTCTTCTCTTATTTTTTTTTGAAGCAAACAGACTTATTGGAAATATAAATCAACAACCCTAGGTCGGCACCAATATCTCCTGTATAGCTCTATTGAATTAAACCAGAAGTAAGAAAAATGAAAATGGTGCGTCAAAAACTTTAAACACTCGTTAAGTGATGTAAACGATGTAATTTGGGTACAAAACGATTTTCTTGGGAGGGACCAAAATATATTGTGTAATTTGATATGAGCTTCGATTTGATATATTATAATAGTAGTTTCGATAGCCGAGTCAAAAGATATCTCCGTTGAAAGTTGTAACTCATATTTACCAAATGTTTTGTTGTTTTTGAAAATGTGAACAACATCCTCTTTCTTTTTCTCTTCTCTTATTTTTTTTTGAAGCAAACAGACTTATTGGAAATATAAATCAACAACCTAAGGTCGGCACCAATATCTCATGTATGGCTCTATTGAATTAAACCAGAAGTAAGAAAAATGAAAATGGTGCGTCAAAAACTTTAAACACTCGGTAAGTAATGTAAACGATGTAATTTGTGTACAAAAACGATTTTCTTGGGCGGCACCAAATATATTGTGTAATTTGATATGAGCTTCAATTTGATATATTATAATAGTTGTTTTGAAACCCGAGTCAAAAGATATCTCCGTTGAAAGTTGTAACTCATATTTTAACAAATCTTTTTGTTATTTTTGAAAATGTGAACGACAACCTTTTTCTTTTTCTCTGCTCTTATTTTTTATTTTGAAGAAAAGAGACTTATTGAAAATATAAATAAACAACTCTAGGTCCGCACCAATATCTCCTGTATAGCTCTATTGAATTAAACCAGAAGTAAGAAAAATGAAAATGGTGCGTCAAAACCTTTAAACACTCGTTAAGTGAGGTAAAGGATGTAATTTGGGTACAAAAACGATTTTCCTGGGCGGGACCAAAACATATTGTGTAATTTGATACGAGCTTCAATTTGATATATTATAATAGTAGTTTCGATACCCGAGTCAAAAGATATCTCCGTTGAAAGTTGTAACTCATAGTTACCAAATGTTTTGTTGTTTTTGAAAATGTGAACGACATCCTCTTTCTTTTTCTCTTCTCTTATTTTTTTTTGAAGAATAGAGACTTATTGGAAATATAAATCAACAACCTTATGTCGGCACCAATATCTCTTGTATAGCTCTATTGAATTAAACCAGAAGTAAGAAAAATGAAAATGGTGCGTCAAAAACTTTAAACACTCGTTAAGTGATGCAAACGATGTAATTTGGGTACAAAACGATTTTCTTGGGCGGGACCAAAATATATTGTGTAATTTGATATGAGCTTCGATTTGATATATTATAATAGTAGTTTCGATAGCCGAGTCAAAAGATATCTCCGTTGAAAGTTGTAACTCATATTTACCAAATGTTTTGTTGTTTTTGAAAATGTGAACAACATCCTCTTTCTTTTTCTCTTCTCTTATTTTTTTTTGAAGCAAACAAACTTATTGCAAATATAAATCAACAACCTTATGTCGGCACCAATATATCTTGTATAGCTCTATTGAATTAAACCAGAAGTAAGAAAAATGAAAATGGTGCGTCAAAAACTTTAAACACTCGTTAAGTGATGTAAACGATGTAATTTGGGTACAAAACCATTTTCTTGGGCGGGACCAAAATATATTGTGTAATTTGATATGAGCTTCGATTTGATATATTATAATAGTAGTTTCGATAGCCGAGTCAAAAGATATCTCCGTTGAAAGTTGTAACTCATATTTACCAAATGTTTTGTTGTTTTTGAAAATGTGAACAACATCCTCTTTCTTTTTCTCTTCTCTTATTTTTTTTTGAAGCAAACAAACTTATTGGAAATATAAATCAACAACCCTAGGTCGGCACCAATATCTCCTGTATAGCTCTATTGAATTAAACTAGAAGTAAGAAAAATGAAAATGGTGCGTCAAAAACTTTAAACACTCGGTAAGTAATGTAAACGATGTAATTTGTGTACAAAAACGATTTTCTTGGGCGGCACCAAATATATTGTGTAATTTGATATGAGCTTCAATTTGATATATTATAATAGTTGTTTTGATACCCGAGTCAAAAGATATCTCCGTTGAAATATGTAACTCATATTTAGCAAATCTTTTCTTAGTTTTGAAAATGTGAACGACAACCTCTTTCTTTTTCTCTTCTCTTATTTTTTATTTTGAAGAAAAGAGACGTATTAAAAATATAAATAAACAACTCTAGGACCGCACCATTAACTCCTGTATAGCTCTATTGTATTAAACCAGAAGTAAGAAAAATGAATATAGTGCGTCAAAAACTTTAAACAATCGATAAGTGAGGTAAACGTTGTAAGTTGGGTACAAAAACGATTTTCCTGGGCGGGACCAAAATATATTGTGTAATTTGATACGAGCTTCGATTTGATATATTATAGTAGTGGTTTCGATACCCGAGTCAAAAGATATCTCCGTTTAAAGTTGTAACTCATATTTACCAAATGTTTTGTTGTTTTTGAAAATGTGAACGACATCCTCTTTCTTTTTCTCTTCTCTTATTTTTTTTTTTGAAGAAAAGAGACTTATTGGAAATATAAATAAACAACTCTAGGACCACACCATTATCTCCTGTATAGCTCTATTGAATTAAACTAGAAGTAAGAAAAATGAAAATGATGCGTCAAAAACTTTAAACACTCGATAAGTGAGGTAAACGTTGTAAGTTGGGTACAAAAACGATTTTACTGGTCGGGACCACAACATATTGTGTAATTTGATACGAGCTTCAATTTGATATATTATAATAGTGGTTTCGATACCCGAGTCAAAAGATATCTCCGTTTAAAGTTGTAACTCATATTTACCAAATGTTTTGTTGTTTTTGAAAATGTGAACGACATCCTCTTTCTTTTTCTCTTCTCTTATTTTTTTTTTTTGAAGAAAAGAGACTTATTGGAAATATAAATAAACAACCCTAGGTTGGCACCATTATCTCCTGTATAGCTCTATTGAATTAAACCAGAAGTAAGAAAAATGAAAATGATGCGTCAAAAACTTTAAACACTCGATAAGTGAGTTAAACGATGTAATTTGGGTACAAAAACGATTTTACTGGTCGGGACCACAACATATTGTGTAATTTAATACAAGCTTCAATTTGATATATTATAATAGTGGTTTCGATACCCGAGTCAAAAGATATCTCCGTTGAAAGTTGTAACTCATATTTACCAAATGTTTTGTTGTTTTTGAAATTGTGAACGATATCCTCTTTCTTTTTCTCTTCTCTTATTTTTTTTTGAAGCAAACAGGCTTATTGGAAATATAAATCAACAACCCTAGGTCGGCACCAATATCTCCTGTATAGCTCTATTGAATTAAACCAGAAGTAAGAAAAATGAAAATGGTGCGTCAAAAACTTTAAACACTCGGTAAGTAATGTAAACGATGTAATTTGTGTACAAAAACGATTTTCTTGGGCGGCACCAAATATATTATGTAATTTGATATGAGCTTCAATTTGATATATTATAATAGTTGTTTTGATACCCGAGTCAAAAGATATCTCCGTTGAAAGTTGTAACTCATATTTACCAAATCTTTTGTTATTTTTGAAAATGTGAACGACAACCTCTTTCTTTTTCTCTTCTCTTATTTTTTATTTTGAAGAAAAGAGACTTATTAAAAATATAAATAAACAACTCTAGGACCGGACCATTAACTCCTGTATAGCTCTATTGTATTAAACCAGAAGTAAGAAAAATGAATATGGTGCGTCAAAAACTTTAAACACTCGATAAGTGAGGTAAACGTTGTAAGTTGGGTACAAAAACGATTTTCCTGGGCGGGACCAAAATATATTGTGTAATTTGATACGAGCTTCGATTTGATATATTATAGTAGTGGTTTCGATACCCGAGTCAAAAGATATCTCCGTTAAAAGTTGTAACACATATTTACCAAATGTTTTGTTGTTTTTGAAATTGTGAACGAAATCCTCTTTCTTTTTCTCTTCTCTTATTTTTTTTTTGAAGAAAAGATACTTATTGGAAATATAAATGAACAAACCTAGGTTCGCACCAATATCTCCTGTATAGCTCTATTGAATTAAACCAGAAGTAAGAAAAATGAAAATGGTGCGTCAAAAACTTTAAACACTCGTTAAGTGATGTAAACGATGTAATTTGGGTACAAAACGATTTTCTTGGGAGGGACCAAAATATATTGTGTAATTTGATATGAGCTTCGATTTGATATATTATAATAGTAGTTTCGATAGCCGAGTCAAAAGATATCTCCGTTGAAAGTTGTAACTCATATTTACCAAATGTTTTGTTGTTTTTGAAAATGTGAACAACATCCTCTTTCTTTTTCTCTTCTCTTATTTTTTTTTGAAGCAAACAGACTTATTGGAAATATAAATCAACAACCTAAGGTCGGCACCAATATCTCATGTATGGCTCTATTGAATTAAACCAGAAGTAAGAAAAATGAAAATGGTGCGTCAAAAACTTTAAACACTCGGTAAGTAATGTAAACGATGTAATTTGTGTACAAAAACGATTTTCTTGGGCGGCACCAAATATATTGTGTAATTTGATATGAGCTTCAATTTGATATATTATAATAGTTGTTTTGAAACCCGAGTCAAAAGATATCTCCGTTGAAAGTTGTAACTCATATTTTAACAAATCTTTTTGTTATTTTTGAAAATGTGAACGACAACCTTTTTCTTTTTCTCTGCTCTTATTTTTTATTTTGAAGAAAAGAGACTTATTGAAAATATAAATAAACAACTCTAGGTCCGCACCAATATCTCCTGTATAGCTCTATTGAATTAAACCAGAAGTAAGAAAAATGAAAATGGTGCGTCAAAAACTTTAAACACTCGGTAAGTAATGTAAACGATGTAATTTGTGTACAAAAACGATTTTCTTGGGCGGCACCAAATATATTGTGTAATTTGATATGAGCTTCAATTTGATATATTATAATAGTTGTTTTGAAACCCGAGTCAAAAGATATCTCCGTTGAAAGTTGTAACTCATATTTTAACAAATCTTTTTGTTATTTTTGAAAATGTGAACGACATCCTCTTTCTTTTTCTCTTCTCTTATTTTTTTTTTTGAAGAATAGAGACTTATTGGAAATATAAATCAACAACCTTAGGTCGGCACCAATATCTCCTGTATAGCTCTATTGAATTAAACCAGAAGTAAGAAAAATGAAAATGGTGCGTCAAAAACTTTAAACACTCGTTTAGTGATGTAAACGATGTAATTTGGGTACAAAACGATTTTCTTGGGCGGGACCAAAATATATTGTGTAATTTGATATGAGCTTCGATTTGATATATTATAATAGTGCTTTTGATACCCGAGTCAAAAGATATCTCCGTTGAAAGTTGTAACTCATATTTATCAAATCTTTTGTTGTTTTTAAAAATGTGAACTACAACCTCTTTCTTTTTCTCTTCTCTTATTTTTTATTTTGAAGCAAACAGACTTATTGGAAATAAAAATAAACAACTCTAGGTCGGCACCAATATCTCCTGTATAGCTCTATTGAATTAAAACCAGAAGTAAGAAAAATGAAAATGGTGCGTCAAAAACTTTAAACACTCGTTAAGTGATGTAAACGATGTAATTTGGGTACAAAAACGATTTTCTTGGGCGCGACCAAAACATATTGTGTAATTTGATACGAGCTTCGATTTGATATATTATAATAGTAGTTTCGATAGCCGAGTCAAAAGATATCTCCGTTGAAAGTTGTAACTCATATTTACCAAATGTTTTGTTGTTTTTGAAAATGTGAACGACATCCTCTTTCTTTTTCACTTCTCTTATTTTTTTTGAAGAATAGAGACTTATTGGAAATATAAATCAACAACCTTAGGTCGGCACCAATATCTCCTGTATAGCTCTATTGAATTAAACCAGAAGTAAGAAAAATGAAAATTGTGCGTCAAAAACTTTAAACACTCGTTAAGTGATGTAAACGATGTAATTTGGGTACAAAACGATTTTCTTGGGGGGACCAAAATATATTGTGTAATTTGATATGAGCTTCGATTTGATATATTATAATAGTGGTTTCGATACCCGAGTCAAAAGATATCTCCGTTGAAAGTTGTTACTTATATTTACCAAATGTTTTGTTGTTTTTCAAATTGTGAACGACATCCTCTTTCTTTTTCTCTTCTCTTATTTTTTTTTGAAGCAAACAGACTTATTGGAAATATAAATCAACAACCCTAGGTCGGCACCAATATCTCCTGTATAGCTCTATTGAATTAAACCAGAAGTAAGAAAAATGAAAATGGTGCGTCAAAAACTTTAAACACTCGTTAAGTGATGTAAACGATGTAATTTGGGTACAAAACGATTTTCTTGGGAGGGACCAAAATATATTGTGTAATTTGATATGAGCTTCGATTTGATATATTATAATAGTAGTTTCGATAGCCGAGTCAAAAGATATCTCCGTTGAAAGTTGTAACTCATATTTACCAAATGTTTTGTTGTTTTTGAAAATGTGAACAACATCCTCTTTCTTTTTCTCTTCTCTTATTTTTTTTTGAAGCAAACAGACTTATTGGAAATATAAATCAACAACCTAAGGTCGGCACCAATATCTCATGTATGGCTCTATTGAATTAAACCAGAAGTAAGAAAAATGAAAATGGTGCGTCAAAAACTTTAAACACTCGGTAAGTAATGTAAACGATGTAATTTGTGTACAAAAACGATTTTCTTGGGCGGCACCAAATATATTGTGTAATTTGATATGAGCTTCAATTTGATATATTATAATAGTTGTTTTGAAACCCGAGTCAAAAGATATCTCCGTTGAAAGTTGTAACTCATATTTTAACAAATCTTTTTGTTATTTTTGAAAATGTGAACGACAACCTTTTTCTTTTTCTCTGCTCTTATTTTTTATTTTGAAGAAAAGAGACTTATTGAAAATATAAATAAACAACTCTAGGTCCGCACCAATATCTCCTGTATAGCTCTATTGAATTAAACCAGAAGTAAGAAAAATGAAAATGGTGCGTCAAAACCTTTAAACACTCGTTAAGTGAGGTAAAGGATGTAATTTGGGTACAAAAACGATTTTCCTGGGCGGGACCAAAACATATTGTGTAATTTGATACGAGCTTCAATTTGATATATTATAATAGTAGTTTCGATACCCGAGTCAAAAGATATCTCCGTTGAAAGTTGTAACTCATAGTTACCAAATGTTTTGTTGTTTTTGAAAATGTGAACGACATCCTCTTTCTTTTTCTCTTCTCTTATTTTTTTTTGAAGAATAGAGACTTATTGGAAATATAAATCAACAACCTTATGTCGGCACCAATATCTCTTGTATAGCTCTATTGAATTAAACCAGAAGTAAGAAAAATGAAAATGGTGCGTCAAAAACTTTAAACACTCGTTAAGTGATGCAAACGATGTAATTTGGGTACAAAACGATTTTCTTGGGCGGGACCAAAATATATTGTGTAATTTGATATGAGCTTCGATTTGATATATTATAATAGTAGTTTCGATAGCCGAGTCAAAAGATATCTCCGTTGAAAGTTGTAACTCATATTTACCAAATGTTTTGTTGTTTTTGAAAATGTGAACAACATCCTCTTTCTTTTTCTCTTCTCTTATTTTTTTTTGAAGCAAACAAACTTATTGCAAATATAAATCAACAACCTTATGTCGGCACCAATATATCTTGTATAGCTCTATTGAATTAAACCAGAAGTAAGAAAAATGAAAATGGTGCGTCAAAAACTTTAAACACTCGTTAAGTGATGTAAACGATGTAATTTGGGTACAAAACCATTTTCTTGGGCGGGACCAAAATATATTGTGTAATTTGATATGAGCTTCGATTTGATATATTATAATAGTAGTTTCGATAGCCGAGTCAAAAGATATCTCCGTTGAAAGTTGTAACTCATATTTACCAAATGTTTTGTTGTTTTTGAAAATGTGAACAACATCCTCTTTCTTTTTCTCTTCTCTTATTTTTTTTTGAAGCAAACAAACTTATTGGAAATATAAATCAACAACCCTAGGTCGGCACCAATATCTCCTGTATAGCTCTATTGAATTAAACTAGAAGTAAGAAAAATGAAAATGGTGCGTCAAAAACTTTAAACACTCGGTAAGTAATGTAAACGATGTAATTTGTGTACAAAAACGATTTTCTTGGGCGGCACCAAATATATTGTGTAATTTGATATGAGCTTCAATTTGATATATTATAATAGTTGTTTTGATACCCGAGTCAAAAGATATCTCCGTTGAAATATGTAACTCATATTTAGCAAATCTTTTCTTAGTTTTGAAAATGTGAACGACAACCTCTTTCTTTTTCTCTTCTCTTATTTTTTATTTTGAAGAAAAGAGACGTATTAAAAATATAAATAAACAACTCTAGGACCGCACCATTAACTCCTGTATAGCTCTATTGTATTAAACCAGAAGTAAGAAAAATGAATATAGTGCGTCAAAAACTTTAAACAATCGATAAGTGAGGTAAACGTTGTAAGTTGGGTACAAAAACGATTTTCCTGGGCGGGACCAAAATATATTGTGTAATTTGATACGAGCTTCGATTTGATATATTATAGTAGTGGTTTCGATACCCGAGTCAAAAGATATCTCCGTTTAAAGTTGTAACTCATATTTACCAAATGTTTTGTTGTTTTTGAAAATGTGAACGACATCCTCTTTCTTTTTCTCTTCTCTTATTTTTTTTTTTGAAGAAAAGAGACTTATTGGAAATATAAATAAACAACTCTAGGACCACACCATTATCTCCTGTATAGCTCTATTGAATTAAACTAGAAGTAAGAAAAATGAAAATGATGCGTCAAAAACTTTAAACACTCGATAAGTGAGGTAAACGTTGTAAGTTGGGTACAAAAACGATTTTACTGGTCGGGACCACAACATATTGTGTAATTTGATACGAGCTTCAATTTGATATATTATAATAGTGGTTTCGATACCCGAGTCAAAAGATATCTCCGTTTAAAGTTGTAACTCATATTTACCAAATGTTTTGTTGTTTTTGAAAATGTGAACGACATCCTCTTTCTTTTTCTCTTCTCTTATTTTTTTTTTTTGAAGAAAAGAGACTTATTGGAAATATAAATAAACAACCCTAGGTTGGCACCATTATCTCCTGTATAGCTCTATTGAATTAAACCAGAAGTAAGAAAAATGAAAATGATGCGTCAAAAACTTTAAACACTCGATAAGTGAGTTAAACGATGTAATTTGGGTACAAAAACGATTTTACTGGTCGGGACCACAACATATTGTGTAATTTAATACAAGCTTCAATTTGATATATTATAATAGTGGTTTCGATACCCGAGTCAAAAGATATCTCCGTTGAAAGTTGTAACTCATATTTACCAAATGTTTTGTTGTTTTTGAAATTGTGAACGATATCCTCTTTCTTTTTCTCTTCTCTTATTTTTTTTTGAAGCAAACAGGCTTATTGGAAATATAAATCAACAACCCTAGGTCGGCACCAATATCTCCTGTATAGCTCTATTGAATTAAACCAGAAGTAAGAAAAATGAAAATGGTGCGTCAAAAACTTTAAACACTCGGTAAGTAATGTAAACGATGTAATTTGTGTACAAAAACGATTTTCTTGGGCGGCACCAAATATATTATGTAATTTGATATGAGCTTCAATTTGATATATTATAATAGTTGTTTTGATACCCGAGTCAAAAGATATCTCCGTTGAAAGATGTAACTCATATTTACCAAATCTTTTCTTATTTTTGAAAATGTGAACGACAACCTCTTTCTTTTTCTCTTCTCTTATTTTTTATTTTGAAGAAAATAGACTTATTAAAAATATAAATAAACCACTTTAGGACCGCACCATTAACTCCTGTATAGCTCTATTGTATTAAACCAGAAGTTAGAAAAATGAAAATGGTGCGTCAAAAACTTTAAACACTCCTTAAGTGATGTAAACGATGTAATTTGGGTACAAAATGATTTTCTTGGGCGAGACCAAAATATATTGTGTAATTTGATATGAACTTCGATTTGATATATTATAATAGTGGTTTCGATACCCGAGTTAAAAGATATCTCCCTTGAAAGTTGTAACTCATATTTACCAAATGTTTTGTTGTTTTTGAAAATGTGAACAACATCCACTTTCTTTTTCTCTTCTCTTATTTTTTTTTTGAAGAATAGAGACTTATTGGAAATATAAATCAACAACCCTAGGTCGGCACCAATATCTCATGTATAGCTCTATTGAATTAAACAAGAAGTAAGAAAAATGAAAATGGTGCGTCAAAAACTTTAAACACTCGGTAAGTAATGTAAACGATGTAATTTGTGTACAAAAACGATTTTCTTGGGCGGCACCAAATATATTGTGTAATTTGATATGAGCTTCAATTTGATATATTATAATAGTTGTTTTGATACCCGAATCAAAAGATATGTCCGTTGAAAGTTGTAACTCATATTTACCAAATCTTTTGTTATTTTTGAAAATGTGAACGACAACCTCTTTCTTTTTCTCTTCTCTTATTTTTTATTTTGAAGAAAAGAGACTTATTAAAAATATAAATAAACAACTCTAGGACCGGACCATTAACTCCTGTATAGCTCTATTGTATTAAACCAGAAGTAAGAAAAATGAATATGGTGCGTCAAAAACTTTAAACACTCGATAAGTGAGGTAAACGTTGTAAGTTGGGTACAAAAACGATTTTCCTGGGCGGGACCAAAATATATTGTGTAATTTGATACGAGCTTCGATTTGATATATTATAGTAGTGGTTTCGATACCCGAGTCAAAAGATATCTCCGTTAAAAGTTGTAACACATATTTACCAAATGTTTTGTTGTTTTTGAAATTGTGAACGAAATCCTCTTTCTTTTTCTCTTCTCTTATTTTTTTTTTGAAGAAAAGATACTTATTGGAAATATAAATGAACAAACCTAGGTTCGCACCAATATCTCCTGTATAGCTCTATTGAATTAAACCAGAAGTAAGAAAAATGAAAATGGTGCGTCAAAAACTTTAAACACTCGTTAAGTGATGTAAACGATGTAATTTGGGTACAAAACGATTTTCTTGGGAGGGACCAAAATATATTGTGTAATTTGATATGAGCTTCGATTTGATATATTATAATAGTAGTTTCGATAGCCGAGTCAAAAGATATCTCCGTTGA
Organism: Hippophae tibetana; assembly: GCA_037013495.1. Classification (NCBI taxonomy): domain Eukaryota; kingdom Viridiplantae; phylum Streptophyta; class Magnoliopsida; order Rosales; family Elaeagnaceae; genus Hippophae; species Hippophae tibetana. The sequence goes on along the minus strand of JAZDXN010000026.1, from coordinate 2,633,201 downwards.
AAGTTGTAACTCATATTTACCAAATGTTTTGTTGTTTTTGAAAATGTGAACAACATCCTCTTTCTTTTTCTCTTCTCTTATTTTTTTTTGAAGCAAACAGACTTATTGGAAATATAAATCAACAACCTAAGGTCGGCACCAATATCTCATGTATGGCTCTATTGAATTAAACCAGAAGTAAGAAAAATGAAAATGGTGCGTCAAAAACTTTAAACACTCGGTAAGTAATGTAAACGATGTAATTTGTGTACAAAAACGATTTTCTTGGGCGGCACCAAATATATTGTGTAATTTGATATGAGCTTCAATTTGATATATTATAATAGTTGTTTTGAAACCCGAGTCAAAAGATATCTCCGTTGAAAGTTGTAACTCATATTTTAACAAATCTTTTTGTTATTTTTGAAAATGTGAACGACAACCTTTTTCTTTTTCTCTGCTCTTATTTTTTATTTTGAAGAAAAGAGACTTATTGAAAATATAAATAAACAACTCTAGGTCCGCACCAATATCTCCTGTATAGCTCTATTGAATTAAACCAGAAGTAAGAAAAATGAAAATGGTGCGTCAAAACCTTTAAACACTCGTTAAGTGAGGTAAAGGATGTAATTTGGGTACAAAAACGATTTTCCTGGGCGGGACCAAAACATATTGTGTAATTTGATACGAGCTTCAATTTGATATATTATAATAGTAGTTTCGATACCCGAGTCAAAAGATATCTCCGTTGAAAGTTGTAACTCATAGTTACCAAATGTTTTGTTGTTTTTGAAAATGTGAACGACATCCTCTTTCTTTTTCTCTTCTCTTATTTTTTTTTGAAGAATAGAGACTTATTGGAAATATAAATCAACAACCTTATGTCGGCACCAATATCTCTTGTATAGCTCTATTGAATTAAACCAGAAGTAAGAAAAATGAAAATGGTGCGTCAAAAACTTTAAACACTCGTTAAGTGATGCAAACGATGTAATTTGGGTACAAAACGATTTTCTTGGGCGGGACCAAAATATATTGTGTAATTTGATATGAGCTTCGATTTGATATATTATAATAGTAGTTTCGATAGCCGAGTCAAAAGATATCTCCGTTGAAAGTTGTAACTCATATTTACCAAATGTTTTGTTGTTTTTGAAAATGTGAACAACATCCTCTTTCTTTTTCTCTTCTCTTATTTTTTTTTGAAGCAAACAAACTTATTGCAAATATAAATCAACAACCTTATGTCGGCACCAATATATCTTGTATAGCTCTATTGAATTAAACCAGAAGTAAGAAAAATGAAAATGGTGCGTCAAAAACTTTAAACACTCGTTAAGTGATGTAAACGATGTAATTTGGGTACAAAACCATTTTCTTGGGCGGGACCAAAATATATTGTGTAATTTGATATGAGCTTCGATTTGATATATTATAATAGTAGTTTCGATAGCCGAGTCAAAAGATATCTCCGTTGAAAGTTGTAACTCATATTTACCAAATGTTTTGTTGTTTTTGAAAATGTGAACAACATCCTCTTTCTTTTTCTCTTCTCTTATTTTTTTTTGAAGCAAACAAACTTATTGGAAATATAAATCAACAACCCTAGGTCGGCACCAATATCTCCTGTATAGCTCTATTGAATTAAACTAGAAGTAAGAAAAATGAAAATGGTGCGTCAAAAACTTTAAACACTCGGTAAGTAATGTAAACGATGTAATTTGTGTACAAAAACGATTTTCTTGGGCGGCACCAAATATATTGTGTAATTTGATATGAGCTTCAATTTGATATATTATAATAGTTGTTTTGATACCCGAGTCAAAAGATATCTCCGTTGAAATATGTAACTCATATTTAGCAAATCTTTTCTTAGTTTTGAAAATGTGAACGACAACCTCTTTCTTTTTCTCTTCTCTTATTTTTTATTTTGAAGAAAAGAGACATATTAAAAATATAAATAAACAACTCTAGGACCGCACCATTAACTCCTGTATAGCTCTATTGTATTAAACCAGAAGTAAGAAAAATGAATATAGTGCGTCAAAAACTTTAAACAATCGATAAGTGAGGTAAACGTTGTAAGTTGGGTACAAAAACGATTTTCCTGGGCGGGACCAAAATATATTGTGTAATTTGATACGAGCTTCGATTTGATATATTATAGTAGTGGTTTCGATACCCGAGTCAAAAGATATCTCCGTTTAAAGTTGTAACTCATATTTACCAAATGTTTTGTTGTTTTTGAAAATGTGAACGACATCCTCTTTCTTTTTCTCTTCTCTTATTTTTTTTTTTGAAGAAAAGAGACTTATTGGAAATATAAATAAACAACTCTAGGACCACACCATTATCTCCTGTATAGCTCTATTGAATTAAACTAGAAGTAAGAAAAATGAAAATGATGCGTCAAAAACTTTAAACACTCGATAAGTGAGGTAAACGTTGTAAGTTGGGTACAAAAACGATTTTACTGGTCGGGACCAAACATATTGTGTAATTTGATACGAGCTTCAATTTGATATATTATAATAGTGGTTTCGATACCCGAGTCAAAAGATATCTCCGTTTAAAGTTGTAACTCATATTTACCAAATGTTTTGTTGTTTTTGAAAATGTGAACGACATCCTCTTTCTTTTTCTCTTCTCTTATTTTTTTTTTTTGAAGAAAAGAGACTTATTGGAAATATAAATAAACAACCCTAGGTTGGCACCATTATCTCCTGTATAGCTCTATTGAATTAAACCAGAAGTAAGAAAAATGAAAATGATGCGTCAAAAACTTTAAACACTCGATAAGTGAGTTAAACGATGTAATTTGGGTACAAAAACGATTTTACTGGTCGGGACCACAACATATTGTGTAATTTAATACAAGCTTCAATTTGATATATTATAATAGTGGTTTCGATACCCGAGTCAAAAGATATCTCCGTTGAAAGTTGTAACTCATATTTACCAAATGTTTTGTTGTTTTTGAAATTGTGAACGATATCCTCTTTCTTTTTCTCTTCTCTTATTTTTTTTTGAAGCAAACAGGCTTATTGGAAATATAAATCAACAACCCTAGGTCGGCACCAATATCTCCTGTATAGCTCTATTGAATTAAACCAGAAGTAAGAAAAATGAAAATGGTGCGTCAAAAACTTTAAACACTCGGTAAGTAATGTAAACGATGTAATTTGTGTACAAAAACGATTTTCTTGGGCGGCACCAAATATATTATGTAATTTGATATGAGCTTCAATTTGATATATTATAATAGTTGTTTTGATACCCGAGTCAAAAGATATCTCCGTTGAAAGATGTAACTCATATTTACCAAATCTTTTCTTATTTTTGAAAATGTGAACGACAACCTCTTTCTTTTTCTCTTCTCTTATTTTTTATTTTGAAGAAAATAGACTTATTAAAAATATAAATAAACCACTTTAGGACCGCACCATTAACTCCTGTATAGCTCTATTGTATTAAACCAGAAGTTAGAAAAATGAAAATGGTGCGTCAAAAACTTTAAACACTCCTTAAGTGATGTAAACGATGTAATTTGGGTACAAAATGATTTTCTTGGGCGAGACCAAAATATATTGTGTAATTTGATATGAACTTCGATTTGATATATTATAATAGTGGTTTCGATACCCGAGTTAAAAGATATCTCCCTTGAAAGTTGTAACTCATATTTACCAAATGTTTTGTTGTTTTTGAAAATGTGAACAACATCCACTTTCTTTTTCTCTTCTCTTATTTTTTTTTTGAAGAATAGAGACTTATTGGAAATATAAATCAACAACCCTAGGTCGGCACCAATATCTCATGTATAGCTCTATTGAATTAAACAAGAAGTAAGAAAAATGAAAATGGTGCGTCAAAAACTTTAAACACTCGGTAAGTAATGTAAACGATGTAATTTGTGTACAAAAACGATTTTCTTGGGCGGCACCAAAAATATTGTGTAATTTGATATGAGCTTCAATTTGATATATTATAATAGTTGTTTTGATACCCGAATCAAAAGATATGTCCGTTGAAAGTTGTAACTCATATTTACCAAATCTTTTGTTATTTTTGAAAATGTGAACGACAACCTCTTTCTTTTTCTCTTCTCTTATTTTTTATTTTGAAGAAAAGAGACTTATTAAAAATATAAATAAACAACTCTAGGACCGGACCATTAACTCCTGTATAGCTCTATTGTATTAAACCAGAAGTAAGAAAAATGAATATGGTGCGTCAAAAACTTTAAACACTCGATAAGTGAGGTAAACGTTGTAAGTTGGGTACAAAAACGATTTTCCTGGGCGGGACCAAAATATATTGTGTAATTTGATACGAGCTTCGATTTGATATATTATAGTAGTGGTTTCGATACCCGAGTCAAAAGATATCTCCGTTAAAAGTTGTAACACATATTTACCAAATGTTTTGTTGTTTTTGAAATTGTGAACGAAATCCTCTTTCTTTTTCTCTTCTCTTATTTTTTTTTTGAAGAAAAGATACTTATTGGAAATATAAATGAACAAACCTAGGTTCGCACCAATATCTCCTGTATAGCTCTATTGAATTAAACCAGAAGTAAGAAAAATGAAAATGGTGCGTCAAAAACTTTAAACACTCGTTAAGTGATGTAAATGATGTAATTTGGGTACAAAAACGATTTTCCTGGGCGGGACCAAAATATATTGTGTAATTTGATACGAGCTTCGATTTGATATATTATAATAGTGGTTTCGATACCCGAGTCAAAAGATATCTCATTTGAAAGTTGTAACTCATATTAACCAAATGTTTTGTTGTTTTTGAAAATGTGAACGACATCCTCTTTCATTTTCTCTTCTCTTATTTTTTTTTGAAGAAAAGAGACTTATTAGAAATATAAATAAACAACCCTAGGTCGGCACCATTATCTCCTGTATAGCTCTATTGAATTAAACCAGAAGTAAGAAAAATGAAAATGGTGCGTCAAAAACTGTAAACACTCGGTAAGTGATGTAAACGATCTAAGTTGGGTACAAAAACGATTTTCCTGGGCGGGACCAAAACATATTGTGTAATTTGATACGAGCTTCGATTTGATATATTATAATATTGGTTTTGATACCCGAGTCAAAAGATATCTTCGTTGAAAGTTGTAACTTATATTTACCAAATTTTTTGTTGTTTTTGAAAATGTGAACGACATCCTCTTTCTTTTTCTCTTCTCCTATTTTTTTTGAAGAAAAGAGACTTATTGGAAATATAAATAAACAACCCTAGGTTGGCACCATTATCTCCTGTATAGCTCTATTGAATTAAAACCAGAAGTAAGAAAAATGAAAATGATGCGTCAAAAACTTTAAAAACTCGATAAGTGAGTTAAACGAAGTAATTTGGGTACAAAACGATTTTCCTGGGCAGGACCAAAATATATTGTGTAATTTGATACGAGCTTTGATTTGATATATTATAATAGTGGTTTCGATACCCGAGTCAAAAGATATCTCATTTGAAAGTTGTAACTCATATTAACCAAATGTTTTGTTGTTTTTGAAAATGTGAACGACATCCTCTTTCTTATTCTCTTCTCTTATTTTTTTTGAAGAAAAGAGACTTATTAGAAATATAAATAAACAACCCTTGGTCGGCACCATTATCTCCTGTATAGCTCTATTGAATTAAACCAGAAGTAAGAAAAATGAAAATGGTGCGTCAAAAACAGTAAACACTCAGTAAGTGATGTAAACGATCTAAGTTGGGTAAAAAAACGATTTTCCTGGGCGGGACCAAAACATATTGTGTAATTTGATACGAGCTTCGATTTGATATATTATAATATTGGTTTCGATACCCGAGTCAAAAGATATCTTCGTTGAAAATTGTAACTTATATTTACCAAATTTTTTGTTGTTTTTGAAAATGTGAACGACATCCTCTTTCTTTTTCTCTTCTCCTATTTTTTTTTTGAAGAAAAGAGACTTATTGGAAATATAAATAAACAACCCTAGGTTGGCACCATTATCTCCTGTATAGCTCTATTGAATTAAAACCAGAAGTAAGAAAAATGAAAATGATGCGTCAAAAACTTTAAAAACTCGATAAGTGAGTTAAACGAAGTAATTTGGGTACAAAACGATTTTCCTGGGCAGGACCAAAATATATTGTGTAATTTGATACGAGCTTTGATTTGATATATTATAATAGTGGTTTCGATACCCGAGTCAAAAGATATCTCATTTGAAAGTTGTAACTCATATTAACCAAATGTTTTGTTGTTTTTGAAAATGTGAACGACATCCTCTTTCTTATTCTCTTCTCTTATTTTTTTTTGAAGAAAAGAGACTTATTAGAAATATAAATAAACAACCCTTGGTCGGCACCATTATCTCCTGTATAGCTCTATTGAATTAAACCAGAAGTAAGAAAAATGAAAATGGTGCGTCAAAAACTGTAAACACTCGGTAAGTGATGTAAACGATCTAAGTTGGGTTCAAAAACGATTTTCCTGGGCGGGACAAAAACATATTGTGTAATTTGATACGAGCTTCGATTTGATATATTATAATAGTGGTTTCGATACCCGAGTCAAAAGATATCTCCGTTGAAAGTTGTAACTTATATTTACCAAATTTTTTGTTGTTTTCGAAAATGTGAACGACATCCTCTTTCTTTTTCTCTTCTCCTATTTTTTTTTTGAAGAAAAGAGACTTATTGGAAATATAAATAAACAACCCTAGGTTGGCACCATTATCTCTTGTATAGCTCTATTGAATTAAACCAGAAGTAAGAAAAATGAAAATGATGCGTCAAAAACTTTAAACACTCGATAAGTGAGTTAAACGATGTAATTTGCGTACAAAAACGATTTTCCTGGGTGGGACCAAAATATATTGTGTAATTTGATACGAGATTCGATTTGATATATTATAATAGTGGTTTCGATACCCGAGTCAAAAGATATCTCCGTTGAAAGTTTAACTCATATTTACCAAATATTTTGTTGTTTTTGAAATTGTGAACAAAATCCTCTTTCTTTTTCTCTTCTCGTATTTTTTTTGAAGAAAATAGACTTATTGGAAATATAAATAAACAAACCTAGGTCTGCACCAATATCTCCTGTATAGCTCTATTGAATTAAACCAGAAGTAAGAAAAATGAAAATGGTGCGTCAAAAACTTTAAACACTCGTTAAGTGATGTAAATGATGTAATTTGGGTACAAAAAAGATTTTCCTGGGCGGAACCAAAACATATTGTGTAATTTGATACGAGCTTCGAATTGATATATTATAATAGTGGTTTCGGTAGCCGAGTCAAAAGATATCTCCGTTTAAACTTGTAACATATATTTACCAAATGTTTTATTGTTTTTGAAAATGTGAATGACATCCTCTTTCTTTTTCTCTTCTCTTATTATTGTTTTGAAGAATAGAGGCTTATTGGAAATATAAATCAACAACCCTATGTCGGCAAAAATATCTCATGTATAGCTCTATTGAATTAAACAAGAAGTAAGAAAAATGAAAATGGTGCGTCAAAAACTTTAAACACTCGGTAAGTAATGTAAACGATGTAATTTGTGTACAAAAACGATTTTCTTGGGCGGCACCAAATATATTGTGTAATTTGATATGAGCTTCAATTTGATATATTATAATAGTTGTTTTGATACCCGAATCAAAAGATATGTCCGTTGAAAGTTGTAACTCATATTTACCAAATGTTTTATTGTTTTTGAAAATGTGAATGACATCCTCTTTCTTTTTCTCTTCTCTTATTATTGTTTTGAAGAATAGAGGCTTATTGGAAATATAAATCAACAACCCTATGTCGGCACCAATATCTCATGTATAGCTCTATTGAATTAAGAAAGAAGTAAGAAAAATGAAAATGGTGCGTCAAAAACTTTAAACACTCGTTAAGTGATGTAAATGATGTAATTTGGGTACAAAAAAGATTTTCCTGGGCGGAACCAAAACATATTGGGTAATTTGATACGAGCTTCGAATTGATATATTATAATAGTGGTTTCGGTAGCCGAGTCAAAAGATATCTCCGTTTAAACTTGTAACATATATTTACCAAATGTTTTATTGTTTTTGAAAATGTGAATGACATCCTCTTTCTTTTTCTCTTCTCTTATTATTGTTTTGAAGAATAGAGGCTTATTGGAAATATAAATCAACAACCCTATGTCGGCACCAATATCTCCTGTATAGCTCTATTGAATTAAACCAGAAGTAAGAAAAATGAAAATGGTGCGTCAAAAACTTTAAACACTCGTTAAGTGATGTAAACGATGTAATTTGTGTACAAAACGATTTTCCTGGGCGGTACCAAAATATATTGTGTAATTTGATATGAGCTTCGATTTGATAAATTATAATAGTGGTTTTGATACCAGAGTCAAAAGATATCACCGTTGAAAGTTGTAACTCATATTTACCAAATGATTTGTTGTTTTTGAAATTGTGAACGACATCCTCTTTCTTTTTCTGTTCTCTTATTTTTTTTTGAAGCACACAGACTTATTGGAAATATAAATAAACAAACCTATGTTGGCACCATTATCTCCTGTATAGCTCTATTAATTTAACTAGAAGTAAGAAAAATGAAAATGATGCGTGAAAAACTTTAAACACTCGATAAGTGAGTTAAACGATGTAAATTGGGTACAAAAACGATTTTCCTGGGTGGGACCAAAATATATTGTGTAATTTGATACGAGATTCGATTTTATATATTATAATAGTGGTTTCGATACCCGAGTCAAAAGATATCTCCGTTGAAAGTTGTAACTCATATTTACCAAATGTTTTGTTGTTTTTGAAAATGTGAACGACATCCTCTTTCTTTTTCTCTTCTCTTATTTTTTTTTGAAGAATAGAGACTTATTGGAAATATAAATCAACAACCTTAGGTCGGCACCAATATCTCCTGTATAGCTCTATTGAATTAAACCAGAAGTAAGAAAAATGAAAATGCTGCGTCAAAAATTTTAAACACTCGTTAGGTGATGTAAACGATGTAATTTGGGTACAAAACGATTTTCTTGGGCGGGACCAAAATATATTGTGTAATTTGATATGAGCTTCGATTTGATATATTATAATAGTGGTTTTTATACCCGAGTCAAAAGATATCTCCGTTGAAAGTTGTAACTCATATTTACCAAATGTTTTGTTGTTTTTGAAATTGTGAACGACATCCTCTTTCTTTTTCTCTTCTCTTATTTTTTTTGAAGAAAACAGACTTATTGGAAATATAAATAAACAAACCTATGTTGGCACCATTATCTCCTGTATAGCTCTATTGAATTAAACTAGAAGTAAGAAAAATAAAAATGATGCGTCAAAAATTTTAAACACTCGTTAGGTGATGTAAACGATGTAATTTGGGTACAAAACGGTTTTCTTGGGCGGGACCAAAATATATTGTGTAATTTGATAGGAGCTTCGATTTGATATATTATAATAGTGGTTTCGATACTCGAGTTAAAAGATATCTCCCTTGAAAGTTGTAACTCATATTTACCAAATGTTTTGTTGTTTTTGAAAATGTGAACAACACCCACTTTCTTTTTCTCTTCTCCTATTTTTTTTTTGAAGAATAGAGACTTATTGGAAATATAAATCAACAACCCTACGTCGGCACCAATATCTCATGTATAGCTCTATTGAATTAAACTAGAAGTAAGAAAAATGAAAATGGTGCGTCAAAAAATTTAAACACTCGGTAAGTAATGTAAACGATGTAATTTGTGTACAAAAACGATTTTCTTGGGCGGCACCAAATATATTGTGTAATTTGATACGAGCTTCGATTTGATATATTATAGTAGTGGTTTCGATACCTGAGTCAAAAGATATCTCCGTTAAAAGTTGTAACACATATTTACCAAATGTTTTGTTGTTTTTGAAATTGTGAACGAAATCCTCTTTCTTTTTCTCTTCTCTTATTTTTTTTTTTGAAGAAAAGATACTTATTGGAAATATAAATGAACAAACCTAGGTCTGCACCAATATCTCCTGTATAGCTCTATTGAATTAAACCAGAAGTACGAAAAATGAAAATGGTGCGTCAAAAACTTTAAACACTCGTTAAGTGATGTAAATGATGTAATTTGGGTACAAAAACGATTTTCCTGGGCGGGACCAAAACATATTGTGTAATTTGATACGAGCTTCGATTTGATATATTATAATAGTGGTTTCGGTAGCCGAGTCAAAAGATATCTCCGTTTAAAGTTGTAACTCATCTTTACCAAATATTTTGTTGTTTTTGAAAATGTGAATGACATCCTCTTTCTTTTTCTCTTCTCTTATTATTGTTTTGAAGAATAGTGGCTTATTGGAAATATAAATCAACAACCCTATGTCGGCACCAATATCTCCTGTATAGCTCTATTGAATTAAACCAGAAGTAAGAAAAATGAAAATGGTGCGTCAAAAACATTAAACACTCGTTAATTGATGTAAACGATGTAATTTGTGTACAAAACGATTTTCCTGGGCGGTACCAAAATATATTGTGTAATTTGATATGAGCTTCGATTTGATATATTATAATAGTGGTTTTGATACCCGAGTCAAAAGATATCTCCGTTGAAAGTTGTAACTCATATTTACCAAATGTTTTGTTGTTTTTGAAATTGTGAACGACATCCTCTTTCTTTTTCTCTTCTCGTATTTTTTTTTTGAAGAAAACAGACTTATTGGAAATATAAATAAACAAACCTATGTTGGCACCATTATCTCCTGTATAGCTCTATTGAATTAAACCAGAAGTAAGAAAAATAAAAATGATGCGTCAAAAACTTTAAACACTCGATAAGTGAATTAAACGAGGTAATTTGGGTACAAAAACGATTTTCCTGGGTGGGAACAAAATATATTGTGTAATTTGATACGAGATTCGATTTGATATATTATAATAGTGGTTTCGATACCCGAGTCAAAAGATATCTCCGTTGAAAGTTGTAACTCATATTTACCAAATGTTTTGTTCTTTTTGAAAATGTGAACGACATCCTCTTTCTTTTTATCTTCTCTTATTTTTTTTTGAAGAATAGAGACTTATTGGAAATATAAATCAACAACCCTAGGTCGGCACCAATATCTCATGTATAGCTCTATTGAATTAAACTAGAAGTAAGAAAAATGAAAATGGTGCGTCAAAAACTTTAAACACACGGTAAGTAATGTAAACGATGTAATTTGTGTACAAAAACGATTTTCTTGGGCGGCACCAAATATATTGTGTAATTTGATACGAGCTTCGATTTGATATATTATAGTAGTGGTTTCGATACCCGAGTCAAAAGATATCTCCGTTAAAAGTTGTAACACATATTTACCAAATGTTTTGTTGTTTTTGAAATTGTGAACGAAATCCTCTTTCTTTTTCTCTTCTCTTATTTTTTTTTGAAGAAAAGATACTTATTGGAAATATAAATGAACAAACCTAGGTCCGCACCAATATCTCCTGTATAGCTCTATTGAATTAAACCAGAAGTAAGAAAAATGAAAATGGTGCGTCAAAAAGTTTAAACACTCGTTAAATGATGTAAATGATGTAATTTGGGTACAAAAACGATTTTCCTGGGTGGGACCAAAACATATTGTGTAATTAGATACGAGCTTCAATTTGATATATTAGAATAGTGGTTTCGGTAGCCGAGTCAAAAGATATCTTCGTTTAAAGTTGTAACTCATATTTACCAAATGTTTTGTTGTTTTTGAAAATGTGAATGACATCCTCTTTCTTTTTCTCTTCTCTTATTATTGTTTGGAAGAATAGAGGCTTATTGGAAATATAAATCAACAACCCTATGTCGGCACCAATATCTCCTGTATAGCTCTATTGAATTAAACCAGAAGTAAGAAAAATGAAAATGGTGCGTCAAAAACTTTAAACACTCGTTAAGTGATGTAAACGATGTAATTTGTGTACAAAACGATTTTCCTGGGCGGTACCAAAATATATTGGGTAATTTGATATGAGCTTCGATTTGATATATTATAATAGTGGTTTTGATACCCGAGTCAAAAGATATCTCCGTTGAAAGTTGTAACTCATATTTACCAAATGTTTTGTTGTTTTTGAAATTGTGAACGACATCCTCTTTCTTTTTCTCTTCTCTTATTTTTTTATGAAGAAAACAGACTTATTGGAAATATAAATAAACAAACCTATGTTGGCACCATTATCTCCTGTATAGCTCTATTGAATTAAACCAGAAGTAAGAAAAATAAAAATGATGCGTCAAAAACTTTAAACACTCGATAAGTGAGTTAAACGATGTAATTTGGGTACAAAAACGATTTTCCTGGGTGGGAACAAAATATATTGTGTAATTTGATACGAGATTCGATATGATATATTATAATAGTGGTTTCGATACCCAAGTCAAAAGATATCTCCGTTGAAAGTTGTAACTCATATTTACCAAATGTTTAGTTCTTTTTGAAAATGTGAACGACATCCTCTTTCTTTTTCTCTTCTCTTATTTTTTTTTGAAGAATAGAGACTTATTGGAAATATAAATCAACAACCTTAGGTCGGCACCAATATCTCCTGTATAGCTCTATTGAATTAAACCAGAAGTAAGAAAAATGAAAATGCTGCGTCAAAAATTTTAAACACTCGTTAGGTGATGTAAACGATGTAATTTGGGTACAAAACGATTTTCTTGGGCGGGACCAAAATATATTGTGTAATTGGATATGAGCTTCGATTTGATATATTATAATAGTGGTTTCGATACTCGAGTTAAAAGATATCTCCCTTCAAAGTTGTAACTCATATTTACCAAGTGTTTTGTTGTTTTTGAAAATGTGAACAACACCCACTTTCTTTTTCTCTTCTCCTATTTTTTTTTTTTGAAGAATAGAGACTTATTGGAAATATAAATCAACAACCCTACGTCGGCACCAATATATCATGTATAGCTCTATTGAATTAAACTAGAAGTAAGAAAAATGAAAATGGTGCGTCAAAAACTTTAAACACTCGTTAAGTGATGTAAACGATGTAATTTGTGTACAAAAACGATTTTTTTGGGCGCGACCAAAACATATTGTGTAATTTGATATGAGCTTCGATTTGATATATTATAATAGTGGTTTTGATACCCGAGTCAAAAGATATCTTCGTTAAAAGTTGTAACACATATTTACCAAATGTTTTGTTGTTTTTGAAATTGTGAACGAAATCCTCTTTCTTTTTCTCTTCTCTTATTTTTTTTTGAAGAAAAGAAACTTATTGGAAATATAAATGAACAAACCTAGGTCTGCACCAATATCTCCTGTATAGCTCTATTGAATTAAACCAGAAGTAAGAAAAATGAAAATGGTGCGTCAAAAACTTTAAACACTCGTTAAGTGATGTAAATGATGTAATTTGGGTACAAAACGATTTTCCTGGGCGGTACCAAAATATATTGTGTAATTTGATATGAGCTTCGATTTGATATATTATAATAGTGGTTTCGATACTCGAGTTAAAAGATATCTCCCTTGAAAGTTGTAACTCATATTTACCAAATGTTTTGTTGTTTTTGAAAATGTGAACAACACCCACTTTCTTTTTCTCTTCTCCTATTTTTTTTTGAAGAATAGAGACTTATTGGAAATATAAATAAACAAACCTATGTGGGCACCAATATCTCCTGTATAGCTCTATTGAATTAAACGAGAAGTAAGAAAAATAAAAATGATGCGTCAAAAACTTTAAACACTCGATAAGTGATGTAAACGATGTAATTTGTGTACAAAAACGATTTTCTTGGGCGGCACCAAATATATTGTGTAATTTGATACGAGCTTCGATTTGATATATTATAGTAGTGGTTTCGATACCTGAGTCAAAAGATATCTCCGTTGAAAGTTGTAACTCATATTTACCAAATGTTTTGTTGTTTTTGAAATTGTGAACGAAATCCTCTTTCTTTTTCTCTTCTCTTATTTTTTTTTTTTGAAGAAAAGATACTTATTGGAAATATAAATGAACAACCCTAGGTCGGCACCAATATCTCATGTATAGCTCTATTGAATTAAACTAGAAGTAAGAAAAATGAAAATGGTGCGTCAAAAACTTTAAACACTCGTTAAGTGATGTAAATGATGTAATTTGGGTACAAAAACGATTTTCCTGAACGGGACCAAAACATATTGTGTAATTTGATACGAGCTTCGATTTGATATATTATAGTAGTGGTTTCGGTAGCCGAGTCAAAAGATATCTCCGTTTAAAGTTGTAACACATATTTACCAAATGTTTTGTTGTTTTTGAAAATGTGAATGACATCCTCTTTCTTTTTCTCTTCTCTTATTATTGTTTTGAAGAATAGTGGCTTATTGGAAATATAAATCAACAACCCTAGGTCGGCACCAATATCTCATGTATAGCTCTATTGAATTAAACTAGAAGTAAGAAAAATGAAAATGGTGCGTCAAAAACTTTAAACACTCGGTAAGTAATGTAAACGATGTAATTTGTGTACAAAAACGATTTTCTTGGGCGGCACACAAATATATTGTGTAATTTGATACGAGCTTCGATTTGATATATTATAGTAGTGGTTTCGATACCCGAGTCAAAAGATATCTCCGTTGAAAGTTGTAACACATATTTACCAAAAGTTTTGTTGTTTTTGAAATTGTGAACGACATCCTCTTTCTTTTTCTCTTCTCGTATTTTTTTTTTGAAGAAAACAGACTTATTGGAAATATAAATAAACAAACCTATGTTGGCACCAATATCTCCTGTATAGCTCTATTGAATTAAACCAGAAGTAAGAAAAATGAAAATGGTGCGTCAAAAACTTTAAACACTCGATAAGTGAATTAAACGAGGTAATTTGGGTACAAAAACGATTTTCCTGGGTGGGAACAAAATATATTGTGTAATTTGATACGAGATTCGATTTGATATATTATAATAGTGGTTTCGATACCCGAGTCAAAAGATATCTCCGTTGAAAGTTGTAACTCATATTTACCAAATGTTTTGTTCTTTTTGAAAATGTGAACGACATCCTCTTTCTTTTTATCTTCTCTTATTTTTTTTTGAAGAATAGAGACTTATTGGAAATATAAATCAACAACCCTAGGTCGGCACCAATATCTCATGTATAGCTCTATTGAATTAAACTAGAAGTAAGAAAAATGAAAATGGTGCGTCAAAAACTTTAAACACACGGTAAGTAATGTAAACGATGTAATTTGTGTACAAAAACGATTTTCTTGGGCGGCACCAAATATATTGTGTAATTTGATACGAGCTTCGATTTGATATATTATAGTAGTGGTTTCGATACCCGAGTCAAAAGATATCTCCGTTAAAAGTTGTAACACATATTTACCAAATGTTTTGTTGTTTTTGAAATTGTGAACGAAATCCTCTTTCTTTTTCTCTTCTCTTATTTTTTTTTGAAGAAAAGATACTTATTGGAAATATAAATGAACAAACCTAGGTCCGCACCAATATCTCCTGTATAGCTCTATTGAATTAAACCAGAAGTAAGAAAAATGAAAATGGTGCGTCAAAAAGTTTAAACACTCGTTAAATGATGTAAATGATGTAATTTGGGTACAAAAACGATTTTCCTGGGTGGGACCAAAACATATTGTGTAATTAGATACGAGCTTCAATTTGATATATTAGAATAGTGGTTTCGGTAGCCGAGTCAAAAGATATCTTCGTTTAAAGTTGTAACTCATATTTACCAAATGTTTTGTTGTTTTTGAAAATGTGAATGACATCCTCTTTCTTTTTCTCTTCTCTTATTATTGTTTGGAAGAATAGAGGCTTATTGGAAATATAAATCAACAACCCTATGTCGGCACCAATATCTCCTGTATAGCTCTATTGAATTAAACCAGAAGTAAGAAAAATGAAAATGGTGCGTCAAAAACTTTAAACACTCGTTAAGTGATGTAAACGATGTAATTTGTGTACAAAACGATTTTCCTGGGCGGTACCAAAATATATTGGGTAATTTGATATGAGCTTCGATTTGATATATTATAATAGTGGTTTTGATACCCGAGTCAAAAGATATCTCCGTTGAAAGTTGTAACTCATATTTACCAAATGTTTTGTTGTTTTTGAAATTGTGAACGACATCCTCTTTCTTTTTCTCTTCTCTTATTTTTTTATGAAGAAAACAGACTTATTGGAAATATAAATAAACAAACCTATGTTGGCACCATTATCTCCTGTATAGCTCTATTGAATTAAACCAGAAGTAAGAAAAATAAAAATGATGCGTCAAAAACTTTAAACACTCGATAAGTGAGTTAAACGATGTAATTTGGGTACAAAAACGATTTTCCTGGGTGGGAACAAAATATATTGTGTAATTTGATACGAGATTCGATATGATATATTATAATAGTGGTTTCGATACCCAAGTCAAAAGATATCTCCGTTGAAAGTTGTAACTCATATTTACCAAATGTTTAGTTCTTTTTGAAAATGTGAACGACATCCTCTTTCTTTTTCTCTTCTCTTATTTTTTTTTGAAGAATAGAGACTTATTGGAAATATAAATCAACAACCTTAGGTCGGCACCAATATCTCCTGTATAGCTCTATTGAATTAAACCAGAAGTAAGAAAAATGAAAATGCTGCGTCAAAAATTTTAAACACTCGTTAGGTGATGTAAACGATGTAATTTGGGTACAAAACGATTTTCTTGGGCGGGACCAAAATATATTGTGTAATTGGATATGAGCTTCGATTTGATATATTATAATAGTGGTTTCGATACTCGAGTTAAAAGATATCTCCCTTCAAAGTTGTAACTCATATTTACCAAGTGTTTTGTTGTTTTTGAAAATGTGAACAACACCCACTTTCTTTTTCTCTTCTCCTATTTTTTTTTTTGAAGAATAGAGACTTATTGGAAATATAAATCAACAACCCTACGTCGGCACCAATATATCATGTATAGCTCTATTGAATTAAACTAGAAGTAAGAAAAATGAAAATGGTGCGTCAAAAACTTTAAACACTCGTTAAGTGATGTAAACGATGTAATTTGTGTACAAAAACGATTTTTTTGGGCGCGACCAAAACATATTGTGTAATTTGATATGAGCTTCGATTTGATATATTATAATAGTGGTTTTGATACCCGAGTCAAAAGATATCTTCGTTAAAAGTTGTAACACATATTTACCAAATGTTTTGTTGTTTTTGAAATTGTGAACGAAATCCTCTTTCTTTTTCTCTTCTCTTATTTTTTTTTGAAGAAAAGAAACTTATTGGAAATATAAATGAACAAACCTAGGTCTGCACCAATATCTCCTGTATAGCTCTATTGAATTAAACCAGAAGTAAGAAAAATGAAAATGGTGCGTCAAAAACTTTAAACACTCGTTAAGTGATGTAAATGATGTAATTTGGGTACAAAACGATTTTCCTGGGCGGTACCAAAATATATTGTGTAATTTGATATGAGCTTCGATTTGATATATTATAATAGTGGTTTCGATACTCGAGTTAAAAGATATCTCCCTTGAAAGTTGTAACTCATATTTACCAAATGTTTTGTTGTTTTTGAAAATGTGAACAACACCCACTTTCTTTTTCTCTTCTCCTATTTTTTTTTGAAGAATAGAGACTTATTGGAAATATAAATAAACAAACCTATGTGGGCACCAATATCTCCTGTATAGCTCTATTGAATTAAACGAGAAGTAAGAAAAATAAAAATGATGCGTCAAAAACTTTAAACACTCGATAAGTGATGTAAACGATGTAATTTGTGTACAAAAACGATTTTCTTGGGCGGCACCAAATATATTGTGTAATTTGATACGAGCTTCGATTTGATATATTATAGTAGTGGTTTCGATACCTGAGTCAAAAGATATCTCCGTTGAAAGTTGTAACTCATATTTACCAAATGTTTTGTTGTTTTTGAAATTGTGAACGAAATCCTCTTTCTTTTTCTCTTCTCTTATTTTTTTTTTTTGAAGAAAAGATACTTATTGGAAATATAAATGAACAACCCTAGGTCGGCACCAATATCTCATGTATAGCTCTATTGAATTAAACTAGAAGTAAGAAAAATGAAAATGGTGCGTCAAAAACTTTAAACACTCGTTAAGTGATGTAAATGATGTAATTTGGGTACAAAAACGATTTTCCTGAACGGGACCAAAACATATTGTGTAATTTGATACGAGCTTCGATTTGATATATTATAGTAGTGGTTTCGGTAGCCGAGTCAAAAGATATCTCCGTTTAAAGTTGTAACACATATTTACCAAATGTTTTGTTGTTTTTGAAAATGTGAATGACATCCTCTTTCTTTTTCTCTTCTCTTATTATTGTTTTGAAGAATAGTGGCTTATTGGAAATATAAATCAACAACCCTAGGTCGGCACCAATATCTCATGTATAGCTCTATTGAATTAAACTAGAAGTAAGAAAAATGAAAATGGTGCGTCAAAAACTTTAAACACTCGGTAAGTAATGTAAACGATGTAATTTGTGTACAAAAACGATTTTCTTGGGCGGCACACAAATATATTGTGTAATTTGATACGAGCTTCGATTTGATATATTATAGTAGTGGTTTCGATACCCGAGTCAAAAGATATCTCCGTTAAAAGTTGTAACACATATTTACCAAAAGTTTTGTTGTTTTTGAAATTGTGAACGAAATCCTCTTTCTTTTTCTCTTCTCTTATTTTTTTTTGAAGAAAAGATACTTGTTGGAAATATAAATGAACAAACCTAGGTCCGCACCAATATCTCCTGTATAGCTCTATTGAATTAAACCAGAAGTAAGAAAAATGAAAATGGTGCGTCAAAAACTTTAAACACTCGTTAAATGATGTAAATGATGTAATTTGGGTACAAAAACGATTTTCCTCGGCGGGACCAAAACATATTGTGTAATTTGATACGAGCTTCGATTTGATATATTAGAATAGTGGTTTCGGTAGCCGAGTCAAAAGATATCTCCGTTTAAAGTTGTAACTCATATTTACCAAATGTTTTGTTGTTTTTGAAAATGTGAATGACATCCTCTTTCTTTTTCTCTTCTCTTATTATTGTTTTGAAGAATAGAGGCTTATTGGAAATATAAATCAACAACCCTATGTCAGCACCAATATCTCCTGTATCGCTCTATTGAATTAAACCAGAAGTAAGAAAAATAAAAATGATGCGTCAAAAACTTTAAACACTCGATAAGTGAGTTAAACGATGTAATTTGGGTACAAAAACGATTTTCCTGGGTGGGAACAAAATATATTGTGTAATTTGATACGAGATTCGATTTGATATATTATAATAGTGGTTTCGATACCCGAGTTAAAAGATATCTCCGTTGAAAGTTGTAACTCATATTTACCAAATGTTTTGTTCTTTTTGAAAATGTGAACGACAACCTTTTTCTTTTTCTCTTCTCTTATTTTTTATTTTGAAGAAAAGAGACTTATTGAAAATATAAATAAACAACTCTAGGTCCGCACCAATATCTCCTGTATAGCTCTATTGAATTAAACCAGAAGTAAGAAAAATGAAAATGGTGCGTCAAAAACTTTAAACACTCGTTAAGTGATGTAAACGATGTAATTTGGGTACAAAAACGATTTTCCTGGGCGGGACCAAAACATATTGTGTAATTTGATATGAGCTTCGATTTGATATATTATAATAGTGGTTTCGATACCCGAGTCAAAAGATATCTCCGTTGAAAGTTGTAACTCATATTTACCAAATGTTTTGTTGTTTTTAAAATTGTGAACGATATCCTCTTTCTTTTTCTCTTCTCTTATTTTTTTTTGAAGCAAACAGGCTTATTGGAAATATAAATCAACAACCCTAGGTCGGCACCAATATCTCCTGTATAGCTCTATTGAATTAAACAAGAAGTAAGAAAAATGAAAATGGTGCGTCAAAAACTTTAAACACTCGGTAAGTAATGTAAACGATGTAATTTGTGTACAAAAACGATTTTCTTGGGCGGCACCAAATATATTATGTAATTTGATATGAGCTTCAATTTGATATATTATAATAGTTGTTTTGATACCCGAGTCAAAAGATATCTCCGTTGAAAGATGTAACTCATATTTACCAAATCTTTTCTTATTTTTGAAAATGTGAACGACAACCTCTTTCTTTTTCTCTTCTCTTATTTTTTATTTTGAAGAAAATAGACTTATTAAAAATATAAATAAACCACTCTAGGACCGCACCATTAACTCCTGTATAGCTCTATTGTATTAAACCAGAAGTTAGAAATATGAAAATGGTGCGTCAAAAACTTTAAACACTCGTTAAGTGATGTAAACGATGTAATTTGGGTACAAAATGATTTTCTTGGGCGGGACCAAAATATATTGTGTAATTTGATATGAGCTTCGATTGGATATATTATAATAGTGGTTTCGATACCCGAGTTAAAAGATATCTCCCTTGAAAGTTGTAACTCATATTTACCAAATGTTTTGTTGTTTTTGAAAATGTGAACAACATCCACTTTCTTTTTCTCTTCTCTTATTTTTTTTTGAAGAATAGAGACTTATTGGAAATATAAATCAACAACCCTAGGTCGGCACCAATATCTCATGTATAGCTCTATTGAATTAAACAAGAAGTAAGAAAAATGAAAATGGTGCGTCAAAAACTTTAAACACTCGGTAAGTAATGTAAACGATGTAATTTGTGTACAAAAACGATTTTCTTGGGCGGCACCAAATATATTGTGTAATTTGATACGAGCTTCGATTTGATATATTATAGTAGTGGTTTCGATACCCGAGTCAAAAGATATCTCCGTTAAAAGTTGTAACACATATTTACCAAATGTTTTGTTGTTTTTGAAATTGTGAACGAAATCCACTTTCTTTTTCTCTTCTCTTATTTTTTTTGAAGAAAAGATACTTATTGGAAATATAAATGAACAAACCTAGGTTCGCACCAATATCTCCTGTATAGCTCTATTGAATTAAACCAGAAGTAAGAAAAATGAAAATGGTGCGTCAAAAACTTTAAACACTCGTTAAGTGATGTAAATGATGTAATTTGGGTACAAAAACGATTTTCCTGGGCGGGACCAAAACATATTGTGTAATTTGATACGAGCTTCGATTTGATATATTATAATAGTGGTTTCCGTAGCCGAGTCAAAAGATATCTCCGTTTAAAGTTGTAACTCATATTTACCAAATGTTTTGTTGTTTTTGAAAATGTGAACGACATCCTTTTTCTTTTTCTCTTCTCTTATTTTTTTTGAAGAATAGAGACTTATTGGAAATATAAATAAACAACCTTAGGTCGGCACCAATATCTCCTGTATAGCTCTATTGAATTAAACCAGAAGTAAGAAAAATGAAAATGGTGCGTCAAAAACTTTAAACACTCGTTAAGTGATGTAAACGATGTAATTTGGGTACAAAATGATTTTCTAGGGCGGGACCAAAATATATTGTGTAATTTGATATGAGCTTCGATTTGATATATTATAATATTGGTTTCGATACCCGAGTTAAAAGATATCTCCCTTGAAAGTTGTAACTCATATTTACCAAATGTTTTGTTGTTTTTGAAAATGTGAACAACATCCACTTTATTTTTCTCTTCTCTTATTTTTTTTTGTAGAATAGAGACTTATTGGAAATATAAATCAACAACCCTAGGTCGGCACCAATATCTCATGTATAGCTCTATTGAATTAAACAAGAAGTAAGAAAAATGAAAATGGTGCGTCAAAAACTTTAAACACTCGGTAAGTAATGTAAACGATGTAATTTGTGTACAAAAACGATTTTCTTGGGCGGCACCAAATATATTGTGTAATTTGATATGAGCATCAATTTGATATATTATAATAGTTGTTTTGATACCCGAGTCAAAAGATATCTCCGTTGAAAGTTGTAACTCATATTTATCAAATCTTTTGTTGTTTTTGAAATTGTGAACGACATCCTCTTTCTTTTTCTCTTCTCTTATTTTTTATTTTGAAGAAAATAGACTTATTAAAAATATAAATAAACCACTCTAGGACCGCACCATTAACTCCTGTATAGCTCTATTGTATTAAACCAGAAGTTAGAAAAATGAAAATGGTGCGTCAAAAACTTTAAACACTCGTTAAGTGATGTAAACGATGTAATTTGGGTACAAAATGATTTTCTTGGGCGGGACCAAAATATATTGTGTAATTTGATATGAGCTTCGATTTGATATATTATAATAGTGGTTTCGATACCCGAGTTAAAAGATATCTCCCTTGAAAGTTGTAACTCATATTTACCAAATGTGTTGTTGTTTTTGAAAATGTGAACGACAACCTCTTTCTTTTTCTCTTCTCTTATTTTTTATTTTGAAGAAAAGAGACTTATTAAAAATATAAATAAGCAACTCTAGGTCCGCACCAATATCTCCTGTATAGCTCTATTGAATTAAACCAGAAGTAAGAAAAATGAAAATGATGCGTCAAAAACTTTAAACACTCGATAAGTGAGTTAAACGATGTAATTTGGGTACAAAAACGATTTTACTGGTCTGGACCACAACATATTGTGTAATTTGATACGAGCTTCGATTTGATATATTATAATAGTGATTTCGATACCTGAGTCAAAAGATATCTCCGTTGAAAGTTGTAACTCATATTGACCAAATGTTTTGTTGTTTTTGAAAATGTGAATGACATCCTCTTTCTTTTTCTCTTCTCTTATTTTTTTTAAAGCAAATAGACTTATTGGAAATATAAATCAACAACCCTAGGTCGGCACCAATATCTCCTATATAGCTCTATTGAATTAAACTAGAAGTAAGAAAAATGAAAATGGTGCGTCAAAAACTTTAAACACTCGGTAAGTAATGTAAACGATGTAATTTGTGTACAAAAACGATTTTCTTGGGCGGGACCAAAATATATTGTGTAATTTGATATGAGGTTCGATTTGATATATTATAATAGTGGTTTCGATACCCGAGTCAAAAGATATCTCCGTTGAAAGTTGTAACTCATATTTATCAAATCTTTTGTTGTTTTTGAAATTGTGAACGACATCCTCTTTCTTTTTCTCTTCTCTTATTTTTTTTGAAGCAAACAGACTTATTGGAAATATAAATCAACAACCCTAGGTCGGCACCAATATCTCCTGTATAGCTTTATTGAATTAAACTAGAAGTAGGAAAAATGAAAATGGTGCGTCAAAAACTTTAAACACTCGGTAAGAAATGTAAACGATGTAATTTGTGTACAAAAATGATTTTTTTGGGCGGCACCAAATATATTGTGTAATTTGATATGAGCTTCAATTTGATATAATATAATAGTTGTTTTGATACTCGAGTCAAAAGATATGTCCGTTGAAAGTTGTAACTCATATTGACCAAATGTTTTGTTATTTTTGAAAATGTGAACGACAACCTCTTTCTTTTTCTCTTCTCTTATTTTTTATTTTGAAGAAAAGAGACTTATTAAAAATATAAATAAACAACTCTAGGACCGCACCATTAACTCATGTATAACTCTATTGTATTAAACCAGAAGTAAGAAAAATGAAAATGGTGCGTCAAAAACTTTAAACACTCGATAAGTGAGGTAAACGTTGTAAGTTGGGTACAAAAACGATTTTCCTGGGCGGGACCAAAATATATTGTGTAATTTGATACGAGCTTCGATTTGATATATTATAGTAGTGGTTTCGATACCCGAGTCAAAAGATATCTCCGTTTTAAGTTGTAACTCATATTTACCAAATGTTTTGTTGTTTTTGAAAATGTGAACGACATCCTCTTTCTTTTTCTCTTCTCTTATTTTTTTTTTTTTGAAGAAAAGAGACTTATTGGAAATATAAATAATAAACCCTAGGTTGGCACCATTATCTCCTGTATAGATCTATTGAATTAAACTAGAAGTAAGAAAAATGAAAATGATGCGTCAAAAACTTTAAACACTCGATAAGTGAGTTAAACGATGTAATTTGGGTACAAAAACGATTTTACTGGTCGGGACCACAACATATTGTGTAATTTGATACGAGCTTCAATTTGATATATTATAATAGTGGTTTCGATACCCGAGTCAAAAGATATGTCCGTTGAAAGTTGTAACTCATATAAACCAAATGTTTTGTTGTTTTTGAAAATGTGAACGACATCCTCTTTCTTTTTCTCTTCTCTTATTTTTTTTTGAAGAAAAGAGACTTATTAGAAATATAAATAAACAACCCTAGGTTGGCACCATTATCTCGTGTATAGCTCTATTGAATTAAACCAGAAGTAAGAAAAATGAAAATGGTGCGTCAAAAACTGTAAACACTCGGTAAGTGATGTAAACGATCTAAGTTGGGTACAAAAACGATTTTTCTGGGCGGGACCAAAAAATTATTGTGTAATTTGATACGAGCTTCGATTTGATATATTATAATAGTGGTTTCGGTAGCCGAGTCAAAAGATATCTCCGTTGAAATTTGTAACTCATATTTACGAAATGTTTTGTTGTTTTTGAAAATGTGAATGACATCCTCTTTCTTTTTCTCTTCTCTTATTTTTATTTTGAAGAAAAGAGACTTATTAGAAATATAAATAAACAACCCTAGGTTGGCACCATTATCTCCTGTATAGCTCTATTGAATTAAACCAGAAGTAAGAAAAATGAAAATGGTGCGTCAAAAACTTTAAACACTCGATAAGTGAGTTAAACGATGTAATTTGGGTACAAAAACGATTTTACTGGTCGGGACCACAACATATTGTGTAATTTGATACGAGCTTCAATTTGATATATTATAATAGTGGTTTCGATACCCGAGTCAAAAGATATCTCCGTTGAAAGTTGTAACTCATATAAACCAAATGTTTTGTTGTTTTTGAAAATGTGAACGACATCCTCTTTCTTTTTCTCTTCTCTTATTTTTTTTTGAAGAAAAGAGACTTATTAGAAATATAAATCAACAACCTTAGGTCGGCACCAATATCTCCTGTATAGCTCTATTGAATTAAACCAGAAGTAAGAAAAATGAAAATGATGCGTCAAAAACTTTAAACACTCGATAAGTGAGTTAAACGATGTAATTTGGGTACAAAAACGATTTTACTGGTCGGGACCACAACATATTGTGTAATTTGATACGAGCTTCAATTTGATATATTATAATAGTGGTTTCGATACCCGAGTCAAAAGATATCTCCGTTGAAAGTTGTAACTCATATAAACCAAATGTTTTGTTGTTTTTGAAAATGTGAACGACATCCTCTTTCTTTTTCTCTTCTCTTATTTTTTTTTGAAGAAAAGAGACTTATTAGAAATATAAATCAACAACCTTAGGTCGGCACCAATATCTCCTGTATAGCTCTATTGAATTAAACCAGAAGTAAGAAAAATGAAAATGATGCGTCAAAAACTTTAAACACTCGATAAGTGAGTTAAACGATGTAATTTGGGTACAAAAACGATTTTACTGGTCGGGACCACAACATATTGTGTAATTTGATACGAGCTTCAATTTGATATATTATAATAGTGGTTTCGATACCCGAGTCAAAAGATATCTCCGTTGAAAGTTGTAACTCATATAAACCAAATGTTTTGTTGTTTTTGAAAATGTGAACGACATCCTCTTTCTTTTTCTCTTCTCTTATTTTTTTTTGAAGAAAAGAGACTTATTAGAAATATAAATAAACAACCCTAGGTTGGCACCATTATCTCCTGTATAGCTCTATTGAATTAAACCAGAAGTAGGAAAAATGAAAATGGTGCGTCAAAAACTGTAAACACTCGGTAAGTGATGTAAACGATCTAAGTTGGGTACAAAAACGATTTTTCTGGGCGGGACCAAAACATATTGTGTAATTTGATACGAGCTTCGATTTGATATATTATAATAGTGGTTTCGGTAGCCGAGTCAAAAGATATCTCCGTTGAAATTTGTAACTCATATTTACGAAATGTTTTGTTGTTTTTGAAAATGTGAATGACATCCTCTTTCTTTTTCTCTTCTCTTATTTTTATTTTGAAGAAAAGAGACTTATTAGAAATATAAATAAACAACCCTAGGTTGGCACCATTATCTCCTGTATAGCTCTATTGAATTAAACCAGAAGTAAGAAAAATGAAAATGGTGCGTCAAAAACTTTAAACACTCGTTAAGTGATGTAAAGGATGTAATTTGGGTACAAAAACGATTTTCCTGGGCGGCACCAAAACATATTGTGTAATTTGATACGAGCTTCGATTTGATATATTATAATAGTGGTTTCGGTAGCCGAGTCAAAAGATATCTCCGTTTAAAGTTGTAACTCATATTTACCAAATGTTTTGTTGTTTTTGAAAATGTGAATGACATCCTCTTTCTTTTTCTCTTCTCTTATTATTGTTTTGAAGAATAGAGGCTTATTGGAAATATAAATAAACAACTCTAGGACCGCACCATTAACTCCTGTATAGCTCTATTGTATTAAACCAGAAGTAAGAAAAATGAAAATGGTGCGTCAAAAACTTTAAACACTCGTTAAGTGATGTAAATGATGTAATTTGGGTACAAAAACGATTTTCCTGGGCGGGACCAAAACATATTGTGTAATTTGATACGATCTTCGATTTGATATATTATAATAGTGGTTTCGGTAGCCGAGACAAAAGATATCTCCGTTTAAAGTTGTAACTCATATTTACCAAATGTTTTGTTGTTTTTGAAAATGTGAACGACATCCTCTTTCTTTTTCTCTTCTCTTATTTTTTTTTGAAGAATAGAGACTTATTGGAAATATAAATCAACAACCTTAGGTCGGCACCAATATCTCCTGTATAGCTCTATTGAATTAAACCAGAAGTAAGAAAAATTAAAATGGTGCGTCAAAAACTTTAAACACTCGTTAAGTGATGTAACCGATGTAATTTGGGTACAAAATGATTTTCTTGGGCGGGACCAAAATATATTGTGTAATTTGATATGAGCTTCGATTTGATATATTATAATAGTGGTTTCGATACCCGAGTTAAAAGATATCTCCCTTGAAAGTTGTAACTCATATTTACCAAATGTTTTGTTGTTTTTGAAAATGTGAACAACATTCACTTTCTTTTTCTCTTCTCTTATTTTTTTTGAAGAATAGAGACTTATTGGAAATATAAATCAACAACCCTAGGTCGGCACCAATATCTCCTGTATAGCTCTATTGAATTAAACCAGAAGTAAGAAAAATGAAAATGGTGCGTCAAAAACTTTAAACACTCGTTAAGTGATGTAAACGATGTAATTTGGGTACAAAAACGATTTTCCTGGGCGGGACCAAAACATATTTTGTAATTTGATACGAGCTTCGATTTGATATATTATAATAGTAGTTTCGATAGCCGAGTAAAAAGATATCTCCGTTGAAAGTTGTAACTCATAGTTACCAAATGTTTTGTTGTTTTTGAAAATGTGAACGACATCCTCTTTCTTTTTCTCTTCTCTTATTTTTTTTTTGAAGAATAGAGACTTATTGGAAATATAAATCAACAACGTTAGGTCGGCACCAATATCTCTTGTATAGCTTTATTGAATTAAACAAGAAGTAAGAAAAATGAAAATAGTGCTTCAAAAACTTTAAACACTCGTTAAGTGATGTAAACGATGTAATTTGGGTACAAAACGATTTTCTGGGGCGGGACCAAAATATATTGTGTAATTTGATATGAGCTTCGATTTAATATATTATAATAGAGGTTTCGATACCCGAGTCAAAAGATATCTCCGTTGAAAGTTGTAACTCATATTTACCAAATGTTTTGTTGTTTTTGAAATTGTGAACGACATCCACTTTCTTTTTCTCTTCTCTTATTTTTTTTGAAGCAAACAGACTTTTTGGAAATATAAATCAACAACCCTAGGTCGGCACCAATATCTCCTGTATAGCTCTATTGAATTAAACCAGAAGTAAGAAAAATGAAAATGGTGCGTCAAAAACTGTAAACACTCGGTAAGTGATGTAAACGATCTAAGTTGGGTACAAAAACGATTTTTCTGGGCGGGACCAAAACATATTGTGTAATTTGATACGAGCTTCGATTTGATATATTATAATAGTGGTTTCGGTAGCCGAGTCAAAAGATATCTCCGTTGAAATTTGTAACTCATATTTACGAAATGTTTTGTTGTTTTTGAACATGTGAATGACATCCTCTTTCTTTTTCTCTTCTCTTATTTTTATTTTGAAGAAAAGAGACTTATTAGAAATATAAATAAACAACCCTAGGACCGCACCATTAACTCCTGTATAGCTCTATTGTATTAAACCAGAAGTAAGAAAAATGAAAATGGTGCGTCAAAAACTTTAAACACTCGATAAGTGAGGTAAACGTTGTAAGTTGGGTACAAAAACGATTTTCCTGGGCGGGGCCAAAATAATATGTGTAATTTGATACGAGCTTCGATTTGATATATTATAGTAGTGGTTTCGATACCCGAATCAAAAGATATCTCCGTTGAAAGTTGTAACTCATATAAACCAAATGTTTTGTTGTTTTTGAAAATGTGAACGACATCCTCTTTCTTTTTCTCTTCTCTTATTTTTTTTTGAAGAACAGAGACTTATTGGAAATATAAATAAACAACCCTAGGTTGGCACCATTATCTCCTGTATAGCTCTATTGAATTAAAACCATAAGTAAGAAAAATGAAAATGATGCGTCAAAAACTTCAAAAACTGGATAAGTGAGTTAAACGAAGTAATTTGGGTACAAAAAGATTTTCCTGGGCAGGACCAAAATATATTGTGTAATTTGATACGAGCTTCGATTTGATATATTATAATAGTGGTTTCGATACCCGAGTCAAAAGATATCTCATTTGAAAGTTGTAACTCATATTAAAAAAATGTTTTTTTGTTTTTGAAAATGTGAACGACATCCTCTTTCTTTTTCTCTTCTCTTATTTTTTTTTTTGAAGAAAAGAGACTTATTAGAAATATAAATAAACAACCCTAGGTCGGCACCATTATCTCCTGTATAGCTCTATTGAATTAGACCAGAAGTAAGAAAAATGAAAATGGTGCGTCAAAAACTGTAAACACTCGGTAAGTGATGTACACGATCTAAGTTGGGTACAAAAACGATTTTTCTGGGGGGGACCAAAACATATTGTGTAATTTGATACGAACTTCGATTTGATATATTATAATAGTGGTTTCGGTAGCCGAGTCAAAAGATATCTCCGTTGAAATTTGTAACTCATATTTACGAAATGTTTTGTTGTTTTTGAGAATGTGAATGACATCCTCTTTCTTTTTCTCTTCTCTTATTTTTATTTTGAAGAAAAGAGACTTATTAGAAATATAAATAAACAACCCTAGGTTGGCACCATTATCTCCTGTATAGCTCTATTGAATTAAACCAGAAGTAAGAAGAATGAAAATGGTGCGTCAAAAACTTTAAACACTCGTTAAGTGATGTAAACGATGTAATTTGGGTACAAAAACGATTTTCCTGGGTGGCACCAAAACATATTGTGTAATTTGATACGAGCTTCGATTTGATATATTATAATAGTGGTTTCGGTAGCCGAGTCAAAAGATATCTCCGTTTAAAGTTGTAACTCATATTTACCAAATGTTTTGTTGTTTTTGAAAATGTGAATGACATACTCTTTCTTTTTCTCCTCTCTTATTATTGTTTTGAAGAATAGAGGCTTATTGGAAATATTAATAAACAACTCTAGGACCGCACCATTAACTCCTGTATAGCTCTATTGTATTAAACCAGAAGTAAGAAAAATGAAAATGGTGCGTCAAAAACTTTAAACACTCGTTAAGTGATGTAAACGATGTAATTTGGGTACAAAATGATTTTCTTGGGCGGGACCAAAATATATTGTGTAATTTGATATGAGCTTCGATTTGATATATTATAATAGTGGTTTCGATACCCGAGTTAAAAGATATCTCCCTTGAAAGTTGTAACTCATATTTACCAAATGTTTTGTTTTTTTTGAAAATGTGAACAACATCCACTTTCTTTTTCTCTTCTCTTATTTTTTTTTGAAGAAAAGATACTTATTGGAAATATAAATGAACAAACCTAGGTTCGCACCAATATCTCCTGTATAGCTCTATTGAATTAAACCAGAAGTAAGAAAAATGAAAATGGTGCGTCAAAAACTTTAAACACTCGTTAAGTGATGTAAATGATGTAATTTGGGTACAAAAACGATTTTCCTGGGTGGGACCAAAACATATTGTGTAATTTGATACGAGCTTCGATTTGATATATTATAATAGTGGTTTCGGTAGCCGAGACAAAAGATATCTCCGTTTAAAGTTGTAACTCATATTTACCAAATGTTTTGTTGTTTTTGAAAATGTGAACGACATCCTCTTTCTTTTTCTCTTCTCTTATTTTTTTTGAAGAATAGAGACTTATTGGAAATATAAATCAACAACCTTAGGTCGGCACCAATATCTCCTGTATAGCTCTATTGAATTAAACCAGAAGTAAGAAAAATGAAAATGGTGCGTCAAAAACTTTAAACACTCGTTAAGTGATGTAAATGATGTAATTTGGGTACAAAAACGATTATCCGGGGCGGGTCCAAAACATATTGTGTAATTTGATACGAGCTTCGATTTGATATATTATAATAGTGGTTTCGGTAGCCGAGACAAAAGATATCTCCGTTTAAAGTTGTAACTCATATTTACCAAATGTTTTGTTGTTTTTGAAAATGTGAACGACATCCTCTTTCCTTTTCTCTTCTCTTATTTTTTTTTGAAGAATAGAGACTTATTGGAAATATAAATCAACAACCTTAGGTCGGCACCAATATCTCCTGTATAGCTCTATTGAATTAAACCAGAAGTAAGAAAAATGAAAATGGTGCGTCAAAAACTTTAAACACTCGTTAAGTGATGTAAACGATGTAATTTGGGTACAAAAACGATTTTCCTGGGCGGGACCAAAACATATTGTGTAATTTGATACGAGCTTCGATTTGATATATTATAATAGTAGTTTCGATAGCCGAGTAAAAAGATATCTCCGTTGAAAGTTGTAACTCATAGTTACCAAATGTTTTGTTGTTTTTAAAAATGTGAACGACATCCTCTTTCTTTTTCTCTTCTCTTATTTTTTTTTTGAAGAATAGAGACTTATTGGAAATATAAATCAACAACGTTAGGTCGGCACCAATATCTCTTGTATAGCTCTATTGAATTAAACCAGAAGTAAGAAAAATGAAAATGGTGCGTCAAAAACTTTAAACACTCGTTAAGTGATGTAAATGATGTAATTTGGGTACAAAAACGATTTTCCTGGGCGGGACCAAAACATATTGTGTAATTTGATACGAGCTTCGATTTGATATATTATAATAGTGGTTTCGGTAGCCAAGACAAAAGATATCTCCGTTTAAAGTTGTAACTCATATTTACCAAATGTTTTGTTGTTTTTGAAAATGTGAACGACATCCTCTTTCTTTTTCTCTTCTCTTATTTTTTTTTGAAGAATAGAGGCTTATTGGAAATATAAATCAACAACCTTAGGTCGGCACCAATATCTCCTGTATAGCTCTATTGAATTAAACCAGAAGTAAGAAAAATGAAAATGGTGCGTCAAAAACTTTAAACACACGTTAAGTGATGTAAACGATGTAATTTGGGTACAAAAACGATTTTCCTGGGCGGGACCAAAACATATTGTGTAATTTGATACGAGCTTCGATTTGATATATTATAATAGTAGTTTCCATAGCCGAGTAAAAAGATATCTCCGTTGAAAGTTGTAACTCATAGTTACCAAATGTTTTGTTGTTTTTGAAAATGTGAACGACATCCTCTTTCTTTTTCTCTTCTCTTATTTTTTTTTTTTTGAAGAATAGAGACTTATTGGAAATATAAATCAACAACGTTAGGTCGGCACCAATATCTCTTGTATAGCTCTATTGAATTAAACCAGAAGTAAGAAAAATGAAAATGGTGCGTCAAAAACTTTAAACACTCGTTAAGTGATGTAAACTATGTAATTTGGGTACAAAACGATTTTCTGGGGCGGGACCAAAATATATTGTGTAATTTGATATGAGCTTCGATTTAATATATTATAATAGTGGTTTCGATACCCGAGTCAAAAGATATCTCCGTTGAAAGTTGTAACTCATATTTACCAAATGTTTTGTTGTTTTTGAAATTGTGAACGACATCCACTTTCTTTTTCTCTTCTCTTATTTTTTTTTGAAGCAAACAGACTTATTGGAAATATAAATCAACAACCCTAGGTCGGCAGCAATATCTCCTGTATAGCTCTATTGAATTAAACCAGAAGTAAGAAAAATGAAAATGGTGCGTCAAAAACTGTAAACACTCGGTAAGTGATGTAAACGATCTAAGTTGGGTACAAAAACGATTTTTCTGGGCGGGACCAAAACATATTGTGTAATTTGATACGAGCTTCGATTTGATATATTATAATAGTGGTTTCGGTAGCCGAGTCAAAAGATATCTCCGTTGAAATTTGTAACTCATATTTACGAAATGTTTTGTTGTTTTTGAAAATGTGAATGACATCCTCTTTCTTTTTCTCTTCTCTTATTTTTATTTTGAAGAAAAGAGACTTATTAGAAATATAAATAAACAACCCTAGGACCGCACCATTAACTCCTGTATAGCTCTATTGTATTAAACCAGAAGTAAGAAAAATGAAAATGGTGCGTCAAAAACTTTAAACACTCGATAAATGAGGTAAACGTTGTAAGTTGGATACAAAAACGATTTTCCTGGGCAGGGCCAAAATATATTGTGTAATGTTATACGAGCTTCGATTTGATATATTATAGTAGTGGTTTCGATACCCGAGTCAAAAGATATCTCCGTTTTAAGTTGTAACTCATATTTACCAAATGTTTTGTTGTTTTTGAAAATGTGAACGACATCCTCTTTCTTTTTCTCTTCTCTTATTTTTTTTTTTGAAGAAAAGAGACTTATTGGAAATATAAATAATAAACCCTAGGTTGGCACCATTATCTCCTGTATAGATCTATTGAATTAAACTAGAAGTAAGAAAAATGAAAATGATGCGTCAAAAACTTTAAACACTCGATAAGTGAGTTAAACGATGTAATTTGGGTACAAAAACGATTTTACTGGTCGGGACCACAACATATTGTGTAATTTGATACGAGCTTCAATTTGATATATTATAATAGTGGTTTCGATAGCCGAGTCAAAAGATATCTCCGTTGAAAGTTGTAACTCATATAAACCAAATGTTTTGTTGTTTTTGAAAATGTGAACGACATCCTCTTTCTTTTTCTCTTCTCTTATTTTTTTTGAAGAACAGAGACTTATTGGAAATATAAATAAACAACCCTAGGTTGGCACCATTATCTCCTGTATAGCTCTATTGAATTAAAACCATAAGTAAGAAAAATGAAAATGATGCGTCAAAAACTTCAAAAACTGGATAAGTGAGTTAAACGAAGTAATTTGTTTACAAAAAGATTTTCCTGGGCAGGACCAAAATATATTGTGTAATTTGATACGAGCTTCGATTTGATATATTATAATAGTGGTTTCGATACCCGAGTCAAAAGATATCTCATTTGAAAGTTGTAACTCATATTAAAAAAATGTTTTTTTGTTTTTGAAAATGTGAACGACATCCTCTTTCTTTTTCTCTTCTCTTATTTGTTTTTGAAGAAAAGAGACTTATTAGAAATATAAATAAACAACCCTAGGTCGGCACCATTATCTCCTGTATAGCTCTATTGAATTAAACCAGAAGTAAGAAAACTGAAAATGGTGCGTCAAAAACTTTAAACACTCGATAAGTGAGGTAAACGTTGTAAGTTGGGTACAAAAACGATTTTCTTGGGCGGGGCCAAAATATATTGTGTAATTTGATACGAGCTTCGATTTGATATATTATAGTAGTGGTTTCGATACCCGAGTCAAAAGATATCTCCGTTTTAAGTTGTAACTCATATTTACCAAATGTTTTGTTGTTTTTGAAAATGTGAACGACATCCTCTTTCTTTTTCTCTTCTCTTATTTTTTTTTTAAGAAAAGAGACTTATTGGAAATATAAATAATAAACCCTAGGTTGGCACCATTATCTCCTGTATAGATCTATTGAATTAAACTAGAAGTAAGAAAAATGAAAATGATGCGTCAAAAACTTTAAACACTCGATAAGTGAGTTAAACGATGTAATTTGGGTACAAAAACGATTTTACTGGTCGGGACCACAACATATTGTGTAATTTGATACGAGCTTCAATTTGATATATTATAATAGTGGTTTCGATAGCCGAGTCAAAAGATATCTCCGTTGAAAGTTGTAACTCATATAAACCAAATGTTTTGTTGTTTTTGAAAATGTGAACGACATCCTCTTTCTTTTTCTCTTCTCTTATTTTTTTTGAAGAACAGAGACTTATTGGAAATATAAATAAACAACCCTAGGTTGGCACCATTATCTCCTGTATAGCTCTATTGAATTAAAACCATAAGTAAGAAAAATGAAAATGATGCGTCAAAAACTTCAAAAACTGGATAAGTGAGTTAAACGAAGTAATTTGGGTACAAAAAGATTTTCCTGGGCAGGACCAAAATATATTGTGTAATTTGATACGAGCTTCGATTTGATATATTATAATAGTGGTTTCGATACCCGAGTCAAAAGATATCTCATTTGAAAGTTGTAACTCATATTAAAAAAAAGTTTTTTTGTTTTTGAAAATGTGAACGACATCCTCTTTCTTTTTCTCTTCTCTTATTTGTTTTTGAAGAAAAGAGACTTATTAGAAATATAAATAAACAACCCTAGGTCGGCACCATTATCTCCTGTATAGCTCTATTGAATTAAACCAGAAGTAAGAAAAATGAAAATGGTGCGTCAAAAACTGTAAACACTCGGTAAGTGATGTAAACGATCTAAGTTGGGTACAAAAACGATTTTTCTGGGCGGGACCAAAACATATTGTGTAATTTGATACGAGCTTCGATTTGATATATTATAATAGTGGTTTCGGTAGCCGAGTCAAAAGATATCTCCGTTGAAATTTGTAACTCATATTTACGAAATGTTTTGTTGTTTTTGAAAATGTGAACGACATCCTCTTTCTTTTTCTCTTCTCTTATTTTTTTTTGAAGAATAGAGACTTATTGGAAATATAAATCAACAACCCTAGGACCGCACCAATATCTCCTGTATAGCTCTATTGAATTAAACCAGAAGTAAGAAAAATGAAAATGGTGCGTCAAAAACTTTAAACACTCGATAAATGAGGTAAACGTTGTAAGTTGGATACAAAAACGATTTTCCTGGGCAGGGCCAAAATATATTGTGTAATGTTATACGAGCTTCGATTTGATATATTATAGTAGTGGTTTCGATACCCGAGTCAAAAGATATCTCCGTTTTAAGTTGTAACTCATATTTACCAAATGTTTTGTTGTTTTTGAAAATGTGAACGACATCCTCTTTCTTTTTCTCTTCTCTTATTTTTTTTTTTTTTGAAGAAAAGAGACTTATTGGAAATATAAATAATAAACCCTAGGTTGGCACCATTATCTCCTGTATAGATCTATTGAATTAAACTAGAAGTAAGAAAAATGAAAATGATGCGTCAAAAACTTTAAACACTCGATAAGTGAGTTAAACGATGTAATTTGGGTACAAAACCGATTTTACTGGTCGGGACCACAACATATTGTGTAATTTGATACGAGCTTCAATTTGATATATTATAATAGTGGTTTCGATACCCGAGTCAAAAGATATCTCCGTTGAAAGTTGTAACTCATATAAACCAAATGTTTTGTTGTTTTTGAAAATGTGAACGACATCCTCTTTCTTTTTCTCTTCTCTTATTTTTTTTGAAGAACAGAGACTTATTGGAAATATAAATAATCAACCCTAGGTTGGCACCATTATCTCCTGTATAGCTCTATTGAATTAAAACCATAAGTAAGAAAAATGAAAATGATGCGTCAAAAACTTCAAAAACTGGATAAGTGAGTTAAACGAAGTAATTTGGGTACAAAAAGATTTTCCTGGGCAGGACCAAAATATATTGTGTAATTTGATACGAGCTTCGATTTGATATATTATAATAGTGGTTTCGATACCCGAGTCAAAAGATATCTCATTTGAAAGTTGTAACTCATATTAAAAAAATGTTTTTTTGTTTTTGAAAATGTGAACGACATCCTCTTTCTTTTTCTCTTCTCTTATTTTTTTTTGAAGAAAAGAGACTTATTAGAAATATAAATAAACAACCCTAGGTCGGCACCATTATCTCCTGTATAGCTCTATTGAATTAAACCAGAAGTAAGAAAAATGAAAATGGTGCGTCAAAAACTGTAAACACTCGGTAAGTGATGTAAACGATCTAAGTTGGGTACAAAAACGATTTTTCTGGGCGGGACCAAAACATATTGTGTAATTTGATACGAGCTTCGATTTGATATATTATAATAGTGGTTTCGGTAGCCGAGTCAAAAGATATCTCCGTTGAAATTTGTAACTCATATTTACGAAATGTTTTGTTGTTTTTGAAAATGTGAATGACATCCTCTTTCTTTTTCTCTTCTCTTATTTTTATTTTGAAGAAAAGAGACTTATTAGAAATATAAATAAACAACCCTAGGTTGGCACCATTATCTCCTGTATAGCTCTATTGAATTAAACCAGAAGTAAGAAAAATGAAAATGGTGCGTCAAAAACTTTAAACACTCGTTAAGTGATGTAAACGATGTAATTTGGGTACAAAAACGATTTTCCTGGGCGGCACCAAAACATATTGTGTAATTTGATACGAGCTTCGATTTGATATATTATAATAGTGGTTTCGGTAGCCGAGTCAAAAGATATCTCCGTTTAAAGTTGTAACTCATATTTACCAAATGTTTTGTTGTTTTTGAAAATGTGAATGACATCCTCTTTCTTTTTCTCTTCTCTTATTATTATTTTGAAGAATAGAGGCTTATTGGAAATATAAATAAACAACTCTAGGACCGCACCATTAACTCCTGTATAGCTCTATTGTATTAAACCAGAAGTAAGAAAAATGAAAATGGTGCGTCAAAAACTTTAAACACTCGTTAAGTGATGTAAACGATGTAATTTGGGTACAAAATGATTTTCTTGGGCGGGACCAAAATATATTGTGTAATTTGATATGAGCTTCGATTTGATATATTATAATAGTGGTTTCGATACCCGAGTTAAAAGATATCTCCCTTGAAAGTTGTAACTCATATTTACCAAATGTTTTGTTTTTTTTGAAAATGTGAACAACATCCACTTTCTTTTTCTCTTCTCTTATTTTTTTTGAAGAAAAGATACTTATTGGAAATATAAATGAACAAACCTAGGTTCGCACCAATATCTCCTGTATAGCTCTATTGAATTAAACCAGAAGTAAGAAAAATGAAAATGGTGCGTCAAAAACTTTAAACACTCGTTAAGTGATGTAAATGATGTAATTTGGGTACAAAAACGATTTTCCTGGGCGGGACCAAAACATATTGTGTAATTTGATACGAGCTTCGATTTGATATATTATAATAGTGGTTTCGGTAGCCGAGACAAAAGATATATCCGTTTAAAGTTGTAACTCATATTTACCAAATGTGTTGTTGTTTTTGAAAATGTGAACGACATCCTCTTTCTTTTTCTCTTCTCTTATTTTTTTTTGAAGAATAGAGACTTATTGGAAATATAAATCAACAACCTTAGGTCGGCACCAATATCTCCTGTATAGCTCTATTGAATTAAACCAGAAGTAAGAAAAATGAAAATGGTGCGTCAAAAACTTTAAACACTCGTTAAGTGATGTAAACGATGTAATTTGGGTACAAAACGATTTTCTGGGGCGGGACCAAAATATATTGTGTAATTTGATATGAGCTTCGATTTAATATATTATAATAGTGGTTTCGATACCCGAGTCAAAAGATATCTCCGTTGAAAGTTGTAACTCATATTTACCAAATGTTTTGTTGTTTTTGAAATTGTGAACGACATCCACTTTCTTTTTCTCTTCTCTTATTTTTTTTTGAAGCAAACAGACTTATTGGAAATATAAATCAACAACCCTAGGTCGGCACCAATATCTCCTGTATAGCTCTATTGAATTAAACCAGAAGTAAGAAAAATGAAAATGGTGCGTCAAAAACTGTAAACACTCGGTAAGTGATGTAAACGATCTAAGTTGGGTACAAAAACGATTTTTCTGGGCGGGACCAAAACATATTGTGTAATTTGATACGAGCTTCGATTTTTATATATTATAATAGTGGTTTCGGTAGCCGAGTCAAAAGATATCTCCGTTGAAATTTGTAACTCATATTTACGAAATGTTTTGTTGTTTTTGAAAATGTGAATGACATCCTCTTTCTTTTTCTCTTCTCTTATTTTTATTTTGAAGAAAAGAGACTTATTAGAAATATAAATAAACAACCCTAGGACCGCACCATTAACTCCTGTATAGCTCTATTGTATTAAACCAGAAGTAAGAAAAATGAAAATGGTGCGTCAAAAACTTTAAACACTCGATAAGTGAGGTAAACGTTGTAAGTTGGGTACAAAAACGATTTTCTTGGGCGGGGCCAAAATATATTGTGTAATTTGATACGAGCTTCGATTTGATATATTATAGTAGTGGTTTTGATACCCGAGTCAAAAGATATCTCCGTTTTAAGTTGTAACTCATATTTACCAAATGTTTTGTTGTTTTTGAAAATGTGAACGACATCCTCTTTCTTTTTCTCTTCTCTTATTTTTTTTTTTTTAAGAAAAGAGACTTATTGGAAATATAAATAATAAACCCTAGGTTGGCATAATTATCTCCTGTATAGATCTATTGAATTAAACTAGAAGTAAGAAAAATGAAAATGATGCGTCAAAAACTTTAAACACTCGATAAGTGAGTTAAACGATGTAATTTGGGTACAAAAACGATTTTACTGGTCGGGACCACAACATATTGTGTAATTTGATACGAGCTTCAATTTGATATATTATAATAGTGGTTTCGATACCCGAGTCAAAAGATATCTCCGTTGAAAGTTGTAACTCATATAAACCAAATGTTTTGGTTTTTTTGAAAATGAGAACGACATCCTCTTTCTTTTTCTCTTCTCTTATTTTTTTTTGAAGAACAGAGACTTATTGGAAATATAAATAAACAACCCTAGGTTGGCACCATTATCTCCTGTATAGCTCTATTGAATTAAAACCATAAGTAAGAAAAATGAAAATGATGCGTCAAAAACTTCAAAAACTGGATAAGTGAGTTAAACGAAGTAATTTGGGTACAAAAAGATTTTCCTGGGCAGGACCAAAATATATTGTGTAATTTGATACGAGCTTCGATTTGATATATTATAATAGTGGTTTCGATACCCGAGTCAAAAGATATCTCATTTGAAAGTTGTAACTCATATTAAAAAAATGTTTTTTTGTTTTTGAAAATGTGAACGACATCCTCTTTCTTTTTCTCTTCTCTTATTTATTTTTTGAAGAAAAGAGACTTATTAGAAATATAAATAAACAACCCTAGGTCGGCACCATTAACTCCTGTATAGCTCTATTGAATTAAACCAGAAGTAAGAAAAATGAAAATGGTGCGTCAAAATCTGTAAACACTCGGTAAGTGATGTAAACGATCTAAGTTGGGTACAAAAATGATTTTTCTGGGCGGGACCAAAACATATTGTGTAATTTGATACGAGCTTCGATTTGATATATTATAATAGTGGTTTCGGTAGCCGAGTCAAAAGATATCTCCGTTGAAATTTGTAACTCATATTTACGAAATGTTTTGTTGTTTTTGAAAATGTGAATGACATCCTCTTTCTTTTTCTCTTTTCTTATTTTTATTTTGAAGAAAAGAGACTTATTAGAAATATAAATAAACAACCCTAGGACCGCACCATTAACTCCTGTATAGCTCTATTGTATTAAACCAGAAGTAAGAAAAATGAAAATGGTGCGTCAAAAACTTTAAACACTCGTTAAGTGATGTAAACGATGTAATTTGGGTACAAAATGATTTTCTTGGGCGGGACCAAAATATATTGTGTAATTTGATATGAGCTTCGATTTGATATATTATAATAGTGGTTTCGATACCCGAGTTAAAAGATATCTCCCTTGAAAGTTGTAACTCATATTTACCAAATGTTTTGTTTTTTTTGAAAATGTGAACAACATCCACTTTCTTTTTCTCTTCTCTTATTTTTTTTGAAGAAAAGATACTTATTGGAAATATAAATGAACAAACCTAGGTTCGCACCAATATCTCCTGTATAGCTCTATTGAATTAAACCAGAAGTAAGAAAAATGAAAATGGTGCGTCAAAAACTTTAAACACTCGTTAAGTGATGTAAATGATGTAATTTGGGTACAAAAACGATTTTCCTGGGCGGGACCAAAACATATTGTGTAATTTGATACGAGCTTCGATTTGATATATTATAATAGTGGTTTCGGTAGCCGAGACAAAAGATATCTCCGTTTAAAGTTGTAACTCATATTTACCAAATGTTTTGTTGTTTTTGAAAATGTGAACGACATCCTCTTTCTTTTTCTCTTCTCTTATTTTTTTTGAAGAATAGAGACTTATTGGAAATATAAATCAACAACCTTAGGTCGGCACCAATATCTCCTGTATAGCTCTATTGAATTAAACCAGAAGTAAGAAAAATGAAAATGGTGCGTCAAAAACTTTAAACACTCGTTAAGTGATGTAACCGATGTAATTTGGGTACAAAATGATTTTCTTGGGCGGGACCAAAATATATTGTGTAATTTGATATGAGCTTCGATTTGATATATTATAATAGTGGTTTCGATACCCGAGTTAAAAGATATCTCCCTTGAAAGTTGTAACTCATATTTATCAAATGTTTTGTTGTTTTTGAAAATGTGAACAACATTCACTTTCTTTTTCTCTTCTCTTATTTTTTTTTGAAGAATAGGGACTTATTGGAAATATAAATCAACAACCCTAGGTCGGCACCAATATCTCCTGTATAGCTCTATTGAATTAAACCAGAAGTAAGAAAAATGAAAATGGTGCGTCAAAAACTTTAAACACTCGTTAAGTGATGTAAATGATGTAATTTGGGTACAAAAACGATTTTCCTGGGCGGGACCAAAACATATTGTGTAATTTGATACGAGCTTCGATTTTTATATATTATAATAGTGGTTTCGGTAGCCGAGTCAAAAGATATCTCCGTTGAAATTTGTAACTCATATTTACGAAATGTTTTGTTGTTTTTGAAAATGTGAATGACATCCTCTTTCTTTTTCTCTTCTCTTATTTTTATTTTGAAGAAAAGAGACTTATTAGAAATATAAATAAACAACCCTAGGACCGCACCATTAACTCCTGTATAGCTCTATTGTATTAAACCAGAAGTAAGAAAAATGAAAATGGTGCGTCAAAAACTTTAAACACTCGATAAGTGAGGTAAACGTTGTAAGTTGGGTACAAAAACGATTTTCTTGGGCGGGGCCAAAATATATTGTGTAATTTGATACGAGCTTCGATTTGATATATTATAGTAGTGGTTTTGATACCCGAGTCAAAAGATATCTCCGTTTTAAGTTGTAACTCATATTTACCAAATGTTTTGTTGTTTTTGAAAATGTGAACGACATCCTCTTTCTTTTTCTCTTCTCTTATTTTTTTTTTTTTAAGAAAAGAGACTTATTGGAAATATAAATAATAAACCCTAGGTTGGCATAATTATCTCCTGTATAGATCTATTGAATTAAACTAGAAGTAAGAAAAATGAAAATGATGCGTCAAAAACTTTAAACACTCGATAAGTGAGTTAAACGATGTAATTTGGGTACAAAAACGATTTTACTGGTCGGGACCACAACATATTGTGTAATTTGATACGAGCTTCAATTTGATATATTATAATAGTGGTTTCGATACCCGAGTCAAAAGATATCTCCGTTGAAAGTTGTAACTCATATAAACCAAATGTTTTGGTTTTTTTGAAAATGAGAACGACATCCTCTTTCTTTTTCTCTTCTCTTATTTTTTTTTGAAGAACAGAGACTTATTGGAAATATAAATAAACAACCCTAGGTTGGCACCATTATCTCCTGTATAGCTCTATTGAATTAAAACCATAAGTAAGAAAAATGAAAATGATGCGTCAAAAACTTCAAAAACTGGATAAGTGAGTTAAACGAAGTAATTTGGGTACAAAAAGATTTTCCTGGGCAGGACCAAAATATATTGTGTAATTTGATACGAGCTTCGATTTGATATATTATAATAGTGGTTTCGATACCCGAGTCAAAAGATATCTCATTTGAAAGTTGTAACTCATATTAAAAAAATGTTTTTTTGTTTTTGAAAATGTGAACGACATCCTCTTTCTTTTTCTCTTCTCTTATTTATTTTTTGAAGAAAAGAGACTTATTAGAAATATAAATAAACAACCCTAGGTCGGCACCATTAACTCCTGTATAGCTCTATTGAATTAAACCAGAAGTAAGAAAAATGAAAATGGTGCGTCAAAATCTGTAAACACTCGGTAAGTGATGTAAACGATCTAAGTTGGGTACAAAAATGATTTTTCTGGGCGGGACCAAAACATATTGTGTAATTTGATACGAGCTTCGATTTGATATATTATAATAGTGGTTTCGGTAGCCGAGTCAAAAGATATCTCCGTTGAAATTTGTAACTCATATTTACGAAATGTTTTGTTGTTTTTGAAAATGTGAATGACATCCTCTTTCTTTTTCTCTTTTCTTATTTTTATTTTGAAGAAAAGAGACTTATTAGAAATATAAATAAACAACCCTAGGACCGCACCATTAACTCCTGTATAGCTCTATTGTATTAAACCAGAAGTAAGAAAAATGAAAATGGTGCGTCAAAAACTTTAAACACTCGTTAAGTGATGTAAACGATGTAATTTGGGTACAAAATGATTTTCTTGGGCGGGACCAAAATATATTGTGTAATTTGATATGAGCTTCGATTTGATATATTATAATAGTGGTTTCGATACCCGAGTTAAAAGATATCTCCCTTGAAAGTTGTAACTCATATTTACCAAATGTTTTGTTTTTTTTGAAAATGTGAACAACATCCACTTTCTTTTTCTCTTCTCTTATTTTTTTTGAAGAAAAGATACTTATTGGAAATATAAATGAACAAACCTAGGTTCGCACCAATATCTCCTGTATAGCTCTATTGAATTAAACCAGAAGTAAGAAAAATGAAAATGGTGCGTCAAAAACTTTAAACACTCGTTAAGTG
The DNA here is from genome assembly GCA_037013495.1 of Hippophae tibetana. Taxonomy (NCBI): domain Eukaryota; kingdom Viridiplantae; phylum Streptophyta; class Magnoliopsida; order Rosales; family Elaeagnaceae; genus Hippophae; species Hippophae tibetana. The sequence continues at coordinate 2,589,985 of JAZDXN010000026.1, read as the reverse complement.
ATGTAAATGATGTAATTTGGGTACAAAAACGATTTTCCTGGGCGGGACCAAAACATATTGTGTAATTTGATACGAGCTTCGATTTGATATATTATAATAGTGGTTTCGGTAGCCGAGACAAAAGATATCTCCGTTTAAAGTTGTAACTCATATTTACCAAATGTTTTGTTGTTTTTGAAAATGTGAACGACATCCTCTTTCTTTTTCTCTTCTCTTATTTTTTTTTGAAGAATAGAGACTTATTGGAAATATAAATCAACAACCTTAGGTCGGCACCAATATCTCCTGTATAGCTCTATTGAATTAAACCAGAAGTAAGAAAAATGAAAATGGTGCGTCAAAAACTTTAAACACTCGTTAAGTGATGTAACCGATGTAATTTGGGTACAAAATGATTTTCTTGGGCGGGACCAAAATATATTGTGTAATTTGATATGAGCTTCGATTTGATATATTATAATAGTGGTTTCGATACCCGAGTTAAAAGATATCTCCCTTGAAAGTTGTAACTCATATTTATCAAATGTTTTGTTGTTTTTGAAAATGTGAACAACATTCACTTTCTTTTTCTCTTCTCTTATTTTTTTTTGAAGAATAGGGACTTATTGGAAATATAAATCAACAACCCTAGGTCGGCACCAATATCTCCTGTATAGCTCTATTGAATTAAACCAGAAGTAAGAAAAATGAAAATGGTGCGTCAAAAACTTTAAACACTCGTTAAGTGATGTAAATGATGTAATTTGGGTACAAAAACGATTTTCCTGGGCGGGACCAAAACATATTGTGTAATTTGATACGAGCTTCGATTTTTATATATTATAATAGTGGTTTCGGTAGCCGAGTCAAAAGATATCTCCGTTGAAATTTGTAACTCATATTTACGAAATGTTTTGTTGTTTTTGAAAATGTGAATGACATCCTCTTTCTTTTTCTCTTCTCTTATTTTTATTTTGAAGAAAAGAGACTTATTAGAAATATAAATAAACAACCCTAGGACCGCACAATTAACTCCTGTATAGCTCTATTGTATTAAACGAGAAGTAAGAAAAATGAAAATGGTGCGTCAAAAAACTTTAAACACTCGATAAGTGAGTTAAACGATGTAATTTGGGTACAAAAACGATTTTACTGGTCGGGACCACAAAATATTGTGTAATTTGATACGAGCTTCAATTTGATATATTATAATAGTAGTTTCGATACCCGAGTCAAAAGATATCTCCGTTGAAAGTTGTAACTCATATAAACCAAATGTTTTGGTTTTTTTGAAAATGTGAACGACATCCTCTTTCTTTTTCTCTTCTCTTATTTTTTTTTGAAGAACAGAGACTTATTGGAAATATAAATAAACAACCCTAGGTTGGCACCATTATCTCCTGTATAGCTCTATTGAATTAAAACCATAAGTAAGAAAAATGAAAATGATGCGTCAAAAACTTCAAAAACTGGATAAGTGAGTTAAACGAAGTAATTTGGGTACAAAAAGATTTTCCTGGGCAGGACCAAAATATATTGTGTAATTTGATACGAGCTTCGATTTTTATATATTATAATAGTGGTTTCGATACCCGAGTCAAAAGATATCTCATTTGAAAGTTGTAACTCATATTAAAAAAATGTTTTTTTGTTTTTGAAAATGTGAACGACATCCTCTTTCTTTTTCTCTTCTCTTATTTATTTTTTGAAGAAAAGAGACTTATTAGAAATATAAATAAACAACCCTAGGTCGGCACCATTAACTCCTGTATAGCTCTATTGAATTAAACCAGAAGTAAGAAAAATGAAAATGGTGCGTCAAAAACTGTAAACACTCGGTAAGTGATGTAAACGTTCTAAGTTGGGTACAAAAACGATTTTTCTGGGCGGGACCAAAACATATTGTGTAATTTGATACGAGCTTCGATTTGATATATTATAATAGTGGTTTCGGTAGCCGAGTCAAAAGATATCTCCGTTGAAATTTGTAACTCATATTTACGAAATGTTTTGTTGTTTTTGAAAATGTGAATGACATCCTCTTTCTTTTTCTCTTCTCTTATTTTTATTTTGAAGAAAAGAGACTTATTAGAAATATAAATAAACAACCCTAGGACCGCACCATTAACTCCTGTATAGCTCTATTGTATTAAACCAGAAGTAAGAAAACTGAAAATGGTGCGTCAAAAACTTTAAACACTCGATAAGTGAGGTAAACGTTGTAAGTTGGGTACAAAAACGATTTTCTTGGGCGGGGCCAAAATATATTGTGTAATTTGATACGAGCTTCGATTTGATATATTATAGTAGTGGTTTCGATACCCGAGTCAAAAGATATCTCCGTTTTAAGTTGTAACTCATATTTACCAAATGTTTTGTTGTTTTTGAAAATGTGAACGACATCCTCTTTCTTTTTCTCTTCTCTTATTTTTTTTTTTAAGAAAAGAGACTTATTGGAAATATAAATAATAAACCCTAGGTTGGCACCATTATCTCCTGTATAGATCTATTGAATTAAACTAGAAGTAAGAAAAATGAAAATGATGCGTCAAAAACTTTAAACACTCGATAAGTGAGTTAAACGATGTAATTTGGGTACAAAAACGATTTTACTGGTCGGGACCACAACATATTGTGTAATTTGATACGAGCTTCAATTTGATATATTATAATAGTGGTTTCGATACCCGAGTCAAAAGATATCTCCGTTGAAAGTTGTAACTCATATAAACCAAATGTTTTGGTTTTTTTGAAAATGTGAACGACATCCTCTTTCTTTTTCTCTTCTCTTATTTTTTTTTGAAGAACAGAGACTTATTGGAAATATAAATAAACAACCCTAGGTTGGCACCATTATCTCCTGTATAGCTCTATTGAATTAAAACAATAAGTAAGAAAAATGAAAATGATGCGTCAAAAACTTCAAAAACTGGATAAGTGAGTTAAACGAAGTAATTTGGGTACAAAAAGATTTTCCTGGGCAGGACCAAAATATATTGTGTAATTTGATACGAGCTTCGATTTGATATATTATAATAGTGGTTTCGATACCCGACTCAAAAGATATCTCATTTGAAAGTTGTAACTCATATTAAAAAAATATTTTTTTGTTTTTGAAAATGTGAACGACATCCTCTTTCTTTTTCTCTTCTCTTATTTATTTTTGAAGAAAAGAGACTTATTAGAAATATAAATAAACAACCTTAGGTCCGCACCATTAACTCCTGTATAGCTCTATTGAATTAAACCAGAAGTAAGAAAAATGAAAATGGTGCGTCAAAAACTGTAAACACTCGGTAAGTGATGTAAACGATCTAAGTTGGGTACAAAAACGATTTTTCTGGGCGGGACCAAAACATATTGTGTAATTTGATACGAGCTTCGATTTGATATATTATAATAGTGGTTTCGGTAGCCGAGTCAAAAGATATCTCCGTTGAAATTTGTAACTCATATTTACGAAATGTTTTGTTGTTTTTGAAAATGTGAATGACATCCTCTTTCTTTTTCTCTTCTCTTATTTTTATTTTGAAGAAAAGAGACTTATTAGAAATATAAATAAACAACCATAGGTTGGCACCATTATCTCCTATATAGCTCTATTGAATTAAACCAGAAGTAAGAAAAATGAAAATGGTGCGTCAAAAACTTTAAACACTCGTTAAGTGATGTAAACGATGTAATTTGGGTACAAAAACGATTTTCCTGGGCGGCACCAAAACATATTGTGTAATTTGATAAGAGCTTCGATTTGATATATTATAATAGTGGTTTCGGTAGCCGAGTAAAAAGATATCTCCGTTTAAAGTTGTAACTCATATTTACCAAATGTTTTGTTGTTTTTGAAAATGTGAACGACATCCTCTTTCTTTTTCTCTTCTCTTATTTTTTTTTTGAAGAATAGAGACTTATTGGAAATATAAATCAACAACGTTTGGTCGGCACCAATATCTCTTGTATAGCTCTATTGAATTAAACCAGAAGTAAGAAAATTGAAAATGGTGCGTCAAAAACTTTAAACACTCGTTAAGTGATGTAAACGATGTAATTTGGATACAAAACGATTTTCTGGGGCGGGACCAAAATATATTGTGTAATTTGATATGAGCTTCGATTTAATATATTATAATAGTGGTTTCGATACCCGAGTCAAAAGATATCTCCGTTGAAAGTTGTAACTCATATTTACCAAATGTTTTGTTGTTTTTGAAATTGTGAACGACATCCACTTTCTTTTTCTCTTCTCTTATTTTTTTTTGAAGCAAACAGACTTATTGGAAATATAAATCAACAACCCTAGGTCGGCACCAATATCTCCTGTATAGCTCTATTTAATTAAACCAGAAGTAAGAAAAATGAAAATGGTGCGTCAAAAACTGTAAACACTCGGTAAGTGATGTAAACGATCTAAGTTGGGTACAAAAACGATTTTTCTGGGCGGGACCAAAACATATTGTGTAATTTGATACGAGCTTCGATTTGATATATTATAATAGTGGTTTCGGTAGCCGAGTCAAAAGATATCTCCGTTGAAATTTGTAACTCATATTTACGAAATGTTTTGTTGTTTTTGAAAATGTGAATGACATCCTCTTTCTTTTTCTCTTCTCTTATTTTTATTTTGAAGAAAAGGGACTTATTAGAAATATAAATAAACAACCCTAGGACCGCACCATTAACTCCTGTATAGCTCTATTGTATTAAACCAGAAGTAAGAAAAATGAAAATGGTGCGTCAAAAACTTTAAACACTCGATAAGTGAGGTAAACGTTGTAAGTTGGGTACAAAAACGATTTTCTTGGGCGGGGCCAAAATATATTCTGTAATTTGATACGAGCTTCGATTTGATATATTATAGTAGTGGTTTCGATACCCGAGTCAAAAGATATCTCCGTTTTAAGTTGTAACTCATATTTACCAAATGTTTTGTTGTTTTTGAAAATGTGAACGACAACCTCTTTCTTTTTCTCTTCTCTTATTTTTTTTTTTTGAAGAAAAGAGACTTATTGGAAATATAAATAATAAACCCTAGGTTGGCACCATTATCTCCTGTATAGATCTATTGAATTAAACTAGAAGTAAGAAAAATGAAAATGATGCGTCAAAAACTTTAAACACTCGATAAGTGAGTTAAACGATGTAATTTGGGTACAAAAACGATTTTACTGGTCGGGACCACAACATATTGTGTAATTTGATACGAGCTTCAATTTGATATATTATAATAGTGGTTTCGATACCCGAGTCAAAAGATATCTCCGTTGAAAGTTGTAACTCATATAAACCAAATGTTTTGGTTTTTTTGAAAATGTGAACGACATCCTCTTTCTTTTTCTCTTCTCTTATTTTTTTTTGAAGAACAGAGACTTATTGGAAATATAAATAAACAACCCTAGGTTGGCACCATTATCTCCTGTATAGCTCTATTGAATTAAAACCATAAGTAAGAAAAATGAAAATGATGCGTCAAAAACTTCAAAAACTGGATAAGTGAGTTAAACGAAGTAATTTGGGTACAAAAAGATTTTCCTGGGCAGGACCAAAATATATTGTGTAATTTGATACGAGCTTCGATTTGATATATTATAATAGTGGTTTCGATACCCGAGTCAAAAGATATCTCATTTGAAAGTTGTAACTCATATTAAAAAAATGTTTTTTTGTTTTTGAAAATGTGAACGACATCCTCTTTCTTTTTCTCTTCTCTTATTTTTTTTTGAAGAAAAGAGACTTATTAGAAATATAAATAAACAACCCTAGGTCGGCACCATTAACTCCTGTATAGCTCTATTGAATTAAACCAGAAGTAAGAAAAATGAAAATGGTGCGTCAAAAACTGTAAACACTCGGTAAGTGATGTAAACGATCTAAGTTGGGTACAAAAACGATTTTTCTGGGCGGGACCAAAACATATTGTGTAATTTGATACGAGCTTCGATTTGATATATTATAATAGTGGTTTCGGTAGCCGAGTCAAAAGATATCTCCGTTGAAATTTGTAACTCATATTTACGAAATGTTTTGTTGTTTTTGAAAATGTGAATGACATCCTCTTTCTGTTTCTCTTCTCTTATTTTTATTTTGAAGAAAAGAGACTTATTAGAAATATAAATAAACAACCATAGGTTGGCACCATTATCTCCTATATAGCTCTATTGAATTAAACCAGAAGTAAGAAAAATGAAAATGGTGCGTCAAAAACTTTAAACAATCGTTAAGTGATGTAAACGATGTAATTTGGGTACAAAAACGATTTTCCTCGGCGGCACCAAAACATATTGTGTAATTTGATACGAGCTTCGATTTGATATATTATAGTAGTGGTTTCGATACCCGAGTCAAAAGATATCTCCGTTTTAAGTTGTAACTCATATTTACCAAATGTTTTGTTGTTTTTGAAAATGTGAACGACAACCTCTTTCTTTTTCTCTTCTCTTATTTTTTTTTTTTGAAGAAAAGAGACTTATTGGAAATATAAATAATAAACCCTAGGTTGGCACCATTATCTCCTGTATAGATCTATTGAATTAAACTAGAAGTAAGAAAAATGAAAATGATGCGTCAAAAACTTTAAACACTCGATAAGTGAGTTAAACGATGTCATTTGGGTACAAAAACGATTTTACTGGTCGGGACCACAACATATTGTGTAATTTGATACGAGCTTCAATTTGATATATTATAATAGTGGTTTCGATACCCGAGTCAAAAGATATCTCCGTTGAAAGTTGTAACTCATATAAACCAAATGTTTTGGTTTTTTTGAAAATGTGAACGACATCCTCTTTCTTTTTCTCTTCTCTTATTTTTTTTTGAAGAACAGAGACTTATTGGAAATATAAATAAACAACCCTAGGTTGGCACCATTATCTCCTGTATAGCTCTATTGAATTAAAACCATAAGTAAGAAAAATGAAAATGATGCGTCAAAAACTTCAAAAACTGGATAAGTGAGTTAAACGAAGTAATTTGGGTACAAAAAGATTTTCCTGGGCAGGACCAAAATATATTGTGTAATTTGATACGAGCTTCGATTTGATATATTATAATAGTGGTTTCGATACCCGAGTCAAAAGATATCTCATTTGAAAGTTGTAACTCATATTAAAAAAATGTTTTTTTGTTTTTGAAAATGTGAACGACATCCTCTTTCTTTTTCTCTTCTCTTATTTTTTTTTGAAGAAAAGAGACTTATTAGAAATATAAATAAACAACCCTAGGTCGGCACCATTAACTCCTGTATAGCTCTATTGAATTAAACCAGAAGTAAGAAAAATGAAAATGGTGCGTCAAAAACTGTAAACACTCGGTAAGTGATGTAAACGATCTAAGTTGGGTACAAAAACGATTTTTCTGGGCGGGACCAAAACATATTGTGTAATTTGATACGAGCTTCGATTTGATATATTATAATAGTGGTTTCGGTAGCCGAGTCAAAAGATATCTCCGTTGAAATTTGTAACTCATATTTACGAAATGTTTTGTTGTTTTTGAAAATGTGAATGACATCCTCTTTCTGTTTCTCTTCTCTTATTTTTATTTTGAAGAAAAGAGACTTATTAGAAATATAAATAAACAACCATAGGTTGGCACCATTATCTCCTATATAGCTCTATTGAATTAAACCAGAAGTAAGAAAAATGAAAATGGTGCGTCAAAAACTTTAAACAATCGTTAAGTGATGTAAACGATGTAATTTGGGTACAAAAACGATTTTCCTCGGCGGCACCAAAACATATTGTGTAATTTGATACGAGCTTCGATTTGATATATTATAATAGTGGTTTCGGTAGCCGAGTCAAAAGATATCTCCGTTTAAAGTTGTAACTCATATTTACCAAATGTTTTGTTGTTTTTGAAAATGTGAACGACATCCTCTTTCTTTTTCTCTTCTCTTATTTTTTTTTTGAAGAATAGAGACTTATTGGAAATATAAATCAACAACCTTAGGTCGGCACCAATATCTCCTGTATAGCTCTATTGAATTAAACCAGAAGTAAGAAAAATGAAAATGGTGCGTCAAAAACTTTAAACACTCGTTAAGTGATGTAACCGATGTAATTTGGGTACAAAATGATTTTCTTGGGCGGGACCAAAATATATTGTGTAATTTGATATGAGCTTCGATTTGATATATTATAATAGTGGTTTCGGTAGCCGAGTCAAAAGATATCTCCGTTTAAAGTTGTAACTCATATTTACCAAATGTTTTGTTGTTTTTGAAAATGTGAACAACATTCACTTTCTTTTTCTCTTCTCTTATTTTTTTTTGAAGAATAGAGACTTATTGGAAATATAAATCAAGAACCCTAGGTCGGCACCAATATCTCATGTATACCTCTATTGAATTAAACTAGAAGTAAGAAAAATGAAAATGGTTCGTCAAACACTTTAAACACTCGGTAAGTGATGTAAACGATGTAATTTGTGTACAAAACGATTTTCTTGGGCGGCACCAAATATATTGTGTAATTTCATATGAACTTCAATTTGATATATTATAATAGTGGTTTTGATACCCGAGTCAAAAGATATCTCTGTTGAAAGTTGTAACTCATATTTACCAAATGTTTTGTTGTTTTTGAAAATGTGAACGAAATCCTCTTTCTTTTTCTCTTCTCTTATTTTTTATTTTGAAGAAAAGAGACTTATTGGAAATATAAATCAACAACCCTAGGTCGGCACCAATATCTCCTGTATAGCTCTATTGAATTAAACCAGAAGTAAGAAGAATGAAAATGGTGCGTCAAAAACTTTAAACACTCGTTAAGTGATGTAAACGATGTAATTTGGGTACAAAAACGATTTTCCTGGGCGGGACCAAACCATATTGTGTAATTTGATACGAGCTTCGATTTGATATATTATAATAGTAGTTTCGAAAGCCGAGTAAAAAGATATCTCCGTTGAAAGTTGTAACTCATAGTTACCAAATGTTTTGTTGTTTTTGAAAATGTGAACGACATCCTCTTTCTTTTTCTCTTCTCTTATTTTTTTTTTGAAGAATAGAGACTTATTGGAAATATAAATCAGCAACGTTAGGTCGGCACCAATATCTCTTGTATAGCTCTATTGAATTAAACCAGAAGTAAGAAAATTGAAAATGGTGCGTCAAAAACTTTAAACACTCGTTAAGTGATGTAAACGATGTAATTTGGGTACAAAATGATTTTCTGGGGCGGGACCAAAATATATTGTGTAATTTGATATGAGCTTCGATTTAATATATTATAATAGTGGTTTCGATACCCGAGTCAAATGATATCTCCGTTGAAAGTTGTAACTCATATTTACCAAATGTTTTGTTGTTTTTGAAATTGTGAACGACATCCTCTTTCTTTTTCTCTTCTCTTATTTTTTTTGAAGCAAACAGACTTATTGGAAGTATAAATCAACAACCCTAGGTCGGCACCAATATCTCCTGTATAGCTCTATTGAATTAAACCAGAAGTAAGAAAAATGAAAATGGTGCGTCAAAAACTTTAAACACTCGGTAAGTAATGTAAACGATGTAATTTGTGTACAAAAACGATCTTCTTGGGCGGCACCAAATATATTATGTAATTTGATATGAGCTTCAATTTGATATATTATAATAGTTGTTTTGATACCCGAGTCAAAAGATATCTCCGTTGAAAGATGTAACTCATATTTACCAAATCTATTCTTATTTTTGAAAATGTGAACGACAACCTCTTTCTTTTTCTCTTCTCTTATTTTTTATTTTGAAGAAAAGAGACTTATTAAAAATATAAATAAACAACTCTAGGACCGCACCATTAACTCCTGTATAGCTCTATTGTATTAAACCAGAAGTAAGAAAAATTAAAATGGTGCGTCAAAAACTTTAAACACTCGTTAAGTGATGTAAACGATGTAATTTGGGTACAAAATGATTTTCTTGGGCGGGAACAAAATATATTGTGTAATTTGATATGAGCTTCGATTTGATATATTATAATAGTGGTTTCGATACCCGAGTTAAAAGATATCTCCCTTGAAAGTTGTAACTCATATTTACCAAATGTTTTGTTGTTTTTGAAAATGTGAACAACATCCACTTTCTTTTTCTCTTCTCTTATTTTTTTTTTGAAGAATAGGGACATATTGAAAATATAAATCAACAACCCTAGGTCGGCACCAATATCTCATTTATAGCTCTATTGAATTAAACAAGAAGTAAGAAAAATGAAAATGGTGCGTCAAAAACTTGAAACACTCGGTAAGTAATGTAAACGATGTAATTTGTGTACAAAAACGATTTTCTTGGGCGGCACCAAATATATTGTGTAATTTGATATGAGCTTCAATTTGATATATTATAATAGTTGTTTTGATACCCAAATCAAAAGATATGTCCGTTGAAAGTTGTAACTCATATTTACCAAATCTTTTGTTATTTTTGAAAATGTGAACGACATCCTCTTTCTTTTTCTCTTCTCTTATTTTTTATTTTGAAGAAAAGAGACTTATTAAAAATATAAATAAACAACTCTAGGACCGGACCATTAACTCCTGTATAGCTCTATTGTATTAAACCAGAAGTAAGAAAAATGAATATGGTGCGTCAAAAACTTTAAACACTCGATAAGTGAGGTAAACGTTGTAAGTTGGGTACAAAAAAGATTTTCCTGGGTGAGACCAAAATATATTGTGTAATTTGATACGAGCTTCAATTTGATATATTATAGTAGTGGTTTCGATACACGAGTTAAAAGATATCTCCGTTAAAAGTTGTAACACATATTTACCAAATGTTTTGTTGTTTTTGAAATTGTGAACGAAATCCTCTTTCTTTTTCTCTTCTCTTATTTTTTTTTGAAGAAAAGATACTTATTGGAAATATAAATGAACAAACCTAGGTTCGCACCAATATCTCCTGTATAGCTCTATTGAATTAAACCAGAAGTAAGAAAAATGAAAATGGTGCGTCAAAAACTTTAAACACTAGTTAAGTGATGTAAATAATGTAATTTAGGTACAAAAACGATTTTCCTGGGCGGGACCAAAACATATTGTGTAATTTGATACGAGCTTCGATTTGATATATTATAATAGTGGTTTCGGTAGCCGAGTCAAAAGATATCTCCGTTTAAAGTTGTAACTCATATTTACCAAATGTTTTGTTGTTTTTGAAAATGTGAACGACATCCTCTTTCTTTTTCTCTTCTCTTATTTTTTTTTTGAAGAATAGAGACTTATTGGAAATATAAATCAACAACCTTAGGTCGGCACCAATATCTCCTGTATAGCTCTATTGAATTAAACTAGAAGTAAGAAAAATGAAAATGGTGCGTCAAAAACTTTAAACACTCGTTAAGTGTTGTAAACGATGTAATTTGGGTACAAAATGATTTTCTTGGGCGGGACCAAAATATATTGTGTAATTTGATATGAGCTTCGATTTGATATATTATAATAGTGGTTTCGATACCCGAGTTAAAAGATATCTCCCTTGAAAGTTGTAACTCATATTTACCTAATGTTTTGTTGTTTTTGAAAATGTGAACAACATCCACTTTCTTTTTCTCTTCTCTTATTTTTTTTTGAAGAATAGAGACTTATTGGAAATATAAATCAACAACCCTAGGTCGGCACCAATATCTCATGTATAGCTCTATTGAATTAAACAAGAAGTAAGAAAAATGAAAATGGTGCGTCAAAAACTTTAAACACTCGGTAAGTAATGTAAACGATGTAATTTGTGTACAAAAACGATTTTCTTGGGCGGCACCAAATATATTGTGTAATTTGATATGAGCTTCAATTTGATATATTATAATAGTTTTTTTGATACCCGAGTCAAAAGATATCTCCGTTGAAAGTTGTAACTCATATTTATCAAATCTTTTGTTGTTTTTGAAATTGTGAACGACATCCTCTTTCTTTTTCTCTTCTCTTATTTTTTTTGAACCAAACAGACTTATTTTAAATATAAATCAACAACCCTAGGTCAGCACCAATATCTCCTGTATAGCTCTATTGAATTAAACTAGAAGTAAGAAAAATGAAAATGGTGCGTCAAAAACTATAAACACTCGGTAAGTAATGTAAACGATGTAATTTGTGTACAAAAACGATTTTTTTGGGCGGCACCAAATATATTGTGTAAATTGATATGAGCTTCAATTTGATATAATATAATAGTTGTTTTGATACCCGAGTCAAAAGATATGTCCGTTGAAAGTTGTAACTCATATTGACCAAATGTTTTGTTATTTTTGAAAATGTGAACGACAACCTCTTTCTTTTTCTCTTCTCTTATTTTTTATTTTGAAGAAAAGAGACTTATTAAAAATATAAATAAACAACTCTAGGTCCGCACCAATATCTCCTGTATAGCTCTATTGAATTAAACCAGAAGTAAGAAAAATGAAAATGATGCGTCAAAAACTGTAAACACTCGATAACTGAGTTAAAGGATGTAATTTGGGTACAAAAACGATTTTACTGGTCTGGACCACAACATATTGTGTAATTTGATACGAGCTTCGATTTGATATATTATAATAGTGGTTTCGATACCTGAGTCAAAAGATATCTCCGTTGAAAGTTGTAACTAATATTGACCAAATGTTTTGTTGTTTTTGAAAATGTGAACGACATCCTCTTTCTTTTTCTCTTCTCTTATTTTTTTTAAAGCAAACAGACTTATTGGAAATATAAATCAACAACCCTAGGTCGGCACCAATATCTCCTATATAGCTCTATTGAATTAAACCAGAAGTAAGAAAAATGAAAATGGTGCGTCAAAAACTTTAAACACTCGGTAAGTAATGTAAACGATGTAATTTGTGTACAAAAACGATTTTCTTGGGCGGGAGCAAAATATATTGTGTAATTTGATATGAGGTTCGATTTGATATATTATAATAGTGGTTTCGATACCCGAGTCAAAAGATATCTCCGTTGAAAGTTGTAACTCATATTTATAAAATCTTTTGTTGTTTTTGAAATTGTGAACGACATCCTCTTTCTTTTTCTCTTCTCTTATTTTTTTTTGAAGCAAACAGACTTATTGGAAATATAAATCAAAAACCCTAGGTCGGCACCAATATCTCCTGTATAGCTCTATTGAATTAAACTAGAAGTAAGAAAAATGAAAATGGTGCGTCAAAAACTTTAAACATTCGGTAAGTAATGTAAACGATGTAATTTGTGTACAAAAACGATTTTTTTGGGTGGCACCAAATATATTGTGTAATTTGATATGAGCTTCAATTTGATATAATATAATAGTTGTTTTGATACCCGAGTCAAAAGATATGTCCGTTGAAAGTTGTAACTCATATTGACCAAATGTTTTGTTATTTTTGAAAATGTGAACGACAACCTCTTTCTTTTTCTCTTCTCTTATTTTTTATTTTGAAGAAAAGAGACTTATTAAAAATATAAATAAAAAACTCTAGGACCGCACAATTAACTCCTTTATAGCTCTATTGTATTAAACCAGAAGTAAGAAAAATTAAAATGGTGCGTCAAAAACTTTAAACACTCGATAAGTGAGGTAAACGTTGTAAGTTGGGTACAAAAACGATTTTCCTGGGCGGGACCAAAATATATTGTGTAATTTGATACGAGCTTCGATTTGATATATTATAGTAGTGGTTTCGATACCCGAGTCAAAAGATATCTCCGTTGAAATTTGTAACTTATATTTACCAAATGTTTTGTTCTTTTTGAAAATGTGAACGACATCCTCTTTCTTTTTTTCTTCTCTTATTTTTTTTTGAAGAAAAGAGACTTATTAGAAATATAAATAAACAACCCTAGGTCGGCACCATTATCTCCTGTATAGCTTTATTGAATTAAACCAGAAGTAAGAAAAATGAAAATGGTGCGTCAAAAACTGTAAACACTCGGTAAGTGATGTAAACGATCTAAGTTGGGTACAAAAATTATTTTCCTGCGCGGGACCAAAACATATTGTGTAATTTGATACGAGCTTCGATTTGATATATTATAATAGTGGTTTCGGTAGCCGAGTCAAAAGATATCTCCGTTGAAAGTTGTAACACATATTTACCAAATGTTTTGTTGTTTTTGAAATTGTTAACGTCATCCTCTTTCTTTTTCTCTTCTCTTATTTTTTTTTGAAGAAAAGATACTTATTGGAAATATAAATCAACAAACCTAGGTCCGCACCAATATCTGCTGTATAGCTCTATTGAATTAAACCAGAAGTAAGAAAAATGAAAATGGTGCGTCAAAAACTTTAAACACTCGTTAAGTGATGTAAATGATGTAATTTGGGTACAAAAACGATTTTCCTGTTCGGGACCTAAACATATTGTGTAATTTGATATGAGATTCGATTTGATATATTATAATAGTGGTTTCGGTAGCCGAGTCAAAAGATATCCCCGTTGAAAGTTGTAACTCATATTTACCAAATGTTTTGTTGTTTTTGAAAATGTGAATGACATCCTCTTTCTTTTTCTCTTCTCTTATTTTTGTTTTGAAGAATATAGACTTATTGGAAATATAAATCAACAACCCTATGTCGGCACCAATATCTCCTGTATAGCTCTATTGAATTAAAACATAAGTAAGAAAAATGAAAATGATGCGTCAAAAACTTTAAACACTCTCTAAGTGATGTAAACGATGTAATTTGTGTACAAAACAATTTTCCTGGGCAGGACCAAAATATATTGTGTAATTTGTTATGAACTTCGATTTCATATATTATAATAGTGGTTTTGATACCCGAGTGAAAAGATATCTCCGTTGAAAGTTGTAACTCATATTTACCAAATATTTTGTTGTTTTTGAAATTGTGTACGAAATCCTCTTTCTTTTTCTCTTCCCTTATTTTTATTTTGAAGCAAATAGACTTATTGGAAATATAAATAAACAAACCTAGGTCCGCACCAATATCTCCTGTATAGCTCTATTCAATTAAACCAGAAATAAGAAAAATGAAAATAGTGCGTCAAAAACTTTAAACACTCGTTAAGTGATGTAAATGATGTAATTTGGGTAAAAAAAATATTTTCCTGGGCGGGACCATTACATATTGTGTAATTTGATACGAGCTTCGATTTGATATATTATAATAGTGGTTTCGGTAGCTGAGTCAAAAGATATATCCGTTTAAAGTTGTAACTCATATTTACCAAATGTTTTGTTGTTTTTGAAAATGTGAATGACATCCTCTTTCTTTTTCTCTTCTCTTATTATTGTTTTGAAGAATAGAGGCTTATTGGAAATATAAATCAACAACCCTATGTCGGCACCCATATCTCCTGTATAGCTCTATTGAATTAAACCAGAAGTAAGAAAAATGAAAATGGTGCGTCAAAAACTTTAAACACTCGTTAAGTGATGTAAACGATGTAATTTGTGTACAAAACGATTTTCCTGGGCGGTACCAAAATGTATTGTGTAATTTGATATGAGCTTCGATTTGATATATTATAATAGTGGTTTTGATACCCGAGTCAAAAGATATCTCCGTTGAAAGTTGTAACTCATATTTACCAAATGTTTTGTTGTTTTTGAAATTGTGAACGACATCCTCTTTCTTTTTCTCTTCTCTTATTTTTTTTTGAAGCAAACAGACTTATTGGAAATATAAATAAACAAACCTATGTTGGCACCATTATCTCCTGTATAGCTCTATTGAATTAAACCAGAAGTAAGAAAAATGAAAATGATGCGTCAAAAATTTAAATACTCGATAAGTGACTTAAACGATGTAATTTGGGTACAAAAACGATTTTCCTGGGTGGGACCAAAATATATTGTGTAATTTGATATGAGATTCGATTTGATATATTATAATAGTGGTTTCGGTAGCCAAGTCAAAAGATATCCCCGTTGAAAGTTGTAACTCATATTTACCAAATGTTTTGTTGTTTTTGAAATTGTGAACGAAATCCTCTTTCTTTTTCTCTTCCCTTATTTTTTTTGAAGCAAATAGACTTATTGGAAATATAAATAAAAAAACCTAGGTCCGCACCAATATCTCCTGTATAGCTCTATTGAATTAAACCAGAAGTAAGAAAAATGAAAATGGTGAGTCAAAAACTTTAAACACTCGTTAAGTGATGTAAATGATGTAATTTGGGTACAAAAAAGATTTTCCTGGGCAGGACCAAAACATATTGTGTAATTTGATACGAGCTTCGATTTGATATATTATAATAGTGGTTTCGGTAGCCGAGTCAAAAGATATCTCCGTTTAAAGTTGTAACTCATATTTACCAAATGTTTTGTTGTTTTTGAAAATGTGAATGACATCCACTTTCTTTTTCTCTTCTCTTATTATTGTTTTGAAGAATAGAGGCTTATTGGAAATATAAATCAAAAACCCTATGTCGGCACCCATATCTCCTGTATAGCTCTATGGAATTAAACCAGAAGTAAGAAAAATGAAAATGGTGCGTCAAAAACTTTAAACACTCGTTAAGTGATGTAAACGATGTAATTTGTGTACAAAACGATTTTCCTGGGTGGTACCAAAATATATTGTGTAATTTGATATGAGCTTCGATTTGATATATTATAATAGTGGTTTTGATACCCGAGTCAAAAGATATCTCTGTTGAAAGTTGTAACTCATATTTACCAAATGTTTTGTTGTTTTTGAAATTGTGAACGACATCCTCTTTCTTTTTCTCTTCTCTTATTTTTTTTTTGAAGCAAACAGACTTATTGGAAATATAAATAAACAAACCTATGTTGGCACCATTATCTCCTGTATAGCTCTATTGAATTAAACCAGAAGTAAGAAAAATGAAAATGATGCGTCAAAAACTTTAAATACTCGATAAGTGACTTAAACGATGTAATTTGGCTACAAAAACGATTTTCCTGGGTTTGACCAAAATATATTGTGTAATTTGATATGAGATTTGATTTGATATATTATAATAGTGGTTTCGGTAGCCAAGTCAAAAGATATCTCCGTTGAAATTTGTAACTCATATTTACCAAATGTTTTGTTGTTTTTGAAAATGTGAATGACATCCTCTTTCTTTTTCTCTTCTCTTATTTTTGTTTTGAAGAATATAGACTTATTGGAAATATAAATCAACAACCCTATGTCGGCACCAATATCTCCTGTATAGCTCTATTGAATTTAACCAGAAGTAAGAAAAATGAAAATGGTTCGTCAAAAACTTTAAACACTCGGTAAGTAATGTAAACGATGTAATTTGTGTACAAAAACGATTTTCTTGGGCGGCACCAAATATATAGTGTAATTTGATATGAGCTTCAATTTGATATATTATAAAAGTGGTTTTGATGCCCGAGTCAAAAGATATCTCCGTTGAAAGTTGTAACTCATATTTTAACAAATCTTTTGTTATTTTTGAAAATGTGAACGACAACCTTTTTCTTTTTTTCTTCTCTTATTTTTTATTTTGAAGAAAAGATACTTATTGAAAATATAAATAAACAACTCTAGGTCCGCACCAATATCTCCTGTATAGCTCTATTGAATTAAACCAGAAGTAAGAAAAATGAAAATGATGCGTCAAAAACTTTAAACACTCGATAAGTGAGTTAAACGATGTAATTTGGGTACAAAAACGATTTTACTGGTCGAGACCACAACATATTGGGTAATTTTATACGAGCTTCGATTTGATATATTATAATAGTGGTTTCGATACCTGAGTCAAAAGATATCTCCGTTGAAAGTTGTAACTCATATTGACCAAATATTTTGTTGTTTTTGAAAATGTGAACGACATCCTCTTTCTTTTTCTCTTCTCTTATTTTTTTTTGAAGCAAACAGACTTATTGGAAATATAAATCAACAACCCTAGGTCGGCACCAATATCTCCTATATAGCTCTATTGAATTAAACCAGAAGTAAGAAAAATGAAAATGGTGCGTCAAAAACTTTAAACACTCGGTAAGTAATGTAAACTATGTAATTTGTGTACAAAAACGATTTTCTTGGGCGGGACCAAAATATATTGTGTAATTTGATATGAGCTTCGATTTGATATATTATAATAGTGGTTTCGATACCCGAGTCAAAAGATATCTCTATTGAAAGTTGTAACTCATATTTATCAAATCTTTTGTTGTTTTTGAAATTGTGAAAGACATCCTCTTTCTTTTTCTCTTCTCTTATTTTTTTTTGAAGCAAACAGACTTATTGGAAATATAAATCAACAACCCTAGGTCGGCACCAATATCTCCTGTATAGCTCTATTGAATTAAACTAGAAGTAAGAAAAATGAAAATGGTGCGTCAAAAACTTTAAACACTCGGTAAGTAATGTAAACGATGTAATATGTGTACAAAAACGATTTTTTTGGGCGGGACCAAAATATATTGTGTAATTTGATATGAGCTTCAATTTGATATAATATAATAGTTGTTTTGATACCCGAGTCAAAAGATATGTCCGTTGAAAGTTGTAACTCATATTTACCAAATCTTTTGTTCTTTTTAAAAATGTGAACGACAACATCTTTCTTTTCCTCTTCTCTTATTTTTTATTTTGAAGAAAATAGACTTATTAAAAATATAAATAAACAACTCTAGGTCCGCACCAATATCTCCTGTATAGCTCTATTGAATTAAACTAGAAGTAAGAAAAATTAAAATGATGCGTCAAAAACTGTAAACACTCGGTAAGTGATGTAAACGATCTAAGCTGGGTACAAAAACGATTTTCCTGGGCGGGGCCAAAATATATTGTGTAATTTGATACGAGCTTCGATTTGATATATTATAATAGTGGTTTCGATACCCGAGTCAAAAGATATCTCCGTTTAAAGTTGTAACTCATATTTACCAAATGTTTTGTTGTTTTTGAAAATGTGAACGACATTCTCTTTCTTTTTCTCTTCTCTTATTTTTTTTTTGAAGAAAAGAGACTTATTGGAAATATAAATAAACAACCCAAGGTTGCCACCATTATCTGCTGTATAGCTCTATTGAATTAAACCAGAAGTAAGAAAAATGAAAATGGTGCGTCAAAAACTTTAAACACTCGGTAAGTGATGTAAATGATGTAATTTGGGTACAAAAACGATTTTCCTGGGTGGGACCAAAACATATTGTGTAATTTGATACAAGATTCCATTTGACATATTATAATAGTGGTTTCGGTAGCCGAGTCAAAAGATATCCCCGTTGAAAGTTGTAACACATATTTACCAAATGTTTTGGTGTTTTTGAAATTGTGAACGACATCCTCTTTCTTTTTCTCTTCTCTTATTTTTTTTTTGAAGAAAAGATACTTATTGGAAATATAAATAAACAAACCTAGGTCCGCACCAATATCTCCTGTATACCTCTATTGAATTAAACCAGAAGTAAGAAAAATGAAAATGGTGCATCAAAAACTTTAAACACTCGTTAAGTGATGTAAATGATGTAATTTGGGTACAAAAACGATTTGCTTTCGGGGGACCAAAACATATTGTGTAATTTGATACGAGCTTCGATTTGATATATTATAATAGTGGTTTTGATACCCGAGTCAAAAGATATCTCCGTTCAAAGTTGTAACTCATATTTACCAAATGTTTTGTTGTTTTTGAAAATGTGAATGACATCCTCTTTCTTTTTCTCTTCTCTTATTTTTGTTTTGAAGAATAGAGACTTATTGGAAATATAAATCAACAACCCTAGGTCCGCACCAATATCTCCTGTATAGCTCTATTGAATTAAACCAGAAGTAAGAAAAATGAAAATTATGCGTCAAAAACTTTAAACACTCGATAAGTGAGTTAAACGATGTAATTTGCGTACAAAAACGATTTTACTGGTCGGGACCACAACATATTTTGTAATTTGATACGAGCTTCGATTTGATATATTATAATAGTGGTTTCGATACCCGAGTCAAAAGATATCTCCGTTGAAAGTTGTAACTCATATTAACCAAATGTTTTGTTGTTTTTGAAAATGTGAACGACATCCTCTTTCTTTTTCTCTTCTCTTATTTTTTTTTGAAGAATAGAGACTTATTGGAAATATAAATCAACAACCTTAGGTCGGCACCAATATCTCCTGTATAGCTCTATTGAATTAAACTAGAAGTAAGAAAAATGAAAATGATGCGTCAAAAACTTTAAACACTCGATAAGTGAGTTAAACGATGTAATTTGGGTACAAAAACGATTTTACTGGTCGGGACAACAACATATTGTGTAATTTGATACGAGCTTCGATTTGATATATTATAATAGTGGTTTCGATACCCGAGTCAAAAGATATCTACGTTGAAAGTTGTAACTTATATTTACCAAATGTTTTGTTGTTTTTGAGAATGTGAACGACATCCTCTTTCTTTTTCTCTTCTCTTATTTTTTTTTTAAGAAAAGAGACTGATTAGAAATATAAATAAACAACCCTAGGTCGGCACCATTATCTCCTGTATAGCTTTATTGAATTAAACCAGAAGTAAGAAAAATGAAAATTGTGCGTCAAAAACTGTAAACACTCGGTAAGTGATGTAAACGATCTAAGTTGGGTACAAAAACGATTTTCCTGGGCGGGACCAAAATATATTGTGTAATTTGATACAAGCTTCGATTTGATATATTATAATAGTGCTTTCGATACCCGAGTCAAAAGATATCTCCGTTGAAAGTTGTAACACATATTTACCAAATGTTTTGTTGTTTTTGAAATTGTTAACGACATCCTCTTTCTTTTTCTCTTCTCTTATTTTTTTTTTGAAGAAAAGATACTTATTGGAAATATAAATCAACAAACCTAGGTCCGCACCAATATCTGCTGTATAGCTCTATTGAATTAAACGAGAAGTAAGAAAAATGAAAATGGTGCGTCAAAAACTTTAAACACTCGTTAAGTGATGTAAATGATGTAATTTGGGTACAAAAACGATTTTCCTGGGCGGGACCAAAACATATTGTGTAATTTGATACGAGATTCGATTTGATATATTATAATAGTGGTTTCGGTAGCCGAGTCAAAAGATATCCCCGTTGAAAGTTGTAACTCATATTTACCAAATGTTTTGGTGTTTTTGAAATTGTGAACGACATCCTCTTTCTTTTTCTCTTCTCTTATTTTTTTTTTGAAGAAAAGATACTTATTGGAAATATAAATAAACAAACCTAGGTCCGCACCAATATCTCCTGTATACCTCTATTGAATTAAACCAGAAGTAAGAAAAATGAAAATGGTGCATCAAAAACTTTAAACACTCGTTAAGTGATGTAAATGATGTAATTTGGGTACAAAAACGATTTGCTTTCGGGGGACCAAAACATATTGTGTAATTTGATACGAGCTTCGATTTGATATATTATAATAGTGGTTTTGATACCCGAGTCAAAAGATATCTCCGTTGAAAGTTGTAACTCATATTTACCAAATGTTTTGTTGTTTTTGAAAATGTGAATGACATCCTCTTTCTTTTTCTCTTCTCTTATTTTTGTTTTGAAGAATAGAGACTTATTGGAAATATAAATCAACAACCCTAGGTCCGCACCAATATCTCCTGTATAGCTCTATTGAATTAAACCAGAAGTAAGAAAAATGAAAATTATGCGTCAAAAACTTTAAACACTCGATAAGTGAGTTAAACGATGTAATTTGCGTACAAAAACGATTTTACTGGTCGGGACCACAACATATTTTGTAATTTGATATGAGCTTCGATTTGATATATTATAATAGTGGTTTCGATACCCGAGTCAAAAGATATCTCCGTTGAAAGTTGTAACTCATATTAACCAAATGTTTTGTTGTTTTTGAAAATGTGAACGACATCCTCTTTCTTTTTCTCTTCTCTTATTTTTTTTTGAAGAATAGAGACTTATTGGAAATATAAATCAACAACCTTAGGTCGGCACCAATATCTCCTGTATAGCTCTATTGAATTAAACTAGAAGTAAGAAAAATGAAAATGATGCGTCAAAAACTTTAAACACTCGATAAGTGAGTTAAACGATGTAATTTGGGTACAAAAACGATTTTACTGGTCGGGACAACAACATATTGTGTAATTTGATACGAGCTTCGATTTGATATATTATAATAGTGGTTTCGATACCCGAGTCAAAAGATATCTACGTTGAAAGTTGTAACTTATATTTACCAAATGTTTTGTTGTTTTTGAGAATGTGAACGACATCCTCTTTCTTTTTCTCTTCTCTTATTTTTTTTTTTAAGAAAAGAGACTTATTAGAAATATAAATAAACAACCCTAGGTCGGCACCATTATCTCCTGTATAGCTTTATTGAATTAAACCAGAAGTAAGAAAAATGAAAATTGTGCGTCAAAAACTGTAAACACTCGGTAAGTGATGTAAACGATCTAAGTTGGGTACAAAAACGATTTTCCTGGGCGGGACCAAAATATATTGTGTAATTTGATACAAGCTTCGATTTGATATATTATAATAGTGCTTTCGATACCCGAGTCAAAAGATATCTCCGTTGAAAGTTGTAACACATATTTA
This sequence comes from Hippophae tibetana, assembly GCA_037013495.1. Lineage (NCBI taxonomy): Eukaryota > Viridiplantae > Streptophyta > Magnoliopsida > Rosales > Elaeagnaceae > Hippophae > Hippophae tibetana. The sequence continues at coordinate 2,567,597 of JAZDXN010000026.1, read as the reverse complement.
CCAAATGTTTTGTTGTTTTTGAAATTGTTAACGACATCCTCTTTCTTTTTCTCTTCTCTTATTTTTTTTTTGAAGAAAAGATACTTATTGGAAATATAAATCAACAAACCTAGGTCCGCACCAATATCTGCTGTATAGCTCTATTGAATTAAACGAGAAGTAAGAAAAATAAAAATGGTGCGTCAAAAACTTTAAACACTCGTTAAGTGATGTAAATGATGTAATTTGGGTACAAAAACGATTTTCCTGGGCGGGACCAAAACATATTGTGTAATTTGATACGAGATTCGATTTGATATATTATAATAGTGGTTTCGGTAGCCGAGTCAAAAGATATCCCCGTTGAAAGTTGTAACTCATATTTACCAAATGTTTTGTTGTTTTTGAAAATGTGAATGACATCCTCTTTCTTTTTCTCTTCTCTTATTTTTGTTTTGAAGAATAGAGATTTATTGGAAATATAAATCAACAACCCTATGTCGGCACCAATATCTCCTGTAGAGCTCTATTGAATTAATCCAGAAGTAAGAAAAATGAAAATGGTGCGTCAAAAACTTTAAACACTCGTTAAGTGATGTAAACGATGTAATTTGTGTACAAAACGATTTTCCTGGGCAGGACCAAAATATAGTGTGTAATATGATATGAGCTTCAATTTGATATATTATAACAGTGGTTGCGATACCCGAGTCAAAAGATATATCCGTTGAAAGTTGTAACTCATATTTACCAAATCTTTTGTTGTTTTTGAAAATGTGAACGACAACCTCTTTCTTTTTCTCTTCTCTTATTTTTTATTTTGAAGAAAAGAGACTTATTAAAAATATAAATAAAAAACCCAAGGTTGCCACCAATATCTTCTGTATAGCTCTATTGAATTAAACCAGAAGTAAGAAAAATGAAAATGATGCGTCAAAAACTTTAAACACTCGATAAGTGAGTTAAACGATGTAATTTGCGTACAAAAACGATTTTACTGGTCGGGACCACAACATATTTTGTAATTTGATACGAGCTTCGATTTGATATATTATAATAGTGGTTTCGATACCCGAGTCAAAAGATATCTCCGTTGAAAGTTGTAACTCATATTAACCAAATGTTTTGTTGTTTTTGAAAATGTGAACGACATCCTCTTTCTTTTTCTCTTCTCTTATTTTTTTTTTGAAGAAAAGAGACTTATTGGAAATATAAATAAACAACCCTAGGTCGGCAGAAATATCTGTTGTATAGCTCTATTGAACTAAACCAGAAGTAAGAAAAATGAAAATGGTGCGTCAAAAACTTTAAACACTCGGTAAGTGATGTAAACGATGTAATTTGGGTACAAAAACGATTTTCCTAGGTGGGACCAAAACATATTGTGTAATTTGATACGAGATTCCATTTGATATATTATAATAGTGGTTTCGGTAGCCGAGTCAAAAGATATCCCCGTTGAAAGTTGTAACTCATATTTACCAAATGTTTTGTTGTTTTTGAAAATGTGAATGACATCCTCTTTCTTTTTCTCTTCTCTTATTTTTGTTTTGAAGAATAGAGACTTATTGGAAATATAAATCAACAACCCTATGTCGGCACCAATATCTCCTGTATAGCTCTATTGAATTAAAACAGAAGTAAGAAAAATGAAAATGGTGCGTCAAAAACTTTAAACACACATTAAGTGATGTAAACGATGTAATTTGTGTACAAAACGATTTTACTGGGCAGGACCAAAATATATTGTGTAATTTGATATGATCTTCAATTTGATATATTATAATAGTTGTTTTGATACCCGAGTCAAAAGATATCTCCGTTGAAAGTTGTAACTCATATTTACCAAATATTTTCTTGTTTTTGTAATTGTGAACGAAATCCTCTTTCTTTTTCTCTTCCCTTATTTTTTTTGAAGCAAATAGACTTATTGGAAATATAAATAAACAAACCTAGGTCCGCACCAATATCTCCTGTATAGCTCTATTGAATTAAACCAGAAGTAAGAAAAATGAAAATAGTGCGTCAAAAACTTTAAACACTCGTTAAGTGATGTAAACGATGTAATTTGGGTACAAAAACGATTTTCCTGGGTGGGACCAAAACATATTGTGTAATTTGATACGAGATTCCATTTGATATATTATAATAGTGGTTTCGGTAGCCGAGTCAAAAGATATCCCCGTTGAAAGTTGTAACTCATATTTACCAAATGTTTTGTTGTTTTTGAAAATGTGAATGACATCCTCTTTCTTTTTCTCTTCTCTTATTTTTGTTTTGAAGAATAGAGACTTATTGGAAATATAAATCAACAACCCTATGTCGGCACCAATATCTCCTGTATAGCTCTATTGAATTAAAACAGAAGTAAGAAAAATGAAAATGGTGCGTCAAAAACTTTAAACACACATTAAGTGATGTAATTTGTGTACAAAACGATTTTACTGGGCAGGACCAAAATATATTGTGTAATTTGATATGATCTTCAATTTGATATATTATAATAGTGGTTTTGATACCCGAGTCAAAAGATATCTCCGTTGAAAGTTGTAACTCATATTTACCAAATATTTTGTTGTTTTTGTAATTGTGAACGAAATCCTCTTTCTTTTTCTCTTCCCTTATTTTTTTTGAAGCAAATAGACTTATTGGAAATATAAATAAACAAACCTAGGTCCGCACCAATATCTCCTGTATAGCTCTATTGAATTAAACCAGAAGTAAGAATAATGAAAACGGTGCGTCAAAAACTTTAAACACTCGTTAAGTGATGTAAACGATGTAATTTGGGTACAAAAACGATTTTTATGGGCGGGAGCAAAAAATATTGTGTAATTTGATACGAGCTTCGATTTGATATACTATAATAGTGGTTTCGATACCCGAGTCAAAATATATCTCCGTTGAAAGTTGTAACTCTTATTTACCAAATGTTTTGTTGTTTTTGAAAATGTGAACGACATCCACTTTCTTTTTCTCTTCTCTTATTTTTTTTGAAGAATAGATACTTATTGGAAATATAAATCAACAACCCTAGGTCGGCACCAATATCTCATGTATAGCTCTATTGAATTAAACTAGAAGTAAGAAAAATGAAAATGGTTCGTCAAACACTTTAAACACTCGGTAAGTAATGTAAACGATGTAATTTGAGTACAAAAACGATTTTCTTGGGCGGCACCAAATATATTGTGTAATTTGATATGAACTTCAATTTGATATATTATAATAGTGGTTTTGATACCCGAGTCAAAAGATATCTCCGTTGAAAGTTGTAACTCATATTTACCAAATGTTTTGTTGTTTTTGAAAATGTGAACGAAATCATCTTTCTTTTTCTCTTCTCTTATTTTTTTTTTGAAGAATAGAGAATTATTGGAAATATAAATCAAAAACCCTAGGTCGGCACCAATATCTCCTGTATAGCTCTATTGAATTAAACAAGAAGTAAGAAAAATGAAAATGCTGCGTCAAAAACTTTCAACACTCGTTAAGTGATGTAAACGATGTAATTTGGGTACAAAAGCTATTTTCCTGGATGGGAGAAAAACATATCGTGTAATTTGATACGAGCTCCGATTTGATATACTATAATAGTGGTTTCGATACCCGAGTCAAAAGATATCTCCGTTGAAAGTTGTAACTCATATTTACCAAATGTTTTGTTGTTTTTGAAAATGTGAACGACATCCACTTTCTTTTTCTCTTCTCTTATTTTTTTTTGAAGAATAGAGACTTATTGGAAATATAAATAAACAAACCTAGGTCCGCACCAATATGTCATGTATAGCTCTATTGAATTAAACCAGAAGTAAGAAAAATGAAAATGGTGCGTCAAAAAATTTAAACACTCGTTAAGTGATGTAAACGATAAATTTTGGGTACAAAAACTATTTTCCTGGGCTGTACCAAAACATATTGTGTAATTTGATATAAGCTTCGATTTGATATATTATAATAGTGGTTTCGATACCCGAGTCAAAAGATATCTCCGTTGAAAGTTGTAACTCATATTTACCAAATGTTTTGTTGTTTTTGAAATTGTGAACGAAATCCTCTTTCTTTTTCTGTTCTCTTATTTTTTTTTTTGAAGCAAATAGATTTATTGGAAATATAAATAAACAAACCTAGGTCCGCACCAATATCTACTGTATAGGTCTATTGAATTAAACCAGAAGTAAGAAAAATGAAAACGGTGCGTCAAAAACTTTAAACACTCGTTAAGTGATGTAACCGATGTAATTTGGGTACGAAAACGATTTTCCTCGGCGGGAGCAAAATATATTGTGTAATTTGATACGAGCTTCGATTTGATATATTATAATAGTGGTTTCGATACCCTAGTCAAAAGATATCTCCGTTTAAAGTTGTAACTCATATTTACCAAATGTTTTGTTGTTTTTGAAAATGTGAACAACATCCTCTTTCTTTTTCTCTTCTCCTATTTTTTTTTTTGAAGAATAGGGACTTATTGGAAATATAAATCAACAACCCTAGGTCGGCACCAATATCTTATGTATAGCTCTATTGAATTAAACCAGAAGTAAGAAAAATGAAAATGGTGCGTCAAAAACTTTAAACACTCGGTAAGTAATGTAAACGATGTAATTTGTGTAAAAAAACGATTTTCTTGGGCGGCACCAAATATATTGTATAATTTGATATGAGCTTCAATTTGATATTTTATAACAGTGGTTTTGATACCCGAGTCAAAAGATATCTCCGTTGAAAGTTGTAACTCATATTTACCAAATCTTTTGTTATTTTTGAAAATGTGAACGACAACCTCTTTCTTTTTCTCTTCTCTTATTTTTTATTTTGAAGAAAAGAGACTTATTAAAAATATAAATAAACAACTCTAGGTCCGCACCAATATCTCCTGTATAGCTCTATTGAATTAAACCAGAAGTAAGAAAAATGAAAACGGTGCGTCAAAAACATTAAACACTCGTTAAGTGATGTAAACAATGTAATTTGGGTACAAAACGATTTTCTTGGGCGGGACCAAAATATATTGTGTAATTTGATATGAGCTTCGATTTGATATATTATAATAGTGGTTTTGATACCCGAGTCAAAAGATATCTCCGTTGAAAGTTGTAACTCATATTTACCAAATGATTTGTTGTTTTTAAAATTGTGAACGACATCCTCTTTCTTTTTCTCTTCTCTTATTTTTTTTGAAGCAAACAGACTTATTGGAAATATAAATCAACAACCTTAGGTCGGCACCAATATCTGCTGTATAGCTCTATTGAATTAAACCAGAAGTAAGAAAAATGAAAATGGTTCGTCAAACACTTTAAACACTCGGTAAGTAATGTAAACGATGTAATTTGCGTACAAAAACGATTTTCTTGGGCGGCACCAAATATATTGTGTAATTTGATACGAACTTCAATTTGATATATTATAATAGTGGTTTTGATACCCGAGTCAAAAGATATCTCCGTTGAAAGTTGTAACTCATATTTACCAAATGTTTTGTTGTTTTTGAAAATGTGAACGACATCCACTTTCTTTTTCTCTTCTCTTATTTTTTTTGAAGAATAGAGACTTATTTGAAATATAAATCAACAACCCTAGGTCGGCACCAATATCTCATGTATAGCTCTATTGAATTAAACCAGAAGTAAGAAAAATGAAAACGGTTCGTCAAACACTTTAAACACTCGGTAAGTAATGTAAACGATGTAATTTGTGTACAAAAACGATTTTCTTGGGCGGCACCAAATATATTGTGTAATTTGATATGAACTTCAATTTGAAATATTATAATAGTGGTTTTGATACCCGAGTCAAAAGATATCTCCGTTGAAAGTTGTAACTCATATTTACCAAATGTTTTGTTGTTTTTGAAAATGTGAACGACATCCTCTTTCTTTTTCTCTTCTCTTATTTTTTTTTGAAGAATAGAGACTTATTGGAAATATAAATCAACAACCCTAGGTCGGCACCAGTATCTCATGTATAGCTCTATTGAATTAAACCAGAAGTAAGAAAAATGAAAATGGTTCGTCAAAGACTTTAAACACTCCTGAAGTAATGTAAACGATGTAATTTGTGTACAAAAACGATTTTCTTGGGCGGCACCAAATATATTGTGTAATTTGATACGAACTTCAATTTGATATATTATAATAGTGGTTTTGATACCCGAGTCAAAAGATATCTCCGTTGAAAGTTGTAACTCATATTTACCAAATGTTTTGTTGTTTTTGAAAATGTGAACGACATCCACTTTCTTTTTCTCTTCTCTTATTTTTTTTGAAGAATAGAGACTTATTTGAAATATAAATCAACAACCCTAGGTCGGCACCAATATCTCATGTATAGCTCTATTGAATTAAACCAGAAGTAAGAAAAATGAAAACGGTTCGTCAAACACTTTAAACACTCGGTAAGTAATGTAAACGATGTAATTTGTGTACAAAAACGATTTTCTTGGGCGGCACCAAATATATTGTGTAATTTGATATGAACTTCAATTTGATATATTATAATAGTGGTTTTGATACCCGAGTCAAAAGATATCTCCGTTGAAAGTTGTAACTCATATTTACCAAATGTTTTGTTGTTTTTGAAAATGTGAACGACATCCTCTTTCTTTTTCTCTTCTCTTATTTTTTTTTGAAGAATAGAGACTTATTGGAAATATAAATCAACAACCCTAGGTCGGCACCAGTATCTCATGTATAGCTCTATTGAATTAAACCAGAAGTAAGAAAAATGAAAATGGTTCGTCAAAGACTTTAAACACTCGGTAAGTAATGTAAACGATGTAATTTGTGTACAAAAACGATTATCTTGGGCGGCACCAAATATATTGTGTAATTTGATATGAACTTCAATTTGATATATTATAATAGTGGTTTTGATACCAGAGTCAAAAGATATCTCCGTTGAAAGTTGTAACTCATATTTACCAAATGTTTTGTTGTTTTTGAAAATGTGAACGAAATCCTCTTTCTTTTTCTCTTCTCTTATTTTTTATTTTGAAGAAAAGAGATTTATTGGAAATATAAATCAACAACCCTAGGTCGGCACCAATATCTCCTGTATAGCTCTATTGAATTAATCTAGAAGTAAGAAAAATGAAAATAGTGCGTCAAAAACTTTAAACACTCGTTAAGTGATGTAAACGATGTAATTTGTGTACAAAACGATTTTCCTGGGCAGGACCAAAATATATTGTGTAATTTGATATGAGCTTCGATTTGATATATTATAATAGTGGTTTTGATACCCGAGTCAAAAGATATCTCCGTTGAAAGTTGTAACTCATATTTACCAAATATTTTGTTGTTTTTGAAATTGTGAACGAAATCCTCTTTCTTTTTCTCTTCCCTTATTTTTTTTTGAAGCAAATACACTTATTGGAAATATAAATAAACAAACCTAGGTCCGCACCAATATCTCCTGTATAGCTCTATTGAATTAAACCAGAAGTAAGAAAAATGAAAACGGTGCGTGAAAAACTTTAAACACTCGTTAAGTGATGTAAACGATGTAATTTGGGTACAAAACGATTTTCTTGGACGGGACCTAAACATATTGTGTAATTTGATATGAGCTTCGATTTGATATATTATAATAGTAGTTTCGATACCCGAGTCAAAAGATATCTCCGTTGAAAGTTGTAACTCATATTTACCAAATGTTTTGTTGTTTTTGAAAATGTGAACAACATCCACTTTCTTTTTCTCTTCTCTTAATTTTTTTTTGAAGAATAGAGACTTATTGGAAATATAAATCAACAACCCTAGGTCGGCACCAATATCTCCTGTAGAGCTCTATTCAATTAATCCAGAAGTAAGAAAAATGAAAATGGTGCGTCAAAAACTTTAAACACTCGTTAAGGGATGTAAACGATATAATTTGTGTACAAAACGATTTTCCTGGGCAGGACCAAAATATAGTGTGTAATATGATATGAGCTTCAATTTGATATATTATAACAGTGGTTGCGATACCCGAGTCAAAAGATATATCCGTTGAAAGTTGTAACTCATATTTACCAAATCTTTTGTTGTTTTTGAAAATGTGAACGACAACCTCTTTCTTTTTCTCTTCTCTTATTTTTTATTTTGAAGAAAAGAGGAATATTAAAAATATAAATAAACAACCCAAGATTGCCACCAATATCTTCTGTATAACTCTATTGAATTAAACCAGAAGTAAGAAAAATGAAAATGATGCGTCAAAAACTTTAAACACTCGATAAGTGAGTTAAACGATGTAATTTGCGTACAAAAACGATTTTACTGGTCGGGACCACAACATATTTTGTAATTTGATACGAGCTTCGATTTGATATATTATAATAGTGGTTTCGATACCCGAGTCAAAAGATATCTCCGTTGAAAGTTGTAACTCATATTAACCAAATGTTTTGTTGTTTTTGAAAATGTGAACGACATCCTCTTTCTTTTTCTCTTCTCTTATTTTTTTTTTGAAGAAAAGAGACTTATTGGAAATATAAATAAACAACCCTAGGTCGGCACCAATATCTGTTGTATAGCTCTATTGAATTAAACCAGAAGTAAGAAAAATGAAAATGGTGCGTCAAAAACTTTAAACACTCGGTAAGTGATGTAAACGATGTAATTTGGGTACAAAAACGATTTTCCTGGGTGGGACCAAAACATATTGTGTAATTTGATACGAGATTCCATTTGATATATTATAATAGTGGTTTCGGTAGCCGAGTCAAAAGATATCCCCGTTGAAAGTTGTAACTCATATTTACCAAATGTTTTGTTGTTTTTGAAAATGTGAATGACATCCTCTTTCTTTTTCTCTTCTCTTATTTTTGTTTTGAAGAATAGAGACTTATTGGAAATATAAATCAACAACCCTATGTCGGCACCAATATCTCCTGTATAGCTCTATTGAATTAAAACAGAAGTAAGAAAAATGAAAATGGTGCGTCAAAAACTTTAAACACACATTAAGTGATGTAAACGATGTAATTTGTGTACAAAACGATTTTACTGGGCAGGACCAAAATATATTGTGTAATTTGATATGATCTTCGATTTGATATATTATAATAGTGGTTTTGATACCCGAGTCAAAAGATATCTCCGTTGAAAGTTGTAACTCATATTTACCAAATATTTTGTTGTTTTTGAAAATGTGAACGACATCCTCTTTCTTTTTCTCTTCTCTTATTTTTTTTTGAAGAATAGAGACTTATTGGAAATATAAATCAACAACCCTAGGTCGGCACCAGTATCTCATGTATAGCTCTATTGAATTAAACCAGAAGTAAGAAAAATGAAAATGGTTCGTCAAAGACTCTAAACACTCGGTAAGTAATGTAAACGATGTAATTTGTGTACAAAAACGATTATCTTGGGCGGCACCAAATATATTGTGTAATTTGATATGAACTTCAATTTGATATATTATAATAGTGGTTTTGATACCAGAGTCAAAAGATATCTCCGTTGAAAGTTGTAACTCATATTTACCAAATGTTTTGTTGTTTTTGAAAATGTGAACGAAATCCTCTTTCTTTTTCTCTTCTCTTATTTTTTATTTTGAAGAAAAGAGATTTATTGGAAATATAAATCAACAACCCTAGGTCGGCACCAATATCTCCTGTATAGCTCTATTGAATTAATCCAGAAGTAAGAAAAATGAAAATAGTGCGTCAAAAACTTTAAACACTCGTTAAGTGATCTAAACGATGTAATTTGTGTACAAAACGATTTTCCTGGGTAGGACCAAAATATATTGTGTAATTTGATATGAGCTTCGATTTGATATATTATAATAGTGGTTTTGATACCCGAGTCAAAAGATATCTCCGTTGAAAGTTGTAACTCATATTTACCAAATATTTTGTTGTTTTTGAAATTGTGAACGAAATCCTCTTTCTTTTTCTCTTCCCTTATTTTTTTTGAAGCAAATACACTTATTGGAAATATAAATAAACAAACCTAGGTCCGCACCAATATCTCCTGTATAGCTCTATTGAATTAAACCAGAAGTAAGAAAAATGAAAACGGTGCGTGAAAAACTTTAAACACTCGTTAAGTGATGTAAACGATGTAATTTGGGTACAAAACGATTTTCTTGGACGGGACCTAAACATATTGTGTAATTTGATATGAGCTTCGATTTGATATATTATAATAGTAGCTTCGATACCCGAGTCAAAAGATATCTCCGTTGAAAGTTGTAACTCATATTTACCAAATGTTTTGTTGTTTTTGAAAATGTGAACAACATCCACTTTCTTTTTCTCTTCTCTTAATTTTTTTTTGAAGAATAGAGACTTATTGGAAATATAAATCAACAACCCTAGGTCGGCACCAATATCTCCTGTAGAGCTATATTCAATTAATCCAGAAGTAAGAAAAATGAAAATGGTGCGTCAAAAACTTTAAACACTCGTTAAGGGATGTAAACGATGTAATTTGTGTACAAAACGATTTTCCTGGGCAGGACCAAAATATAGTGTGTAATATGATATGAGCTTCAATTTGATATATTATAACAGTGGTTGCGATACCCGAGTCAAAAGATATATCCGTTGAAAGTTGTAACTCATATTTACCAAATCTTTTGTTGTTTTTGAAAATGTGAACGACAACCTCTTTCTTTTTCTCTTCTCTTATTTTTTATTTTGAAGAAAAGAGGAATATTAAAAATATAAATAAACAACCCAAGATTGCCACCAATATCTTCTGTATAGCTCTATTGAATTAAACCAGAAGTAAGAAAAATGAAAATGATGCGTCAAAAACGTTAAACACTCGATAAGTGAGTTAAACGATGTAATTTGCGTACAAAAACGATTTTACTGGTCGGGACCACAACATATTTTGTAATTTGATACGAGCTTCGATTTGATATATTATAATAGTGGTTTCGATACCCGAGTCAAAAGATATCTCCGTTGAAAGTTGTAACTCATATTAACCAAATGTTTTGTTGTTTTTGAAAATGTGAACGACATCCTCTTTCTTTTTCTCTTCTCTTATTTTTTTTTTGAAGAAAAGAGACTTATTGGAAATATAAATAAACAACCCTAGGTCGGCACCAATATCTGTTGTATAGCTCTATTGAATTAAACCAGAAGTAAGAAAAATGAAAATGGTGCGTCAAAAACTTTAAACACTCGGTAAGTGATATAAACGATGTAATTTGGGTACAAAAACGATTTTCCTGGGTGGGACCAAAACATATTGTGTAATTTGATACGAGATTCCATTTGATATATTATAATAGTGGTTTCGGTAGCCGAGTCAAAAGATATCCCCGTTGAAAGTTGTAACTCATATTTACCAAATGTTTTGTTGTTTTTGAAAATGTGAATGACATCCTCTTTCTTTTTCTCTTCTCTTATTTTTGTTTTGAAGAATAGAGACTTATTGGAAATATAAATCAACAACCCTATGTCGGCACCAATATCTCCTGTATAGCTCTATTGAATTAAAACAGAAGTAAGAAAAATGAAAATGGTGCGTCAAAAACTTTAAACACACATTAAGTGATGTAAACGATGTAATTTGTGTACAAAACGATTTTACTGGGCAGGACCAAAATATATTGTGTAATTTGATATGATCTTCGATTTGATATATTATAATAGTGGTTTTGATACCCGAGTCAAAAGATATCTCCGTTGAAAGTTGTAACTCATATTTACCAAATATTTTGTTGTTTTTGTAATTGTGAACGAAATCCTCTTTCTTTTTCTCTTCCCTTATTTTTTTTGAAGCAAATAGACTTATTGGAAATATAAATAAACAAACCTAGGTCCGCACCAATATCTCCTGTATAGCTCTATTGAATTAAACCAGAAGTAAGAAAAATGAAAACGGTGCGTGAAAAACTTTAAACACTCGTTAAGTGATGTAAACGATGTAATTTGGGTACAAAACGATTTTCCTGGACGGGACCAAAACATATTGTGTAATTTGATACGAGCTTCGATTTGATATATTATAATAGTGGTTTCGATACCCGAGTCAAAAGATATCTCCGTTGAAAGTTGTAACTCATATTTACCAAATGTTTTGTTGTTTTTGAAAATGTGAACAACATCCACTTTCTTTTTCTCTTCTCTTAATTTTTTTTTGAAGAATAGAGACTTATTGGAAATATAAATCAACATACCTAGGTCGGCACCAATATCTCCTGTATAGCTCTATTGAATTAATCCAGAAGTAAGAAAAATGAAAATGGTGCGTCAAAAACTTTAAACACTCGTTAAGTGATGTAAACGATGTAATTTGTGTACAAAACGATTTTACTGGGCAGGACCAAAATATATTGTGTAATTTGATATGATCTTCGATTTGATATATTATAATAGTGGTTTTGATACCCGAGTCAAAAGATATCTCCGTTGAAAGTTGTAACTCATATTTACCAAATATTTTGTTGTTTTTGTAATTGTGAACGAAATCCTCTTTCTTTTTCTCTTCCCTTATTTTTTTTGAAGCAAATAGACTTATTGGAAATATAAATAAACAAACCTAGGTCCGCACCAATATCTCCTGTATAGCTCTATTGAATTAAACCAGAAGTAAGAAAAATGAAAACGGTGCGTGAAAAACTTTAAACACTCGTTAAGTGATGTAAACGATGTAATTTGGGTATAAAACGATTTTCCTGGACGGGACCAAAACATATTGTGTAATTTGATACGAGCTTCGATTTGATATATTATAATAGTGGTTTCGATACCCGAGTCAAAAGATATCTCCGTTGAAAGTTGTAACTCATATTTACCAAATGTTTTGTTGTTTTTGAAAATGTGAACAACATCCACTTTCTTTTTCTCTTCTCTTAATTTTTTTTTGAAGAATAGAGACTTATTGCAAATATAAATCAACATACCTAGGTCGGCACCAATATCTCCTGTATAGCTCTATTGAATTAAACTAGAAGTAAGAAAAATGAAAACGGTGCGTGAAAAACTTTAAACACTCGTTAAGTGATGTAAACGATGTAATTTGGGTACAAAAGCTATTTTCCTGGACGGGAGAAAAACATATCGTGTAATTTGATACGAGCTCCGATTTGATATACTATAATAGTGGTTTCGATACCCGAGTCAAAAGATATCTCCGTTGAAAGTTGTAACTCATATTTACCAAATGTTTTGTTGTTTTTGAAAATGTGAACGACATCCACTTTCTTTTTCTCTTCTCTTATTTTTTTTGAAGAATAGAGACTTATTGGAAATATAAATAAACAAACCTAGGTCCGCACCAATATGTCATGTATAGCTCTATTGAATTAAACCAGAAGTAAGAAAAATGAAAATGGTGCGTCAAAAAATTTAAACACTCGTTAAGTGATGTAAACGTTAAATTTTGGGTACAAAAACTATTTTCCTGGGCGGTACCAAAACATATTGTGTAATTTGATATAAGCTTCGATTTGATATATTATAATAGTGGTTTCGATACCCGAGTCAAAAGATATCTCCGTTGAAAGTTGTAACTCATATTTACCAAATGTTTTGTTGTTTTTGAAATTGTGAACGAAATCCTCTTTCTTTTTCTGTTCTCTTATTTTTTTTTTGAAGCAAACAGATTTATTGGAAATATAAATAAACAAACCTAGGTCCGCACCAATATCTACTGTATAGGTCTATTGAATTAAACCAGAAGTAAGAAAAATGAAAACGGTGCGTCAAAAACTTTAAACACTCGTTAAGTGATGTAACCGATGTAATTTGGGTACGAAAACGATTTTCCTCGGCGGGAGCAAAATATATTGTGTAATTTGATACGAGCTTCGATTTGATATATTATAATAGTGGTTTCGATACCCTAGTCAAAAGATATCTCCGTTTAAAGTTGTAACTCATATTTACCAAATGTTTTGTTGTTTTTGAAAATGTGAACAACATCCTCTTTCTTTTTCTCTTCTCCTATTTTTTTTTTTTGAAGAATAGGGACTTATTGGAAATATAAATCAACAACCCTAGGTCGGCACCAATATCTTATGTATAGCTCTATTGAATTAAACCAGAAGTAAGAAAAATGAAAATGGTGCGTCAAAAACTTTAAACACTCGGTAAGTAATGTAAACGATGTAATTTGTGTAAAAAAACGATTTTCTTGGGCGGCACCAAATATATTGTATAATTTGATATGAGCTTCAATTTGATATTTTATAACAGTGGTTTTGATACCCGAGTCAAAAGATATCTCCGTTGAAAGTTGTAACTCATATTTACCAAATCTTTTGTTATTTTTGAAAATGTGAACGACAACCTCTTTCTTTTTCTCTTCTCTTATTTTTTATTTTGAAGAAAAGAGACTTATTAAAAATATAAATAAACAACTCTAGGTCCGCACCAATATCTCCTGTATAGCTCTATTGAATTAAACCAGAAGTAAGAAAAATGAAAACGGTGCGTCAAAAACATTAAACACTCGTTAAGTGATGTAAACAATGTAATTTGGGTACAAAACGATTTTCTTGGGCGGGACCAAAATATATTGTGTAATTTGATATGAGCTTCGATTTGATATATTATAATAGTGGTTTTGATACCCGAGTCAAAAGATATCTCCGTTGAAAGTTGTAACTCATATTTACCAAATGATTTGTTGTTTATCAAATTGTGAACGACATCCTCTTTCTTTTTCTCTTCTCTTATTTTTCTTTGAAGCAAACAGACTTATTGGAAATATAAATCAACAACCCTAGGTCGGCACCAATATCTGCTGTATAGCTCTATTGAATTAAACCAGAAGTAAGAAAAATGAAAATGGTTCGTCAAACACTTTAAACACTCGGTAAGTAATGTAAACGATGTAATTTGCGTACAAAAACGATTTTCTTGGGCGGCACCAAATATATTGTGTAATTTGATATGAATTTCAATTTGATATATTATAATAGTGGTTTTGATACCCGAGTCAAAAGATATCTCCGTTGAAAGTTGTAACTCATATTTACCAAATGTTTTGTTTTTTTTTGAAAATGTGAACGAAATCCTCTTTCTTTTTCTCTTCTCTTATATTTTTTTTTGAAGAATAGAGAACTATTGGAAATATAAATCAAAAACCATAGGTCGGCACCAATATCTCCTGTATAGCTCTATTGAATTAAACCAGAAGTAAGAAAAATGAAAATGGTTCGTCAAAGACTTTAAACACTCCTGAAGTAATGTAAACGATGTAATTTGTGTACAAAAACGATTTTCTTGGGCGGCACCAAATATATTGTGTAATTTGATACGAACTTCAATTTGATATATTATAATAGTGGTTTTGATACCCGAGTCAAAAGATATCTCCGTTGAAAGTTGTAACTCATATTTATCAAATGTTTTGTTGTTTTTGAAAATGTGAACGACATCCACTTTCTTTTTCTCTTCTCTTATTTTTTTTTGAAGAATAGAGACTTATTTTAAATATAAATCAACAACCCTAGGTCGGCACCAATATCTCATGTATAGCTCTATTGAATTAAACCAGAAGTAAGAAAAATGAAAACGGTTCGTCAAACACTTTAAACACTCGGTAAGTAATGTAAACGATGTAATTTGTGTACAAAAACGATTTTCTTGGGCGGCACCAAATATATTGTGTAATTTGATATGAACATCAATTTGATATATTATAATAGTGGTTTTGATACCCGAGTCAAAAGATATCTCCGTTGAAAGTTGTAACTCATATTTACCAAATGTTTTGTTGTTTTTGAAAATGTGAACGACATCCTCTTTCTTTTTCTCTTCTCTTATTTTTTTTTGAAGAATATAGACTTATTGGAAATATAAATCAACAACCCTAGGTCGGCACCAGTATCTCATGTATAGCTCTATTGAATTAAACCAGAAGTAAGAAAAATGAAAATGGTTCGTCAAAGACTTTAAACACTCGGTAAGTAATGTAAACGATGTAATTTGTGTACAAAAACGATTATCTTGGGCGGCACCAAATATATTGTGTAATTTGATATGAACTTCAATTTGATATATTATAATAGTGGTTTTGATACCCGAGTCAAAAGATATCTCCGTTGAAAGTTGTAACTCATATTTACCAAATGTTTTGTTGTTTTTGAAAATGTGAACGAAATCCTCTTTCTTTTTCTCTTCTCTTATTTTTTATTTTGAAGAAAAGAGATTTATTGGAAATATAAATCAACAACCCTAGGTCGGCACCAATATCTCCTGTATAGCTCTATTGAATTAATCCAGAAGTAAGAAAAATGAAAATAGTGCGTCAAAAACTTTAAACACTCGTTAAGTGATGTAAACGATGTAATTTGTGTACAAAACGATTTTCCTGGGCAGGACCAAAATATATTGTGTAATTTGATATGAGCTTCGATTTGATATATTATAATAGTGGTTTTGATACCCGAGTCAAAAGATATCTCCGTTGAAAGTTGTAACTCATATTTACCAAATATTTTGTTGTTTTTGAAATTGTGAACGAAATCCTCTTTCTTTTTCTCTTCCCTTATTTTTTTTTGAAGCAAATACACTTATTGGAAATATAAATAAACAAACCTAGGTCCGCACCAATATCTCCTGTATAGCTCTATTGAATTAAACTAGAAGTAAGAAAAATAAAAACGGTGCGTGAAAAACTTTAAACACTCGTTAAGTGATGTAAACGATGTAATTTGGGTACAAAACGATTTTCTTGGACGGGACCTAAACATATTGTGTAATTTGATATGAGCTTCGATTTGATATATTATAATAGTAGTTTCGATACCCGAGTCAAAAGATATCTCCGTTGAAAGTTGTAACTCATATTTACCAAATGTTTTGTTGTTTTTGAAAATGTGAACAACATCCACTTTCTTTTTCTCTTCTCTTAATTTTTTTTTGAAGAATAGAGACTTATTGGAAATATAAATCAACAACCCTAGGTCGGCACCAATATCTCCTGTAGAGCTCTATTCAATTAATCCAGAAGTAAGAAAAATGAAAATGGTGCGTCAAAAACTTTAAACACTCGTTAAGGGATGTAAACGATGTAATTTGTGTACAAAACGATTTTCCTGGGCAGGACCAAAATATAGTGTGTAATATGATATGAGCTTCAATTTGATATATTATAACAGTGGTTGCGATACCCGAGTCAAAAGATATATCCGTTGAAAGTTGTAACTCATATTTACCAAATCTTTTGTTGTTTTTGAAAATGTGAACGACAACCTCTTTCTTTTTCTCTTCTCTTATTTTTTATTTTGAAGAAAAGAGACTTATTAAAAATATAAATAAACAACCCAAGGTTGCCACCAATATCTTCTGTATAGCTCTATTGAATTAAACCAGAAGTAAGAAAAATGAAAATGATGCGTCAAAAACTTTAAACACTCGATAAGTGAGTTAAACGATGTAATTTGCGTACAAAAACGATTTTATTGGTCGGGACCACAACATATTTTGTAATTTGATACGAGCTTCGATTTGATATATTATAATAGTGGTTTCGATACCCGAGTCAAAAGATATCTCCGTTGAAAGTTGTAACTCATATTAACCAAATGTTTTGTTGTTTTTGAAAATGTGAACGACATCCTCTTTCTTTTTCTCTTCTCTTATTTTTTTTTGAAGAAAAGAGACTTATTGGAAATATAAATAAACAACCCTAGGTCGGCACCAATATCTGTTGTATAGCTCTATTGAATTAAACCAGAGGTAAGAAAAATGAAAATGGTGCGTCAAAAAATTTAAACACTCGGTAAGTGATGTAAACGATGTAATTTGGGTACAAAAACGATTTTCCTGGGTGGGACCAAAACATATTGTGTAATTTGATACGAGATTCCATTTGATATATTATAATAGTGGTTTCGGTAGCCGAGTCAAAAGATATCCCCGTTGAAAGTTGTAACTCATATTTACCAAATGTTTTGTTGTTTTTGAAAATGTGAATGACATCCTCTTTCTTTTTCACTTCTCTTATTTTTGTTTTGAAGAATAGAGACTTATTGGAAATATAAATCAACAACCCTATGTCGGCACCAATATCTCCTGTATAGCTCTATTGAATTAAAACAGAAGTAAGAAAAATGAAAATGGTGCGTCAAAAACTTTAAACACACATTAAGTGATGTAAACGATGTAATTTGTGTACAAAACGATTTTACTGGGCAGGACCAAAATATATTGTGTAATTTGATATGATCTTCGATTTGATATATTATAATAGTGGTTTTGATACCCGAGTCAAAAGATATCTCCGTTGAAAGTTGTAACTCATATTTACCAAATATTTTGTTGTTTTTGTAATTGTGAACGAAATCCTCTTTCTTTTTCTCTTCCCTTATTTTTTTTGAAGCAAATAGACTTATTGGAAATATAAATAAACAAACCTAGGTCCGCACCAATATCTCCTGTATAGCTCTATTGAATTAAACCAGAAGTAAGAAAAATGAAAACGGTGCGTGAAAAACTTTAAACACTCGTTAAGTGATGTAAACGATGTAATTTGGGTACAAAACGATTTTCCTGGACGGGACCAAAACATATTGTGTAATTTGATACGAGCTTCGATTTGATATATTATAATAGTGGTTTCGATACCCGAGTCAAAAGATATCTCCGTTGAAAGTTGTAACTCATATTTACCAAATGTTTTGTTGTTTTTGAAAATGTGAACAACATCCACTTTCTTTTTCTCTTCTCTTAATTTTTTTTTGAAGAATAGAGACTTATTGGAAATATAAATCAACATACCTAGGTCGGCACCAATATCTCCTGTATAGCTCTATTGAATTAATCCAGAAGTAAGAAAAATGAAAATGGTGCGTCAAAAACTTTAAACACTCGTTAAGTGATGTAAACGATGTAATTTGTGTACAAAACGATTTTATTGGGCAGGACCAAAATATATTGTGTAATTTGATATGATCTTCGATTTGATATATTATAATAGTGGTTTTGATACCCGAGTCAAAAGATATCTCCGTTGAAAGTTGTAACTCATATTTACCAAATATTTTGTTGTTTTTGTAATTGTGAACGAAATCCTCTTTCTTTTTCTCTTCCCTTATTTTTTTAGAAGCAAATAGACTTATTGGAAATATAAATAAACAAACCTAGGTCCGCACCAATATCTCCTGTATAGCTCTATTGAATTAAACCAGAAGTAAGAAAAATGAAAACGGTGCGTGAAAAACTTTAAACACTCGTTAAGTGATGTAAACGATGTAATTTGGGTACAAAACGATTTTCCTGGACGGGACCAAAACATATTATGTAATGTGATACGAGCTTCGATTTGATATATTATAATAGTGGTTTCGATACCCGAGTCAAAAGATATCTCCGTTGAAAGTTGTAACTCATATTTACCAAATGTTTTGTTGTTTTTGAAAATGTGAACAACATCCACTTTCTTTTTCTCTTCTCTTAATTTTTTTTTGAAGAATAGAGACTTATTGGAAATATAAATCAACATACCTAGCTCGGCACCAATATCTCCTGTATAGCTCTATTGAATTAATCCAGAAGTAAGAAAAATGAAAATGGTGCGTCAAAAACTTTAAACACTCGTTAAGTGATGTAAACGATGTAATTTGTGTACAAAACGATTTTCCTGGGCGGGACCAAAATATATTGTGTAATATGATATGAGCTTCGATTTGATATATTATAATAGTGGTTTCGATACCCGAGTCAAAAGATATATCCGTTGAAAGTTGTAACTCATCTTTACCAAATGTTTTGTTGTTTTTGAAATTGTGAACGACATCCTCTTTCTTTTTCTCTTCTCTTATTTTTTTTTTGAAGCAAACAGACTTATTGGAAATATAAATCAACAACCTTAGGTCGGCACCAATATCTCTTGTATAGCTCTATTGAATTAAACCAGAAGTAAGAATAATGAAAACGGTGCGTCAAAAACTATAAACACTCGTTATGTGATGTAAACGATGTAATTTGGGTACAAAACGATTTTCTTGGACGGGACCTAAACATATTGTGTAATTTGATATGAGCTTCGATTTGATATATTATAATAGTAGTTTCGATACCCGAGTCAAAAGATATCTCCGTTGAAAGTTGTAACTCATATTTACCAAATGTTTTGTTGTTTTTGAAAATGTGAACAACATCCACTTTCTTTTTCTCTTCTCTTAATTTTTTTTTGAAGAATAGAGACTTATTGGAAATATAAATCAACAACCCTAGGTCGGCACCAATATCTCCTGTAGAGCTCTATTCAATTAATCCAGAAGTAAGAAAAATGAAAATGGTGCGTCAAAAACTTTAAACACTCGTTAAGGGATGTAAACGATGTAATTTGTGTACAAAACGATTTTCCTGGGCAGGACCAAAATATAGTGTGTAATATGATATGAGCTTCAATTTGATATATTATAACAGTGGTTGCGATACCCGAGTCAAAAGATATATCCGTTGAAAGTTGTAACTCATATTTACCAAATCTTTTGTTGTTTTTGAAAATGTGAACGACAAACTCTTTCTTTTTCTCTTCTCTTATTTTTTATTTTGAAGAAAAGAGACTTATTAAAAATATAAATAAACAACCCAAGGTTGCCACCAATATCTTCTGTATAGCTCTATTGAATTAAACCAGAAGTAAGAAAAATGAAAATGATGCGTCAAAAACTTTAAACACTCGATAAGTGAGTTAAACGATGTAATTTGCGTACAAAAACGATTTTACTGGTCGGGACCACAACATATTTTGTAATTTGATACGAGCTTCGATTTGATATATTATAATAGTGGTTTCGATACCCGAGTCAAAAGATATCTCCGTTGAAAGTTGTAACTCATATTAACCAAATGTTTTGTTGTTTTTGAAAATGTGAACGACATCCTCTTTCTTTTTCTCTTCTCTTATTTTTTTTTTGAAGAAAAGAGACTTATTGGAAATATAAATAAACAACCCTAGGTCGGCACCAATATCTGTTGTATAGCTCTATTGAATTAAACCAGAGGTAAGAAAAATGAAAATGGTGCGTCAAAAACTTTAAACACTCGGTAAGTGATGTAAACGATGTAATTTGGGTACAAAAACGATTTTCCAGGGTGGGACCAAAACATATTGTGTAATTTGATACGAGATTCCATTTGATATATTATAATAGTGGTTTCGGTAGCCGAGTCAAAAGATATCCCCGTTGAAAGTTGTAACTCATATTTACCAAATGTTTTGTTGTTTTTGAAAATGTGAATGACATCCTCTTTCTTTTTCACTTCTCTTATTTTTGTTTTGAAGAATAGAGACTTATTGGAAATATAAATCAACAACCCTATGTCGGCACCAATATCTCCTGTATAGCTCTATTGAATTAAAACAGAAGTAAGAAAAATGAAAATGGTGCGTCAAAAACTTTAAACACACATTAAGTGATGTAAACGATGTAATTTGTGTACAAAACGATTTTACTGGGCAGGACCAAAATATATTGTGTAATTTGATATGATCTTCGATTTGATATATTATAATAGTGGTTTTGATACCCGAGTCAAAAGATATCTCCGTTGAAAGTTGTAACTCATATTTACCAAATATTTTGTTGTTTTTGTAATTGTGAACGAAATCCTCTTTCTTTTTCTCTTCCCTTATTTTTTTTGAAGCAAATAGACTTATTGGAAATATAAATAAACAAACCTAGGTCCGCACCAATATCTCCTGTATAGCTCTATTGAATTAAACCAGAAGTAAGAAAAATGAAAACGGTGCGTGAAAAACTTTAAACACTCGTTAAGTGATGTAAACGATGTAATTTGGGTACAAAACGATTTTCCTGGACGGGACCAAAACATATTGTGTAATTTGATACGAGCTTCGATTTGATATATTATAATAGTGGTTTCGATACCCGAGTCAAAAGATATCTCCGTTGAAAGTTGTAACTCATATTTACCAAATGTTTTGTTGTTTTTGAAAATGTGAACAACATCCACTTTCTTTTTCTCTTCTCTTAATTTTTTTTTTAAGAATAGAGACTTATTGGAAATATAAATCAACATACCTAGGTCGGCACCAATATCTCCTGTATAGCTCTATTGAATTAATCCAGAAGTAAGAAAAATGAAAATGGTGCGTCAAAAACTTTAAACACTCGTTAATTGATGTAAACGATGTAATTTGTGTACAAAACGATTTTACTGGGCAGGACCAAAATATATTGTGTAATTTGATATGATCTTCGATTTGATATATTATAATAGTGGTTTTGATACCCGAGTCAAAAGATATCTCCGTTGAAAGTTGTAACTCATATTTACCAAATATTTTGTTGTTTTTGTAATTGTGAACGAAATCCTCTTTCTTTTTCTCTTCCCTTATTTTTTTTGAAGCAAATAGACTTATTGGAAATATAAATAAACAAACCTAGGTCCGCACCAATATCTCCTGTATAGCTCTATTGAATTAAACCAGAAGTAAGAAAAATGAAAACGGTGCGTGAAAAACTTTAAACACTCGTTAAGTGATGTAAACGATGTAATTTGGGTACAAAACGATTTTCCTGGACGGGACCAAAACATATTATGTAATTTGATACGAGCTTCGATTTGATATATTATAATAGTGGTTTCGATACCCGAGTCAAAAGATATCTCCGTTGAAAGTTGTAACTCATATTTACCAAATGTTTTGTTGTTTTTGAAAATGTGAACAACATCCACTTTCTTTTTCTCTTCTCTTAATTTTTTTTTGAAGAATAGAGACTTATTGGAAATATAAATCAACATACCTAGGTCGGCACCAATATCTCCTGTATAGCTCTATTGAATTAATCCAGAAGTAAGAAAAATGAAAATGGTGCGTCAAAAACTTTAAACACTCGTTAAGTGATGTAAACGATGTAATTTGTGTACAAAACGATTTTCCTGGGCGGGACCAAAATATATTGTGTAATATGATATGAGCTTCGATTTGATATATTATAATAGTGGTTTCGATACCCGAGTCAAAAGATATATCCGTTGAAAGTTGTAACTCATCTTTACCAAATGTTTTGTTGTTTTTGAAATTGTGAACGACATCCTCTTTCTTTTTCTCTTCTCTTATTTTTTTTTGAAGCAAACAGACTTATTGGAAATATAAATCAACAACCTTAGGTCGGCACCAATATCTCTTGTATAGCTCTATTGAATTAAACCAGAAGTAAGAATAATGAAAACGGTGCGTCAAAAACTTTAAACACTCGTTAAGTGATGTAAACGATGTAATTTGGGTACAAAAACGATTTTCCTGGGCGGGAGCAAAAAATATTGTGTAATTTGATACGAGCTTCGATTTGATATACTATAATAGTGGTTTCGATACCCGATTCAAAATATATCTCCTTTGAAAGTTGTAACTCTTATTTACCAAATGTTTTGTAGTTTTTGAAAATGTGAACGACATCCACTTTCTTTTTCTCTTCTCTTATTTTTTTTGAAGAATAGATACTTATTGGAAATATAAATCAACAACCCTAGGTCGGCACCAATATCTCATGTATAGCTCTATTGAATTAAACTAGAAGTAAGAAAAATGAAAATGGTTCGTCAAACACTTTAAACACTCGGTAAGTAATGTAAACGATGTAATTTGAGTACAAAAACGATTTTCTTGGGCGGCACCAAATATATTGTGTAATTTGATATGAACTTCAATTTGATATATTATAATAGTGGTTTTGATACCCGAGTCAAAAGATATCTCCGTTGAAAGTTGTAACTCATATTTACCAAATGTTTTGTTGTTTTTGAAAATGTGAACGAAATCATCTTTCTTTTTCTCTTCTCTTATTTTTTTTTGAAGAATAGAGAATTATTGGAAATATAAATCAAAAACCCTAGGTCGGCACCAATATCTCCTGTATAGCTCTATTGAATTAAACAAGAAGAAAGAAAAATGAAAATGCTGCGTCAAAAACTTTCAACACTCGTTAAGTGATGTAAACGATGTAATTTGGGTACAAAAGCTATTTTCCTGGACGGGAGAAAAACATATTGTGTAATTTGATACGAGCTCCGATTTGATATACTATAATAGTGGTTTCGATACCCGAGTCAAAACATATCTCCGTTGAAAGTTGTAACTCATATTTACCAAATGTTTTGTTGTTTTTGAAAATGTGAACGACATCCACTTTCTTTTTCTCTTCTCTTATTTTTTTTTGAAGAATAGAGACTTATTGGAAATATAAATCAACAACCCTAGGTCGGCACCAATATCTCCTGTAGAGCTCTATTCAATTAATCCAGAAGTAAGAAAAATGAAAATGGTGCGTCAAAAACTTTAAACACTCGTTAAGGGATGTAAACGATGTAATTTGTGTACAAAACGATTTTCCTGGGCAGGACCAAAATATAGTGTGTAATATGATATGAGCTTCAATTTGATATATTATAACAGTGGTTGCGATACCCGAGTCAAAAGATATATCCGTTGAAAGTTGTAACTCATATTTACCAAATCTTTTGTTGTTTTTGAAAATGTGAACGACAACCTCTTTCTTTTTCTCTTCTCTTATTTTTTTTTGAAGAATAGAGAATTATTGGAAATATAAATCAAAAACCCTAGGTCGGCACCAATATCTCCTGTATAGCTCTATTGAATTAAACAAGAAGTAAGAAAAATGAAAATGCTACGTCAAAAACTTTCAACACTCGTTAAGTGATGTAAACGATGTAATTTGGGTACAAAACGATTTTCTTGGACGGGACCTAAACATATTGTGTAATTTGATATGAGCTTCGATTTGATATATTATAATAGTAGTTTCGATACCCGAGTCAAAAGATATCTCCGTTGAAAGTTGTCACTCATATTTACCAAGTGTTTTGTTGTTTTTGAAAATGTGAACAACATCCACTTTCTTTTTCTCTTCTCTTAATTTTTTTTTTGAAGAATAGAGACTTATTGGAAATATAAATCAACAACCCTAGGTTGGCACCAATATCTCCTGTAGAGCTCTATTCAATTAATCCAGAAGTAAGAAAAATGAAAATGGTGCGTCAAAAACTTTAAACACTCGTTAAGGGATGTAAACGATGTAATTTGTGTACAAAACGATTTTCCTGGGCAGGACCAAAATATAGTGTGTAATATGATATGAGCTTCAATTTGATATATTATAACAGTGGTTGCGATACCCGAGTCAAAAGATATATCCGTTGAAAGTTGTAACTCATATTTACCAAATCTTTTGTTGTTTTTGAAATGTGAACGACAACCTCTTTCTTTTTCTCTTCTCTTATTTTTTATTTTGAAGAAAAGAGACTTATTAAAAATATAAATAAACAACCCAAGGTTGCCACCAATATCTTCTGTATAGCTCTATTGAATTAAACCAGAAGTAAGAAAAATGAAAATGATGCGTCAAAAACTTTAAACACTCGATAAGTGAGTTAAACGATGTAATTTGCGTACAAAAACGATTTTACTGGTCGGGACCACAACATATTTTGTAATTTGATACGAGCTTCGATTTGATATATTATAATAGTGGTTTCGATACCCGAGTCAAAAGATATCTCCGTTGAAAGTTGTAACTCATATTAACCAAATGTTTTGTTGTTTTTGAAAATGTGAACGACATCCTCTTTCTTTTTCTCTTCTCTTATTTTTTTTTTGAAGAAAAGAGACTTATTGGAAATATATATAAACAACCCTAGGTCGGCAGCAATATCTGTTGTATAGCTCTATTGAATTAAACCAGAAGTAAGAAAAATGAAAATGGTGCGTCAAAAACTTTAAACACTCGGTAAGTGATGTAAACGATGTAATTTGGGTACAAAAACGATTTTCCTGGGTGGGACCAAAACATATTGTGTAATTTGATACGAGATTCCATTTGATATATTATAATAGTGGTTTCGGTAGCCGAGTCAAAAGATATCCCCGTTGAAAGTTGTAACTCATATTTACCAAATGTTTTGTTGTTTTTGAAAATGTGAATGACATCCTTTTTCTTTTTCTCTTCTCTTATTTTTGTTTTGAAGAATAGAGACTTATTGGAAATATAAATCAACAACCCTATGTCGGCACCAATATCTCCTGTATAGCTCTATTGAATTAAAACAGAAGTAAGAAAAATGAAAATGGTGCGTCAAAAACTTTAAACACACATTAAGTGATGTAAACGATGTAATTTGTGTACAAAACGATTTTACTGGGCAGGACCAAAATATATTGTGTAATTTGATATGATCTTCGATTTGATATATTATAATAGTGGTTTTGATACCCGAGTCAAAAGATATCTCCGTTGAAAGTTGTAACTCATATTTACCAAATATTTTGTTGTTTTTGTAATTGTGAACGAAATCCTCTTTCTTTTTCTCTTCCCTTATTTTTTTTGAAGCAAATAGACTTATTGGAAATATAAATAAACAAACCTAGGTCCGCACCAATATCTCCTGTATAGCTCTATTGAATTAAACCAGAAGTAAGAAAAATGAAAACGGTGCGTGAAAAACTTTAAACACTCGTTAAGTGATGTAAACGATGTAATTTGGGTACAAAACGATTTTCCTGGACGGGACCAAAACATATTGTGTAATTTGATACGAGCTTCGATTTGATATATTATAATAGTGGTTTCGATACCCGAGTCAAAAGATATCTCCGTTGAAAGTTGTAACTCATATTTACCAAATGTTTTGTTGTTTTTGAAAATGTGAACAACATCCACTTTCTTTTTCTCTTCTCTTAATTTTTTTTTGAAGAATAGAGACTTATTGGAAATATAAATCAAAAACCCTAGGTCGGCACCAATATCTCCTGTATAGCTCTATTGAATTAAACAAGAAGTAAGAAAAATGAAAATGCTACGTCAAAAACTTTCAACACTCGTTAAGTGATGTAAACGATGTAATTTGGGTACAAAACGATTTTCTTGGACGGGACCTAAACATATTGTGTAATTTGATATGAGCTTCGATTTGATATATTATAATAGTAGTTTCGATACCCGAGTCAAAAGATATCTCCGTTGAAAGTTGTCACTCATATTTACCAAGTGTTTTGTTGTTTTTGAAAATGTGAACAACATCCACTTTCTTTTTCTCTTCTCTTAATTTTTTTTTTGAAGAATAGAGACTTATTGGAAATATAAATCAACAACCCTAGGTTGGCACCAATATCTCCTGTAGAGCTCTATTCAATTAATCCAGAAGTAAGAAAAATGAAAATGGTGCGTCAAAAACTTTAAACACTCGTTAAGGGATGTAAACGATGTAATTTGTGTACAAAACGATTTTCCTGGGCAGGACCAAAATATAGTGTGTAATATGATATGAGCTTCAATTTGATATATTATAACAGTGGTTGCGATACCCGAGTCAAAAGATATATCCGTTGAAAGTTGTAACTCATATTTACCAAATCTTTTGTTGTTTTTGAAATGTGAACGACAACCTCTTTCTTTTTCTCTTCTCTTATTTTTTATTTTGAAGAAAAGAGACTTATTAAAAATATAAATAAACAACCCAAGGTTGCCACCAATATCTTCTGTATAGCTCTATTGAATTAAACCAGAAGTAAGAAAAATGAAAATGATGCGTCAAAAACTTTAAACACTCGATAAGTGAGTTAAACGATGTAATTTGCGTACAAAAACGATTTTACTGGTCGGGACCACAACATATTTTGTAATTTGATACGAGCTTCGATTTGATATATTATAATAGTGGTTTCGATACCCGAGTCAAAAGATATCTCCGTTGAAAGTTGTAACTCATATTAACCAAATGTTTTGTTGTTTTTGAAAATGTGAACGACATCCTCTTTCTTTTTCTCTTCTCTTATTTTTTTTTTGAAGAAAAGAGACTTATTGGAAATATATATAAACAACCCTAGGTCGGCAGCAATATCTGTTGTATAGCTCTATTGAATTAAACCAGAAGTAAGAAAAATGAAAATGGTGCGTCAAAAACTTTAAACACTCGGTAAGTGATGTAAACGATGTAATTTGGGTACAAAAACGATTTTCCTGGGTGGGACCAAAACATATTGTGTAATTTGATACGAGATTCCATTTGATATATTATAATAGTGGTTTCGGTAGCCGAGTCAAAAGATATCCCCGTTGAAAGTTGTAACTCATATTTACCAAATGTTTTGTTGTTTTTGAAAATGTGAATGACATCCTTTTTCTTTTTCTCTTCTCTTATTTTTGTTTTGAAGAATAGAGACTTATTGGAAATATAAATCAACAACCCTATGTCGGCACCAATATCTCCTGTATAGCTCTATTGAATTAAAACAGAAGTAAGAAAAATGAAAATGGTGCGTCAAAAACTTTAAACACACATTAAGTGATGTAAACGATGTAATTTGTGTACAAAACGATTTTACTGGGCAGGACCAAAATATATTGTGTAATTTGATATGATCTTCGATTTGATATATTATAATAGTGGTTTTGATACCCGAGTCAAAAGATATCTCCGTTGAAAGTTGTAACTCATATTTACCAAATATTTTGTTGTTTTTGTAATTGTGAACGAAATCCTCTTTCTTTTTCTCTTCCCTTATTTTTTTTGAAGCAAATAGACTTATTGGAAATATAAATAAACAAACCTAGGTCCGCACCAATATCTCCTGTATAGCTCTATTGAATTAAACCAGAAGTAAGAAAAATGAAAACGGTGCGTGAAAAACTTTAAACACTCGTTAAGTGATGTAAACGATGTAATTTGGGTACAAAACGATTTTCCTGGACGGGACCAAAACATATTGTGTAATTTGATACGAGCTTCGATTTGATATATTATAATAGTGGTTTCGATACCCGAGTCAAAAGATATCTCCGTTGAAAGTTGTAACTCATATTTACCAAATGTTTTGTTGTTTTTGAAAATGTGAACAACATCCACTTTCTTTTTCTCTTCTCTTAATTTTTTTTTGAAGAATAGAGACTTATTGGAAATATAAATCAACATACCTAGGTCGGCACCAATATCTCCTGTATAGCTCTATTGAATTAATCCAGAAGTAAGAAAAATGAAAATGGTGCGTCAAAAACTTTAAACACTCGTTAAGTGATGTAAACGATGTAATTTGTGTACAAAACGATTTTCCTGGGCGGGACCAAAATATATTGTGTAATATGATATGAGCTTCGATTTGATATATTATAATAGTGGTTTCGATACCCGAGTCAAAAGATATATCCGTTGAAAGTTGTAACTCATCTTTACCAAATGTTTTGTTGTTTTTGAAATTGTGAACGACATCCTCTTTCTTTTTCTCTTCTCTTATTTTTTTTTTGAAGCAAACAGACTTATTGGAAATATAAATCAACAACCTTAGGTCGGCACCAATATCTCTTGTATAGCTATATTGAATTAAACCAGAAGTAAGAATAATTAAAACGATGCGTCAAAAACTTTAAACACTCGTTAAGTGATGTAAACGATGTAATTTGGGTACAAAAACGATTTTCCTGGGCGGGAGCAAAAAATATTGTGTAATTTGATACGAGCTTCGATTTGATATACTATAATAGTGGTTTCGATACCCGATTCAAAATATATCTCCTTTGAAAGTTGTAACTCTTATGTACCAAATGTTTTGTTGTTTTTGAAAATGTGAACGACATCCACTTTCTTTTTCTCTTCTCTTATTTTTTTTGAAGAATAGATACTTATTGGAAATATAAATCAACAACCCTAGGTAGGCACCAATATCTCATGTATAGCTCTATTGAATTAAACTAGAAGTAAGAAAAATGAAAATGGTTCGTCAAACACTTTAAACACTCGGTAAGTAATGTAAACGATGTAATTTGAGTACAAAAACGATTTTCTTGGGCGGCACCAAATATATTGTGTAATTTGATATGAACTTCAATTTGATATATTATAATAGTGGTTTTGATACCCGAGTCAAAAGATATCTCCGTTGAAAGTTGTAACTCATATTTACCAAATGTTTTGTTGTTTTTGAAAATGTGAACGAAATCATCTTTCTTTTTCTCTTCTCTTATTTTTTTTTTGAAGAATAGAGAATTATTGGAAATATAAATCAAAAACCCTAGGTCGGCACCAATATCTCCTGTATAGCTCTATTGAATTAAACAAGAAGTAAGAAAAATGAAAATGCTGCGTCAAAAACTTTCAACACTCGTTAAGTGATGTAAACGATGTAACTTGGGTACAAAAGCTATTTTCCTGGACGGGAGAAAAACATATTGTGTAATTTGATACGAGCTCCGATTTGATATACTATAATAGTGGTTTCGATACCCGAGTGAAAACATATCTCCGTTGAAAGTTGTAATTCATATTTACCAAATGTTTTGTTGTTTTTGAAAATGTGAACGACATCCACTTTCTTTTTCTCTTCTCTTATTTTTTTTTGAAGAATAGAGACTTATTGGAAATATAAATAAACAAACCTAGGTCCGCACCAATATGTCATGTATATCTCTATTGAATTAAACCAGAAGTAAGAAAAATGAAAATGGTGCGTCAAAAAATTTAAACACTCGTTAAGTGATGTAAACGATAAATTTTGGGTACAAAAACTATTTTCCTGGGCGGTACCAAAAAATATTGTGTAATTTGATATAAGCTTCGATTTGATATATTATAATAGTGGTTTCGATACCCGAGTCAAAAGATATCTCCGTTGAAAGTTGTAACTCATATTTACCAAATGTTTTGTTGTTTTTGAAATTGTGAACGAAATCCTCTTTCTTTTTCTGTTCTCTTATTTTTTTTTTGAAGCAAACAGATTTATTGGAAATATAAATAAACAAACCTAGGTCCGCACCAATATCTACTGTATAGGTCTATTGAATTAAACCAGAAGTAAGAAAAATGAAAACGGTGCGTCAAAAACTTTAAACACTCGTTAAGTGATGTAACCGATGTAATTTGGGTACGAAAACGATTTTCCTCGGCGGGAGCAAAATATATTGTGTAATTTGATACGAGCTTCGATTTGATATATTATAATAGTGGTTTCGATACCCGAGTCAAAAGATATCTCCGTTTAAAGTTGTAACTCATATTTACCAAATGTTTTGTTGTTTTTGAAAATGTGAACAACATCCTCTTTCTTTTTCTCTTCTCCTATTTTTTGTTTTGAAGAATAGGGACTTATTGGAAATATAAATCAACAACCCTAGGTCGGCACCAATATCTTATGTATAGCTCTATTGAATTAAACCAGAAGTAAGAAAAATGAAAATGGTGCGTCAAAAACTTTAAACACTCGGTAAGTAATGTAAACGATGTAATTTGTGTAAAAAAACGATTTTCTTGGGCGGCACCAAATATATTGTATAATTTGATATGAGCTTCAATTTGATATTTTATAACAGTGGTTTTGATACCCGAGTCAAAGGATATCTCCGTTGAAAGTTGTAACTCATATTTACCAAATCTTTTGTTATTTTTGAAAATGTGAACGACAACCTCTTTCTTTTTCTCTTCTCTTATTTTTTATTTTGAAGAAAAGAGACTTATTAAAAATATAAATAAACAACTCTAGGTCCGCACCAATATCTCCTGTATAGCTCTATTGAATTAAACCAGAAGTAAGAAAAATGAAAACGGTGCGTCAAAAACATTAAACACTCGTTAAGTGATGTAAACAATGTAATTTGGGTACAAAACGATTTTCTTGGGCCGGACCAAAATATATTGTGTAATTTGATATGAGCTTCGATTTGATATATTATAATAGTGGTTTCGATACCCGAGTCAAAAGATATGTCCGTTGAAAGTTGTAACTCATATTTACCAAATGATTTGTTGTTTTTAAAATTGTGAACGACATCCTCTTTCTTTTTCTCTTCTCTTATTTTTTTTTGAAGCAAACAGACTTATTGGAAATATAAATCAACAACCCTAGGTCGGCACCAATATCTGCTGTATAGCTCTATTGAATTAAACCAGAAGTAAGAAAAATGAAAATGGTTCGTCAAACACTTTAAACACTCGGTAAGTAATGTAAACGATGTAATTTGCGTACAAAAACGATTTTCTTGGGCGGCACCAAATATATTGTGTAATTTGATATGAATTTCAATTTGATATATTATAATAGTGGTTTTGATACCCGAGTCAAAAGATATCTCCGTTGAAAGTTGTAACTCATATTTACCAAATGTTTCGTTTTTTTTTGAAAATGTGAACGAAATCCTCTTTCTTTTTCTCTTCTCTTATATTTTTTTTTGAAGAATAGAGAATTATTGGAAATATAAATCAAAAACCATAGGTCGGCACCAATATCTCCTGTATAGCTCTATTGAATTAAACCAGAAGTAAGAAAAATGAAAATGGTTCGTCAAAGACTTTAAACACTCCTGAAGTAATGTAAACGATGTAATTTGTGTACAAAAACGATTTTCTTGGGCGGCACCAAATATATTGTGTAATTTGATACGAACTTCAATTTGATATATTATAATAGTGGTTTTGATACCCGAGTCAAAAGATATCTCCGTTAAAAGTTGTAACTCATATTTACCAAATGTTTTGTTGTTCTTGAAAATGTGAACGACATCCACTTTCTTTTTCTCTTCTCTTATTTTTTTTGAAGAATAGAGACTTATTTGAAATATAAATCAACAACCCTAGGTCGGCACCAATATCTCATGTATAGCTCTATTGAATTAAACCAGAAGTAAGAAAAATGAAAACGGTTCGTCAAACACTTTAAACACTCGGTAAATAATGTAAACGATGTAATTTGTGTACAAAAACGATTTTCTTGGGCGGCACCAAATATATTGTGTAATTTGATATGAACTTCAATTTGATATATTATAATAGTGGTTTTGATACCCGAGTCAAAAGATATCTCCGTTGAAAGTTGTAACTCATATTTACCAAATGTTTTGTTGTTTTTGAAAATGTGAACGACATCCTCTTTCTTTTTCTCTTCTCTTATTTTTTTTTGAAGAATAGAGACATATTGGAAATATAAATCAACAACCCTAGGTCGGCACCAATATCTCATGTATAGCTCTATTGAATTAAACCAGAAGTAAGAAAAATGAAAATGGTTCGTCAAAGACTTTAAACACTCGGTAAGTAATGTAAACGATGTAATTTGTGTACAAAAACGATTATCTTGGGCGGCACCAAATATATTGTGTAATTTGATATGAACTTCAATTTGATATATTATAATAGTGGTTTTGATACCCGAGTCAAAAGATATCTCCGTTGAAAGTTGTAACTCATATTTACCAAATGTTTTGTTGTTTTTGAAAATGTGAACGAAATCCTCTTTCTTTTTCTCTTCTCTTATTTTTTATTTTGAAGAAAAGAGATTTATTGGAAATATAAATCAACAACCCTAGGTCGGCACCAATATCTCCTGTATAGCTCTATTGAATTAATCCAGAAGTAAGAAAAATGAAAATAGTGCGTCAAAAACTTTAAACACTCGTTAAGTGATGTAAACGATGTAATTTGTGTACAAAACGATTTTCCTGGGCGGGACCAAAATATATTGTGTAATATGATATGAGCTTCGATTTGATATATTATAATAGTGGTTTCGATACCCGAGTCAAAAGATATATCCGTTGAAAGTTGTAACTCATCTTTACCAAATGTTTTGTTGTTTTTGAAATTGTGAACGACATCCTCTTTCTTTTTCTCTTCTCTTATTTTTTTTTGAAGCAAACAGACTTATTGGAAATATAAATAAACAAACCTATGTCCGCACCAATATTTCCTGTATAGCTCTATTGAATTAAACCAGAAGTAAGAATAATGAAAACGGTGCGTCAAAAACTTTAAACACTCGTTAAGTGATGTAAACGATGTAATTTGGGTACAAAAACTATTTTCCGGGACGGGAGAATAACGTATTGTGTAATTTAATACGAGCTTCGATTTGATATACTATAATAGTGGTTTCGATACCCGAGTCAAAAGATATCGCCGTTGAAAGTTGTAACTCATATTTACCAAATGTTTTGTTGTTTTTGAAAATGTGAACGACATCCACTTTCTTTTTCTCTTCTCTTATTTTTTTTTTGAAGAATAGAGACTTATTGGAAATATAAATAAACAAACCTAGGTCCGCACCAATATCTCATGTATAGCTCTATTGAATTAAACCAGAAGTAAGAAAAATGAAATTGGTTCGTCCAAAACTTTAAACACTCGGTAAGTGATGTAAACGATGTAATTTGCGTACAAAAACGATTTTCTTGGGCGGCACCAAATATATTGTGTAATTTGATATGAATTTCAATTTGATATATTATAATAGTGGTTTTGATACCCGAGTCAAAAGAAATCTCCGTTGAAAGTTGTAACTCATATTTACCAAATGTTTTGTTGTTTTTGAAAATGTGAACGAAATCCTCTTTCTTTTTCTCTTCTCTTATTTTTTTTTTGAAGAATAGAGAATTATTGGAAATATAAATCAAAAACCCTAGGTCCGCACCAATATTTCCTGTATAGCTCTATTGAATTAAACCAGAAGTAAGAATAATGAAAACGGTGCGTCAAAAACTTTAAACGCTCGGTAAGTAATGTAAACGTTGTAATTTGTGTACAAAAACGATTTTCTTGGGCGGCACCAAATATATTGTGTAATTTGATACGAACTTCAATTTGATATATTATAATAGTGGTTTTGATACCCGAGTCAAAAGATATATCCGTTGAAAGTTGTAACTCATATTTACCAAATGTTTTGTTGTTTTTGAAAATGTGAACGACATCCACTTTCTTTTTCTCTTCTCTTATTTTTTTGAAGAATAGAGACTTATTTGAAATATAAATCAACAACCCTAGGTCGGCACCAATATCTCATGTATAGGTCTATTGAATTAAACCAGAAGTAAGAAAAATGA
The DNA here is from genome assembly GCA_037013495.1 of Hippophae tibetana. Taxonomy (NCBI): domain Eukaryota; kingdom Viridiplantae; phylum Streptophyta; class Magnoliopsida; order Rosales; family Elaeagnaceae; genus Hippophae; species Hippophae tibetana. The sequence goes on along the minus strand of JAZDXN010000026.1, from coordinate 2,532,860 downwards.
AAACTGTTCGTCAAACACTTTAAACACTCGAAAAGTAATGTAAACGATGTAATTTGTGTACAAAAACGATTTTCTTGGGCGACACCAAATATATTGTGTAATTTGATATGAACTTCAATTTCATATATTATAATAGTGGTTTTGATACCCGAGTCAAAAGATATCTCCGTTGAAAGTTGTAACTCATATTTACCAAATGTTTTGTTGTTTTTGAAAATGTGAACGACATCCTCTTTCTTTTTCTCTTCTCTTATTTTTTTTTGAAGAATAGAGACTTATTGGAAATATAAATCAACAACCCTAGGTCAGCACTAATATCTCATGTATAGCTCTATTGAATTAAACCAGAAGTAAGAAAAATGAAAATGGTTCGTCAAAGACTTTAAACACTCGGTAAGTAATGTAAACGATGTAATTTGTGTACAAAAACGATTAACATGGGCGGCACCAAATATATTGTGTAATTTGATATGAACTTCAATTTGATATATTATAATAGTGGTTTTGATACCCGAGTCAAAAGATATCTCCGTTGAAAGTTGTAACTCATATTTACCAAATGTTTTGTTGTTTTTGAAAATGTGAACGAAATCCTCTTTCTTTTTCTCTTCTCTTATTTTTTATTTTGAAGAAAAGAGACTTATTGGAAATATAAATCAACAACCTTAGGTCGGCACCAATATCTCCTGTATAGCAAATCCAGAAGTAAGAAAAATGAAAATGGTGCGTCAAACACTTTAAAAACTCGGTAAGTGATGTAAACGATGTAATTTGTGTACAAAAACGATTTTCTTGGGCGGCACCATATATATTGTGTAATTTGATATGAAATTCAATTTGATATATTATAATAGTGGTTTTGATACCCGAGTCAAAAGATATCTCCGTTGAAAGTTGTAACTCATATTTACCAAATGTTTTGTTGTTTTTGAAAATGTGAACGACATCCACTTTCTTTTTCTCTTCTCTTATTTTTTTATGAAGAATAGAGACTTATTGGAAATATAAATAAACAAACCTAGGTCCGCACCAATATCTCATGTATAGCTCTATTGAAATAAACCAGAAGTAAGAAAAATGAAATTGGTTCGTCAAAAACTTTAAACACTCGGTAAGTCATGTAAACGATGTAATTTGTGTACAAAACGATTTTCTTGGGCGGCACCAAATATATTGTGTAATTTGATATGAATTTCAATTTGATATATTATAATAGTGGTTTTGATACCCGAGTCAAAAGAAATCTCCGTTGAAAGTTGTAACTCATATTTACCAAATGTTTTGTTGTTTTTGAAAATGTGAACGAAATCCTCTTTCTTTTTCTCTTCTCTTATTTTTTTTTTGAAGAATAGAGAATTATTGGAAATATAAATCAAAAACCCTAGGTCCGCACCAATATTTCCTGTATAGCTCTATTGAATTAAACCAGAAGTAAGAATAATGAAAACGGTGCGTCAAAAACTTTAAACGCTCGGTAAGTAATGTAAACGTTGTAATTTGTGTACAAAAACGATTTTCTTGGGCGGCACCAAATATATTGTGTAATTTGATACGAACTTCAATTTGATATATTATAATAGTGGTTTTGATACCCGAGTCAAAAGATATATCCGTTGAAAGTTGTAACTCATATTTACCAAATGTTTTGTTGTTTTTGAAAATGTGAACGACATCCACTTTCTTTTTCTCTTCTCTTATTTTTTTGAAGAATAGAGACTTATTTGAAATATAAATCAACAACCCTAGGTCGGCACCAATATCTCATGTATAGGTCTATTGAATTAAACCAGAAGTAAGAAAAATGAAAACTGTTCGTCAAACACTTTAAACACTCGAAAAGTAATGTAAACGATGTAATTTGTGTACAAAAACGATTTTCTTGGGCGACACCAAATATATTGTGTAATTTGATATGAACTTCAATTTCATATATTATAATAGTGGTTTTGATACCCGAGTCAAAAGATATCTCCGTTGAAAGTTGTAACTCATATTTACCAAATGTTTTGTTGTTTTTGAAAATGTGAACGACATCCTCTTTCTTTTTCTCTTCTCTTATTTTTTTTTGAAGAATAGAGACTTATTGGAAATATAAATCAACAACCCTAGGTCAGCACTAATATCTCATGTATAGCTCTATTGAATTAAACCAGAAGTAAGAAAAATGAAAATGGTTCGTCAAAGACTTTAAACACTCGGTAAGTAATGTAAACGATGTAATTTGTGTACAAAAACGATTAACATGGGCGGCACCAAATATATTGTGTAATTTGATATGAACTTCAATTTGATATATTATAATAGTGGTTTTGATACCCGAGTCAAAAGATATCTCCGTTGAAAGTTGTAAGTCATATTTACCAAATGTTTTGTTGTTTTTGAAAATGTGAACGAAATCCTATTTCTTTTTCTCTTCTCTTATTTTTTATTTTGAAGAAAAGAGACTTATTGGAAATATAAATCAACAACCTTAGGTCGGCACCAATATCTCCTGTATAGCAAATCCAGAAGTAAGAAAAATGAAAATGGTGCGTCAAACACTTTAAAAACTCGGTAAGTGATGTAAACGATGTAATTTGTGTACAAAAACGATTTTCTTGGGCGGCACCATATATATTGTGTAATTTGATATGAAATTCAATTTGATATATTATAATAGTGGTTTTGATACCCGAGTCAAAAGATATCTCCGTTGAAAGTTGTAACTCATATTTACCAAATGTTTTGTTGTTTTTGAAAATGTGAACGACATCCACTTTCTTTTTCTCTTCTCTTATTTTTTTATGAAGAATAGAGACTTATTGGAAATATAAATAAACAAACCTAGGTCCGCACCAATATCTCATGTATAGCTCTATTGAAATAAACCAGAAGTAAGAAAAATGAAATTGGTTCGTCAAAAACTTTAAACACTCGGTAAGTCATGTAAACGATGTAATTTGTGTACAAAACGATTTTCTTGGGCGGCACCAAATATATTGTGTAATTTCATATGAACTTCAATTTGATATATTATAATAGTGGTTTTGATACCAGAGTCAAAAGATATCTCCGTTGAAAGTTGTAACTCATATTTACCAAATGTTTTGTTGTTTTTGAAAATGTGAACGAAATCCTCTTTCTTTTTCTCTTCTCTTATTTTTTATTTTGAAGAAAAGATACTTATTGGAAATATAAATCGACAACCCTAGGTCGGCACCAATATCTTTTGTATAGCTCTATTGAATTAAACCAGAAGTAAGAATAATGAAAACTGTTCGTCAAACACTTTAAACACTCGGTAAGTAATGTAAACGATGTAATTTGTGTACAAAAACGATTTTCTTGGGCGGCACCAAATATATTGTGTAATTTGATATGAACTTCAATTTGATATATTATAATAGTGGTTTTGATACCCGAGTCAAAAGATATCTCCGTTGAAAGTTGTAACTCATATTTACCAAATGTTTTGTTGTTTTTGAAAATGTGAACGAAATCCTCTTTCTTTTTCTCTTCTCTTATTTTTTTTTGAAGAATAGAGAATTATTGGAAATATAAATCAAAAACCCTAGGTAGGCACCAATATCTCCTGTATAGCTCTATTGAATTAAACCAGAAGTAAGAAAAATGAAAATACTGCGTCAAAAACTTTCAACACTCGTTAAGTGATGTAAACGATGTAATTTGGGTACAAAAACTATTTTCCGGGATGGGAGAATAAGGTATTGTGTAATTTAATACGAGCTTCGATTTGATATACTATAATAGTGGTTTCGATACCCGAGTCAAAAGATATCGCCGTTGAAAGTTGTAACTCATATTTACCAAATGTTTTGTTGTTTTTGAAAATGTGAACGACATCCACTTTCTTTTTCTCTTCTCTTATTTTTTTTTGAAGAATAGAGACTTATTGGAAATATAAATAAACAAACCTAGGTCCGCACCAATATCTCATGTATAGCTCTATTGAATTAAACCAGAAGTAAGAAAAATGAAATTGGTTCGTCAAAAACTTTAAACACTCGGTAAGTGATGTAAACGATGTAATTTGCGTACAAAAACGATTTTCTTGGGCGGCACCAAATATATTGTGTAATTTGATATGAATTTCAATTTGATATATTATAATAGTGGTTTTGATACCCGAGTCAAAAGAAATCTCCGTTGAAAGTTGTAACTCATATTTACCAAATGTTTTGTTGTTTTTGAAAATGTGAACGAAATCCTCTTTCTTTTTCTCTTCTCTTATTTTTTTTTGAAGAATAGAGAATTATTGGAAATATAAATCAAAAACCCTAGGTCCGCACCAATATTTCCTGTATAGCTCTATTGAATTAAACCAGAAGTAAGAATAATGAAAACGGTGCGTCAAAAACTTTAAACGCTCGGTAAGTAATGTAAACGTTGTAATTTGTGTACAAAAACGATTTTCTTGGGCGGCACCAAATATATTGTGTAATTTGATACGAACTTCAATTTGATATATTATAATAGTGGTTTTGATACACGAGTCAAAAGATATATCCGTTGAAAGTTGTAACTCATATTTACCAAATGTTTTGTTGTTTTTGAAAATGTGAACGACATCCACTTTCTTTTTCTCTTCTCTTATTTTTTTGAAGAATAGAGACTTATTTGAAATATAAATCAACAACCCTAGGTCGGCACCAATATCTCATGTATAGGTCTATTGAATTAAACCAGAAGTAAGAAAAATGAAAACTGTTCGTCAAACACTTTAAACACTCGGTAAGTAATGTAAACGATGTAATTTGTGTACAAAAACGATTTTCTTGGGCGACACCAAATATATTGTGTAATTTGATATGAACTTCAATTTCATATATTATAATAGTGGTTTTGATACCCGAGTCAAAAGATATCTCCGTTGAAAGTTGTAACTCATATTTACCAAATGTTTTGTTGTTTTTGAAAATGTGAACGACATCCTCTTTCTTTTTCTCTTCTCTTATTTTTTTTTGAAGAATAGAGACTTATTGGAAATATAAATCAACAACCCTAGGTCAGCACTAATATCTCATGTATAGCTCTATTGAATTAAACCAGAAGTAAGAAAAATGAAAATGGTTCGTCAAAGACTTTAAACACTCGGTAAGTAATGTAAACGATATAATTTGTGTACAAAAACGATTAACATGGGCGGCACCAAATATATTGTGTAATTTGATATGAACTTCAATTTGATATATTATAATAGTGGTTTTGATACCCGAGTCAAAAGATATCTCCGTTGAAAGTTGTAACTCATATTTACCAAATGTTTTGTTGTTTTTGAAAATGTGAACGAAATCCTCTTTCTTTTTCTCTTCTCTTATTTTTTATTTTGAAGAAAAGAGACTTATTGGAAATATAAATCAACAACCCTAGGTCGGCACCAATATCTCCTGTATAGCTAATCCAGAAGTAAGAAAAATGAAAATGGTGCGTCAAACACTTTAAACACTCGGTAAGTGATGTAAACGATGTAATTTGTGTACAAAAACGATTTTCTTGGGCGGCACCAAATATATTGTGTAATTTGATATGAAATTCAATTTGATATATTATAATAGTGGTTTTGATACCCGAGTCAAAAGATATCTCCGTTGAAAGTTGTAACTCATATTTACCAAATGTTTTGTTGTTTTTGAAAATGTGAACGACATCCACTTTCTTTTTCTCTTCTCTTATTTTTTTATGAAGAATAGAGACTTATTGGAAATATAAATAAACAAACCTAGGTCCGCACCAATATCTCATGTATAGCTCTATTGAAATAAACCAGAAGTAAGAAAAATAAAATTGGTTCGTCAAAAACTTTAAACACTCGGTAAGTCATGTAAACGATGTAATTTGTGTACAAAACGATTTTCTTGGGCGGCACCAAATATATTGTGTAATTTCATATGAACTTCAATTTGATATATTATAATAGTGGTTTTGATACCAGAGTCAAAAGATATCTCCGTTGAAAGTTGTAACTCATATTTACCAAATGTTTTGTTGTTTTTGAAAATGTGAACGAAATCCTCTTTCTTTTTCTCTTCTCTTATTTTTTATTTTGAAGAAAAGATACTTATTGGAAATATAAATCGACAACCCTAGGTCGGCACCAATATCTTCTGTATAGCTCTATTGAATTAAACCAGAAGTAAGAATAATGAAAACTGTTCGTCAAACACTTTAAACACTCGGTAAGTAATGTAAACGATGTAATTTGTGTACAAAAACGATTTTCTTGGGCGGCACCAAATATATTGTGTAATTTGATATGAACTTCAATTTGATATATTATAATAGTGGTTTTGATACCCGAGTCAAAAGATATCTCCGTTGAAAGTTGTAACTCATATTTACCAAATGTTTTGTTGTTTTTGAAAATGTGAACGAAATCCTCTTTCTTTTTCTCTTCTCTTAATTTTTTTTGGAAGCAAACAGACTTATTGGAAATATAAATAAACAAACCTAGGTCCGCACCAATATTTCCTGTATAGCTCTATTGAATTAAACCAGAAGTAAGAATAATGAAAACGGTGCGTCAAAAACTTTAAACACTCGGTAAGTAATGTAAACGTTGTAATTTGTGTACAAAAACGATTTTCTTGGGCGGCACCAAATATATTGTGTAATTTGATATGAACTTCAATTTGATATATTATAATAGTGGTTTTGATACCCGAGTCAAAAGATATCTCCGTTGAAAGTTGTAACTCATATTTACCAAATGTTTTGTTGTTTTTGAAAATGTGAACGAAATCCTCTTTCTTTTTCTCTTCTCTTATTTTTTTTTGAAGAATAGAGACTTATTGGAAATATAAATCAACAACCCTAGGTCGGCACCAATATCTCATGTATAGCTCTATTGAATTAAACCAGAAGTAAGAAAAATGAAAATGGTTCGTCAAACATTTTAAAAACTCGGTAAGTAATGTAAACGATGTAATTTGTGTACAAAAACGATTTTCTTGGGCGGCACCAAATATATTGTGTAATTTGATATGAACTTCAATTTGATATATTATAATAGTGGTTTTGATACCCGAGTCAAAAGATATCTCCGTTGAAAGTTGTAACTCATATTTACCAAATGTTTTGTTGTTTTTGAAAATGTGAACGAAATCCTCTTTCTTTTTCTGTTCTCTTATTTTTTTTTGAGGAATAGAGAATTATTGGAAATATAAATCAAAAACCCTAGGTAGGCACCAATATCTCCTGTATAGCTCTATTGAATTAAACCAGAAGTAAGAAAAATGAAAATGCTGCGTCAAAAAATTTCAACACTCGTTAAGTGATGTAAACGATGTAATTTGGGTACAAAAACTATTTTCCGGGACGGGAGAAAAACATATTGTGTAATTTGATACGAGCTTCGATTTGATATACTATAATAGTGGTTTCGATACCCGAGTCAAAAGATATCTCCGTTGAAAGTTGTAACTCATATTTACCAAATGTTTTGTTGTTTTTGAAAATGTGAACGACATCCACTTTCTTTTTCTCTTCTCTTATTATTTTTTTGAAGAATAGAGACTTATTGGAAATATAAATATACAAACCTAGGTCCGCACCAATATCTCATGTATAGCTCTATTGAATTAAACCAGAAGTAAGAAAAATGAAAATGGTTCGTCAAAAACTTTAAACACTCGGTAAGTGATGTAAACGATGTAATTTGTGTACAAAACGATTTTCTTGGGCGGCACCAAATATATTGTGTAATTTCATATGAACTTCAATTTGATATATTATAATAGTGGTTTTGATACCCGAGTCAAAAGATATCTCCGTTGAAAGTTGTAACTCATATTTACCAAATGTTTTGTTGTTTTTGAAAATGTGAACGAAATCCTCTTTCTTTTTCTCTTCTCTTATTTTTTATTTTGAAGAAAAGAGACTTATTGGAAATATAAATCAACAACCCTAGGTCGGCACCAATATCTCCTGTATAGCTCTATTGAATTAATCCAGAAGTAAGAAAAATGAAAATGGTGTGTCAAAAACTTTAAACACTCGTTAAGTGATGTAAACGATATAATTTGTGTACAAAATTTTTTCCTGGGCGGGACCAAAATATATTGTGTAATATGATATGAGCTTCTATTTGATATATTATAATAGTGGTTTCGATACCCGAGTCAAAAGATATATCCGTTGAAAGTTGTAACTCATATTTACCAAATGTTTTGTTGTTTTTGAAATTGTGAACGACATCCTCTTGCTTTTTCTCTTCTCTTATTTTTTTTGAAGCAAACAGACTTATTGGAAATATAAATAAACAAACCTAGGTCCGCACCAATATTTCCTGTATAGCTCTATTGAATTAAACCAGAAGTAAGAATAATGAAAACGGTGCGTCAAAAACTTTAAACACTCGGTAAGTAATGTAAACGATGTAATTTGTGTACAAAAACGATTTTCTTGGGCGGCCCCAAATATATTGTGTAATTTGATATGAACTTCAATTTGATATATTATAATATTGGTTTTGATACCCGAGTCAAAAGATATCTCCGTTGAAAGTTGTAACTCATATTTACCAAATGTTTTGTTGTTTTTGAAAATGTGAACGACATCCTCTTTCTTTTTCTCTTCTCTTATTTTTTTTTTGAAGAATAGAGACTTATTGGAAATATAAATGAAACACCCTAGGTCGGCACCAATATCTTCTGTATAGCTCTATTGAATTAATCCAGAAGTAAGAAAAATGAAAATGGTGCGTCAAAAACTTTAAACACTCGTTAAGTGATGTAAACGATGTAATTTGTGTACAAAACGATTTTCCTGGGCGGGACCAAAATATATTGTGTAATATGATATGAGCTTCGATTTGATATATTATAATAGTGGTTTCGATACCCGAGTCAAAAGATATATCCGTTGAAAGTTGTAACTCATATTTACGAAATGTTTTGTTGTTTTTGAAATTGTGAACGACATCCTCTTTCTTTTTCTCTTCTCTTATTTTTTTTTTTTTGAGGAATAGAGAATTATTGGAAATATAAATCAAAAACCCTAGGTAGGCACCAATATCTCCTGTATAGCTCTATTGAATTAAACCAGAAGTAAGAAAAATGAAAATGCTGCGTCAAAAACTTTCAACACTCGTTAAGTGATGTAAACGATGTAATTTGGGTACAAAAACTATTTTCCGGGACGAGAGAAAAACATATTGTGTAATTTGATACGAGCTTCGATTTGATATACTATAATAGTGGTTTCGATACCCGAGTCAAAAGATATCTCCGTTGAAAGTTGTAACTCATATTTACCAAATGTTTTGTTGTTTTTGAAAATGTGAACGACATCCACTTTCTTTTTCTCTTCTCTTATTTTTTTATGAAGAATAGAGACTTATTGGAAATATAAATAAACAAACCTAGGTCCGCACCAATATCTCATGTATAGCTCTATTGAAATAAACCAGAAGTAAGAAAAATAAAATTGGTTCGTCAAAAACTTTAAACACTCGGTAAGTCATGTAAACGATGTAATTTGTGTACAAAACGATTTTCTTGGGCGGCACCAAATATATTGTGTAATTTCATATGAACTTCAATTTGATATATTATAATAGTGGTTTTGATACCAGAGTCAAAAGATATCTCCGTTGAAAGTTGTAACTCATATTTACCAAATGTTTTGTTGTTTTTGAAAATGTGAACGAAATCCTCTTTCTTTTTCTCTTCTCTTATTTTTTATTTTGAAGAAAAGATACTTATTGGAAATATAAATCGACAACCCTAGGTCGGCACCAATATCTTCTGTATAGCTCTATTGAATTAAACCAGAAGTAAGAATAATGAAAACTGTTCGTCAAACACTTTAAACACTCGGTAAGTAATGTAAACGATGTAATTTGTGTACAAAAACGATTTTCTTGGGCGGCACCAAATATATTGTGTAATTTGATATGAACTTCAATTTGATATATTATAATAGTGGTTTTGATACCCGAGTCAAAAGATATCTCCGTTGAAAGTTGTAACTCATATTTACCAAATGTTTTGTTGTTTTTGAAAATGTGAACGAAATCCTCTTTCTTTTTCTCTTCTCTTAATTTTTTTTGGAAGCAAACAGACTTATTGGAAATATAAATAAACAAACCTAGGTCCGCACCAATATTTCCTGTATAGCTCTATTGAATTAAACCAGAAGTAAGAATAATGAAAACGGTGCGTCAAAAACTTTAAACACTCGGTAAGTAATGTAAACGTTGTAATTTGTGTACAAAAACGATTTTCTTGGGCGGCACCAAATATATTGTGTAATTTGATATGAACTTCAATTTGATATATTATAATAGTGGTTTTGATACCCGAGTCAAAAGATATCTCCGTTGAAAGTTGTAACTCATATTTACCAAATGTTTTGTTGTTTTTGAAAATGTGAACGAAATCCTCTTTCTTTTTCTCTTCTCTTATTTTTTTTTGAAGAATAGAGACTTATTGGAAATATAAATCAACAACCCTAGGTCGGCACCAATATCTCATGTATAGCTCTATTGAATTAAACCAGAAGTAAGAAAAATGAAAATGGTTCGTCAAACATTTTAAAAACTCGGTAAGTAATGTAAACGATGTAATTTGTGTACAAAAACGATTTTCTTGGGCGGCACCAAATATATTGTGTAATTTGATATGAACTTCAATTTGATATATTATAATAGTGGTTTTGATACCCGAGTCAAAAGATATCTCCGTTGAAAGTTGTAACTCATATTTACCAAATGTTTTGTTGTTTTTGAAAATGTGAACGAAATCCTCTTTCTTTTTCTGTTCTCTTATTTTTTTTTGAGGAATAGAGAATTATTGGAAATATAAATCAAAAACCCTAGGTAGGCACCAATATCTCCTGTATAGCTCTATTGAATTAAACCAGAAGTAAGAAAAATGAAAATGCTGCGTCAAAAAATTTCAACACTCGTTAAGTGATGTAAACGATGTAATTTGGGTACAAAAACTATTTTCCGGGACGGGAGAAAAACATATTGTGTAATTTGATACGAGCTTCGATTTGATATACTATAATAGTGGTTTCGATACCCGAGTCAAAAGATATCTCCGTTGAAAGTTGTAACTCATATTTACCAAATGTTTTGTTGTTTTTGAAAATGTGAACGACATCCACTTTCTTTTTCTCTTCTCTTATTATTTTTTTGAAGAATAGAGACTTATTGGAAATATAAATATACAAACCTAGGTCCGCACCAATATCTCATGTATAGCTCTATTGAATTAAACCAGAAGTAAGAAAAATGAAAATGGTTCGTCAAAAACTTTAAACACTCGGTAAGTGATGTAAACGATGTAATTTGTGTACAAAACGATTTTCTTGGGCGGCACCAAATATATTGTGTAATTTCATATGAACTTCAATTTGATATATTATAATAGTGGTTTTGATACCCGAGTCAAAAGATATCTCCGTTGAAAGTTGTAACTCATATTTACCAAATGTTTTGTTGTTTTTGAAAATGTGAACGAAATCCTCTTTCTTTTTCTCTTCTCTTATTTTTTATTTTGAAGAAAAGAGACTTATTGGAAATATAAATCAACAACCCTAGGTCGGCACCAATATCTCCTGTATAGCTCTATTGAATTAATCCAGAAGTAAGAAAAATGAAAATGGTGTGTCAAAAACTTTAAACACTCGTTAAGTGATGTAAACGATATAATTTGTGTACAAAATTTTTTCCTGGGCGGGACCAAAATATATTGTGTAATATGATATGAGCTTCTATTTGATATATTATAATAGTGGTTTCGATACCCGAGTCAAAAGATATATCCGTTGAAAGTTGTAACTCATATTTACCAAATGTTTTGTTGTTTTTGAAATTGTGAACGACATCCTCTTGCTTTTTCTCTTCTCTTATTTTTTTTGAAGCAAACAGACTTATTGGAAATATAAATAAACAAACCTAGGTCCGCACCAATATTTCCTGTATAGCTCTATTGAATTAAACCAGAAGTAAGAATAATGAAAACGGTGCGTCAAAAACTTTAAACACTCGGTAAGTAATGTAAACGATGTAATTTGTGTACAAAAACGATTTTCTTGGGCGGCCCCAAATATATTGTGTAATTTGATATGAACTTCAATTTGATATATTATAATATTGGTTTTGATACCCGAGTCAAAAGATATCTCCGTTGAAAGTTGTAACTCATATTTACCAAATGTTTTGTTGTTTTTGAAAATGTGAACGACATCCTCTTTCTTTTTCTCTTCTCTTATTTTTTTTTTGAAGAATAGAGACTTATTGGAAATATAAATGAAACACCCTAGGTCGGCACCAATATCTTCTGTATAGCTCTATTGAATTAATCCAGAAGTAAGAAAAATGAAAATGGTGCGTCAAAAACTTTAAACACTCGTTAAGTGATGTAAACGATGTAATTTGTGTACAAAACGATTTTCCTGGGCGGGACCAAAATATATTGTGTAATATGATATGAGCTTCGATTTGATATATTATAATAGTGGTTTCGATACCCGAGTCAAAAGATATATCCGTTGAAAGTTGTAACTCATATTTACGAAATGTTTTGTTGTTTTTGAAATTGTGAACGACATCCTCTTTCTTTTTCTCTTCTCTTATTTTTTTTTTTTGAGGAATAGAGAATTATTGGAAATATAAATCAAAAACCCTAGGTAGGCACCAATATCTCCTGTATAGCTCTATTGAATTAAACCAGAAGTAAGAAAAATGAAAATGCTGCGTCAAAAACTTTCAACACTCGTTAAGTGATGTAAACGATGTAATTTGGGTACAAAAACTATTTTCCGGGACGGGAGAAAAACATATTGTGTAATTTGATACGAGCTTCGATTTGATATACTATAATAGTGGTTTCGATACCCGAGTCAAAAGATATCTCCGTTGAAAGTTGTAACTCATATTTACCAAATGTTTTGTTGTTTTTGAAAATGTGAACGACATCCACTTTCTTTTTCTCTTCTCTTATTTTTTTTTGAAGAATATAGACTTATTGGAAATATAAATAAACAAACCTAGGTCCGCACCAATATCTCATGTATAGCTCTATTGAATTAAACCAGAAATAAGAAAAATGAAAATGGTTCGTCAAAAACTTTAAACACTCGGTAAGTGATGTAAACGATGTAATTTGTGTACAAAACGATTTTCTTGGGAGGCACCAAATATATTGTGTAATTTCATATGAACTTCAATTTGATATATTATAATAGTGGTTTTGATACCCGAGTCAAAAGATATCTCCGTTGAAAGTTGTAACTCATATTTACCAAATGTTTTGTTGTTTTTGAAAATGTGAACGAAATCCTCTTTCTTTTTCTCTTCTCTTATTTTTTATTTTGAATAAAAGAGACTTATTGGAAATATAAATCAACAACCCTAGGTCGGCACCAATATCTCCTGTATAGCTCTATTGAATTAATCCAGAAGTAAGAAAAATGAAAATGGTGCGTCAAAAACATTAAACACTCGTTAAGTGATGTAAACGATGTAATTTGTGTACAAAACGATTTTCCTGGGCGGGTCCAAAATATATTGTGTAATATGATATGAGCTTCGATTTGATATATTATAATAGTGGTTTCGATACCCGAGTCAAAAGATATATCCGTTGAAAGTTGTAACTCATATTTACCAAATGTGTTGTTGTTTTTGAAATTGTGAACGACATCCCCTTTCTTTTTCTCTTCTCTTATTTTTTTTGAAGCAAACAGACTTATTGGAAATATAAATAAACAAACCTAGGTCCGCACCAATATTTCCTGTATAGCTCTATTGAATTAAACCAGAAGTAAGAATAATGAAAACCGTGCGTCAAAAACTTTAAATGCTCGTTAAGTGATGTAAACGATGTAATTTGGGTACAAAAATTATTTTCCGGGACGGGAGAAAAACATATTGTGTAATTTGATACGAGCTTCGATTTGATATACTATAATAGTGGTTTCGATACCCGAGTCAAAAGATATCTCCGTTGAAAGTTGTAACTCATATTTACCAAATGTTTTGTTGTTTTTGAAAATGTGAACGACATCCACTTTCTTTTTCTCTTCTCTTATTTTTTTTGAAGAATATAGACTTATTGGAAATATAAATAAACAAACCTAGGTCCGCACCAATATCTCATGTATAGCTCTATTGAATTAAACCAGAAATAAGAAAAATGAAAATGGTTCGTCAAAAACTTTAAACACTCGGTAAGTGATGTAAACGATGTAATTTGTGTACAAAACGATTTTCTTGGGAGGCACCAAATATATTTTGTAATTTCATATGAACTTCAATTTGATATATTATAATAGTGGTTTTGATACCCGAGTCAAAAGATATCTCCGTTGAAAGTTGTAACTCATATTTACCAAATGTTTTGTTGTTTTTGAAAATGTGAACGAAATCCTCTTTCTTTTTCTCTTCTCTTATTTTTTATTTTGAAGAAAAGAGACTTATTGGAAATATAAATCAACAACCCTAGGTCGGCACCAATATCTCCTGTATAGCTCTATTGAATTAATCCAGAAGTAAGAAAAATGAAAATGGTGCGTCAAAAACATTAAACACTCGTTAAGTGATGTAAACGATGTAATTTGTGTACAAAACGATTTTCCTGGGCGGGTCCAAAATATATTGTGTAATATGATATGAGCTTCGATTTGATATATTATAATAGTGGTTTCGATACCCGAGTCAAAAGATATATCCGTTGAAAGTTGTAACTCATATTTACCAAATGTGTTGTTGTTTTTGAAATTGTGAACGACATCCCCTTTCTTTTTCTCTTCTCTTATTTTTTTTTGAAGCAAACAGACTTATTGGAAATATAAATAAACAAACCTAGGTCCGCACCAATATTTCCTGTATAGCTCTATTGAATTAAACCAGAAGTAAGAATAATGAAAACCGTGCGTCAAAAACTTTAAATGCTCGTTAAGTGATGTAAACGATGTAATTTGGGTACAAAAACTATTTTCCAGGACGGGAGAAAAACATATTGTGTAATTTGATACGAGCTTCGATTTGATATACTATAATAGTGGTTTCGATACCCGAGTCAAAAGATATCTCCGTTGAAAGTTGTAACTCATATTTACCAAATGTTTTGTTGTTTTTGAAAATGTGAACGATATCCACTTTCTTTTTCTCTTCTCTTATTTTTTTTTTGAAGAATAGAGACTTATTGGAAATATAAATAAACAAACCTAGGTCCGTACCAATATCTCATGTATAGCTCTATTGAATTAAACCGGAAGTAAGAAAAATGAAATTGGTTCGTCAAAAACTTTAAACACTCGGTAAGTGATGTAAACGATGTAATTTGTGTACAAAACGATTTTCTTGGGCGGCACCAAATATATTGTGTAATTTCATATGAACTTCAATTTGATATATTATAATAGTGGTTTTGATACCCGAGTCAAAAGATATCTCCGTTGAAAGTTGTAACTCATATTTACCAAATGTTTTGTTGTTTTTGAAAATGTGAACGAAATCCTCTTTCTTTTTCTCTTCTCTTATTTTTTATTTTGAAGAAAAGAGACTTATTGGAAATATAAATCAACAACCCCAGGTCGGCACCAATATCTTCTGTATAGCTCTATTGAATTAATCCAGAAGTAAGAAAAATGAAAATGGTGCGTCAAAAACTTTAAACACTCGTTAAGTGATGTAAACGATGTAATTTGTGTACAAAACGATTTTCCTGGGCGGGACCAAAATATATTGTGTAATATGATATGAGCTTCGATTTGATATATTATAATAGTGGTTTCGATACCCGAGTCAAAAGATATATCCGTTGAAAGTTGTAACTCATATTTACCAAATGTTTTGTTGTTTTTGAAGTTGTGAACGACATCCTCTTTCTTTTTCTCTTCTCTTATTTTTTTTTGAAGCAAACAGACTTATTGGAAATACAAATAAACAAACCTAGGTCCGCACCAATATTTCCTGTATAGCTCTATTGAATTAAACCAGAAGTAAGAATAATGAAAACGGTGCGTCAAAAACTTTAAACGCTCGGTAAGTAATGTAAACGATGTAATTTGTTTACAAAAACGATTTTCTAGGGCGGCACCAAATATATCGTGTAATTTGATATGAACTTCAATTTGATATATTATAATAGTGGTTTTGATACCCGAGTCAAAAGATATCTCCGTTGAAAGTTGTAACTCATATTTACCAAATGTTTTGTTGTTTTTGAAAATGTGAACGACATCCTCTTTCTTTTTCTCTTCTCTTATATTTTTTTGAAGAATAGAGACTTATTGGAAATATAAATCAAACACCCTAGGTCGGCATCAATATCTTCTGTATAGCTCTATTGAATTAATCCAGAAGTAAGAAAAATGAAAATGGTGCGTCAAAAACTTTAAACACTCGTTAAGTGATGTAAACGATGTAATTTGTGTACAAAACGATTTTCCTGGGCGGGACCAAAATATATTGTGTAATATGATATGAGCTTCGATTTGATATATTATAATAGTGGTTTAGATACCCGAGTCAAAAGATATATCCGTTGAAAGTTGTAACTCATATTTACCAAATGTTTTGTTGTTTTTGAAATTGTGAACGACATCCTCTTTCCTTTTCTTTTCTCTTATTTTTTTTTAAGCAAACAGACTTATTGGACATACAAATAAACAAACCTAGGTCCGCACCAATATTTCCTGTATAGCTCTATTGAATTAAACCAGAAGTAAGAATAATGAAAACGGTGCGTCAAAAACTTTAAACACTCGGTAAGTAATGTAAACGATGTAATTTGTGTACAAAAACGATTTTCTTGGGCGGCACCAAATATATTGTGTAATTTGATATGAACTTCAATTCGATATATTATAATAGTGGTTTTGATACCCGAGTCAAAAGATATCTCCGTTGAAAGTTGTAACTCATATTTACCAAATGTTTTGTTGTGTTTTGAAAATGTGAACGACATCCTCTTTCTTTTTCTCTTCTCTTATTTTTTTTTTGAAGAATAGAGACTTATTGGAAATATAAATCAACAACCCTAGGTCGGCACCAATATTTCCTGTATAGCTCTATTGAATTAAACCAGAAGTAAGAATAATGAAAACGGTGCGTCAAAAACTTTAAACACTCGGTAAGTAATGTAAACGATGTAATTTGTGTACAAAAACGATTTTCTTGGGCGGCACCAAATATATTGTGTAATTTGATATGAACTTCAATTCGATATATTATAATAGTGGTTTTGATACCCGAGTCAAAAGATATCTCCGTTGAAAGTTGTAACTCATATTTACCAAATGTTTTGTTGGTTTTTAAAATTTGAACGAAATCATTTTTCTTTTTCTCTTCTCTTATTTTTTTTTTGACGAATAGAGAATTATTGGAAATATAAATCAAAAACCCTAGGTAGGCACCAATATCTCCTGTATAGCTCTATTGAATTAAACCAGAAGTAAGAAAAATGAAAATGCTGCGTCAAAAACTTTCAACACTCGTTAAGTGATGTAAACGATGTAATTTGGGTACAAAAACTATTTTCCGGGACGGGAGAAAAACATATTGTGTAATTTGATACGAGCTTCGATTTGATATACTATAATAGTGGTTTCGATACCCGAGTCAAAAGATATCTCCGTTGAAAGTTGTAACTCATATTTACCAAATGTTTTGTTGTTTTTGAAAATGTGAACGACATCCACTTTATTTTTCTCTTCTCTTATTTTTTTTGAAGAATAGAGACTTATTGGAAATATAAATAAACAAACCTAGGTACGCACCAATATCTCATGTATAGCTCTATTGAATTAAACCAGAAGTAAGAAAAATGAAATTGGTTCGTCAAAAACTTTAAACACTCGGTAAGTGATGTAAACGATGTAATTTGTGTACAAAACGATTATCCTGGGCGGCACCAAATATATTGTGTAATGTGATATGAACTTCAATTTGATATATTATAATAGTGGTTTTGATACCCGAGTCAAAAGATATCTCCGTTGAAAGTTGTAACTCATATTTACCAAATGTTTTGTTGTTTTTGAAAATGTGAACGAAATCCTCTTTCTTTTTCTCTTCTCTTATTTTTTATTTTGAAGAAAAGATACTTATTGGAAATATAAATCAAAAACCCTAGGTCGGCACCAATATCTTCTGTATAGCTCTATTGAATTAATCCAGAAGTAAGAAAAATGAAAATGGTGCGTCAAAAACTTTAAACATTCGTTAAGTGATGTAAACGATGTAATTTGTGTACAAAACGATTTTCCTGGGCGGGACCAAAATATATTGTGTAATATGATATGAGCTTCGATTTGATATATTATAATAGTGGTTTTGATACCCGAGTCAAAAGATATCTCCGTTGAAAGTTGTAACTCATATTTACCAAATGTTTTGTTGTTTTTGAAAATGTGAACGAAATCCTCTTTCTTTTTCTCTTCTCTTATTTTTTATTTTGAAGAAAAGATACTTATTGGAAATATAAATCAAAAACCCTAGGTCGGCATCAATATCTTCTGTATAGCTCTATTGAATTAATCCAGAAGTAAGAAAAATGAAAATGGTGCGTCAAAAACTTTAAACACTCGTTAAGTGATGTAAACGATGTAATTTGTGTACAAAACGATTTTCCTGGGCGGGACCAAAATATATTGTGTAATATGATATGAGCTTCGATTTGATATATTATAATAGTGGTTTAGATACCCGAGTCAAAAGATATATCCGTTGAAAGTTGTAACTCATATTTACCAAATGTTTTGTTGTTTTTGAAATTGTGAACGACATCCTCTTTCCTTTTCTTTTCTCTTATTTTTTTTAAGCAAACAGACTTATTGGAAATACAAATAAACAAACCTAGGTCCGCACCAATATTTCCTGTATAGCTCTATTGAATTAAACCAGAAGTAAGAATAATGAAAACGGTGCGTCAAAAACTTTAAACACTCGGTAAGTAATGTAAACGATGTAATTTGTGTACAAAAACGATTTTCTTGGGCGGCACCAAATATATTGTGTAATTTCATATGAACTTCAATTTGATATATTATAATAGTGGTTTTGATACCCGAGTCAAAAGATATCTCCGTTGAAAGTTGTAACTCATATTTACCAAATGTTTTGTTGTTTTTGAAAATGTGAACGAAATCCTCTTTCTTTTTCTCTTCTCTTATTTTTTATTTTGAAGAAAAGAGACTTATTGGAAATATAAATCAACAACCCTAGGTCGGCACCAATATCTCCTGTATAGCTCTATTGAATTAATCCAGAAGTAAGAAAAATGAAAATGGTGCGTCAAAAACATTAAACACTCGTTAAGTGATGTAAACGATGTAATTTGTGTACAAAACGATTTTCCTGGGCGGGTCCAAAATATATTGTGTAATATGATATGAGCTTCGATTTGATATATTATAATAGTGGTTTCGATACCCGAGTCAAAAGATATATCCGTTGAAAGTTGTAACTCATATTTACCAAATGTGTTGTTGTTTTTGAAATTGTGAACGACATCCCCTTTCTTTTTCTCTTCTCTTATTTTTTTTTGAAGCAAACAGACTTATTGGAAATATAAATAAACAAACCTAGGTCCGCACCAATATTTCCTGTATAGCTCTATTGAATTAAACCAGAAGTAAGAATAATGAAAACCGTGCGTCAAAAACTTTAAATGCTCGTTAAGTGATGTAAACGATGTAATTTGGGTACAAAAACTATTTTCTGGGACGGGAGAAAAACATATTGTGTAATTTGATACGAGCTTCGATTTGATATACTATAATAGTGGTTTCGATACCCGAGTCAAAAGATATCTCCGTTGAAAGTTGTAACTCATATTTACCAAATGTTTTGTTGTTTTTGAAAATGTGAACGACATCCACTTTCTTTTTCTCTTCTCTTATTTTTTTTTGAAGAATATAGACTTATTGGAAATATAAATAAACAAACCTAGGTCCGCACCAATATCTCATGTATAGCTCTATTGAATTAAACCAGAAATAAGAAAAATGAAAATGGTTCGTCAAAAACTTTAAACACTCGGTAAGTGATGTAAACGATGTAATTTGTGTACAAAACGATTTTCTTGGGAGGCACCAAATATATTTTGTAATTTCATATGAACTTCAATTTGATATATTATAATAGTGGTTTTGATACCCGAGTCAAAAGATATCTCCGTTGAAAGTTGTAACTCATATTTACCAAATGTTTTGTTGTTTTTGAAAATGTGAACGAAATCCTCTTTCTTTTTCTCTTCTCTTATTTTTTATTTTGAAGAAAAGAGACTTATTGGAAATATAAATCAACAACCCTAGGTCGGCACCAATATCTCCTGTATAGCTCTATTGAATTAATCCAGAAGTAAGAAAAATGAAAATGGTGCGTCAAAAACATTAAACACTCGTTAAGTGATGTAAACGATGTAATTTGTGTACAAAACGATTTTCCTGGGCGGGTCCAAAATATATTGTGTAATATGATATGAGCTTCGATTTGATATATTATAATAGTGGTTTCGATACCCGAGTCAAAAGATATATCCGTTGAAAGTTGTAACTCATATTTACCAAATGTGTTGTTGTTTTTGAAATTGTGAACGACATCCCCTTTCTTTTTCTCTTCTCTTATTTTTTTTTGAAGCAAACAGACTTATTGGAAATATAAATAAACAAACCTAGGTCCGCACCAATATTTCCTGTATAGCTCTATTGAATTAAACCAGAAGTAAGAATAATGAAAACCGTGCGTCAAAAACTTTAAATGCTCGTTAAGTGATGTAAACGATGTAATTTGGGTACAAAAACTATTTTCCGGGACGGGAGAAAAACATATTGTGTAATTTGATACGAGCTTCGATTTGATATACTATAATAGTGGTTTCGATACCCGAGTCAAAAGATATCTCCGTTGAAAGTTGTAACTCATATTTACCAAATG
The DNA here is from genome assembly GCA_037013495.1 of Hippophae tibetana. NCBI lineage: Eukaryota > Viridiplantae > Streptophyta > Magnoliopsida > Rosales > Elaeagnaceae > Hippophae > Hippophae tibetana. Next base: position 2,511,967 of record JAZDXN010000026.1, on the reverse strand, counting down.
TTTTGTTGTTTTTGAAAATGTGAACGATATCCACTTTCTTTTTCTCTTCTCTTATTTTTTTTTGAAGAATAGAGACTTATTGGAAATATAAATAAACAAACCTAGGTCCGTACCAATATCTCATGTATAGCTCTATTGAATTAAACCGGAAGTAAGAAAAATGAAATTGGTTCGTCAAAAACTTTAAACACTCGGTAAGTGATGTAAACGATGTAATTTGTGTACAAAACGATTTTCTTGGGCGGCACCAAATATATTGTGTAATTTCATATGAACTTCAATTTGATATATTATAATAGTGGTTTTGATACCCGAGTCAAAAGATATCTCCGTTGAAAGTTGTAACTCATATTTACCAAATGTTTTGTTGTTTTTGAAAATGTGAACGAAATCCTCTTTCTTTTTCTCTTCTCTTATTTTTTATTTTGAAGAAAAGAGACTTATTGGAAATATAAATCAACAACCCCAGGTCGGCACCAATATCTTCTGTATAGCTGTATTGAATTAATCCAGAAGTAAGAAAAATGAAAATGGTGCGTCAAAAACTTTAAACACTCGTTAAGTGATGTAAACGATGTAATTTGTGTACAAAACGATTTTCCTGGGCGGGACCAAAATATATTGTGTAATATGATATGAGCTTCGATTTGATATATTATAATAGTGGTTTCGATACCCGAGTCAAAAGATATATCCGTTGAAAGTTGTAACTCATATTTACCAAATGTTTTGTTGTTTTTGAAGTTGTGAACGACATCCTCTTTCTTTTTCTCTTCTCTTATTTTTTTTTGAAGCAAACAGACTTATTGGAAATACAAATAAACAAACCTAGGTCCGCACCAATATTTCCTGTATAGCTCTATTGAATTAAACCAGAAGTAAGAATAATGAAAACGGTGCGTCAAAAACTTTAAACGCTCGGTAAGTAATGTAAACGATGTAATTTGTGTACAAAAACGATTTTCTTGGGCGGCACCAAATATATCGTGTAATTTGATATGAACTTCAATTTGATATATTATAATAGTGGTTTTGATACCCGAGTCAAAAGATATCTCCGTTGAAAGTTGTAACTCATATTTACCAAATGTTTTGTTGTTTTTGAAAATGTGAACGACATCCTCTTTCTTTTTCTCTTCTCTTATATTTTTTTGAAGAATAGAGACTTATTGGAAATATAAATCAAACACCCTAGGTCGGCATCAATATCTTCTGTATAGCTCTATTGAATTAATCCAGAAGTAAGAAAAATGAAAATGGTGCGTCAAAAACTTTAAACACTCGTTAAGTGATGTAAACGATGTAATTTGTGTACAAAACGATTTTCCTGGGCGGGACCAAAATATATTGTGTAATATGATATGAGCTTCGATTTGATATATTATAATAGTGGTTTAGATAACCGAGTCAAAAGATATATCCGTTGAAAGTTGTAACTCATATTTACCAAATGTTTTGTTGTTTTTGAAATTGTGAACGACATCCTCTTTCCTTTTCTTTTCTCTTATTTTTTTTTAAGCAAACAGACTTATTGGAAATACAAATAAACAAACCTAGGTCCGCACCAATATTTCCTGTATAGCTCTATTGAATTAAACCAGAAGTAAGAATAATGAAAACGGTGCGTCAAAAACTTTAAACACTCGGTAAGTAATGTAAACGATGTAATTTGTGTACAAAAACGATTTTCTTGTGCGGCACCAAATATATTGTGTAATTTGATATGAACTTCAATTCGATATATTATAATAGTGGTTTTGATACCCGAGTCAAAAGATATCTCCGTTGAAAGTTGTAACTCATATTTACCAAATGTTTTGTTGTGTTTTGAAAATGTGAACGACATCCTCTTTCTTTTTCTCTTCTCTTATTTATTTTTTTGAAGAATAGAGACTTATTGGAAATATAAATCAACAACCCTAGGTCGGCACCAATATTTCCTGTATAGCTCTATTGAATTAAACCAGAAGTAAGAATAATGAAAACGGTGCGTCAAAAACTTTAAACACTCGGTAAGTAATGTAAAAGATGTAATTTGTGTACAAAAACGATTTTCTTGGGCGGCACCAAATATATTGTGTAATTTGATATGAACTTTAATTCGATATATTATAATAGTGGTTTTGATACCCGAGTCAAAAGATATCTCCGTTGAAAGTTGTAACTCATATTTACCAAATGTTTTGTTGGTTTTTAAAATTTGAACGAAATCATTTTTCTTTTTCTCTTCTCTTATTTTTTTTTTGACGAATAGAGAATTATTGGAAATATAAATCAAAAACCCTAGGTAGGCACCAATATCTCCTGTATAGCTCTATTGAATTAAACCAGAAGTAAGAAAAATGAAAATGCTGCGTCAAAAACTTTCAACACTCGTTAAGTGATGTAAACGATGTAATTTGGGTACAAAAACTATTTTCCGGGACGGGAGAAAAACATATTGTGTAATTTGATACGAGCTTCGATTTGATATACTATAATAGTGGTTTCGATACCCGAGTCAAAAGATATCTCCGTTGAAAGTTGTAACTCATATTTACCAAATGTTTTGTTGTTTTTGAAAATGTGAACGACATCCACTTTATTTTTCTCTTCTCTTATTTTTTTTGAAGAATAGAGACTTATTGGAAATATAAATAAACAAACCTAGGTACGCACCAATATCTCATGTATAGCTCTATTGAATTAAACCAGAAGTAAGAAAAATGAAATTGGTTCGTCAAAAACTTTAAACACTCGGTAAGTGATGTAAACGATGTAATTTGTGTACAAAACGATTATCCTGGGCGGCACCAAATATATTGTGTAATGTGATATGAACTTCAATTTGATATATTATAATAGTGGTTTTGATACCCGAGTCAAAAGATATCTCCGTTGAAAGTTGTAACTCATATTTACCAAATGTTTTGTTGTTTTTGAAAATGTGAACGAAATCCTCTTTCTTTTTCTCTTCTCTTATTTTTTATTTTGAAGAAAAGATACTTATTGGAAATATAAATCAAAAACCCTAGGTCGGCACCAATATCTTCTGTATAGCTCTATTGAATTAATCCAGAAGTAAGAAAAATGAAAATGGTGCGTCAAAAACTTTAAACATTCGTTAAGTGATGTAAACGATGTAATTTGTGTACAAAACGATTTTCCTGGGCGGGACCAAAATATATTGTGTAATATGATATGAGCTTCGATTTGATATATTATAATAGTGGTTTTGATACCCGAGTCAAAAGATATCTCCGTTGAAAGTTGTAACTCATATTTACCAAATGTTTTGTTGTTTTTGAAAATGTGAACGAAATCCTCTTTCTTTTTCTCTTCTCTTATTTTTTATTTTGAAGAAAAGATACTTATTGGAAATATAAATCAAAAACCCTAGGTCGGCATCAATATCTTCTGTATAGCTCTATTGAATTAATCCAGAAGTAAGAAAAATGAAAATGGTGCGTCAAAAACTTTAAACACTCGTTAAGTGATGTAAACGATGTAATTTGTGTACAAAACGATTTTCCTGGGCGGGACCAAAATATATTGTGTAATATGATATGAGCTTCGATTTGATATATTATAATAGTGGTTTAGATACCCGAGTCAAAAGATATATCCGTTGAAAGTTGTAACTCATATTTACCAAATGTTTTGTTGTTTTTGAAATTGTGAACGACATCCTCTTTCCTTTTCTTTTCTCTTATTTTTTTTTAAGCAAACAGACTTATTGGAAATACAAATAAACAAACCTAGGTCCACACCAATATTTCCTGTATAGCTCTATTGAATTAAACCAGAAGTAAGAATAATGAAAACGGTGCGTCAAAAACTTTAAACACTCGGTAAGTAATGTAAACGATGTAATTTGTGTACAAAAACGATTTTCTTGGGCGGCACCAAATATATTGTGTAATTTCATATGAACTTCAATTCGATATATTATAATAGTGGTTTTGATACCCGAGTCAAAAGATATCTCCGTTGAAAGTTGTAACTCATATTTACCAAATGTTTTGTTGTGTTTTGAAAATGTGAACGACATCCTCTTTCTTTTTCTCTTCTCTTATTTTTTTTTGAAGAATAGAGACTTATTGGAAATATAAATCAACAACCCTAGGTCGGCACCAATATCTCCTGTATAGCTCTATTGAATTAATCCAGAAGTAAGAAAAATGAAAACGGTGCGTCAAAAACATTAAACACTCGTTAAGTGATGTAAACGATGTAATTTGTGTACAAAAACGATTTTCTTGGGCGGCACCAAATATATTGTGTAATTTGATATGAACTTCAATTCGATATATTATAATAGTGGTTTTGATACCCGAGTCAAAAGATATCTCCGTTGAAAGTTGTAACTCATATTTACCAAATGTTTTGTTGTTTTTGAAAATTTGAACGAAATCATTTTTCTTTTTCTCTTCTCTTATTTTTTTTTTTGAAGAATAGAGAATTATTGGAAATATAAATCAAAAACCCTAGGTAGGCACCAATATCTCCTGTATAGCTCTATTGAATTAAACCAGAAGTAAGAAAAATGAAAATGCTGCGTCAAAAACTTTCAACACTCGTTAAGTGATGTAAACGATGTAATTTGGGTACAAAAACTATTTTCCGGGACAAGAGAAAAACATATTGTGTAATTTGATACGAGCTTCGATTTGATATACTATAATAGTGGTTTCGATACCCGAGTCAAAAGATATCTCCGTTGAAAGTTGTAACTCATATTAACCAAATGTTTTGTTGTTTTTGAAAATGTGAACGACATCCACTTTATTTTTCTCTTCTCTTATTTTTTTTGAAGAATAGAGACTTATTGGAAATATAAATAAACAAACCTAGGTACGCACCAATATCTCATGTATAGCTCTATTGAATTAAACCAGAAGTAAGAAAAATGAAATTGGTTCGTCAAAAACTTTAAACACTCGGTAAGTGATGTAAACGATGTAATTTGTGTACAAAACGATTATCCTGGGCGGCACCAAATATATTGTGTAATGTGATATGAACTTCAATTTGATATATTATAATAGTGGTTTTGATACCCGAGTCAAAAGATATCTCCGTTGAAAGTTGTAACTCATATTTACCAAATGTTTTGTTGTTTTTGAAAATGTGAACGAAATCCTCTTTCTTTTTCTCTTCTCTTATTTTTTATTTTGAAGAAAAGATACTTATTGGAAATATAAATCAAAAACCCTAGGTCGGCACCAATATCTTCTGTATAGCTCTATTGAATTAATCCAGAAGTAAGAAAAATGAAAATGGTGCGTCAAAAACTTTAAACATTCGTTAAGTGATGTAAACGATGTAATTTGTGTACAAAACGATTTTCCTGGGCGGGACCAAAATATATTGTGTAATATGATATGAGCTTCGATTTGATATATTATAATAGTGGTTTTGATACCCGAGTCAAAAGATATCTCCGTTGAAAGTTGTAACTCATATTTACCAAATGTTTTGTTGTTTTTGAAAATGTGAACGAAATCCTCTTTCTTTTTCTCTTCTCTTATTTTTTATTTTGAAGAAAAGATACTTATTGGAAATATAAATCAAAAACCCTAGGTCGGCATCAATATCTTCTGTATAGCTCTATTGAATTAATCCAGAAGTAAGAAAAATGAAAATGGTGCGTCAAAAACTTTAAACACTCGTTAAGTGATGTAAACGATGTAATTTGTGTACAAAACGATTTTCCTGGGCGGGACCAAAATATATTGTGTAATATGATATGAGCTTCGATTTGATATATTATAATAGTGGTTTAGATACCCGAGTCAAAAGATATATCCGTTGAAAGTTGTAACTCATATTTACCAAATGTTTTGTTGTTTTTGAAATTGTGAACGACATCCTCTTTCCTTTTCTTTTCTCTTATTTTTTTTTAAGCAAACAGACTTATTGGAAATACAAATAAACAAACCTAGGTCCACACCAATATTTCCTGTATAGCTCTATTGAATTAAACCAGAAGTAAGAATAATGAAAACGGTGCGTCAAAAACTTTAAACACTCGGTAAGTAATGTAAACGATGTAATTTGTGTACAAAAACGATTTTCTTGGGCGGCACCAAATATATTGTGTAATTTCATATGAACTTCAATTCGATATATTATAATAGTGGTTTTGATACCCGAGTCAAAAGATATCTCCGTTGAAAGTTGTAACTCATATTTACCAAATGTTTTGTTGTGTTTTGAAAATGTGAACGACATCCTCTTTCTTTTTCTCTTCTCTTATTTTTTTTTGAAGAATAGAGACTTATTGGAAATATAAATCAACAACCCTAGGTCGGCACCAATATCTCCTGTATAGCTCTATTGAATTAATCCAGAAGTAAGAAAAATGAAAACGGTGCGTCAAAAACATTAAACACTCGTTAAGTGATGTAAACGATGTAATTTGTGTACAAAAACGATTTTCTTGGGCGGCACCAAATATATTGTGTAATTTGATATGAACTTCAATTCGATATATTATAATAGTGGTTTTGATACCCGAGTCAAAAGATATCTCCGTTGAAAGTTGTAACTCATATTTACCAAATGTTTTGTTGTTTTTGAAAATTTGAACGAAATCATTTTTCTTTTTCTCTTCTCTTATTTTTTTTTTTGAAGAATAGAGAATTATTGGAAATATAAATCAAAAACCCTAGGTAGGCACCAATATCTCCTGTATAGCTCTATTGAATTAAACCAGAAGTAAGAAAAATGAAAATGCTGCGTCAAAAACTTTCAACACTCGTTAAGTGATGTAAACGATGTAATTTGGGTACAAAAACTATTTTCCGGGACAAGAGAAAAACATATTGTGTAATTTGATACGAGCTTCGATTTGATATACTATAATAGTGGTTTCGATACCCGAGTCAAAAGATATCTCCGTTGAAAGTTGTAACTCATATTAACCAAATGTTTTGTTGTTTTTGAAAATGTGAACGACATCCACTTTATTTTTCTCTTCTCTTATTTTTTTTGAAGAATAGAGACTTATTGGAAATATAAATAAACAAACCTAGGTACGCACCAATATCTCATGTATAGCTCTATTGAATTAAACCAGAAGTAAGAAAAATGAAATTGGTTCGTCAAAAACTTTAAACACTCGGTAAGTGATGTAAACGATGTAATTTGTGTACAAAACGATTATCCTGGGCGGCACCAAATATATTGTGTAATGTGATATGAACTTCAATTTGATATATTATAATAGTGGTTTTGATACCCGAGTCAAAAGATATCTCCGTTGAAAGTTGTAACTCATATTTACCAAATGTTTTGTTGTTTTTGAAAATGTGAACGAAATCCTCTTTCTTTTTCTCTTCTCTTATTTTTTATTTTGAAGAAAAGATACTTATTGGAAATATAAATCAAAAACCCTAGGTCGGCACCAATATCTTCTGTATAGCTCTATTGAATTAATCCAGAAGTAAGAAAAATGAAAATGGTGCGTCAAAAACTTTAAACATTCGTTAAGTGATGTAAACGATGTAATTTGTGTACAAAACGATTTTCCTGGGCGGGACCAAAATATATTGTGTAATATGATATGAGCTTCGATTTGATATATTATAATAGTGGTTTTGATACCCGAGTCAAAAGATATCTCCGTTGAAAGTTGTAACTCATATTTACCAAATGTTTTGTTGTTTTTGAAAATGTGAACGAAATCCTCTTTCTTTTTCTCTTCTCTTATTTTTTATTTTGAAGAAAAGATACTTATTGGAAATATAAATCAAAAACCCTAGGTCGGCATCAATATCTTCTGTATAGCTCTATTGAATTAATCCAGAAGTAAGAAAAATGAAAATGGTGCGTCAAAAACTTTAAACACTCGTTAAGTGATGTAAACGATGTAATTTGTGTACAAAAACGATTTTCTTGGGCGGCACCAAATATATTGTGTAATTTGATATGAACTTCAATTCGATATATTATAATAGTGGTTTTGATACCCGAGTCAAAAGATATCTCCGTTGAAAGTTGTAACTCATATTTACCAAATGTTTTGTTGTTTTTGAAAATTTGAACGAAATCATTTTTCTTTTTCTCTTCTCTTATTTTTTTTTTTTTGAAGAATAGAGATTTATTGGAAATATAAATCAACAACCCTAGGTCGGCACCAATATCTCCTGTATAGCTCGATTGAATTAATCCAGAAGTAAGAAAAATGAAAATAGTGCGTCAAAAACTTTAAACACTCGTTAAGTGATGTAAACGATGTAATTTGTGTACAAAAACGATTTTCCTGGGCGGGACCAAAATAAATTGTGTAATATGATATGAGCTTCGATTTGATATATTATAATAGTGGTTTCGATACCCGAGTCAAAAGATATATCCGTTGAAAGTTGTAACTCATATTTACCAAATGTTTTGTTGTTTTTGAAAATTTGAACGAAATCATTTTTCTTTTTCTCTTCTCTTATTTTTTTTTTTGAAGAATAGAGAATTATTGGAAATATAAATCAAAAACCCTAGGTAGGCACCAATATCTCCTGTATAGCTCTATTGAATTAAACCAGAAGTAAGAAAAATGAAAATGCTGCGTCAAAAACTTTCAACACTCGTTAAATGATGTAAACGATGTAATTTGGGTACAAAAACAATTTTCCGGGACGGGAGAAAAACATATTGTGTAATTTGATACGAGCTTCGATTTGATATACTATAATAGTGGTTTCGAAACCCGAGTCAAAAGATATCTCCGTTGAAAGTTGTAACTCATATTTACCAAATGTTTTATTGTTTTTGAAAATGTGAACGACATCCACTTTCTTTTTCTCTTCTCTTATTTTTTTTTTGAAGAATAGAGACTTATTGGAAATATAAATATACAAACCTAGGTCCGCACCAATATCACATGTATAGCTCTATTGAATTAAACCAGAAGTAAGAAAAATGAAAATGGTTCGTCAAAAACTTTAAACACTCGGTAAGTGATGTAAACGATGTAATTTGTGTACAAAACGATTTTCTTGGGCGGCACCAAATATATTGTGTAATTTCATATGAACTTCAATTTGATATATTATAATAGTGGTTTTGATACCCGAGTCAAAAGATATCTCCGTTGAAAGTTGTAACTCATATTTACCAAATGTTTTGTTGTTTTTGAAAATGTGAACGAAATCCTCTTTCTTTTTCTCTTCTCTTATTTTTTATTTTGAAGAAAAGAGACTTATTGGAAATATAAAACAACAACCCTAGGTCGGCACCAATATCACCTGTATAGCTCTATTGAATTAATCCAGAAGTAAGAAAAATGAAAACGGTGCGTCAAAAACTTTAAACGCTCGGTAAGTGATGTAAACGATGTAATTTGTGTACAAAAACGATTTTCCTGGGCGGGACCAAAATATATTGTGTAATATGATATGAGCTTCGATTTGATATATTATAATAGTGGTTTCGATACCCGAGTCAAAAGATATATCCGTTGAAAGTTGTAACTCATATTTACCAAATGTTTTGTTGTTTTTGAAAATGTGAACGACATCCTCGTTCTTTTTCTCTTCTCTTATTTTTTTTGAAGCAAACAGACTTATTGGAAATATAAATAAACAAACCTAGGTCCGCACCAATATTTCCTGTATAGCTCTATTGAATTAATCCAGAAGTAAGAATAATGAAAACGGTGCGTCAAAAACTTTAAACGCTCGGTAAGTAATGTAAACGATGTAATTTGTGTACAAAAACGATTTTCTTGGGCGGCACCAAATATATTGTGTAATTTGATATGAACTTCAATTTGATATATTATAATAGTGGTTTTGATACCCGAGTCAAAAGATATCTCCGTTGAAAGTTGTAACTCATATTTACCAAATGTTTTGTTGTTTTTGAAAATGTGAACGACATACTCTTTCTTTTTCTCTTCTCTTATTTTTTTTTGAAGAATAGAGACTTATTGGAAATATAAATCAACAACCCTAGGTCGGCACCAATATCTCCTGTATAGCTCTATTGAATTAAAGCAGAAGTAAGAATAATGAAAACGTTTCGTCAAAAACTTTAAACGCTCGGTAAGTGATGTAAACGATGTAATTTGTGTACAAAAACGATTTTCCTGGGCGGGACCAAAATATATTGTGTAATATGATATGAGCTTCGATTTGATATATTATAATAGTGGTTTCGATACCCGAGTCAAAAGATATATCCGTTGAAAGTTGTAACTCATATTTACCAAATGTTTTGTTGTTTTTGAAATTGTGAACGACATCCTCTTTCTTTTTCTCTTCTATTATTTTTTTTTGAAGCAAACAGACTTATTGGAAATATTAATAAACAAACCTAGGTCCGCACCAATATTTCCTGTATAGCTCTATTGAATTAAACCAGAAGTAAGAATAATGAAAACGATGCGTCAAAAACTTTAAACGCTCGGTAAGTAATGTAAACGATGTAATTTGTGTACAAAAACGATTTTCTTGGGCGGCACCAAATATATTGTGTAATTTGATATGAACTTCAATTTGATATATTATAATAGTGGTTTTGATACCCGAGTCAAAAGATATCTCCGTTGAAAGTTGTAACTCATATTTACCAAATGTTTGGTTGTTTTTGAAAATGTGAACGACATCCTCTTTCTTTTTCTCTTCTCTTATTTTTTTTGAAGAATAGAGACTTATTGGAAATATAAATCAAACACCCTAGGTCGGCACCAATATCTCATGTATAGCTCTATTGAATTAAACCAGAAATATAAAAATGAAAATGGTTCGTCAAACACTTTAAACACTCGGTAAGTAATGTAAACGATGTAATTTGTGTACAAAAACGATTTTCTTGGGCGGCACCAAATATATTGTGTAATTCGATATGAACTTCAATTTGATATATTATAATAGTGGTTTGGATACCCGAGTCAAAAGATATCTCCGTTGAAAGTTGTAACTCATATTTACCAAATGTTTTGTTGTTTTTGAAAATGTGAACGAAATCCTTTTTCTTTTTCTCTTCTCTTATTTTTTTTTGAAGAATAGAGAATTATTGGAAATATAAATCAAAAACCCTAGGTAGGCACCAATATCTCCTGTATAGCTCTATTGAATTAAACCAGAAGTAAGAAAAATGAAAATGCTGCGTCAAAAACTTTCAACACTCGTTAAGTGATGTAAACGATGTAATTTGGGTACAAAAACTATTTTCCGGGACGGGAGAAAAACATATTGTGTAATTTGATACGAGCTTCGATTTGATATACTATAATAGTGGTTTCGATACCCGAGTCAAAAGATATCTCCGTTGAAAGTTGTAACTCATATTTACCAAATGTTTTGTTGTTTTTGAAAATGTGAACGACATCCACTTTATTTTTCTCTTCTCTTATTTTTTTTTGAAGAATAGAGACTTATTGGAAATATAAATAAACAAACCTAGGTACGCACCAATATCTCATGTATAGCTCTATTGAATTAAACCAGAAGTAAGAAAAATGAAATTGGTTCGTCAAAAACTTTAAACACTCGGTAAGTGATGTAAACGATGTAATTTGTGTACAAAACGATTTTCTTGGGCGGCACCAAATATATTGTGTAATTTCATATGAACTTCAATTTGATATATTATAATAGTGGTTTTGATACCCGAGTCAAAAGATATCTCTGTTGAAAGTTGTAACTCATATTTACCAAATGTTTTGTTGTTTTTGAAAATGTGAACGAAATCCTCTTTCTTTTTCTCTTCTCTTATTTTTTATTTTGAAGAAAAGAGACTTATTGGAAATATAAATCAACAACCCTAGGTCGGCACCAATATCTCCTGTATAGCTCTATTGAATTAATCCAGAAGTAAGAAAAATGAAAATGGTGTGTCAAAAACTTTAAACACTCGTTAAGTGATGTAAACGATGTAATTTGTGTACAAAATGATTTTCCTGGGCGGGACCAAAATATATCGTGTAATATGATATGAGCTTCGATTTGATATATTATAATAGTGGTTTCGATACCGTAGTCAAAAGATATATCCGTTGAAAGTTGTAACTCATATTTACCAAATGTTTTGTTGTTTTTGAAATTGTGAACGACATCCTCTTTCTTTTTCTCTTCTCTTATTTTTTTTTGAAGCAAACAGACTTATTGGAAATATAAACAAACAAACCTAGGTCCGCACCAATATTTCCTGTATAGCTCTATTGAATTAAACCAGAAGTAAGAATAATGAAAACGGTGCGTCAAAAACTTTAAAAGCTCGGTAAGTAATGTAAACGATGTAATTTGTGTACAAAAACGATTTTCTTGGGCGGCACCAAATATATTGTGTAATTTGATATGAACTTCAATTTGATATATTATAATAGTGGTTTTGATACCCTAGTCAAAAGATATCTCCGTTGAAAGTTGTAACTCATATTTACCAAATGTTTTGTTGTTTTTGAATATGTGAACGAAATCCTCTTACTTTTTCTCTTCTCTTATTTTTTTTTTGAGGAATAGAGAATTATTGGGAATATAAATCAAAAACCCTAGGTAGGCACCAATATCTCCTGTATAGCTCTATTGAATTAAACCAGAAGTAAGAAAAATGAGAATGTTGCGTCAAAAACTTTCAACACTCGTTAAGTGATGTAAACGATGTAATTTGGGTACAAAAACTATTTTCCGGGACGGGAGAAAAACATATTGTGTAATTTGATACGAGCTTCGATTTGATATACTATAATAGTGGTTTCGATACCCGAGTCAAAAGATATCTCCGTTGAAAGTTGTAACTCATATTTACCAAATGTTTTGTTGTTTTTGAAAATGTGAACGACATCCACTTTCTTTTTCTCTTCTCTTATTTTTTTTTGAAGAATAGAGACTTATTGGAAATATAAATAAACAAACCGAGGTCCGCACCAATATCTCATGTATAGCTCTATTGAATTAAACCAGAAGTAAGAAAAATGAAAATGGTTCGTCAAAAACTTTAAACACTCGGTAAGTGATGTAAACGATGTAATTTGTGTACAAAACGATTTTCTTGGGCGGCACCAAATATATTGTGTAATTTCATATGAACTTCAATTTGATATATTATAATAGTGGTTTTGATACCCGAGTCAAAAGATATCTCCGTTGAAAGTTGTAACTCATATTTACCAAATGTTTTGTTGTTTTTGAAAATGTGAACGAAATCCTTTTTCTTTTTCTCTTCTCTTATTTTTTTTTGAAGAATAGAGAATTATTGGAAATATAAATCAAAAACCCTAGGTAGGCACCAATATCTCCTGTATAGCTCTATTGAATTAAACCAGAAGTAAGAAAAATGAAAATGCTGCGTCAAAAACTTTCAACACTCGTTAAGTGATGTGAACGATGTAATTTGGGTACAAAAACTATTTTCCGGGACGGGAGAAAAACATATTGTGTAATTTGATACGAGCTTCGATTTGATATACTATAATAGTGGTTTCGATACCCGAGTCAAAAGATATCTCCGTTGAAAGTTGTAACTCATATTTACCAAATGTTTTGTTGTTTTTGAAAATGTGAACGACATCCACTTTATTTTTCTCTTCTCTTATTTTTTTTTGAAGAATAGAGACTTATTGGAAATATAAATAAACAAACCTAGGTACGAACCAATATCTCATGTATAGCTCTATTGAATTAAACCAGAAGTAAGAAAAATGAAATTGGTTCGTCAAAAACTTTAAACACTCGGTAAGTGATGTAAACGATGTAATTTGTGTACAAAACGATTTTCCTGGGCGGCACCAAATATATTGTGTAATGTGATATGAACTTCAATTTGATATATTATAATAGTGGTTTTGATACCCGAGTCAAAAGATATCTCCGTTGAAAGTTGTAACTCATATTTACCAAATGTTTTGTTGTTTTTGAAAATGTGAACGACATCCTCTTTCTTTTTCTCTTCTCTTATTTTTTTTTGAAGAATAGAGACTTATTGGAAATATAAATCAAACACCCTAGGTCGGCACCAATATCTCATGTATAGCTCTATTGAATTAAACCAGAAGTAAGAAAAATGAAAATGGTTCGTCAAACACTTTAAACACTCGGTAAGTAATGTAAACGATGTAATTTGTGTACAAAAACGATTTTCTTGGGCGGCACCAAATATATTGTGTAATTTGATATGAACTTCAATTTGATATATTATAATAGTGGTTTTGATACCCGAATCAAAAGATATCTCCGTTGAAAGTTGTAACTCATATTTACCAAATGTTTTGTTGTTTTTGAAAATGTGAACGAAATCCATTTTCTTTTTCTCTTCTCTTATTTTTTTTTGAAGAATAGAGAATTATTGGAAATATAAATCAAAAACCCTAGGTAGGCACCAATATATCCTGTATAGCTCTATTGAATTAAACCAGAAGTAAGAAAAATGAAAATGCTGCGTCAAAAACTTTCAACACACGTTAAGTGATGTAAACGATGTAATTTGGGTACAAAAACTATTTTCCGGGACGGGAGAAAAACATATTGTGTAATTTGATACGAGCTTCGATTTGATATACTATAATAGTGGTTTCGATACCCGAGTCAAAAGATATCTCCGTTGAAAGTTGTAATTCATATATACCAAATATTTTGTTGTTTTTGAAAATGTGAACGACATCCACTTTATTTTTCTCTTCTCTTATTTTTTTTTGAAGAATAGAGACTTATTGGAAATATAAATAAACAAACCTAGGTACGCACCAATATCTCATGTATAGCTCTATGGAATTAAACCAGAAGTAAGAAAAATGAAATTGGTTCGTCAAAAACTTTGAACACTCGGTAAGTGATGTAAACGATGTAATTTGTGTACAAAACGATTTTCTTGGGCGGCACCAAATATATTGTGTAATTTCATATGAACTTCAATTTGATATATTATAATAGTGGTTTTGATACCCGAGTCAAAAGATATCTCCGTTGAAAGTTGTAACTCATATTTACCAAATGTTTTGTTGTTTTTGAAAATGTGAACGAAATCCTCTTTCTTTTTCTCTTCTCTTATTTTTTATTTTGAAGAAAAGAGACTTATTGGAAATATAAATCAACAACCCTAGGTCGGCACCAATATCTCCTGTATAGCTCTATTGAATTAATCCAGAAGTAAGAAAAATGAAAATAGTGCGTGAAAAACTTTAAACACTCGTTAAGTGATGTAAACGATGTAATTTGTGTACAAAACGATTTTCCTGGGCGGGACCAAAATATATTGTGTAATATGATATGAGCTTCGATTTGATATATTATAATAGTGGTTTCGATACTCGAGTCAAAAGATATATCCGTTGAAAGTTGTAACTCATATTTACCAAATGTTTTGTTGTTTTTGAAATTGTGAACGACATCCTCTTTCTTTTTCTCTTCTATTATTTTTTTTTGAAGCAAACAGACTTATTGGAAATATAAATAAACAAACCTAGGTCCGCACCAATATTTCCTGTATAGCTCTATTGAATTAAACCAGAAGTAAGAATAATGAAAACGGTGCGTCAAAAACTTTAAACGCTCGGTAAGTAATGTAAACGATGTAATTTGTGTACAAAAACGATTTTCTTGGGCGGCACCAAATATATTGTGTAATTTGATATGAACTTCAATTTGATATATTATAATAGTGGTTTTGATACCCGAGTCAAAATATATCTCCGTTGAAAGTTGTAACTCATATTTACCAAATGTTTTGTTCTTTTTGAAAATGTGAACGACATACTCTTTCTTTTTCTCTTCTCTTATTTTTTTTTGAAGAATAGAGACTTATTGGAAATATAAATCAACAACCCTAGGTCGGCACCAATATCTCCTGTATAGCTCTATTGAATTAAACCAGAAGTAAGAAAAATGAAAATGGTTCGTCAAATACTTTAAACACTCGGTAAGTAATGTAAACGATGTAATTTGTGTACAAAAACGATTTTCCGGGACGGGAGAAAAACATATTGTGTAATTTGATACGAGCTTCGATTTGATATACTATAATAGTGGTTTCGATACCCGAGTCAAAAGATATCTCCGTTGAAACTTGTAACTCATATTTACCAAATGTTTTGTTGTTTTTGAAAATGTGAACGACATCGACTTTCTTTTTCTCTTCTCTTATTTTTTTTTGAAGAATAGAGACTTATTGGAAATATAAATAAACAAACCTAGGTCCGCACCAATATCTCATGTATAGCTCTATTGAATTAAACCAGAAGTAAGAAAAATGAAAATGGTTCGTCAAAAACTTTAAACACTCGGTAAGTGATGTAAACGATGTAATTTGTGTAATAAACGATTTTCTTGGGCGGCACCAAATATATTGTGTAATTTCATATGAACTTCAATTTGATATATTATAATAGTGGTTTTGATACCCGAGTCAAAAGATATCTCCGTTGAAAGTTGTAACTCATATTTACCAAATGTTTTGTTGTTTTTGAAAATGTGAACGAAATCCTCTTTCTTTTTCTCTTCTCTTATTTTTTATTTTGAAGAAAAGGGACTTATTGGAAATATAAATCAAAAACCCTAGGTCGGCACCAATATCTTCTGTATAGCTCTATTGAATTAATCCAGAAGTAAGAAAAATGAAAATGGTGTGTTAAAAACTTTAGACACTCGTTAAGTGATGTAAACGATGTAATTTGTGTACAAAACGATTTTCCTGGGCGGGACCAAAATATATTGTGTAATATGATAGGATCTTCGATTTTATATATTATAATAGTGGTTTCGATACCCGAGTCAAAAGATATATCCGTTGAAAGTTCTAACTCATATTTACCAAATGTTTTGTTGTTTTTGAAATTGTGAACAACATCCTCTTTCTTTTTCTCTTCTCTTATTTTTTTTTTGAAGCAAACAGACTTATTGGAAATATAAATGAACAAACCTAGGTCCGCACCAATATTTCCTGTGTAGCTCTATTGAATTAAACCAGAAGTAAGAATAATGAAAACGGTGCGTCAAAAACTTTAAACGCTCGGTAAGTAATGTGAACGATGTAATTTGTGAACAAAAACGATTTTCTTGGGCGGCACCAAATATATTGTGTAATTTGATATGAACTTCAATTTGATATATTATAATAGTGGTTTTGATACCCAGTCAAAAGATATCTCCGTTGAAATTTGTAACTCATATTTACCAAATGTTTTGTTGTTTTTGAAAATGTGAACGACATCCTCTTTCTTTTTCTCTTCTCTTATTTTTTTTTTGAAGAATAGAGACTTATTGGAAATATAAATCAAGAACCCTAGGTCGGCACCAATATCTCATGTATAGCTCTATTGAATTAAACTAGAAGTAAGAAAAATGAAAATGGTTCGTCAAACACTTTAAACAATCGGTAAGTGATGTAAACGATGTAATTTGTGTACAAAACGATTTTCTTGGGCGGCACCAAATATATTGTGTAATTTCATATGAACTTCAATTTGATATATTATAATAGTGGTTTTGATACCCGAGTCAAAAGATATCTCTGTTGAAAGTTGTAACTCATATTTACCAAATGTTTTGTTGTTTTTGAAAATGTGAACGAAATCCTCTTTCTTTTTCTCTTCTCTTATTTTTTATTTTGAAGAAAAGGGACTTATTGGAAATATAAATCAAAAACCCTAGGTCGGCACCAATATCTCCTGTATAGCTCTATTGAATTAATCCAGAAGTAAGAAAAATGAAAATGGTGCGTTAAAAACTTTAGACACTCGTTAAGTGATGTAAACGATGTAATTTGTGTACAAAACGATTTTCCTGGGCGGGACCAAAATATATTGTGTAATATGATATGATCTTCGATTTTATATATTATAATAGTGGTTTCGATACCCGAGTCAAAAGATATATCCGTTGAAAGTTCTAACTCATATTTACCAAATGTTTTGTTGTTTTTGAAATTGTGAACAACATCCTCTTTCTTTTTCTCTTCTCTTATTTTTTTTTGAAGCAAACAGACTTATTGGAAATATAAATGAACAAACCTAGGTCCGCACCAATATTTCCTGTGTAGCTCTATTGAATTAAACCAGAAGTAAGAATAATGAAAACGGTGCGTCAAAAACTTTAAACGCTCGGTAAGTAATGTGAACGATGTAATTTGTGAACAAAAACGATTTTCTTGGGCGGCACCAAATATATTGTGTAATTTGATATGAACTTCAATTTGATATATTATAATAGTGGTTTTGATACCCGAGTCAAAAGATATCTCCGTTGAAATTTGTAACTCATATTTACCAAATGTTTTGTTGTTTTTGAAAATGTGAACGACATCCTCTTTCTTTTTCTCTTCTCTTATTTTTTTTTGAAGAATAGAGACTTATTGGAAATATAAATCAAGAACCCTAGGTCGGCACCAATATCTCATGTATAGCTCTATTGAATTAAACTAGAAGTAAGAAAAATGAAAATGGTTCGTCAAACACTTTAAACACTCGGTAAGTGATGTAAACGATGTAATTTGTGTACAAAACGATTTTCTTGGGCGGCACCAAATATATTGTGTAATTTCATATGAACTTCAATTTGATATATTATAATAGTGGTTTTGATACCCGAGTCAAAAGATATCTCTGTTGAAAGTTGTAACTCATATTTACCAAATGTTTTGTTGTTTTTGAAAATGTGAACGAAATCCTCTTTCTTTTTCTCTTCTCTTATTTTTTATTTTGAAGAAAAGAGACTTATTGGAAATATAAATCAACAACCCTAGGTCGGCACCAATATCTCCTGTATAGCTCTATTGAATTAATCCAGAAGTAAGAAAAATGAAAATGGTGTGTCAAAAACTTTAAACACTCGTTAAGTGATGTAAACGATGTAATTTGTGTACAAAACGATTTTCCTGGGCGGGACCAAAATATATCGTGTAATATGATATGAGCTTCGATTTGATATATTATAATAGTGGTTTCGATACCGTAGTCAAAAGATATATCCGTTGAAAGTTGTAACTCATATTTACCAAATGTTTTGTTGTTTTTGAAATTGTGAACGACATCCTCTTTCTTTTTCTCTTCTCTTATTTTTTTTTGAAGCAAACAGACTTATTGGAAATACAAATAAACAAACCTAGGTCCGCACCAATATTTCCTGTATAGCTCTATTGAATTAAACCAGAAGTAAGAATAATGAAAACGGTGCGTCAAAAACTTTAAACACTCGGTAAGTAATGTAAACGATGTAATTTGTGTACAAAAACGATTTTCTTGGGCGGCACCAAATATATTGTGTAATTTCATAAGAACTTCAATTTGATATATTATAATAGTGGTTTTGATACCCGAGTCAAAAGATATCTCCGTTGAAAGTTGTAACTCATATTTACCAAATGTTTTGTTGTTTTTGAAAATGTGAACGAAATCCTCTTTCTTTTTCTCTTCTCTTATTTTTTATTTTGAAGAAAAGAGACTTATTGGAAATATAAATCAACAACCCTAGGTTGGCACCAATATCTCCTGTATAGCTCTATTGAATTAAACCAGAAGTAAGAAAAATGAAAATGGTGCGTCAAAAACTTTAAACACTCGTTAAGTGATGTAAACGATGTAATTTGTGTACAAAACGATTTTCCTGGGCGGGACCAAAATATATCGTGTAATATGATATGAGCTTCGATTTGATATATTATAAATGTGGTTTCGATACCGTAGTCAAAAGATATATCCGTTGAAAGTTGTAACTCATATTTACCAAATGTTTTGTTGTTTTTGAAATTGTGAACGACATCCTCTTTCTTTTTCTCTTCTCTTATTTTTTTTTGAAGCAAACAGACTTATTGGAAATATAAATAAACAAACCTAGGTCCGCACCAATATTTCCTGTATAGCTCTATTGAATTAAACCAGAAGTAAGAATAATGAAAACGGTGCGTCAAAAACTTTAAAAGCTCGGTAAGTAATGTAAACGATGTAATTTGTGTACAAAAACGATTTTCTTGGGCGGCACCAAATATATTGTGTAATTTGATATGAACTTCAATTTGATATATTATAATAGTGGTTTTGATACCCGAGTCAAAAGATATCTCCGTTGAAAGTTGTAACTCATATTTACCAAATGTTTTGTTGTTTTTGAATATGTGAACGAAATCCTCTTACTTTTTCTCTTCTCTTATTTTTTTTTTTGAGGAATAGAGAATTATTGGGAATATAAATCAAAAACCCTAGGTAGGCACCAATATCTCCTGTATAGCTCTATTGAATTAAACCAGAAGTAAGAAAAATGAGAATGTTGCGTCAAAAACTTTCAACACTCGTTAAGTGATGTAAACGATGTAATTTGGGTACAAAAACTATTTTCCGGGCCGGGAGAAAAACATATTGTGTAATTTGATACGAGCTTCGATTTGATATACTATAATAGTGGTTTCGATACCCGAGTCAAAAGATATCTCCGTTGAAAGTTGTAACTCATATTTACCAAATGTTTTGTTGTTTTTGAAAATGTGAACGACATCCACTTTCTTTTTCTCTTCTCTTATTTTTTTTTGAAGAATAGAGACTTATTGGAAATATAAATAAACAAACCTAGGTCCGCACCAATATCTCATGTATAGCTCTATTGAATTAAACCAGAAGTAAGAAAAATGAAAATGGTTCGTCAAAAACTTTAAACACTCGGTAAGTGATGTAAACGATGTAATTTGTGTACAAAACGATTTTCTTGGGCGGCACCAAATATATTGTGTAATTTCATATGAACTTCAATTTGATATATTATAATAGTGGTTTTGATACCCAAGTCAAAAGATATCTCCGTTGAAAGTTGTAACTCATATTTACCAAATGTTTTGTTGTTTTTGAAAATGTGAACGAAATCCTTTTTCTTTTTCTCTTCTCTTATTTTTTTTTGAAGAATAGAGAATTATTGGAAATATAAATCAAAAACCCTAGGTAGGCACCAATATCTCCTGTATAGCTCTATTGAATTAAACCAGAAGTAAGAAAAAGGAAAATGCTGCGTCAAAAACTTTCAACACTCGTTAAGTGATGTAAACGATGTAATTTGGGTACAAAAACTATTTTCCGGGACGGGAGAAAAACATATTGTGTAATTTGATACGAGCTTCGATTTGATATACTATAATAGTGGTTTCGATACCCGAGTCAAAAGATATCTCCGTTGAAAGTTGTAACTCATATTTACCAAATGTTTTGTTGTTTTTGAAAATGTGAACGACATCCACTTTATTTTTCTCTTCTCTTATTTTTTTTTGAAGAATAGAGACTTATTGGAAATATAAATAAACAAACCTAGGTACGAACCAATATCTCATGTATAGCTCTATTGAATTAAACCAGAAGTAAGAAAAATGAAATTGGTTCGTCAAAAACTTTAAACACTCGGTAAGTTATGTAAACGATGTAATTTGTGTACAAAACGATTTTCTTGGGCGGCACCAAATATATTGTGTAATTTCATATGAACTTCAATTTGATATATTATAATAGTGGTTTTGATACCCGAGTCAAAAGATATCTCCGTTGAAAGTTGTAACTCATATTTACCAAATGTTTTGTTGTTTTTGAAAATGTGAACGAAATCCTTTTTCTTTTTCTCTTCTCTTATTTTTTTTTTGAAGAATATAGAATTATTGGAAATATAAATCAAAAACCCTAGGTCGGCACCAATATCTCCTGTAATGCTCTATTGAATTAAACCAGAAGTAAGAAAAATGAAAATGCTGCGTCAAAAACTTTCAACACTCGTTAAGTGATGTAAACGATGTAATTTGGGTACAAAAACTATTTTCCGGGACGGGAGAAAAACATATTGTGTAATTTGATACGAGCTTCGATTTGATATACTATAATAGTGGTTTCGATACCCGAGTCAAAAGATATCTCCGTTGAAAGTTGTAACTCATATTTACCAAATGTTTTGTTGTTTTTGAAAATGTGAACGACATCCACTTTATTTTTCTCTTCTCTTATTTTTTTTTGAAGAATAGAGACTTATTGGAAATATAAATAAACAAACCTAGGTACGAACCAATATCTCATGTATAGCTCTATTGAATTAAACCAGAAGTAAGAAAAATGAAATTGGTTCGTCAAAAACTTTAAACACTCGGTAAGTGATGTAAACGATGTAATTTGTGTACAAAACGATTTTCTTGGGCGGCACCAAATATATTGTGTAATTTCATATGAACTTCAATTTGATATATTATAATAGTGGTTTTGATACCCGAGTCAAAAGATATCTCCGTTGAAAGTTGTAACTCATATTTACCAAATGTTTTGTTGTTTTTGAAAATGTGAACGAAATCCTTTTTCTTTTTCTCTTCTCTTATTTTTTTTTTGAAGAATATAGAATTATTGGAAATATAAATCAAAAACCCTAGGTCGGCACCAATATCTCCTGTAATGCTCTATTGAATTAAACCAGAAGTAAGAAAAATGAAAATGCTGCGTCAAAAACTTTCAACACTCGTTAAGTGATGTAAACGATGTAATTTGGGTACAAAAACTATTTTCCGGGACGGGAGAAAAACATATTGTGTAATTTGATACGAGCTTCGATTTGATATACTATAATAGTGGTTTCGATACCCGAGTCAAAAGATATCTCCGTTGAAAGTTGTAACTCATATTTACCAAATGTTTTGTTGTTTTTGAAAATGTGAACGACATCCACTTTATTTTTCTCTTCTCTTATTTTTTTTTGAAGAATAGAGACTTATTGGAAATATAAATAAACAAACCTAGGTACGAACCAATATCTCATGTATAGCTCTATTGAATTAAACCAGAAGTAAGAAAAATGAAATTGGTTCGTCAAAAACTTTAAACACTCGGTAAGTGATGTAAACGATGTAATTTGTGTACAAAACGATTTTCCTGGGCGGCACCAAATATATTGTGTAATGTGATATGAACTTCAATTTGATATATTATAATAGTGGTTTTGATACCCGAGTCAAAAGATATCTCCGTTGAAAGTTGTAACTCATATTTACCAAATGTTTTGTTGTTTTTGAAAATGTGAACGACATCCTCTTTCTTTTTCTCTTCTATTATTTTTTTTTGAAGAATAGAGACTTATTGGAAATATAAATAAACAAACCTAGGTCGGCACCAATATTTCCTGTATAGCTCTATTGAATTAAACCAGAAGTAAGAAAAATGAAAACGGTGCGTCAAAAACTTTAAACGCTCAGTAAGTAATGTAAACGATGTAATTTGTGTACAAAAACGATTTTCTTGGGCGGCACCAAATATATTGTGTAATTTGATATGAACTTCAATTTGATATATTATAATAGTGGTTTTGATACCCGAGTCAAAAGATATCTCCGTTGAAAGTTGTAACTCATATTTACCAAATGTTTTGTTCTTTTTGAAAATGTGAACGACATACTCTTTCTTTTTCTCTTCTCTTATTTTTTTTTTGAAGAATAGAGAATTATTGGAAATATAAATCAAAAACCCTAGGTCGGCACCAATATCTCCTGTATAGCTCTATTGAATTAAACCAGAAGTAAGAAAAATGAAAATGCTGCGTCAAAAACTTTCAACACACGTTAAGTGATGTAAACGATGTAATTTGGGTACAAAAACTATTTTCCGGGACGGGAGAAAAACATATTGTGTAATTTGATACGAGCTTCGATTTGATATACTATAATAGTGGTTTCGATACCCGAGTCAAAAGATATCTCCGTTGAAAGTTGTAATTCATATATACCAAATGTTTTGTTGTTTTTGAAAATGTGAACGACATCGACTTTATTTTTCTCTTCTCTTATTTTTTTTTGAAGAATAGAGACTTATTGGAAATATAAATAAACAAACCTAGGTACGCACCAATATCTCATGTATAGCTCTATGGAATTAAACCAGAAGTAAGAAAAATGAAAATGGTTCGTCAAAAACTTTAAACACTCGGTAAGTGATGTAAACGATGTAATTTGTGTACAAAACGATTTTCTTGGGCGGCACCAAATATATTGTGTAATTTCATATGAACTTCAATTTGATATATTATAATAGTGGTTTTGATACCCGAGTCAAAAGATATCTCCGTTGAAAGTTGTAACTCATATTTACCAAATGTTTTGTTGTTTTTGAAAATGTGAACGAAATCCTCTTTCTTTTTCTCTTCTCTTATTTTTTATTTTGAAGAAAAGGGACTTATTGGAAATATAAATCAAAAACCCTAGGTCGGCACCAATATCTCCTGTATAGCTCTATTGAATTAATCCAGAAGTAAGAAAAATGAAAATGGTGCGTTAAAAACTTTAGACACTCGGTAAGTGATGTAAACGATGTAATTTGTGTACAAAACGATTTTCCTGGGCGGGACCAAAATATATTGTGTAATATGATATGATCTTCGATTTTATATATTATAATAGTGGTTTTGATACCCGAGTCAAAAGATATCTCCGTTGAAAGTTGTAACTCATATTTACCAAATGTTTTGTTGTTTTTGAAAATGTGAACGAAATCCTTTTTCTTTTTCTCTTCTCTTATTTTTTTTTTGAAGAATATAGAATTATTGGAAATATAAATCAAAAACCCTAGGTCGGCACCAATATCTCCTGTAATGCTCTATTGAATTAAACCAGAAGTAAGAAAAATGAAAATGCTGCGTCAAAAACTTTCAACACTCGTTAAGTGATGTAAACGATGTAATTTGGGTACAAAAACTATTTTCCGGGACGGGAGAAAAACATATTGTGTAATTTGATACGAGCTTCGATTTGATATACTATAATAGTGGTTTCGATACCCGAGTCAAAAGATATCTCCGTTGAAAGTTGTAACTCATATTTACCAAATGTTTTGTTGTTTTTGAAAATGTGAACGACATCCACTTTATTTTTCTCTTCTCTTATTTTTTTTTGAAGAATAGAGACTTATTGGAAATATAAATAAACAAACCTAGGTACGAACCAATATCTCATGTATAGCTCTATTGAATTAAACCAGAAGTAAGAAAAATGAAATTGGTTCGTCAAAAACTTTAAACACTCGGTAAGTGATGTAAACGATGTAATTTGTGTACAAAACGATTTTCCTGGGCGGCACCAAATATATTGTGTAATGTGATATGAACTTCAATTTGATATATTATAATAGTGGTTTTGATACCCGAGTCAAAAGATATCTCCGTTGAAAGTTGTAACTCATATTTACCAAATGTTTTGTTGTTTTTGAAAATGTGAACGACATCCTCTTTCTTTTTCTCTTCTATTATTTTTTTTTGAAGAATAGAGACTTATTGGAAATATAAATAAACAAACCTAGGTCGGCACCAATATTTCCTGTATAGCTCTATTGAATTAAACCAGAAGTAAGAAAAATGAAAACGGTGCGTCAAAAACTTTAAACGCTCGGTAAGTAATGTAAACGATGTAATTTGTGTACAAAAACGATTTTCTTGGGCGGCACCAAATATATTGTGTAATTTGATATGAACTTCAATTTGATATATTATAATAGTGGTTTTGATACCCGAGTCAAAAGATATCTCCGTTGAAAGTTGTAACTCATATTTACCAAATGTTTTGTTCTTTTTGAAAATGTGAACGACATACTCTTTCTTTTTCTCTTCTCTTATTTTTTTTTTGAAGAATAGAGAATTATTGGAAATATAAATCAAAAACCCTAGGTCGGCACCAATATCTCCTGTATAGCTCTATTGAATTAAACCAGAAGTAAGAAAAATGAAAATGCTGCGTCAAAAACTTTCAACACACGTTAAGTGATGTAAACGATGTAATTTGGGTACAAAAACTATTTTCCGGGACGGGAGAAAAACATATTGTGTAATTTGATACGAGCTTCGATTTGATATACTATAATAGTGGTTTCGATACCCGAGTCAAAAGATATCTCCGTTGAAAGTTGTAATTCATATATACCAAATGTTTTGTTGTTTTTGAAAATGTGAACGACATCGACTTTATTTTTCTCTTCTCTTATTTTTTTTTGAAGAATAGAGACTTATTGGAAATATAAATAAACAAACCTAGGTACGCACCAATATCTCATGTATAGCTCTATGGAATTAAACCAGAAGTTAGAAAAATGAAAATGGTTCGTCAAAAACTTTAAACACTCGGTAAGTGATGTAAACGATGTAATTTGTGTACAAAACGATTTTCTTGGGCGGCACCAAATATATTGTGTAATATCATATGAACTTCAATTTGATATATTATAATAGTGGTTTTGATACCCGAGTCAAAAGATATCTCCGTTGAAAGTTGTAACTCATATTTACCAAATGTTTTGTTGTTTTTGAAAATGTGAACGAAATCCTCTTTCTTTTTCTCTTCTCTTATTTTTTATTTTGAAGAAAAGGGACTTATTGGAAATATAAATCAAAAACCCTAGGTCGGCACCAATATCTCCTGTATAGCTCTATTGAATTAATCCAGAAGTAAGAAAAATGAAAATGGTGCGTTAAAAACTTTAGACACTCGTTAAGTGATGTAAACGATGTAATTTGTGTACAAAACGATTTTCCTGGGCGGGACCAAAATATATTGTGTAATATGATATGATCTTCGATTTTATATATTATAATAGTGGTTTCGATACCCGAGTCAAAAGATATATCCGTTGAAAGTTCTAACTCATATTTACCAAATGTTTTGTTGTTTTTGAAATTGTGAACAACATCCTCTTTCTTTTTCTCTTCTCTTATTTTTTTTTTTGAAGCAAACAGACTTATTGGAAATATAAATGAACAAACCTAGGTCCGCACCAATATTTCCTGTGTAGCTCTATTGAATTAAACCAGAAGTAAGAATAATGAAAACGGTGCGTCAAAAACTTTAAACGCTCGGTAAGTAATGTGAACGATGTAATTTGTGAACAAAAACGATTTTCTTGGGCGGCACCAAATATATTGTGTAATTTGATATGAACTTCAATTTGATATATTATAATAGTGGTTTTGATACCCGAGTCAAAAGATATCTCCGTTGAAATTTGTAACTCATATTTACCAAATGTTTTGTTGTTTTTGAAAATGTGAACGACATCCACTTTCTTTTTCTCTTCTCTTATTTTTTTTTTTAAGAATAGAGACTTATTGGAAATATAAATAAACAAACCTAGGTCCGCAGGAATATCTCATGTATAGCTCTATTTAATTAAACCAGAAGTAAGAAAAATGAAAATGATTCGTCAAAAACTTTAAACACTCGGTAAGTGATGTAAACGATGTAATTTGTGTACAAAACGATTTTCCTGCGTGGGACCAAAATATATTGTGTAATATGATATGAGCTTGGATTTGATATATTATAATAGTGGTTTCGATACCCGAGTCAAAAGATATATCCGTTGAAAGTTAAACTCATATTTACCAAATGTTTTGTTGTTTTTGAAATTGTGAACGACATCCTCTTTCTTTTTCTCTTCTCTTATTTTTTTTTTGAAGCAAACAGACTTATTGGAAATATAAATAAACAAACCTAGGTCTGCACCAATATCTCATGTATAGCTCTATTGAATTAAACCAGAAGTAAGAAAAATGAAAACGGTTCGTCAAACACTTTAAACACTCGGTAAGTAATGTAAACGATGTAATTTGTGTACAAAAACGATTTTCTTGGGCGGCACCAAATATATTGTGTAATTTGATACGAACTTTAATTTGATATATTATAATAGTGGTTTTGATACCCGAGTCAAAAGATATCTCCGTTGAAAGTTGTAACTCATATTTACCAAATGTTTTGTTGTTTTTGAAAATGTGAACGACATCCTCTTTCTTTTTCTCTTCTCTTATTTTTTTTGAAGAATAGAGACTTATTGGAAATATAAATCAACAACCCTAGGTCGGCACCAATATCTCATGTATAGCTCTATTGAATTAAACCACAAGTAAGAAAAATGAAAATGGTTCGTCAAAGACTTTAAACACTCGGTAAGTAATGTAAACGATGTAATTTGTGTACAAAAACGATTTTCTTGGACGGCACCAAATATATTGTGTAATTTGATATGAACTTCAATTTGATATATTATAATAGTAGTTTTGATACCCGAGTCAAAAGATATATCCGTTGAAACTTGTAACTCATATTTACCAAATATTTTGTTGTTTTTGAAAATGTGAACGAAATCCTCTTTCTTTTTCTCTTCTCTTATTTTTTATTTTGAAGAAAAGAGACTTATTGGAAATATAAATCAACAACCCTAGGTCGGCACCAATATCTCTTGTATAGCTCTATTGAATTAATCCAGAAGTAAAAAAAAATGAAAACGGTTCGTCAAACACTTTAAACACTCGGTAAGTAATGTAAACGATGTAATTTGTGTACAAAAACGATTTTCTTGGGCGGCACCAAATATATTGTGTAATTTGATACGAACTTTAATTTGATATATTATAATAGTGGTTTTGATACCCGAGTCAAAAGATATCTCCGTTGAAAGTTGTAACTCATATTTACCAAATGTTTTGTTGTTTTTGAAAATGTGAACGACATCCTCTTTCTTTTTCTCTTCTCTTATTTTTTTTGAAGAATAGAGACTTATTGGAAATATAAATCAAAAACCCTAGGTCGGCACCAATATCTCATGTATAGCTCTATTGAATTAAACCAGAAGTAAGAAAAATGAAAATGGTTCGTCAAAGACTTTAAACACTCGGTAAGTAATGTAAACGATGTAATTTGTGTACAAAAACGATTTTCTTGGACGGCATCAAATATATTGTGTAATTTGATAGGAACTTCAATTTGATATATTATAATAGTGGTTTTGATACCCGAGTCAAAAGATATATCCGTTGAAAGTTGTAACTCATATTTACCAAATATTTTGTTGTTTTTGAAAATGTGAACGAAATCCTCTTTCTTTTTCTCTTCTCTTATTTTTTATTTTGAAGAAAAGAGACTTATTGGAAATATAAATCAACAACCCTAGGTCGGCACCAATATCTCTTGTATAGCTCTATTGAATTAATCCAGAAGTAAAAAAAAATGAAAATGGTGCGTCAAAAACTTTAAACACTCGTTAAGTGATGTAAACGATGTAATTTGTATACAAAAACGATTTTCTTGGACGGCATCAAATATATTGTGTAATTTGATATGAACTTCAATTTGATATATTATAATAGTGGTTTTGATACCCGAGTCAAAAGATATATCCGTTGAAAGTTGTAACTCATATTTACCAAATATTTTGTTGTTTTTGAAAATGTGAACGAAATCCTCTTTCTTTTTCTCTTCTCTTATTTTTTATTTTGAAGAAAAGAGACTTATTGGAAATATAAATCAACAACCCTAGGTCGGCACCAATATCTCTTGTATAGCTCTATTGAATTAATCCAGAAGTAAAAAAAAATGAAAATGGTGCGTCAAAAACTTTAAACACTCGTTAAGTGATGTAAACGATGTAATTTGTATACAAAACGATTTTCCTGGGCGGGACCAAAATATATTGTTCAATATGATATGAGCTTCGATTTGATATATTATAATAGTGCTTTCGATACCCGAGTCAAAAGATATATCCGTTGAAAGTTGTAACTCATATTTACCAAATGTTTTGTTGTTTTTGAAATTGTGAACGACATCCTCTTTCTTTTTCTCTTCTCTTATTTTTTTTGAAGCAAACAGACTTATTGGAAATATAAATAAACAAACCTAGGACCGCACCAATATTTCCTGTATAGCTCTATTGAATTAAACCAAAAGTAAGAATAATGAAAACGGTGCGTCAAAAACTTTAAACACTCGTTAAGTGATGTAAACGATGTAATTTGGGTACAAAAACGATTTTCCTGGGCGGGAGCAAAAAATATTGTGTAATTTGATACAAGCTTCGATTTGATATACTATAATAGTGGTTTCGAAACCCGAGTCAAAAGATATCTCCGTTGAAAGTTGTAACTCATATTTACCAAATCTTTTGTTATTTTTGAAAATGTGAAGGACAATTTCTTTCTTTTTCTCTTCTCTTATTTTTTTTTTTGAAGCAAACAGACTTATTGGAAATATAAATAAAGAAACCTAGGTCTGCACCAATATCTCATGTATAGCTCTATTGAATTAAACCAGAAGTAAGAAAAATGAAAACGGTGCGTCAAAAACTTTAAACACTCGTTAAGTGATGTAAACGATGTAATTTGGGTACGAAAACGATTTTCCTGGGCGGGAGCAAAACATATTGTTTAATTTGATACGAGCTTCGATTTGATATATTATAATAGTGGTTTCGATACCCGAGTCAAAAGATATCTCCGTTGAAAGTTGTAACTCATATTTACGAAATGTTTTGTTGTTTTTGAAAATGTGAACGAAATCCTCTTTATTTTTCTCTTCTCTTATTTTTTTTTTGAAGAATATAGAATTATTGGAAATATAAATCAAAAACCCTAGGTCGGCACCAATATCTCCTGTAATGCTCTATTGAATTAAACCAGAAGTAAGAAAAATGAAAATGGTGCGTCAAAAACTTTAAACACTCGTTAACTGATGTAAACGATAAAATTTGGGTACAAAAACTATTTTCCTGGGCGGGACCAAAACATATTGTGTAATTTGATATGAGCTTCGATTTGATATATTATAATAGTGGTTTCGATACCCGAGTCAAAAGATATCTCCGTTGAAAGTTGTAACTCATATTTACCAAATGTTTTGTTGTTTTTGAAATAGTGAACGAAATCCTCTTTCTTTTTCTGTTCTCTTATTTTTTTTTTGAAGCAAACAGATTTATTGGAAATATAAATAAAAAAACCTAGGTCCGCACCAATATCTACTGTATAGCTCTATTGAATTAAACCAGAAGTAAGAAAAATGAAAACGGTGCGTCAAAAACTTTAAACACTCGTTAAGTGATGTAAACGATATAATTTGGGTACGAAAACGATTTTCCTGGGCGGGAGCAAAACATATTGTGTAATTTGATACGAGCTTCGATTTGATATATTATAATAGTGGTTTCGATACCCGAGTCAAAAGATATCTCCGTTGAAAGTTGTAACTCATATTTACCAAATGTTTTGTTGTTTTTGAAAATGTGAACAACATCCTCTTTCTTTTTCTCTTCTCCTATTTTTTTTTGAATAATAGAGACTTATTGGAAATATAAATCAACAACCCTAGGTCGGCACCAATATCTCATGTATAGCTCTATTGAATTAAACCAGAAGTAAGAAAAATGAAAATGGTGCGTCAAAAACTTTAAACACTCGGTAAGTAATGTAAACGATGTAATTTGTGTTAAAAAACGATTTTCTTGGGACCACTAAATATATTGTATAATTTGATATGAGCTTCAATTTGATATTTTATAACAGTGGTTTTGATACCCGAGTCAAAAGATATCTCCGTTGAAAGTTGTAACTCATATTTACCAAATCTTTTGTTATTTTTGAAAATGTGAACGACAACCTCTTTCTTTTTCTCTTCTCTTATTTTTTATTTTGAAGAAAAGAGACTTATTAAAAATATAAATAAACAACTCTAGGTCCACACCAATATCTCCTGTATAGCTATATTGAATTAAACCAGAAGTAAGAAAAATAAAAATGGTGCGTTAAAAACTTTTAACACTCGTTAAGTGATGTAAACGATGTAATTTGGGTACAAAAACGATTTTCCTAAACAGGAGAAAAACATATTGTGTAATTTGATACGAGCTTCGATTTGATATATTATAATAGTGGTTTCGATACCCAAGTCAAAAGATATCTCCGTTGAAATTTGTAACTCATATTTACCAAATGTTTTGTTGTTTTTGAAAATGTGAACAACATCCACTTTCTTTTTCTCTTCTCTTATTTTTTTTTGAAGAATAGAGACTTATTGGAAATATAAATCAACAACCCTAGGTCGGCACCAATATCTCATGTATAGCTCTATTGAATTAAACCAGAAGTAAGAAAAATGAAAACGGTTCTTCAAACAGTTTAAACACTCGGTAAGTAATGTAAACGATGTAATTTGGGTACAAAAACGATTTTCCTGGGCGGTACCAAAATATATTGTGTAATTTGATATGAGCTTCGATTTGATATATTATAATAGTGGTTTCGATACCCGAGTCAAAAGATATATCCGTTGATAGTTTTAACTCATAGTTACCAAATGTTTTGTAGTTTTTGAAAATTTGAACGACATCCTCTTGCTTTTTCTCTTCTCTTATTTTTTTTGAAGAATAGAGACTTATTGGAAATATAAATCAACTACCTTAGTTCGGCACCAATATCTCTTGTATAGCTCTATTGAATTAAACCAGAAGTAAGTAAAATGAAAATGGTGCGTCAAAAACTATAAACACTCCTTAAGTGATGTAAACGATGTAATTTGGGTACAAAACGATTTTCTTGGGTGGGACCAAAATATATTGTGTAATTTGATATGAGCTTCGATTTGATATATTATAAAAGTGGTTTCGATACCCGAGTCAAAAGATATCTACGTTGAAAGTTGTAACTCATATTTACCAAATGATTTGTTGTTTTTAAAATTGTGAACGACATCCTCTTTCTTTTTCTCTTCTCTTATTTATTTTTGAAGCAAACAGACTTATGGGAAATATAAATCAACAACCCTAGGTCGGCACCAATATCTCCTGTATAGCTCTATTGAATTAAACCAGAAGTAAGAAAAATGAAAATGGTTCGTCAAAGACTTTAAACACTCGGTAAGTAATGTAAACGATGTAATTTGTGTACAAAAACGATTTTCTTGGGCGGCACCAAATATATTGTGTAATTTGATACGAACTTTAATTTGATATATTATAATAGTGGTTTTGATACCCGAGTCAAAAGATATCTCCGTTGAAAGTTGTAACTCATATTTACCAAATGTTTTGTTGTTTTTGAAAATGTGAACGACATCCACTTTCTTTTTCTCTTCTCTTATTTTTTTTGAAGAATAGAGACTTATTTGAAATATAAATCAACAACCCTAGGTCGGCACCAATATCTCATGTATAGCTCTATTGAATTAAACCAGAAGTAAGAAAAATGAAAACGGTTCGTCAAACACTTTAAACACTCGGTAAGTAATGTAAACGATGTAATTTGTGTACAAAAACGATTTTCTTGGGCGGCACCAAATATATTGTGTAATTTGATACGAACTTTAATTTGATATATTATAATAGTGGTTTTGATACCCGAGTCAAAAGATATCTCTGTTGAAAGTTGTAACTCATATTTACCAAATGTTTTGTTGTTTTTGAAAATGTGAACGACATCCTCTTTCTTTTTCTCTTCTCTTATTTTTTTTGAAGTATAGAGACTTATTGGAAATATAAATCAACAACCCTAGGTCGGCACCAATATCTCATGTATAGCTCTATTGAATTAAACCAGAAGTAAGAAAAATGAAAATGGTTCGTCAAAGACTTTAAACACTCGGTAAGTAATGTAAACGATGTAATTTGTGTACAAAAACGATTTTCTTGGACGGCACCAAATATATTGTGTAATTTGATATGAACTTCAATTTGATATATTATAATAGTGGTTTTGATACCCGAGTCAAAAGATATCTCCGTTGAAAGTTGTAACTCATATTTACCAAATATTTTGTTGTTTTTGAAAATGTGAACGAAATCCTCTTTCTTTTTCTCTTCTCTTATTTTTTATTTTGAAGAAAAGAGACTTATTGGAAATATAAATCAACAACCCTAGGTCGGCACCAATATCTCCTGTATAGCTCTATTGAATTAATCCAGAAGTAAAAAAAAATGAAAATGGTGCGTCAAAAACTTTAAACACTCGTTAAGTGATGTAAACGATGTAATTTGTATACAAAACGATTTTCCTGGGCGGGACCAAAATATATAGTTCAATATGATATGAGCTTCGATTTGATATATTATAATAGTGGTTTCGATACCCGAGTCAAAAGATATATCCGTTGAAAGTTGTAACTCATATTTACCAAATGTTTTGTTGTTTTTGAAATTGTGAACGACATCCTCTTTCTTTTTCTCTTCTCTTATTTTTTTTTGAAGCAAACAGACTTATTTTAAATATAAATAAACAAACCTAGGACCGCACCAATATTTCCTGTATAGCTCTATTGAATTAAACCAGAAGTAAGAATAATGAAAACGGTGCGTCAAAAACTTTAAACACTCGTTAAGTGATGTAAACGATGTAATTTGGGTACAAAAACGATTTTCCTGGGCGGGAGCAAAAAATATTGTGTAATTTGATACAAGCTTCGATTTGATATACTATAATAGTGGTTTCGAAACCCGAGTCAAAAGATATCTCCGTTGAAAGTTGTAACTCATATTTACCAAATCTTTTGTTATTTTTGAAAATGTGAAGGACACTTTCTTTCTTTTTCTCTTCTCTTATTTTTTATTTTGAAGAAAAGAGACTTATTAAAAATATAAATAAAGAACTCTAGGTCCGCACCAATATCTCCTGTATAGCTCTATTGAATTAAACCAGAAGTAAGAAAAATGAAAACGGTGCGTCAAAAACTTTAAAAACTCGTTAAGTGATGTAAACGATGTAATTTGGGTACAAAAACGATTTTCCTTGGCGATACCAAAATATATTGTGTAATTTGATATGAGCTTCGATTTGATATATTATAATAGTGGTTTCGATACCCGAGTCAAAAGATATATCCGTTGAAAGTTTTAACTCATAGTTACCAAATGTTTTGTTGTTTTTGAAAATGTGAACGACATCCTCTTTCTTTTTCTCTTCTCTTATTTTTTTTTAAGAATAGAGACTTATTGGAAATATAAATCAACAACCTTAGGTCGGCACCAATATCTGTTGTATAGCTCTATTGAATTAAACCAGAAGTAAGAAAAATGAAAATGGTGCGTCAAAAACTTTAAACACTCGTTAAGTGATGTAAACGATGTAATTTGGGTACAAAACGATTTTCTTGGGAGGGACCAAAATATAATGTGTAATTTGATATGAGCTTCGATTTGATATATTATATTAGTGGTTTCGATACCCGAGTCAAAAGATATCTCCGTTGAAAGTTGTAACTCATATTTACCAAATGATTTGTTGTTTTTAAAATTGTGAACGACATCCTCTTTCTTTTTCTCTTCTCTTATTTTTTTTTGAAGCAAACAGACTTATTGGAAATATAAATCAACAACCCTAAGTCGGCACCAATATCTGCTGTATAGCTCTATTGAATTAAACCAGAAGTAAGAAAAATGAAAATGGTTCGTCAAACACTTTAAACACTCGGTAAGTAATGTAAACGATGTAATTTGCGTACCAAAACGATTTTCTTGGGCGGCACCAAATATATTGTGTAATTTGATATGAATTTCAATTTGATATATTATCATAGTGGTTTTGATACCCGAGTCAAAAGATATCTCCGTTGAAAGTTGTAACTCATATTTACCAAATGTTTTGTTGTTTTTGAAAATGTGAACGAAATCCTCTTTCTTTTTCTCTTCTCTTATTTTTTTTGAAGAATAGAGAATTATTGGAAATATAAATAAAAAACCCTAGGTCGGCACCATTATCTCCTGTATAGCTCTATTGAATTAAACCAGAAGTAAGAAAAATGAAAATCGTGCGTCAAAAACTTTAAACACTCGATAAGTGATGTAAGCGATGTAATTTGTGTATAAAAACGATTTTCTTGGGCGGCACCAAAAAATATTGTGTAATTTGATACGAGCTTCAATTTGATATATTATAATAGTGGTTTCGATACCCGAGTCAAAAGATATCTCCGTTGAAAGTTGTAACTCATATTTACCAAATGTTTTGTTGTTTTTGAAAATGTGAACGACATCCTCTTTCTTTTTCTCTTCTCCTATTTTTTTTTGAAGAAAAGAGACTTATTGGAAATATAAATTAACAACCCTAGGTCGGCACCAATATCTCCTGTATAGCTCTATTGAATTAAACTAGAAGTAAGAAAAATGAAAATGGTGCGTCAAAAACTTTAAACACTCGGTAAGTGATGTAAACGATGTAATTTGTGTACAAAAACGATTTTCTTGTGCGGCACCAAATATATTGTGTAATTTGATATGAGCTTCAATTTGATATATTATAATAGTGGTTTCGATACCCGAGTTAAAAGATATCTCCGTTGAAAGTTGTAACTCATATTTACCAAATGTTTTTTTGTTTTTGAAAATGTGAACGACATCCTCTTTCTTTTTCTCTTCTCTAATTTTATTTTGAAGAATAGAGACTTATTGGAAATATAAATCAACAACCTCAGGTCCGCACCAATATCTCCTGTATAGGTCTATTGAATTAAACCAGAAGTAAGAAGAATGAAAATGGTGCGTCAAAAACATTAAACACTCGATAAGTGATGTAAACGATGTAATTTGGGTACAAAAACGATTTTCCTGGTCGGGACCAAAACATATTGTGTAATTTGATACGAGCTTCGATTTGATATATTATAATAGTGGTTTCGATACCCGAGTCAAAAGATATCTCCGTTGAAAGTTGTAACTTATATTTACCAAATTTTTTGTTGTTTTTGAAAATGTAAACGACATCCTCTTTCTTTTTCTCTTCTCCTATTTTTTTTTTTTTGAAGAAAAGAGACTTATTGGAAATATAAATAAACAACCCTAGGTCGGCACCATTATCTCTTGTATAGCTCTATTGAATTAAACCAGAAGTAAGAAAAATGAAAACGGTGCGTCAAAAACTTTAAACACTCGATAAGTAATGTAAACGATATAATTTGGGTACAAAAATGATTTTCCTGCTCGGGACAAAACATATTGTGTAATTTGATACGAGCTTCGATTTGATATATTATAATAGTGGTTTCGATAGCCGAGTCAAAAGATATCTCCGTTGAAAGTCGTAACACATATTTACCAAATATTTTGGTGTTTTTGAAATTGTGAACGACATCCTCTTTCTTTTTCTCTTCTCTTATTTTTTTTTGAAGAATAGAGACTTATTGGAAATAAAATTCAACAACCCTAGGTCGGCACCAATATCTCCTGTATAGCTCTATTGAATTAAACTAGAAGTAAGAAAAATGAAAATGGTGCGTCAAAAACTTTAAACACTCGTTAAGTGATGTAAACGATGTAATTTGGGTACAAAAACGATTTTCCTGGGCGGGAGCAAAACATATTGTGTAATTTGATACGAGCTTCGAT
The DNA here is from genome assembly GCA_037013495.1 of Hippophae tibetana. Classification (NCBI taxonomy): domain Eukaryota; kingdom Viridiplantae; phylum Streptophyta; class Magnoliopsida; order Rosales; family Elaeagnaceae; genus Hippophae; species Hippophae tibetana. The sequence continues at coordinate 2,474,943 of JAZDXN010000026.1, read as the reverse complement.
TTGATATATTATAATAGTGGTTTCGATACCCGAGTCAAAAGATATCTCCGGTGAAAGTTGTAACTCATATTTACCAAATGTTTTGTTGTTTTTGAAAATGTGAACGACATCCTCTTTCTTTTTCTCTTCTCCTATTTTTTTTTGAAGAAAAGAGACTTATTGGAAATATAAATTAACAACCCTAGGTCGGCACCAATATCTCCTGTATAGCTCTATTGAATTAAACTAGAAGTAAGAAAAATGAAAATGGTGCGTCAAAAACTTTAAACACTCGGTAAGTGATGTAAACGATGTAATTTGTGTACAAAAACGATTTTCTTGTGCGGCACCAAATATATTGTGTAATTTGATATGAGCTTCAATTTGATATATTATAATAGTGGTTTCGATACCCGAGTTAAAAGATATCTCCGTTGAAAGTTGTAACTCATATTTACCAAATGTTTTTTTGTTTTTGAAAATGTGAACGACATCCTCTTTCTTTTTCTCTTCTCTAATTTTATTTTGAAGAATAGAGACTTATTGGAAATATAAATCAACAACCCCAGGTCCGCACCAATATCTCCTGTATAGGTCTATTGAATTAAACCAGAAGTAAGAAGAATGAAAATAGTGCGTCAAAAACTTTAAACACTCGATAAGTGATGTAAACGATGTAATTTGGGTACAAAAACGATTTTCCTGGTCGGGACCAAAACATATTGTGTAATTTGATACGAGCTTCGATTTGATATATTATAATAGTGGTTTCGATACCCGAGTCAAAAGATATCTCCGTTGAAAGTTGTAACTTATACTTACCAAATTTTTTGTTGTTTTTGAAAATGTAAACGACATCCTCTTTCTTTTTCTCTTCTCCTATTTTTTTTTTTGAAGAAAAGAGACTTATTGGAAATATAAATAAACAACCCTAGGTCGGCACCATTATCTCTTGTATAGCTCTATTGAATTAAACCAGAAGTAAGAAAAATGAAAACGGTGCGTCAAAAACTTTAAACACTCGATAAGTAATGTAAACGATATAATTTGGGTACAAAAATGATTTTCCTGCTCGGGACAAAACATATTGTGTAATTTGATACGAGCTTCGATTTGATATATTATAATAGTGGTTTCGATACCCGAGTCAAAAGATATCTCCGTTGAAAGTTGTAACTTATATTTACCAAATTTTTTGTTGTTTTTGAAAATGTAAATGACATCCTCTTTCTTTTTCTCTTCTCCTATTTTTTTTTTTTTGAAGAAAAGAGACTTATTGGAAATATAAATAAACAACCCTAGGTCGGCACCATTATCTCCTGTATAGCTCTATTGAATTAAACCAGAAGTAAGAAAAATGAAAATTGTGCGTCAAAAACATTAAACACTCGATAAGTAATGTAAAGGATATAATTTGGGTACAAAAATGATTTTCCTGGTCGGGACCAAAACATATTGTGTAATTTGATACGAACTTCGATTTGATATATTATAATAGTGGTTTCGATACCCGAGTCAAATGATATCTCCGTTGAAAGTTGTAACTACTATTTACCAAATGTTTTGTTTTTTTTTTTGAAAATGTGAACGACATCTTCTTTCTTTTTCTCTTCTCTTATTTTTTTTGGAAGAATAGAGACTTATTTAAAATATAAGTAAACAACTCTAGGTCCGCACCAATATCTCCTGTATAGCTCTATTGAATTAAACTAGAAGTAAGAAAAATGAAAATGGTGCGTCAAAAACTTTAAATACTCGGTAAGTGATGTAAACGATGTAATTTTTGTACAAAAACGATTTTCTTATGCGGCACCAAATATATTGTGTAATTTGATATATTATAATAGTGGTTTTGAATCCCGAGTCAAAAGATATCTCCGTTGAAAGTTGTAACTCATATTTACCAAATCTTTTGTTATTTTTGAAAATGTGAACGACAACCTCTTTCTTTTTCTCTTCTCTTCTCTTATTTTTTATTTTAAAGAAAAGAGACTTATTAAAAATATAAATAAACAAATCTAGCTCCGCACCAATATCTCCTGTATAGCTCTATTGAATTAAACCAGAAGTAAGAAAAATTGAAATGGTGCGTCAAAAACTTTAAACACACGTTAAGTGATGTAAACGATGTAATTTAGGTACAAAAACGATTTTCTTGGGCGGGACCAAAATATATTGTGTAATTTGATATGAGCTTCGATTTGGTATATTGTAATAGTGGTTTCGATACCCGAGTCAAAAGATATCTCCGTTGAAAGTTGTAACTTATATTTACCAAATGTTTTGTTGTTTTTGAAATTGTGAACGACATCTTCTTTCTTTTTCTCTTCTCTTATTTTTTTTGAAGCAAACAGAGTTATTGGAAATATAAATAAACAAAGCTAGGTCCACACCAATATCTCCTGTATAGCTCTATTGAATTAAACCAGAAGTAAGAAATATGAAAACGGTGCGTCAAAAACTTTAAACACTCGTTAAGTGATGTAAACGATGTAATTTGGGTACAAAAACGATTTTCCTGGACGGGACCAAAACATATTGTGTAATTTGATAGGAGGTTCGATTTGATATATTATAATAGTGGTTTCGATACCCGAGTCAAAAGATATCTCCGTTGAAAGTTGTAACTCATATTTACCAAATGTTTTGTTGTTTTTGAAAATGTGAACAACATCCTCTTTCTTTTTCTCTTCTCTTATTTTTTTTTGAAAAATAGAGACTTATTGGAAATATAAATCAACAACCCTAGGTCGGCACCAATATCTCCTGTATAGCTCTATTGAATTAAACCAGAAGTAAGAAAAATGAAAATGGTGCGTCAAAAACTTTAAACACTCGTTAAGTAATGTAAACGATGTAATTTGGGTACAAAACGATTTTCTTGGGCGGGACCAAAATATATTGTGTAATTTGATATGAGCTTCGATTTGGTATATTATAATAGTGGTTTCGATACCCGAGTCAAAAGATGTCTCCGTCGAAAGTTGTAACTTATATTTACCAAATGTTTTGTTGTTTTTGAAATTGTGAACGACATCTTCTTTCTTTTTCTCTTCTCTTATTTTTTTTTTGAAGCAAACAGAGTTATTGGAAATATAAATAAACAAAGCTAGGTCCGCACCAATATCTTCTGTATAGCTCTATTTAATTAAACCAGAAGTAAGAAAAATGAAAACGGTGCGTCAAAAACTGTAACACTTGGTAAGTGATGTAAACGATCTAAGTTGGGTACAAAAACGATTTTCCTGGGCGGGACCAAAATATATTGTGTAATTTGATACGAGCTTCGATTTGATATATTATAATAGTGGTTTCGATACCCGAGTCAAAAGATATCTCCGTTGAAAGTCGTAACACATATTTACAAAATGTTTTGGTGTTTTTGAAATTGTGAACGACATCCTCTTTCTTTTTCTCTTCTCTTATTTTTTTTGAAGAATAGAGACTGATTGGAAATATAAATCAACAACCCTAGGTCGGCACCAATATCTCCTGTATAGCTCTATTGAATTAAACCAGAAGTAAGAAAAATGAAAATGGTGCGTCAAAAACTTTAAATACTCGTTAAGTGATGTAAACGATGTAATTTGGGTACAAAACGATTTTCTTGGGCGGGACCAAAATATATTGTGTAATTTGATATGAGCTTCGATTTGGTATATTATAATAGTGGTTTCGATACTCGAGTCAAAAGATATATCCGTTGAAAGTTGTAACTTATATTTACCAAATTTTTGTTGTTTTTGAAATTGTGAACGACATCTTCTTTCTTTTTCTCTTCTCTTATTTTTTTTTGAAGCAAACAGAGTTATTGGAAATATAAATAAACAAAGCTAGGTCCGCACCAATATCTCTTGTATAGCTCTATTGAATTAAACCAGAAGTAAGAAAAATGAAAACGGTGCGTCAAAAACTTTAAACACTCGTTAAGTGATGTAAACTATGTAATTTGGGTACAAAAACGATTATCCTGGGCGGGACCAAAATATATTGTGTAATTTGATACGAGCTTCGATTTGATATATTATAATAGTGGTTTCGATACCCGAGTCAAAAGATATCTTCGTTGAAAGTCGTAACACATATTTACCAAATGTTTCGGTGTTTTTGAAATTGTGAACGACATCCTCTTTCTTTTTCTCTTCTCTTATTTTTTTTTTGAATAATAGAGACTTATTGGAAATATAAATCAACAACCCTAGGTCGGCACCAATATCTCCTGTATAGCTCTATTGAATTAAACCAGAAGTAAGAAAAATGAAAATGGTGCGTCAAAAACTTTAAACACTCGGTAAGTGATGTAAACGACGTAATTTAGGTACAAAAACGATTTTCCTGGGCGGGGCCAATATATATTGTGTAATTTGATACCAACTTCAATTTGATATATTATAATAGTGGTTTCGATACCCGAGTCAAAAGATATCTCCGTTGAAAGTTGTAACTTATATTTACCAAATTTTTTGTGGTTTTTGAAAATGTAAACGACATCCTCTTTCTTTTTCTCTTCTCCTATTTTTTTTTTTTGAAGAAAAGAGACTTATTGGAAATATAAATAAAAAACCCTAGGTCGGCACCATTATCTCCTGTATAGCTCTATTGAATTAAACCAGAAGTAAGAAAAATGAAAATTGTGCGTCAAAAACTTTAAACACTTGATAAGTAATATAAACGATATAATTTGGGTACAAAAATGATTTTCCTGGTCGGGACCAAAACATATTGTGTAATTTGATACGAGCTTCGAATTGATATATTATAATAGTGGTTTCGATACCCGAGTCAAATGATATCTCCGTTGAAAGTTGTAACTAATATTTACCAAATGTTTTGTTTTTTTTTTAAATGTGAACGACATCTTCTTTCTTTTTCTCTTCTCTTATTTTTTTTGGAAGAATACAGACTTATTAAAAATATAAATAAACAAATCTAGGTCCGCACCAATATCTCCTGTATAGCTCTATTGAATTAAACCAGAAGTAAGAAAAATGAAAATGGTGCGTCAAAAACTTTCAACACTCTTTAAGTGATGTAAACGATGTAATTTGGGTACAAAAACGATTTTCCTGGACGGTAGAAAAACATATTGTGTAATTTGATACGAGCTTCGATTTGATATATTATAATAGTGGTTTCGATACCCGAGTCAAAAGATATCTATGTTGAAAGTTGGAACACATATTTACCAAATGTTTTGTTGTTTTTGAAAATGTGAACGACATCCACTTTCTTTTTCTCTTCTCTTATTTTTTTTTGAAGAATAGAGACTTATTGGAAATATAAATAAACAAACCTAGGTCCGCACCATTATCTCATGTATAGCTCTATTGAATTAAACCAGAAGTAAGAAAAATGAAAATGGTTCGTCAAAAACTTTAAACACTCGGTAAGTGATGTAAACGATGTAATTTGTGTACAAAAAAGATTTTCTTGGGCGGCACCAAATATATTGTGTAATTTGATATGAGCTTCAATTTGATATATTATAATAGTGGTTTTGAATCCCGAGTCAAAAGATATCTCCGTTGAAAGTTGTAACTCATATTTACCAAATCTTTTGTTATTTTTGAAAATGTGAACGACAACCTCTTTCTTTTTCTCTTCTCTTCTCTTATATTTTTTTTTTGAAGAAAATAGGGTTATTGGAAATATAAATAAACAAAGCTAGGTCTGCACCAATATCTCCTGTATAGCTCTATTGAATTAAACCAGAAGTAAGAAAAATGAAAATGGTGCGTCAAAAACTTTCAACACTCTTTAAGTGATGTAAACGATGTAATTTGGGTACAAAAACGATTTTCCTGACAGGAGAAAAACATATTGTGTAATTTGATACGAGCTTCGATTTGATATATTATAATAGTGGTTTCGATACCCGAGTTAAAAGATATCTCCGTTGAAAGTTGTAACTCATATTTACCAAATGTTTTGTTGTTTTTGAAAATGTGAACGACATCTACTTTCTTTTTCACATCTCTTATTTTTTTTGAAGAATAGAGACTTATTAGAAATATAAATAAACAAACCTAGGTCCGCACCAATATCTCATGTATAGCTCTATTGAATTAAACCAGAAGTAAGAAAAATGAAAATGGTTCGTCAAAAACTTTAAACACTCGGTAAGTGATGTAAACGATGTAATTTGTGTACAAAAACGATTTTCTTGGGCGGCACAAAATATATTGTGTAATTTGATATGAGCTTCAATTTGATATATTATAATAGTGGTTTTGAATCCCGAGTCAAAAGATATCTCCGTTGAAAGTTGTAACTCATATTTACCAAATCTTTTGTTATTTTTGAAAATGTGAACGACAACCTCTTTCTTTATCTCTTCTCTTCTCTTATATTTTTTTTTTTTGAAGAAAACAGGGTTATTGGAAATATAAATAAACAAAGCTAAGTCCGCACCAATATCTCCTGTATAGCTCTATTGAATTAAACCAGAAGTAAGAAAAATGAAAATGGTGCGTCAAAAACTTTCAACACTCTTTAAGTGATATAAACGATGTAATTTGGGTACAAAAACGATTTTCCTGGACAGGAGAAAAACATATTGTGTAATTTGATACGAGCTTCGATTTGATATATTATAATAGTGGTTTCGATACCCGAGTTAAAAGATATCTCCGTTGAAAGTTGTAACTCATATTTACCAAATGTTTTGTTGTTTTTGAAAATGTGAACGACATCCACTTTCTTTTTCACTTCTCTTATTTTTTTTGAAGAATAGAGACTTATTAGAAATATAAATAAACAAACCTAGGTCCGCACCAATATCTCAGGTATAGCTCTATTGAATTAAACCAGAAGTAAGAAAAATGAAAATGGTGCGTCAAAAACTTTAAACACTCGGTAAGTGATGTAAACGATGTAATTTGTGTACAAAAACGATTTTCTTGGGCGGCACCAAATATATTGTGTAATTTGATATGAGCTTCAATTTGATATATTATAATAGTGGTTTTGAATCTCGAGTCCAAAGATATCTCCGTTGAAAGTTGTAACTCATATTTACCAAATCTTTTGTTATTTTTGAAAATGTGAACGACATCTTCTTTCTTTTTCTCTTCTCTTATTTTTTATTTTAAAGAAAAGAGACTTATTAAAAATATAAATAAACAACTCTAGGTCCGCACCAATATCTCTTGTATAGCTCTATTGAATTAAACCAGAAGTAAGAAAAATTGAAATGGTGCGTCAAAAACTTTAAACACACGTTAAGTGATGTAAACGATGTAATTTGGGTACAAAAACGATTTTCTTGGGCGGGACCAAAATATATTGTGTAATTTGATATGAGCTTCGATTTGGTATATTGTAATAGTGGTTTCGATACCCGAGTCAAAAGATATCTCCGTTGAAAGTTGTAACTTATATTTACCAAATGTTTTGTTGTTTTTGAAATTGTGAACGACATCTTCTTTCTTTTTCTCTTCTCTTATTTTTTTTTGAAGCAAACAGAGTTATTGGAAATATACTTAAACAAAGCTAGGTCCGCACCATTATCTTCTGTATAGCTCTATTGAATTAAACCAGAAGTAAGAAAAATGAAAACGGTGCGTCAAAAATTTTAAACACTCGTTAAGTGATGTAAACGATGTAATTTGGGTACAAAAACGATTTTCCTGGACGGGACCAAAACATATTGTGTAATTTGATAGGAGGTTCGATTTGATATATTATAATAGTGGTTTCGATACCCGAGTCAAAAGATATCTCCGTTGAAAGTTGTAACTTATATTTACCAAATGTTTTGTTGTTTTTGAAATTGTGAACGACATCTTCTTTCTTTTTCTCTTCTCTTATTTTTTTTGAAGCAAACAGAGTTATTGGAAATATAAATAAACAAAGCTAGGTCCGCACCAATATCTTCTTTATAGCTCTATTGAATTAAACCAGAAGTAAGAAAAATGAAAACGGTGCGTCAAAAACTGTAAACACTTGGTAAGTGATGTAAACGATCTAAGTTGGGTACAAAAACGATTTTCCTGGGCGGGACTAAAATATATTGTGTAATTTGATACGAGCTTCGATTTGATATATTATAAGAGTGGTTTCGATACCCGAGTCAAAAGATATCTCCGTTGAAAGTCGTAACACATATTTACCAAATGTTTTGGTGTTTTTGAAATTGTGAACGACATCCTCTTTCTTTTTCTCTTCTCTTATTTTTTTTGAAGAATAGAGACTTATTGGAAAAATAAATCAACAACCCTTGGTCGGCACCAATATCTCCTGTATAGCTCTATTGAATTAAACCAGAAGTAAGAAAAATGAAAATGGTGCGTCAAAAACTTTCAACACTCTTTAAGTGATGTAAACGATGTAATTTGGATACAAAACGATTTTCTTGGGCGGGACCAAAATATATTGTGTAATTTGATATGAGCTTCGATTTGGTATATTATAATAGTGGTTTCGATACTCGAGTCAAAAGCTATATCCGTTGTAAAGTTGTAACTTATATTTACCAAATTTTTGTTGTTTATGAAATTGTGAACGACATCTTTTTTCTTTTTCTCTTCTCTTATTTTTTTTGAAGCAAACAGAGTTATTGGAAATATAAATAAACAAAGCTAGGTCCGCACCAATATCTCTTGTATAGCTCTATTGAATTAAACCAGAAGTAAGAAAAATGAAAACGGTGCGTCAAAAACTTTAAACACTCGTTAAGTGATGTAAACGATGTAATTTGGGTACAAAAACGATTTTCCTGGGCGGGACCAAAATATATTGTGTAATTTGATACGAGCTTCGATTTGATATATTATAATAGTGGTTTCGATACCCGAGTCAAAAGATATCTCCGTTGAAAGTCGTAACACATATTTACCAAATGTTTTGGTGTTTTTGAAATTGTGAACGACATCCTCTTTCTTTTTCTCTTCTCTTATTTTTTTTTGAAGAATAGAGACTTATTGGAAATATAAATCAACAACCCTAGGTCGGCACCAATATCTCCTGTATAGCTCTATTGAATTAAACCAGAAGTAAGAAAAATGAAAATGGTGCGTAAAAAACTTTAAACACTTGGTAAGTGATGTAAACGACGTAATTTAGGTACAAAAACGATTTTCCTGGGCGGGGCCAATATATATTGTGTAATTTGATACCAACTTCAATTTGATATATTATAATAGTGGTTTCGATACCCGTGTCAAAAGATATCTCCATTGAAAGTTGTAACTCATATTTACCAAATGTTTTGTTGTTTTTGAAAATGTGAACGACATCCTCTTTCTTTTTCTCTTCTCTTATTTTTTTTGAAGAATTGAGACTTATTGGAAATATAAATCAACAACCCTAGCTCGGCACCAATATCTCCTGTATAGCTCTATTGAATTAGACCAGAAGTAAGAAAAATGAAAATGGTGCGTCAAAAACTTTAAACACTCGGTAAGTGATGTAAACGATCTAATTTGGGTACAAATACGATTTTCCTAGGTAGGAGCAAAACATATTGTGTAATTTGATACGAGCTTCGATTTGATATATTATAATAGTGGTTTCGATACCCGAGTCAAAAGATATCTCCGTTGAAAGTTGTAACTTATATTTACCAAATGTTTTGTTGTTTTTGAAAATGTAAACGACATCCTCTTTCTTTTTCTCTTCTCCTATTTTTTTTTTGAAGAAAAGAGACTTATTGGAAATATAAATAAACAACCCTAGGTTGGCACCATTATCTCCTCTATAGCTCTATTGAATTAAACCAGAAGTAAGAAAAATGAAAATGGTGCGTCAAAAACTTTAAACACTCGATAAGTAATATAAACGATATAATTTTGGTACAAAAATGATTTTCCTGGTCGGGACCAAAACATATTGTGTAATTTGATACGAGCTTCGATTTGATATATTATACTAGTGGTTTCGATACCCGAGTCAAATGATATCTCCGTTGAAAGTTGTAACTAATATTTACCAAATGTTTTGTTTTTTTTTAAAATGTGAACGACATCTTCTTTCTTTTTCTCTTCTCTTATTTTTTTTGGAAGAATACACACTTATTAAAAATATAAATAAACAACTCTAGGTCCGCACCAATATCTCCTGTATAGCTCTATTGAATTAAACCAGAAGTAAGAAAAATGAAAATGGTGCGTCAAAAACTTTCAACACTCTTTAAGTGATGTAAACGATGTAATTTGGGTACAAAAACGATTTTCCTGGACGGTAGAAAAACATATTGTGTAATTTGAAACGAGCTTCGATTTGATATATTATAATAGTGGTTTCGATACCCGAGTCAAAAGATATCTCCGTTGAAAGTTGTAACTTATATTTACCAAATGTTTTGTTGTTTTTGAAATTGTGAACGACATCTTCTTTCTTTTTCTCTTCTCTTATTTTTTTTGAAGCAAACAGAGTTATTGGAAATATAAATAAACAAAGCTAGGTCCGCACCAATATCTCCTGTATAGCTCTATTGAATTAAACCAGAAGTAAGAAAAATGAAAACGGTGCGTCAAAAACTTTAAACACTCGTTAAGTGATGTAAACGATGTAATTTGGGTACAAAAACGATTTTCCTGGACGGGACCAAAACATATTGTGTAATTTGATAGGAGGTTCGATTTGATATATTATAATAGTGGTTTCGATACCCGAGTCAAAAGATATCTCCGTTGAAAGTTGTAACTTATATTTACCAAATGTTTTGTTGTTTTTGAAATTGTGAACGACATCTTCTTTCTTTTTCTCTTCTCTTATTTTTTTTTGAAGCAAACAGAGTTATTGGAAATATAAATAAACAAAGCTAGGTCCGCACCAATATCTTCTGTATAGCTCTATTGAATTAAACCAGAAGTAAGAAAAATGAAAACGGTGCGTCAAAAACTGTAAACACTTGGTAAGTGATGTAAACGATCTAAGTTGGGTACAAAAACGATTTTCCTGGGCGGGACCAAAATATATTGTGTAATTTGATACGAGCTTCGATTTGATATATTATAATAGTGGTTTCGATACCCGAGTCAAAAGATATCTTCGTTGAAAGTCGTAACACATATTTACCAAATGTTTTGGTGTTTTTGAAATTGTGAACGACATCGTCTTTCTTTTTCTCTTCTCTTATTTTTTTTGAAGAATAGAGACTTATTGGAAAAATAAATCAACAACCCTAGGTCGGCACCAATATCTCCTGTATAGCTCTATTGAATTAAACCAGAAGTAAGAAAAATGAAAATGGTGCGTCAAAAACTTTAAACACTCGTTAAGTGATGTAAACGATGTAATTTGGGTACAAAACGATTTTCTTGGGCGGGACCAAAATATATTGTGTAATTTGATATGAGCTTCGATTTGGTATACTATAATAGTGGTTTCGATACTCGAGTCAAAAGATATATCCGTTGAAAGTTGTAACTTATATTTACCAAATTTTTGTTGTTTATGAAATTGTGAACGATATCTTTTTTCTTTTTCTCTTCTCTTATTTTTTTTGAAGCAAACAGAGTTATTGGAAATATAAATAAACAAAGCTAGGTCCGCACCAATATCTCTTGTATAGCTCTATTGAATTAAACCAGAAGTAAGAAAAATGAAAACGGTGCGTCAAAAACTTTAAACACTCGTTAAGTGATGTAAACGATGTAATTTGGGTACAAAAACGATTTTCCTGGGCGGGACCAAAATATATTGTGTAATTTGATACGAGCTTCGATTTGATATACTTGAATAGTGGTTTCGATACCCGAGTCAAAAGATATCTCCGTTGAAAGTTGTAACTTATATTTACCAAATGTTTTGTTGTTTTTGAAAATGTGAACGACATCCTCTTTCTTTTTCTCTTGTCTTATTTTTTTTGAAGAATAGAGACTTATTGGAAATATAAATCAACAACCCTAGCTCGGCACCAATATCTCCTGTATAGCTCTATTGAATTAAACCAGAAGTAAGAAAAATGAAAACGGTGCGTCAAAAACTGTAAACGCTTGGTAAGTGATGTAAACGATCTAAGTTGGGTACAAAAACGATTTTCCTGGGCGGGACCAAAATATATTGTGTAATTTGATACGAGCTTCGATTTGATATATTATAAGAGTGGTTTCGATACCCGAGTCAAAAGATATCTCCGTTGAAAGTCGTAACACATATTTACCAAATGTTTTGGTGTTTTTGAAATTGTGAACGACATCCTCTTTCTTTTTCTCTTCTCTTATTTTTTTTGAAGAATAGAGACTTATTGGAAAAATAAATCAACAACCCTAGGTCGGCACCAATATCTCCTGTATAGCTCTATTGAATTAAACCAGAAGTAAGAAAAATGAAAATGGTGCGTCAAAAACTTTAAACACTCGTTAAGTGATGTAAACGATGTAATTTGGGTACAAAACGATTTTCTTGGGCGGGACCAAAATATATTGTGTAATTTGATATGAGCTTCGATTTGGTATATTATAATAGTGATTTCGATACTCGAGTCAAAAGATATATCCGTTGAAAGTTGTAACTTATATTTACCAAATTTTTGTTGTTTATGAAATTGTGAACGACATCTTTTTTCTTTTTCTCTTCTCTTATTTTTTTTGAAGCAAACAGAGTTATTGGAAATATAAATAAACAAAGCTAGGTCCGCACCAATATCTCTTGTATAGCTCTATTGAATTAAACCAGAAGTAAGAAAAATGAAAACGGTGCGTCAAAAACTTTAAACACTCGTTAAGTGATGTAAACGATGTAATTTGGGTACAAAAACGATTTTCCTGGGCGGGACCAAAATATATTGTGTAATTTGATACGAGCTTCGATTTGATATATTATAATAGTGGTTTCGATACCCGAGTCAAAAGATATCTCCGTTGAAAGTCGTAACACATATTTACCAAATGTTTGGTGTTTTTGAAATTGTGAACGACATCCTCTTTCTTTTTCTCTTCTCTTATTTTTTTTTTGAAGAATAGAGACTTATTGGAAATATAAATCAACAACCCTAGGTCGGCACCAATATCTCCTGTATAGCTCTATTGAATTAAACCAGAAGTAAGAAAAATGAAAATGGTGCGTAAAAAACTTTAAACACTCGGTAAGTGATGTAAACGACGTAATTTAGGTACAAAAACGATTTTCCTGGGCGGGGCCAATATATATTGTGTAATTTGATACCAACTTTAATTTGATATATTATAATAGTGGTTTCGATACCCGTGTCAAAAGATATCTCCATTGAAAGTTGTAACTCATATTTACCAAATGTTTTGTTGTTTTTGAAAATGTGAACGACATCCTCTTTCTTTTTCTCTTGTCTTATTTTTTTTGAAGAATAGAGACTTATTGGAAATATAAATCAACAACCCTAGCTCGGCACCAATATCTCCTGTATAGCTCTATTGAATTAAACCAGAAGTAAGAAAAATGAAAACGGTGCGTCAAAAACTGTAAACGCTTGGTAAGTGATGTAAACGATCTAAGTTGGGTACAAAAACGATTTTCCTGGGCGGGACCAAAATATATTGTGTAATTTGATACGAGCTTCGATTTGATATATTATAAGAGTGGTTTCGATACCCGAGTCAAAAGATATCTCCGTTGAAAGTCGTAACACATATTTACCAAATGTTTTGGTGTTTTTGAAATTGTGAACGACATCCTCTTTCTTTTTCTCTTCTCTTATTTTTTTTGAAGAATAGAGACTTATTGGAAAAATAAATCAACAACCCTAGGTCGGCACCAATATCTCCTGTATAGCTCTATTGAATTAAACCAGAAGTAAGAAAAATGAAAATGGTGCGTCAAAAACTTTAAACACTCGTTAAGTGATGTAAACGATGTAATTTGGGTACAAAACGATTTTCTTGGGCGGGACCAAAATATATTGTGTAATTTGATATGAGCTTCGATTTGGTATATTATAATAGTGGTTTCGATACTCGAGTCAAAAGATATATCCGTTGAAAGTTGTAACTTATATTTACCAAATTTTTGTTGTTTATGAAATTGTGAACGACATCTTTTTTCTTTTTCTCTTCTCTTATTTTTTTTGAAGCAAACAGAGTTATTGGAAATATAAATAAACAAAGCTAGGTCCGCACCAATATCTCTTGTATAGCTCTATTGAATTAAACCAGAAGTAAGAAAAATGAAAACGGTGCGTCAAAAACTTTAAACACTCGTTAAGTGATGTAAACGATGTAATTTGGGTACAAAAACGATTTTCCTGGGCGGGACCAAAATATATTGTGTAATTTGATACGAGCTTCGATTTGATATATTATAATAGTGGTTTCGATACCCGAGTCAAAAGATATCTCCGTTGAAAGTCGTAACACATATTTACCAAATGTTTTGGTGTTTTTGAAATTGTGAACGACATCCTCTTTCTTTTTCTCTTCTCTTATTTTTTTTTTGAAGAATAGAGACTTATTGGAAATATAAATCAACAACCCTAGGTCGGCACCAATATCTCCTGTATAGCTCTATTGAATTAAACCAGAAGTAAGAAAAATGAAAATGGTGCGTAAAAAACTTTAAACACTCGGTAAGTGATGTAAACGACGTAATTTAGGTACAAAACCGATTTTCCTGGGCGGGGCCAATATATATTGTGTAATTTGATACCAACTTCAATTTGATATATTATAATAGTGGTTTCGATACCCGTGTCAAAAGATATCTCCATTGAAAGTTGTAACTCATATTTACCAAATGTTTTGTTGTTTTTGAAAATGTGAACGACATCCTCTTTCTTTTTCTCTTCTCTTATTTTTTTTGAAGAATAGAGACTTATTGGAAATATAAATCAACAACCCTAGCTCGGCACCAATATCTCCTGTATAGCTCTATTGAATTAAACCAGAAGTAAGAAAAATGAAAATGGTGCGTCAAAAACTTTAAACACTCGGTAAGTGATGTAAACGATCTAATTTGGGTACAAATACGATTTTCCTAGGTGGGAGCAAAACATATTGTGTAATTTGATATGAGCTTCGATTTGATATATTATAATAGTGGTTTCGATACCCGAGTCAAAAGATATCTCCGTTGAAAGTTGTAACTTATATTTACCAAATGTTTTGTTGTTTTTGAAAATGTAAACGACATCCTCTTTCTTTTTCTCTTCTCCTATTTTTTTTTTGAAGAAAAGAGACTTATTGGAAATATAAATAAACAACCCTAGGTTGGCACCATTATCTCCTCTATAGCTCTATTGAATTAAACCAGAAGTAAGAAAAATGAAAATGGTGCGTCAAAAACTTTAAACACTCGATAAGTAATATAAACGATATAATTTTGGTACAAAAATGATTTTCCTGGTCGGGACCAAAACATATTGTGTAATTTGATACGAGCTTCGATTTGATATATTATACTAGTGGTTTCGATACCCGAGTCAAATGATATCTCCGTTGAAAGTTGTAACTAATATTTACCAAATGTTTTGTTTTTTTTTTAAAATGTGAACGACATCTTCTTTCTTTTTCTCTTCTCTTATTTTTTTTGGAAGAATACACACTTATTAAAAATATAAATAAACAACTCTAGGTCCGCACCAATATCTCCTGTATAGCTCTATTGAATTAAACCAGAAGTAAGAAAAATGAAAATGGTGCGTCAAAAACTTTCAACACTCTTTAAGTGATGTAAACGATGTAATTTGGGTACAAAAACGATTTTCCTGGACGGTAGAAAAACATATTGTGTAATTTGAAACGAGCTTCGATTTGATATATTATAATAGTGGTTTCGATACCCGAGTCAAAAGATATCTCCGTTGAAAGTTGTAACTTATATTTACCAAATGTTTTGTTGTTTTTGAAATTGTGAACGACATCTTCTTTCTTTTTCTCTTCTCTTATTTTTTTTTGAAGCAAATAGAGTTATTGGAAATATAAATAAACAAAGCTAGGTCCGCACCAATATCTCCTGTATAGCTCTATTGAATTAAACCAGAAGTAAGAAAAATGAAAACGGTGCGTCAAAAACTTTAAACACTCGTTAAGTGATGTAAACGATGTAATTTGGGTACAAAAACGATTTTCCTGGACGGCACCAAAACATATTGTGTAATTTGATAGGAGGTTCGATTTGATATATTATAATAGTGGTTTCGATACCCGAGTCAAAAGATATCTCCGTTGAAAGTTGTAACTTATATTTACCAAATGTTTTGTTGTTTTTGAAATTGTGAACGACATCTTCTTTCTTTTTCTCTTCTCTTATTTTTTTTTGAAGCAAACAGAGTTATTGGAAATATAAATAAACAAAGCTAGGTCCGCACCAATATCTTCTGTATAGCTCTATTGAATTAAACCAGAAGTAAGAAAAATGAAAACGGTGCGTCAAAAACTGTAAACACTTGGTAAGTGATGTAAACGATCTAAGTTGGGTACAAAAACGATTTTCCTGGGCGGGACCAAAATATATTGTGTAATTTGATACGAGCTTCGATTTGATATATTATAATAGTGGTTTCGATACCCGAGTCAAAAGATATCTTCGTTGAAAGTCGTAACACATATTTACCAAATGTTTTGGTGTTTTTGAAATTGTGAACGACATCCTCTTTCTTTTTCTCTTCTCTTATTTTTTTTGAAGAATAGAGACTTATTGGAAAAATAAATCAACAACCCTAGCTCGGCACCAATATCTCCTGTATAGCTCTATTGAATTAAACCAGAAGTAAGAAAAATGAAAATGGTGCGTCAAAAACTTTAAACACTCGGTAAGTGATGTAAACGATCTAATTTGGGTACAAATACGATTTTCCTAGGTAGGAGCAAAACATATTGTGTAATTTGATACGAGCTTCGATTTGATATATTATAATAGTGGTTTCGATACCCGAGTCAAAAGATATCTCCGTTGAAAGTTGTAACTTATATTTACCAAATGTTTTGTTGTTTTTGAAAATGTAAACGACATCCTCTTTCTTTTTCTCTTCTCCTATTTTTTTTTTGAAGAAAAGAGACTTATTGGAAATATAAATAAACAACCCTAGGTTGGCACCATTATCTCCTCTATAGCTCTATTGAATTAAACCAGAAGTAAGAAAAATGAAAATGGTGCGTCAAAAACTTTAAACACTCGATAAGTAATATAAACGATATAATTTTGGTACAAAAATGATTTTCCTGGTCGGGACCAAAACATATTGTGTAATTTGATACGAGCTTCGATTTGATATATTATACTAGTGGTTTCGATACCCGAGTCAAATGATATCTCCGTTGAAAGTTGTAACTAATATTTACCAAATGTTTTGTTTTTTTTTAAAATGTGAACGACATCTTCTTTCTTTTTCTCTTCTCTTATTTTTTTTGGAAGAATACACACTTATTAAAAATATAAATAAACAACTCTAGGTCCGCACCAATATCTCCTGTATAGCTCTATTGAATTAAACCAGAAGTAAGAAAAATGAAAATGGTGCGTCAAAAACTTTCAACACTCTTTAAGTGATGTAAACGATGTAATTTGGGTACAAAAACGATTTTCCTGGACGGTAGAAAAACATATTGTGTAATTTGAAACGAGCTTCGATTTGATATATTATAATAGTGGTTTCGATACCCGAGTCAAAAGATATCTCCGTTGAAAGTTGTAACTTATATTTACCAAATGTTTTGTTGTTTTTGAAATTGTGAACGACATCTTCTTTCTTTTTCTCTTCTCTTATTTTTTTTTGAAGCAAATAGAGTTATTGGAAATATAAATAAACAAAGCTAGGTCCGCACCAATATCTCCTGTATAGCTCTATTGAATTAAACCAGAAGTAAGAAAAATGAAAACGGTGCGTCAAAAACTTTAAACACTCGTTAAGTGATGTAAACGATGTAATTTGGGTACAAAAACGATTTTCCTGGACGGCACCAAAACATATTGTGTAATTTGATAGGAGGTTCGATTTGATATATTATAATAGTGGTTTCGATACCCGAGTCAAAAGATATCTCCGTTGAAAGTTGTAACTTATATTTACCAAATGTTTTGTTGTTTTTGAAATTGTGAACGACATCTTCTTTCTTTTTCTCTTCTCTTATTTTTTTTTGAAGCAAACAGAGTTATTGGAAATATAAATAAACAAAGCTAGGTCCGCACCAATATCTTCTGTATAGCTCTATTGAATTAAACCAGAAGTAAGAAAAATGAAAACGGTGCGTCAAAAACTGTAAACACTTGGTAAGTGATGTAAACGATCTAAGTTGGGTACAAAAACGATTTTCCTGGGCGGGACCAAAATATATTGTGTAATTTGATACGAGCTTCGATTTGATATATTATAATAGTGGTTTCGATACCCGAGTCAAAAGATATCTTCGTTGAAAGTCGTAACACATATTTACCAAATGTTTTGGTGTTTTTGAAATTGTGAACGACATCCTCTTTCTTTTTCTCTTCTCTTATTTTTTTTGAAGAATAGAGACTTATTGGAAAAATAAATCAACAACCCTAGCTCGGCACCAATATCTCCTGTATAGCTCTATTGAATTAAACCAGAAGTAAGAAAAATGAAAATGGTGCGTCAAAAACTTTAAACACTCGTTAAGTGATGTAAACGATGTAATTTGGGTACAAAACGATTTTCTTGGGCGGGACCAAAATATATTGTGTAATTTGATACGAGCTTCGATTTGGTATACTATAATAGTGGTTTCGATACTCGAGTCAAAAGATATATCCGTTGAAAGTTGTAACTTATATTTACCAAATTTTTGTTGTTTATGAAATTGTGAACGATATCTTTTTTCTTTTTCTCTTCTCTTATTTTTTTTGAAGCAAACAGAGTTATTGGAAATATAAATAAACAAAGCTAGGTCCGCACCAATATCTCTTGTATAGCTCTATTGAATTAAACCAGAAGTAAGAAAAATGAAAACGGTGCGTCAAAAACTTTAAACACTCGTTAAGTGATGTAAACGATGTAATTTGGGTACAAAAACGATTTTCCTGGGCGGGACCAAAATATATTGTGTAATTTGATACGAGCTTCGATTTGATATACTTGAATAGTGGTTTCGATACCCGAGTCAAAAGATATCTCCGTTGAAAGTTGTAACTTATATTTACCAAATGTTTTGTTGTTTTTGAAAATGTGAACGACATCCTCTTTCTTTTTCTCTTGTCTTATTTTTTTTGAAGAATAGAGACTTATTGGAAATATAAATCAACAACCCTAGCTCGGCACCAATATCTCCTGTATAGCTCTATTGAATTAAACCAGAAGTAAGAAAAATGAAAACGGTGCGTCAAAAACTGTAAACGCTTGGTAAGTGATGTAAACGATCTAAGTTGGGTACAAAAACGATTTTCCTGGGCGGGACCAAAATATATTGTGTAATTTGATACGAGCTTCGATTTGATATATTATAAGAGTGGTTTCGATACCCGAGTCAAAAGATATCTCCGTTGAAAGTCGTAACACATATTTACCAAATGTTTTGGTGTTTTTGAAATTGTGAACGACATCCTCTTTCTTTTTCTCTTCTCTTATTTTTTTTGAAGAATAGAGACTTATTGGAAAAATAAATCAACAACCCTAGGTCGGCACCAATATCTCCTGTATAGCTCTATTGAATTAAACCAGAAGTAAGAAAAATGAAAATGGTGCGTCAAAAACTTTAAACACTCGTTAAGTGATGTAAACGATGTAATTTGGGTACAAAACGATTTTCTTGGGCGGGACCAAAATATATTGTGTAATTTGATATGAGCTTCGATTTGGTATATTATAATAGTGGTTTCGATACTCGAGTCAAAAGATATATCCGTTGAAAGTTGTAACTTATATTTACCAAATTTTTGTTGTTTATGAAATTGTGAACGACATCTTTTTTCTTTTTCTCTTCTCTTATTTTTTTTGAAGCAAACAGAGTTATTGGAAATATAAATAAACAAAGCTAGGTCCGCACCAATATCTCTTGTATAGCTCTATTGAATTAAACCAGAAGTAAGAAAAATGAAAACGGTGCGTCAAAAACTTTAAACACTCGTTAAGTGATGTAAACGATGTAATTTGGGTACAAAAACGATTTTCCTGGGCGGGACCAAAATATATTGTGTAATTTGATACGAGCTTCGATTTTATATATTATAATAGTGGTTTCGATACCCGAGTCAAAAGATATCTCCGTTGAAAGTCGTAACACATATTTACCAAATGTTTTGGTGTTTTTGAAATTGTGAACGACATCCTCTTTCTTTTTCTCTTCTCTTATTTTTTTTTTGAAGAATAGAGACTTATTGGAAATATAAATCAACAACCCTAGGTCGGCACCAATATCTCCTGTATAGCTCTATTGAATTAAACCAGAAGTAAGAAAAATGAAAATGGTGCGTAAAAAACTTTAAACACTCGGTAAGTGATGTAAACGACGTAATTTAGGTACAAAACCGATTTTCCTGGGCGGGGCCAATATATATTGTGTAATTTGATACCAACTTCAATTTGATATATTATAATAGTGGTTTCGATACCCGTGTCAAAAGATATCTCCATTGAAAGTTGTAACTCATATTTACCAAATGTTTTGTTGTTTTTGAAAATGTGAACGACATCCTCTTTCTTTTTCTCTTCTCTTATTTTTTTTGAAGAATAGAGACTTATTGGAAATATAAATCAACAACCCTAGCTCGGCACCAATATCTCCTGTATAGCTCTATTGAATTAAACCAGAAGTAAGAAAAATGAAAATGGTGCGTCAAAAACTTTAAACACTCGGTAAGTGATGTAAACGATCTAATTTGGGTACAAATACGATTTTCCTAGGTGGGAGCAAAACATATTGTGTAATTTGATACGAGCTTCGATTTGATATATTATAATAGTGGTTTCGATACCCGAGTCAAAAGATATCTCCGTTGAAAGTTGTAACTTATATTTACCAAATTTTTTGTTGTTTTTGAAAATGTAAACGACATCCTCTTTCTTTTTCTCTTCTCCTATTTTTTTTTTGAAGAAAAGAGACTTATTGGAAATATAAATAAACAACCCTAGGTTGGCACCATTATCTCCTCTATAGCTCTATTGAATTAAACCAGAAGTAAGAAAAATGAAAATGGTGCGTCAAAAACTTTAAACACTCGATAAGTAATATAAACGATATAATTTTGGTACAAAAATGATTTTCCTGGTCGGGACCAAAACATATTGTGTAATTTGATACGAGCTTCGATTTGATATATTATACTAGTGGTTTCGATACCCGAGTCAAATGATATCTCCGTTGAAAGTTGTAACTAATATTTACCAAATGTTTTGTTTTTTTTTAAAATGTGAACGACATCTTCTTTCTTTTTCTCTTCTCTTATTTTTTTTGGAAGAATACACACTTATTAAAAATATAAATAAACAACTCTAGGTCCGCACCAATATCTCCTGTATAGCTCTATTGAATTAAACCAGAAGTAAGAAAAATGAAAATGGTGCGTCAAAAACTTTCAACACTCTTTAAGTGATGTAAACGATGTAATTTGGGTACAAAAACGATTTTCCTGGACGGTAGAAAAACATATTGTGTAATTTGAAACGAGCTTCGATTTGATATATTATAATAGTGGTTTCGATACCCGAGTCAAAAGATATCTCCGTTGAAAGTTGTAACTTATATTTACCAAATGTTTTGTTGTTTTTGAAATTGTGAACGACATCTTCTTTCTTTTTCTCTTCTCTTATTTTTTTTTGAAGCAAATAGAGTTATTGGAAATATAAATAAACAAAGCTAGGTCCGCACCAATATCTCCTGTATAGCTCTATTGAATTAAACCAGAAGTAAGAAAAATGAAAACGGTGCGTCAAAAACTTTAAACACTCGTTAAGTGATGTAAACGATGTAATTTGGGTACAAAAACGATTTTCCTGGACGGCACCAAAACATATTGTGTAATTTGATAGGAGGTTCGATTTGATATATTATAATAGTGGTTTCGATACCCGAGTCAAAAGATATCTCCGTTGAAAGTTGTAACTTATATTTACCAAATGTTTTGTTGTTTTTGAAATTGTGAACGACATCTTCTTTCTTTTTCTCTTCTCTTATTTTTTTTTGAAGCAAACAGAGTTATTGGAAATATAAATAAACAAAGCTAGGTCCGCACCAATATCTTCTGTATAGCTCTATTGAATTAAACCAGAAGTAAGAAAAATGAAAACGGTGCGTCAAAAACTGTAAACACTTGGTAAGTGATGTAAACGATCTAAGTTGGGTACAAAAACGATTTTCCTGGGCGGGACCAAAATATATTGTGTAATTTGATACGAGCTTCGATTTGATATATTATAATAGTGGTTTCGATACCCGAGTCAAAAGATATCTTCGTTGAAAGTCGTAACACATATTTACCAAATGTTTTGGTGTTTTTGAAATTGTGAACGACATCCTCTTTCTTTTTCTCTTCTCTTATTTTTTTTGAAGAATAGAGACTTATTGGAAAAATAAATCAACAACCCTAGGTCGGCACCAATATCTCCTGTATAGCTCTATTGAATTAAACCAGAAGTAAGAAAAATGAAAATGGTGCGTCAAAAACTTTAAACACTCGTTAAGTGATGTAAACGATGTAATTTGGGTACAAAACGATTTTCTTGGGCGGGACCAAAATATATTGTGTAATTTGATATGAGCTTCGATTTGGTATACTATAATAGTGGTTTCGATACTCGAGTCAAAAGATATATCCGTTGAAAGTTGTAACTTATATTTACCAAATTTTTGTTGTTTATGAAAATGTGAACGACATCCTCTTTCTTTTTCTCTTCTCTTATTTTTTTTGAAGAATAGAGACTTATTGGAAATATAACTCAACAACCCTAGCTCGGCACCAATATCTCCTGTATAGCTCTATTGAATTAAACCAGAAGTAAGAAAAATGAAAATGGTGCGTCAAAAACTTTAAACACTCGGTAAGTGATGTAAACGATCTAATTTGGGTACAAATACGATTTTCCTAGGTGGGAGCAAAACATATTGTGTAATTTGATACGAGCTTCGATTTGATATATTATAATAGTGGTTTCGATACCCGAGTCAAAAGATATCTCCGTTGAAAGTTGTAACTTATATTTACCAAATTTTTTGTTGTTTTTGAAAATGTAAACGACATCCTCTTTCTTTTTCTCTTCTCCTATTTTTTTTTTGAAGAAAAGAGACTTATTGGAAATATAAATAAACAACCCTAGGTTGGCACCATTATCTCCTCTATAGCTCTATTGAATTAAACCAGAAGTAAGAAAAATGAAAATGGTGCGTCCAAAACTTTAAACACTCGATAAGTAATATAAACGATATAATTTTGGTACAAAAATGATTTTCCTGGTCGGGACCAAAACATATTGTGTAATTTGATACGAGCTTCGATTTGATATATTATACTAGTGGTTTCGATACCCGAGTCAAATGATATCTCCGTTGAAAGTTGTACCTAATATTTACCAAATGTTTTGTTTTTTTTTTAAAATGTGAACGACATCTTCTTTCTTTTTCTCTTCTCTTATTTTTTTTGGAAGAATTCACACTTATTAAAAATATAAATAAACAACTCTAGGTCCGCACCAATATCTCCTGTATAGCTCTATTGAATTAAACCAGAAGTAAGAAAAATGAAAATGGTGCGTCAAAAACTTTCAACACTCTTTAAGTGATGTAAACGATGTAATTTGGTTACAAAAACGATTTTCCTGGACGGTAGAAAAACATATTGTGTAATTTGAAACGAGCTTCGATTTGATATATTATAATAGTGGTTTCGATACCCGAGTCAAAAGATATCTCCGTTGAAAGTTGTAACTTATATTTACCAAATGTTTTGTTGTTTTTGAAATTGTGAACGACATCTTCTTTCTTTTTCTCTTCTCTTATTTTTTTTTGAAGCAAACAGAGTTATTGGAAATATAAATAAACAAAGCTAGGTCCGCACCAATATCTCCTGTATAGCTCTATTGAATTAAACCAGAAGTAAGAAAAATGAAAACGGTGCGTCAAAAACTTTAAACACTCGTTAAGTGATGTAAACGATGTAATTTGGGTACAAAAACGATTTTCCTGTACGGGACCAAAACATATTGTGTAATTTGATAGGAGGTTCGATTTGATATATTATAATAGTGGTTTCGATACCCGAGTCAAAAGATATCTCCGTTGAAAGTTGTAACTTATATTTACCAAATGTTTTGTTGTTTTTGAAATTGTGAACGACATCTTCTTTCTTTTTCTCTTCTCTTATTTTTTTTTGAAGCAAACAGAGTTATTGGAAATATAAATAAACAAAGCTAGGTCCGCACCAATATCTTCTGTATAGCTCTATTGAATTAAACCAGAAGTAAGAAAAATGAAAACGGTGCGTCAAAAACTGTAAACACTTGGTAAGTGATGTAAACGATCTAAGTTGGGTACAAAAACGATTTTCCTGGGCGGGACCAAAATATATTGTGTAATTTGATACGAGCTTCGATTTGATATATTATAATAGTGGTTTCGATACCCGAGTCAAAAGATATCTTCGTTGAAAGTCGTAACACATATTTACCAAATGTTTTGGTGTTTTTGAAATTGTGAACGACATCCTCTTTCTTTTTCTCTTCTCTTATTTTTTTTGAAGAATAGAGACTTATTGGAAAAATAAATCAACAACCCTAGGTCGGCACCAATATCTCCTGTATAGCTCTATTGAATTAAACCAGAAGTAAGAAAAATGAAAATGGTGCGTCAAAAACTTTAAACACTCGTTAAGTGATGTAAACGATGTAGGTTGGGTACAAAACGATTTTCTTGGGCGGGACCAAAATATATTGTGTAATTTGATATGAGCTTCGATTTGGTATACTATAATAGTGGTTTCGATACTCGAGTCAAAAGATATATCCGTTGAAAGTTGTAACTTATATTTACCAAATTTTTGTTGTTTATGAAATTGTGAACGACATCTTTTTTCTTTTTCTCTTCTCTTATTTTTTTTGAAGCAAACAGAGTTATTGGAAATATAAATAAACAAAGCTAGGTCCGCACCAATATCTCTTGTATAGCTCTATTGAATTAAACCAGAAGTAAGAAAAATGAAAACGGTGCGTCAAAAACTTTAAACACTCGTTAAGTGATGTAAACGATGTAATTTGGGTACAAAAACGATTTTCCTGGGCGGGACCAAAATATATTGTGTAATTTGATACGAGCTTCGATTTGATATATTTTAATAGTGGTTTCGATACCCGAGTCAAAAGATATCTCCGTTGAAAGTTGTAACTTATATTTACCAAATTTTTGTTGTTTATGAAATTGTGAACGACATCTTTTTTCTTTTTCTCTTCTCTTATTTTTTTTGAAGCAAACAGAGTTATTGGAAATATAAATAAACAAAGCTAGGTCCGCACCAATATCTCTTGTATAGCTCTATTGAATTAAACCAGAAGTAAGAAAAATGAAAACGGTGCGTCAAAAACTTTAAACACTCGTTAAGTGATGTAAACGATGTAATTTGGGTACAAAAACGATTTTCCTGGGCGGGACCAAAATATATTGTGTAATTTGATATGAGCTTCGATTTGATATATTTTAATAGTGGTTTCGATACCCGAGTCAAAAGATATCTCCGTTGAAAGTTGTAACTTATATTTACCAAATTTTTGTTGTTTATGAAATTGTGAACGACATCTTTTTTCTTTTTCTCTTCTCTTATTTTTTTTGAAGCAAACAGAGTTATTGGAAATATAAATAAACAAAGCTAGGTCCGCACCAATATCTCTTGTATAGCTCTATTGAATTAAACCAGAAGTAAGAAAAATGAAAACGGTGCGTCAAAAACTTTAAACACTCGTTAAGTGATGTAAACGATGTAATTTGGGTACAAAAACGATTTTCCTGGGCGGGACCAAAATATATTGTGTAATTTGATACGAGCTTCGATTTGATATATTATAATAGTGGTTTCGATACCCGAGTCAAAAGATATCTCCGTTGAAAGTCGTAACACATATTTACCAAATGTTTTGGTGTTTTTGAAATTGTGAACGACATCCTCTTTCTTTTTCTCTTCTCTTATTTTTTTTTTGAAGAATAGAGACTTATTGGAAATATAAATCAACAACCCTAGGTCGGCACCAATATCTGTTGTATAGCTCTATTGAATTAAACCAGAAGTAAGAAAAATGAAAATGGTGCGTCAAAAACTTTAAACACTCGGTAAGTGATGTAAACGACGTAATTTAGGTACAAAAACGATTTTCCTGGGCGGGGCCAATATATATTGTGTAATTTGATACCAACTTCAATTTGATATATTATAATAGTGGTTTCGATACCCGTGTCAAAAGATATCTCCATTGAAAGTTGTAACTCATATTTACCAAATGTTTTGTTGTTTTTGAAAATGTGAAGGACATCCTCTTTCTTTTTCTCTTCTCTTATTTTTTTTGAAGAATAGAGACTTATTGGAAATATAAATCAACAACCCTAGCTCGGCACCAATATCTCCTGTATAGCTCTATTGAATTAAACCAGAAGTAAGAAAAATGAAAACGGTGCGTCAAAAACTTTAAACACTCGGTAAGTGATGTAAACGATCTAATTTGGGTACAAATACGATTTTCCTAGGCGGGAGCAAAACATATTGTGTAATTTGATACGAGCTTCGATTTGATATATTATAATAGTGGTTTCGATACCCGAGTCAAAAGATATCTCCGTTGAAAGTTGTAACTTATATTTACCAAATTTTTTGTTGTTTTTGAAAATGTAAACGACATCCTCTTTCTTTTTCTCTTCTCCTATTTTTTTTTTGAAGAAAAGAGACTTATTGGAAATATAAATAAACAACCCTAGGTTGGCACCATTATCTCCTCTATAGCTCTATTGAATTAAACCAGAAGTAAGAAAAATGAAAATGGTGCGTCAAAAACTTTAAACACTCGATAAGTAATATAAACGATATAATTTTGGTACAAAAATGATTTTCCTGGTCGGGACCAAAACATATTGTGTAATTTGATACGAGCTTCGATTTGATATATTATACCAGTGGTTTCGATACCCGAGTCAAATGATATCTCCGTTGAAAGTTGTAACTAATATTTACCAAATGTTTTGTTGTTTTTGAAAATGTGAACGACATCCACTTTTTTTTTCTCTTCTCTTATTTTTTTTTGAAGAATAGAGACTTATTGGAAATATAAATAAACAAACCTAGGTCCGCACCATTATCTCATGTATAGCTCTATTGAATTAAACCAGAAGTAAGAAAAATGAAAATGGTTCGTCAAAAACTTTAAACACTCGGTAAGTGATGTAAACGATGTAATTTGGGTACAAAAACGATTTTCCTGGACGGTAGAAAAACATATTGTGTAATTTGAAACGAGCTTCGATTTGATATATTATAATAGTGGTTTCGATACCCGAGTCAAAAGATATCTCCGTTGAAAGTTGTAACTCATATTTACCAAATGTTTTGTTGTTTTTGAAAATGTGAACGACATCCACTTTTTTTTTCTCTTCTCTTATTTTTTTTGAAGAATAGAGACTTATTGGAAATATAAATAAACAAACCTAGGTCCGCACCATTATCTCATGTATAGCTCTATTGAATTAAACCAGAAGTAAGAAAAATGAAAATGGTTCGTCAAAAACTTTAAACACTCGGTAAGTGATGTAAACGATGTAATTTGTGTACAAAAAAGATTTTCTTGGGCGGCACCAAATATATTGTGTAATTTGATATGAGCTTCAATTTGATATATTATAATAGTGGTTTTGAATCCCGAGTCAAAAGATATCTCCGTTGAAAGTTGTAACTCATATTTACCAAATCTTTTGTCATTTTTGAAAATGTGAACGACAACCTCTTTCTTTTTCTCTTCTCTTCTCTTATATTTTTTTTTGTAGAAAACAGAGTTATTGGAAATATAAATAAACAAAGCTAGGTCCGCACCAATATCTCCTGTATAGCTCTATTGAATTAAACCAGAAGTAAGAAAAATGAAAATGGTGCGTCAAAAACTTTCAACACTCTTTAAGTGATGTAAGCGATGTAATTTGGGTACAAAAACGATTTTCCTGGACGGGAGAAAAACATATTGTGTAATTTGATACGAGCTTCGATTTGATATATTATAATAGTGGTTTCGATGCCCGAGTCCAAAGATATCTCCGTTGAAAGTTGTAACTTATATTTACCAAATGTTTTGTTGTTTTTGAAATTGTGAACGACATCTTCTTTCTTTTTCTCTTCTCTTATTTTTTTTTGAAGCAAACAGAGTTATTGGAAATATAAAAAACAAAGCTAGGTCCGCACCAATATCTCCTGTATAGCTCAATTGAATTAAACCAGAAGTAAGAAAAATGAAAACGGTGCGTCAAAAACTGTAAACACTTGGTAAGTGATGTAAACGATCTAAGTTGGGTACAAAAACGATTTTCCTGGGCGGGACCAAAATATATTTTGTAATTTGATACGAGCTTCGATTTGATATATTATAATAGTGGTTTCGATACCCGAGTCAAAAGATATCTCCGTTGAAAGTCGTAACACATATTTACCAAATGTTTTGGTGTTTTTGAAATTATGAACGACATCCTCTTTCTTTTTCTCTTCTCTTATTTTTTTTTTGAAGAATAGAGACTTATGGGAAATATAAATCAACAACCCTAGGTCGGAACCAATATCTCCAGTATAGCTCTATTGAATTAAACCAGAAGTAAGAAAAATGAAAATGGTGCGTCAAAAACTTTAAACACTCGTTAAGTGATGTAAACGATGTAATTTGGGTACAAAACGATTTTCTTGGGCGGGACCATAATATATTGTGTAATTTGATATGAGCTTCGATTTGGTATATTATAATAGTGGTTTCGATACCCGAGTCAAAAGATATCTCCATCGAAAGTTGTAACTTATATTTACCAAATGTTTTGTTGTGTTTGAAATTGTGAACGACATCTTCTTTCTTTTTCTCTTCTCTTATTTTTTTTTGAAGCAGACAGAGTTATTGGAAATATAAATAAACAAAGCTAGGTCCGCACCAATAACTCCTGTATAGATCTATTGAATTAAACAAGAAGTAAGAAAAATGAAAATGGTGCGTCAAAAACTTTAAACACTCGTTAAGTGATGTAAACGATGTAATTTGGGTACAAAAACGATTTTCCTAGACGGGACCAAAACATATTGTGTAATTTGATAGGAGGTTCGATTTGATATATTAAATAGTGGTTTCGATACCCGAGACAAAAGATATCTCCGTTGAAAGTTGTAACTTATATTTACCAAATGTTTTGTTGTTTTTGAAATTGTGAACGACATCTTCTTTCTTTTTCTCTTCTCTTATTTTTTTTTTGAAGCAAACAGAGTTATTGGAAATATAAATAATCAAAGCTAGGTCCGCACCAATATCTTCTGTATAGCTCTATTGAATTAAACCAGAAGTACGAAAAATGAAAATGGTGCGTCAAAAACTTTAAACACTCGTTAAGTGATGTAAACGATGTAATTTGGGTACAAAACGATTTTCTTGGGCGGGACCAAAATATATTGTGTAATTTGATACGAGCTTCGATTTGATATATTATAATAGTGGTTTCGATACCCGAGTCAAAAGATATCTCCGTTGAAAGTCGTAACACATATTTACCAAATGTTTTGGTGTTTTTGAAATTGTGAACGACATCCTCTTTCTTTTTCTCTTCTCTTATTTTTTTTTGAAGAATAGAGACTTATTGGAAACATAAATCAACAACCCTAGGTCGGCAACAATATCTCCTGTATAGCTCTATTGAATTAAACCAGAAGTAAGAAAAATGAAAACGGTGCGTCAAAAACTGTAAACACTTGGTAAGTGATGTAAACGATCTAAGTTGGGTACAAAAACGATTTTCCTGGGCGGGACCAAAATATATTGTGTAATTTGATACGAACTTCGATTTGATATATTATAATAGTGGTTTCGATACCCGAGTCAAAAGATATCTCCGTTGAAAGTTGTAACTCATATTTACCAAATGTTTTGTTGTTTTTGAAAATGTGAACGAAATCCTCTTTCTTTTTCTCTTCTCTTATTTTTTATTTTGAAGAAAAGAGACTTATTGGAAATATAAATCAACAACCCTAGGTCGGCACCAATATCTCCTGTATAGCTCTATTGAATTAAACCAGAAGTAAGAAAAATGAAAATGGTGCGTCAAAAACTTTCAACACTCGTTAAGTGATGTAAACGATGTAATTTCGGTACAAAACGATTTTCTTGGGCGGGACCAAAATATATTGTGTAATTTGATATGAGCTTCGATTTGATATATAATAATAGTGGTTTCGATACCCGAGTCAAAAGATATCTCCGTTGAAAGTTGTAACTCATATTTACCAAATGTTTTGTTGTTTTTGAAAATGTGAACGAAATCCTCTTTCTTTTTCTCTTCTCTTATTTTTTATTTTGAAGAAAAGAGACTTATTGGAAATATAAATCAACAACCCTAGGTCGGCACCAATATCTCTTGTATAGCTCTATTGAATTAAACCAGAAGTAAGAAAAATGAAAATGGTGCGTCAAAAACTTTCAACACTCGTTAAGTGATGTAAACGATGTAATTTCGGTACAAAACGATTTTCTTGGGCGGGACCAAAACATATTGTGTAATTTGATACGAGCTTCGATTTGATATATTATAATAGTGGTTTCGATACCCGAGTCAAAAGATATCTCCGTTGAAAGTTGTAACTCATATTTACCAAATGTTTTGTTGTTTTTGAAAATGTGAACAACATCCTCTTTCTTTTTCTCTTCTCCTTTTTTTTTTTGAAGAATAGAGACTTATTGGAAATATAAATCAACAACCCTAGGTCGGCACCAATATCTCATGTATAGCTCTATTGAATTAAACCAGAAGTAAGAAAAATGAAAATGGTGCGTCAAAAACTTTAAACACTCGGTAAGTAATGTAAACGATGTAATTTGTGTACAAAAACGATTTTCTTGGGCGGCACCAAATATATTGTGTAATTTGATATGAGCTTCAATTTGATATATTAAAATAATGGTTTTGATACCCGAGTCAAAAGATATCTCCGTTGAAAGTTGTAACTCATATTTACCAAATCTTTTGTTATTTTTGAAAATGTGAACGACAACCTCTTTCTTTTTCTCTTATCTTATTTTTTTTGGAAGAATACAGACTTATTAAAAATATAAATAAACAAGTCTAGGTCCGCAC
Source organism: Hippophae tibetana (assembly GCA_037013495.1). Taxonomy (NCBI): domain Eukaryota; kingdom Viridiplantae; phylum Streptophyta; class Magnoliopsida; order Rosales; family Elaeagnaceae; genus Hippophae; species Hippophae tibetana. Next base: position 2,443,831 of record JAZDXN010000026.1, on the reverse strand, counting down.
CAATATCTCTTGTATAGCTCTATTGAATTAAACCAGAAGTAAGAAAAATGAAAATGGTGCGTCAAAAACTTGAAACACTCGATAAGTGATGTAAACGATGTAATTTGGGTACAAAAAAGATTTTCCTAGGAGGGACTAAAACATATTGTGTAATTTGATACGAGCTTCGATTGGATATATTATAATAGTGGTTTCGATACCCGAGTCAAAATATATCTCCGTTGAAAGTTGTAACTTATATTTACCAAAGTTTTTATTGTTTTTGAAAATTGTGAACGACATTCTCTTTCTTTTTCTCTTCACCTATTTTTTTTTTGAAGAAAAGAGGCTTATTGGAAATATAAATAAACAACCCTAAATCGGCACCAATATCTCCTTTATAGCTCTATTGAATTAAACTAGAAGTAAGAAAAATGAAAATGGTGCGTCAAAAACTTTAAACACTCGGTAAGTGATGTAAACGACATAATTTAGGTACAAAAACGATTTTCCTGGGCGGGGCCAATATATATTGTGTAATTTGATACCAACTTCAATTTGATATATTATAATAGTGGTTTCGATACCCGTGTCAAAAGATATCTCCATTGAAAGTTGTAACTCATATTTACCAAATGTTTTGTTGTTTTTGAAAATGTGAAGGACATCCTCTTTCTTTTTCTCTTCTCTTATTTTTTTTGAAGAATAGAGACTTATTGGAAATATAAATCAACAACCCTAGGTCGGCACCAATATCTCCTGTATAGCTCTATTGAATTAAACCAGAAGTAAGAAAAATGAAAATGGTGCGTCAAAAACTTTCAACACTCGTTAAGTGATGTAAACGATGTAATTTCGGTACAAAACGATTTTCTTGGGCGGGACCAAAATATATTGTGTAATTTGATATGAGCTTCGATTTGATATATAATAATAGTGGTTTCGATACCCGAGTCAAAAGATATCTCCGTTGAAAGTTGTAACTCATATTTACCAAATGTTTTGTTGTTTTTGAAAATGTGAACGAAATCCTCTTTCTTTTTCTCTTCTCTTATTTTTTATTTTGAAGAAAAGAGACTTATTGGAAATATAAATCAACAACCCTAGGTCGGCACCAATATCTCTTGTATAGCTCTATTGAATTAAACCAGAAGTAAGAAAAATGAAAATGGTGCGTCAAAAACTTTCAACACTCGTTAAGTGATGTAAACGATGTAATTTCGGTACAAAACGATTTTCTTGGGCGGGACCAAAACATATTGTGTAATTTGATACGAGCTTCGATTTGATATATTATAATAGTGGTTTCGATACCCGAGTCAAAAGATATCTCCGTTGAAAGTTGTAACTCATATTTACCAAATGTTTTGTTGTTTTTGAAAATGTGAACAACATCCTCTTTCTTTTTCTCTTCTCCTTTTTTTTTTTGAAGAATAGAGACTTATTGGAAATATAAATCAACAACCCTAGGTCGGCACCAATATCTCATGTATAGCTCTATTGAATTAAACCAGAAGTAAGAAAAATGAAAATGGTGCGTCAAAAACTTTAAACACTCGGTAAGTAATGTAAACGATGTAATTTGTGTACAAAAACGATTTTCTTGGGCGGCACCAAATATATTGTGTAATTTGATATGAGCTTCAATTTGATATATTAAAATAATGGTTTTGATACCCGAGTCAAAAGATATCTCCGTTGAAAGTTGTAACTCATATTTACCAAATCTTTTGTTATTTTTGAAAATGTGAACGACAACCTCTTTCTTTTTCTCTTATCTTATTTTTTTTGGAAGAATACAGACTTATTAAAAATATAAATAAACAAGTCTAGGTCCGCACCAATATCTCTTGTATAGCTCTATTGAATTAAACCAGAAGTAAGAAAAATGAAAATGGTGCGTCAAAAACTTGAAACACTCGATAAGTGATGTAAACGATGTAATTTGGGTACAAAAAAGATTTTCCTAGGAGGGACTAAAACATATTGTGTAATTTGATACGAGCTTCGATTGGATATATTATAATAGTGGTTTCGATACCCGAGTCAAAATATATCTCCGTTGAAAGTTGTAACTTATATTTACCAAAGTTTTTATTGTTTTTGAAAATTGTGAACGACATTCTCTTTCTTTTTCTCTTCACCTATTTTTTTTTTGAAGAAAAGAGGCTTATTGGAAATATAAATAAACAACCCTAAATCGGCACCAATATCTCCTTTATAGCTCTATTGAATTAAACTAGAAGTAAGAAAAATGAAAATGGTGCGTCAAAAACTTTAAACACTCGGTAAGTGATGTAAACGACATAATTTAGGTACAAAAACGATTTTCCTGGGCGGGGCCAATATATATTGTGTAATTTGATACCAACTTCAATTTGATATATTATAATAGTGGTTTCGATACCCGTGTCAAAAGATATCTCCATTGAAAGTTGTAACTCATATTTACCAAATGTTTTGTTGTTTTTGAAAATGTGAAGGACATCCTCTTTCTTTTTCTCTTCTCTTATTTTTTTTGAAGAATAGAGACTTATTGGAAATATAAATCAACAACCCTAGGTCGGCACCAATATCTCCTGTATAGCTCTATTGAATTAAACCAGAAGTAAGAAAAATGAAAATGGTGCGTCAAAAACTTTCAACACTCGTTAAGTGATGTAAACGATGTAATTTCGGTACAAAACGATTTTCTTGGGCGGGACCAAAATATATTGTGTAATTTGATATGAGCTTCGATTTGATATATAATAATAGTGGTTTCGATACCCGAGTCAAAAGATATCTCCGTTGAAAGTTGTAACTCATATTTACCAAATGTTTTGTTGTTTTTGAAAATGTGAACGAAATCCTCTTTCTTTTTCTCTTCTCTTATTTTTTATTTTGAAGAAAAGAGACTTATTGGAAATATAAATCAACAACCCTAGGTCGGCACCAATATCTCTTGTATAGCTCTATTGAATTAAACCAGAAGTAAGAAAAATGAAAATGGTGCGTCAAAAACTTTCAACACTCGTTAAGTGATGTAAACGATGTAATTTCGGTACAAAACGATTTTCTTGGGCGGGACCAAAACATATTGTGTAATTTGATACGAGCTTCGATTTGATATATTATAATAGTGGTTTCGATACCCGAGTCAAAAGATATCTCCGTTGAAAGTTGTAACTCATATTTACCAAATGTTTTGTTGTTTTTGAAAATGTGAACAACATCCTCTTTCTTTTTCTCTTCTCCTTTTTTTTTTTGAAGAATAGAGACTTATTGGAAATATAAATCAACAACCCTAGGTCGGCACCAATATCTCATGTATAGCTCTATTGAATTAAACCAGAAGTAAGAAAAATGAAAATGGTGCGTCAAAAACTTTAAACACTCGGTAAGTAATGTAAACGATGTAATTTGTGTACAAAAACGATTTTCTTGGGCGGCACCAAATATATTGTGTAATTTGATATGAGCTTCAATTTGATATATTAAAATAATGGTTTTGATACCCGAGTCAAAAGATATCTCCGTTGAAAGTTGTAACTCATATTTACCAAATCTTTTGTTATTTTTGAAAATGTGAACGACAACCTCTTTCTTTTTCTCTTATCTTATTTTTTTTGGAAGAATACAGACTTATTAAAAATATAAATAAACAAGTCTAGGTCCGCACCAATATCTCTTGTATAGCTCTATTGAATTAAACCAGAAGTAAGAAAAATGAAAATGGTGCGTCAAAAACTTGAAACACTCGATAAGTGATGTAAACGATGTAATTTGGGTACAAAAAAGATTTTCCTAGGAGGGACTAAAACATATTGTGTAATTTGATACGAGCTTCGATTGGATATATTATAATAGTGGTTTCGATACCCGAGTCAAAATATATCTCCGTTGAAAGTTGTAACTTATATTTACCAAAGTTTTTATTGTTTTTGAAAATTGTGAACGACATCCTCTTTCTTTTTCTCTTCACCTATTTTTTTTTTGAAGAAAAGAGGCTTATTGGAAATATAAATAAACAACCCTAAATCGGCACCAATATCTCCTTTATAGCTCTATTGAATTAAACTAGAAGTAAGAAAAATGAAAATGGTGCGTCAAAAACTTTAAACACTCGGTAAGTGATGTAAACGACATAATTTAGGTACAAAAACGATTTTTCCTGGGCGGGGCCAATATATATTGTGTAATTTGATACCAACTTCAATTTGATATATTATAATAGTGGTTTCGATACCCGTGTCAAAAGATATCTCCATTGAAAGTTGTAACTCATATTTACCAAATGTTTTGTTGTTTTTGAAAATGTGAAGGACATCCTCTTTCTTTTTCTCTTCTCTTATTTTTTTTGAAGAATAGAGACTTATTGGAAATATAAATCAACAACCCTAGGTCGGCACCATTATCTCCTGTATAGCTCTATTGAATTAAACCAGAAGTAAGAAAAATGAAAATGGTGCGTCAAAAACTTTAAAGACTCGGTAAGTGATGTAAACTATGTAATTTGGGTACAAAAACGATTTTCCTACACGGGAGCAAAAACATATTGTGTAATTTGATACGAGCTTCGATTTGATATATTATAATAGTGGTTTCGATAACCCGAGTCAAAAGATATCTCCGTTGAAAGTTGTAACTTATATTTACCAAATTTTTTGTTGTTTTTGAAAATGTAAACGACATCCTCTTTCTTTTTCTCTTCTCCTATTTTTTTTTGAAGAAAAGAGACTTATTGGAAATATAAATAAACAACCCTAGGTCGGCACCATTATCTCCTGTATAGCTCTATTGAATTAAACCAGAAGTAAGAAAAATGAAAATTGTGCGTCAAAAACTTTAAACACTCGATAAGTAATATAAACGATATAATTTGGGTACAAAAATGATTTTCCTGGTCGGGACCAAAACATCTTGTGTAATTTGATACGAGCTTCGATTTGATATATTATAATAGTGGTTTCGATATCCGAGTCAAATGATATCTCCGTTGAAAGTTGTAACTAATATTTACCAAATGTTTTGTTTTTTTTTAAAATGTGAACGACATCTTCTTTCTTTTTCTCTTCTCTTATTTTTTTTGGAAGAATACAGACTTATTAAAAATATAAATAAACAACTCTAGGTCCGCACCAATATCTCCTGTATAGCTCTATTAAATTAAACCAGAAGTAAGAAAAATGAAAATGGTGCGTCAAAAACTTTCAACACTCTTTAAGTGATGTAAACGATGTAATTTGGGTACAAAAACGATTTTCCTAGATGGGACTAAAACATATTGTGTAATTTGATACGAGCTTCGATTTGATATATTATAATAGTGGTTTCGATACCCGAGTCAAAAGATATCTCCGTTGAAAGTCGTAACACATATTTACCAAATGTTTTGGTGTTTTTGAAATTGTGAACGACATCCTCTTTCTTTTTCTCTTCTCTTATTTTTTTTTTGAAGAATAGAGACTTATTGGAAATGTAAATCAACAACCCTAGGTCGGCACGAATATCTCCTGTATAGCTCTATTGAATTAAACCAGAAGTAAGAAAAATGAAAATGGTGCGTCAAAAACTTTAAACACTCGGTAAGTGATGTAAACGACGTAATTTAGGTACAAAAACGATTTTCCTGGGCGGGGCCAATATATATTGTGTAATTTGATACCAACTTCAATTTGATATATTATAATAGTGGTTTCGATACTCGTGTCAAAAGATATCTCCATTGAAAGTTGTAACTCATATTTAGCAAATGTTTTGTTGTTTTTGAAAATGTGAACGACATCCTCTTTCTTTTTCTCTTCTCTTATTTTTTTTGGAAGAATACAGACTTATTAAAAATATAAATAAACAACTCTAGGTCCGCACCAATATCTCCTGTATAGCTCTATTGAATTAAACCAGAAGTAAGAAAAATGAAAATGGTGCGTCAAAAACTTTCAACACTCTTTAAGTGATGTAAACGATGTAATTTGGGTACAAAAACGATTTTCCTGGACGGTAGAAAAACATATTGTGTAATTTGAAACGAGCTTCGATTTGATATATTATAATAGTGGTTTCGATACCCGAGTCAAAAGATATCTCCGTTGAAAGTTGTAACTCATATTTACCAAATGTTTTGTTGTTTTTGAAAATGTGAACGACATCCACTTTTTTTTCTCTTCTCTTATTTTTTTTTGAAGAATAGAGACTTATTGGAAATATAAATAAACAAACCTAGGTCCGCACCATTATCTCATGTATAGCTCTATTGAATTAAACCAGAAGTAAGAAAAATGAAAATGGTTCGTCAAAAACTTTAAACACTCGGTAAGTGATGTAAACGATGTAATTTGTGTACAAAAAAGATTTTCTTGGGCGGCACCAAATATATTGTGTAATTTGATATGAGCTTCAATTTGATATATTATAATAGTGGTTTTGAATCCCGAGTCAAAAGATATCTCCGTTGAAAGTTGTAACTCATATTTACCAAATCTTTTGTTATTTTTGAAAATGTGAACGACAACCTCTTTCTTTTTCTCTTCTCTTCTCTTATATTTTTTTTTGTAGAAAACAGAGTTATTGGAAATATAAATAAACAAAGCTAGGTCCGCACCAATATATTCTGTATAGCTCTATTGAATTAAACCAGAAGTAAGAAAAATGAAAATGGTGCGTCAAAAACTTTCAACACTCTTTAAGTGATGTAAGCGATGTAATTTGGGTACAAAAACGATTTTCCTGGACGGGAGAAAAACATATTGTGTAATTTGATACGAGCTTCGATTTGATATATTATAATAGTGGTTTCGATACCCGAGTCCAAAGATAACTCCGTTGAAAGTTGTAACTTATATTTACCAAATGTTTTGTTGTTTTTGAAATTGTGAACGACATCTTCTTTCTTTTTCTCTTCTCTTATTTTTTTTTGAAGCAAACAGAGTTATTGGAAATATAAATAAACAAAGCTAGGTCCGCACCAATATCTCTTGTATAGCTCAATTGAATTAAACCAGAAGTAAGAAAAATGAAAACGGTGCGTCAAAAACTGTAAACACTTGGTAAGTGATGTAAACGATCTAAGTTGGGTACAAAAACGATTTTCCTGGGCAGGACCAAAATATATTTTGTAATTTGATACGAGCTTCGATTTGATATATTATAATAGTGGTTTCGATACCCGAGTCAAAAGATATCTCCGTTGAAAGTCGTAACACATATTTACCAAATGTTTTGGTGTTTTTGAAATTATGAACGACATCCTCTTTCTTTTTCTCTTCTCTTATTTTTTTTTGAAGAATAGAGACTTATGGGAAATATAAATCAACAACCCTAGGTCGGAACCAATATCTCCAGTATAGCTCTATTGAATTAAACCAGAAGTAAGAAAAATGAAAATGGTGCGTCAAAAACTTTAAACACTCGTTAAGTGATGTAAACGATGTAATTTGGGTACAAAACAATTTTCTTGGGCGGGACCATAATATATTGTGTAATTTGATATGAGCTTCGATTTGGTATATTATAATAGTGGTTTCGATACCCGAGTCAAAAGATATCTCCATCGAAAGTTGTAACTTATATTTACCAAATGTTTTGTTGTTTTTGAAATTGTGAACGACATCTTCTTTCTTTTTCTCTTCTCTTATTTTTTTTGAAGCAAACAGAGTTATTGGAAATATAAATAAACAAAGCTAGGTCAGCACCAATATCTCCTGTATAGCTCTATTGAATTAAACGAGAAGTAAGAAAAATGAAAACGGTGCGTCAAAAACTTTAAACACTCGTTAAGTGATGTAAACGATGTAATTTGGGTACAAAAACGATTTTCCTGGACGGGACCAAAACATATTGTGTAATTTGATAGGAGGTTCGATTTGATATATTATAATAGTGGTTTCGATACCCGAGTCAAAAGATATCTCCGTTGAAAGTTGTAACTTATATTTACCAAATGTTTTGTTGTTTTTGAAATTGTGAACGACATCTTCTTTCTTTTTCTCTTCTCTTATTTTTTTTTTGAAGCAAACAGAGTTATTGGAAATATAAATAATCAAAGCTAGGTCCGCACCAATATATTCTGTATAGCTCTATTGAATTAAACCAGAAGTACGAAAAATGAAAATGGTGCGTCAAAAACTTTAAACAATCGTTAAGTGATGTAAACGATGTAATTTGGGTACCAAACGATTTTCTTGGGCGGGACCAAAATATATTGTGTAATTTGATACGAGCTTCGATTTGATATATTATAATAGTGGTTTCGATACCCGAGTCAAAAGATATCTCCGTTGAAAGTCGTAACACATATTTACCAAATGTTTTGGTGTTTTTGAAATTGTGAACGACATCCTCTTTCTTTTTCTCTTCTCTTATTTTTTTTTGAAGAATAGAGACTTATTGGAAATATAAATCAACAACCCTAGGTCGGCAACAATATCTCCTGTATAGCTCTATTGAATTAAACCAGAAGTAAGAAAAATGAAAACGGTGCGTCAAAAACTGTAAACACTTGGTAAGTGATGTAAACGATCTAAGTTGGGTACAAAAACGATTTTCCTGGGCGGGACCAAAATATATTGTGTAATTTGATACGAACTTCGATTTGATATATTATAATAGTGGTTTCGATACCCGAGTCAAAAGATATCTCCGTTGAAAGTTGTAACTCATATTTACCAAATGTTTTGTTGTTTTTGAAAATGTGAACGAAATCCTCCTTCTTTTTCTCTTCTCTTATTTTTTATTTTGAAGAAAAGAGACTTATTGGAAATATAAATCAACAACCCTAGGTCGGCACCAATATCTCTTGTATAGCTCTATTGAATTAAACCAGAAGTAAGAAAAATGAAAATGGTGCGTCAAAAACTTTCAACACTCGTTAAGTGATGTAAACGATGTAATTTCGGTACAAAACGATTTTCTTGGGCGGGACCAAACATATTGTGTAATTTGATACGAGCTTCGATTTGATATATTATAATAGTGGTTTCGATACCCGAGTCAAAAGATATCTCCGTTGAAAGTTGTAACTCATATTTACCAAATGTTTTGTTGTTTTAGAAAATGTGAACAACATCCTCTTTCTTTTTCTCTTCTCCTATTTTTTTTTGAAGAATAGAGACTTATTGGAAATATAAATCAACAACCCTAGGTCGGCACCAAAATCTCATGTATAGCTCTATTGAATTAAACCAGAAGTAAGAAAAATGAAAATGGTGCGTCAAAAACTTTAAACACTCGGTAAGTAATGTAAACGATGTAATTTGTGTACAAAAACGATTTTCTTGGGCGGCACCAAATATATTGTGTAATTTGATATGAGCTTCAATTTGATATATTAAAATAATGGTTTTGATACCCGAGTCAAAAGATATCTCCGTTGAAAGTTGTAACTCATATTTACCAAATCTTTTGTTATTTTTGAAAATGTGAACGACAACCTCTTTCTTTTTCTCTTATCTTATTTTTTATTTTACAAGAGACTTATTAAAAATATAAATAAACAAGTCTAGGTCCGCACCAATATCTCTTGTATAGCTCTATTGAATTAAACTAGAAGTAAGAAAAATGAAAATGGTGCGTCAAAAACTTTAAACACTCGATAAGTGATGTAAACGATGTAATTTGGGTACAAAAAAGATTTTCCTAGGAGGGACTAAAACATATTGTGTAATTTAATACCAACTTCAATTTGATATATTATAATAGTGGTTTCGATACCCGTGTCAAAAGATATCTCCATTGAAAGTTGTAACTCATATTTACCAAATGTTTTGTTGTTTTTGAAAATGTGAAGGACATCCTCTTTCTTTTTCTCTTCTCTTATTTTTTTTGAAGAATAGAGACTTATTGGAAATATAAATCAACAACCCTAGGTCGGCACCAATATCTCCTGTATAGCTCTATTGAATTAAACCAGAAGTAAGAAAAATGAAAATGGTGCGTCAAAAACTTTAAACACTCGGTAAGTGATGTAAACGATGTAATTTGGGTACAAAAACGATTTTTCCTAGGCGGGAGCAAAACATATTGTGTAATTTGATACGAGCTTCGATTTGATATATTATAATAGTGGTTTCGATACCCGAGTCAAAAGATATCTCCGTTGAAAGTTGTAACTTATATTTACCAAATTTTTTGTTGTTTTTGAAAATGTAAACGACATCCTCTTTCTTTTTCTCTTCTCCTATTTTTTTTTGAAGAAAAGAGACTTATTGGAAATATAAATAAACAACCCTAGGTCGGCACCATTATCTCCTGTATAGCTCTATTGAATTAAACCAGAAGTAAGAAAAATGAAAATGGTGCGTCAAAAACTTTAAACACTCGATAAGTAATATAAACGATATAATTTGGGTACAAAAATGATTTTCCTGTTCGGGACCAAAACATATTGTGTAATTTGATACGAGCTTCGATTTGATATATTATAATAGTGGTTTCGATATCCGAGTCAAATGATATCTCCGTTGAAAGTTGAAACTAATATTTACCAAATGTTTTGTTTTTTTTTGAAAATGTGAACGACATCTTCTTTCTTTTTCTCTTCTCTTATTTTTTTTGGAAGAATACAGACTTATTAAAAATATAAATAAACAACTCTAGGTCCACACCAATATCTCCTGTATAGCTCTATTGAATTAAACCAGAAGTAAGAAAAATGAAAACGGTGCGTCAAAAACTTTCAACACTCTTTAAGTGATGTAAACGATGTAATTTGGGTACAAAAACGATTTTCCTAGATGGGACTAAAACATATTGTGTAATTTGATACGAGCTTCGATTTGATATATTATAATAGTGGTTTCGATACCCGAGTCAAAATATATCTCCGTTGAAAGTTGTAACTTATATTTACTAAAGTTTTTGTTGGTTTTGAAAATTGTGAACGACATCCTCTTTCTTTTTCTCTTCTCCTCTTTTTTTTTTGAAGAAAAGAGGCTTATTGGAAATATAAATAAACAACCCTAAGTCGGCACCAATATTTCCTTTATAGCTCTATTGAATTAAACCAGAAGTAAGAAAAATGAAAATTGTGCGTCAAAAACTTTAAACACTCGGTAAGTGATGTAAACGACGTAATTTAGGTACAAAAACGATTTTCCTAGGCGGGGCCAATATATATTGTGTAATTTGATACCAACTTCAATTTGATATATTATAATAGTGGTTTCGATACCCGTGTCAAAAGATATCTCCATTGAAAGTTGTAACTCATATTTACCAAATGTTTTGTTGTTTTTGAAAATGTGAACGACATCCTATTTCTTTTTCTCTTCTCTTATTTTTTTTTGAAGAATAGAGACTTATTGGAAATATAAATCAACAACCCTAGGTCGGCACGAATATCTCCTGTATAGCTCTATTGAATTAAACAAGAAGTAAGAAAAATGAAAACGGTGCGTCAAAAACTTTAAACACTCGTTAAGTGATGTAAACGATGTAATTTGGGTACAAAACAATTTTCCTAGATGGGACCAAAACATATTGTGTAATTTGATACGAGCTTCGATTTGATATATTATAATAGTGGTTTCGATACCCGAGTCAAAAGATATCTCCGTTGAAAGTTGTAACTCATATTTACCAAATGTTTTGTTGTTTTTGAAAATGTGAACAACATCCTCTTTCATTTTCTCTTCTCCTATTTTTTTTTTTGAAGAATAGAGACTTATTGGAAATATAAATCAACAACCCTAGGTCGGCACGAATATCTCCTGTATAGCTCTATTGAATTAAACCAGAAGTAAGAAAAATGAAAACGGTGCGTCAAAAACTTTAAACACTCGATAAGTGATGTAAACGATGTAATTTGGGTACAAAAACGATTTTCCTAGGAGGGACTAAAACATATTGTGTAATTTGATATGAGCTTCGATTTGATATATTATAATAGTGGTTTCGATACCCGAGTCAAAATATATCTCCGTTGAAAGTTGTAACTTATATTTACTAAAGTTTTTGTTGGTTTTGAAAATTGTGAACGACATTCTCTTTCTTTTTCTCTTCTCCTCTTTTTTTTGAAGAAAAGAGGCTTATTGGAAATATAAATAAACAACCCTAAGTCGGCACCAATATCTCCTTTATAGCTCTATTGAATTAAACCAGAAGTAAGAAAAATGAAAATTGTGCGTCAAAAACTTTAAACACTCGGTAAGTGATGTAAACGACGTAATTTGGGTACAAAAACGATTTTCCTGGGCGGGGCCAATATATATTGTGTAATTTGATACCAACTTCAATTTGATATATTATAATATGGTTTCGATACCCGTGTCAAAAGATATCTCCATTGAAAGTTGTAACTCATATTTATCAAATGTTTTGTTGTTTTTGAAAATGTGAACGACATCCTATTTCTTTTTCTCTTCTCTTATTTTTTTTTGAAGAATAGAGACTTATTGGAAATATAAATCAACAACCCTAGGTCGGCACGAATATCTCCTGTATAGCTCTATTGAATTAAACCAGAAGTAAGAAAAATGAAAACGGTGCGTCAAAAACTTTAAACACTCGTTAAGTGATGTAAACGATGTAATTTGGGTACAAAACGATTTTCCTAGATGGGACCAAAACATATTGTGTAATTTGATACGAGCTTCGATTTAATATATTATAATAGTGGTTTCGATACCCGAGTCAAAAGATATCTCCGTTGAAAGTTGTAACTCATATTTTAACAAATCTTTTGTTATTTTTGAAAATGTGAACGACAACCTTTTTCTTTTTTTCTTCTCTTATTTTTTATTTTGAAGAAAAGAGACTTATTGAAAATATAAATAAACAACTCTAGGTCCGCACCAATATCTCCTGTATAGCTTTATTGAATTAAACCAGAAGTAAGAAAAATGAAAACGATGCGTGAAAAACTTTAAACACTCGTTAAGTGATGTAAACGATGTAATTTGGGTACAAAACGATTTTCCTAAACGGGACCAAAACATATTGTGTAATTTGATACGAGCTTCGATTTGATATATTATAATAGTGGTTTCGATACCCGAGTCAAAATATATCTCCGTTGAAAGATGTAACTTATATTTACTAAAGTTTTTGTTGGTTTTGAAAATTGTGAATGACATCCTCTTTCTTTTTCTCTTCTCCTCTTTTTTTTTGAAGAAAAGAGGCTTATTGGAAATATAAATAAACAACCCTAAGTCGGCACCAATATCTCCTTTATAGCTCTATTGAATTAAACCAGAAGTAAGAAAAATGAAAATTGTGCGTCAAAAACTTTAAACACTCGGTAAGTTATGTAAACGACGTAATTTGGGTACAAAAACGATTTTCCTGGGCGGGGCCAATATATATTGTGTAATTTGATACCAACTTCAATTTGATATATTATAATATGGTTTCGATACCCGTGTCAAAAGATATCTCCATTGAAAGTTGTAACTCATATTTACCAAATGTTTTGTTGTTTTTGAAAATGTGAACGACATCCTATTTCTTTTTCTCTTCTCTTATTTTTTTTTGAAGAATAGAGACTTATTGGAAATATAAATCAACAACCCTAGGTCGGCACGAATATCTCCTGTATAGCTCTATTGAATTAAACCAGAAGTAAGAAAAATGAAAACGGTGCGTCAAAAACTTTAAACACTCGTTAAGTGATGTAAACGATGTAATTTGGGTACAAAACGATTTTCCTAGATGGGACCAAAACATATTGTGTAATTTGATACGAGCTTCGATTTGATATATTATAATAGTGGTTTCGATACCCGAGTCAAAAGATATCTCCGTTGAAAGTTGTAACTCATATTTACCAAATGTTTTGTTGTTTTTGAAAATGTGAACAACATCCTCTTTCATTTTCTCTTCTCCTATTTTTTTTTGAAGAATAGAGACTTATTAAAAATATAAATAAACAAGTCTAGGTCCGCACCAATATCTCCTGTATAGCTCTATTGAATTAAACCAGAAGTAAGAAAAATGAAAATGGTGCGTCAAAAACTTTAAACACTCGATAAGTGATGTAAACGATGTAATTTGGGTACAAAAACGATTTTCCTAAGAGGGACTAAAACATATTGTGTAATTTGATACGAGCTTCGATTTGATATATTATAATAGTGGTTTCGATACCCGAGTCAAAATATATCTCCGTTGAAAGTTGTAACTTATATTTACTAAAGTTTTTGTTGGTTTTGAAAATTGTGAACGACATCCTCTTTCTTTTTCTCTTCTCCTCTTTTTTTTTGAAGAAAAGAGGCTTATTGGAAATATAAATAAACAACCCTAAGTCGGCACCAATATCTCCTTTATAGCTCTATTGAATTAAACCAGAAGTAAGAAAAATGAAAATTGTGCGTCAAAAACTTTAAACACTCGGTAAGTGATGTAAACGACGTAATTTGGGTACAAAAACGATTTTCCTGGGCGGGGCCAATATATATTGTGTAATTTGATACCAACTTCAATTTGATATATTATAATATGGTTTCGATTCCCGTGTCAAAAGATATCTCCATTGAAAGTTGTAACTCATATTTACCAAATGTTTTGTTGTTTTTGAAAATGTGAACGATATCCTATTTCTTTTTCTCTTCTCTTATTTTTTTTTGAAAAATAGAGACTTATTGGAAATATAAATCAACAACCCTAGGTCGGCATAAATATCTCCTATATAGCTCTATTGAATTAAACCAGAAGTAAGAAAAATGAAAACGGTGCGTCAAAAACTTTAAACACTCGTTAAGTGATGTAAACGATGTAATTTGGGTACAAAACGATTTTCCTAGGTGGGACCAAAACATATTGTGTAATTTGATACGAGCTTCGATTTGATATATTATAATAGTGGTTTCGATACCCGAGTCAAAAGATATTTCCGTTGAAAGTTGTAACTCATATTTACCAAATGTTTTGTTGTTTTTGAAAATGTGAACAACATCCTCTTTCATTTTCTCTTGTCCTATTTTTTTTGAAGAATAGAGACTTATTGGAAATATAAATCAACAACCCTAGGTCGGCAACAATATCTCATGTATAGCTCTATTGAATTAAACCAGGAGTAAGAAAAATGAAAATGGTGCGTCAAAAACTTTGAACACTCGGTAAGTAATGTAAATGATGTAATTTGTGTACAAAAACGATTTTCTTGGGCGGCACCAAATATATTGTGTAATTTAATATGAGCTTCAATTTGATATATTAAAATAATGGTTTTGATACCCGAGTCAAAAGATATCTCCGTTGAAAGTTGTAACTCATATTTAACAAATCTTTTGTTATTTTTGAAAATGTGAACGACAACCTCTTTCTTTTTCTCTTCTCTTATTTTTTATTTTAAAAGAGACTTATTAAAAATATAAATAAACAAGTCTAGGTCCGCACCAATATCTCCTGTATAGCTCTATTGAATTAAACCAGAAGTAAGAAAAATGAAAATGGTGCGTCAAAAACTTTAAACAATCGATAAGTGATGTAAACGATGTCATTTGGGTACAAAAACGATTTTCCTAAGAGGGACTAAAACATATTGTGTAATTTGATACAAGCTTCGATTTGATATATTATAATAGTGGTTTCGATACCCGAATCAAAATATATCTCCGTTGAAAGTTGTAACTTATATTTTCTAAAGTTTTTGTTGGTTTTGAAAATTGTGAACGACATCCTCTTTCTTTTTCTCTTCTCCTCTTTTTTTTTGAAGAAAAGAGGCTTATTGGAAATATAAATAAACAACCCTAAGTCGGCACCAATATCTCCTTTATAGCTCTAATGAATTAAACCAGAAGTAAGAAAAATTAAAATTGTGCGTCAAAAACTTTAAACACTCGGTAAGTGATGTAAACGACGTAATTTGGGTACAAAAACGATTTTCCTGGGCGGGGCCAATATATATTGTGTAATTTGATACCAACTTCAATTTGATATATTATAATACTGGTTTCGATACCCGTCTCAAAAGATATCTCCATTGAAAGTTGTAACTCATATTTACCAAATGTTTTGTTGTTTTTGAAAATGTGAACGACATCCTATTTCTTTTTCTCTTCTCTTATTTTTTTTTGAAGAATAGGGATTGATTGAAAATATAAATAATCAAACCTAGGTTGGCACCCATATCTCCTGTATAGATCTATTAAATTAACCAGAAGTAAGTAAAATGAAAAAGGTGATTCAAAAACATTAAACACTTGGTAAGTGATGTAAACGATGTAATTTGGGTACAAAAACGATTTTCCTAGATGGGACCAAAACATATTGTGTAATTTGATACGAGCTTCGATTTGATATATTATAATAGTGGTTTCGATACCCGAGTCAAAAGATATCTCCGTTGAAAGTTGTAACTCATATTTACCAAATCTTTTGTTATTTTTGAAAATGTGAACGACAACCTCTTTCTTTTTCTCTTCTCTTATTTTTTATTTTAAAAGAGACTTATTAAAAATATAAATAAACAAGTCTAGGTCCGCACCAATATCTCCTGTATAGCTCTATTGAATTAAACCAGAAGTAAGAAAAATGAAAATGGTGCGTCAAAAACTTTAAACACTCGATAAGTGATGTAAATGATGTAATTTGGGTACAAAAACGATTTTCCTAGAAAGGACTAAAAAATATTGTGTAATTTGACACGAGCTTCGATTTGATATATTATAATAGTGGTTTCGATACCCGAGTCAAAAGATATCTCCGTTGAAAGTTGTAACTCATATTTACCAAATGTTTTGTTGTTTTTGAAAATGTGAACAACATCCTCTTTCATTTTCTCTTCTCCTATTTTTTTTTGAAGAATAGAGACTTATTGGAAATATAAATCAACAACCCTAGGTCGGCACCAATATCTCATGTATAGCTCTATCGAATTAAACCAGAAGTAAGAAAAATGAAAATGGTGCGTCAAAAACTTTAAACACTCGGTAAGTAATGAAAATGATGTAATTTGTGTACAAAAACGATTTTCTTGGGCGGCACCAAATATATTGTGTAATTTGATATGAGCTTCAATTTGATATATTAAAATAATGGTTTTGATACCCGAGTCAAAAGATATCTCCGTTGAAAGTTGTAACTCATATTTACCAAATCTTTTGTTATTTTTGAAAATGTGAACGACAACCTCTTTCTTTTTCTCTTCTCTTATTTTTTATTTTAAAAGAGACTTATTAAAAATATAAATAAACAAGTCTAGGTCCGCACCAATATCTCCTGTATAGCTCTATTGAATTAAACCAGAAGTAAGAGAAATGAAAATGGTGCGTCAAAAACTTTAAACACTCGATAAGTGATGTAAACGATGTAATTTGGGTACAAAAACGATTTTCCTGGGAGGGACTAAAACATATTGTGTAATTTGATACGAGCTTCGATTTGATATATTATAATAGTGGTTTCGATACCCGAGTCAAAATATATCTCCATTGAAAGTTGTAACTTATATTTACCAAAGTTTTTGTTAGTATTGAAAATTGTGAACGACATCCTCTTTCTTTTTCTCTTCTCCTATTTTTTTTTGACGAAAAGAGGCTTATTGGAAATATAAATAAACAACCCTAAGTCGGCACCAATATATCCTTTATAGCTCTATTGAATTAAACCAGATGTAAGAAAAATGTAAATGGTGCGTCAAAAACTTTAAACACTCGGTAAGTGATGTAAACGACGTAATTTGGGTACAAAAACGATTTTCCTGGGCGGGGCCAATATATATTGTGTAATTTGATACCAACTTCAATTTGATATATTATAATAGTGGTTTCGATATCCGTGTCAAAAGATATTTCCATTGAAAGTTCTAACTCATATTTACCAAATCTTTTGTTATTTTTTAAAATGTGAACGACATCCTCTTTCTTTTTCTCTTCTTTTATTTTTTTTTTGAAGAAAAGAGCTTCTTGGAAATATAAATAAACAACCCTAGGTCGGCACCATTATCTCCTCTATAGCTCTATTTAATTAAACCAGAAGTATGAAAAATGAAAAGGGTGCGTCAAAAACTTTAAACACTCGTTAAGTGATGTAAACGATGTAATTTGGGTACAAAAACGATTTTCCTGGGCGGGAGAAAAACATATTGTGTAATTTGATACGAGCTTCGATTTGATATATTATAATAGTGGTTTCGATACCCGAGTCAAAAGATATCTCCGTTGAAAGTTGTAACTTATATTTAATAAATTTTTTGTTGTTTTTGAAAATGTAAACGACATCCTCTTTCTTTTTCTCTTCTCCTATTTTTTTTTTTTGAAGAAAAGAGACTTATTGGAAATATAAATAAACAACCCTAGGTCGGCACCATTATCTCCTGTATAGCTCTATTGAATTAAACCAGAAGTAAGAAAAATGAAAATGGTGCGTCAAAAACTTTAAACACTCGGTAAGTAATGAAAATGATGTAATTTGTGTACAAAAACGATTTTCTTGGGCGGCACCAAATATATTGTGTAATTTGATATGAGCTTCAATTTGATATATTAAAATAATGGTTTTGATACCCGAGTCAAAAGATATCTCCGTTGAAAGTTGTAACTCATATTTACCAAATCTTTTGTTATTTTTGAAAATGTGAACGACAACCTCTTTCTTTTTCTCTTCTCTTATTTTTTATTTTAAAAGAGACTTATTAAAAATATAAATAAACAAGTCTAGGTCCGCACCAATATCTCCTGTATAGCTCTATTGAATTAAACCAGAAGTAAGAAAAATGAAAATGGTACGTCAAAAACTTTAAACAATCGATAAGTGATGTAAACGATGTCATTTGGGTACAAAAACGATTTTCCTAAGAGGGACTAAAACATATTGTGTAATTTGATACAAGCTTCGATTTGATATATTATAATAGTGGTTTCGATACCCGAATCAAAATATATCTCCGTTGAAAGTTGTAACTTATATTTTCTAAAGTTTTTGTTGGTTTTGAAAATTGTGAACGACATCCTCTTTCTTTTTCTCTTCTCCTCTTTTTTTTGAAGAAAAGAGGCTTATTGGAAATATAAATAAACAACCCTAAGTCGGCACCAATATCTCCTTTATAGCTCTAATGAATTAAACCAGAAGTAAGAAAAATTAAAATTGTGCGTCAAAAACTTTAAACACTCGGTAAGTTATGTAAACGACGTAATTTGGGTACAAAAACGATTTTCCTGGGCGGGGCCAATATATATTGTGTAATTTGATACCAAATTCAATTTGATATATTATAATACTGGTTTCGATACCCGTCTCAAAAGATATCTCCATTGAAAGTTGTAACTCATATTTACCAAATGTTTTGTTGTTTTTGAAAATGTGAACGACATCCTATTTCTTTTTCTCTTCTCTTATTTTTTTTTGAAGAATAGAGACTTATTGGAAATATAAATCAACAACCCTAGGTCGGCACGAATATCTCCTGTATAGCTCTATTGAATTAAACCAGAAGTAAGAAAAATGAAAACGGTGCGTCAAAAACTTTAAACACTCGTTAAGTGATGTAAACGATGTAATTTGGGTACAAAACGATTTTCCTAGATGGGACCAAAACATATTGTGTAATTTGATACGAGCTTCGATTTGATATATTATAATAGTGGTTTCGATACCCGAGTCAAAAGATATCTCCGTTGAAAGTTGTAACTCATATTTACCAAATCTTTTGTTATTTTTGAAAATGTGAACGACAACCTCTTTCTTTTTCTCTTCTCTTATTTTTTATTTTAAAAGAGACTTATTAAAAATATAAATAAACAAGTCTAGGTCCGCACCAATATCTCCTGTATAGCTCTATTGAATTAAACCAGAAGTAAGAAAAATGAAAATGGTGCGTCAAAAACTTTAAACACTCGATAAGTGATGTAAATGATGTAATTTGGGTACAAAAACGATTTTCCTAGAAAGGACTAAAACATATTGTGTAATTTGACACGAGCTTCGATTTGATATATTATAATAGTGGTTTCGATACCCGAGTCAAAAGATATCTCCGTTGAAAGTTGTAACTCATATTTACCAAATGTTTTGTTGTTTTTGAAAATGTGAACAACATCCTCTTTCATTTTCTCTTCTCCTATTTTTTTTTGAAGAATAGAGACTTATTGGAAATATAAATCAACAACCCTAGGTCGGCACCAATATCTCATGTATAGCTCTATCGAATTAAACCAGAAGTAAGAAAAATGAAAATGGTGCGTCAAAAACTTTAAACACTCGGTAAGTAATGAAAATGATGTAATTTGTGTACAAAAACGATTTTCTTGGGCGGCACCAAATATATTGTGTAATTTGATATGAGCTTCAATTTGATATATTAAAATAATGGTTTTGATACCCGAGTCAAAAGATATCTCCGTTGAAAGTTGTAACTCATATTTACCAAATCTTTTGTTATTTTTGAAAATGTGAACGACAACCTCTTTCTTTTTCTCTTCTCTTATTTTTTATTTTAAAAGAGACTTATTAAAAATATAAATAAACAAGTCTAGGTCCGCACCAATATCTCCTGTATAGCTCTATTGAATTAAACCAGAAGTAAGAGAAATGAAAATGGTGCGTCAAAAACTTTAAACACTCGATAAGTGATGTAAACGATGTAATTTGGGTACAAAAACGATTTTCCTGGGAGGGACTAAAACATATTGTGTAATTTGATACGAGCTTCGATTTGATATATTATAATAGTGGTTTCGATACCCGAGTCAAAATATATCTCCATTGAAAGTTGTAACTTATATTTACCAAAGTTTTTGTTAGTATTGAAAATTGTGAACGACATCCTCTTTCTTTTTCTCTTCTCCTATTTTTTTTTGACGAAAAGAGGCTTATTGGAAATATAAATAAACAACCATAAGTCGGCACCAATATATCCTTTATAGCTCTATTGAATTAAACCAGATGTAAGAAAAATGTAAATGGTGCGTCAAAAACTTTAAACACTCGGTAAGTGATGTAAACGACGTAATTTGGGTACAAAAACGATTTTCCTGGGCGGGGCCAATATATATTGTGTAATTTGATACCAACTTCAATTTGATATATTATAATAGTGGTTTCGATATCCGTGTCAAAAGATATTTCCATTGAAAGTTCTAACTCATATTTACCAAATCTTTTGTTATTTTTTAAAATGTGAACGACATCCTCTTTCTTTTTCTCTTCTTTTATTTTTTTTTTGAAGAAAAGAGCTTCTTGGAAATATAAATAAACAACCCTAGGTCGGCACCATTATCTCCTCTATAGCTCTATTGAATTAAACCGGAAGTAAGAAAAATGAAAACGGTGCGTCAAAAACTTTAAACACTCGTTAAGTGATGTAAACGATGTAATTTGGGTACAAAACGATTTTCCTAGATGGGACCAAAACATATTGTGTAATTTGATACGAGCTTCGATTTGATATATTATAATAGTGGTTTCGATACCCGAGTCAAAAGATATATCCGTTGAAAGTTGTAACTCATATTTACCAAATGTTTTGTTGTTTTTGAAAATGTGAACAACATTCTCTTTCATTTTCTCTTCTCCTATATTTTTTTGAAGAATAGAGACTTATTGGAAATATAAATCAACAACCCTAGGTCGGCACCAGTGTCTCATGTATAGCTCTATTGAATTAAACCAGAAGTAAGAAAAATGAAAATGGTGCGTCAAAAACTTTAAACACTCGGTAAGTAATGAAAATGATGTAATTTGTGTACAAAAACGATTTTCTTGGGCGGCACCAAATATATTGTGTAATTTAATATGAGCTTCAATTTGATATATTAAAATAATGGTTTTGATACCCGAGTCAAAAGATATCTCCGTTGAAAGTTGTAACTCATATTTACCAAATCTTTTGTTATTTTTGAAAATGTGAACGACAACCTCTTTCTTTTTCTCTTCTCTTATTTTTTATTTTAAAAGAGACTTATTAAAAATATAAATAAACAAGTCTAGGTCCGCACCAATATCTCCTGTATAGCTCTATTGAATTAAACCAGAAGTAAGAAAAATGAAAATGGTGCGTCAAAAACTTTAAACACTCGATAAGTGATGTAAATGATGTAATTTGGGTACAAAAACGATTTTCCTAGAAGGGACTAAAACATATTGTGTAATTTGATACGAGCTTCGATTTGATATATTATAATAGTGGTTTCGATACCCGAGTCAAAATATATCTCCATTGAAAGTTGTAACTTATATTTACCAAAGTTTTTGTTAGTATTGAAAATTGTGAACGACATCCTCTTTCTTTTTCTCTTCTCCTATTTTTTTTTTACGAAAAGAGGCTTATTGGAAATATAAATAAACAACCCTAAGTCGGCACCAATATATCCTTTATAGCTCTATTGAATTAAACCAGATGTAAGAAAAATGTAAATGGTGCGTCAAAAACTTTAAACACTCGGTAAGTGATGTAAACGACGTAATTTGGGTACAAAAACGATTTTCCTGGGCGGGGCCAATATATATTGTGTAATTTGATACCAACTTCAATTTGATATATTATAATAGTGGTTTCGATATCCGTGTCAAAAGATATTTCCATTGAAAGTTCTAACTCATATTTACCAAATCTTTTGTTATTTTTTAAAATGTGAACGACATCCTCTTTCTTTTTCTCTTCTCTTATTTTTTTTTGAAGAAAAGAGCTTATTGGAAATATAAATAAACAACCCTAGGTCGGCACCATTATCTCCTCTATAGCTCTATTTAATTAAACCAGAAGTATGAAAAATGAAAACGGTGCGTCAAAAACTTTAAACACTCGTTAAGTGATGTAAACGATGTAATTTGGGTACAAAAACGATTTTCCTGGGCGGGAGCAAAACATATTGTGTAATTTGATACGAGCTTCGATTTGATATATTATAATAGTGGTTTCGATACCCGAGTCAAAAGATATCTCCGTTGAAAGTTGTAACTTATATTTAATAAATTTTTTGTTGTTTTTGAAAATGTAAACGACATCCTCTTTCTTTTTCTCTTCTCCTATTTTTTTTTTTGAAGAAAAGAGACTTATTGGAAATATAAATAAACAACCCTAGGTCGGCACCATTATCTCCTGTATAGCTCTATTGAATTAAACCAGAAGTAAGAAAAATGAAAATGGTGCGTCAAAAACTTTAAACACTCGGTAAGTAATGAAAATGATGTAATTTGTGTACAAAAACGATTTTCTTGGGCGGTACCAAATATATTGTGTAATTTGATATATTAAAATAATGGTTTTGATACCCGAGTCCAAAGATATCTCCGTTGAAAGTTGTAACTCATATTTACCAAATCTTTTGTTATTTTTGAAAATGTGAACGACAACCTCTTTCTTTTTCTCTTCTCTTATTTTTTATTTTAAAAGAGACTTATTAAAAATATAAATAAACAAGTCTAGGTCCGCACCAATATCTCCTGTATAGCTCTATTGAATTAAACCAGAAGTAAGAAAAATGAAAATGGTGCGTCAAAAACTTTAAACACTCGATAAGTGATGTAAATGATGTAATTTGGGTACAAAAACGATTTTCCTAGAAGGGACTAAAACATATTGTGTAATTTGATACGAGCTTCGATTTGATATATTATAATAGTGGTTTCGATACCCGAGTCAAAATATATCTCCATTGAAAGTTGTAACTTATATTTACCAAAGTTTTTGTTAGTATTGAAAATTGTGAACGACATCCTCTTTCTTTTTCTCTTCTCCTATTTTTTTTTTGACGAAAAGAGGCTTATTGGAAATATAAATAAACAACCCTAAGTCGGCACCAATATATCCTTTATAGCTCTATTGAATTAAACCAGATGTAAGAAAAATGTAAATGGTGCGTCAAAAACTTTAAACACTCGGTAAGTGATGTAAACGACGTAATTTGGGTACAAAAACGATTTTCCTGGGCGGGGCCAATATATATTGTGTAATTTGATACCAACTTCAATTTGATATATTATAATAGTGGTTTCGATATCCGTGTCAAAAGATATTTCCATTGAAAGTTCTAACTCATATTTACCAAATCTTTTGTTATTTTTTAAAATGTGAACGACATCCTCTTTCTTTTTCTCTTCTCTTATTTTTTTTGAAGAAAAGAGCTTATTGGAAATATAAATAAACAACCCTAGGTCGGCACCATTATCTCCTCTATAGCTCTATTTAATTAAACCAGAAGTATGAAAAATGAAAACGGTGCGTCAAAAACTTTAAACACTCGTTAAGTGATGTAAACGATGTAATTTGGGTACAAAAACGATTTTCTTGGGCGGGAGCAAAACATATTGTGTAATTTGATACGAGCTTCGATTTGATATATTATAATAGTGGTTTCGATACCCGAGTCAAAAGATATCTCCGTTGAAAGTTGTAACTTATATTTAATAAATTTTTTGTTGTTTTTGAAAATGTAAACAACATCCTCTTTCTTTTTCTCTTCTCCTATTTTTTTTTTGAAGAAAAGAGACTTATTGGAAATATAAATAAACAACCCTAGGTCGGCACCATTATCTCCTGTATAGCTCTATTGAATTAAACCAGAAGTAAGAAAAATGAAAATTGTGCGTCAAAAACTTTAAACACTCGATAAGTAATATAAACGATATAATTTGGGTACAAAAATGATTTTCCTGGTCGGGACCAAAACATATTGTGTAATTTGATACGAGCTTCGATTTGATATATTATAATAGTTGTTTCGATACCCGAGTCAAAAGATATCTCCGTTGAAAGTTGTAACTTATATTTACCAAATATTTTGTTGTTTTTGAAAATGTGAACGACATCTTCTTTCTTTTTCTCTTCTCTTATTTTTTTTGGAAGAATAGAGACTTTTTGGAAATATAAATCAACAACCCTAGGTCCGCACCAATATCTCTTGTATAGCTCTATTGAATTAAACCAGAAATAAGAAAAATGAAAATGGTGCGTCAATAACTTTAAACACTCGATAAGTAATATAAACGATATAATTTGGGTACAAAAACGATTTTCCTGGGTTAGACCAAAACTTATTGTGTAATTTGATACGAGCTTCGATTTGATATATTATAATAGTTGTTTCGATACCCGAGTCAAAAGATATCTCCGTTGAAAGTTGTAACTTATATTTACCAAATATTTTGTTGTTTTTGAAAATGTGAACGATATCCTCTTTCTTTTTCTCTTCTGCTATTTTTTTTTGAAGAAAAGAAACTTATTGGAAATATAAATAAACAACCCTAGGTCGGCACCAATATCTCCTATATTGCTCTATTGAATTAAACCAGAAATAAGAAAAATGAAAATG
This sequence comes from Hippophae tibetana, assembly GCA_037013495.1. Lineage (NCBI taxonomy): Eukaryota > Viridiplantae > Streptophyta > Magnoliopsida > Rosales > Elaeagnaceae > Hippophae > Hippophae tibetana. Next base: position 2,418,686 of record JAZDXN010000026.1, on the reverse strand, counting down.
GTGCATCAAAAACTTTAAACACTCGGTAAGTGATGTAAACGATGTAATTTGTGTACAAAAATGATTTTCTTGGGCGGCACCAAATATATTGTGTAATTTGATATGAGCTTCAATTTGATATATTATAAAAGTGGTTTCGATACCCGAGTTAAAAGATATCTCCGTTGAAAGTTGTAACTCATATTTACCAAATGTTTTGTTGTTTTTGAAAATGTGAACGACATCCACTTTCTTTTTCACTTCTCTTATTTTTTTTGAAGAATAGAGACTTATTGGAAATATAAATAAACAAACGTAGGTCCGCACCAATATCTCATGTATAGCTCTATTGAATTAAACCAGAAGTAAGAAAAATGAAAATGGTTCGTCAAAAACTTTAAACACTCGGTAAGTGATGTAAACGATGTAATTTGTGTACAAAAACGATTTTCTTGGGCGGCACCAAATATATTGTGTAATTTGATATGAGCTTCAATTTGATATATTATAATAGTGGTTTTGAATCCCGAGTCAAAAGATATCTCCGTTGAAAGTTGTAACTCATATTTACCAAATCTTTTGTTATTTTTGAAAATGTGAACGACAACCTCTTTCTTTTTCTCTTCTCTTCTCTTATTTTTTATTTTAAAGAAAAGAGACTTATTAAAAATATAAATAAACAACTCAAGGTCCGCACCAATATCTCCTGTATAGTTCTATTGAATTAAACCAGAAGTAAGAAAAATTGAAATGGTGCGTCAAAAACTTTAAACACACGTTAAGTGATGTAAACGATGTAATTTGGGTACAAAAACGATTTTCTTGGGCGGGACCAAAATATATTGTGTAATTTGATATGAGCTTCGATTTGGTATATTGTAATAGTGGTTTCGATACCCGAGTCAAAAGATATCTCCGTTGAAAGTTGTAACTTATATTTACCAAATGTTTTGTTGTTTTTGAAATTGTGAACGACATCTTCTTTCTTTTTCTCTTCTCTTATTTTTTTTTGAAGCAAACAGAGTTATTGGAAATATAAATAAACAAAGCTAGGTCCGCACCAATATCTCCTGTATAGCTCTATTGAATTAAACCAGAAGTAAGAAAAATGATAACGGTGCGTCAAAAACTTTAAACACTCGTTAAGTGATGTAAACGATGTAATTTGGGTACAAAAACGATTTTCCTTGACGGGACCAAAACATATTGTGTAATTTGATAGGAGGTGCGATTTGATATATTATAATAGTGGTTTCGATACCCGAGTCAAAAGATATCTCCGTTGAAAGTTATAACTTATATTTACCAAATGTTTTGTTGTTTTTGAAATTGTGAACGACATCTTCTTTCTTTTTCTCTTCTCTTATTTTTTTTGAAGCAAACAGAGTTATTGGAAATATAAATAATCAAAGCTAGGTCTGCACCAATATCTTCTGTATAGCTCTATTGAATTAAACCAGAAGTAAGAAAAATGAAAATGGTGCGTCAAAAACTTTAAACACTCGTTAAGTGATGTAAACGATGTAATTTGGGTACAAAACGATTTTCTTGGGCGGGACCAAAATATATTGTGTAATTTGATATGAGCTTCGATTTGGTATATTATAATAGTGGTTTTGAATCCCGAGTCAAAAGATATCTCCGTTGAAAGTTGTAACTCATATTTACCAAATCTTTTGTTATTTTTGAAAATGTGAACGACAACCTCTTTCTTTTTCTCTTCTCTTCTCTTATATTTTTTTTGAAGAAAACATAGTTATTGGAAATATAAATAAACAAAGCTAGGTCCGCACCAATATCTCCTGTATAGCTCTATTGAAATAAACCAGAAGTAAGAAAAATGAAAATGGTGCGTCAAAAACTTTAAACACACGTTAAGTGATGTAAACGATGTAATTTGGGTACAAAAACGATTTTCCTGGGCGGGACCAAAACATATTGTGTAATTTGATACGAGCTTCGATTTGATATATTATAATAGTGGTTTCGATAGCCGAGTCAAAAGATATCTCCGTTGAAAGTGGTAACTCATATTTACCAAATGTTTTGTTGTTTTTGAAAATGTGAACGACATCCTCTTTCTTTTTCTATTCTCTTATTTTTTTTTGAAGAATAGAGACTTATTGGAAATATAAATCAACAACCCTAGGTGGGCACCAATATCTCCTGTATAGCTCTATTGAATTAAAGTAGAAGTAAGAAAAATGAAAATGGTGCGTCAAAAATTTTAAACACTCGTTAAGTGATGTAAACGATGTAATTTGGGTACAAAACGATTTTCTTGGGCGGGACCAAAATATATTGTGTAATTTGATATGAGCTTCGATTTGGTATATTGTAATAGTGGTTTCGATACCCGAGTCCAATGATATCTCCGTTGAAAGTTGTAACTTATATTTACCAAATGTTTTGTTGTTTTTGAAATTGTGAACGACATCTTCTTTCTTTTTCTCTTCTCTTATTTTTTTTTGAAGCAAACAGAGTTATTGGAAATATAAATAAACAAAGGTAGGTCCGCACCAATATCTCCTGTATAGCTCAATTGAATTAAACCAGAAGTAAGAAAAATGAAAACGGTGCGTCAAAAACTATAAACACTTGGTAAGTGATGTAAACGATCTAAGTTGGGTACAAAAACGATTTTCCTGGGCGGGACCAAAATATATTTCGTAATTTGATACGAGCTTCAATTTGATATATTATAATAGTGGTTTCGATACCCGAGTCAAAAGATATCTCCGTTGAAAGTCGTAACACATATTTACCAAATGTTTTGGTGTTTTTGAAATTGTGAACGACATCCTCTTTCTTTTTCTCTTCTCTTAATTTTTTTTTGAAGAATAGAGACTTATGGGAAATATAAATCAACAACCCTAGGTCGGAAGCAATATCTCCTGTATAGCTCTATTGAATTAAACCAGAAGTAAGAAAAATGAAAATGGTGCGTCAAAAACTTTAAACACTCGTTAAGTGATGTAAACGATGTAATTTGGGTACAAAACGATTTTCTTGGGCGGGACCATAATATATTGTGTAATTTGATATGAGCTTCGATTTGGTATATTATAATAGTGGTTTCGATACCCGAGTCAAAAGATATCTCCATCGAAAGTTGTAACTTATATTTACCAAATGTTTTGTTGTTTTTGAAATTGTGAACGACATCTTCTTTCTTTTTCTCTTCTCTTATTTTTTTTTGAAGCAAACAGAGTTATTGGAAATATAAATAAACAAAGCTAGCTCTGCACCAATATCTCTTGTATAGCTCTATTGAATTAAACCAGAAGTAAGAAAAATGAAAACGGTGCGTCAAAAACTTTAAACACTCGTTAAGTGATGTAAACGATGTAATTTGGGTACAAAACGATTTTCCTGGACGGGACCAAAACATATTGTGTAATTTGATACGAGCTTCGATTTGATATATTATAATAGTGGTTTCGATACCCGAGTCAAAAGATATCTCCGTTGAAAGTTGTAACTCATATTTACCAAATGTTTTGTTGTTTTTGAAAATGTGAACAACATTCTCTTTCATTTTCTCTTCTCCTATATTTTTTTGAAGAATAGAGACTTATTGGAAATATAAATCAACAACCCTAGGTCGGCACCAATATCTCATGTATAGCTCTATTGAATTAAACCAGAAGTAAGAAAAATGAAAATGGTGCGTCAAAAACTTTAAACACTCGGTAAGTAATGTAAATGATGTAATTTGTGTACAAAAACGATTTTCTTGGGCGGCACCAAATATATTGTGTAATTTAATATGAGCTTCAATTTGATATATTAAAATAATGGTTTTGATACCCGAGTCAAAAGATATCTCCGTTGAAAGTTGTAACTCATATTTAACAAATCTTTTGTTATTTTTTAAAATGTGAACGACAACCTCTTTCTTTTTCTCTTCTCTTATTTTTTATTTTAAAAGAGACTTATTAAAAATATAAATAAACAAGTCTAGGTCCGCACCAATATCTCCTGTATAGCTCTATTGAATTAAACCAGAAGTAAGAGAAATGAAAATGGTGCGTCAAAAACTTTAAACACTCGATAAGTGATGTAAACGATGTAATTTGGGTACAAAAACGATTTTCCTGGGAGGGACTAAAACATATTGTGTAATTTGATACGAGCTTCGATTTGATATATTATAATAGTGGTTTCGATACCCGAGTCAAAATATATCTCCGTTGAAAGTTGTAACTTATATTTACTAAAGTTTTTGTTGGTTTTGAAAATTGTGAACGACATCCTCTTTCTTTTTCTCTTCTCCTCTTTTTTTTTGAAGAAAAGAGGCTTATTGGAAATATAAATAAACATCCCTAAGTCGGCACCAATATCTCCTTTATAGCTCTATTGAATTAAACCAGAAGTAAGAAAAATGAAAATGGTGCGTCAAAAACTTTAAACACTCGGTAAGTGATGTAAACGACGTAATTTGGGTACAAAAACGATTTTCCTGGGCGGGGCCAATATATATTGTGTAATTTGAAACCAACTTCAATTTGATATATTATAATACTGGTTTCGATACCCGTGTCAAAAGATATCTCCATTGAAAGTTGTAACTCATATTTACCAATTGTTTTGTTGTTTTTGAAAATGTGAACGACATCCTATTTCTTTTTCTCTTCTCTTATTTTTTTTGAAGAATAGAGACTTATTGGAAATATAAATCAACAACCCTAGGTCGGCACGAATATCTCCTGTATAGCTCTATTGAATTAAACCGGAAGTAAGAAAAATGAAAACGGTGCGTCAAAAACTTTAAACACTCGTTAAGTGATGTAAACGATGTAATTTGGGTACAAAACGATTTTCCTAGACGGGACCAAAACATATTGTGTAATTTGATACGAGCTTCGATTTGATATATTATAATAGTGGTTTCGATACCCGAGTCAAAAGATATATCCGTTGAAAGTTGTAACTCATATTTACCAAATGTTTTGTTGTTTTTGAAAATGTGAACAACATCCTCTTTCATTTTCTCTTCTCCTATTTTTTTTTGAAGAATAGAGACTTATTGGAAATATAAATCAACAACCCTAGGTCGGCACCAGTGTCTCATGTATAGCTCTATTGAATTAAACCAGAAGTAAGAAAAATGAAAATGGTGCGTCAAAAACTTTAAACACTCGGTAAGTAATGAAAATGATGTAATTTGTGTACAAAAACGATTTTCTTGGGCGGCACCAAATATATTGTGTAATTTAATATGAGCTTCAATTTGATATATTAAAATAATGGTTTTGATACCCGAGTCAAAAGATATCTCCGTTGAAAGTTGTAACTCATATTTACCAAATCTTTTGTTATTTTTGAAAATGTGAACGACAACCTCTTTCTTTTTCTCTTCTCTTATTTTTTATTTTAAAAGAGACTTATTAAAAATATAAATAAACAAGTCTAGGTCCGCACCAATATCTCCTGTATAGCTCTATTGAATTAAACCAGAAGTAAGAAATATGAAAATGGTGCGTCAAAAACTTTAAACACTCGATAAGTGATGTAAATGATGTAATTTGGGTACAAAAACGATTTTCCTAGAAGGGACTAAAACATATTGTGTAATTTGATACGAGCTTCGATTTGATATATTATAATAGTGGTTTCGATACCCGAGTCAAAATATATCTCCATTGAAAGTTGTAACTTATATTTACCAAAGTTTTTGTTAGTATTGAAAATTGTGAACGACATCCTCTTTCTTTTTCTCTTCTCCTATTTTTTTTTGAAGAAAAGAGGCTTATTGGAAATATAAATAAACAACCCTAAGTCGGCACCAATATCTCCTTTATAGCTCTATTGAATTAAACCAGATGTAAGAAAAATGAAAATGGTGCGTCAAAAACTTTAAACACTCGGTAAGTGATGTAAACGACGTAATTTGGGTACAAAAACGATTTTCCTGGGCGGGGCCAATATATATTGTGTAATTTGATACCAACTTCAATTTGATATATTATAATACTGGTTTCGATACCCGTGTCAAAAGATATCTCCATTGAAAGTTGTAACTCATATTTACCAATTGTTTTGTTGTTTTTGAAAATGTGAACGACATCCTATTTCTTTTTCTCTTCTCTTATTTTTTTTTGAAGAATAGAGACTTATTGGAAATATAAATCAACAACCCTAGGTCGGCACGAATATCTCCTGTATAGCTCTATTGAATTAAACCGGAAGTAAGAAAAATGAAAACGGTGCGTCAAAAACTTTAAACACTCGTTAAGTGATGTAAACGATGTAATTTGGGTACAAAACGATTTTCCTAGACGGGACCAAAACATATTGTGTAATTTGATACGAGCTTCGATTTGATATATTATAATAGTGGTTTCGATACCCGAGTCAAAAGATATATCCGTTGAAAGTTGTAACTCATATTTACCAAATGTTTTGTTGTTTTTGAAAATGTGAACAACATTCTCTTTCATTTTCTCTTCTCCTATATTTTTTTGAAGAATAGAGACTTATTGGAAATATAAATCAACAACCCTAGGTCGGCACCAGTGTCTCATGTATAGCTCTATTGAATTAAACCAGAAGTAAGAAAAATGAAAATGGTGCGTCAAAAACTTTAAACACTCGGTAAGTAATGAAAATGATGTAATTTGTGTACAAAAACGATTTTCTTGGGCGGCACCAAATATATTGTGTAATTTAATATGAGCTTCAATTTGATATATTAAAATAATGGTTTTGATACCCGAGTCAAAAGATATCTCCGTTGAAAGTTGTAACTCATATTTACCAAATCTTTTGTTATTTTTGAAAATGTGAACGACAACCTCTTTCTTTTTCTCTTCTCTTATTTTTTATTTTAAAAGAGACTTATTAAAAATATAAATAAACAAGTCTAGGTCCGCACCAATATCTCCTGTATAGCTCTATTGAATTAAACCAGAAGTAAGAAATATGAAAATGGTGCGTCAAAAACTTTAAACACTCGATAAGTGATGTAAATGATGTAATTTGGGTACAAAAACGATTTTCCTAGAAGGGACTAAAACATATTGTGTAATTTGATACGAGCTTCGATTTGATATATTATAATAGTGGTTTCGATACCCGAGTCAAAATATATCTCCGTTGAAAGTTGTAACTTATATTTACCAAAGTTTTTATTGTTTTTGAAAATTGTGAACGACATCCTCTTTCTTTTTCTCTTCACCTATTTTTTTTTTGAAGAAAAGAGGCTTATTGGAAATATAAATAAACAACCCTAAATCGGCACCAATATCTCCTTTATAGCTCTATTGAATTAAACTAGAAGTAAGAAAAATGAAAATGGTGCGTCAAAAACTTTAAACACTCGGTAAGTGATGTAAACGACATAATTTAGGTACAAAAACGATTTTCCTGGGCGGGGCCAATATATATTGTGTAATTTGATACCAACTTCAATTTGATATATTATAATAGTGGTTTCGATACCCGTGTCAAAAGATATCTCCATTGAAAGTTGTAACTCATATTTACCAAATGTTTTGTTGTTTTTGAAAATGTGAAGGACATCCTCTTTCTTTTTCTCTTCTCTTATTTTTTTTGAAGAATAGAGACTTATTGGAAATATAAATCAACAACCCTAGGTCGGCACCAATATCTCCTGTATAGCTCTATTGAATTAAACCAGAAGTAAGAAAAATGAAAATAGTGCGTCAAAAACTTTAAACACACGATAAGTTATATAAACGATATAATTTGGGTACAAATACGATTTTCCTGAGAGGGACCAAAACTTACTGTGTAATTTGATACGAGCTTCGATTTGATATATTATAATACTGGTTTCGATACCCGTGTCAAAAGATATCTCCATTGAAAGTTGTAACTCATATTTACCAATTGTTTTGTTGTTTTTGAAAATGTGAACGACATCCTATTTCTTTTTCTCTTCTCTTATTTTTTTTGAAGAATAGAGACTTATTGGAAATATAAATCAACAACCCTAGGTCGGCACGAATATCTCCTGTATAGCTCTATTGAATTAAACCGGAAGTAAGAAAAATGAAAACGGTGCGTCAAAAACTTTAAACACTCGTTAAGTGATGTAAACGATTTAATTTGGGTACAAAACGATTTTCCTAGATGGGACCAAAACATATTGTGTAATTTGATACGAGCTTAGATTTGATATATTATAATAGTGGTTTCGATACCCGAGTCAAAAGATATATCCGTTGAAAGTTGTAACTCATATTTACCAAATGTTTTGTTGTTTTTGAAAATGTGAACAACATCCTCTTTCATTTTCTCTTCTCCTATTTTTTTTTGAAGAATAGAGACTTATTGGAAATATAAATCAACAACCCTAGGTCGGCACCAGTGTCTCATGTATAGCTCTATTGAATTAAACCAGAAGTAAGAAAAATGAAAATGGTGCGTCAAAAACTTTAAACACTCGGTAAGTAATAAAAATGATGTAATTTGTGTACAAAAACGATTTTCTTGGGCGGCACCAAATATATTGTGTAATTTAATATGAGCATCAATTTGATATATTAAAATAATGGTTTTGATACCCGAGTCAAAAGATATCTCCGTTGAAAGTTGTAACTCATATTTACCAAATCTTTTGTTATTTTTGAAAATGTGAACGACAACCTCTTTCTTTTTCTCTTCTCTTATTTTTTATTTTAAAAGAGACTTATTAAAAATATAAATAAACAAGTCTAGGTCCGCACCAATATCTCCTGTATAGCTCTATTGAATTAAACCAGAAGTAAGAAATATGAAAATGGTGCGTCAAAAACTTTAAACACTCGATAAGTGATGCAAATGATGTAATTTGGGTACAAAAACGATTTTCCTAGAAGGGACTAAAACATATTGTGTAATTTGATACGAGCTTCGATTTGATATATTATAATAGTGGTTTCGATACCCGAGTCAAAATATATCTCCATTGAAAGTTGTAACTTATATTTACCAAAGTTTTTTTTAGTATTGAAAATTGTGAACAACATCCTCTTTCTTTTTCTCTTCTCCTATTTTTTTTTGAAGAAAAGAGGCTTATTGGAAATATAAATAAACAACCCTAAGTCGGCACCAATATCTCCTTTATAGCTCTATTGAATTAAACCAGAAGTATGAAAAATGAAAACGGTGCGTGAAAAACTTTAAACACTCGTTAAGTGATGTAAACGATGTAATTTGGGTACAAAAACGATTTTCCTGGGCGGGAGGAAAACATATTGTGTAATTTGATACGAGCTTCGATTTGATATATTATAATAGTGGTTTCGATATCCGAGTCAAAATATATCTCCGTTGAAAGTTGTAACTTATATTTAATAAATTTTTTGTTGTTTTTGAAAATGTAAACGACATCCTCTTTCTTTTTCTCTTCTCCTATTTTTTTTTGGAAGAAAAGAGACTTATTGGAAATATAAATAAACAACCCTAGGTCGGCACCATTATCTCCTGTATAGCTCTATTGAATTAAACCAGAAGTAAGAAGAATGAAAATGGTGCCTCAAAAACTTTAAACACTCGATAAGTAATATAAACGATATAATTTGGGTACAAAAATGATTTTCCTGGTCGGGACCAAAACATATTGTGTAATTTGATACGAGCTTCGATTTGATATATTATAATAGTTGTTTCGATACCCGAGTCAAAAGATATCTCCGTTGAAAGTTGTAACTTATATTTACCAAATATTTTGTTGTTTTTGAAAATGTGAACGACATCCTCTTTCTTTTTTTCTTCTGCTATTTTTTTTTGAAGAAAAGAAACTTATTGGAAATATAAATAAACAACCCTAGGTCGGCACCAATATCTCCTGTATTGCTCTATTGAATTAAACCAGAAATAAGAAAAATGAAAATGGTGCATCAAAAACTTTAAACACTCGGTAAGTGATGTAAACGATGTAATTTGTGTACAAAAACGATTTTCTTGGGCGGCACCAAATATATTGTGTAATTTGATATGAGCTTCAATTTGATATATTATAATAGTGGTTTCGATAGTCGAGTTAAAAGAAATCTCCGTTGAAACTTGTAACTCATATTTACCAAATCTTTTGTTATTTTTGAAAATTTGAACGACATCCTCTTTCTTTTTCTCTTCTCTTATTTTTTTTTGAAGAATAGAGACTTATTGGAAATATAAATCAACAACCCTAGGTCGGCACCAATATCTCCTGTATTGCTCTATTGAATTCAACCAGAAATAAGAAAAATGAAAATGGTGCGTCAAAAACTTTAAACACTCGATAAGTGATGTAAACGATGTAATTTGGGTACATAAACGATTTTCCTGGTCGGGACCAAAGCATATTGTGTAATTTGATATGAGCTTTGATTTGATATATTATAATAGTGGTTTCGATATCCGAGTCAAAAGATATCTTCGTTGAAAGTTGTAACTTATATTTACCAAATTTTTTGTTGTTTTTGAAAATGTGAACGACATCCTCTTTCTTTTTCTCTTCTCTTATTTTTTTGGAAGAATAGAGACTTATTGGAAAAATAATTTAACAACCCTAGGTCGGCACCATTATCTCCTTTATAGCTCTATAGAATTAAACCAGAAGTAAGAAAAATGAAAATGGTGCGTCAAAAACTTTAAAAACTCGGTAAGTGATGTAAACGATATAATTTGGGTACAAAAATGATTTTCCAGGTCGGGACCAAAACATATTGTGTAATTTGATACGAGCTTCGATTTGTTATATTATAATAGTGGTTTCGATACCCGTGTCAAAAGATATCTCCATTGAAATTTGTAACTCATATTTACCAAATGTTTTGTTGTTTTTGAAAATGTGAACGACATCCTCTTTCTTTTTCCCTTCTCTTATTTTTTTGGAAGAATAGAGACTTATTGGAAATATAAATCAACAACCCTAGGTCGGCACCAATATCTCCTGTATAGCTCTATTGAATTAAACCAGAAGTAAGAAAAATGAAAATAGTGCGTCAAAAACTTTAAACACATGATAAGTTATATAAACGATATAATTTGGGTACAAATACGATTTTCCTGAGAGGGACCAAAACTTACTGTGTAATTTGATACGAGCTTCGATTTGATATATTATAATAGTGGTTTCGATACCCGAGTCAAAAGATATCTCCGTTGAAAGTTGTAACTTATATTTACCAAATCTTTTGTTATTTTTGAAAATGTGAACGACATTCTCTTTCTTTTTCTCTGCTCTTATTTTTTTTTTGAAGAATAGAGACTTATTGGAAATATAAATCAACAACCCTAGGTCGGCACCAATATCTTCTGTATAGCTCTATTGAATTAAACCAGAAGTAAGAAGAATGAAAATGGTGCGTCAAAAACTTTAAATACTCGATAAGTGATGTAAACGATGTAATTTGGGTACAAAAACGATTTTCCTGGTCGGGACCAAAACATATTGTGTAATTTGATACGAGCTTCGATTTGATATATTATAATAGTGGTTTCGATACCCGAGTCAAAAGATATCTCCGTTGAAAGTTGTAACTTATATTTACCAAATTTTTTGTTGTTTTTGAAAATGTGAACGACATCCTATTTCTTTTTCTCTTCTCTTATTTTTTTTTGAAGAATATAGACTTATTGGAAATATAAGTCAACAAACCCTAGGTCGGCACTAATATCTCCTGTATAGTTCTATTGAATTAAACCAAAAGTAAGAAGAAGGAAAATGGTGCGTCAAAAACATTAAACATTCGATAAGTGATGTAAACAATGTAATTTTGGTACAAAAACGATTTTCCTGGTCGGGACCAAAACATATTGTGTAATTTGATACGAGCTTCGATTTGATATATTATAATAGTGGTTTCGATACTTGAGTCAAAAGATATCTCTGTTGAAAGTTGTAACTCATATTTACCAAATGTTTTGTTGTTTTTGAAAATGTGAACGACATCCTCTTTCTTTTTCTCTTCTCCTATTTTTTTTTTGAAGAAAAGAGACTTATTGGAAATATAAATTATCAACCCTAGGTCGGCACCAATATCTCCTTTATAGCTCTATTGAATTAAACCAGAAGTAAGGAAAATGAAAATGGTGCGTCAAAAACTTTAAAAATTCGGTAAGTGATGTAAACAATATAATTTGGGTACAAAAATGATTTTCCTGGTCGGGACCAAAACATATTGTGTAATTTGATACGAGCTTCGATTTGATATATTATAATAGTGGTTTTGATACCCGTGTCAAAAGATATCTCTATTGAAAGTTGTAACTCATATTTACCAAATGTTTTGTTGTTTTTGACAATGTGAACGACATCCACTTTCATTTTCTCTTCTCTTATTTTTTTGAAAGAATAGAGACTTATTGGAAATATAAATCAACAACCCTAGGTCGGCACCAATATCTCGTGTATAGCTCTATGGAATTAAACCAAAAGTAAGAAAAAGGAAAATGGTGCGTCAAAAACATTAAACACTCGATAAGTGATGTAAACGATGTAATTTGTGTAGAAAAACGATTTTATTGGGCGGGACCAAAAAATATTGTGTAATTTGATACGAGCTTCAATTTGATATATTATAATAGTGGTTTCGATACCCGAGTCAAAAGATATCTCCGTTGAAAGTTGTAACTTATATTTACCAAATCTTTTTTTGTTTTTGAAAATGTGAACGACATGCTCTTTCTTTTTCTCTTCTCCTATTTTTTTTTTGAAGAAAAGTGACTTATTGGAAATATAAATAAACAACCCTAGGTCGGAACCATTATCTCCTGTATAGCTATATTGAATAAAACCAGAAGTAAGAAAAATGAAAATGGTGCGTCAAAAACTTTAAACACTCGATAAGTGATGTAAACGATGTAATTTGGGTACAAAAACGATTTTCCTGGTCGGGACCAAAACATATTGTGTAATTTGATACGAGCTTCGATTTGATATTTTATAATAGTGGTTTCGATACCCGAGTCAAAAGATATCTCTGTTGAAAGTTGTAACTCATATTTACCAAATGTTTTGTTGTTTTTGAAAATGTGAACGACATCCTCTTTCTTTTTCTCTTCTCTTATTTTTTTGGAAGAATAGAGACTTATTGGAAATATAAATTAACAACCCTAGGTCGGCACCAATATATCCTTTATAGCTCTATTGAATTAAACCAGAAGTAAGGAAAATGAAAATGGTGCGTCAAAAACATTAAACACTCGGTAAGTGATGTAAACGATGTAATTTGGGTACAAAAACGATTTTCTTGGGCGGGACCAAAATATATTGTGTAATTTGATTCGAGCTTCAATTTGATATATTATAATAGTGGTTTCGATACCCGTGTCAAAAGATATCTCCATTGAAAGTTGTAACTCATATTTACCAAATGTTTTGTTGTTTTTGAAAATGTGAACAACATCCTCTTTATTTTTCTCTTCTCTTATTTTTTTTTGAAGAATAGAGACTTATTAGAAATATATATCAACAACCCTAGGTCGGCACCAATATCTCCTGTATTGCTCTATTGAATTAAAACAGAAATAAGAAAAATGAAAATGGTGCGTCAAAAACTTTAAACACTCGGTAAGTGATGTAAACGATGTAATTTGTGTACAAAAACGATTTTCTTGGGCGGCACCAAATATATTGTGTAATTTGATATGAGCTTCAATTTGATATATTATAATAGTGGTTTCGATAGTCGAGTTAAAAGATATCTCCGTTGAAAGTTGTAACACATATTTACCAAATCTTTTGTTATTTTTGAAAATTTGAACGACATCCTCCTTCTTTTTCTCTTCTCTTATTTTTTTGGAAGAATAGAGATTTATTGGAAAAATAATTTAACAACCCTAGGTCGGCACCATTATCTCCTTTATAGCTCTATAGAATTAAACCAGAAGTAAGAAAAATGAAAATGGTGCGTCAAAAACTTTAAACACTCGATAAGTGATGTAAACGATGTAATTTGTGTACAAAAACGATTTTCTTGGGCGGCACCAAAAAATATTGTTTAATTTGATACGAGCTTCAACTTGATATATTATAATAGTGGTTTGGATACCCGAGTCAAAAGTTATCTCCATTGAAATTTGTAACTCATATTTACCAAATGTTTTGTTGTTTTTGAAAATGTGAACGACATCCTCTTTCTTTTTCTCTTCTCCTATTTTTTTTGAAGAAAAGAGAATTATTGGAAATATAAATTAACAACCCTAGGTCGGCACCAATATCTTCTTTATAGCTCTATTGAATTAAACCAGAAGTAAGGAAAATGAAAATGGTGCGTCAAAAACTTTAAAAACTCGGTAAGTGATGTAAACGATATAATTTGGGTACAAAAATGATTTTCCTGGTTGGGACCAAAACATATTGTGTAATTTGATTCGAGCTTCGATTTTTTATATTATAATAGTGGTTTCGATACCCGTGTCAAAAGATATCTCCATTGAAATTTGTAACTCATATTTACCAAATGTTTTGTTGTTTTTGAAAATGTGAACGACATCCTATTTCTTTTTCCCTTCTCTTATTTTTTTGGAAGAATAGAGACTTATTGGAAATATAAATCAACAACCCTAGGTCGGCACCAATATCTCTTGTATAGCTCTATTTAATTAAACCAGAAGTAAGAAAAATGAAAATAGTGCGTCAAAAACTTTAAACACTCGATAAGTGATATAAACGATGTAATTTGTGTACAAAAACGATTTTCTTGGGCGGCACCAAAAAATATTGTTTAATTTGATACGAGCTTCAACTTGATATATTATAATAGTGGTTTGGATACCCGAGTCAAAACTTATCTCCATTGAAATTTGTAACTCATATTTACCAAATGTTTTGTTGTTTTTGAAAATGTGAACGACATCCTCTTTCTTTTTCTCTTCTCCTATTTTTTTTGAAGAAAAGAGAATTATTGGAAATATAAATTAACAACCCTAGGTCGGCACCAATATCTTCTTTATAGCTCTATTGAATTAAACCAGAAGTAAGGAAAATGAAAATGGTGCGTCAAAAACTTTAAAAACTCGGTAAGTGATGTAAACGATATAATTTGGGTACAAAAATGATTTTCCTGGTTGGGACCAAAACATATTGTGTAATTTGATTCGAGCTTCGATTTTTTATATTATAATAGTGGTTTCGATACCCGTGTCAAAAGATATCTCCATTGAAATTTGTAACTCATATTTACCAAATGTTTTGTTGTTTTTGAAAATGTGAACGACATCCTATTTCTTTTTCCCTTCTCTTATTTTTTTGGAAGAATAGAGACTTATTGGAAATATAAATCAACAACCCTAGGTCGGCACCAATATCTCCTGTATAGCTCTATTGAATTAAACCAGAAGTAAGAAAAATGAAAATAGTGCGTCAAAAACTTTAAACACTCGATAAGTTATATAAACGATATAATTTGGGTACAAATACGATTTTCCTGAGAGGGACCAAAACTTATTGTGTAATTTGATACGAGCTTCGATTTGATATATTATAATAGTGGTT
Source organism: Hippophae tibetana (assembly GCA_037013495.1). Taxonomy (NCBI): domain Eukaryota; kingdom Viridiplantae; phylum Streptophyta; class Magnoliopsida; order Rosales; family Elaeagnaceae; genus Hippophae; species Hippophae tibetana. The sequence continues at coordinate 2,403,274 of JAZDXN010000026.1, read as the reverse complement.
TCGATACCCGAGTCAAAAGATATCTCCGTTGAAAGTTGTAACTTATATTTACCAAATATTTTGTTGTTTTTGAAAATGTGAACGACATCCTCTTTCTCTTTCTCTTCTCCTTTTTTTTTTTTTGAAGAAAAGAGACTTATTGGAAATATAAATAAACAACCCTAGGTCGGCACCAATATCTCCTATATAGCTCTATTGAATTAAACTAGAAGTAAGAAAAATGAAAATGGTGCGTCGAAAACTTTAAACACTCAGTAAGTGATGTAAACGATGTAATTTGTGTACAAAAACGATTTTCTTGGGCGGCACCAAATATAGTGTGTAATTTGATATGAGCTTCAATTTGATATATTATAATAGTGGTTTTGATATCCGAGTTACAAGATATCTACGTTGAAAGTTGTAACTCATATTTACCAAATCTTTTGTTATTTTTGAAAATGTGAACGACATTCTCTTTCTTTTTCTCTTCTCTTATTTTTTTTTTGAAGAATAGAGACTTATTGGAAATATAAATCAACAACCCTAGGTCGGCACCAATATCTTCTGTATAGCTCTATTGAATTAAACCAGAAGTAAGAAGAATGAAAATGGTGCGTCAAAAACTTTAAACACTCGATAAGTGATGTAAACGATGTAATTTGGGTACAAAAACGATTTTCCTGGTCGGGACCAAAACATATTGTGTAATTTGATACGAGCTTCGATTTGATATATTATAATAGTGGTTTCGATACCCGAGTCAAAAGATATCTCCGTTGAAAGTTGTAACTTATATTTACCAAATTTTTTGTTGTTTTTGAAAATGTGAACGACATCCTATTTCTTTTTCTCTTCTCTTATTTTTTTTTGAAGAATAGAGACTTATTGGAAATATAAATCAACAACCCTAGGTCGGCACCAATATCTCCTTTATAGCTCTATTGAATTAAACCAGAAGTAAGGAAAATGAAAATGGTGCGTCAAAAACTTTAAAAACTCGGTAAGTGATGTAAACAATATAATTTGGGTACAAAAATGATTTTCCGGGTCGGGACCAAAAAATATTGTGTAATTTGATACGAGCTTCGATTTGATATATTATAATAGTGGTTTTGATACCCGTGTCAAAAGATATCTCTATTGAAAGTTGTAACTCATATTTACCAAATGTTTTGTTGTTTTTGACAATGTGAACGACATCCACTTTCTTTTTCTCTTCTCTTATTTTTTTGGAAGAATAGAGACTTATTGGAAATATAAATCAACAACCCTAGGTCGGCACCAATATCTTGTGTATAGCTCTATTGAATTAAACCAAAAGTAAGAAGAAGGAAAATGGTGCGTCAAAAACATTAAACACTCGATAAGTGATGTAAACGATGTAATTTGTGTAGAAAAACGATTTTATTGGGCGGGACCAAAAAATATTGTGTAATTTGATACGAGCTTCAATTTGATATATTATAATAGTGGTTTCGATACCCGAGTCAAAAGATATCTCCGTTGAAAGTTGTAACTTATATTTACCAAATCTTTTTTTGTTTTTGAAAATGTGAACGACATGCTCTTTCTTTTTCTCTTCTCCTATTTTTTTTTTTGAAGAAAAGTGACTTATTGGAAATATAAATAAACAACCCTAGGTCGGAACCATTATCTCCTGTATAGCTATATTGAATAAAACCAGAAGTAAGAAAAATGAAAATGGTGCGTCAAAAACTTTAAACACTCGATAAGTGATGTAAACGATGTAATTTGGGTACAAAAACGATTTTCCTGGTCGGGACCAAAACATATTGTGTAATTTGATACGAGCTTCGATTTGATATTTTATAATAGTGGTTTCGATACCCGAGTCAAAAGATATCTCTGTTGAAAGTTGTAACTCATATTTACCAAATGTTTTGTTGTTTTTGAAAATGTGAACGACATCCTCTTTCTTTTTCTCTTCTCTTATTTTTTTGGAAGAATAGAGACTTATTGGAAATATAAATTAACAACCCTAGGTCGGCACCAATATCTCCTTTATAGCTCTATTGAATTAAACCAGAAGTAAGGAAAATGAAAATGGTGCGTCAAAAACTTTAAACACTCGGTAAGTGATGTAAACGATGTAATTTGGGTACAAAAACGATTTTCCTGGGCGGGACCAAAATATATTATGTAATCTGATACGAGCTTCAATTTGATATATTATAATAGTGGTTTCGATACCCGTGTCAAAAGATATCTCCATTGAAAGTTGTAACTCATATTTACCAAATGTTTTATTGTTTTTGAAAATGTGAACAACATCCTCTTTATTTTTCTCTTCTCTTATTTTTTTTTTGAAGAATAGAGACTTATTAGAAATATATATCAACAACCCTAGGTCGGCACCAATATGTCCTGTATTGCTCTATTGAATTAAAACAGAAATAAGAAAAATGAAAATGGTACGTCAAAAACTTTAAACACTCGGTAAGTGATGTAAACGATGTAATTTGTGTACAAAAACGATTTTCTTAGGCGGCACCAAATATATTGTGTAATTTGATATGAGCTTCAAGTTGATATATTATAATAGTGGTTTCGATACCCGAGTCAAAAGATATCTCTGTTGAAAGTTGTAACTCATATTTACCAAATGTTTTGTTGTTTTTGAAAATGAACGACATCCCCTTTCTTTTTCTCTTCTCTTATTTTTTTTTGAAGAATAGAGACTTATTGGAAATATAAATCAACAACCCTAGGTCGGCACCAATATCTCCTTTATTGCTCTATTGAATTAAACCAGAAATAAGAAAAATGAAAATGGTGCGTCAAAAACTTTAAACACTCGATAAGTGATGTAAATGATGTAATTTGGGTACAAAAACAATTTTCCCGGTCGGGACCAAAACATATTGTGTAATTTGATACGAGCTTCGATTTGATATATTATAATAGTGGTTTCGATACCCGAGTCAAAAGATATCTCCGTTGAAAGTTGTAACTTATATTTACCAAATGTTTTGTTGTTTTTGAAAATGTGAACGACATCCTCTTTCTTTTTCTCTTCTCCTATTTTTTTTTGAAGAAAAAAGACTTATTGGAAATATAAATTAACAACCCTAGGTCGGCACCAATATCTTCTTTATAGCTCTATTGAATTAAACCAGAAGTACGGAAAATGAAAATGGTGCGTCAAAAACTTTAAACACTCGGTAAGTGATGTAAACGATGTAATTTGTGTTCAAAAACGATTTTCTTGGGCGGCACCAAATATATTGTGTAATTTGATATGAGCTTCAATTTGATATATTATAATAGTGGTTTCGATATCCGAGTCAAAAGATATCTCCGTTGAAAGTTGTAACTTATATTTACCAAATCTTTTTTTGTTTTTTAAAATGTGAACGACATCCTCTTTCTTTTTCTCTTCTCCTATTTTTTTTTGAAGAAAAGTGACTTATTGGAAATATAAATAAACAACCCTAGGTCGGAACCATTATCTCCTGTATAGCTATATTGAATAAAACCAGAAGTAAGAAAAATGAAAATGGTGCGTCAAAAACTTTAAACACTCGATAAGTGATGTAAACGATGTAATTTGGGTACAAAAACGATTTTCCTGGTCGGGACCAAAACATATTGTGTAATTTGATACGAGCTTCGATTTGATATATTATAATAGTGGTTTCGATACTTGAGTCAAAAGATATCTCTTTTGAAAGTTGTAACTCATATTTACCAAATGTTTTGTTGTTTTTGAAAATGTGAACGACATCCTCTTTCTTTTTCTCTTCTCCTATTTTTTTTTGAAGAAAAGAGACTTATTGGAAATATAAATTAACAACCCTAGGTCGGCACCAATATCTCCTTTATAGCTCTATTGAATTAAACCAGAAGTACGGAAAATGAAAATGGTGCGTCAAAAACTTTAAACACTCGGTAAGTGATGTAAACGATGTAATTTGTGTTCAAAAACGATTTTCTTGGGCGGCACCAAATATATTGTGTAATTTGATATGAGCTTCAATTTGATATATTATAATAGTGGTTTCGATATCCGAGTCAAAAGATATCTCCGTTGAAAGTTGTAACTTATATTTACCAAATCTTTTTTTGTTTTTTAAAATGTGAACGACATCCTCTTTCTTTTTCTCTTCTCCTATTTTTTTTGAAGAAAAGTGACTTATTGGAAATATAAATAAACAACACTAGGTCGGAACCATTATCTCCTGTATAGCTATATTGAATAAAACCAGAAGTAAGAAAAATGAAAATGGTGCGTCAAAAACTTTAAACACTCGATAAGTGATGTAAACGATGTAATTTGTGTTCAAAAACGATTTTCTTGGGCGGAACCAAATATATTGTGTAATTTGATATGAGCTTCAATTTGATATATTATAATAGTGGTTTCGATATCCGAGTCAAAAGATATCTCCGTTTAAAGTTGTAACTTATATTTACCAAATCTTTTTTTGTTTTTTAAAATGTGAACGACATCCTCTTTCTTTTTCTCTTCTCCTATTTTTTTTTTGAAGAAAAGAGACTTATTGGAAATATAAATTAACAACCCTAGGTCGGCACCAATATCTCCTTTATAGCTCTATTGAATTAAACCAGAAGTACGGAAAATGAAAATGGTGCGTCAAAAACATTAAACACTCGGTAAGTGATGTAAACGATGTAATTTGTGTTCAAAAACGATTTTCTTGGGCGGCACCAAATATATTGTGTAATTTGATATGAGCTTCAATTTGATATATTATAATAGTGGTTTCGATATCCGAGTCAAAAGATATCTCCGTTGAAAGTTGTGACTTATATTTACCAAATCTTTTTTTGTTTTTTAAAATGTGAACGACATCCTCTTTCTTTTTCTCTTCTCCTATTTTTTTTTTGAAGAAAAGTGACTTATTGGAAATATAAATAAACAACCCTAGGTCGGAACCATTATCTCCTGTATAGCTATATTGAATAAAACCAGAAGTAAGAAAAATGAAAATGGTGCGTCAAAAACTTTAAACACTCGATAAGTGATGTAAACGATGTAATTTGGGTACAAAAACGATTTTCCTGGTTGGGACCAAAACATTTTGTGTAATTTGATACGAGCTTCGATTTGATATATTATAATAGTGGTTTCGATACCCGAGTCAAAAGATATCTCCGTTGAAAGTTGTAACTTATATTTACCAAATGTTTTGTTGTTTTTGAAAATGTGAACGACATCCTCTTTCTTTTTCTCTTCTCCTATTTTTTTTTTGAAGAAAAGAGACTTATTGGAAATATAAATTAACAACCCTAGGTCGGCACCAATATCTTCTTTATAGCTCTATTGAATTAAACCAGAAGTAAGGAAAATGAAAATGGTGCGTCAAAAACTTTAAACACTCGATAAGTGACGTAAACGATGTAATTTGGGTACAAAAACGATTTTCCTGGTCGGGACCAAAACATATTGTGTAATTTGATACGAGCTTCGATTTGATATATTATAATAGTGGTTTCGATACCCGAGTCAAAAGATATCTCCGTTGAAAGTTGTAACTTATATTTACCAAATTTTTTGTTGTTTTTGAAAATGTGAACGACATCCTCTTTCTTTTTCTCTTCTCCTATTTTTTTTTTGAAGAAAAGAGACTTATTGGAAATATAAATTAACAACCCTAGGTTGGAACCAATATCTTCTTTATAGCTCTATTGAATTAAACCAGAAGTAAGGAAAATGAAAATGGTGCGTCAAAAACTTTAAACACTCGGTAAGTGATGTAAACGATGTAATTTGTGTACAAAAATGATTTTCTTGGGCGGCACCAAATATATTGTGTAATTTGATACGAGCTTCGATTTGATATATTATAATAGTGGTTTCGATACCCGAGTTAAAAGATATCTCCGTTGAAAGTTGTAATTTATATTTACCAAATCTTTTGTTATTTTTGAAAATGTGAACGACATCCTCTTTCTTTTTCTCTTCTCTTATTTTTTTTTGAAGAATAGAGACTTATTGGAAATATAAATCAACAACCCTAGGTCGGCACCAATATCTCCTGTATTGCTCTATTGAATTCAACCAAAAGTAAGAAGAAGGAAAATGGTGCATCAAAAACTTCAAACACTCGATAAGTGATGTAAACGATGTAATTTGGGTACAAAAACAATTTTCCTGGTCGGGACCAAAACATATTGTGTAATTTGATACGAGCTTCGATTTGATATATTATAATAGTGGTTTCAATACTTGAGTCAAAAGATATCTCTTTTGAAAGTTGTAACTCATATTTACCAAATGTTTTGTTGTTTTTGAAAATGTGAACGACATCCTCTTTCTTTTTCTCTTCTCCTATTTTTTTTTTTTGAAGAAAAGAGACTTATTGGAAATATAAATTAACAACCCTAGGTCGGCACCAATATCTCCTTTATAGCTCTATTGAATTAAACCAGAAGTAAGGAAAATGAAAATGGTGCTTCAAAGACTTTAAAAACTCGGTAAGTGATGTAAACAATATAATTTGGGTACAAAAATGATTTTCCTGGTCGGGACCAAAACATATTGTGTAATTTGATACGAGCTTCGATTTGATATATTATAATAGTGGTTTTGATACCCGTGTCAAAAGATATCTCTATTGAAAGTTGTAACTCATATTTACCAAATGTTTTGTTGTTTTTGACAATGTGAACGACATCCACTTTCTTTTTCTCTTCTCTTATTTTTTTGGAAGAATAGAGACTTATTGGAAATATAAATCAACAACCCTAGGTCAGCACCAATATCTCGTGTATAGCTCTATTGAATTAAACCAAAAGTAAGAAGAAGGAAAATGGTGCGTCAAAAACATTAAACACTCGATAAGTGATGTAAACGATGTAATTTGTGTAGAAAAACGATTTTATTGGGCGGGACCAAAAAATATTGTGTAATTTGATACGAGCTTCAATTTGATATATTATAATAGTGGTTTCGGTACCCGAGTCAAAAGATATCTCCGTTGAAAGTTGTAACTTATATTTACCAAATCTTTTCTTGTTTTTGAAAATGTGAATGACATGCTCTTTCTTTTTCTCTTCTCCTATTTTTTTTTGAAGAAAAGTGACTTATTGGAAATATAAATAAACAACCCTAGGTCGGAACCATTATCTCCTGTATAGCTATATTGAATAAAACCAGAAGTAAGAAAAATGAAAATCGTGCGTCAAAAACTTTAAACACTCGATAAGTGATGTAAACGATGTAATTTGGGTACAAAAACGATTTTCCTGGTCGGGACCAAAACATATTGTGTAATTTGATACGAGCTTCGATTTGATATTTTATAATAGTGGTTTCGATACCCGAGTCAAAAGATATCTCTTTTGAAAGTTGTAACTCATATTTACCAAATGTTTTGTTGTTTTTGAAAATGTGAACGACATCCTCTTTCTTTTTCTCTTCTCTTATTTTTTTGGAAGAATAGAGACTTATTGGAAATATAAATTAACAACCCTAGGTCGGCACCAATATATCCTTTATAGCTCTATTGAATTAAAGCAGAAGTAAGGAAAATGAAAATGGTGTGTCAAAAACTTTAAACACTCGGTAAGTGATGTAAACGATGTAATTTGGGTACAAAAACGATTTTCCTGGACGGGACCAAAATATATTGTGTAATTTGATACGAGCTTCAATTTGATATATTATAATAGTGGTTTCGATACCCGTGTCAAAAGATATCTCCATTGAAAGTTGTAACTCATATTTACCAAATGTTTTGTTGTTTTTGAAAATGTGAACAACATCCTCTTTATTTTTCTCTTCTCTTATTTTTTTTTGAAGACTAGAGACTTATTAGAAATATATATCAACAACCCTAGGTCGGCACCAATATCTCCTGTATTGCTCTATTGAATTAAAACAGAAATAAGAAAAATGAAAATGGTGCGTCAAAAACTTTAAACACTCGGTAAGTGATATAAACGATGTAATTTGTGTACAAAAACGATTTTCTTGGGCGGGACCAAAACATATTGTGTAATTTTATACGAGCTTCGATTTGATATATTATAATAGTGGTTTCGATACCCGAGTCAAAAGATATCTTCATTGAAAGTTGTAACTTATATTTACCAAATTTTTTGTTGTTTTTGAAAATGTGAACGACATCCTCTTTCTTTTTCTCTTCTCTTATTTTTTTGGAAGAATAGATACTTATTGAAAAAATAATTTAACAACCCTAGGTCGGCACCATTATCTCCTTTATAGCTCTATAGAATTAAACCAGAAGTAAGAAAAATGAAAATGGTGCGTCAAAAACTTTAAACACTCGATAAGTGATGTAAACGATGTAATTTCTGTACAAAAACGATTTTCTTAAGCGGCACCAAATAATATTGTGTAATTTGATATGAGCTTCAATTTGATATATTATAATAGTGGTTTCGATAGTCGAGTTAAAAGATATCTCCGTTGAAAGTTGTAAATCATATTTACCAACTCTTTTGTTATTTTTGAAAATTTGAACGACATCCTCTTTCTTTTTCTCTTCTCTTATTTTTTTTTTGAAGAATAGAGACTTATTGGAAATATAAATCAACAACCCTAGGTCGGCACCAATATCTCCTGTATTGCTCTATTGAATTCAACCAGAAATAAGAAAAATGAAAATGGTGCGTCAAAAACTTTAAACACTCGATAAGTGATGTAAACAATGTAATTTGGGAACAAAAACGATTTTCCTAGTCGGGACCAAAACATATTGTGTAATTTGATACGAGCTTCGATTTGATATATTATAATAGTGGTTTCGATACCCGAGTCAAAAGATATCTTCGTTGAAAGTTGTAACTTATATTTACCAACTCTTTTGTTATTTTTGAAAATGTGAACGACATCCTCTTTCTTTTTCTCTTCTCTTATTTTTTTGGAAGAATAGATACTTATTGGAAAAATAATTTAACAACCCTAGGTCGGCACCATTATCTCCTTTATAGCTCTATAGAATTAAACCAGAAGTAAGAAAAATGAAAATGGTGCGTCAAAAACTTTAAACACTCGATAAGTGATGTAAACGATGTAATTTGTGTACAAAAACGATTTTCTTGGGCGGCACCAAAAAATATTGTGTAATTTGATACGAGCTTCAACTTGATATATTATAATAGTGGTTTGGATACCCGAGTCAAAAGTTATCTCCATTGAAATTTGTAACTCATATTTACCAAATGTTTTGTTGTTTTTGAAAATGTGAACGACATCCTCTTTCTTTTTCTCTTCTCCTATTTTTTTTGAAGAAAAGAGAATTATTGGAAATATAAATTAACAACCCTAGGTCGGCACCAATATCTTCTTTATAGCTCTATTGAATTAAACCAGAAGTAAGGAAAATGAAAATGGTGCGTCACCAACTTTAAAAACTCGGTAAGTGATGTAAACGATATAATTTGGGTACAAAAATGATTTTCCCGGTCGGGACCAAAACATATTGTGTAATTTGATACGAGCTTCGATTTGTTATATTATAATAGTGGTTTCGATACCCGTGTCAAAAGATATCTCCATTGAAATTTGTAACTCATATTTACCAAATGTTTTTTTGTTTTTGAAAATGTGAACGACTTCCTCTTTCTTTTTCCCTTCTCTTATTTTTTTGGAAGAATAGAGACTTATTGGAAATATAAATCAACAACCCTAGGTCGACACCAATATCTCCTATATAGCTCTATTGAATTAAACTAGAAGTAAGAAAAATGAAAATGGTGCGTCGAAAACTTTAAACACTCGGTAAGTGATGTAAACGATGTAATTTGTGTACAAAAACGATTTTCTTGGGCGGCACCAAATATATTGTGTAATTTGATATGAGCTTCAATTTGATATATTATAATAGTGGTTTCGATATCCGAGTTACAAGATATCTCCGTTGAAAGTTGTAACTCATATTTACCAAATCTTTTGTTATTTTTGAAAATGTGAACGACATTCTCTTTCTTTTTCTCTTCTCTTATTTTTTTTTTGAAGAATAGAGACTTATTGGAAATATAAATCAACAACCCTAGGTCGGCACCAATATCTTCTGTATAGCTCTATTGAATTAAACCAGAAGTAAGAAGAATGAAAATGGTGCATCAAAAACTTTAAACACTCGATAAGTGATGTAAACGATGTAATTTGGGTACAAAAACGATTTTCCTATTTGGCTTCAAAACATATTGTGTAATTTGATACGAGCTTCGATTGGATATATTATAATAGTGGTTTCGATACCCGAGTCAAAAGATATCTCCGTTGAAAGTTGTAACTTATATTTACCAAATTTTTTGTTGTTTTTGAAAAGGTGAACGACATCCTATTTCTTTTTCTGTTCTCTTATTTTATTTTGAAGAATAGAGACTTATTGGAAATATAAATCAACAACCCTAGGTCGGCACCAATATATCCTGTATAGCTCTATTGAATTAAACCAAAAGTAAGAAGAATGAAAATGGTGCGTCAAAAACTTTAAACACTCGATAAGTGATGTAAACGATGTAATTTGGGTACAAAAACGATTTTCCTGGTTGGGACCAAAACATATTGTGTTATTTGATACGAGCTTCGATTTGATATATTATAATAGTGGTTTCGATACCCGAGTCAAAAGATATCTCAATTGAAAGTTGTAACTCATATTTACCAAATGTTTTATTGTTTTTGAAAATGTGAACGACATCCTCTTTCTTTTTCTCTTCTCCTATTTTTTTTTGAAGAAAAGAGACTTATTGGAAATATAAATTAACAACCCTAGGTCGGCACCAATATCTCCTTTATAGCTCTATTGAATTAAACCAGAAGTAAGGAAAATGAAAATGGTGCGTCAAAAACATTAAAAACTCGGTAAGTGATGTAAACAATATAATTTGTGTACAAAAATGATTTTCCTGGTCGGGACCAAAACATATTGTGTAATTTGATACGAGCTTCGATTTGATATATTATAATAGTGGTTTTGATACCCGTGTCAAAAGATATGTCCATTGAAAGTTGTAACTCATATTTACCAAATGTTTTGTTGTTTTTGACAATGTGAACGACATCCACTTTCTTTTTCTCTTCTCTTATTTTTTTGGAAGAATAGAGACTAATTGGAAATATAAATCAACAACCCTAGGTCGGCACCAATATCTCGTGTATAGCTCTATTGAATTAAACCAAAAGTAAGAAGAAGGAAAATGGTGCGTCAAAAACATTAAACACTCGATAAGTGATGTAAACGATGTAATTTGTGTAGAAAAACGATTTAATTGGGCGGGACCAAAAAAAATTGTGTAATTTGATACGAGCTTCAATTTGATATATTATAATAGTGGTTTCGATACCCGAGTCAAAAGATATCTCCGTTGAAAGTTGTAACTTATATTTACCAAATCTTTTTTTGTTTTTGAAAATGTGAACGACATCCTCTTTCATTTTCTCCTCTCTTATTTTTTTTTTGAAGAATAGAGACTTATTGGAAATATAAATCAACAACCCTAGGTCGGCACCAATATATCCTGTATAGCTCTATTGAATTAAACCAGAAGTAAAGAAAATGAAAATGGTGCGTCAAAAACTTTAAACACTCGGTAAGTGATGTAAACGATGTAATTTGGGTACCAAAATGATTTTCCTGGGCGGGACCAAAATATATTGTGTAATTTGATACGAGCTTCAATTTGATATATTATAATAGTGGTTTCGATACCCGTGTCAAAAGATATCTCCATTGAAAGTTGTAACTCATATTTACCAAATGTTTTGTTGTTTTTGAAAATGTGAACAACATCCTCTTTATTTTTCTCTTCTCTTATTTTTTTTTGAAGAATAGAGACTTATTAGAAATATATATCAACAACCCTAGGTCGGCACCAATATGTCCTGTATTTCTCTATTGAATTAAAACAGAAATAAGAAAAATGAAAATGGTGCGTCAAAAACTTTAAACACTCGGTAAGTGATGTAAACGATGTAATTTGTGTACAAAAACGATTTTCTTGGGCGGCACCAAATATATTGTGTAATTTGATATGAGCTTCAATTTGATATATTATAATAGTGGTTTCGATACCCGAGTCAAAAGATATCTCTGTTGAAAGTTGTAACTCATATTTACCAAATGTTTTGTTGTTTTTGAAAATGTGAACGACATCCTCTTTCTTTTTCTCTTCTCTTATTTTTTTTTGAAGAATAGAGACTTATTGGAAATATAAATCAACAACCCTAGGTCGGCACCAATATCTCCTTTATTGCTCTATTGAATTAAACCAGAAATAAGAAAAATGAAAATGGTGCGTCAAAAACTTTAAACACTCGATAAGTGATGTAAACGATGTAATTTGGGTACAAAAACAATTTTCCCGGTCGGGACCAAAACATATTGTGTAATTTGATACGAGCTTCGATTTGATATATTATAATAGTGGTTTCGATACCCGAGTCAAAAGATATCTCCGTTGAAAGTTGTAACTTATATTTACCAAATGTTTTGTTGTTTTTGAAAATGTGAACGACATCCTCTTTCTTTTTCTCTTCTCCTATTTTTTTTTTGAAGAAAAGAGACTTATTGGAAATATAAATTAACAACCCTAGGTCGGCACCAATATCTCCTTTATAGCTCTATTGAATTAAACCAGAAGTACGGAAAATGAAAATGGTGCGTCAAAAACTTTAAACACTCGGTAAGTGATGTAAACGATGTAATTTGTGTTCAAAAACGATTTTCTTGGGCGGCACCAAATATATTGTGTAATTTGATATGAGCTTCAATTTGATATATTATAATAGTGGTTTCGATATCCGAGTCAAAAGATATCTCCGTTGAAAGTTGTAACTTATATTTACCAAATCTTTTTTTGTTTTTTAAAATGTGAACGACATCCTCTTTCTTTTTCTCTTCTCCTATTTTTTTTTGAAGAAAAGTGACTTATTAGAAATATAAATAAACAACCCTAGGTCGGAACCATTATCTCCTGTATAGCTATATTGAATAAAACCAGAAGTAAGAAAAATGAAAATGGTGCGTCAAAAACTTTAAACACTCGATAAGTGATGTAAATGATGTAATTTGGGTACAAAAACGATTTTCCTGGTCGAGACCAAAACATTTTGTGTAATTTGATACGAGCTTCGATTTGATATATTATAATAGTGGTTTCGATACCCGAGTCAAAAGATATCTCCGTTGAAAGTTGTAACTTATATTTACCAAATGTTTTGTTGTTTTTGAAAATGTGAACGACATCCTCTTTCTTTTTCTCTTCTCCTATTTTTTTTTTGAAGAAAAGAGACTTATTGGAAATATAAATTAACAACCCTAGGTCGGCAAAAATATCTTCTTTATAGCTCTATTGAATTAAACCAGAAGTAAGGAAAATGAAAATGGTGCGTCAAAAACTTTAAACACTCGATAAGTGATGTAAACGATGTAATTTGGGTACAAAAACGATTTTCCTGGTCAGGACCAAAACATATTGTGTAATTTGATACGAGCTTCGATTTGATATATTATAATAGTGGTTTCGATACCCGAGTCAAAAGATATCTCCGTTGAAAGTTGTAACTTATATTTACCAAATGTTTTGTTGTTTTTGACAATGTGAACGACATCCACTTTCTTTTTCTCTTCTCTTATTTTTTTGGAAGAATAGAGACTTATTGGAAATATAAATCAACAACCCTAGGTCGGCACCAATATCTCGTGTATAGCTCTATTGAATTAAACCAAAAGTAAGAAGAAGGAAAATGGTGCGTCAAAAACATTAAACACTCGATAAGTGATGTAAACGATGTAATTTGTGTAGAAAAACGATTTTATTGTGCGGGACCAAAAAATATTGTGTAATTTGATACTAGCTTCAATTTGATATATTATAATAGTGGTTTCGATACCCGAGTCAAAAGATATCTCCGTTGAAAGTTGTAACTTATATTTACCAAATCTTTTTTTGTTTTTGAAAATGTGAACGACATGCTCTTTCTTTTTCTCTTCTCCTATTTTTTTTTGAAGAAAAGTGACTTATTGGAAATATAAATAAACAACCCTAGGTCGGAACCATTATCTCCTATATAGCTATATTGAATAAAACCAGAAGTAAGAAAAATGAAAATGGTGCGTCAAAAACTTTAAACACTCGATAAGTGATGTAAACGATGTAATTTGGGTACAAAAACGATTTTCCTGGTCGGGACCAAAACATATTGTGTAATTTGATACGAGCTTCGATTTGATATTTTATAATAGTGGTTTCGATACCCGAGTCAAAAGATATCTCTGTTGAAAGTTGTAACTCATATTTACCAAATCTTTTGTTGTTTTTGAAAATGTGAACGACATCCTCTTTCTTTTTCTCTTCTCTTATTTTTTTTTTGAAGAAAAGAGACTTATTGGAAATATAAATTAACAACCCTAGGTCGGCACCAATATCTCCTTTATAGCTCTATTGAATTAAACCAGAAGTACGGAAAATGAAAATGGTGCGTCAAAAACTTTAAACACTCGGTAAGTGATGTAAACGATGTAATTTGTGTTCAAAAACGATTTTCTTGGGTGGCACCAAATATATTGTGTAATTTGATATGAGCTTCAATTTGATATATTATAATAGTGGTTTCGATATCCGAGTCAAAAGATATCTCCGTTGAAAGTTGTAACTTATATTTACCAAATCTTTTTTTGTTTTTTAAAATGTGAACGACATCCTCTTTCTTTTTCTCTTCTCCTATTTTTTTTTGAAGAAAAGTGACTTATTGGAAATATAAATAAACAACCCTAGGTCGGAACCATTATCTCATGTATAGCTATATTGAATAAAACCAGAAGTAAGAAAAATGAAAATGGTGCGTCAAAAACTTTAAACACTCGATAAGTGATGTAAATGATGTAATTTGGGTACAAAAACGATTTTCCTGGTCGAGACCAAAACATTTTGTGTAATTTGATACGAGCTTCGATTTGATATATTATAATAGTGGTTTCGATACCCGAGTCAAAAGATATCTCCGTTGAAAGTTGTAACTTATATTTACCAAATGTTTTGTTGTTTTTGAAAATGTGAACGACATCCTCTTTCTTTTTCTCTTCTCCTATTTTTTTTTTGAAGAAAAGAGACTTATTGGAAATATAAATTAACAACCCTAGGTCGGCAAAAATATCTTCTTTATAGCTCTATTGAATTAAACCAGAAGTAAGGAAAATGAAAATGGTGCGTCAAAAACTTTAAACACTCGATAAGTGATGTAAACGATGTAATTTGGGTACAAAAACGATTTTCCTGGTCAGGACCAAAACATATTGTGTAATTTGATACGAGCTTCGATTTGATATATTATAATAGTGGTTTCGATACCCGAGTCAAAAGATATCTCCGTTGAAAGTTGTAACTTATATTTACCAAATGTTTTGTTGTTTTTGAAAATGTGAACGACATCCACTTTCTTTTTCTCTTCTCTTATTTTTTTGGAAGAATAGAGACTTATTGGAAATATAAATCAACACCCCTAGGTCGGCACCAATATCTCGTGTATAGCTCTATTGAATTAAACCAAAAGTAAGAAGAAGGAAAATGGTGCGTCAAAAACATTAAACACTCGATAAGTGATGTAAACGATGTAATTTGTGTAGAAAAACGATTTTGTTGTGCGGGACCAAAAAATATTGTGTAATTTGATACGAGCTTCAATTTGATATATTATAATAGTGGTTTCGATACCCGAGTCAAAAGATATCTCCGTTGAAAGTTGTAACTTATATTTACCAAATCTTTTTTTGTTTTTGAAAATGTGAACGACATGCTCTTTCTTTTTCTCTTCTCCTATTTTTTTTTGAAGAAAAGTGACTTATTGGAAATATAAATAAACAACCCTAGGTCGGAACCATTATCTCCTGTATAGCTATATTGAATAAAACCAGAAGTAAGAAAAATGAAAATGGTGCGTCAAAAACTTTAAACACTCGATAAGTGATGTAAATGATGTAATTTGGGTACAAAAACGATTTTCCTGGTCGAGACCAAAACATTTTGTGTAATTTGATACGAGCTTCGATTTGATATATTATAATAGTGGTTTCGATACCCGAGTCAAAAGATATCTCCGTTGAAAGTTGTAACTTATATTTACCAAATGTTTTGTTGTTTTTGAAAATGTGAACGACATCCTCTTTCTTTTTCTCTTCTCCTATTTTTTTTTTGAAGAAAAGAGACTTATTGGAAATATAAATTAACAACCCTAGGTCGGCAAAAATATCTTCTTTATAGCTCTATTGAATTAAACCAGAAGTAAGGAAAATGAAAATGGTGCGTCAAAAACTTTAAACACTCGATAAGTGATGTAAACGATGTAATTTGGGTACAAAAACGATTTTCCTGGTCAGGACCAAAACATATTGTGTAATTTGATACGAGCTTCGATTTGATATTTTATAATAGTGGTTTCGATACCCGAGTCAAAAGATATCTCTGTTGAAAGTTGTAACTCATATTTACCAAATCTTTTGTTGTTTTTGAAAATGTGAACGACATCCTCTTTCTTTTTCTCTTCTCTTATTTTTTTGGAAGAATAGAGACTTATTGGAAATATAAATTAACAACCCTAGGTCGGCACCAATATCTCCTGTATTGCTCTATTGAATTAAACCAGAAATTAGAAAAATGAAAATGGTGCGTCAAAAACTTTAAACACTTGGTAAGTGATGTAAACGATGTAATTTTTGTACAAAAACAATTTTCTGGGCGGCACCAAATATATTGTGTAATTTGATACGAGCTTCAATTTGATATATTATAATAGTGGTTTCGATACCCGAGTCAAAAGATATCTCTGTTGAAAGTTGTAACTCATATTTACCAAATGTTTTGTTGTTTTTGAAAATGTGAACGACATCCTCTTTCTTTTTCTCTTCTCCTATTTTTTTTTTGAAGAAAAGTGACTTATTGGAAATATAAATTAACAACCCTAGGTCGGTACCAATATCTCCTTTATAGCTCTATTGAATTAAACTAGAAGTAAGAAAAATGAAAATGGCGCGTCAAAAACTTTAAACACTCGGTAAGTGATGTAAACGATGTAATTTGTGTTCAAAAACGATTTTCTTGGGCGACACCAAATATATTGTGTAATTTGATATGAGCTTCAATTTGATATATTATAATAGTGGTTTCGATATCCGAGTCAAAAGATATCTCCGTTGAAAGTTGTAACTTATATTTACCAAATCTTTTTTTGTTTTTGAAAATGTGAACGACATGCTCTTTCTTTTTCTCTTCTCCTATTTTTTTTGAAGAAAAGTGACTTATTGGAAATATAAATAAACAACCCTAGGTCGGAACCATTATCTCCTATATAGCTATATTGAATAAAACCAGAAGTAAGAAAAATGAAAATGGTGCGTCAAAAACTTTAAACACTCGATAAGTGATGTAAACGATGTAATTTGGGTACAAAAACGATTTTCCTGGTCGGGACCAAAACATATTGTGTAATTTGATACGAGCTTCGATTTGATATTTTATAATAGTGGTTTCGATACTCGAGTCAAAAGATATCTCTGTTGAAAGTTGTAACTCATATTTACCAAATGTTTTGTTGTTTTTGAAAATGTGAACGACATCCTCTTTCTTTTTCTATTCTCTTATTTTTTTTTGAAGAAAAGAGACTTATTGGAAATATAAATTAACAACCCTAGGTCGGCACCAATATCTCCTTTATAGCTCTATTGAATTAAACCAGTAGTAAGGAAAATGAAAATGGTGCGTCAAAAACTTTAAACACTCGGTAAGTGATGTAAACGATGTAATTTGTGTTCAAAAACGATTTTCTTGGACGGCACCAAATATATTGTGTAATTTGATATGAGCTTCAATTTGATATATTATAATAGTCTTTTCGATACCCGAGTTAAAAGATATCTCCGTTGAAAGTTGTAACTCATATTTACCAAATCTTTTGTTATTTTTGAAAATGTGAACGACATCCTCTTTCTTTTTCTCTTCTCTTATTTTTTTTTGAAGAATAGAGACTTATTGGAAATATAAATCAACAACCCTAGGTCGGCACCAATATCTCCTGTATTGCTATATTGAATTCAACCAGAAATAAGAAAAATGAAAATGGTGCGTCAAAAACTTAAAACACTCGATAAGTGATGTAAACGATGTAATTTGGGTACAAAAACAATTTTCCTGGTTGGGACCAAAACATATTGTGTAATTTGATACGAGCTTCGATTTGATATATTATAATAGTGGTTTCGATACCCGAGTCAAAAGATATCTCCGTTGAAAGTTGTAACTCATATTTACCAAATGTTTTATTGTTTTTGAAAATGTGAACGACATCCTCTTTCTTTTTCTCTTCTCCTATTTTTTTTTGAAGAAAAGAGACTTATTGGAAATATAAATTAACAACCCTAGGTCGGCACCAATATCTCCTTTATAGCTCTATTGAATTAAACCAGAAGTAAGGAAAATGAAAATGGTGCGTCAAAAACTTTAAACACTCGGTAAGTGATGTAAACGATTTAATTTGTGTTCAAAAACGATTTTCTTGGGCGGCACCAAATATATTGTGTAATTTGATATGAGCTTCAATTTGATATATTATAATAGTGGTTTCGATATGCGAGTCAAAAGATATCTCCGTTGAAAGTTGTAACTTATATTAACCAAATCTTTTTTTGTTTTTTAAAATGTGAACGACATCCTCTTTCTTTTTCTCTTCTCCTATTTTTTTTTGAAGAAAAGTGACTTATTGGAAATATAAATAAACAACCCTAGGTCGGAACCATTATCTCCTGTATAGCTATATTGAATAAAACCAGAAGTAAGAAAAATGAAAATGGTGCGTCAAAAACTTTAAACACTCGATAAGTGATGTAAATGATGTAATTTGGGTACAAAAACGATTTTCCTGGTCGGGACCAAAACATATTGTGTAATTTGATACGAGCTTCGATTTGATATATTATAATAGTGGTTTCGATACTCGAGTCAAAAGATATCTCTGTTGAAAGTTGTAACTCATATTTACCAAATGTTTTGTTGTTTTTGAAAATGTGAACGACATCCTCTTTCTTTTTCTCTTCTCCTATTTTTTTTTTGAAGAAAAGTGACTTATTGGAAATATAAATTAACAACCCTAGGTCGGTACCAATATCTCCTTTATAGCTCTATTGAATTAAACTAGAAGTAAGAAAAATGAAAATGGCGCGTCAAAAACTTTAAACACTCGGTAAGTGATGTAAACGATGTAATTTGTGTTCAAAAACGATTTTCTTGGGCGACACCAAATATATTGTGTAATTTGATATGAGCTTCAATTTGATATATTATAATAGTGGTTTCGATATCCGAGTCAAAAGATATCTCCGTTGAAAGTTGTAACTTATATTTACCAAATCTTTTTTTGTTTTTGAAAATGTGAACGACATGCTCTTTCTTTTTCTCTTCTCCTATTTTTTTTTGAAGAAAAGTGACTTATTGGAAATATAAATAAACAACCCTAGGTCGGAACCATTATCTCCTATATAGCTATATTGAATAAAACCAGAAGTAAGAAAAATGAAAATGGTGCGTCAAAAACTTTAAACACTCGATAAGTGATGTAAACGATGTAATTTGGGTACAAAAACGATTTTCCTGGTCGGGACCAAAACATATTGTGTAATTTGATACGAGCTTCGATTTGATATTTTATAATAGTGGTTTCGATACTCGAGTCAAAAGATATCTCTGTTGAAAGTTGTAACTCATATTTACCAAATGTTTTGTTGTTTTTGAAAATGTGAACGACATCCTCTTTCTTTTTCTCTTCTCCTATTTTTTTTTTGAAGAAAAGTGACTTATTGGAAATATAAATTAACAACCCTAGGTCGGCACCAATATCTCCTTTATAGCTCTATTGAATTAAACTAGAAGTAAGAAAAATGAAAATGGCGCGTCAAAAACTTTAAACACTCGGTAAGTGATGTAAACGATGTAATTTGTGTTCAAAAACGATTTTCTTGGGCGACACCAAATATATTGTGTAATTTGATATGAGCTTCAAGTTGATATATTATAATAGTGGTTTCGATATCCGAGTCAAAAGATATCTCCGTTGAAAGTTGTAACTTATATTTACCAAATCTTTTTTTGTTTTTGAAAATGTGAACGACATCCTCTTTCTTTTTCTCTTCTCCTATTTTTTTTTGAAGAAAAGTGACTTATTGGAAATATAAATAAACAACCCTAGGTCGGAACCATTATCTCCTGTATAGCTATATTGAATAAAACCAGAAGTAAGAAAAATGAAAATGGTGCGTCAAAAACTTTAAACACTCGATAAGTGATGTAAATGATGTAATTTGGGTACAAAAACGATTTTCCTGGTCGGGACCGAAACATTTTGTGTAATTTGATACGAGCTTCGATTTGATATATTATAATAGTGGTTTCGATACCCGAGTCAAAAGATATCTCCGTTGAAAGTTGTAACTTATATTTACCAAATGTTTTGTTGTTTTTGAAAATGTGAACGACATCCTCTTTCTTTTTCTCTTCTCCTATTTTTTTTTTGAAGAAAAGAGACTTATTGGAAATATAAATTAACAACCCTAGGTCGGCGCCAATATCTTCTTTATAGCTCTATTGAATTAAACCAGAAGTAAGGAAAATGAAAATGCTGCGTCAAAAACTTTAAAAACTCGGTAAGTGATGTAAACGATGTAATTTGGGTACAAAAACGATTTTCCTGGTCGGGACCAAAACATATTGTGTAATTTGATACGAGCTTCGATTTGATATATTATAATAGTGGTTTCGATACCCGAGTCAAAAGATATCTCCGTTGAAAGTTGTAACTCATATTTACCAAATGTTTTGTTGTTTTTGACAATGTGAACGACATCCACTTTCTTTTTCTCTTCTCTTATTTTTTTGGAAGAATAGAGACTTATTGGAAATATAAATCAACAACCCTAGGTCGGCACCAATATATCCTGTATAGCTCTATTGAATTAAACCAAAAGTAAGAATAAGGAAAATGGTGCGTCAAAAACATTAAACACTCGATAAGTGATGTAAACGATATAATTTGTGTACAAAAATGATTTTCCTGGTCGGGACCAAAACATATTGTGTAATTTGATACGAGCTTCGATTTGATATATTATAATAGTGGTTTTGATACCCGTGTCAAAAGATATCTAAATTGAAAGTTGTAACTCATATTTACCAAATGTTTTGTTGTTTTTGACAATGTGAACGACATCCACTTTCTTTTTCTCTTCTCTTATTTTTTTGGAAGAATAGAGACTTATTGGAAATATAAATCAACAACCCTAGGTCGGCACCAATATCTCGTGTATAGCTCTATTGAATTAAACCAAAAGTAAGAAGAAGGAAAATGGTGCGTCAAAAACATTAAACACTCGATAAGTGATGTAAACGATGTAATTTGTGTAGAAAAACGATTTTATTGTGCGGGACCAAAAAATATTGTGTCATTTGATACGAGTTTCAATTTGATATATTATAATAGTGGTTTCGATACCCGAGTCAAAAGATATCTCCGTTGAAAGTTGTAACTTATATTTACCAAACCTTTTTTTGTTTTTGAAAATGTGAACGACATGCTCTTTCTTTTTCTCTTCTCCTATTTTTTTTGAAGAAAAGTGACTTATTGGAAATATAAATAAACAACCCTAGGTCGGAACCATTATCTCCTATATAGCTATATTGAATAAAACCAGAAGTAAGAAAAATGAAAATGGTGCGTCAAAAACTTTAAACACTCGATAAGTGATGTAAATGATGTAATTTGGGTACAAAAACGATTTTCCTGGTCGGGACCAAAACATATTGTGTAATTTGATACGAGCTTCGATTTGATATTTTATAATAGTGGTTTCGATACCCGAGTCAAAAGATATCTCTGTTGAAAGTTGTAACTCATATTTACCAAATCTTTTGTTGTTTTTGAAAATGTGAACAACATCCTCTTTCTTTTTCTCTTCTCTTATTTTTTTGGAAGAATAGAGACTTATTGGAAATATAAATTAACAACCCTAGGTCGGCACCAATATCTCCTTTATAGCTCTATTGAATTAAACCAGAAGTAAAGAAAATGAAAATGGTGCGTCAAAAACTTTAAACACTCGGTAAGTGATGTAAACGATGTAATTTGGGTACAAAAACGATTTTCCTGGGCGGGGCCAAAATATATTGTGTAATTTGATACGAGCTTCGATTTGATATATTATAATAGTGGTTTCGATACCCGTGTCAAAAGATATCTCCATTGAAAGTTGTAACTCATATTTACCAAATGTTTTGTTGTTTTTGAAAATGTGAACGACATCCTCTTTATTTTTCTCTTCTCTTATTTTTTTTTTGAAGAATAGAGACTTATTAGAAATATATATCAACAACCCTAGGTCGGCACCAATATGTCCTGTATTGCTCTATTGAATTAAAACAGAAATAAGAAAAATGAAAATGGTGCGTCAAAAACTTTAAACACTCAATAAGTGATGTAAACGATGTAATTTGTGTACAAAAACGATTTTCCTGGTCGGGACCAAAAAATATTGTGTAATTTGATACGAGCTTCGATTTGATATATTATAATAGTGGTTTCGATACCCGAGTCAAAAGATATCTCTGTTGAAAGTTGTAACTCATATTTACCAAATTTTTTGTTGTTTTTGAAAATGTGAACGACATCCTCTTTCTTTTTCTCTTCTCTTATTTTTTTTTTGAAGAATAGAGACTTATTGGAAATATAAATCAACAACCCTAGGTCGGCACCATTATCTCCTTTATTGCTCTATTGAATTAAACCAGAAATAAGAAAAATGAAAATGGTGCGTCAAAAACTTTAAACACTCGATAAGTGATGTAAACGATGTAATTTGGGTACAAAAACAATTTTCCCGGTCGGGATCAAAATATATTGTGTAATTTGATACGAGCTTCGATTTGATATATTATAGTAGTGGTTTCGATACCCGAGTCAAAAGATATCTCCGTTGAAAGTTGTAACTTATATTTACCAAATGTTTTGTTGTTTTTGAAAATGTGAACGACATCCTCTTTCTTTTTCTCTTCTCCTATTTTTTTTTTTGAAGAAAAGAGACTTATTGGAAATATAAATTAACAACCCTAGGTCGGCACCAATATCTCCTTTATAGCTCTATTGAATTAAACTAGAAGTAAGGAAAATGAAAATGGTGCGTCAAAAACTTTAAACACTCGGTAAGTGATGTAAACGATGTAATTTGTGTTCAAAAACGATTTTCATGGGCGGCACCAAATATATTGTGTAATTTGATATGAGCTTCAATTTGATATATTATAATAGTGGTTTCGATATCCGAGTCAAAAGATATCTCCGTTGAAAGTTGTAACTCATATTTACCAAATTTTTTGTTGTTTTTGAAAATGTGAACGACATCCTCTTTCTTTTTCTCTTCTCTTATTTTTTTTTGAAGAATAGAGACTTATTGGAAATATAAATCAACACCCCTAGGTCGGAACCATTATCTCCTGTATAGCTATATTGAATAAAACCAGAAGTAAGAAAAATTAAAATGGTGCGTCAAAAACTTTAAACACTCAATAAGTGATGTAAACGATGTAATTTGGGTACAAAAACAATTTTCCTGGTTGGGACCAAAACATATTGTGTAATTTGATACGAGCTTCGATTTGATATATTATAATAGTGGTTTCGATACCCGAGTCAAAAGATATCTCCGTTGAAAGTTGTAACTTATATTTACCAAATGTTTTGTTGTTTTTGAAAATGTGAACGACATCCTCTTTCTTTTTCTCTTCTCCTATTTTTTTTTGAAGAAAAGAGACTTATTGGAAATATAAATTAACAACCCTAGGTCGGCACCAATATCTCCTTTATAGCTCTATTGAATTAAACTAGAAGTAAGAAAAATGAAAATGGCGCGTCAAAAACTTTAAACACTCGGTAAGTGATGTAAACGATGTAATTTGTGTACAAAAATGATTTTCTTGGGCGGCACCAAATATATTGTGTAATTTGATATGAGCTTCAATTTGATATATTATAATAGTCTTTTCGATACCCGAGTTAAAAGATATCTCCGTTGAAAGTTGTAACTCATATTTACCAAATCTTTTGTTATTTTTGAAAATGTGAACGACATCCTCTTTCTTTTTCTCTTCTCTTATTTTTTTTTGAAGAATAGAGACTTATTGGAAATATAAATCAACAACCCTAGGTCGGCACCAATATCTCCTGTATTGCTCTATTGAATTCAACCAGAAATAAGAAAAATGAAAATGGTGCGTCAAAAACTTCAAACACACGATAAGTGATGTAAACGATGTAATTTGGGTACAAAAACAATTTTCCTGGTTGGGACCAAAACATATTGTGTAATTTGATACGAGCTTCGATTTGATATATTATAATAGTGGTTTCGATACCCGAGTCAAAAGATATCTCCGTTGAAAGTTGTAACTTATATTTACCAAATGTTTTGTTGTTTTTGAAAATGTGAACGACATCCTCTTTCTTTTTCTCTTCTCCCATTTTTTTTGAAGAAAAGAGACTTATTGGAAATATAAATTAACAACCCTAGGTCGGCACCAATATCTCCTTTATAGCTCTATTGAATTAAACCAGAAGTAAGGAAAATGAAAATGGTGCGTCAAAAACTTTAAACACTCGGTAAGTGATGTAAACGATTTAATTTGTGTTCAAAAACGATTTTCTTGGGCGGCACCAAATATATTGTGTAATTTGATATGAGCTTCAATTTGATATATTATAATAGTGGTTTCGATATCCGAGTCAAAAGATATCTCCGTTGAAAGTTGAAACTTATATTTACCAAATCTTTTTTTGTTTTTTAAAATGTGAACGACATCCTCTTTCTTTTTCTCTTCTCCTATTTTTTTTTGAAGAAAAGTGACTTATTGGAAATATAAATAAACAACCCTAGGTCGGAACCATTATCTCCTGTATAGCTATATTGAATAAAACCAGAAGTAAGAAAAATGAAAATGGTGCGTCAAAAACTTTAAACACTCGATAAGTGATGTAAATGATGTAATTTAGGTACAAAAACAATTTTCCTGGTCGGGACCAAAACATATTGTGTAATTTGATACGAGCTTCGATTTGATATATTATAATAGTGGTTTCGATACCCGAGTCAAATGATATCTGTGTTGAAGGTTGTAACCCATATTTACCAAATGTTTTGTTGTTTTTGAAAATGTGAACGACATCCTCTTTCTTTTTCTCTTCTCCTATTTTTTTTTGAAGAAAAGTGACTTATTGGAAATATAAATTAACAACCCTAGGTCGGCACCAATATCTCCTTTATAGCTCTATTGAATTAAACTAGAAGTAAGAAAAATGAAAATGGCGCGTCAAAAACTTTAAACACTCGG
Source organism: Hippophae tibetana (assembly GCA_037013495.1). NCBI lineage: Eukaryota > Viridiplantae > Streptophyta > Magnoliopsida > Rosales > Elaeagnaceae > Hippophae > Hippophae tibetana. The sequence continues at coordinate 2,377,918 of JAZDXN010000026.1, read as the reverse complement.
TAAGTGATGTAAACGATGTAATTTGTGTACAAAAATGATTTTCTTGGGCGGCACCAAATATATTGTGTAATTTGATATGAGCTTCAATTTGATATATTATAATAGTCTTTTCGATACCCGAGTTAAAAGATATCTCCGTTGAAAGTTGTAACTCATATTTACCAAATCTTTTGTTATTTTTGAAAATGTGAACGACATCCTCTTTCTTTTTCTCTTCTCTTATTTTTTTTTGAAGAATAGAGACTTATTGGAAATATAAATCAACAACCCTAGGTCGGCACCAATATCTCCTGTATTGCTCTATTGAATTCAACCAGAAATAAGAAAAATGAAAATGGTGCGTCAAAAACTTCAAGCACTCGATAAGTGATGTAAACGATGTAATTTGGGTACAAAAACCATTTTCCTGGTCGGGACCAAAACATATTGTGTAATTTGATACGAGCTTCGATTTGATATATTATAATAGTGGTTTCGATACCCGAGTCAAAAGATATCTCCGTTGAAAGTTGTAACTTATATTTACCAATTTTTTTGTTGTTTTTGAAAATGTGAACGGCATCCTCTTTCTTTTTCTCTTCTCCTATTTTTTTTGAAGAAAAGAGACTTATTAGAAATATAAATAAACAACCCTAGGTCGGCACCATTATCTCCTGTATAGCTCTATTGAATTAAACCAGAAGTAAGAAAAATGAAAATCGTGCGTCAAAAACTTTAAACACTCGATAAGTGATGTAAGCGATGTAATTTGTGTACAAAAACGATTTTCTTGGGCGGCACCAAAAAATATTGTATAATTTGATACGAGCTTCAATTTGATATATTATAATAGTGGTTTCGATACTCGAGTCAAAAGATATCTCCGTTGAAAGTTGTAACTTATATTTACCAAATTTTTGGTTGTTTTTGAAAATGTGAACGACATCCTCTTTCTTTTTCTCTTCTCCTATTTTTTTTTGAAGAAAAGAGACTTATTGGAAATATAAATTAACAACCCTAGGTCGGCACCAATATCTCCTTTATAGCTCTATTGAATTAAACCATAAGTAAGGAAAATGAAAATGGTGCGTCAAAAACTTTAAACACTCGGTAAGTGATGTAAACGATGTAATTTGTGTACAAAAACGATTTTCTTGGGCGGCACCAAATATATTGTGTAATTTGATATGAGCTTTAATTTGATATATTATAATAGTGGTTTCGATATCCGAGTTACAAGACATCTCCGTTGAAAGTTGTAACTCATATTTACCAAATCTTTTGTTATTTTTGAAAATGTGAACGACATTCTCTTTCTTTTTCTCTTCTCTTATTTTTTTTTGAAGAATAGAGACTTATTGGAAATATAAATCAACAACCCTAGGTCGGCACCAATATCTTCTGTATAGCTCTATTGAATTAAACCAGAAGTAAGAAGAATGAAAATGGTGCGTCAAAAACTTTAACCACTCGATAAGTGATGTAAACGATGTAATTTGGGTACAAAAACGATTTTCCTGGTCGGGACCAAAACATATTGTGTAATTTGATACGACCTTCGATTTGATATATTATAATAGTGGTTTCGATACCCGAGTCAAAAGATATCTCCGTTGAAAGTTGTAACTTATATTTACCAAATTTTTTGTTGTTTTTGAAAATGTGAACGACATCCTATTTCTTTTTCTCTTCTCTTATTTTTTTTTTGAAGAATAGAGACTTATTGGAAATATAAATCAAAAACCCTAGGTCGGCAACAATATCTCCTGTATAGCTCTATTGAATTAAACCAAAAGTAAGAATAAGGAAAATGGTGCGTCAAAAACATTAAACACTCGATAAGTGATGTAAACGATATAATTTGTGTACAAAAATGATTTTCCTGGTCGGGACCAAAACATATTGTGTAATTTGATACGAGCTTCGATTTGATATATTATAATAGTGGTTTTGATACCCGTGTCAAAAGATATCTCCATTGAAAGTTGTAACTCATATTTACCAAATGTTTTGTTGTTTTTGACAATGTGAACGACATCCACTTTCTTTTTCTCTTCTCTTATTTTTTTGGAAGAATAGAGACTTATTGCAAAATATAAATCAACAACCCTAGGTCGGCACCAATATCTCGTGTATAGCTGTATTGAATTAAACCAAAAGTGAGAAGAAGGAAAATGGTGCGTCAAAAACATTAAACACTCGATAAGTGATGTAAACGATGTAATTTGTGTAGAAAAACGATTTTATTGGGCGGGACCAAAAAATATTGTGTAATTTGATACGAGCTTCAATTTGATATATTATAATAGTGGTTTCGATACCCGAGTCAAAAGTTATCTCCGTTGAAAGTTGTAACTTATATTTACCAAATCTTTTTTTGTTTTTGAAAATGTGAACGACATGCTCTTTCTTTTTCTCTTCTCCTATTTTTTTTTTGAAGAAAAGTGACTTATTGGAAATATAAATAAACAACCCTAGGTCGGAACCATTATCTCCTGTATAGCTATATTGAATAAAACGAGAAGTAAGAAAAATGAAAATGGTGCGTCAAAAACTTTAAACACTAGATAAGTGATGTAAACGATGTAATTTGGGTACAAAAACGATTTTCCTGGTCGGGACCAAAACATATTGTGTAATTTGATACGAGCTTCGATTTGATATATTATAATAGTGGTTTCGATACCCGAGTCAAAAGATATCTCCGTTGAAAGTTGTAACTTATATTTACCAATTTTTTTGTTGTTTTTGAAAATAAGAACGGCATCCTCTTTCTTTTTCTCTTCTCCTATTTTTTTTGAAGAAAAGAGACTTATTAGAAATATAAATAAACAACCCTAGGTCGGCACCATTATCTCCTGTATAGCTCTATTGAATTAAACCAGAAGTAAGAAAAATGAAAATCGTGCGTCAAAAACTTTAAACACTCGATAAGTGATGTAAGCGATGTAATTTGTGTACAAAAACGATTTTCTTGGGCGGCACCAAAAAATATTGTATAATTTGATACGAGCTTCAATTTGATATATTATAATAGTGGTTTCGATACCCGAGTCAAAAGATATCTCCGTTGAAAGTTGTAACTTATATTTACCAAATTTTTTGTTGTTTTTGAAAATGTGAACGACATCCTCTTTCTTTTTCTCTTCTCCTATTTTTTTTTGAAGAAAAGAGACTTATTGGAAATATAAATTAACAACCCTAGGTCGGCACCAATATCTCCTTTATAGCTCTATTGAATTAAACCGTAAGTAAGGAAAATGAAAATGGTGCGTCAAAAACTTTAAACACTCGGTAAGTGATGTAAACGATATAATTTGGGTACAAAAATGATTTTCCTGGTCGGGACCAAAACATATTGTGTAATTTGATACGAGCTTCGATTTGATATATTATAATAATGGTTTCAATACCCGTGTCCAAAGATATCTCCATTGAAAGTTGTAACTCATATTTACCAAATGTTTTTTTGTTTTTGAAAATGTGAACGGCATCCTCTTTCTTTTTCTCTTCTCTTATTTTTTTTTGAAGAATAGAGACTTATTTCAAATATAAATCAACAACCGTAGGTCGGCACTAATATCTCCTGTATAGCTCTATTGAATTAAACTAGAGGTAAGAAAAATTAAAATGGTGCGTCAAAAAATTGAAACACTCGGTAAGTGCTGTAAACGATGTAATTTGTGTACAAAAACGCTTTTCTTGGGCAGCTACCAAATATATTGTGTAATTTGATATGAGCTTCAATTTGATATATTATAATAGTGGTTTCGATACCCGAGTTAAAAGATATCTCCGTTGAAAGTTGTAACTCATATTTACCAAATCTTTTGTTATTTTTGAAAATGTGAACGACATCCTCTTTCTCTTTCTCTTCTCCTTTTTTTTTTTGAAGAAAAGAGACTTATTGGAAATATAAATAAACAACCCTAGGTCGGCACCAATATCTCCTATATAGCTCTATTGAATTAAACCAGAAGTAAGAAAAATGAAAATCGTGCGTCAAAAACTTTAAACACTCGGTAAGTGATGTAAACGATGTAATTTGTGTACAAAAACGATTTTCTTGGGCGGCACCAAATATATTGTGTAATTTGATATGAGCTTTAATTTGATATATTATAATAGTGGTTTCGATATCCGAGTTACAAGATATCTCCGTTGAAAGTTGTAACTCATATTTACCAAATCTTTTGTTATTTTTGAAAATGTGAACGACATTCTCTTTCTTTTTCTCTTCTCCTATTTTTTTTTGAAGAAAAGAGACTTATTGGAAATATAAATTAACAACCCTAGGTCGGCACCAATATCTCCTTTATAGCTCTATTGAATTAAACCGTAAGTAAGGAAAATGAAAATGGTGCGTCAAAAACTTTAAACACTCGGTAAGTGATGTAAACGATATAATTTGGGTACAAAAATGATTTTCCTGGTCGGGACCAAAACATATTGTGTAATTTGATACGAGCTTCGATTTGATATATTATAATAGTGGTTTCGATACCCGAGTCAAAAGATATCTCCGTTGAAAGTTGTAACTTATATTTACCAAATTTTTTGTTGTTTTTGAAAATGTGAACGACATCCTATTTCTTTTTCTCTTCTCTTATTTTTTTTTTGAAGAATAGAGACTTATTGGAAATATAAATCAAAAACCCTAGGTCGGCACCAATATCTCCTGTATAGCTCTATTGAATTAAACCAAAAGTAAGAAGAAGGAAAATGGTGCGTCAAAAACATTAAACACTCGATAAGTGATGTAAACGATGTAATTTGTGTATAAAAACGATTTTCTTGGGCGGGACCAAAAAATATTGTGTCATTGATACGAGCTTCAACTTGATATATTATAATAGTGGTTTCGATACCCGAGTCAAAAGATATCTCAATTGAAAGTTGTAACTCATATTTACCAAATGTTTTGTTGTTTTTGAAAATGTGAACGACATCCTCTTTCTTTTTCTCTTCTCCTATTTTTTTTTGAAGAAAAGAGACTTATTGGAAATATAAATTAACAACCCTAGGTCGGCACCAATATCTCCTTTATAGCTCTATTGAATTAAACCAGAAGTAAGGAAAATGAAAATCGTGCGTCAAAAACTTTAAAAACTCGGTAAGTGATGTAAACAATATAATTTGGGTACAAAAATGATTTTCCTGGTCGAGACCAAAACATATTGTGTAATTTGATACGAGCTTCGATTTGATATATTATAATAGTGGTTTTGATACTCGTGTCAAAAGATATCTCCATTGAAAGTTGTAACTCATATTTACCAAATGTTTTGTTGTTTTTGACAATGTGAACGACATCCACTTTCTTTTTCTCTTCTCTTATTTTTTTGGAAGAATAGAGACTTATTGGAAATATAAATCAACAACCCTAGGTCGGCACCAATATCTCGTGTATAGCTGTATTGAATTAAACCAAAAGTAAGAAGAAGGAAAATGGTGCGTCAAAAACATTAAACACTCGATAAGTGATGTAAACGATGTAATTTGTGTAGAAAAACGATTTTATTGGGCGGGACCAAAAAATATTGTGTAATTTGATACGAGCTTCAATTTGATATATTATAATAGTGGTTTCGATACCCGAGTCAAAAGATATCTCCGTTGAAAGTTGTAACTTATATTTACCAAATATTTTTTTGTTTTTGAAAATGTGAACGACATGCTCTTTCTTTTTCTGTTCTCCTATTTTTTTTTGAAGAAAAGAGACTTATTGGAAATATAAATTAACAACCCTAGGTCGGCACCAATATCTCTTGTATAGCTCTATTGAATTAAACCAGAAGTAAGAAAAATGAAAATGGTGCGTCTAAAATATTAAACACTTGATAAGTGATGTCAACGATGTAATTTGTGTACAAAAACGATTTTCTTGGGCGGCACCAAAAAATATTGTATAATTTGATACGAGCTTCAATTTGATATATTGTAATAGTGGTTTCGATACCCGAGTCAAAAGATATCTCCGTTGAAAGTTGTAACTTATATTTACCAAATTTTTTGTTGTTTTGGAAAATGTGAACGACATCCTCTTTCTTTTTCTCTTCTCCTATTTTTTTTTGAAGAAAAGAGACTTATTGGAAATATAAATTAATAAACCTAGGTCGGCACCAATATCTCTTGTATAGCTCTATTGAATTAAACCAGAAGTAAGAAAAATGAAAATGGTGCGTCAAAAACTTTAAACACTCGTTAAGTGATGTAAACGATGTAATTTGGGTACAAAAACGATTTTCCTGGTCGGGACCAAAACATATTGTGTAATTTGATACGAGCTTCGATTTGATATATTATAATAGTGGTTTCCATACCCGAGTCAAAAGATATCTCCGTTGAAAGTTGTAACTTATATTTACCAAATCTTTTTTTGTTTTTGAAAATGTGAACGACATCCTCTTTCTTTTTCTCTTCTCCTATTTTTTTTGACGAAAAGTGACTTATTGGAAATATAAATAAACAACCCTAGGTCGGAACCATTATCTCATGTATAGCTCTATTGAATTAAACCAGAAGTAAGAAGAATGAAAATGGTGCGTCAAAAAGATTAAACACTTGATAAGTGATGTCAACGATGTAATTTGTGTACAAAAACGATTTTATTGGGCGGGACCAAAAAATATTGTGTAATTTGATACGAGCTTCAATTTGATATATTATAATAGTGGTTCGATACCCGAGTTAAAAGATATCTCCGTTGAAAGTTGTAACTTATATTTACCAAATCTTTTTTTGTTTTTGAAAATGTGAACGACATCCTCTTTCTTTTTCTCTTCTCCTATTTTTTTTGAAGAAAAGTGACTTATTGGAAATATAAATAAACAACCCTAGGTCGGAACCATTATCTCCTGTATAGCTATATTGAATAAAACCAGAAGTAAGAAAAATGAAAATGGTGCGTCAAAAACTTTAAACAGTCGATAAGTGATGTAAACGATGTAATTTGGGTACAAAAACGATTTTCCTGGTCGGGACCAAAACATATTGTGTAATTTGATACGAGCTTCGATTTGATATATTATAATAGTGGTTTCGATACCCGAGTCAAAAGATATCTCCGTTTAAAGTTTTAACTCATATTTACCAAATGTTTTGTTGTTTTTGAAAATATGAACGACATCCTCTTTCTTTTTCTCTTCTCTTATTTTTTTTGGAAGAATAGAGACTTATTGGAAATATAAATCAACAACCCTAGGTCGGCACCAATATCTCCTGTATTGCTCTATTGAATTAAACCAGAAATAAGAAAAATTAAAATGGTGCGTCAAAAACATTAAACACTCGGTAAGTGATGTAAACGATGTAATTTGTGTACAAAAACGATTTTCTTGGGCGGCACCAAAACATGTTGTTTAATTTGATATGAGCTTCCATTTGATATATTATAATAGTGGTTTCGATACCCGAGTCAAAAGATATCTCCGTTGAAAGTTGTAACTCATATTTACCAAATCTTTTGTTGTTTTTGAAAATGTGAACGACATCCTCTTTCTTCTTCTCTTCTCCTATTTTTTTTTGAAGAAAAGAGACTTATTGGAAATATAAATTAACAACCCTAGGTCGGCACCAATATCTCCTTTATAGCTCTATTGAATTAAACCAGAAGTAAGGAAAATGAAAATGGTGCGTCAAAAACTTTAAACACTCGATAAGTGATGTAAACGATGTAATTTTGGTACAAAAACGATTTTCCTGGTCGGGACCAAAACATATTTTGTAATTTGATACGAGCTTCGATTTGATATATTATAATAGTGGTTTCGATACCCGAGTCAAAAGATATCTCTGTTGAAAGCTGTAACTCATATTTTCCAAATGTTTTGTTGTCTTTGAAAATGTGAACGACATCCTCTTTCTTTTTCACTTCTCCTATTTTTTTTTTTGAAGAAAAGTGAATTATTGGAAGTATAAATAAACAACCCTAGGTCGGAACCATTATCTCCTGTATAGCTATATTGAATAAAACCAGAAGTAAGAAAAATGTAAATGGTGCGTCAAAAACATTAAACACTCGGTAAGTGATGTAAACGATGTAATTTGTGTACAAAAACGATTTTATTGGGCGGGACCAAAAAATATTGTGTAATTTGATACGAGCTTCAATTTGATATATTATAATAGTGGTTCGATACCCGAGTTAAAAGATATCTCCGTTGAAAGTTGTAACTTATATTTACCAAATCTTTTTTTGTTTTTGAAAATGTGAACGACATCCTCTTTCTTTATCTCTTCTCCTATTTTTTTTGAAGAAAAGTGACTTATTGGAAATATAAATAAACAACCCTAGGTCGGAACCATTATCTCTTGTATAGCTATATTGAATAAAACCAGAAGTAAGAAAAATAAAAATGGTGCGTCAAAAACTTTAAACAGTCGATAAGTGATGTAAACGATGTATTTTGGGTACAAAAACGATTTTTCTATTCGGGACCAAAACATATTGTGTAATTTGATATAAGCTTCGATTTGATATATTATAATAGTGGTTTCGATACCCGAGTCAAAAGATATCTCTGTTGAAAGTGTAACTCATATTTACCAAATGTTTTGTTGTTTTTGAAAATGTGAACGACATCCTCTTTCTTTTACTCTTCTCCTATTTTTTTTTGAAGAAAAGTGACTTATTGGAAATATAAATAAACAACCCTAGGTCGGAACCATTATCTCCTTTATAGCTCTATTGAATTAAACCAGAAGTAAGAAGAATGAAAATGGTGCGTCTAAAATATTAAACACTTGATAAGTGATGTCAACGATGTAATTTGTGTACAAAAACGATTTTATTGGGCGGGACCAAAAAATATTGTGTAATTTGATACGAGCTTCAATTTGATATATTATAATAGTGGTTCGATACCCGAGTTAAAAGATATCTCCGTTGAAAGTTGTAACTTATATTTACCAAATCTTTTTTTGTTTTTGAAAATGTGAACGACATCCTCTTTCTTTTTCTCTTCTCCTATTTTTTTTTTGAAGAAAAGAGACTTATTATAAATATAAATTAACAACCCTAGGTCGGCACCAATATCTCCTTTATAGCTCTATTAAATTAAACCAGAAGTATGGAAAATGAAAATGGCGCGTCAAAAACATTAAACACACGGTAAGTGATGTAAACGATGTAATTTGTGTACAAAAACGATTTTCTTGGGCGGCACCAAATATATTGAGTAATTTGATATGAGCTTCAATGTGATATATTATAATAGTGGTTTCGATACCCGAGTTAAAAGATATCTCCATTGAAAGTTGTAACTCATATTTACCAAATCTTTTGTTATTTTTGAAAATGTGAACGAATCCTCTTTCTTCTTCTCTTCTCCTATTTTTTTTTGAAGAAAAGAGACTTAATGGAAATATAAATTAACAACCCTTGGTCGGCACCACTATCTCCTGTATAGCTCTATTGAATTAAACCAGAAGTAAGAAGAATGAAAATGGTGTGTCTAAAATATTAAACACTTGATAAGTGATGTCAACGATGTAATTTGTGTACAAAAACGATTTTATTGGGCGGGACCAAAAAATATTGTGTAATTTCATACGAGCTTCGATTTGATATATTATAATAATGGTTTCGATACCCGAGTCAAAAGATATCTCCGTTGAAAGTTTTAACTCATATTTACCAAATGTTTTGTTGTTTTTGAAAATGTGAACGACATCCTCTTTCTTTTTCTCTTCTCTTATTTTTTTTTGAAGAATAGAGACTTATTGGAAATATAAATAAACAACCCTAGGTCGGCACCATTATCTTCTGTATAGCTCTATTGATTTAAACCAGAAGTAAGAAAAATGAAAATCGTGCGTCAAAAACTTTAAACACTCGATAAGTGATGTAAACGATGTAATTTGGGTACAAAAACGATTTTCCTGGTCGGGATCAAAACATATTGTGTAATTTGATACGAGCTTCGATTTGATATATTATAATAATGGTTTCGATACCCGAGTCAAAAGATATCTCCGTTGAAAGTTGTAACTTATATTTACCAAATCTTTTTTTGTTTTTGAAAATGTGAACGACATCCTCTTTCTTTTTCTCTTCTCCTATTTTTTTTTGAAGAAAAGAGACTTATTGGAAATATAAATAAACAACCCTAGGTCGGCACCATTATCTTCTGTATAGCTCTATTGATTTAAACCAGAAGTAAGAAAAATGAAAATCGTGCGTCAAAAACTTTAAACACTCGATAAGTGATGTAAACGATGTAATTTGTGTACAAAAACGATTTTCTGGGGCGGGACCAAAAAATATTGTGTAATTTGATACGAGCTTCAATTTGTAATATTATAATAGTGGTTTGGATACCCGAGTCAAAAGATATCTCCGTTTAAAGTTTTAACTCATATTTACCAAATGTTTTGTTGTTTTTGAAAATGTGAACGACATCCTCTTTCTTTTTCTCTTCTCTTATTTTTTATGAAGAATAGAGACTTATTGGAAATATAAATCAACAACCCTAGGTCGGCACCAATATCTCCGGTATTGCTCTATTGAATTAAACCAGAAATAAGAAAAATTAAAATGGTGCGTCAAAAACTTTAAACACTCGATAAGTGATGTAAACAATGTAATTTGGGTACAAAAACGATTTTCCTGGTCGGGACCAAAACATATTGTGTAATTTGATACGAGCTTCGATTTGATATATTATAATAGTGGTTTCGATGCCCGAGTCAAAAGATATCTCTGTTGAAAGTTGTAACTCGTATTTACCAAATGTTTTGTTGTTTTTGAAAATGTGAACGACATCCTCTTTCTTTTTCACTTCTCCTATTTTTTTTTTGAAGAAAAGTGAATTATTGGAAATATAAATAAACAACCCTAGGTCCGAACCATTATCTCCTGTATAGCTCTATTGAATTAAACTAGAAGTAAGGAAAATGAAAATGGTGCGTCAAAAACTTTAAACACTCGGTAAGTGATGCAAACGATGTAATTTGTGTACAAAAACGATTTTCTTGGGCGGCACCAAATATATTGTGTAATTTGATATGAGCTTGAATTTGATATATTATAATAGTGGTTTCGATACCCGAGTCAAAAGATATCTCCGTTGAAAGTTGTAACTTATATTTACCAAATGTTTTTTTGTTTTTGAAAATGTGAACGACATCCTCTTTCTTTTTCTCTTCTCCTATTTTTTTTTGAAGAAAAGAGACTTATTGGAAATATAAATCAACAACCGTAGGTCGGCACTAATATCTTCTGTATAGCTCTATTGAATTAAACTAGAGGTAAGAAAAATTAAAATGGTGCGTCAAAAACATTAAACACTCGGTAAGTGATGTAAACGATGTAATTTGTGTACAAAAACGATTTTCTTGAGCGGCACCAAATATATTGAGTAATTTGATATGAGCTTCAATGTGATATATTATAATAGTGGTTTCGATACCCGAGTTAAAAGTAATCTCCGTTGAAAGTTGTAACTCATATTTACCAAATCTTTTGTTGTTTTTGAAAATGTGAACGACATCCTCTTTCTTCTTCTCTTCTCCTATTTTTTTTTTGAAGAAAAGACACTTATTGGAAATATAAATTAACAACCCTAGGTCGGCACCAATATCTCCTGTATAGCTCTATTGAATTAAACCAGAAGTAAGAAGAATGAAAATGGTGCGTCAAAAACTTTAAACACTCGATAAGTGATATAAACGATGTAATTTGGGTACAAAAACGATTTTCCGGGTGGGGACCAAAACATATTGTGTAATTTGATACGAGCTTCGATTTGATATATTATAATAGTGGTTTCGATAACCGAGTCAAAAGATATCTCCGTTTAAAGTTTTAACTCATATTTACCAAATGTTTTGTTGTTTTTGAAAATGTGAACGACATCCTCTTTCTTTTTCTCTTCTCTTATTTTTTTTTGAAGAATAGAGACTTATTGGAAATATAAATCAACAACCCTAGGTCGGCACCAATATCTCCTGTATTGCTCTATTGAATTAAACCAGAAATAAGAAAAATTAAAATGGTGCGTCAAAAACTTTAAACACTCGATAAGTGATGTAAACGATGTAATTTGGGTACAAAAACGATTTACCTGGTCGGGACCAAAACATATTGTGTAATTTGATACGAGCTTCGATTTGATATATTATAATAATGGTTTCGATACCCGAGTCAAAAGATATCTCCGTTGAAAGTTGTAACTTATATTTACCAAATCTTTTTTTGTTTTTGAAAATGCGAACGACATCCTCTTTCTTTTTCTCTTCTCCTATTTTTTTTTTTGAAGAAAAGAGACTTATTGGAAATATAAATAAACAACCCTAGGTCGGCACCATTATCTTCTGTATAGCTCTATTGATTTAAACCAGAAGTAAGAAAAATGAAAATCGTGCGTCAAAAACTTTAAACACTCGATAAGTGATGTAAACGATGTAATTTGTGTACAAAAACGATTTTCTTGGGCGGGACCAAAAAATATTGTGTAATTTGATACGAGCTTCAATTTGTAATATTAAAATAGTGGTTTGGATACCCGAGTCAAAAGATATCTCCGTTTAAAGTTTTAACTCATATTTACCAAATGTTTTGTTGTTTTTGAAAATGTGAACGACATCCTCTTTCTTTTTCTCTTCTCTTATTTTTTATGAAGAATAGAGACTTATTGGAAATATAAATCAACAACCCTAGGTCGGCACCAATATCTCCGGTATTGCTCTATTGAATTAAACCAGAAATAAGAAAAATTAAAATGGTGCGTCAAAAACTTTAAACACTCGATAAGTGATGTAAACAATGTAATTTGGGTACAAAAACGATTTTCCTGGTCGGGACCAAAACATATTGTGTAATTTGATACGAGCTTCGATTTGATATATTATAATAGTGGTTTCGATGCCCGAGTCAAAAGATATCTCTGTTGAAAGTTGTAACTCGTATTTACCAAATGTTTTGTTGTTTTTGAAAATGTGAACGACATCCTCTTTCTTTTTCACTTCTCCTATTTTTTTTTTGAAGAAAAGTGAATTATTGGAAATATAAATAAACAACCCTAGGTCCGAACCATTATCTCCTGTATAGCTCTATTGAATTAAACTAGAAGTAAGGAAAATGAAAATGGTGCGTCAAAAACTTTAAACACTCGGTAAGTGATGCAAACGATGTAATTTGTGTACAAAAACGATTTTCTTGGGCGGCACCAAATATATTGTGTAATTTGATATGAGCTTGAATTTGATATATTATAATAGTGGTTTCGATAACCGAGTCAAAAGATATCTCCGTTGAAAGTTGTAACTTATATTTACCAAATGTTTTTTTGTTTTTGAAAATGTGAACGACATCCTCTTTCTTTTTCTCTTCTCCTATTTTTTTTTGAAGAAAAGAGACTTATTGGAAATATAAATCAACAACCGTAGGTCGGCACTAATATCTTCTGTATAGCTCTATTGAATTAAACTAGAGGTAAGAAAAATTAAAATGGTGCGTCAAAAACATTAAACACTCGGTAAGTGATGTAAACGATGTAATTTGTGTACAAAAACGATTTTCTTGAGCGGCACCAAATATATTGAGTAATTTGATATGAGCTTCAATGTGATATATTATAATAGTGGTTTCGATACCCGAGTTAAAAGTAATCTCCGTTGAAAGTTGTAACTCATATTTACCAAATCTTTTGTTGTTTTTGAAAATGTGAACGACATCCTCTTTCTTCTTCTCTTCTCCTATTTTTTTTTTGAAGAAAAGACACTTATTGGAAATATAAATTAACAACCCTAGGTCGGCACCAATATCTCCTGTATAGCTCTATTGAATTAAACCAGAAGTAAGAAGAATGAAAATGGTGCGTCAAAAACTTTAAACACTCGATAAGTGATATAAACGATGTAATTTGGGTACAAAAACGATTTTCCGGGTGGGGACCAAAACATATTGTGTAATTTGATACGAGCTTCGATTTGATATATTATAATAGTGGTTTCGATAACCGAGTCAAAAGATATCTCCGTTTAAAGTTTTAACTCATATTTACCAAATGTTTTGTTGTTTTTGAAAATGTGAACGACATCCTCTTTCTTTTTCTCTTCTCTTATTTTTTTTTGAAGAATAGAGACTTATTGGAAATATAAATCAACAACCCTAGGTCGGCACCAATATCTCCTGTATTGCTCTATTGAATTAAACCAGAAATAAGAAAAATTAAAATGGTGCGTCAAAAACTTTAAACACTCGATAAGTGATGTAAACGATGTAATTTGGGTACAAAAACGATTTACCTGGTCGGGACCAAAACATATTGTGTAATTTGATACGAGCTTCGATTTGATATATTATAATAATGGTTTCGATACCCGAGTCAAAAGATATCTCCGTTGAAAGTTGTAACTTATATTTACCAAATCTTTTTTTGTTTTTGAAAATGCGAACGACATCCTCTTTCTTTTTCTCTTCTCCTATTTTTTTTTTTGAAGAAAAGAGACTTATTGGAAATATAAATAAACAACCCTAGGTCGGCACCATTATCTTCTGTATAGCTCTATTGATTTAAACCAGAAGTAAGAAAAATGAAAATCGTGCGTCAAAAACTTTAAACACTCGATAAGTGATGTAAACGATGTAATTTGTGTACAAAAACGATTTTCTTGGGCGGGACCAAAAAATATTGTGTAATTTGATACGAGCTTCAATTTGTAATATTAAAATAGTGGTTTGGATACCCGAGTCAAAAGATATCTCCGTTTAAAGTTTTAACTCATATTTACCAAATGTTTTGTTGTTTTTGAAAATGTGAACGACATCCTCTTTCTTTTTCTCTTCTCTTATTTTTTTTTGAAGAATAGAGACTTATTGGAAATATAAATCAACAACCCTAGGTCGGCACCAATATCTCCGGTATTGCCCTATTGAATTAAACCAGAAATAAGAAAAATTAAAATGGTGCGTCAAAAACTTTAAACACTCGATAAGTGATGTAAACGATGTAATTTGGGTACAAAAACGATTTTTCTGGTCGGGACCAAAACATATTGTGTAATTTGATACGAGCTTCGATTTGATATATTATAATAGTGGTTTCGATGCCCGAGTCAAAAGATATCTCTGTTGAAAGTTGTAACTCGTATTTACCAAATGTTTTGTTGTTTTTGAAAATATGAACGACATCCTCTTTCTTTTTCACTTCTCCTATTTTTTTTTGAAGAAAAGTGAATTATTGGAAATATAAATAAACAACCCTAGGTCCGAACCATTATCTCCTGTATAGCTATATTGAATAAAACCAGAAGTAAGAAAAATGTAAATGGTGCGTCAAAAACTTTAAACACTCCATAAGTGATGTAAACGATGTAATTTGGGTACAAAAACGATTTTCCTGGTCGGGACCAAAACATATTGTGTAATTTGATACGAGCTTCGATTTGATATATTATAATAGTGGTTTCTATACACGAGTCAAAAGATATCTCTGTTGAAAGTTGTAACTCATATTTACCAAATGTTTTGTTGTTTTTGAAAATGTGAACGACATCCTTTTTCTTCTTCTCTTCTCCTATTTTTTTTTGAAGAAAAGAGACTTATTGGAAATATAAATTAACAACCCTAGGTCGGCACCAATATCTCCTTTATAGCTCTATTGAATTAAACTAGAAGTAAGGAAAATGAAAATGATGCGTCAAAAACTTTAAACACTCGGTAAGTGATGTAAACGATGTAATTTGTGTACAAAAACGATTTTCTTGGGCGGCACCAAATATATTGTGTAATTTGATATGAGCTTGAATTTGATATATTATAATAGTGGTTTCGATACCCGAGTCAAAAGATATCTCCGTTGAAAGTTGTAACTTATATTTACCAAATCTTTTTTTGTTTTTGAAAATGTGAACGACATCCTCTTTCTTTTTCTCTTCTCCTATTTTTTTTTGAAGAAAAGTGTCTTATTGGAAATATAAATAAGCAACCCTAGGTCGGAACCATTATCTCCTGTATAGCTATATTGAATAAAACCAGAAGTAAGAAAAATGAAAATGGTGCGTCAAAAACTTTAAACAGTCGATAAGTGATGTAAACGATGTAATTTGGGTACAAAAACGATTTTCCTAGTCGGGACCAAAAAATATTTTGTAATTTGATAGGAGCTTCGATTTGATATATTATAATAGTGGTTTCGATACCCGAGTCAAAAGATATCTCTGTTGAAAGTGTAACTCATATTTACCAAATGTTTTATTGTTTTTGAAAATGTGAACGACATCCTCTTTCTTTTTCTCTTCTCCTATTTTTTTTGAAGAAAAGAGACTTATTGGAAATATAAATTAACAACCCTAGGTCGGCACCAATATCTCCTTTATAGCTCTATTGAATTAAACTAGAAGTAAGGAAAATGAAAATGGTGCGTCAAAAACTTTAAACACTCGGTAAGTGATGTAAACGATGTAATTTGTGTACAAAAACGATTTTCTTGGGCGGCACCAAATATATTGTGTAATTTGATATGAGCTTCAATTTGATATATTATAATAGTAGTTTCGATACCCGAGTCAAAAGATATCTCCGTTGAAAGTTGTAACTTATATTTACCAAATCTTTTTTTGTTTTTGAAAATGTGAACGACATCCTCTTTCTTTTTCTCTTCTCCTATTTTTTTTTGAAGAAAAGAGACTTATTGGAAATCTATTGAATTAAACTAGAGGTAAGAAAAATTAAAATGGTGCGTCAAAAACTTTAAACACTCGGTAAGTGATGTAAACGATGTAATATGTGTACAAAAACGATTTTCTTGAGCGGCACCAAATATATTGAGTAATTTGATATGAGCTTCAATGTGATATATTATAATAGTGGTTTCGATACCCGAGTTAAAAGATATCTCCGTTGAAAATTGTAACTCATATTTACCAAATCTTTTGTTCTTTTTGAAAATGTGAACGACATCCTCTTTCTTCTTCTCTTCTCCTATTTTTTTTTGAAGAAAAGAGACTTATTGGAAATATAAATTAACAACCCTAGGTCGGCACCAATATCTCCTGTATAGCTCTATTGAATTAAACCAGAAGTAAGAAGAATGAAAATGGTGCGTCAAAAACTTTAAACACTCGATAAGTGATGTAAACGATGTAATTTGGGTACAAAAACGATTTTCCTGGTCGGGACCAAAACATATTGTGTAATTTGATACGAGCTTCGATTTGATATATTATAATAGTGGTTTCGATGCCCGAGTCAAAAGATATCTCTGTTGAAAGTTGTAACTCATATTTGCCAAATGTTTTGTTGTTTTTGAAAATGTGAACGACATCCTCTTTCTTTTTCACTTCTCCTATTTTTTTTTGAAGAAAAGTGAATTATTGGAAATATAAATAAACAACCCTAGGTCGGAACCATTATCTCCTGTATAGCTATATTGAATAAAACCAGAAGTAAGAAAAATGTAAATGGTGCGTCAAAAACATTAAACACTCCATAAGTGATGTAAACGATGTAATTTGGGTACAAAAACTATTTTCCTGGTCGGGACCAAAACATATTGTGTAATTTGATACGAGCTTCGATTTGATATATTATAATAGCGGTTTCGATACCAGAGTCAAAAGATATCTCTGTTGAAAGTTGTAACTCATATTTACCAAATGTTTTGTTGTTTTTGAAAATGTGAACGACATCCTTTTTCTTCTTCTCTTCTCCTATTTTTTTTTTGAAGAAAAGAGACTTATTGGAAATATAAATTAACAACCCTAGGTCGGCACCAATATCTCCTTTATAGCTCTATTGAATTAAACTAGAAGTAAGGAAAATGAAAATGGTGCGTCAAAAACTTTAAACACTCGGTAAGTGATGCAAACGATGTAATTTGTGTACAAAAACGATTTTCTTGGGCGGCACCAAATATATTGTGTAATTTGATATGAGCTTGAATTTGATATATTATAATAGTGGTTTCGATACCCGAGTCAAAAGATATCTCCGTTGAAAGTTGTAACTTATATTTACCAAATCTTTTTTTGTTTTTGAAAATGTGAACGACATCCTCTTTCTTTTTCTCTTCTCCTATTTTTTTTTGAAGAAAAGAGACTTATTGGAAATATAAATCAACAACCGTAGGTCGGCACTAATATCTTCTGTATAGCTCTATTGAATTAAACTAGAGGTAAGAAAAATTAAAATGGTGCGTCAAAAACTTTAAACACTCGGTAAGTGATGTAAACGATGTAATTTGTGTACAAAAACGATTTTCTTGGGCGGCACCAAATATATTGAGTAATTTGATATGAGCTTCAATGTGATATATTATAATAGTGGTTTCGATACCCGAGTTAAAAGATATCTCCGTTGAAAGTTGTAACTCATATTTACCAAATCTTTTGTTATTTTTGAAAATGTGAACGACATCCTCTTTCTTCTTCTCTTCTCCTATTTTTTTTTTGAAGAAAAGAGACTTATTGGAAATATAAATCAACAACCCTAGGTCGGCACCAATATCTCATGTATAGCTCTATTGAATTAAACCAGAAGTAAGAAGAATGAAAATGGTGCGTCAAAAACCTTAAACACTCGATAAGTGATGTAAACGATGTAATTTGTGTACAAAAACGATTTTATTGGGCGGGACCAAAAAATATTGTGTAATTTGATACGAGCTTCGATTTGATATATTATAATAATGGTGTCGATACCCGAGTCAAAAGATATCTCTGTTGAAAGTTGTAACTTATATTTACCAAATCTTTTTTTGTTTTTGAAAATGTGAACGACATCCTCTTTCTTTTTCTCTTCTCCTATTTTTTTTTGAAGAAAATAGACTTATTGGAAATATAAATAAACAACCCTAGGTTGGCACCATTATCTTCTGTATAGCTCTATTGATTTAAACCAGAAGTAAGAAAAATGAAAATCGTGCGTCAAAAACTTTAAACACTCGATAAGTGATGTAAACGATGTAATTTGTGTACAAAAACGATTTTCTTGGGCGGGACCAAAAAATATTGTGTAATTTGATACGAGCTTCAATTTGTAATATTATAATAGTGGTTTGGATACCCGAGTCAAAAGATATCTCCGTTTAAAGTTTTAACTCATATTTACCAAATGTTTTGTTGTTTTTGAAAATGTGAACGACATCCTCTTTCTTTTTCTTTTCTCTTATTGTTTTTTGAAGAATAGAGACTTATTGGAAATATAAATCAACAACCCTAGGTCGGAACCATTATTTCCTGTATAGCTCTATTGAATTAAACCAGAAGTAAGAAGAATGAAAATGGTTTGTCAAAAATATTAAACACTTGATAAGTGATGTCAACGATGTAATTTGTGTACAAAAACGATTTTATTGGGCGGGACCAAAACATATTGTGTAATTTGATACGAGCTTCGATTTGATATATTATAATAGTGGTTTCGATACCCGAGTCAAAAGATATCTCTGTTGAAAGTTGTAACTCATATTTACCAAATGTTTTGTTGTTTTTGAAAATGTGAACGACATCCTCTTTCTTTTTCACTTCTCCTATTTTTTTTTTGAAGAAAAGTGAATTATTGGAAATATAAATAAACAACCCTAGGTCGGAACCATTATCTCCTGTATAGCTATATTGAATAAAACCAGAAGTAAGAAAAATGTAAATGGTGCGTCAAAAACTTTAAACACTCCATAAGTGATGTAAACGATGTAATTTGGGTACAAAAACGATTTTCCTGGTCGGGACCAAAACATATTGTGTAATTTGATACGAGCTTCAATTTGATATATTATAATAGTGGTTGCTATACACGAGTCAAAAGATATCTCTGTTGAAAGTTGTAACTCATATTTACCAAATGTTTTGTTGTTTTTAAAAATGTGAACGACATCCTTTTTCTTCTTCTCTTCTCCTATTTTTTTTTTTTGAAGAAAAGAGACTTATTGGAAATATAAATTAACAACCCTAGGTCGGAACCATTATCTCCTGTATAGCTATATTGAATAAAACCAGAAGTAAGAAAAATGAAAATGGTGCGTCAAAAACTTTAAACAGTCGATAAGTGATGTAAAAGATGTAATTTGGGTACAAAAACGATTTTCCTAGTCGGGACCAAAAAATATTTTGTAATTTGATAGGAGCTTCGATTTGATATATTATAATAGTGGTTTCGATAGCCGAGTCAAATGATATCTCTGTTGAAAGTGTAACTCATATTTACCAAATGTTTTGTTGTTTTTGAAAATGTGAACGACATCCTCTTTCTTTTTCTCTTCTCCTATTTTTTTTGAAGAAAAGAGACTTATTGGAAATATAAATTAACAACCCTAGGTCGGCACCAATATCTACTTTATACCTCTATTGAATTAAACTAGAAGTAAGGAAAATGAAAATGGTGCGTCAAAAACTTTAAACACTCGGTAAGTGATGTAAACGATGTAATTTGTGTACAAAAACGATTTTCTTGGGCGGCAACAAATATATTGTGTAATTTGATATGAGCTTCAATTTGATATATTATAATAGTGGTTTCGATACCCGAGTCAAAAGATATCTCCGTTGAAAGTTGTAACTTATATTTACCAAATCTTTTTTTGTTTTTGAAAATATGAACGACATCCTCTTTCTTTTTCTCTTCTCCTATTTTTTTTTGAAGAAAAGAGACTTATTGGAAATATAAATCAACAACCGTAGGTCGGCACTAATATCTTCTGTATAGCTCTATTGAATTAAACTAGAGGTAAGAAAAATTAAAATGGTGCGTCAAAAACTTTAAACACTCGGTAAGTGATGTAAACGATGTAATTTGTGTACAAAAACGATTTTCTTGAGCGGCACCAAATATATTGAGTATTTTGATATGAGCTTCAATGTGATATATTATAATAGTGGTTTCGATACCCGAGTTAAAAGATATCTCCGTTGAAAGTTGTAACTCATATTTACTAAATCTTTTGTTGTTTTTGAAAATGTGAACGACATCCTCTTTCTTCTTCTCTTCTCCTATTTTTTTTTTTTTGAAGAAAAGAGACTTATTGGAAATATAAATTAACAACCCTAGGTCGGCACCAATATCTCCTGTATAGCTCTATTGAATTAAACCAGAAGTAAGAAGAATGAAAATGGTGCGTCAAAAACTTTAAACACTCGATAAGTGATGTAAACGATGTAATTTGGGTACAAAAACGATTTTCCTGGTCGGGACCAAAACATATTGTGTAATTTGATACGAGCTTCGATTTGATATATTATAATAGTGGTTTCGATACCCGAGTCAAAAGATATCTCCGTTGAAAATTGTAACTTATATTTACCAAATCTTTTTTTGTTTTTGAAAATGTGAATGACATCCTCTTTCTTTTCCTCTTCTCCTATTTTTTTTTTTTGAAGAAAAGAGACTTATTGGAAATATAAATAAACAACCCTAGGTCGGCACCATTATCTGCTGTATAGCTCTATTGATTTAAACTAGAAGTAAGAAAAATGAAAATCGTGCGTCAAAAACTTTAAACACTCGATAAGTGATGTAAACGATGTAATTTGTGTACAAAAACGATTTTCTTGGGCGGGACCAAAAAATATTGTGTAATTTGATACGAGCTTCGATTTGATATATTATAATAGTGGTTTCGATACCCGAGTCAAAAGATATCTCTGTTGAAAGTTGTAACTCATATTTACCAAATGTTTTGTTGTTTTTGAAAATGTGAACGACATCCTCTTTCTTTTTCACTTCTCCTATTTTTTTTTGAAGAAAAGTGAATTATTGGAAATATAAATAAACAACCCTAGGTCGGAACCATTATCTCCTGTATAGCTATATTGAATAAAACCAGAACTAAGAAAAATGTAAATGGTGCGTCAAAAATTTTAAACACTCCATAAGTGATGTAAACGATGTAATTTGGGTACAAAAACGATTTTCCTGGTCGGGACCAAAACATATTGTGTAATTTGATACGAGCATTGATTTGATATATTATAATAGTGGTTTCTATACACGAGTCAAAAGATATCTCTGTTGAAAGTTGTAACTCATATTTACCAAATGTTTTGTTGTTTTTGAAAATGTGAACGACATCCTTTTTCTTCTTCTCTTCTCCTATTTTTTTTTGAAGAAAAGAGACTTATTGGAAATATAAATTAACAACCCTAGGTCGGCACCAATATCTCCTTTATAGCTCTATTGAATTAAACTAGAAGTAAGGAAAATGAAAATGGTGCGTCAAAAACTTTAAACACTCGGTAAGTGATGTAAACGATGTAATTTGTGTACAAAAACGATTTTCTTGGGCGGCACCAAATATATTGTGTAATTTGATATGAGCTTGAATTTGATATATTATAATAGTGGTTTCGATACCCGAGTCAAAAGATATCCCCGTTGAAAGTTGTAATTTATATTTACCAAATCTTTTTTTGTTTTTGAAAATGTGAACGACATCCTCTTTCTTTTTCTCTTCTCCTATTTTTTTTTGAAGAAAAGTGTCTTATTGGAAATATAAATAAACAACCCTAGGTCGGAACCATTATCTCCTGTATAGCTATATTGAATAAAACCAGAAGTAAGGAAAATGAAAATGGTGCGTCAAAAACTTTAAACAGTCGATAAGTGATGTAAACGATGTAATTTGGGTACAAAAACGATTTTCCTAGTCGGGACCAAAAAATATTTTGTAATTTGATAGGAGCTTCGATTTGATATATTATAATAGTGGTTTCGATACCCGAGTCAAAAGATATCTCTGTTGAAAGTGTAACTCATATTTACCAAATGTTTTGTTGTTTTTGAAAATGTGAACGACATCCTCTTTCTTTTTCTCTTCTCCTATTTTTTTTTGAAGAAAAGAGACTTATTGGAAATATAAATTAACAACCCTAGGTCGGCACCAATATCTCCTTTATAGCTCTATTGAATTAAACTAGAAGTAAGGAAAATGAAAATGGTGCGTCAAAAACTTTAAACACTCGGTAAGTGATGTAAACGATGTAATTTGTGTACAAAAACGATTTTCTTGGGCGGCACCAAATATATTGTGTAATTTGATATGAGCTTCAATTTGATATATTATAATAGTGGTTTCGATACCCGAGGTAAAAGATATCTCCGTTGAAAGTTGTAACTTATATTTACCAAATCTTTTTTTGTTTTTGAAAATGTGAACGACATCCTCTTTCTTTTTCTCTTCTCCTATTTTTTTTTTGAAGAAAAGAGACTTATTGGAAATATAAATCAACAACCGTAGGTCGGCACTAATATCTTCTGTATAGCTCTTTTGAATTAAACTAGAGGTAAGAAAAATTAAAATGGTGCGTCAAAAACTTTAAACACTCGGTAAGTGATGTAAACGATGTAATTTGTGTACAAAAACGATTTTCTTGGGCGGCACCAAATATATTGAGTAATTTGATATGAGCTTCAATGTGATATATTATAATAGTGGTTTCGATACCCGAGTTAAAAGATATCTCCGTTGAAAGTTGTAACTCATATTTACAAATCTTTTGTTATTTTTGAAAATGTGAACGACATCCTCTTTCTTCTTCTCTTCTCCTATTTTTTTTTTTAAGAAAAGAGACTTATTGGAAATATAAATCAACAACCCTAGGTCGGCACCAATATCTCATGTATAGCTCTATTGAATTAAACCAGAAGTAAGAAGAATGAAAATGGTGCGTCAAAAACTTTAAACACTCGATAAGTTATGTAAACGATGTAATTTGTGTACAAAAACGATTTTATTGGGCGGGACCAAAAAATATTGTGTAATTTGATACGAGGTTCGATTTGATATATTATAATAATGGTTTCGATACCCGAGTCAAAAGATATCTCTGTTGAAAGTTGTAACTTATATTTACCAAATCTTTTTTTGTTTTTGAAAATGTGAACGACATCCTCTTTCTTTTTCTCTTCTCCTAATTTTTTTTTGAAGAAAATAGACTTATTGGAAATATAAATAAACAACCCTAGGTCGGCACCATTATCTTCTGTATAGCTCTATTGATTTAAACCAGAAGTAAGAAAAATGAAAATCGTGCGTCAAAAACTTTAAACACTCGATAAGTGATGTAAACGATGTAATTTGTGTACAAAAACGATTTTCTGGGGCGGGACCAAAAAATATTGTGTAATTTGATACGAGCTTCAATTTGTAATATTATAATAGTGGTTTGGATACCCGAGTCAAAAGATATCTCCGTTTAAAGTTTTAACTCATATTTACCAAATGTTTTGTTGTTTTTGAAAATGTGAACGACATCCTCTTTCTTTTTCTCTTCTCTAATTTTTTTTTGAAGAATAGAGACTTATTGGAAATATAAATCAACAACCCTAGGTCGGCACCAATATCTCCTGTATTGCTCTATTGAATTAAACCAGAAATAAGAAAAATTAAAATGGTGCGTCAAAAACTTTAAACACTCGATAAGTGATGTAAACGATGTAATTTGGGTACAAAAACGATTTTCCTGGTCGGGACCAAAACATATTGTGTAATTTGATACGAGCTTTGATTTGATATATTATAATAGTGGTTTCGATACCCGAGTGAAAATATATCTCCGTTGAAAGTTGTAACTCATATTTACCAAATCTTTTGTTATTTTTGAAAATGTGAACGACATCCTCTTTCTTCTTCTCTTCTCCTATTTTTTTTGAAGAAAAGAGACTTATTGGAAATATAAATCAACAACCCTAGGTCGGCACCAATATCTCCTGTATAGCTCTATTGAATTAAACCAGAAGTAAGAAGAATGAAAATGGTGCGTCAAAAACTTTAAACACTCGATAAGTGATGTAAACGATGTAATTTGGGTACAAAAACGATTTTCCTGGTCGGGACCAAAACATATTGTGTAATTTGATACGAGCTTCGATTTGATATATTATAATAGTGGTTTCGATACCCGAGTCAAAAGATATCTCCGTTGAAAGTTGTAACTTATATTTACCAAATCTTTTTTTGTTTTTGAAAATGTGAACGACATCCTCTTTCTTTTTCTCTTCTCCTTTTTTTTTTTTTTTGAAGAAAAGAGACTTATTGGAAATATAAATAAACAACCCTAGGTCGGCACCATTATCTTCTGTATAGCTCTATTGATTTAAACTAGAAGTAAGAAAAATGAAAATCGTGCGTCAAAAACTTTAAACACTCGATAAGTGATGTAAACGATATAATTTGTGTACAAAAACGATTTTCTTGGGCGGGACCAAAAAATATTGTGTAATTTGATACGAGCTTAAATTTGTAATATTATAATAGTGGTTTGGATACCCGAGTCAAAAGATATCTCCGTTTAAAGTTTTAACTCATATTTACCAAATGTTTTGTTGTTTTTGAAAATGTGAACGACATCCTCTTTCTTTTTCTCTTCTCTAATTTTTTTTTGAAGAATAGAGACTTATTGGAAATATAAATCAACAACCCTAGGTCGGCACCAATATCTCCTGTATTGCTCTATTGAATTAAACCAGAAATAAGAAAAATGAAAATCGTGCGTCAAAAACTTTAAACACTCGATAAGTGATGTAAACGATGTAATTTGGGTACAAAAACGATTTTCCTAGTCGGGACCAAAAAATATTTTGTAATTTGATAGGAGCTTCGATTTGATATATTATAATAGTGGTTTCGATACCCGAGTCAAAAGATATCTCTGTTGAAAGTGTAACTCATATTTACCAAATGTTTTGTTGTTTTTGAAAATGTGAACGACATCCTCTTTCTTTTTCTCTTCTCCTATTTTTTTTGAAGAAAAGAGACTTATTGGAAATATAAATTAACAACCCTAGGTCGGCACCAATATCTCCTTTATAGCTCCATTGAATTAAACTAGAAGTAAGGAAAATGAAAATGGTGCGTCAAAAACTTTAAACACTCGGTAAGTGATGTAAACGATGTAATTTGTGTACAAAAACGATTTTCTTGGGCGGCACCAAATATATTGTGTAATTTGATATGAGCTTCAATTTGATATATTATAATAGTGGTTTCGATACCCGAGTCAAAAGATATCTCCGTTGAAAGTTGTAACTTATATTTACCAAATCTTTTTTTGTTTTTGAAAATGTGAACGACATCCTCTTTCTTTTTCTCTTCTCCTATTTTTTTTTGAAGAAAAGAGACTTATTGGAAATATAAATCAACAACCGTAGGTCGGCACTAATATCTTCTGTATAGCTCTATTGAATTAAACTAGAGGTAAGAAAAATTAAAATGGTGCGTCAAAAACTTTAAACACTCGGTAAGTGATGTAAACGATGTAATTTGTGTACAAAAACGATTTTCTTGGGCGGCACCAAATATATTGAGTAATTTGATATGAGCTTCAATGTGATATATTATAATAGTGGTTTCGATACCCGAGTTAAAAGATATCTCCGTTGAAAGTTGTAACTCATATTTACCAAATCTTTTGCTATTTTTGAAAATGTGAACGACATCCTCTTTCTTCTTCTCTTCTCCTATTTTTTTTAAGAAAAGAGACTTATTGGAAATATAAATCAACAACCCTAGGTTGGCACCAATATCTCATGTATAGCTCTATTGAATTAAACCAGAAGTAAGAAGAATGAAAATGGTGCGTCAAAAACTTTAAACACTCGATAAGTGATGTAAACGATGTAATTTGTGTACAAAAACGATTTTATTGGGCGGGACCAAAAAATATTGTGTAATTTGATACGAGCTTCGATTTGATATATTATAATAATGGTTTCGATACCCGAGTCAAAAGATATCTCTGTTGAAAGTTGTAACTTATATTTACCAAATCTTTTTTTGTTTTTGAAAATGTGAACGACATCCTCTTTCTTTTTCTCTTCTCCTATTTTTTTTTTGAAGAAAATAGACTTATTGGAAATATAAATAAACAACCCTAGGTCGGCACCATTATCTTCTGTATAGCTCTATTGATTTAAACCAGAAGTAAGAAAAATGAAAATCGTGCGTCAAAAACTTTAAACACTCGATAAGTGATGTAAACGATATAATTTGTGTACAAAAACGATTTTCTTGGGCGGGACCAAAAAATATTGTGTAATTTGATACGAGCTTAAATTTGTAATATTATAATAGTGGTTTGGATACCCGAGTCAAAAGATATCTCCGTTTAAAGTTTTAACTCATATTTACCAAATGTTTTTTTGTTTTTGAAAATGTGAACGACATCCTCTTTCTTTTTCTCTTCTCCTATTTTTTTTTTGAAGAAAAGAGACTTATTGGAAATATAAATCAACAACCGTAGGTCGGCACTAATATCTTCTGTATAGCTCTTTTGAATTAAACTAGAGGTAAGAAAAATTAAAATGGTGCGTCAAAAACTTTAAACACTCGGTAAGTGATGTAAACGATATAATTTGTGTACAAAAACGATTTTCTTGGGCGGCACCAAATATATTGAGTAATTTGATATGAGCTTCAATGTGATATATTATAATAGTGGTTTCGATACCCGAGTTAAAAGATATCTCCGTTGAAAGTTGTAACTCATATTTACAAATCTTTTGTTATTTTTGAAAATGTGAACGACATCCTCTTTCTTCTTCTCTTCTCCTATTTTTTTTTTAAGAAAAGAGACTTATTGGAAATATAAATCAACAACCCTAGGTCGGCACCAATATCTCATGTATAGCTCTATTGAATTAAACCAGAAGTAAGAAGAATGAAAATGGTGCGTCAAAAACTTTAAACACTCGATAAGTGATGTAAACGATGTAATTTGTGTACAAAAACGATTTTATTGGGCGGGACCAAAAAATATTGTGTAATTTGATACGAGGTTCGATTTGATATATTATAATAATGGTTTCGATACCCGAGTCAAAAGATATCTCTGTTGAAAGTTGTAACTCATATTTACCAAATGTTTTGTTGTTTTTGAAAATGTGAACGACATCCTTTTTCTTCTTCTCTTCTCCTATTTTTTTTTGAAGAAAATAGACTTATTGGAAATATAAATAAACAACCCTAGGTCGGCACCATTATCTTCTGTATAGCTCTATTGATTTAAACCAGAAGTAAGAAAAATGAAAATCGTGCGTCAAAAACTTTAAACACTCGATAAGTGATGTAAACGATATAATTTGTGTACAAAAACGATTTTCTTGGGCGGGACCAAAAAATATTGTGTAATTTGATACGAGCTTAAATTTGTAATATTATAATAGTGGTTTGGATACCCGAGTCAAAAGATATCTCCGTTTAAAGTTTTAACTCATATTTACCAAATGTTTTTTTGTTTTTGAAAATGTGAACGACATCCTCTTTCTTTTTCTCTTCTCCTATTTTTTTTTTGAAGAAAAGAGACTTATTGGAAATATAAATCAACAACCGTAGGTCGGCACTAATATCTTCTGTATAGCTCTTTTGAATTAAACTAGAGGTAAGAAAAATTAAAATGGTGCGTCAAAAACTTTAAACACTCGGTAATTGATGTAAACGATATAATTTGTGTACAAAAACGATTTTCTTGGGCGGCACCAAATATATTGAGTAATTTGATATGAGCTTCAATGTGATATATTATAATAGTGGTTTCGATACCCGAGTTAAAAGATATCTCCGTTGAAAGTTGTAACTCATATTTACAAATCTTTTGTTATTTTTGAAAATGTGAACGACATCCTCTTTCTTCTTCTCTTCTCCTATTTTTTTTTTTAAGAAAAGAGACTTATTGGAAATATAAATCAACAACCCTAGGTCGGCACCAATATCTCATGTATAGCTCTATTGAATTAAACCAGAAGTAAGAAGAATGAAAATGGTGCGTCAAAAACTTTAAACACTCGATAAGTGATGTAAACGATGTAATTTGTGTACAAAAACGATTTTATTGGGCGGGACCAAAAAATATTGTGTAATTTGATACGAGGTTCGATTTGATATATTATAATAATGGTTTCGATACCCGAGTCAAAAGATATCTCTGTTGAAAGTTGTAACTCATATTTACCAAATGTTTTGTTGTTTTTGAAAATGTGAACGACATCCTTTTTCTTCTTCTCTTCTCCTATTTTTTTTTGAAGAAAATAGACTTATTGGAAATATAAATAAACAACCCTAGGTCGGCACCATTATCTTCTGTATAGCTCTATTGATTTAAACCAGAAGTAAGAAAAATGAAAATCGTGCGTCAAAAACTTTAAACACTCGATAAGTGATGTAAACGATATAATTTGTGTACAAAAACGATTTTCTTGGGCGGGACCAAAAAATATTGTGTAATTTGATACGAGCTTAAATTTGTAATATTATAATAGTGGTTTGGATACCCGAGTCAAAAGATATCTCCGTTTAAAGTTTTAACTCATATTTACCAAATGTTTTGTTGTTTTTGAAAATGTGAACGACATCCTCTTTCTTTTTCTCTTCTCTTATTTTTTTTTTGAAGAATAGAGACTTATTGGAAATATAAATCAACAACCCTAGGTCGGCACCAATATCTCCTGTATTGCTCTATTGAATTAAACCAGAAATAAGAAAAATTAAAATGGTGCGTCAAAAACTTTAAACACTCGATAAGTGATGTAAACGATGTAATTTGGGTACAAAAACGATTTTCCTGGTCGGGACCAAAACATATTGTGTAATTTGATACGAGCTTCGATTTGATATATTATAATAGTGGTTTCGATACCCGAGTGAAAATATATCTCCGTTGAAAGTTGTAACTCATATTTACCAAATCTTTTGTTATTTTTGAAAATGTGAACGACATCCTCTTTCTTCTTCTCTTCTCCTATTTTTTTTGAAGAAAAGAGACTTATTGGAAATATAAATAAACAACCCTAGGTCGGCACCATTATCTTCTGTATAGCTCTATTGATTTAAACTAGAAGTAAGAAAAATGAAAATCGTGCGTCAAAAACTTTAAACACTCGATAAGTGATGTAAACGATGTAATTTGGGTACAAAAACGATTTTCCTAGTCGGGACCAAAAAATATTTTGTAATTTGATAGGAGCTTCGATTTGATATATTATAATAGTGGTTTCGATACCCGAGTCAAAAGATATCTCTGTTGAAAGTGTAACTCATATTTACCAAATGTTTTGTTGTTTTTGAAAATGTGAACGACATCCTCTTTCTTTTTCTCTTCTCCTATTTTTTTTTGAAGAAAAGAGACTTATTGGAAATATAAATTAACAACCCTAGGTCGGCACCAATATCTCCTTTATAGCTCCATTGAATTAAACTAGAAGTAAGGAAAATGAAAATGGTGCGTCAAAAACTTTAAACACTCGGTAAGTGATGTAAACGATGTAATTTGTGTACAAAAACGATTTTCTTGGGCGGCACCAAATATATTGTGTAATTTGATATGAGCTTCAATTTGATATATTATAATAGTGGTTTCGATACCCGAGTCAAAAGATATCTCCGTTGAAAGTTGTAACTTATATTTACCAAATCTTTTTTTGTTTTTGAAAATGTGAACGACATCCTCTTTCTTTTTCTCTTCTCCTATTTTTTTTGAAGAAAAGAGACTTATTGGAAATATAAATCAACAACCGTAGGTCGGCACTAATATCTTCTGTATAGCTCTATTGAATTAAACTAGAGGTAAGAAAAATTAAAATGGTGCGTCAAAAACTTTAAACACTCGGTAAGTGATGTAAACGATGTAATTTGTGTACAAAAACGATTTTCTTGGGCGGCACCAAATATATTGAGTAATTTGATATGAGCTTCAATGTGATATATTATAATAGTGGTTTCGATACCCGAGTCAAAATATATCTCCGTTGAAAGTTGTAACTCATATTTACCAAATCTTTTGTTATTTTTGAAAATGTGAACGACATCCTCTTTCTTCTTCTCTTCTCCTATTTTTTTTGAAGAAAAGAGACTTATTGGAAATATAAATCAACAACCCTAGGTCGGCACCAATATCTCCTGTATAGCTCTATTGAATTAAACCAGAAGTAAGAAGAATGAAAATGGTGCGTCAAAATCTTTAAACACTCGATAAGTGATGTAAACGATGTAATTTGGGTACAAAAACGATTTTCCTGGTCGGGACCAAAAGATATTGTGTAATTTGATACGAGCTTAAATTTGTAATATTATAATAGTGGTTTCGATACCCGAGTCAAAAGATATCTCCGTTTAAAGTTTTAACTCATATTTACCAAATGTTTTGTTGTTTTTGAAAATGTGAACGACATCCTCTTTCTTTTTCTCTTCTCTTATTTTTTTTTTTTTTGAAGAAAAGAGACTTATTGGAAATATAAATAAACAACCCTAGGTCGGCACCATTATCTTCTGTATAGCTCTATTGATTTAAACTAGAAGTAAGAAAAATGAAAATCGTGCGTCAAAAACTTTAAACACTCGATAAGTGATGTAAACGATGTAATTTGTGTACAAAAACGATTTTCTTGGGCGGGACCAAAAAATATTGTGTAATTTGATACGAGCTTCAATTTGTAATATTATAATAGTGGTTTGGATACCCGAGTCAAAAGATATCTCCGTTTAAAGTTTTAACTCATATTTACCAAATGTTTTGTTGTTTTTGAAAATGTGAACGACATCCTCTTTCTTTTTCTCTTCTCTTATTATTTTTTGAAGAATAGAGACTTATTGGAAATATAAATCAACAACACTAGGTCGGCACCAATATCTCCTGTATTGCTCTATTGAATTAAACCAGAAATAAGAAAAATTAAAATGGTGCGTCAAAAACTTTAAACACTCGATAAGTGATGTAAACGATTTAATTTGGGTACAAAAACGATTTTCCTGGTCGGGACGAAAACATATTGTGTAATTTGATACGACCTTCGATTTGATATATTATAATAGTGGTTTCGATACCCGAGTCAAAAGATATCTCTGTTGAAAGTTGTAACTCATATTTACCAAATGTTTTGTTGTTTTTGAAAATGTGAACGACATCCTCTTTCTTTTTCACTTCTCCTATTTTTTTTTGAAGAAAAGTGAATTATTGGAAATATAAATAAACAACCCTAGGTCGGAACCATTATCTCCTGTATAGCTATATTGAATAAAACCAGAAGTAAGAAAAATGTAAATGGTGCGTCAAAAACTTTAAACACTCCATAAGTGATGTAAACGATGTAATTTGGGTACAAAAACGATTTTCCTGGTCGGGACCAAAACATATTGTGTAATTTGATACGAGCATCGATTTGATATATTATAATAGTGGTTTCTATACACGAGTCAAAAGATATCTCTGTTGAAAGTTGTAACTCATATTTACCAAATGTTTTGTTGTTTTTGAAAATGTGAACGACATCCTTTTTCTTCTTCTCTTCTCCTATTTTTTTTTGAAGAAAATAGACTTATTGGAAATATAAATTAACAACCCTAGGTCGGCACCAATATCTTCTTTATAGCTCTATTGAATTAAACTAGAAGTAAGGAAAATGAAAATGGTGCGTCAAAAACTTTAAACACTCGGTAAGTGATGTAAACGATGTAATTTGTGTTGATGAGTGCTCAAAAAGCACTAAAATAACCATGATTTTATGTACTGTAATTGATTAAAAATACATATATTTATATGTTTTATCATATATTTATATAAATTTGTCTTTTTCGGAATCACGGGTATTTTTATTGTTTTTCAGGTATTTTGGCTTAAAAACGCAATGTAAAGACTTAAAGAGGAATATTTGAAGCAATACATCACAAATATATCAATAAATAAGTGAGAAAAGGTCAACAAACATGGAAAAATCGGACGAAATGGGTCGAAAAGGTCAAAAATGTCAAAAAGACGGAAATCGCGCGTCGCAGCCCGGCCGTGCGCGCAGCCCAGCGCCCCAGCGCCCAGCCGCGCGCGCCCCAGCGCCCAGCCGCGCGCGCCCCAGCGCGCCCCAGCGCCCCATCCCGCGCGCGCCCGCGCGCGCTGGCATGCCCAGCTGCGCGCAACGCAGCGCGCTGGCACTGTTCACGCGCGCCGAGCTGCGCGCAGCGACAGCCCCAGCGCGCGCGCGCAGCGCCCAGCAGCCGCCCATCCGCGCGCCCAACGCGTTTTCGCCCCATTTTTCACGTGCAGCCGCCCCTGTGACGTCATGCTGACGTCATTGATGACATCAGCAAGTCCAATACGCGTTTTTACATTTTTTAATATTTTTTTTTAACATTTTTTTACTCATTTTTTCTCTCCATCCTCACCTATAAATACCCCCCTTCCATTCACTTCAAATCACACCTTCAAAACTCACTTCTCTCTTCTTTCTTTCTCTCATTTCTTAGTTTTTAGTTTCTCTTAGTTTCTTTCTAAGTTTCTAAGCTTTTCTTAGTTTTTCTCTTAGTTTTTAGTTCAATTCTCTTAGGTTTAGTGTTCTTCTCTTTTTGAGAGGAACTTGTAATGTTTTTGTAATAATTTAGATTTTTGATTCAATATATGGAAGTGCAAATTCCGCTCGGAGGTTTTCTAGCAACGGGAATAGCGTCGAAGTTCTGTAAGGATTTTATTTTCTTTACAGTTATTTTTATGCTTTATTCTTACATGTTATATTCAACTTGTCTGTGGTTAAATTTAACTATGCTAGCTGTTTAGTAAAAATGATGTAATAACGACGTTGTTATGCTTGCGAAATATTAAATAGGTAAAAATCTTTAAAATGAATTGATTTTGTTTTTATTCAAGATTTTATATTAAGAATGTTAGAGAGAAATATATTATTTTTCATTACAAACTTAAACCCGAAAATTAGATTTTAAGGTTTAGTTATCCGGTCTAATTTAGAGTAGTGCTCTTTTATTTGTTGGTACAATCGCCCGGTAGTTAGAGTGAAACTCTATTTCAAAAGTTTTTATAAGAATTATTATGTGAAAATGTATTGACAACATGTTTTCAATAGTGGTTTTAAAACTTGAAAGTTAGTACTCGGATAATTAAATTCTTAAGTTTAATTTGGACACCTTGAATAATGTTTAAACTGTCTAACCCCACCAAAGGTGGCATTTAAATGGTTCATTTTCAATCTCTTAGAAAAAGGAATTAATTTAATTAAGCATATTAGTTATCAACCCCACCCATAGGTGTTAATTGATTTGTTTAGTTAACAAAGAATATCTAACCCCACCAAAGGTGGTATTTATATAAAAAAGAGAGAATCAATAAAATATCAATTTATATCTTTAATAACCTAGTTAATATGAGCAAGCATAATTAATTTAGTTATTATATCCATAAATACTCCGCTAATATAAATGATAAAAATTTGCATGAATATTTATTGAATCCGTATATATGTTTATTTTTAGATAATTATTTATTGAATTTGTATCTATGTTTATTTTTATGTTATTAGACTATATTTAATTAATTTGTATATATGTTTATTTTATGTTATTAGATTAGGAACACAAAAACCAAACTATCGTGACAGGATGTTTAGGATTTAATTTCGTTTTTAAAAGTTTGAATAATAAATTAAAAACCACACACATTCCTTCCTTAGATCGACCTTGGGAGTATACTTATCATTTTCTACGAAATGATTCGTGCACTTGCGAGAGTTTTATAAATATTAAAACCAAAGTATTTACGGGAATCGGCGATGCCGGTTTTCGTTCATCAAGTTTTTGGCGCCGTTGCCGGGGAAGGAATAGCGTTTTTAAATTATTTATCAAAATTTTAAAAACATTTTTGTGCTGTAAATAATTGTGATATTTTAATAATAATCAAATTTCAAAATTCATAATAAATAAAAAAAATAAAAAATAAAAAAAAAAATAAAAAAATAAAAAAATAAAAAATAAAAAAATAAAAAAATAATAATTTTTTTTTTTTTGTAAAATAATTTAGAAATTTGAAATTTGAAGTAAAAAAAATTTACCGTTCATAAATAGTAAAAAAAAAAAAAAAAAACAAAACAAAGAAAAAAAAAAAAATTCAAAATTCAAAATATAAAAAATTTTAAGTTAATAAGAAATAATATAGCGTGAATAGTAAAATAAAATTACCGTTCATAAAAAAAAAAAAAAAAAAAAAAAAAAAAAAAAAATTTCAAAAACTTAAATTTCAAAAAAAGTTTTAAGTTAATAAGACATTATATAGCGTGAATAGTAAAATAAAATTACCGTTCATAAAAAAAAAAAAAAAAAAAAAAAAAAAAAAAAAAAAAAAAACATTACTTGAATTTATACCTAATTAACTAAATAACATAAAAAGTAAAAATCTAAGGGAGTTCTGTCTAGGAGACTAGTTCTTGGAAGCCTTTGTGCCACTAGTCTTTCCTGGGAACGTTGCTCTGGCTAGGAGAATGGTATTTAAGGTGCCGTTTGCACCACCATTCTTTCCTGGGAGCACTCTTGGTTAATACTAATTATGTTACAAAAAAAAAAAAATAAAAAAAAAAAATAAAAAAAAAATAAAAATAAAAAAAAATAAAAAAAAATTTTCTTTTTAGGGTTTAACTAGTTTTGTTTAGTGTTTTGTATAAAATAACATGTAAATTTTATCTAAATTTTTTTTATTTTGTTGACAGGAGTTTTAAATTTACGTTTACAATAGTCTATGCGTGGTAGGAGATCCTTAGGAAACCCCCTTACACCATATGTAAATAAATTTCATAAATTTAAACAAGTGTCAACAAAACTGGATTCTACCCATCAACCTGTTTTTGAGCCAAACATAGAACCAAGTCTTAATCCTTTACTAGAACCAAAAGAAATGGAGGAAAACCAACATATTAGGGAAACCACAATGAAAGAGTTTGCAAGACCGGTAATAGGCACGGCAACTGCCGCTATCCAGTTGGGGGAGGCTGCTCGGAATTACGACCTTAAAAATATTCATTTTTCTATGCTTCCTTCCTTTTATGGGTTACCTAATGAAGATTCTCTTTCCTTTATGAGAGATTTCTATGCTACGGTCCAAACATTCCCCCTCGGTATTCTAAACGAGGATCAACTTAGGATGAGATGTTTTCCCTACACTCTAAAGGATAAGGCCAAAGCTTGGTTGATGTCACTTCCCCCAGGTTCTCTGATGACATGGGGTAACATTTACAATAAATTCATGGGAAAATTCTATTCCCATCAAAAAACATCAGAGTTGAGAGGAAAGATTGCTACTTTCTCTCAGATGGATGGAGAACCATTCCATGAAGCTTGGGATAGGTTCAAGATGTTTCTCACTCAGTGTCCCCATCATAGCTTTCCCCTGCAGTTGCAGAACCAATTCTTTTACGATGGACTTACACAACAATGTCAGTTCATTGTCGACAACGCTGCAGGAGGAGCAATAGGAGAAAAGACTGCCTCAGAGACGTATAACCTCTTTGAGATGTTGGGTGCTAATTCCCAACAGAAAAGCTCCCGAGTGAGAAAAGCTGGAGTTCATGAAATCGACTCCAGTAATGAAGTTCAACAACAACTTGTTCAACTGACTAAGCAAGTTGCCCTTCTCGCTACACAAACCAACACCAATAATGATCAATATGGTTTGTATAGCAACATGGGACTTGGTACTGAAGCCTGTCCATATCAAGGAGAAACAACTGGACCTGAACAGGTCAATGTGTTGGGAGCATATCAACAGAGACCCAGGTTTGATCCCAACTCAAATACCTATAATCCTGGGTGGAGAAGTCATCCAAATTTCTCTTGGAGGCAAAACAACCCTCCTTTCACTCAAGGCTCAAACCAGGCAGGTCAGCAATTCCACCCACCTATTCCAAGAAGCATTCCCAATAAACCAACCCTGGAGGACAACTTGAATTCTTTTATTCAAGTCTGTAGGGATAATCAATCTAAAACCAATCAACGGTTGGACTCTGTGGAAGCTTCTATCAAAAAGGTGGAAGTTCAAGTTGAACAGTTAGTTGAACATTTGCAAAAAGGCAAAGACTAATTCAATGAAGAGGAGACATTGAGTTTTTCATTCTGCAATCTCCAAGCAACGTCTTACTAGAAGACGCTAAATTTTAGTCCTGTATGGGAGGTCACCCATTATTGTATTTTCCTTTGTTTTAGTTTGCGTGTAATAAAAATTCAGATGAAATAAAATTCGTTTGTTTCAAAAATTCTGTCCATTCGCTTAAATTAAAAAAAAAAAAAAAAAAAAAAAAAAAAAAAAAAAAAAAAAAAAAAAAAATATTAGGTTCCTTGCACTTTTTGCTTTTACGTTTTATCAAGTTATAAATATTTCTTAGAGATATCTACTAAAAGCAAAATGTTGATACACAATAGGAGGAGGATCATTTTCAACTACAAACAACCATGGGAGATGCTGAAGATAGGCGGAAAAAGATGAAAGAATATACAATGCCAATCATTGGCAATGTAACTTCCGGTATCCAATTACAAGAGGCTGCAAGGAATTATGAATTGAAAAAGATTCATTATTCTTTGTTGCCTTCCTTTTACGGTATCCCTAATGAAGACCCTTTGCATTTCATTCGAGAATTCTATGCTATTGTCCAAACCTTTCCACTACATGCAATTAATGAAGATCAACTTAGGATGAGGTGTTTTCCTTACACTCTCAAAGATAAAGCTTGGTCATGGTTCATTACTCTACAGTCAGGTTCTCTTAAAACTTGGGAGGCAGTCTATGAAATTTTTATGGGTAGGTTCTATTCCCATCAAAAGACTGTAGATCTAAGAACAAAGATAGCAACATTTTCTCAAATGAATGAAGAGCCCTTTCATGAAGCTTGGGAACGATTCAAACTCCTTTTCATTCAATGCCAAAATCATAGCTTTCCATTACAGCTACAAAACCAATTCTTTTATGATGGATTGACACTACAGAGTCAATACATGGTTGATAATGCTGCTGGAGGTGCTGTAGGAGAAAAGACCGCAGAGGAAACCTATAATCTTTATGAGCTGTTGGGTTCTAATTCCCAACAAAGAGGTGGTAGAAGGAAAGCAAAGGTCAATGAAGTCGGCTCTGATAATGAGATAACCTTGCAACTTGCTGAATTGACTAAACAAGTGAAATTCCTCACTTCCCACCAAATTTCAAATCAAGAGGTATGTGAAGTGTGTTGTTCAATTGGGCATGGTACTCATAATTGTTCAAATACTTGTGATTCTAGTGTCGATGCCATAGAGGAAGTCCAATCTTTTCAAAGGTATCATCCAAACACCTATAATCACCCAGCCTACACCCAATATCCAACACTAAGGTCGGATAACAACCACCCTTACCCACCAAGCCAATCTTTTAAACCAACCTTAGAAGATAGCTTGAATGCTTTTATTCAAGTTAGTCGTGACAACCAATTGAT
Source organism: Hippophae tibetana (assembly GCA_037013495.1). Classification (NCBI taxonomy): domain Eukaryota; kingdom Viridiplantae; phylum Streptophyta; class Magnoliopsida; order Rosales; family Elaeagnaceae; genus Hippophae; species Hippophae tibetana. The sequence continues at coordinate 2,339,784 of JAZDXN010000026.1, read as the reverse complement.
GACTAATCAAAGGTTGAACACCATGGAGGCTTCGGTTAAAAGAATTGAATCTAAAGTTGGGCAACTGGCTGAACAAATGCAAAAGAAAGAACCAGGAAAGTTGCCCAGTCAACCAGAACAAGCAAAGGATGTTAGAACCCTTCGAAGTGGTAAGGTAGTCAATACCAGTTTACCTGAAATCTCTAACAATCTACCTTGTACTTCAGGTAACAAAGAAGGCGATACTCTAATCTCGCAAAAAGGAGAAACAAGTGTTAAACTTAACAAGCCTTCTGAAAAACTCATTGGGGGGTCATCTGACACCCCCAAAATTCAAAAGACAACAGAACCACACCAGATACAAGTACCTTTTCCCCACCGGTTGAAAGAATCCAAACAAGATAAGCAATTCACTGATCTTTTTAATATGCTCTCTAAAGTAAATATCAATTTACCATTATTAGAAGTGATCATGAATGTGCCCTCATATGCCAAATTTTTCAAAGAGTTGAACACTAAGAAAAGGAGGTATGAACTGAATGAACGAGTAGTAGTATCAGAAATTTCTAGCGCTGTACTTCAGCACAAACTACCACCTAAGTTGAAAGACCCTGGAAGTTTTATTATAAACATAACTATGGGGGATAAGAAGGTTGCTAAAGCAATGCTTGATTTAGGTGCTAGTATAAATTTGATGCCCTACTCTATATTCTTACAACTCAATCTAGGGGATTTAAAACCCACAACTATGTCCCTTCAACTTGCAGATAGATCTCTTAAATATCCAGAGGGAATAGTTGAGGATGTTTTGGTACAGGTAGACAAACTGATAATACCTGTTGACTTTGTGGTTCTGGATATGCAAGAAAATCCAGCATTGGACAGAGAGCACACAATATTGCTTGGTAGACCATTTATGGCAACTACTAAAACTATTATTGATGTCCAAGATGGAAATTTGACAATGACAGTCTTAGGAGAGACTGTTCATTTTAAAGTTTTTGATTCTTCACCTTTCCCTTCTATTTCTGCCATCGATGAAATATTCGATGTTGATCCTTTGGATAATCTTGTCCAAAACACCTTTTTCCGAACCAGAATAGAAGACAAGCTTGAAACCGTTCTTACACTTGAAAAGGTTGAAGAAGATGTAGATGAGGAAATAAAGGGGTACCTTGAACAACTAGACAATAATGAAGTGATGACAAAATCTAGTACACTTTTAAATCTACCCAGTTCTTCATCTATTAAAGAGGCCAATCCACCTGAACTTGAACTCAAAGACTTACCTGAGCACTTAAAATATGTGTTTTTGGGAGAAGGGGAAACTTATCCAGTGATAATTTCTTCAACCTTGACCAAACCACAAGAAAAGGAACTCATCAAAGTGCTTAAACAGTTTAAGAAATCTATAGGTTGGAGTATAGGGGATATAAGAGGCATTAGTCCAACAATGTGTATGCACAAGATCAACTTGGAGGACGGTGCTAAACCTGTACGAGAGGCCCAAAGAAGACTAAACCCAAACATGCAAGAGGTAGTTAAGAAGGAAATTCTTAAATTATTAGAAGAAGGGATTATCTACCCTATTGCAGATAGTAAGTGGGTTAGTCCAGTGCATGTGGTACCAAAGAAATCTGGGATAACAGTTGTTAAGAATGACAAAAGTGAATTAGTGCCCACTAGAATAATCACTGGATGGAGAATGTGTATAGATTTTAGGAAACTAAATTTATATACGAAAAAGGATCACTTTCCTCTTCCATTCATTGATCAAATGTTGGAAAGATTAGCTGGGCACGAATTTTACTGTTTTTTGGATGGACTGTCTGGATATTATCAAGTACCCATAGCACCAGAAGATCAGGAAAAGACCACATTTACATGTCCTTTTGGGACATTTGCTTTTCGCAGAATGCCATTTGGGTTATGCAATGCCCCTGCCACGTTCCAGAGATGCATGATATCCATTTTCTCGGACATGGTGGAAAAATTCATTGAGATTTTCATGGACGATTTCTCTGTCTTTGGGAACTCATTTGATGATTGCTTACATAAATTGACTTTGGTTTTAGAAAGATGCATTGAATGCAATCTAACCCTTAGTTGGGAGAAAAGTCATTTTATGGTTCAACAAGGGATAGTTTTAGGACATAAAATTTCAAACAAGGGTATTGAAGTTGATAAGGCAAAAGTTGAATTGATATCCAAACTACCTCCCCCTACATCTGTGAAGGGGATAAGAAGCTTCTTGGGACATGCAGGATTCTACAGACGATTTATTAAAGATTTCTCTAAAATAAGTCGTCCATTATGTAACTTGCTATCCAAAGATGCTGATTTTGATTTCAACAATGACTGCCTTACCTCCTTTAATACCTTGAAAGATAAACTCACATCTACCCCTGTTATAATGGCACCAAACTGGTCTTTACCCTTTGAAATAATGTGTGACGCTTCTGATTATGCAATAGGAGCAGTCCTGGGACAAAGAGTGGAAAAGCGTTTACATGTCATCTACTATGCTAGCAAAACACTCAATGATGCCCAGATGAATTACACCACCACTGAAAAGGAATTCTTGGCTATAGTATTCTCTTTAGACAAATTTCGGTCTTATTTAGTAGGATCTAAAGTGATTGTGCATTCTGATCATGCTGCTTTAAGATACCTATTAAGTAAACCAAATGCCAAGCCAAGGTTAATCAGGTGGGTCTTACTCTTACAAGAATTTGACCTAGAAATCAAGGATAAGAAAGGCAGTGAAAACTTAGTAGCTGACCATTTGTCTAGGTTGATTTCTGACTTTAATTCTCTTAAAGATGAGAGTAATGACGATATAGTTGAAACCTTTCCTGATGAACAGTTATTTTTCATAGGTCCGAACCCATGGTACGCTGATATTGTAAACTATCTTGCCACTGGTGTTTTGCGACCTAACACTTCATATCAGGAGAAGAAAAGGTTTTTTAAAACTATTAAGGACTATTTCTGGGATGACCCTTATTTATACAAGATTGGTCAAGATCAAGTCATCCGGAGATGTGTACCTGAAGAAGAACATAAGAGCATTCTGACTTTTTGTCATGAACTTCATTGTGGGGGTCATTTTGGAGGAGAAAAGACAGCCCGTAAGATATTACAGTCTGGATTCTTTTGGCCCACTCTTTTTAAAGATGCTCATATGTTTTGTGCACAATGTGATAGATGTCAAAGAACAGGAAACATAAGCAAAAGAGATGAAATGCCTTTGACATCTAATTTAGTTGTTGAACTCTTTGACGTATGGGGGATTGACTTTATGGGTCCTTTTCCCCCATCTAATGGTTTTCAATACATTTTGGTTGCTGTGGATTATGTGTCCAAGTGGGTAGAAGCTATCCCCACCAAAACCAATGATGCTAATGTTGTTGTGAAATTCTTGAAAGATTTCATATTCAGTAGGTTCGGAACGCCTAGAGCTATAATAAGTGATGGAGGTAGCCATTTTTGTAACAAACTCTTTGATGGAGTACTAAACAAGTACAACATCACACATAAGGTAGCTACTCCATATCATCCTCAAACTTCCGGATTAGTGGAAGTAAGTAATAGGCAAATCAAGGGAATACTGGAACGCACTGTGCGTCCTTCAAGGAAGGATTGGGCATTTAAGTTAAATGATGCCTTATGGGCATACCGCACCGCTTACAAAACACCTATTGGGATGAGCCCTTACCGGTTAATCTTTGGGAAAGCGTGCCACCTTCCAGTTGAACTTGAACACAAGGCTTATTGGGCAATTAAAGAGCTAAACATGGATTTAGATAAAGCAGGTGAAAAACGAGTACTCCAGCTTCATGAGTTGGAAGAAATTAGGAATGAAGCCTATGAGAATGCCAAATTATACAAGGAGCGTACTAAGCGCTATCATGACAAGAGGCTAGTTCCTAAGACTCTTCACCCTGGAATGAAAGTTCTTTTATTTAACTCTCGTTTGAGATTGTTTCCAGGAAAGCTAAGATCAAGATGGGATGGACCATTCAAAATAGTTCAGGTATCTGAACATGGAGTAGTAGAACTATTGGACTCCAAGACACAAAAAACGTTCAAAGTTAATGGCCATCGTGTCAAGCCTTATGTGGAAGAACCAAACAACATTGCTGAAATGGATTGCATTTGGCTGAGTAACCCTTAGCACCAAAAAGATACGTCTTGCTAAGACGTTAAACTAAGCGCTGGATGGGAGGCAACCCATCATGTTAGGTAATTTTTTTGTTATTTGTTTTATTTACTTAATTTTATTGTTTATTTTAGTTTACTTGTATGTGAATAATTTTTAAAATTGTTAAAACTAAAATATTTGTTGAGATGTTAGAAGTTCACAGCGATCTGTCTGTATACACTTTAATGATGAATATGATGGATGCACCTGCATTTCTTCATTACTACTTACACATTCTCAAGAAATAGGTAATCTTTCTCCTCTTTTCTCTTTATCTTTAATTTGCAGTTGTTACATTGAGGACAATGTAAGTTCTAGGTTGGGGGTGGTGAAAAGTTACCATGCTATATATAAAAAAAAAAATTATCACAAAAATGTATCATATCTTTAAATCAAATTTAAGTAAATAGTTAAAGTCTTTGGTACTGTTAGATTAATTTTTGAAAACATATCATGAAATATTTTGTAATTATTTTTGATAATTAGTTAGTTTTTGTCATAACTAGTATTTCTTGATAAAATGTGGAAATTATATTAAACCCAAAATCGGTGTTTATGAATTTTTTTTAGTGGAGACTACCCTTGTGAGATATAATTTGAGCCTAATTTCTTTTATTCAGAGTGAAATATATATTTTTTCTACTCCAAACACATTTCTTATTTATTCAAAAAGTTTAGATGATCTCTATAGGTATTAGCATTGAATGTATGAATTTTTTTCTCATCTTAATAGAGTATCATATATTTTTGATTATTATTTTTGCTTAGATTAAATGATTTGAGTAGAAATTGATAGTATATGCTTATATCTCATTTATGCATGACTGTTACAAAAACAAAAAGACATATCTGGGGTTACCTAAACCGAGATCAAACAGAAAAGACACAAAATTAACCACTCACCAAAATCCAAAAAAATGTACAATCTGTACATGGGTTGACTCTCTAAAAAAATACATATATTGAAAAATATCTACAGAAAAAAAAAAAAAAAAAAAAATAGAGAGATAAAAAATAGTATCATCTACATACTATGACCCACATTGCCTACAAAGTTGTGAGTAAAGGCTAATTACAAAAGAAAGATATAGGAAGTAATTCCCTAAAAAGTCATTGCAATTTCTTCATTTGTTAAAGCATATATCTTGAAATTCTTTCTTAATGAGTTTGATTTATGCATGAAAATAATTTTTGTATATGATATCTTTATAATTTATACATTCGATTCCTTTCATGAGATCAATGTTAAAATAACACTTTGAGCCTTTATTCTTTATACATATGCGAACATATTAGTTCATTTCTATACATCAACTCTTTCGCATATAAATTAGTATGAGTGTTTGAACCCATAGGATTCAGTGCTTTGAGAGTATTGACTTGTGAGGAATAGAGTCGAAGCGAATACTGATTCATGACACTGAAATTGGGTAAAATTAAATTGATACATTTTTGAAATGAAATATGAAAATGATTTTCGACTAATTATTGTAATAAAATCATGATTGTTTAAAGAGATTAAAATAACTTATGCTTGAGATTTTAATTATGATCTTAAAGGAGATTAAAAAGTATGAGATATTTTTGTGATATGTTGTGTTCTTTTACTCTTAAATTAATTTTTGATTGTGTTGTAATTTTAATTTTTGATTTGATTGTTTTTATCTTTACATTTAGTTCAATGTTTGTGGGTATCATTACTGAAAACCCTCACGAGACTCAAACTCGTCCACTAGGGCAACCTAGGGGTTTAACGGCTTGTTGCATAGGCTAAATGCAACCGTTTCAATCCACGAAAGTGATTTAGGATAGTTTAATTTTTAGCTTTTATCGCTTCTCTTGCTAAGAGACTAGCAAGAAGCTGGTTGGGGGTTGTGATGAGTGCTCAAAAAGCACTAAAATAACCATGATTTTATGTACTGTAATTGATTAAAAATACATATATTTATATGTTTTATCATATATTTATATAAATTTGTCTTTTTCGGAATCACGGGTATTTTTATTGTTTTTCAGGTATTTTGGCTTAAAAACGCAATGTAAAGACTTAAAGAGGAATATTTGAAGCAATACATCACAAATATATCAATAAATAAGTGAGAAAAGGTCAACAAACATGGAAAAATCGGACGAAATGGGTCGAAAAGGTCAAAAATGTCAAAAAGACGGAAATCGCGCGTCGCAGCCCGGCCGTGCGCGCAGCCCAGCGCCCCAGCGCCCAGCCGCGCGCGCCCCAGCGCCCAGCCGCGCGCGCCCCAGCGCGCCCCAGCGCCCCATCCCGCGCGCGCCCGCGCGCGCTGGCATGCCCAGCTGCGCGCAACGCAGCGCGCTGGCACTGTTCACGCGCGCCGAGCTGCGCGCAGCGACAGCCCCAGCGCGCGCGCGCAGCGCCCAGCAGCCGCCCATCCGCGCGCCCAACGCGTTTTCGCCCCATTTTTCACGTGCAGCCGCCCCTGTGACGTCATGCTGACGTCATTGATGACATCAGCAAGTCCAATACGCGTTTTTACATTTTTTAATATTTTTTTTTAACATTTTTTTACTCATTTTTTCTCTCCATCCTCACCTATAAATACCCCCCTTCCATTCACTTCAAATCACACCTTCAAAACTCACTTCTCTCTTCTTTCTTTCTCTCATTTCTTAGTTTTTAGTTTCTCTTAGTTTCTTTCTAAGTTTCTAAGCTTTTCTTAGTTTTTCTCTTAGTTTTTAGTTCAATTCTCTTAGGTTTAGTGTTCTTCTCTTTTTGAGAGGAACTTGTAATGTTTTTGTAATAATTTAGATTTTTGATTCAATATATGGAAGTGCAAATTCCGCTCGGAGGTTTTCTAGCAACGGGAATAGCGTCGAAGTTCTGTAAGGATTTTATTTTCTTTACAGTTATTTTTATGCTTTATTCTTACATGTTATATTCAACTTGTCTGTGGTTAAATTTAACTATGCTAGCTGTTTAGTAAAAATGATGTAATAACGACGTTGTTATGCTTGCGAAATATTAAATAGGTAAAAATCTTTAAAATGAATTGATTTTGTTTTTATTCAAGATTTTATATTAAGAATGTTAGAGAGAAATATATTATTTTTCATTACAAACTTAAACCCGAAAATTAGATTTTAAGGTTTAGTTATCCGGTCTAATTTAGAGTAGTGCTCTTTTATTTGTTGGTACAATCGCCCGGTAGTTAGAGTGAAACTCTATTTCAAAAGTTTTTATAAGAATTATTATGTGAAAATGTATTGACAACATGTTTTCAATAGTGGTTTTAAAACTTGAAAGTTAGTACTCGGATAATTAAATTCTTAAGTTTAATTTGGACACCTTGAATAATGTTTAAACTGTCTAACCCCACCAAAGGTGGCATTTAAATGGTTCATTTTCAATCTCTTAGAAAAAGGAATTAATTTAATTAAGCATATTAGTTATCAACCCCACCCATAGGTGTTAATTGATTTGTTTAGTTAACAAAGAATATCTAACCCCACCAAAGGTGGTATTTATATAAAAAAGAGAGAATCAATAAAATATCAATTTATATCTTTAATAACCTAGTTAATATGAGCAAGCATAATTAATTTAGTTATTATATCCATAAATACTCCGCTAATATAAATGATAAAAATTTGCATGAATATTTATTGAATCCGTATATATGTTTATTTTTAGATAATTATTTATTGAATTTGTATCTATGTTTATTTTTATGTTATTAGACTATATTTAATTAATTTGTATATATGTTTATTTTATGTTATTAGATTAGGAACACAAAAACCAAACTATCGTGACAGGATGTTTAGGATTTAATTTCGTTTTTAAAAGTTTGAATAATAAATTAAAAACCACACACATTCCTTCCTTAGATCGACCTTGGGAGTATACTTATCATTTTCTACGAAATGATTCGTGCACTTGCGAGAGTTTTATAAATATTAAAACCAAAGTATTTACGGGAATCGGCGATGCCGGTTTTCGTTCATCATGTGTACAAAAACGATTTTCTTGGGCGGCACCAAATATATTGTGTAATTTGATATGAGCTTGAATTTGATATATTATAATAGTGGTTTCGATACCCGAGTCAAAAGATATCTCCGTTGAAAGTTGTAATTTATATTTACCAAATCTTTTTTTGTTTTTGAAAATGTGAACGACATCCTCTTTCTTTTTCTCTTCTCCTATTTTTTTTTGAAGAAAAGTGTCTTATTGGAAATATAAATAAACAACCCTAGGTCGGAACCATTATCTCCTGTATAGCTATATTGAATAAAACCAGAAGTAAGAAAAATGAAAATGGTGCGTCAAAAACTTTAAACAGTCGATAAGTGATGTAAACGATGTAATTTGGGTACAAAAACGATTTTCCTAGTCGGGACCAAAAAATATTTTGTAATTTGATAGGAGCTTCGATTTGATATATTATAATAGTAGTTTCGATACCCGAGTCAAAAGATATCTCTATTGAAAGTGTAACTCATATTTACCAAATGTTTTGTTGTTTTTGAAAATGTGAACGACATCCTCTTTCTTTTTCTCTTCTCCTATTTTTTTTTTGAAGAAAAGAGACTTATTGGAAATATAAATTAACAACCCTAGGTCGGCACCAATATCTCCTTTATAGCTCTATTGAATTAAACTAGAAGTAAGGAAAATGAAAATGGTGCGTCAAAAACTTTAAACACTCGGTAAGTGATGTAAAGGATGTAATTTGTGTACAAAAACGATTTTCTTGGGCGGCACCAAATATATTGTGTAATTTGATATGAGCTTCAATTTGATATATTATAATAGTGGTTTCGATACCCGAGTCAAAAGATATCTCCGTTGAAAGTTGTAACTTATATTTACCAAATCTTTTTTTGTTTTTGAAAATGTGAACGACATCCCCTTTATTTTTCTCTTCTCCTATTTTTTTTTGAAGAAAAGAGACTTATTGGAAATATAAATCAACAACCGTAGGTCGGCACTAATATCTTCTGTATAGCTCTATTGAATTAAACTAGAGGTAAGAAAAATTAAAATGGTGCGTCAAAAACTTTAAACACTCGGTAAGTGATGTAAACGATGTAATTTGTGTACAAAAACGATTTTCTTGGGCGGCACCAAATATATTGAGTAATTTGATATGAGCTTCAATGTGATATATTATAATAGTGGTTTCGATACCCGAGTCAAAATATATCTCCGTTGAAAGTTGTAACTCATATTTACCAAATCTTTTGTTATTTTTGAAAATGTGAACGACATCCTCTTTCTTCTTCTCTTCTCCTATTTTTTTTGAAGAAAAGAGACTTATTGGAAATATAAATCAACAACCCTAGGTCGGCACCAATATCTCCTGTATAGCTCTATTGAATTAAACCAGAAGTAAGAAGAATGAAAATGGTGCGTCAAAATCTTTAAACACTCGATAAGTGATGTAAACGATGTAATTTGGGTACAAAAACGATTTTCCTGGTCGGGACCAAAAGATATTGTGTAATTTGATACGAGCTTAAATTTGTAATATTATAATAGTGGTTTCGATACCCGAGTCAAAAGATATCTCCGTTTAAAGTTTTAACTCATATTTACCAAATGTTTTGTTGTTTTTGAAAATGTGAACGACATCCTCTTTCTTTTTCTCTTCTCTTATTTTTTTTTTTTTTGAAGAAAAGAGACTTATTGGAAATATAAATAAACAACCCTAGGTCGGCACCATTATCTTCTGTATAGCTCTATTGATTTAAACTAGAAGTAAGAAAAATGAAAATCGTGCGTCAAAAACTTTAAACACTCGATAAGTGATGTAAACGATGTAATTTGTGTACAAAAACGATTTTCTTGGGCGGGACCAAAAAATATTGTGTAATTTGATACGAGCTTCAATTTGTAATATTATAATAGTGGTTTGGATACCCGAGTCAAAAGATATCTCCGTTTAAAGTTTTAACTCATATTTACCAAATGTTTTGTTGTTTTTGAAAATGTGAACGACATCCTCTTTCTTTTTCTCTTCTCTTATTATTTTTTGAAGAATAGAGACTTATTGGAAATATAAATCAACAACACTAGGTCGGCACCAATATCTCCTGTATTGCTCTATTGAATTAAACCAGAAATAAGAAAAATTAAAATGGTGCGTCAAAAACTTTAAACACTCGATAAGTGATGTAAACAATTTAATTTGGGTACAAAAACGATTTTCCTGGTCGGGACGAAAACATATTGTGTAATTTGATACGACCTTCGATTTGATATATTATAATAGTGGTTTCGATACCCGAGTCAAAAGATATCTCTGTTGAAAGTTGTAACTCATATTTACCAAATGTTTTGTTGTTTTTGAAAATGTGAACGACATCCTCTTTCTTTTTCACTTCTCCTATTTTTTTTTGAAGAAAAGTGAATTATTGGAAATATAAATAAACAACCCTAGGTCGGAACCATTATCTCCTGTATAGCTATATTGAATAAAACCAGAAGTAAGAAAAATGTAAATGGTGCGTCAAAAACTTTAAACACTCCATAAGTGATGTAAACGATGTAATTTGGGTACAAAAACGATTTTCCTGGTCGGGACCAAAACATATTGTGTAATTTGATACGAGCATCGATTTGATATATTATAATAGTGGTTTCTATACACGAGTCAAAAGATATCTCTGTTGAAAGTTGTAACTCATATTTACCAAATGTTTTGTTGTTTTTGAAAATGTGAACGACATCCTTTTTCTTCTTCTCTTCTCCTATTTTTTTTTGAAGAAAATAGACTTATTGGAAATATAAATTAACAACCCTAGGTCGGCACCAATATCTTCTTTATAGCTCTATTGAATTAAACTAGAAGTAAGGAAAATGAAAATGGTGCGTCAAAAACTTTAAACACTCGGTAAGTGATGTAAACGATGTAATTTGTGTACAAAAATGATTTTCTTGGGCGGCACCAAATATATTGTGTAATTTGATATGAGCTTGAATTTGATATATTATAATAGTGGTTTCGATACCCGAGTCAAAAGATATCTCCGTTGAAAGTTGTAATTTATATTTACCAAATCTTTTTTTGTTTTTGAAAATGTGAACGACATCCTCTTTCTTTTTCTCTTCTCCTATTTTTTTTTGAAGAAAAGTGTCTTATTGGAAATATAAATAAACAACCCTAGGTCGGAACCATTATCTCCTGTATAGCTATATTGAATAAAACCAGAAGTAAGAAAAATGAAAATGGTGCGTCAAAAACTTTAAACAGTCGATAAGTGATGTAAACGATGTAATTTGGGTACAAAAACGATTTTCCTAGTCGGGACCAAAAAATATTTTGTAATTTGATAGGAGCTTCGATTTGATATATTATAATAGTAGTTTCGATACCCGAGTCAAAAGATATCTCTATTGAAAGTGTAACTCATATTTACCAAATGTTTTGTTGTTTTTGAAAATGTGAACGACATCCTCTTTCTTTTTCTCTTCTCCTATTTTTTTTTTGAAGAAAAGAGACTTATTGGAAATATAAATTAACAACCCTAGGTCGGCACCAATATCTCCTTTATAGCTCTATTGAATTAAACTAGAAGTAAGGAAAATGAAAATGGTGCGTCAAAAACTTTAAACACTCGGTAAGTGATGTAAAGGATGTAATTTGTGTACAAAAACGATTTTCTTGGGCGGCACCAAATATATTGTGTAATTTGATATGAGCTTCAATTTGATATATTATAATAGTGGTTTCGATACCCGAGTCAAAAGATATCTCCGTTGAAAGTTGTAACTTATATTTACCAAATCTTTTTTTGTTTTTGAAAATGTGAACGACATCCCCTTTATTTTTCTCTTCTCCTATTTTTTTTTGAAGAAAAGAGACTTATTGGAAATATAAATCAACAACCGTAGGTCGGCACTAATATCTTCTGTATAGCTCTATTGAATTAAACTAGAGGTAAGAAAAATTAAAATGGTGCGTCCAAAACTTTAAACACTCGGTAAGTGATGTAAACGATGTAATTTGTGTACAAAAACGATTTTCTTGGGCGGCACCAAATATATTGAGTAATTTGATATGAGCTTCAATGTGATATATTATAATAGTGGTTACGATACCCGAGTTAAAAGATATCTCCGTTGAAAGTTGTAACTCATATTTACCAAATCTTTTGTTATTTTTGAAAATGTGAACGACATCCTCTTTCTTCTTCTCTTCTCCTATTTTTTTTTTAAGAAAAGAGACTTATTGGAAATATAAATCAACAACCCTAGGTCGGCACCAATATCTCATGTATAGCTCTATTGAATTAAACCAGAAGTAAGAAGAATGAAAATCGTGCGTCAAAAACTTTAAACACTCGATAAGTGATGTAAACGATGTAATTTGTGTACAAAAACGATTTTATTGGGCGGGACCAAAAAATATTGTGTAATTTGATACGAGCTTCGATTTGATATATTATAATAATGGTTTCGATACCCGAGTCAAAAGATATCTCTGTTGAAAGTTGTAACTTATATTTACCAAATCTTTTTTTGTTTTTGAAAATGTGAACGACATCCTCTTTCTTTTTCTCTTCTCCTATTTTTTTTTTTGAAGAAAATAGACTTATTGGAAATATAAATAAACAACCCTAGGTCGGCACCAATATCTCCTGTATAGCTCTATTGATTTAAACCAGAAGTAAGAAAAATGAAAATCGTGCGTCAAAAACTTTAAACACTCGATAAGTGATGTAAACGATATAATTTGTGTACAAAAACGATTTTCTTGGGCGGGACCAAAAAATATTGTGTAATTTGATACGAGCTTAAATTTGTAATATTATAATAGTGGTTTGGATACCCGAGTCAAAAGATATCTCCATTTAATGTTTTAACTCATATTTACCAAATGTTTTGTTGTTTTTGAAAATGTGAACGACATCCTCTTTCTTTTTCTCTTCTCTTATTTTTTTTTGAAGAATAGAGACTTATTGGAAATATAAATTAACAACCCTAGGTCGGCACCAATATCTCCTGTATTGCTCTATTGAATTAAACCAGAAATAAGAAAAATTAAAATGGTGCGTCAAAAACTTTAAACACTCGATAAGTGATGTAAACAATGTAATTTGGGTACAAAAACGATTTTCCTGGTCGGGACCAAAACATATTGTGTAATTTGATACGAGCTTCGATTTGATATATTATAATAGTGGTTTCGATACCCGAGTCAAAATATATCTCCGTTGAAAGTTGTAACTCATATTTACCAAATCTTTTGTTATGTTTGAAAATGTGAACGACATCCTCTTTCTTCTTCTCTTCTCCTATTTTTTTTTGAAGAAAAGAGACTTATTGGAAATATAAATCAACAACCCTAGGTCGGCACCAATATCTCCTGTATAGCTCTATTGAATTAAACCAGAAGTAAGAAGAACGAAAATGGTGCGTCAAAAACTTTAAACACTCGATAAGTGATGTAAACGATGTAATTTGGGTACAAAAACGATTTTCCTGGTCGAGACCAAAACATATTGTTTAATTTGATACGAGCTTCGATTTGATATATTATAATAGTGGTTTCGATACCCGAGTCAAAAGATATCTCCGTTGAAAGTTGTAACTTATATTTACCAAATCTTTTTTTGTTTTTGAAAATGTGAACGACATCCTCTTTCTTTTTCTCTTCTCCTATTTTTTTTTGAAGAAAAGTGACTTATTGGAAATATAAATAAACAACCCTAGGTCGGAACCATTATTTCCTGTATACCTCTATTGAATTAAACCAGAAGTAAGAAGAATGAAAATGGTGCGTCAAAAAGATTAAACACTTGATAAGTGATGTCAACGATGTAATTTGTGTACAAAAACGATTTTATTGGGCGGGACCAAAAAATATTGTGTAATTTGATACGAGCTTCAATTTGATATATTATAATAGTGGTTTCGATACCCGAGTCAAAAGATATCTCCGTTGAAAGTTGTAACTCATATATACCAAATGTTTTGTTGTTTTTGAAAATGTGAACGACATCCTCTTTCTTTTTCTCTTCTCCTATTTTTTTTTGAAGAAAAGTGACTTATTGGAAATATAAATAAACAACCCTAGGTCGGAACCATTATCTTCTGTATAGCTCTATTGAATTAAACCAGAAGTAAGAAGAATGAAAATGGTGCGTCAAAAAATATTAAACACTTGATAAGTGATGTCAACGATGTAATTTGTGTACAAAAACGATTTTCCTGGTCGAGACCAAAACATATTGTTTAATTTGATACGAGCTTCGATTTGATATATTATAATAGTGGTTTCGATACCCGAGTCAAAAGATATCTCTGTTGAAAGTTGTAACTCATATATACCAAATGTTTTGTTGTTTTTGAAAATGTGAACGACATCCTCTTTCTTTTTCTCTTCTCCTATTTTTTTTTGAAGAAAAGTGACTTATTGGAAATATAAATAAACAACCCTAGGTCGGAACCATTATCTTCTGTATAGCTCTATTGAATTAAACCAGAAGTAAGAAGAATGAAAATGGTGCGTCAAAAAATATTAAACACTCGGTAAGTGATGTAAACGATGTAATTTGTGTACAAAAACGATTTTCTTGGGCGGCACCAAATATATTGTGTAATTTGATATGAGCTTCAATTCGATATATTATAATAGTGGTTTCGATACGCGAGTCAAAAGATATCTCCGTTGAAAGTTGTAACTTATATTTACCAAATCTTTTTTTGTTTTTGAAAATGTGAACGACATCCTCTTTCTTTTACTCTTCTCCTATTTTTTTTTGAAGAAAAGAGACTTATTGGAAATATAAATCAACAACCGTAGGTCGGCACTAATATCTCCTGTATAGCTCTATTGAATTAGACTAGAGGTAAGAAAAATTAAAATGGTGCGTCAAAAACTTTAAACACTCGGTAAGTGATGTAAATGATGTAATTTGTGTACAAAAACGATTTTCTTGGGCGGCACCAAATATATTGAGTAATTTGATATGAGCTTCAATGTGATATATTATAATAGTGGTTTCGATACCCGAGTTAAAAGATATCTCCGTTGAAAGTTGTAACTCATATTTACCAAATCTTTTGTTATTTTTGAAAATGTGAACGACATCCTCTTTCTTCTTCTCTTCTCCTATTTTTTTTTTGAAGAAAAGAGACTTATTGGAAATATAAATTAACAACCCTAGGTCGGCACCAATATCTCCTTTATAGCTCTATTGAATTAAACTAGAAGTAAGGAAAATGAAAATGGTGCGTCAAAAACTTTAAACACTCGGTAAGTGATGTAAACGATGTAATTTGTGTACAAAAACGATTTTCTTGGGCGGCACCAAATATATTGTGTAATTTGATATGAGCTTCAATTTGATATATTATAATAGTGGTTTCGATACCCGAGTCAAAAGATATCTCCGTTGAAAGTTGTAACTTATATTTACCAAATCTTTTTTTGTTTTTGAAAATGTGAACGACATCCTCTTTCTTTTTCTCTTCTCCTATTTTGTTTTGAAGAAAAGAGACTTATTGGAAATATAAATCAACAACCGTAGGTCGGCACTAATATCTTCTGTATAGCTCTATTGAATTAAACTAGAGGTAAGAAAAATTAAAATGGTGCGTCAAAAACTTTAAACACTCGGTAAGTGATGTAAACGATGTAATTTGTGTACAAAAACGATTTTCTTGGGCGGCACCAAATATATTGAGTAATTTGATATGAGCTTCAATGTGATATATTATAATAGTGGTTTCGATACCCGAGTTAAAAGATATGTCCGTTGAAAGTTGTAACTCATATTTACCAAATCTTTTGTTATTTTTGAAAATGTGAACGACATCCTCTTTCTTCTTCTCTTCTCCTATTTTTTTTTTAAGAAAAGAGACTTATTGGAAATATAAATCAACAACCCTAGGTCGGCACCAATATCTCATGTATAGCTCTATTGAATTAAACCAGAAGTAAGAAGAATGAAAATGGTGCGTCAAAAACTTTAAACACTCGATAAGTGATGTAAACGATGTAATTTGTGTACAAAAACGATTTTATTGGGCGCGACCAAAAAATATTGTGTAATTTGATACGAGCTTCGATTTGATATATTATAATAATGGTTTCGATACCCGAGTCAAAAGATATCTCTGTTGAAAGTTGTAACTTATATTTACCAAATCTTTTTTTGTTTTTGAAAATGTGAACGACATCCTCTTTCTTTTTCTCTTCTCCTATTTTTTTTTGAAGAAAAGAGACTTATTGGAAATATAAATCAACAACCGTAGGTCGGCACTAATATCTCCTGTATAGCTCTATTGAATTAAACTAGAGGTAAGAAAAATTAAAATGGTGCGTCAAAAACTTTAAACACTCGGTAAGTGATGTAAATGATGTAATTTGTGTACAAAAACGATTTTCTTGGGCGGCACCAAATATATTGAGTAATTTGATATGAGCTTCAATGTGATATATTATAATAGTGGTTTCGATACCCGAGTTAAAAGATATCTCCGTTGAAAGTTGTAACTCATATTTACCAAATCTTTTGTTATTTTTGAAAATGTGAACGACATCCTCTTTCTTCTTCTCTTCTCCTATTTTTTTTTTGAAGAAAAGAGACTTATTGGAAATATAAATCAACAACCCTAGGTCGGCACCAATATCTCCTGTATAGCTCTATTGAATTAAACCAGAAGTAAGAAGAATGAAAATGGTGCGTCAAAAACTTTAAACACTCGATAAGTGATGTAAACGATGTAATTTGGGTACAAAAACGATTTTCCTGGTTGGGACCAAAACATATTGTGTAATTTGATACGAGCTTCGATTTGATATATTATAATAGTGGTTTCGATACCCGAGTTAAAAGATATCTCCGTTGAAAGTTGTAACTCATATTTACCAAATCTTTTGTTATTTTTGAAAATGTGAACGACATCCTCTTTCTTCTTCTCTTCTCCTATTTTTTTTTGAAGAAAAGAGACTTATTGGAAATATAAATCAACTACCCTAGGTCGGCACCAATATCTCCTGTATAGTTATATTGAATTAAACCAGAAGTAAGAAGAATGAAAATGGTGCGTCAAAAACTTTAAACACACGATAAGTGATGTAAACGATGTAATTTGGGTACAAAAACGATTTTCCTGGTCGGGACCAAAAAATATTGTGTAATTTGATACGAGCTTCGATTTGATATATTATAATAGTGGTTTCGATACCCGAGTCAAAAGATATCTCCGTTAAAAGTGGTAACTTTTATTTACCAAATCTTTTTTTGTTTTTGAAAATGTGAACGACATCCTCTTTCTTTTTCTCTTCTCCAATTTTTTTTTGAAGAAAAGTGACTTATTGGAAATATAAATAAACAACCCTAGGTCGGAACCATTATCTCCTGTATAGCTCTATTGAATTAAACCAGAAGTAAGAAGAATGAAAATGGTGCGTCAAAAATATTAAACACTTGATAAGTGATGTCAACGATGTAATTTGTGTACAAAAACGATTTTATTGGGCGGGACCAAAAAATATTGTGTAATTTGATACGAGCTTCAATTTGATATATTATAATAGTGGTTCGATACCCGACTCAAAAGATATCTCTGTTGAAAGTTGTAACTCATATTTACCAAATGTTTTGTTGTTTTTGAAAATGTGAACGACATCCTCTTTCTTTTTCACTTCTCCTATTTTTTTTTTAAGAAAAGTGAATTATTGGAAATATAAATAAACAACCCTAGGTCGGAACCATTATCTCCTGTATAGCTATATTGAATAAAACCAGAAGTAAGAAAAATGTAAATGGTGCGTCAAAAACTTTAAACACTCCATAAGTGATGTAAACGATGTAATTTGGGTACAAAACCGATTTTCCTGGTTGGGACCAAAACATATTGTTTAATTTGATACGAGCTTCGATTTGATATATTATAATAGTGGTTTCGATACCCGAGTCAAAAGATATCTCTGTTGAAAGTTGTAACTCATATTTACCAAATGTTTTGTTGTTTTTGAAAATGTGAACGACATCCTCTTTCTTCTTCTCTTCTCCTATTTTTTTTGAAGAAAAGAGACTTATTGGAAATATAAATTAACAACCCTAGGTCGGCACCAATATCTCCTTTATAGCTCTATTGAATTAAACCAGAAGTAAGGAAATGAAAAATGGTGCGTCAAAACGACATCCTCTTTCTTTTTCTCTTCTCCTATTTTTTTTTGAAGAAAAGTGACTTATTGGAAATATAAATAAACAACCCTAGGTCGGAACCATTATCTCCTGTATAGCTATATTGAATAAAACCAGAAGTAAGAAAAATGAAAATGGTGCGTCAAAAACTTTAAAGAGTCGATAAGTGATGTAAAGGATGTAATTTGGGTACAAAAACGATTTTTCTAGTCGGGACCAAAACATATTGTGTAATTTGAAACGAGCTTCGATTTGATATATTATAATAGTGGTTTCAATACCCGAGTCAAAAGATATCTCCGTTGAAAGTTGTAACTTTTATTTACCAAATCTTTTTTTGTTTTTGAAAATGTGAACGACATCCTCTTTCTTTTTCTCTTCTCCTATTTTTTTGTGAAGAAAAGTGACTTATTGGAAATATAAATAAACAACCCTAGGTCGGAACCATTATCTCCTGTATAGCTCTATTGAATTAAACCAGAAGTAAGAAGAATGAAAATGGTGCGTCAAAAATATTAAACACTTGATAAGTGATGTCAACGATGTAATTTGTGTACAAAAATGATTTTATTGGGCGGGACCAAAAAATATTGTGTAATTTGATACGAGCTTCAATTTGATATATTATAATAGTGGTTCGATACCCGAGTCAAAAGATATCTCTGTTGAAAGTTGTAACTCATATTTACCAAATGTTTTGTTGTTTTTGAAAATGTGAACGACATCCTCTTTCTTTTTCACATCTCCTATTTTTTTTTGAAGAAAAGTGAATTATTGGAAATATAAATAAACAACCCTAGGTCGGAACCATTATCTCCTGTATAGCTATATTGAATAAAACCAGAAGTAAGAAAAATGTAAATGGTGCGTCAAAAACTTTAAACACTCCATAAGTGATGTAAACGATGTAATTTGGGTACAAAACTGATTTTCCTGGGCAGGACCAAAACATATTGTTTAATTTGATACGAGCTTCGATTTGATATATTATATTAGTGGTTTCGATACCCGAGTCAAAACATATCTCTGTTGAAAGTTGTAACTCATATTTACCAAATGTTTTGTTGTTTTTGAAAATGTGAACGACATCCTCTTTCTTCTTCTCTTCTCCTATTTTTTTTTGAAGAAAAGAGACTTATTGGAAATATAAATCAACAACCGTAGGTCGGCACTAATATCTCCTGTATAGCTCTATTGAATTAGACTAGAGGTAAGAAAAATTAAAATGGTGCGTCAAAAACTTTAAACACTCGGTAAGTGATGTAAATGATGTAATTTGTGTACAAAAACGATTTTCTTGGGCGGCACCAAATATATTGAGTAATTTGATATGAGCTTCAATGTGATATATTATAATAGTGGTTTCGATACCCGAGTTAAAAGATATCTCCGTTGAAAGTTGTAACTCATATTTACCAAATCTTTTGTTATTTTTGAAAATGTGAACGACATCCTCTTTCTTCTTCTCTTCTCCTATTTTTTTTTTGAAGAAAAGAGACTTATTGGAAATATAAATTAACAACCCTAGGTCGGCACCAATATCTCCTTTATAGCTCTATTGAATTAAACTAGAAGTAAGGAAAATGAAAATGGTGCGTCAAAAACTTTAAACACTCGGTAAGTGATGTAAACGATGTAATTTGTGTACAAAAACGATTTTCTTGGGCGGCACCAAATATATTGTGTAATTTGATATGAGCTTCAATTTGATATATTATAATAGTGGTTTCGATACCCGAGTCAAAAGATATCTCCGTTGAAAGTTGTAACTTATATTTACCAAATCTTTTTTTGTTTTTGAAAATGTGAACGACATCCTCTTTCTTTTTCTCTTCTCCTATTTTGTTTTGAATAAAAGAGACTTATTGGAAATATAAATCAACAACCGTAGGTCGGCACTAATATCTCCTGTATAGCTCTATTGAATTAAACTAGAGGTAAGAAAAATTAAAATGGTGCGTCAAAAACTTTAAACACTCGGTAAGTGATGTAAATGATGTAATTTGTGTACAAAAACGATTTTCTTGGGCGGCACCAAATATATTGAGTAATTTGATATGAGCTTCAATGTGATATATTATAATAGTGGTTTCGATACCCGAGTTAAAAGATATGTCCGTTGAAAGTTGTAACTCATATTTACCAAATCTTTTGTTATTTTTGAAAATGTGAACGACATCCTCTTTCTTCTTCTCTTCTCCTATTTTTTTTTTAAGAAAAGAGACTTATTGGAAATATAAATCAACAACCCTAGGTCGGCACCAATATCTCATGTATAGCTCTATTGAATTAAACCAGAAGTAAGAAGAATGAAAATGGTGCGTCAAAAACTTTAAACACTCGATAAGTGATGTAAACGATGTAATTTGTGTACAAAAACGATTTTATTGGGCGCGACCAAAAAATATTGTGTAATTTGATACGAGCTTCGATTTGATATATTATAATAATGGTTTCGATACCCGAGTCAAAAGATATCTCTGTTGAAAGTTGTAACTTATATTTACCAAATCTTTTTTTGTTTTTGAAAATGTGAACGACATCCTCTTTCTTTTTCTCTTCTCCTATTTTTTTTTGAAGAAAAGAGACTTATTGGAAATATAAATCAACAACCGTAGGTCGGCACTAATATCTCCTGTATAGCTCTATTGAATTAAACTAGAGGTAAGAAAAATTAAAATGGTGCGTCAAAAACTTTAAACACTCGGTAAGTGATGTAAATGATGTAATTTGTGTACAAAAACGATTTTCTTGGGCGGCACCAAATATATTGAGTAATTTGATATGAGCTTCAATGTGATATATTATAATAGTGGTTTCGATACCCGAGTTAAAAGATATCTCCGTTGAAAGTTGTAACTCATATTTACCAAATCTTTTGTTATTTTTGAAAATGTGAACGACATCCTCTTTCTTCTTCTCTTCTCCTATTTTTTTTTGAAGAAAAGAGACTTATTGGAAATATAAATCAACAACCCTAGGTCGGCACCAATATCTCCTGTATAGCTCTATTGAATTAAACCAGAAGTAAGAAGAATGAAAATGGTGCGTCAAAAACTTTAAACACTCGATAAGTGATGTAAACGATGTAATTTGGGTACAAAAACGATTTTCCTGGTTGGGACCAAAACATATTGTGTAATTTGATACGAGCTTCGATTTGATATATTATAATAGTGGTTTCGATACCCGAGTTAAAAGATATCTCCGTTGAAAGTTGTAACTCATATTTACCAAATCTTTTGTTATTTTTGAAAATGTGAACGACATCCTCTTTCTTCTTCTCTTCTCCTATTTTTTTTTGAAGAAAAGAGACTTATTGGAAATATAAATCAACTACCCTAGGTCGGCACCAATATCTCCTGTATAGTTATATTGAATTAAACCAGAAGTAAGAAGAATGAAAATGGTGCGTCAAAAACTTTAAACACACGATAAGTGATGTAAACGATGTAATTTGGGTACAAAAACGATTTTCCTGGTCGGGACCAAAAAATATTGTGTAATTTGATACGAGCTTCGATTTGATATATTATAATAGTGGTTTCGATACCCGAGTCAAAAGATATCTCCGTTAAAAGTTGTAACTTTTATTTACCAAATCTTTTTTTGTTTTTGAAAATGTGAACGACATCCTCTTTCTTTTTCTCTTCTCCTATTTTTTTTTGAAGAAAAGTGACTTATTGGAAATATAAATAAACAACCCTAGGTCGGAACCATTATCTCCTGTATAGCTCTATTGAATTAAACCAGAAGTAAGAAGAATGAAAATGGTGCGTCAAAAATATTAAACACTTGATAAGTGATGTCAACGATGTAATTTGTGTACAAAAACGATTTTATTGGGCGGGACCAAAAAATATTGTGTAATTTGATACGAGCTTCAATTTGATATATTATAATAGTGGTTCGATACCCGACTCAAAAGATATCTCTGTTGAAAGTTGTAACTCATATTTACCAAATGTTTTGTTGTTTTTGAAAATGTGAACGACATCCTCTTTCTTTTTCACTTCTCCTATTTTTTTTTTAAGAAAAGTGAATTATTGGAAATATAAATAAACAACCCTAGGTCGGAACCATTATCTCCTGTATAGCTATATTGAATAAAACCAGAAGTAAGAAAAATGTAAATGGTGCGTCAAAAACTTTAAACACTCCATAAGTGATGTAAACGATGTAATTTGGGTACAAAACCGATTTTCCTGGTTGGGACCAAATCATATTGTTTAATTTGATACGAGCTTCGATTTGATATATTATAATAGTGGTTTCGATACCCGAGTCAAAAGATATCTCTGTTGAAAGTTGTAACTCATATTTACCAAATGTTTTGTTGTTTTTGAAAATGTGAACGACATCCTCTTTCTTCTTCTCTTCTCCTATTTTTTTTGAAGAAAAGAGACTTATTGGAAATATAAATTAACAACCCTAGGTCGGCACCAATATCTCCTTTATAGCTCTATTGAATTAAACCAGAAGTAAGGAAATGAAAAATGGTGCGTCAAAACGACATCCTCTTTCTTTTTCTCTTCTCCTATTTTTTTTTGAAGAAAAGTGACTTATTGGAAATATAAATAAACAACCCTAGGTCGGAACCATTATCTCCTGTATAGCTATATTGAATAAAACCAGAAGTAAGAAAAATGAAAATGGTGCGTCAAAAACTTTAAAGAGTCGATAAGTGATGTAAAGGATGTAATTTGGGTACAAAAACGATTTTTCTAGTCGGGACCAAAACATATTGTGTAATTTGAAACGAGCTTCGATTTGATATATTATAATAGTGGTTTCGATACCCGAGTCAAAAGATATCTTCGTTGAAAGTTGTAACTTTTATTTACCAAATCTTTTTTTGTTTTTGAAAATGTGAACGACATCCTCTTTCTTTTTCTCTTCTCCTATTTTTTTGTGAAGAAAAGTGACTTATTGGAAATATAAATAAACAACCCTAGGTCGGAACCATTATCTCCTGTATAGCTCTATTGAATTAAACCAGAAGTAAGAAGAATGAAAATGGTGCGTCAAAAATATTAAACACTTGATAAGTGATGTCAACGATGTAATTTGTGTACAAAAATGATTTTATTGGGCGGGACCAAAAAATATTGTGTAATTTGATACGAGCTTCAATTTGATATATTATAATAGTGGTTCGATACCCGAGTCAAAAGATATCTCTGTTGAAAGTTGTAACTCATATTTACCAAATGTTTTGTTGTTTTTGAAAATGTGAACGATATCCTCTTTCTTTTTCACATCTCCTATTTTTTTTTGAAGAAAAGTGAATTATTGGAAATATAAATAAACAACCCTAGGTCGGAACCATTATCTCCTGTATAGCTATATTGAATAAAACCAGAAGTAAGAAAAATGTAAATGGTGCGTCAAAAACTTTAAACACTCCATAAGTGATGTAAACGATGTAATTTGGGTACAAAACTGATTTTCCTGGGCAGGACCAAAACATATTGTTTAATTTGATACGAGCTTCGATTTGATATATTATATTAGTGGTTTCGATACCCGAGTCAAAACATATCTCTGTTGAAAGTTGTAACTCATATTTACCAAATGTTTTGTTGTTTTTGAAAATGTGAACGACATCCTCTTTCTTCTTCTCTTCTCCTATTTTTTTTTGAAGAAAAGAGACTTATTGGAAATATAAATTAACAACCCTAGGTCGGCACCAATATCTCCTTTATAGCTCTATTGAATTAAACCAGAAGTAAGGAAACGAAAATGGTGCGTCAAATCGACATCCTCTTTCTTTTTCTCTTCTCCTTATTTTTTTTTAAGAAAAGTGACTTATTGGAAATATAAATAAACAACCCTAGGTCGGAACCATTATCTCTGATATAGCTATATTGAATAAAACCAGAAGTAAGAAAAATGAAAATGGTGCGTCAAAAACTTTAAACAGTCGATAAGTGATGTAAACGATGTAATTTGGGTACAAAAACGATTTTTCTAGTCGGGACAAAAACATATTGTGTAATTTGATACGAGCTTCGATTTGATATATTATAATAGTGGTTTCGATACCAGAGTCAAAAGATATCTCTGTTGAAAGTGTAACTCATATTTACCAAATGTTTTGTTGTTTTTAAAAATGTGAACGACATCTTCTTTCTTTTTCTCTTCTCCTATTTTTTTTTGAAGAAAAGTGACTTATTGGAAATATAAATAAACAACCCTAGGTCGGAACCATTATCTCCTGTATAGCTATATTGAATAAAACCAGAAGTAAGAAAAATGAAAATGGTGCGTCAGAAACTTTAAACACTCCATAAGTGATGTAAACGATGTAATTTGGGTACAAAAACAATTTTCCTGGTCGGGACCAAAACATATTGTGTAATTTGATACGAGCTTCGATTTGATATATTATAAGAGTGGTTTCGATACCCGAGTCAAAAGATATCTCTGTTGAAAGTTGTAACTCATATTTACCAAATCTTTTTTGGTTTTTGAAAATGTGAACGATATCCTCTTTCTTTTTCTCTTCTCCTATTTTTTTTGAAGAAAAGTGACTTATTGGAAATATAAATAAACAACCCTAGGTCGGAACCATTATCTCCTGTATAGCTATATTGAATAAAACCAGAAGTAAGAAAAATGAAAATGGTGCGTCAAAAACTTTAAACAGTCGATAAGTGATGTAAAGGATGTAATTTGGGTACAAAAACGATTTTTCTAGTCGGGACCAAAACATATTGTGTAATTTGAAACGAGCTTCGATTTGATATATTATAATAGTGGTTTCGATACCCGAGTCAAAAGATATCTCCGTTGAAAGTTGTAACTTTTATTTACCAAATCTTTTTTTGTTTTTGAAAATGTGAACGACATCCTCTTTCTTTTTCTCTTCTCCTATTTTTTTGTGAAGAAAAGTGACTTATTGGAAATATAAATAAACAACCCTAGGTCGGAACCATTATCTCCTATATAGCTCTATTGAATTAAACCAGAAGTAAGAAGAATGAAAATGGTGCGTCAAAAATATTAAACACTTGATAAGTGATGTCAACGATGTAATTTGTGTACAAAAATGATTTTATTGGGCGGGAACAAAAAATATTGTGGAATTTGATACGAGCTTCAATTTGATATATTATAATAGTGGTTCGATACCCGAGTCAAAAGATATATCTGTTGAAAGTTGTAACTCATATTTACCAAATGTTTTGTTGTTTTTGAAAATGTGAACGACATCCTCTTTCTTTTTCACTTCTCCTATTTTTTTTTGAAGAAAAGTGAATTATTGGAAATATAAATAAACAACCCTAGGTCGGAACCATTATCTCCTGTATAGCTATATTGAATAAAACCAGAAGTAAGAAAAATGTAAATGGTGCGTCAAAAACTTTAAACACTCCGTAAGTGATGTAAACGATGTAATTTGGGTACAAAACTGATTTTCCTGGTCGGGACCAAAACATATTGTTTAATTTGATACGAGCTTCGATTTGATATATTATAATAGTGGTTTCGATACCCGAGTCAAAAGATATCTCTGTTGAAAGTTGTAACTCATATTAACCAAATGTTTTGTTGTTTTTGAAAATGTGAACGACATCCTCTTTCTTCTTCTCTTCTTCTATTTTTTTTTGAAGAAAAGAGACTTATTGGAAATATAAATTTACAACCCTAGGTCGACACCAATATCTCCTTTATAGCTCTATTGAATTAAACTAGAAGTAAGGAAACGAAAATGGTGCGTCAAATCGACATCCTCTTTCTTTTTCTCTTCTCCTAATTTTTTTTAAGAAAAGTGACTTATTGGAAATATAAATAAACAACCCTAGGTCGGAACCATTATCTCTTGTATAGCTATATTGAATAAAACCAGAAGTAAGAAAAATGAAAATGGTGCGTCAAAAACTTTAAACAGTCGATAAGTGATGTAAACGATGTAATTTGGGTACAAAAACGATTTTTCTAGTCGGGACCAAAACATATTGTGTAATTTGATACGAGCTTCGATTTGATATATTATAATAGTGGTTTCGATACCCGAGTCAAAAGATATCTCTGTTGAAAGTGTAACTCATATTTACCAAATGTTTTGTTGTTTTTGAAAATGTGAACGACATCCTCTTTCTTTTTCTCTTCTCCTATTTTTTTTTGAAGAAAAGTGACTTATTGGAAATATAAATAAACAACCCTAGGTCGGAACCATTATCTCCTGTATAGCTATATTGAATAAAACCAGAAGTAAGAAAAATGAAAATGGTGCGTCAAAAACTTTAAACACTCGATAAGTGATGTAAACGATGTAATTTGGGTACAAAAACGATTTTTCTAGTCGGGACCAAAACATATTGTGTAATTTGAAACGAGCTTCGATTTGATATATTATAATAGTGGTTTCGATACCCGAGTCAAAAGATATCTCCGTTGAAAGTTGTAACTTTTATTTACCAAATCTTTTTTTGTTTTTGAAAATGTGAACGACATCCTCTTTCTTTTTCTCTTCTCCTATTTTTTTGTGAAGAAAAGTGACTTATTGGAAATATAAATAAACAACCCTAGGTCGGAACCATTATCTCCTGTATAGCTCTATTGAATTAAACCAGAAGTAAGAAGAATGAAAATGGTGCGTCAAAAATATTAAACACTTGATAAGTGATGTCAACGATGTAATTTGTGTACAAAAACGATTTTCCTGGTCGGGACCAAAACATATTGTGTAATTTGATACGAGCTTCGATTTGATATATTATAATAGTGGTTTCGATACTTGAGTCAAAAGATATCTCTGTTGAAAGTTGTAACTCATATTTACCAAATGTTTTGTTGTTTTTGAAAATGTGAATGACATCCTCTTTCTTTTTCACTTCTCCTATTTTTTTTTCGAAGAAAAGTGAATTATTGGAAATGTAAATAAAAAACCCTAGGTCGGAACCATTATCTCCTGTATAGCTATATTGAATAAAACCAGAAGTAAGAAAAATGTAAATGGTGCGTCACAAACTTTAAACACTCCATAAGTGATGTAAACGATGTAATTTGGGTACAAAAATGATTTTCCTGGTCGGGACCAAAACATATTGTGTAATTTGATACGAGCTTCGATTTGATATATTATAATAGTGGTTTCGATACCCGAGTCAAAAGATATCTCTGTTGAAACTTGTAACTCATATTTACCAAATCTTTTTTGGTTTTTGAAAATGTGAACGACATCCTCTTTCTTTTTCTCTTCTCCTATTTTTTTTTAAGAAAAGTGACTTATTGGAAATATAAATAAACAACCCTAGGTCGGAACCATTATCTCCTGTATAGCTATATTGAATAAAACCAGAAGTAAGAAAAATGAAAATGGTGCGTCAAAAACTTTAAACAGTCGATAAGTGATGTAAAGGATGTAATTTGGGTACAAAAACGATTTTTCTAGTCGGGACCAAAACATATTGTGTAATTTGAAACGAGCTTCGATTTGATATATTATAATAGTGGTTTCGATACCCGAGTCAAAAGATATCTCCGTTAAAAGTTGTAACTTTTATTTACCAAATCTTTTTTTGTTTTTGAAAATGTGAACGACATCCTCTTTCTTTTTCTCTTCTCCTATTTTTTTGTGAAGAAAAGTGACTTATTGGAAATATAAATAAACAACCCTAGGTCGGAACCATTATCTCCTATATAGCTCTATTGAATTAAACCAGAAGTAAGAAGAATGAAAATGGTGCGTCAAAAATATTAAACACTTGATAAGTGATGTCAACGATGTAATTTGTGTACAAAAATGATTTTATTGGGCGGGACCAAAAAATATTGTGGAATTTTATACGAGCTTCAATTTGATATATTATAATAGTGGTTCGATACCCGAGTCAAAAGATATATCTGTTGAAAGTTGTAACTCATATTTACCAAATGTTTTGTTGTTTTTGAAAATGTGAACGACATCCTCTTTCTTTTTCACTTCTCCTATTTTTTTTTTGAAGAAAAGTGAATTATTGGAAATATAAATAAACAACCCTAGGTCGGAACCATTATCTCCTGTATAGCTATATTGAATAAAACCAGAAGTAAGAAAAATGTAAATGGTGCGTCAAAAACTTTAAACACTCCGTAAGTGATGTAAACGATGTAATTTGGGTACAAAACTGATTTTCCTGGTCGGGACCAAAACATATTGTTTAATTTGATACGAGCTTCGATTTGATATATTATAATAGTGGTTTCGATACCCGAGTCAAAAGATATCTCTGTTGAAAGTTGTAACTCATATTTACCAAATGTTTTGTTGTTTTTGAAAATGTGAACGACATCCTCTTTCTTCTTCTCTTCTCCTATTTTTTTTTGAAGAAAAGAGACTTATTGGAAATATAAATTTACAACCCTAGGTCGGCACCAATATCTCCTTTATAGCTCTATTGAATTAAACTAGAAGTAAGGAAACGAAAATGGTGCGTCAAATCGACATCCTCTTTCTTTTTCTCTTCTCCTATTTTTTTTTAAGAAAAGTGACTTATTGGAAATATAAATAAACAACCCTAGGTCGGAACCATTATCTCTTGTATAGCTATATTGAATAAAACCAGAAGTAAGAAAAATGAAAATGGTGCGTCAAAAACTTTAAACAGTCGATAAGTGATGTAAACGATGTAATTTGGGTACAAAAACGATTTTTCTAGTCGGGACCAAAACATATTGTGTAATTTGATACGAGCTTCGATTTGATATATTATAATAGTGGTTTCGATACCCGAGTCAAAAGATATCTCTGTTGAAAGTGTAACTCATATTTACCAAATGTTTTGTTGTTTTTGAAAATGTGAACGACATCCTCTTTCTTTTTCTCTTCTCCTATTTTTTTTTGAAGAAAAGTGACTTATTGGAAATATAAATAAACAACCCTAGGTCGGAACCATTATCTCCTGTATAGCTATATTGAATAAAACCAGAAGTAAGAAAAATGAAAATGGTGCGTCAAAAACTTTAAACACTCGATAAGTGATGTAAACGATGTAATTTGGGTACAAAAACGATTTTTCTAGTCGGGACCAAAACATATTGTGTAATTTGAAACGAGCTTCGATTTGATATATTATAATAGTGGTTTCGATACCCGAGTCAAAAGATATCTCCGTTGAAAGTTGTAACTTTTATTTACCAAATCTTTTTTTGTTTTTGAAAATGTGAACGACATCCTCTTTCTTTTTCTCTTCTCCTATTTTTTTGTGAAGAAAAGTGACTTATTGGAAATATAAATAAACAACCCTAGGTCGGAACCATTATCTCCTGTATAGCTCTATTGAATTAAACCAGAAGTAAGAAGAATGAAAATGGTGCGTCAAAAATATTAAACACTTGATAAGTGATGTCAACGATGTAATTTGTGTACAAAAACGATTTTCCTGGTCGGGACCAAAACATATTGTGTAATTTGATACGAGCTTCGATTTGATATATTATAATAGTGGTTTCGATACTTGAGTCAAAAGATATCTCTGTTGAAAGTTGTAACTCATATTTACCAAATGTTTTGTTGTTTTTGAAAATGTGAATGACATCCTCTTTCTTTTTCACTTCTCCTATTTTTTTTTCGAAGAAAAGTGAATTATTGGAAATGTAAATAAAAAACCCTAGGTCGGAACCATTATCTCCTGTATAGCTATATTGAATAAAACCAGAAGTAAGAAAAATGTAAATGGTGCGTCACAAACTTTAAACACTCCATAAGTGATGTAAACGATGTAATTTGGGTACAAAAATGATTTTCCTGGTCGGGACCAAAACATATTGTGTAATTTGATACGAGCTTCGATTTGATATATTATAATAGTGGTTTCGATACCCGAGTCAAAAGATATCTCTGTTGAAACTTGTAACTCATATTTACCAAATCTTTTTTGGTTTTTGAAAATGTGAACGACATCCTCTTTCTTTTTCTCTTCTCCTATTTTTTTTTAAGAAAAGTGACTTATTGGAAATATAAATAAACAACCCTAGGTCGGAACCATTATCTCCTGTATAGCTATATTGAATAAAACCAGAAGTAAGAAAAATGAAAATGGTGCGTCAAAAACTTTAAACAGTCGATAAGTGATGTAAAGGATGTAATTTGGGTACAAAAACGATTTTTCTAGTCGGGACCAAAACATATTGTGTAATTTGAAACGAGCTTCGATTTGATATATTATAATAGTGGTTTCGATACCCGAGTCAAAAGATATCTCCGTTAAAAGTTGTAACTTTTATTTACCAAATCTTTTTTTGTTTTTGAAAATGTGAACGACATCCTCTTTCTTTTTCTCTTCTCCTATTTTTTTGTGAAGAAAAGTGACTTATTGGAAATATAAATAAACAACCCTAGGTCGGAACCATTATCTCCTATATAGCTCTATTGAATTAAACCAGAAGTAAGAAGAATGAAAATGGTGCGTCAAAAATATTAAACACTTGATAAGTGATGTCAACGATGTAATTTGTGTACAAAAATGATTTTATTGGGCGGGACCAAAAAATATTGTGGAATTTTATACGAGCTTCAATTTGATATATTATAATAGTGGTTCGATGCCCGAGTCAAAAGATATATCTGTTGAAAGTTGTAACTCATATTTACCAAATGTTTTGTTGTTTTTGAAAATGTGAACGACATCCTCTTTCTTTTTCACTTCTCCTATTTTTTTTTTGAAGAAAAGTGAATTATTGGAAATATAAATAAACAACCCTAGGTCGGAACCATTATCTCCTGTATAGCTATATTGAATAAAACCAGAAGTAAGAAAAATGTAAATGGTGCGTCAAAAACTTTAAACACTCCGTAAGTGATGTAAACGATGTAATTTGGGTACAAAACTGATTTTCCTGGTCGGGACCAAAACATATTGTTTAATTTGATACGAGCTTCGATTTGATATATTATAATAGTGGTTTCGATACCCGAGTCAAAAGATATCTCTGTTGAAAGTTGTAACTCATATTTACCAAATGTTTTGTTGTTTTTGAAAATGTGAACGACATCCTCTTTCTTCTTCTCTTCTCCTATTTTTTTTTGAAGAAAAGAGACTTATTGGAAATATAAATTTACAACCCTAGGTCGGCACCAATATCTCCTTTATAGCTCTATTGAATTAAACTAGAAGTAAGGAAACGAAAATGGTGCGTCAAATCGACATCCTCTTTCTTTTTCTCTTCTCCTATTTTTTTTTAAGAAAAGTGACTTATTGGAAATATAAATAAACAACCCTAGGTCGGAACCATTATCTCTTGTATAGCTATATTGAATAAAACCAGAAGTAAGAAAAATGAAAATGGTGCGTCAAAAACTTTAAACAGTCGATAAGTGATGTAAACGATGTAATTTGGGTACAAAAACGATTTTTCTAGTCGGGACCAAAACATATTGTGTAATTTGATACGAGCTTCGATTTGATATATTATAATAGTGGTTTCGATACCCGAGTCAAAAGATATCTCTGTTGAAAGTGTAACTCATATTTACCAAATGTTTTGTTGTTTTTGAAAATGTGAACGACATCCTCTTTCTTTTTCTCTTCTCCTATTTTTTTTTGAAGAAAAGTGACTTATTGGAAATATAAATAAACAACCCTAGGTCGGAACCATTATCTCCTGTATAGCTATATTGAATAAAACCAGAAGTAAGAAAAATGAAAATGGTGCGTCAAAAACTTTAAACACTCGATAAGTGATGTAAACGATGTAATTTGGGTACAAAAACGATTTTTCTAGTCGGGACCAAAACATATTGTGTAATTTGAAACGAGCTTCGATTTGATATATTATAATAGTGGTTTCGATACCCGAGTCAAAAGATATCTCCGTTGAAAGTTGTAACTTTTATTTACCAAATCTTTTTTTGTTTTTGAAAATGTGAACGACATCCTCTTTCTTTTTCTCTTCTCCTATTTTTTTGTGAAGAAAAGTGACTTATTGGAAATATAAATAAACAACCCTAGGTCGGAACCATTATCTCCTGTATAGCTCTATTGAATTAAACCAGAAGTAAGAAGAATGAAAATGGTGCGTCAAAAATATTAAACACTTGATAAGTGATGTCAACGATGTAATTTGTGTACAAAAACGATTTTCCTGGTCGGGACCAAAACATATTGTGTAATTTGATACGAGCTTCGATTTGATATATTATAATAGTGGTTTCGATACTTGAGTCAAAAGATATCTCTGTTGAAAGTTGTAACTCATATTTACCAAATGTTTTGTTGTTTTTGAAAATGTGAATGACATCCTCTTTCTTTTTCACTTCTCCTATTTTTTTTTCGAAGAAAAGTGAATTATTGGAAATGTAAATAAAAAACCCTAGGTCGGAACCATTATCTCCTGTATAGCTATATTGAATAAAACCAGAAGTAAGAAAAATGTAAATGGTGCGTCACAAACTTTAAACACTCCATAAGTGATGTAAACGATGTAATTTGGGTACAAAAATGATTTTCCTGGTCGGGACCAAAACATATTGTGTAATTTGATACGAGCTTCGATTTGATATATTATAATAGTGGTTTCGATACCCGAGTCAAAAGATATCTCTGTTGAAACTTGTAACTCATATTTACCAAATCTTTTTTGGTTTTTGAAAATGTGAACGACATCCTCTTTCTTTTTCTCTTCTCCTATTTTTTTTTGAAGAAAAGTGACTTATTGGAAATATAAATAAACAACCCTAGGTCGGAACCATTATCTCCTGTATAGCTATATTGAATAAAACCAGAAGTAAGAAAAATGAAAATGGTGCGTCAAAAACTTTAAACAGTCGATAAGTGATGTAAAGGATGTAATTTGGGTACAAAAACGATTTTTCTAGTCGGGACCAAAACATATTGTGTAATTTGATACGAGCTTCGATTTGATATATTATAATAGTGATTCCGATACCCGAGTCAAAAGATATCTCCGTTGAAAGTTGTAACTTTTATTTACCAAATCTTTTTTTGTTTTTGAAAATGTGAACGACATCCTCTTTCTTTTTCTCTTCTCCTATTTTTTTGTGAAGAAAAGTGACTTATTGGAAATATAAATAAACA
The DNA here is from genome assembly GCA_037013495.1 of Hippophae tibetana. NCBI lineage: Eukaryota > Viridiplantae > Streptophyta > Magnoliopsida > Rosales > Elaeagnaceae > Hippophae > Hippophae tibetana. Next base: position 2,306,439 of record JAZDXN010000026.1, on the reverse strand, counting down.
ACCCTAGGTCGGAACCATTATCTCCTGTATAGCTCTATTGAATTAAACCAGAAGTAAGAAGAATGAAAATGGTGCGTCAAAAATATTAAACACTTAATAAGTGATGTCAACGATGTAATTTGTGTACAAAAATGATTTTATTGGGCGGGACCAAAAAATATTGTGTAATTTGATACGAGCTTCAATTTTATATATTATAATAGTGGTTCGATACCCGAGTCAAAAGATATCTCTGTTGAAAGTTGTAACTCATATTTACCAAATGTTTTGTTGTTTTTGAAAATGTGAACGACATCCTCTTTCTTTTTCACTTCTCCTATTTTTTTTTTGAAGAAAAGTGAATTATTGGAAATATAAATAAACAACCCTAGGTCGGAACCATTATCTCCTGTATAGCTATATTGAATAAAACCAGAAGTAAGAAAAATGTAAATGGTGCGTCAAAAACTTTAAACACTCCATAAGTGATGTAAACGATGTAATTTGGGTACAAAAACGATTTTCCTGGTCGGGACCAAAACATATTGTGTAATTTGATACGAGCTTCGATTTGATATATTATAATAGTGGTTTCGATACCCGAGTCAAAAGATATCTCCGTTGAAAGTTGTAACTTTTATTTACCAAATCTTTTTTTGTTTTTGAAAATGTGAACGACATCCTCTTTCTTTTTCTCTTCTCCTATTTTTTTGTGAAGAAAAGTGACTTATTGGAAATATAAATAAACAACCCTAGGTCGGAACCATTATCTCCGGTATAGCTCTATTGAATTAAACCAGAAGTAAGAAGAATGAAAATGGTGCGTCAAAAATATTAAACACTTGATAAGTGATGTCAACGATGTAATTTGTGTACAAAAATGATTTTATTGGGCGGGACCAAAAAATATTGTGTAATTTGATACGAGCTTCAATTTTATATATTATAATAGTGGTTCGATACCCGAGTCAAAAGATATCTCTGTTGAAAGTTGTAACTCATATTTACCAAATGTTTTGTTGTTTTTGAAAATGTGAACGACATCCTCTTTCTTTTTCACTTCTCCTATTTTTTTTTTTGAAGAAAAGTGAATTATTGGAAATATAAATAAACAACCCTAGGTCGGAACCATTATCTCCTGTATAGCTATATTGAATAAAACCAGAAGTAAGAAAAATGTAAATGGTGCGTCAAAAACTTTAAACACTCCATAAGTGATGTAAACGATGTAATTTGGGTACAAAAACGATTTTCCTGGTCGGGACCAAAACATATTGTGTAGTTTGATACGAGCTTCGATTTGATATATTATAATAGTGGTTTCGATACCCGAGTCAAAAGATATCTCCGTTGAAAGTTGTAACTTTTATTTACCAAATCTTTTTTTGTTTTTGAAAATGTGAACGACATCCTCTTTCTTTTTCTCTTCTCCTATTTTTTTGTGAAGAAAAGTGACTTATTGGAAATATAAATAAACAACCCTAGGTCGGAACCATTATCTCCGGTATAGCTCTATTGAATTAAACCAGAAGTAAGAAGAATGAAAATGGTGCGTCAAAAATATTAAACACTTGATAAGTGATGTCAACGATGTAATTTGTGTACAAAAATGATTTTATTGGGCGGGACCAAAAAATATTGTGGAATTTGATACGAGCTTCAATTTGATATATTATAATAGTGGTTCGATACCCGAGTCAAAAGATATCTCTGTTGAAAGTTGTAACTCATATTTACCAAATGTTTTGTTGTTTTTGAAAATGTGAACGACATCCTCTTTCTTTTTCACTTCTCCTATTTTTTTTTTGAAGAAAAGTGAATTATTGGAAATATAAATAAACAACCCTAGGTCGGAACCATTATCTCCTGTATAGCTATATTGAATAAAACCCGAAGTAAGAAAAATGTAAATGGTGCGTCAAAAACTTTAAACACTCCGTAAGTGATGTAAACGATGTAATTTGGGTACAAAACTGATTTTCCTGGTCGGGACCAAAACATATTGTTTAATTTGATACGAGCTTCGATTTGATATATTATAATAGTGGTTTCGATACCAGAGTCAAAAGATATCTCTGTTGAAAGTTGTAACTCATATTTACCAAATGTTTTGTTGTTTTTGAAAATGTGAACGACATCCTCTTTCTTCTTCTCTTCTCCTATTTTTTTTTGAAGAAAAGAGACTTATTGGAAATATAAATTTACAACCCTAGGTCGGCACCAATATCTCCTTTATAGCTCTATTGAATTAAACCAGAAGTAAGGAAACAAAAATGGTGCGTCAAATCGACATCCTCTTTCTTTTTCTCTTCTCCTATTTTTTTTTAAGAAAAGTGACTTATTGGAAATATAAATAAACAACCCTAGGTCGGAACCATTATCTCTTGTATAGCTATATTGAATAAAACCAGAAGTAAGAAAAATGAAAATGGTGCGTCAAAAACTTTAAACAGTCGATAAGTGATGTAAACGATGTAATTTGGGTACAAAAACGATTTTTCTAGTCGGGACCAAAACATATTGTGTAATTTGATACGAGCTTCGATTTGATATATTATAATAGTGGTTTCGATACCCGAGTCAAAAGATATCTCTGTTGAAAGTGTAACTCATATTTACCAAATGTTTTGTTGTTTTTGAAAATGTGAACGACATCCTCTTTCTTTTTCTCTTCTCCTATTTTTTTTTGAAGAAAAGTGACTTATTGGAAATATAAATAAACAACCCTAGGTCGGAACCATTATCTCCTGTATAGCTATATTGAATAAAACCAGAAGTAAGAAAAATGAAAATGGTGCGTCAAAAACTTTAAACACTCGATAAGTGATGTAAACGATGTAATTTGGGTACAAAAACGATTTTTCTAGTCGGGACCAAAACATATTGTGTAATTTGAAACGAGCTTCGATTTGATATATTATAATAGTGGTTTCGATACCCGAGTCAAAAGATATCTCCGTTGAAAGTTGTAACTTTTATTTACCAAATCTTTTTTTGTTTTTGAAAATGTGAACGACATCCTCTTTCTTTTTCTCTTCTCCTATTTTTTTGTGAAGAAAAGTGACTTATTGGAAATATAAATAAACAACCCTAGGTCGGAACCATTATCTCCTGTATAGCTCTATTGAATTAAACCAGAAGTAAGAAGAATGAAAATGGTGCGTCAAAAATATTAAACACTTGATAAGTGATGTCAACGATGTAATTTGTGTACAAAAACGATTTTCCTGGTCGGGACCAAAACATATTGTGTAATTTGATACGAATTCGATTTGATATATTATAATAGTGGTTTCGATACTTGAGTCAAAAGATATCTCTGTTGAAAGTTGTAACTCATATTTACCAAATGTTTTGTTGTTTTTGAAAATGTGAATGACATCCTCTTTCTTTTTCACTTCTCCTATTTTTTTTTTTGAAGAAAAGTGAATTATTGGAAATGTAAATAAAAAACCCTAGGTCGGAACCATTATCTCCTGTATAGCTATATTGAATAAAACCAGAAGTAAGAAAAATGTAAATGGTGCGTCACAAACTTTAAACACTCCATAAGTGATGTAAACGATGTAATTTGGGTACAAAAATGATTTTCCTGGTCGGGACCAAAACATATTGTGTAATTTGATACGAGCTTCGATTTGATATGTTATAATAGTGGTTTCGATACCCGAGTCAAAAGATATCTCTGTTGAAACTTGTAACTCATATTTACCAAATCCTTTTTTCTTTTTGAAAATGTGAACGACATCCTCTTTCTTTTTCTCTTCTCCTATTTTTTTTTGAAGAAAAGTGACTTATTGGAAATATAAATAAACAACCCTAGGTCGGAACCATTATCTCCTGTATAGCTATATTGAATAAAACCAGAAGTAAGAAAAATGTAAATGGTGCGTCAAAAACTTTAAACACTCCGTAAGTGATGTAAACGATGTAATTTGGGTACAAAATTGATTTTCCTGGTCGGGACCAAAACATATTGTTTAATTTGATACGAGCTTCGATTTGATATATTATAATAGTGGTTTCGATACCAGAGTCAAAAGATATCTCTGTTGAAAGTTGTAACTCATATTTACCAAATGTTTTGTTGTTTTTGAAAATGTGAACGACATCCTCTTTCTTCTTCTCTTCTCCTATTTTTTTTGAAGAAAAGAGACTTATTGGAAATATAAATTTACAACCCTAGGTCGGCACCAATATCTCCTTTATAGCTCTATTGAATTAAACCAGAAGTAAGGAAACAAAAATGGTGCGTCAAATCGACATCCTCTTTCTTTTTCTCTTCTCCTATTTTTTTTTAAGAAAAGTGACTTATTGGAAATATAAATAAACAACCCTAGGTCGGAACCATTATCTCTTGTATATCTATATTGAATAAAACCAGAAGTAAGAAAAATGAAAATGGTGCGTCAAAAACTTTAAACAGTCGATAAGTGATGTAAACGATGTAATTTGGGTACAAAAACGATTTTTCTAGTCGGGACCAAAACATATTGTGTAATTTGATACGAGCTTCGATTTGATATATTATAATAGTGGTTTCGATACCCGAGTCAAAAGATATCTCTGTTGAAAGTGTAACTCATATTTACCAAATGTTTTGTTGTTTTTGAAAATGTGAACGACATCCTCTTTCTTTTTCTCTTCTCCTATTTTTTTTTGAAGAAAAGTGACTTATTGGAAATATAAATAAACAACCCTAGGTCGGAACCATTATCTCCTGTATAGCTATATTGAATAAAACCAGAAGTAAGAAAAATGAAAATGGTGCGTCAAAAACTTTAAACACTCGATAAGTGATGTAAACGATGTAATTTGGGTACAAAAACGATTTTTCTAGTCGGGACCAAAACATATTGTGTAATTTGATACGAGCTTCGATTTGATATATTATAATAGTGATTCCGATACCCGAGTCAAAAGATATCTCCGTTGAAAGTTGTAACTTTTATTTACCAAATCTTTTTTTGTTTTTGAAAATGTGAACGACATCCTCTTTCTTTTTCTCTTCTCCTATTTTTTTGTGAAGAAAAGTGACTTATTGGAAATATAAATAAACAACCCTAGGTCGGAACCATTATCTCCTGTATAGCTCTATTGAATTAAACCAGAAGTAAGAAGAATGAAAATGGTGCGTCAAAAATATTAAACACTTGATAAGTGATGTCAACGATGTAATTTGTGTACAAAAATGATTTTATTGGGCGGGACCAAAAAATATTGTATAATTCGATACGAGCTTCAATTTTATATATTATAATAGTGGTTCGATACCCGAGTCAAAAGATATCTCTGTTGAAAGTTGTAACTCATATTTACCAAATGTTTTGTTGTTTTTGAAAATGTGAACGACATCCTCTTTCTTTTTCACTTCTCCTATTTTTTTTTTGAAGAAAAGTGAATTATTGGAAATTTAAATAAACAACCCTAGGTCGGAACCATTATCTCCTGTATAGCTATATTGAATAAAACCAGAAGTAAGAAAAATGTAAATGGTGCGTCAAAAACTTTAAACACTCCATAAGTGATGTAAACGATGTAATTTGGGTACAAAAACGATTTTCCTGGTCGGGACCAAAACATATTGTGTAATTTGATACGAGCTTCGATTTGATATATTATAATAGTGGTTTCGATACCCGAGTCAAAAGATATCTCCGTTGAAAGTTGTAACTTTTATTTACCAAATCTTTTTTTGTTTTTGAAAATGTGAACGACATCCTCTTTCTTTTTCTCTTCTCCTATTTTTTTGTGAAGAAAAGTGACTTATTGGAAATATAAATAAACAACCCTAGGTCGGAACCATTATCTCCTGTATAGCTCTATTGAATTAAACCAGAAGTAAGAAGAATGAAAATGGTGCGTCAAAAATATTAAACACTTGATAAGTGATGTCAACGATGTAATTTGTGTACAAAAACGATTTTCCTGGTCGGGACCAAAACATATTGTGTAATTTGATACGAATTCGATTTGATATATTATAATAGTGGTTTCGATACTTGAGTCAAAAGATATCTCTGTTGAAAGTTGTAACTCATATTTACCAAATGTTTTGTTGTTTTTGAAAATGTGAATGACATCCTCTTTCTTTTTCACTTCTCCTATTTTTTTTTTTGAAGAAAAGTGAATTATTGGAAATGTAAATAAAAAACCCTAGGTCGGAACCATTATCTCCTGTATAGCTATATTGAATAAAACCAGAAGTAAGAAAAATGTAAATGGTGCGTCACAAACTTTAAACACTCCATAAGTGATGTAAACGATGTAATTTGGGTACAAAAATGATTTTCCTGGTCGGGACCAAAACATATTGTGTAATTTGATACGAGCTTCGATTTGATATGTTATAATAGTGGTTTCGATACCCGAGTCAAAAGATATCTCTGTTGAAACTTGTAACTCATATTTACCAAATCTTTTTTTCTTTTTGAAAATGTGAACGACATCCTCTTTCTTTTTCTCTTCTCCTATTTTTTTTTGAAGAAAAGTGACTTATTGGAAATATAAATAAACAACCCTAGGTCGGAACCATTATCTCCTGTATAGCTATATTGAATAAAACCAGAAGTAAGAAAAATGTAAATGGTGCGTCAAAAACTTTAAACACTCCGTAAGTGATGTAAACGATGTAATTTGGGTACAAAATTGATTTTCCTGGTCGGGACCAAAACATATTGTTTAATTTGATACGAGCTTCGATTTGATATATTATAATAGTGGTTTCGATACCAGAGTCAAAAGATATCTCTGTTGAAAGTTGTAACTCATATTTACCAAATGTTTTGTTGTTTTTGAAAATGTGAACGACATCCTCTTTCTTCTTCTCTTCTCCTATTTTTTTTGAAGAAAAGAGACTTATTGGAAATATAAATTTACAACCCTAGGTCGGCACCAATATCTCCTTTATAGCTCTATTGAATTAAACCAGAAGTAAGGAAACAAAAATGGTGCGTCAAATCGACATCCTCTTTCTTTTTCTCTTCTCCTATTTTTTTTTAAGAAAAGTGACTTATTGGAAATATAAATAAACAACCCTAGGTCGGAACCATTATCTCTTGTATATCTATATTGAATAAAACCAGAAGTAAGAAAAATGAAAATGGTGCGTCAAAAACTTTAAACAGTCGATAAGTGATGTAAACGATGTAATTTGGGTACAAAAACGATTTTTCTAGTCGGGACCAAAACATATTGTGTAATTTGATACGAGCTTCGATTTGATATATTATAATAGTGGTTTCGATACCCGAGTCAAAAGATATCTCTGTTGAAAGTGTAACTCATATTTACCAAATGTTTTGTTGTTTTTGAAAATGTGAACGACATCCTCTTTCTTTTTCTCTTCTCCTATTTTTTTTTGAAGAAAAGTGACTTATTGGAAATATAAATAAACAACCCTAGGTCGGAACCATTATCTCCTGTATAGCTATATTGAATAAAACCAGAAGTAAGAAAAATGAAAATGGTGCGTCAAAAACTTTAAACACTCGATAAGTGATGTAAACGATGTAATTTGGGTACAAAAACGATTTTTCTAGTCGGGACCAAAACATATTGTGTAATTTGATACGAGCTTCGATTTGATATATTATAATAGTGATTCCGATACCCGAGTCAAAAGATATCTCCGTTGAAAGTTGTAACTTTTATTTACCAAATCTTTTTTTGTTTTTGAAAATGTGAACGACATCCTCTTTCTTTTTCTCTTCTCCTATTTTTTTGTGAAGAAAAGTGACTTATTGGAAATATAAATAAACAACCCTAGGTCGGAACCATTATCTCCTGTATAGCTCTATTGAATTAAACCAGAAGTAAGAAGAATGAAAATGGTGCGTCAAAAATATTAAACACTTGATAAGTGATGTCAACGATGTAATTTGTGTACAAAAATGATTTTATTGGGCGGGACCAAAAAATATTGTATAATTCGATACGAGCTTCAATTTTATATATTATAATAGTGGTTCGATACCCGAGTCAAAAGATATCTCTGTTGAAAGTTGTAACTCATATTTACCAAATGTTTTGTTGTTTTTGAAAATGTGAACGACATCCTCTTTCTTTTTCACTTCTCCTATTTTTTTTTTGAAGAAAAGTGAATTATTGGAAATTTAAATAAACAACCCTAGGTCGGAACCATTATCTCCTGTATAGCTATATTGAATAAAACCAGAAGTAAGAAAAATGTAAATGGTGCGTCAAAAACTTTAAACACTCCATAAGTGATGTAAACGATGTAATTTGGGTACAAAAACGATTTTCCTGGTCGGGACCAAAACATATTGTGTAATTTGATACGAGCTTCGATTTGATATATTATAATAGTGGTTTCGATACCCGAGTCAAAAGATATCTCCGTTGAAAGTTGTAACTTTTATTTACCAAATCTTTTTTTGTTTTTGAAAATGTGAACGACATCCTCTTTCTTTTTCTCTTCTCCTATTTTTTTGTGAAGAAAAGTGACTTATTGGAAATATAAATAAACAACCCTAGGTCGGAACCATTATCTCCGGTATAGCTCTATTGAATTAAACCAGAAGTAAGAAGAATGAAAATGGTGCGTCAAAAATATTAAACACTTGATAAGTGATGTCAACGATGTAATTTGTGTACAAAAATGATTTTATTGGGCGGGACCAAAAAATATTGTGTAATTTGATACGAGCTTCAATTTTATATATTATAATAGTGGTTCGATACCCGAGTCAAAAGATATCTCTGTTGAAAGTTGTAACTCATATTTACCAAATTTTTGTTGTTTTTGAAAATGTGAACGACATCCTCTTTCTTTTTCACTTCTCCTATTTTTTTTTTTGAAGAAAAGTGAATTATTGGAAATATAAATAAACAACCCTAGGTCGGAGCCATTATCTCCTGTATAGCTATATTGAATAAAACCAGAAGTAAGAAAAATGTAAATGGTGCGTCAAAAACTTTAAACACTCCATAAGTGATGTAAACGATGTAATTTGGGTACAAAAACGATTTTCCTGGTCGGGACCAAAACATATTGTGTAATTTGATACGAGCTTCGATTTGATATATTATAATAGTGGTTTCGATACCCGAGTCAAAAGATATCTCCGTTGAAAGTTGTAACTTTTATTTACCAAATCTTTTTTTGTTTTTGAAAATGTGAACGACATCCTCTTTCTTTTTCTCTTCTCCTATTTTTTTGTGAAGAAAAGTGACTTATTGGAAATATAAATAAACAACCCTAGGTCGGAACCATTATCTCCGGTATAGCTCTATTGAATTAAACCAGAAGTAAGAAGAATGAAAATGGTGCGTCAAAAATATTAAACACTTGATAAGTGATGTCAACGATGTAATTTGTGTACAAAAATGATTTTATTGGGCGGGACCAAAAAATATTGTGGAATTTGATACGAGCTTCAATTTGATATATTATAATAGTGGTTCGATACCCGAGTCAAAAGATATCTCTGTTGAAAGTTGTAACTCATATTTACCAAATGTTTTGTTGTTTTTGAAAATGTGAACGACATCCTCTTTCTTTTTCACTTCTCCTATTTTTTTTTTGAAGAAAAGTGAATTATTGGAAATATAAATAAACAACCCTAGGTCGGAACCATTATCTCCTGTATAGCTATATTGAATAAAACCAGAAGTAAGAAAAATGTAAATGGTGCGTCAAAAACTTTAAACACTCCGTAAGTGATGTAAACGATGTAATTTGGGTACAAAACTGATTTTCCTGGTCGGGACCAAAACATATTGTTTAATTTGATACGAGCTTCGATTTGATATATTATAATAGTGGTTTCGATACCAGAGTCAAAAGATATCTCTGTTGAAAGTTGTAACTCATATTTACCAAATGTTTTGTTGTTTTTGAAAATGTGAACGACATCCTCTTTCTTCTTCTCTTCTCCTATTTTTTTTTGAAGAAAAGAGACTTATTGGAAATATAAATTTACAACCCTAGGTCGGCACCAATATCTCCTTTATAGCTCTATTGAATTAAACCAGAAGTAAGGAAACAAAAATGGTGCGTCAAATCGACATCCTCTTTCTTTTTCTCTTCTCCTATTTTTTTTTAAGAAAAGTGACTTATTGGAAATATAAATAAACAACCCTAGGTCGGAACCATTATCTCTTGTATAGCTATATTGAATAAAACCAGAAGTAAGAAAAATGAAAATGGTGCGTCAAAAACTTTAAACAGTCGATAAGTGATGTAAACGATGTAATTTGGGTACAAAAACGATTTTTCTAGTCGGGACCAAAACATATTGTGTAATTTGATACGAGCTTCGATTTGATATATTATAATAGTGGTTTCGATACCCGAGTCAAAAGATATCTCTGTATAAAGTGTAACTCATATTTACCAAATGTTTTGTTGTTTTTGAAAATGTGAACGACATCCTCTTTCTCTTTCTCTTCTCCTATTTTTTTTTGAAGAAAAGTGACTTATTGGAAATATAAATAAACAACCCTAGGTCGGAACCATTATCTCCTGTATAGCTATATTGAATAAAACCAGAAGTAAGAAAAATGAAAATGGTGCGTCAAAAACTTTAAACACTCGATAAGTGATGTAAACGATGTAATTTGGGTACAAAAACGATTTTTCTAGTCGGGACCAAAACATATTGTGTAATTTGAAACGAGCTTCGATTTGATATATTATAATAGTGGTTTCGATACCCGAGTCAAAAGATATCTCCGTTGAAAGTTGTAACTTTTATTTACCAAATCTTTTTTTGTTTTTGAAAATGTGAACGACATCCTCTTTCTTTTTCTCTTCTCCTATTTTTTTGTGAAGAAAAGTGACTTATTGGAAATATAAATAAACAACCCTAGGTCGGAACCATTATCTCCTGTATAGCTCTATTGAATTAAACCAGAAGTAAGAAGAATGAAAATGGTGCGTCAAAAATATTAAACACTTGATAAGTGATGTCAACGATGTAATTTGTGTACAAAAACGATTTTCCTGGTCGGGACCAAAACATATTGTGTAATTTGATACGAATTCGATTTGATATATTATAATAGTGGTTTCGATACTTGAGTCGAAAGATATCTCTGTTGAAAGTTGTAACTCATATTTACCAAATGTTTTGTTGTTTTTGAAAATGTGAATGACATCCTCTTTCTTTTTCACTTCTCCTATTTTTTTTTTGAAGAAAAGTGAATTATTGGAAATGTAAATAAAAAACCCTAGGTCGGAACCATTATCTCCTGTATAGCTATATTGAATAAAACCAGAAGTAAGAAAAATGTAAATGGTGCGTCACAAACTTTAAACACTCCATAAGTGATGTAAACGATGTAATTTGGGTACAAAAATGATTTTCCTGGTCGGGACCAAAACATATTGTGTAATTTGATACGAGCTTCGATTTGATATGTTATAATAGTGGTTTCGATACCCGAGTCAAAAGATATCTCTGTTGAAACTTGTAACTCATATTTACCAAATCCTTTTTTCTTTTTGAAAATGTGAACGACATCCTCTTTCTTTTTCTCTTCTCCTATTTTTTTTTGAAGAAAAGTGACTTATTGGAAATATAAATAAACAACCCTAGGTCGGAACCATTATCTCCTGTATAGCTATATTGAATAAAACCAGAAGTAAGAAAAATGTAAATGGTGCGTCAAAAACTTTAAACACTCCGTAAGTGATGTAAACGATGTAATTTGGGTACAAAATTGATTTTCCTGGTCGGGACCAAAACATATTGTTTAATTTGATACGAGCTTCGATTTGATATATTATAATAGTGGTTTCGATACCAGAGTCAAAAGATATCTCTGTTGAAAGTTGTAACTCATATTTACCAAATGTTTTGTTGTTTTTGAAAATGTGAACGACATCCTCTTTCTTCTTCTCTTCTCCTATTTTTTTTTTGAAGAAAAGAGACTTATTGGAAATATAAATTTACAACCCTAGGTCGGCACCAATATCTCCTTTATAGCTCTATTGAATTAAACCAGAAGTAAGAAAACAAAAATGGTGCGTCAAATCGACATCCTCTTTCTTTTTCTCTTCTCCTATTTTTTTTTAAGAAAAGTGACTTATTATAAATATAAATAAACAACCCTAGGTCGGAACCATTATCTCTTGTATAGCTATATTGAATAAAACCAGAATAAAGAAAAATGAAAATGGTGCGACAAAAACTTTAAACAGTCGATAAGTGATGTAAACGATGTAATTTGGGTACAAAAACGATTTTTCTAGTCGGGACCAAAACATATTGTGTAATTTGATACGAGCTTCGATTTGATATATTATAATAGTGGTTTCGATACCCGAGTCAAAAGATATCTCTGTTGAAAGTGTAACTCATATTTACCAAATGTTTTGTTGTTTTTGAAAATGTGAACGACATCCTCTTTCTTTCTCTCTTCTCCTATTTTTTTTTGAAGAAAAGTGACTTATTGGAAATATAAATAAACAACCCTAGGTCGGAACCATTATCTCCTGTATAGCTATATTGAATAAAACCAGAAGTAAGAAAAATGAAAATGGTGCGTCAAAAACTTTAAACACTCGATAAGTGATGTAAACGATGTAATTTGGGTACAAAAACGATTTTTCTAGTCGGGACCAAAACATATTGTGTAATTTGAAACGAGCTTCGATTTGATATATTATAATAGTGGTTTCGATACCCGAGTCAAAAGATATCTCCGTTGAAAGTTGTAACTTTTATTTACCAAATCTTTTTTTGTTTTTGAAAATGTGAACGACATCCTCTTTCTTTTTCTCTTCTCCTATTTTTTTGTGAAGAAAAGTGACTTATTGGAAATATAAATAAACAACCCTAGGTCGGAACCATTATCTCCTGTATAGCTCTATTGAATTAAACCAGAAGTAAGAAGAATGAAAATGGTGCGTCAAAAATATTAAACACTTGATAAGTGATGTCAACGATGTAATTTGTGTACAAAAACGATTTTCCTGGTCGGGACCAAAACATATTGTGTAATTTGATACGAATTCGATTTGATATATTATAATAGTGGTTTCGATACTTGAGTCAAAAGATATCTCTGTTGAAAGTTGTAACTCATATTTACCAAATGTTTTGTTGTTTTTGAAAATGTGAATGACATCCTCTTTCTTTTTCACTTCTCCTATTTTTTTTTTGAAGAAAAGTGAATTATTGGAAATGTAAATAAAAAACCCTAGGTCGGAACCATTATCTCCTGTATAGCTATATTGAATAAAACCAGAAGTAAGAAAAATGTAAATGGTGCGTCACAAACTTTAAACACTCCATAAGTGATGTAAACGATGTAATTTGGGTACAAAAATGATTTTCCTGGTCGGGACCAAAACATATTGTGTAATTTGATACGAGCTTCGATTTGATATATTATAATAGTGGTTTCGATACCCGAGTCAAAAGATATCTCTGTTGAAACTTGTAACTCATATTTACCAAATCCTTTTTTGTTTTTGAAAATGTGAACGACATCCTCTTTCTTTTTCTCTTCTCCTATTTTTTTTTGAAGAAAAGTGACTTATTGGAAATATAAATAAACAACCCTAGGTCGGAACCATTATCTCCTGTATAGCTATATTGAATAAAACCAGAAGTAAGAAAAATGAAAATGGTGCGTCAAAAACTTTAAACAGTCGATAAGTGATGTAAAGGATGTAATTTGGGTACAAAAACGATTTTTCTAGTCGGGACCAAAACATATTGTGTAATTTGATACGAGCTTCGATTTGATATATTATAATAGTGGTTTCGATACCCGAGTCAAAAGATATCTCCGTTGAAAGTTGTAACTTTTATTTACCAAATCTTTTTTTGTTTTTGAAAATGTGAACGACATCCTCTTTCTTTTTCTCTTCTCCTATTTTTTTGTGAAGAAAAGTGACTTATTGGAAATATAAATAAACAACCCTAGGTCGGAACCATTATCTCCTGTATAGCTCTATTGAATTAAACCAGAAGTAAGAAGAATGAAAATGGTGCGTCAAAAATATTAAACACTTGATAAGTGATGTCAACGATGTAATTTGTGTACAAATATGATTTTATTGGGCGGGACCAAAAAATATTGTGTAATTTGATACGAGCTTCAATTTTATATATTATAATAGTGGTTCGATACCCGAGTCAAAAGATATCTCTGTTGAAAGTTGTAACTCATATTTACCAAATGTTTTGTTGTTTTTGAAAATGTGAACGACATCCTCTTTCTTTTTCACTTCTCCTATTTTTTTTTGAAGAAAAGTGAATTATTGGAAATATAAATAAACAACCCTAGGTCGGAACCATTATCTCCTGTATAGCTATATTGAATAAAACCAGAAGTAAGAAAAATGTAAATGGTGCGTCAAAAACTTTAAACACTCCATAAGTGATGTAAACGATGTAATTTGGGTACAAAAACGATTTTCCTGGTCGGGACCAAAACATATTGTGTAATTTGATACGAGCTTCGATTTGATATATTATAATAGTGGTTTCGATACCCGAGTCAAAAGATATCTCTGTTGAAAGTTGTAACTCATATTTACCAAATGTTTTGTTGTTTTTGAAAATGTGAACGACATCCTCTTTCTTCTTCTCTTCTCCTATTTTTTTTTGAAGAAAATAGACTTATTGGAAATATAAATTAACAACCCTAGGTCGGCACCAATATCTCCTTTATAGCTCTATTGAATTAAACCAGAAGTAAGGAAACGAAAATGGTGCGTAAAATCGACATCCTCTTTCTTTTTCTCTTCTCCTTTTTTTTTTTAAGAAAAGTGACTTATTGGAAATATAAATAAACAACCCTAGGTCGGAACCATTATCTCTTGTATAGCTATATTGAATAAAACCAGAAGTAAGAAAAATGAAAATGGTGCGTCAAAAATTTAAACAGTCGATAAGTGATGTAAACGATGTAATTTGGGTACAAAAACGATTTTATTGGGCGGGACCAAAAAATATTGTGTAATTTGATACGAGCTTCGATTTGATATATTATAATAATGGTTTCGATACCCGAGTCAAAAGATATCTCTGTTGAAAGTTGTAACTTATATTTACCAAATCTTTTTTTGTTTTTGAAAATGTGAACGACATCCTCTTTCTTTTTCTCTTCTCCTATTTTTTTTTTGAAGAAAATAGACTTATTGGAAATATAAATAAACAACCCTAGGTCGGCACCATTATCTTCTGTATAGCTCTATTGATTTAAACCAGAAGTAAGAAAAATGAAAATCGTGCGTCAAAAACTTTAAACACTCGATAAGTGATGTAAATGATATAATTTGTGTACAAAAACGATTTTCTTGGGCGGGACCAAAAAATATTGTGTAATTTGATACGAGCTTAAATTTGTAATATTATAATAGTGGTTTGGATACCCGAGTCAAAAGATATCTCCGTTTAAAGTTTTAACTCATATTTACCAAATGTTTTGTTGTTTTTGAAAATGTGAACGACATCCTCTTTCTTTTTCTCTTCTCCTATTTTTTTTTGAAGAAAAGTGACTTATTGGAAATATAAATAAACAACCCTAGGTCGGAACCATTATCTCCTGTATAGCTATATTGAATAAAACCAGAAGTAAGAAAAATGTAAATGGTGCGTCAAAAACTTTAAACACTCCGTAAGTGATGTAAACGATGTAATTTGGGTACAAAATTGATTTTCCTGGTCGGGACCAAAACATATTGTTTAATTTGATACGAGCTTCGATTTGATATATTATAATAGTGGTTTCGATACCAGAGTCAAAAGATATCTCTGTTGAAAGTTGTAACTCATATTTACCAAATGTTTTGTTGTTTTTGAAAATGTGAACGACATCCTCTTTCTTCTTCTCTTCTCCTATTTTTTTTTGAAGAAAAGAGACTTATTGGAAATATAAATTTACAACCCTAGGTCGGCACCAATATCTCCTTTATAGCTCTATTGAATTAAACCAGAAGTAAGGAAACAAAAATGGTGCGTCAAATCGACATCCTCTTTCTTTTTCTCTTCTCCTATTTTTTTTTAAGAAAAGTGACTTATTGGAAATATAAATAAACAACCCTAGGTCGGAACCATTATCTCTTGTATAGCTATATTGAATAAAACCAGAAGTAAGAAAAATGAAAATGGTGCGTCAAAAACTTTAAACAGTCGATAAGTGATGTAAACGATGTAATTTGGGTACAAAAACGATTTTTCTAGTCGGGACCAAAACATATTGTGTAATTTGATACGAGCTTCAATTTGATATATTATAATAGTGGTTTCGATACCCGAGTCAAAAGATATCTCTGTTGAAAGTGTAACTCATATTTACCAAATGTTTTGTTGTTTTTGAAAATGTGAACGACATCCTCTTTCTTTTTCTCTTCTCCTATTTTTTTTTGAAGAAAAGTGACTTATTGGAAATATAAATAAACAACCCTAGGTCGGAACCATTATCTCCTGTATAGCTATATTGAATAAAACCAGAAGTAAGAAAAATGAAAATGGTGCGTCAAAAACTTTAAACACTCGATAAGTGATGTAAACGATGTAATTTGGGTACAAAAACGATTTTTCTAGTCGGGACCAAAACATATTGTGTAATTTGAAACGAGCTTCGATTTGATATATTATAATAGTGGTTTCGATACCCGAGTCAAAAGATATCTCCGTTGAAAGTCGTAACTTTTATTTACCAAATCTTTTTTTGTTTTTGAAAATGTGAACGACATCCTCTTTCTTTTTCTCTTCTCCTATTTTTTTGTGAAGAAAAGTGACTTATTGGAAATATAAATAAACAACCCTAGGTCGGAACCATTATCTCCTGTATAGCTCTATTGAATTAAACCAGAAGTAAGAAGAATGAAAATGGTGCGTCAAAAATATTAAACACTTGATAAGTGATGTCAACGATGTAATTTGTGTACAAAAACGATTTTCCTGGTCGGGACCAAAACATATTGTGTAATTTGATACGAATTCGATTTGATATATTATAATAGTGGTTTCGATACTTGAGTCAAAAGATATCTCTGTTGAAAGTTGTAACTCATATTTACCAAATGTTTTGTTGTTTTTGAAAATGTGAATGACATCCTCTTTCTTTTTCACTTCTCCTATTTTTTTTTTGAAGAAAAGTGAATTATTGGAAATGTAAATAAAAAACCCTAGGTCGGAACCATTATCTCCTGTATAGCTATATTGAATAAAACCAGAAGTAAGAAAAATGTAAATGGTGCGTCACAAACTTTAAACACTCCATAAGTGATGTAAACGATGTAATTTGGGTACAAAAATGATTTTCCTGGTCGGGACCAAAACATATTGTGTAATTTGATACGAGCTTCGATTTGATATATTATAATAGTGGTTTCGATACCAGAGTCAAAAGATATCTCTGTTGAAAGTTGTAACTCATATTTACCAAATGTTTTGTTGTTTTTGAAAATGTGAACGACATCCTCTTTCTTCTTCTCTTCTCCTATTTTTTTTTGAAGAAAAGAGACTTATTGGAAATATAAATTTACAACCCTAGGTCGGCACCAATATCTCCTTTATAGCTCTATTGAATTAAACCAGAAGTAAGGAAACGAAAATGGTGCGTAAAATCGACATCCTCTTTCTTTTTCTCTTCTCCTTTTTTTTTTTAAGAAAAGTGACTTATTGGAAATATAAATAAACAACCCTAGGTCGGAACCATTATCTCTTGTATAGCTATATTGAATAAAACCAGAAGTAAGAAAAATGAAAATGGTGCGTCAAAAATTTAAACAGTCGATAAGTGATGTAAACGATGTAATTTGGGTACAAAAACGATTTTATTGGGCGGGACCAAAAAATATTGTGTAATTTGATACGAGCTTCGATTTGATATATTATAATAATGGTTTCGATACCCGAGTCAAAAGATATCTCTGTTGAAAGTTGTAACTTATATTTACCAAATCTTTTTTTGTTTTTGAAAATGTGAACGACATCCTCTTTCTTTTTCTCTTCTCCTATTTTTTTTTTGAAGAAAATAGACTTATTGGAAATATAAATAAACAACCCTAGGTCGGCACCATTATCTTCTGTATAGCTCTATTGATTTAAACCAGAAGTAAGAAAAATGAAAATCGTGCGTCAAAAACTTTAAACACTCGATAAGTGATGTAAATGATATAATTTGTGTACAAAAACGATTTTCTTGGGCGGGACCAAAAAATATTGTGTAATTTGATACGAGCTTAAATTTGTAATATTATAATAGTGGTTTGGATACCCGAGTCAAAAGATATCTCCGTTTAAAGTTTTAACTCATATTTACCAAATGTTTTGTTGTTTTTGAAAATGTGAACGACATCCTCTTTCTTTTTCTCTTCTCCTATTTTTTTTTGAAGAAAAGTGACTTATTGGAAATATAAATAAACAACCCTAGGTCGGAACCATTATCTCCTGTATAGCTATATTGAATAAAACCAGAAGTAAGAAAAATGTAAATGGTGCGTCAAAAACTTTAAACACTCCGTAAGTGATGTAAACGATGTAATTTGGGTACAAAATTGATTTTCCTGGTCGGGACCAAAACATATTGTTTAATTTGATACGAGCTTCGATTTGATATATTATAATAGTGGTTTCGATACCAGAGTCAAAAGATATCTCTGTTGAAAGTTGTAACTCATATTTACCAAATGTTTTGTTGTTTTTGAAAATGTGAACGACATCCTCTTTCTTCTTCTCTTCTCCTATTTTTTTTTGAAGAAAAGAGACTTATTGGAAATATAAATTTACAACCCTAGGTCGGCACCAATATCTCCTTTATAGCTCTATTGAATTAAACCAGAAGTAAGGAAACAAAAATGGTGCGTCAAATCGACATCCTCTTTCTTTTTCTCTTCTCCTATTTTTTTTTAAGAAAAGTGACTTATTGGAAATATAAATAAACAACCCTAGGTCGGAACCATTATCTCTTGTATAGCTATATTGAATAAAACCAGAAGTAAGAAAAATGAAAATGGTGCGTCAAAAACGTTAAACAGTCGATAAGTGATATAAACGATGTAATTTGGGTACAAAAACGATTTTTCTAGTCGGGACCAAAACATATTGTGTAATTTGATACGAGCTTCAATTTGATATATTATAATAGTGGTTTCGATACCCGAGTCAAAAGATATCTCTGTTGAAAGTGTAACTCATATTTACCAAATGTTTTGTTGTTTTTGAAAATGTGAACGACATCCTCTTTCTTTTTCTCTTCTCCTATTTTTTTTTGAAGAAAAGTGACTTATTGGAAATATAAATAAACAACCCTAGGTCGGAACCATTATCTCCTGTATAGCTATATTGAATAAAACCAGAAGTAAGAAAAATGAAAATGGTGCGTCAAAAACTTTAAACACTCGATAAGTGATGTAAACGATGTAATTTGGGTACAAAAACGATTTTTCTAGTCGGGACCAAAACATATTGTGTAATTTGAAACGAGCTTCGATTTGATATATTATAATAGTGGTTTCGATACCCGAGTCAAAAGATATCTCCGTTGAAAGTCGTAACTTTTATTTACCAAATCTTTTTTTGTTTTTGAAAATGTGAACGACATCCTCTTTCTTTTTCTCTTCTCCTATTTTTTTGTGAAGAAAAGTGACTTATTGGAAATATAAATAAACAACCCTAGGTCGGAACCATTATCTCCTGTATAGCTCTATTGAATTAAACCAGAAGTAAGAAGAATGAAAATGGTGCGTCAAAAATATTAAACACTTGATAAGTGATGTCAACGATGTAATTTGTGTACAAAAACGATTTTCCTGGTCGGGACCAAAACATATTGTGTAATTTGATACGAATTCGATTTGATATATTATAATAGTGGTTTCGATACTTGAGTCAAAAGATATCTCTGTTGAAAGTTGTAACTCATATTTACCAAATGTTTTGTTGTTTTTGAAAATGTGAATGACATCCTCTTTTTTTTCACTTCTCCTATTTTTTTTTTGAAGAAAAGTGAATTATTGGAAATGTAAATAAAAAACCCTAGGTCGGAACCATTATCTCCTGTATAGCTATATTGAATAAAACCAGAAGTAAGAAAAATGTAAATGGTGCGTCACAAACTTTAAACACTCCATAAGTGATGTAAACGATGTAATTTGGGTACAAAAATGATTTTCCTGGTCGGGACCAAAACATATTGTGTAATTTGATACGAGCTTCGATTTGATATATTATAATAGTGGTTTCGATACCCGAGTCAAAAGATATCTCTGTTGAAACTTGTAACTCATATTTACCAAATCCTTTTTTGTTTTTGAAAATGTGAACGACATCCTCTTTCTTTTTCTCTTCTCCTATTTTTTTTTGAAGAAAAGTGACTTATTGGAAATATAAATAAACAACCCTAGGTCGGAACCATTATCTCCTGTATAGCTATATTGAATAAAACCAGAAGTAAGAAAAATGAAAATGGTGCGTCAAAAACTTTAAACAGTCGATAAGTGATGTAAAGGATGTAATTTGGGTACAAAAACGATTTTTCTAGTCGGGACCAAAACATATTGTGTAATTTGATACGAGCTTCGATTTGATATATTATAATAGTGGTTTCGATACCCGAGTCAAAAGATATCTCCGTTGAAAGTTGTAACTTTTATTTACCAAATCTTTTTTTGTTTTTGAAAATGTGAACGACATCCTCTTTCTTTTTCTCTTCTCCTATTTTTTTGTGAAGAAAAGTGACTTATTGGAAATATAAATAAACAACCCTAGGTCGGAACCATTATCTCCTGTATAGCTCTATTGAATTAAACCAGAAGTAAGAAGAATGAAAATGGTGCGTCAAAAATATTAAACACTTGATAAGTGATGTCAACGATGTAATTTGTGTACAAATATGATTTTATTGGGCGGGACCAAAAAATATTGTGTAATTTGATACGAGCTTCAATTTTATATATTATAATAGTGGTTCGATACCCGAGTCAAAAGATATCTCTCTTGAAAGTTGTAACTCATATTTACCAAATGTTTTGTTGTTTTTGAAAATGTGAACGACATCCTCTTTCTTTTTCACTTCTCCTATTTTTTTTTGAAGAAAAGTGAATTATTGGAAATATAAATAAACAACCCTAGGTCGGAACCATTATCTCCTGTATAGCTATATTGAATAAAACCAGAAGTAAGAAAAATGTAAATGGTGCGTCAAAAACTTTAAACACTCCATAAGTGATGTAAACGATGTAATTTGGGTACAAAAACGATTTTCCTGGTCGGGACCAAAACATATTGTGTAATTTGATACGAGCTTCGATTTGATATATTATAATAGTGGTTTCGATACCCGAGTCAAAAGATATCTCTGTTGAAAGTTGTAACTCATATTTACCAAATGTTTTGTTGTTTTTGAAAATGTGAACGACATCCTCTTTCTTCTTCTCTTCTCCTATTTTTTTTTGAAGAAAATAGACTTATTGGAAATATAAATTAACAACCCTAGGTCGGCACCAATATCTCCTTTATAGCTCTATTGAATTAAACCAGAAGTAAGGAAACGAAAATGGTGCGTAAAATCGACATCCTCTTTCTTTTTCTCTTCTCCTTTTTTTTTTTAAGAAAAGTGACTTATTGGAAATATAAATAAACAACCCTAGGTCGGAACCATTATCTCTTGTATAGCTATATTGAATAAAACCAGAAGTAAGAAAAATGAAAATGGTGCGTCAAAAATTTAAACAGTCGATAAGTGATGTAAACGATGTAATTTGGGTACAAAAACGATTTTATTGGGCGGGACCAAAAAATATTGTGTAATTTGATACGAGCTTCGATTTGATATATTATAATAATGGTTTCGATACCCGAGTCAAAAGATATCTCTGTTGAAAGTTGTAACTTATATTTACCAAATCTTTTTTTGTTTTTGAAAATGTGAACGACATCCTCTTTCTTTTTCTCTTCTCCTATTTTTTTTTTGAAGAAAATAGACTTATTGGAAATATAAATAAACAACCCTAGGTCGGCACCATTATCTTCTGTATAGCTCTATTGATTTAAACCAGAAGTAAGAAAAATGAAAATCGTGCGTCAAAAACTTTAAACACTCGATAAGTGATGTAAATGATATAATTTGTGTACAAAAACGATTTTCTTGGGCGGGACCAAAAAATATTGTGTAATTTGATACGAGCTTAAATTTGTAATATTATAATAGTGGTTTGGATACCCGAGTCAAAAGATATCTCCGTTTAAAGTTTTAACTCATATTTACCAAATGTTTTGTTGTTTTTGAAAATGTGAACGACATCCTCTTTCTTTTTCTCTTCTCTTATTTTTTTTTGAAGAATAGAGACTTATTGGAAATATAAATCAACAACCCTAGGTCGGCACCAATATCTCCTGTATTGCTCTATTGAATTAAACCAGAAATAAGAAAAATTAAAATGGTGCGTCAAAAACTTTAAACACTCGATAAGTGATGTAAACAATGTAATTTGGGTACATAAACGATTTTCCTGGTCGGGACCAAAACATATTGTGTAATTTGATACGAGCTTCGATTTGATATATTATAATAGTGGTTTCGATACCCGAGTCAAAAGATATCTCTGTTGAAAGTGTAACTCATATTTACCAAATGTTTTGTTGTTTTTGAAAATGTGAACGACATCCTCTTTCTTTTTCTCTTCTCCTATTTTTTTTTGAAGAAAAGTGACTTATTGGAAATATAAATAAACAACCCTAGGTCGGAACCATTATCTCCTGTATAGCTATATTGAATAAAACCAGAAGTAAGAAAAATGAAAATGGTGCGTCAAAAACTTTAAACACTCGATAAGTGATGTAAACGATGTAATTTTGGTACAAAAACGATTTTCCTGGTCGGGACCAAAACATATTGTGTAATTTGATACGAGCTTCGATTTGATATATTATAATAGTGGTTTCGATACTTGAGTCAAAAGATATCTCTGTTGAAAGTTGTAACTCATATTTACCAAATGTTTTGTTGTTTTTGAAAATGTGAATGACATCCTCTTTCTTTTTCACTTCTCCTATTTTTTTTTGAAGAAAAGTGAATTATTGGAAATATAAATAAAAAACCCTAGGTCGGATCCATTATCTCCTGTATAGCTATATTGAATAAAACCAGAAGTAAGAAAAATGAAAATGGTGCGTCGAAAACTTTAAACACGCGATAAGTGATGTAAACAATGTAATTTGGGTACCAAAACGATTTTACTGGTCGGGACCAAAACATATTGTGTAATTTGATACGAGCTTCGATTTGATATATTATAATAGTGGTTTCGATACCCGAGTCAAAAGATATCTTTGTTGAAAGTTGTAACTCATATTTACCAAATGTTTTATTGTTTTTGAAAATGTGAACGACATCCTCTTTCTTTTTCTCTTCTCCTATTTTTTTTTGAAGAAAAGAGACTTATTGGAAATATAAATTAACAACCCTAGGTTGGCACCAATATCTCCTTTATAGCTCTATTGAATTAAACCAGAAGTAGGGAAAATGAAAATGGCGCGTCAAAAAATTTAAACACTCGGTAAGTAATGTAAACGATGTAATTTGTGTACAAAAACGATTTTCTTGGGCAGCACCAAATATATTGAGTAATTTGATATGAGCTTCAATTTGATATATTATAATAGTGGTTTCGATACCCGAGTAAAAAGATATCTCCATTGAAAGTTGTAACTGATATTTACCAAATCTTTTGTTATTTTTGAAAATGTGAACGACATCCTCTTTCTTTTTCTCTTCTCTTATTTTTTTTTTGGAAGAATAGAGACTTATTGGAAATATAAATCAACAACCCTAGGTCGGCACCAATATCTCCTGTATTGCTCTATTGAATTAAACCAGAAATAAGAAAAATTAAAATGGTGCGTCAAAAACTTTAAACACTCGATAAGTGATGTAAACGATGTAATTTGGGTACAAAAACGATTTTCCTGGTTGGGACCAAAACATATTGTGTAATTTGATACGAGCTTCGATTTGATATATTATAATAGTGTTTTCGATACCCGAGTCAAAAGATATCTCCGTTGAAAGTTGTAACTTATATTTACCAAATTTTTTGTTGTTTTTGAAAATGTGAATGGCATCCTCTTTCTTTTTCTCTTCTCTTATTTTTTTTTGAAGAATAGAGAATTATTGGAAATATAAATCAACAACCCTAGGTCGGCACCAATATCTCCTGTATAGCTCTATTGAATTAAACTAGAAGTAAGAAAAATGAAAATGGTGCGTCAAAAACTTTAAACACTCGGTAAGTGATGTAAACGATGTAATTTGTGTACAAAAATGATTTTCTTGGGCGGCACCAAATATATTGTGTAATTTGATATGAGCTTCAATTTGATATATTATAATAGTTTTTTCGATACCCGAGTTAAAAGATATCTCCGTTGAAAGTTGTAACTCATATTTACCAAATCTTTTGTTATTTTTGAAAATGTGAACGACATCCTCTTTTTTCATCTCTTCTCCTATTTTTTTTTTTGAAGAAAAGAGACTTATTGGAAATATAAATCAACAACCCTAGTTCGGCACCAATATCTCCTGTATAGCTCTATTGAATTAAACCAGAAGTAAGAAGAATGAAAATGGTGCGTCAAAAACTTTAAACACTCGATAAGTGATGTAAACGATGTAATTTGGGTACAAAAACGATTTTCCTGGTCGGGACCAAAACATATTGTGTAATTTGATATGAGCTTCGATTTGATATATTATAATAGTGGTTTCGATACCCGAGTCAAAAGATATCTCCGTTAAAAGTTGTAACTTATATTTACCAAATCTTTTTTTGTTTTTGAAAATGTGAACGACATCCTTTTTCTTTTTCTCTTCTCCTATTTTTTTTTGAAGAAAAGTGACTTATAGGAAATATAAATAAACAACCCTAGGTCGGAACCATTATCTCCTGTATAGCTCTATTGAATTAAACCAGAAGTAAGAAGAATGAAAATGGTGCGTCAAAAATATTAAACACTTGATAAGTGATGTCAACGATGTAATTTGTGTACAAAAACGATTTTATTGGGCGGGACCAAAAAATATTGTGTATTTTGATACGAGCTTCAATTTGATATATTATAATAGTGGTTCGATACCCGAGTCAAAAGATATCTCTGTTGAAAGTTGTAACTCATATTTACCAAATGTTTTGTTGTTTTTGAAAATGTGAACGACATCCTCTTTCTTTTTCACTTCTCCTATTTTTTTTTTTGAAGAAAAGTGAATTATTGGAAATATAAATAAACAACCCTAGGTCGGAACCATTATCTCCTGTATAGCTATATTGAATAAAACCAGAAGTAAGAAAAATGTAAATGGTGCGTCAAAAACTTTAAACACTCGATAAGTGATGTAAACGATGTAATTTGGGTACACAACCGATTTTCCTGGTCGAGACCAAAACATATTGTTTAATTTGATACGAGCTTCGATTTGATATATTATAATAGTGGTTTCGATACCCGAGTTAAAAGATATCTCCGTTGAAAGTTGTAACTCATATTTACCAAATCTTTTGTTATTTTTGAAAATGTGAACGACATCCTCTTTCTTCTTCTCTTCTCCTATTTTTTTTTGAAGAAAAGAGACTTATTGGAAATATAAATTAACAACCCTAGGTCGGCACCAATATCTTCTTTATAGCTCTATTGAATTAAACTAGAAGTAAGGAAAATGAAAATGGTGCGTCAAAAACATTAAACACTCGGTAAGTGATGTAAACGATGTAATTTGGGTACAAAAACGATTTTCTTGGGCGGCACCAAATATATTGAGTAATTTGATATGAGCTTCAATGTGATATATTATAATAGTGGTTTCGATACCCGAGTTAAAAGATATCTCCGTTGAAAGTTGTAACTCATATTTACCAAATCTTTTGTTATTTTTGAAAATGTGAACGACATCCTCTTTCTTCTTCTCTTCTCCTATTTTTTTTTTCAAGAAAAGAGACTTATTGGAAATATAAATCAACAACCCTAGGTCGGCACCAATATCTCCTGTATAGCTCTATTGAATTAAACCAGAAATAAGAAGAATGAAAACGGTGCGTCAAAAACTTTAAACACTCGATAAGTGATGTAAACGATGTAATTTGGGTACAAAAACGATTTTCCTGGTTGGGACCAAAACATATTGTGTAATTTGATACGAGCTTCGATTTGATATATTATAATAGTGGTTTCGATACCCGAGTTAAAAGATATCTCCGTTGAAAGTTGTAACTCATATTTACCAAATCTTTTGTTATTTTTGAAAATGTGAACGACATCCTCTTTCTTCTTCTCTTCTCCTATTTTTTTTTTTGAAGAAAAGAGACTTATTGGAAATATAAATCAACAACCCTAGGTCGGCACCAATATCTCCTGTATAGCTCTATTGAATTAAACCAGAAGTAAGAAGAATGAAAATGGTGCGTCAAAAACTTTAAACACTCGATAAGTGATGTAAACGATGTAATTTGGGTACAAAAACAATTTTCCTAGTCGGGACCAAAACATATTGTGTAATTTGATACGAGCTTCGATTTGATATATTATAATAGTGGTTTCGATACCCGAGTCAAAAGATATCTCCGTTGAAAGTTGTAACTTTTATTTACCAAATCTTTTTTTGTTTTTGAAAATGTGAACGACATCCTCTTTCTTTTTCTCTTCTCCTATTTTTTTTGAAGAAAAGTGACTTATTGGAAATATAAATAAACAACCCTAGGTCGGAACCATTATCTCCTGTATAGCTCTATTGAATTAAACCAGAAGTAAGAAGAATGAAAATGGTGCGTCAAAAATATTAAACACTTGATAAGTGATGTCAACGATGTAATTTGTGTACAAAAACGATTTTATTGGGCGGGACCAAAAAATATTGTGTATTTTGATACGAGCTTCAATTTGATATATTATAATAGTGGTTCGATACCCGAGTCAAAAGATATCTCTGTTGAAAGTTGTAACTCATATTTACCAAATGTTTTGTTGTTTTTGAAAATGTGAACGACATCCTCTTTCTTTTTCACTTCTCCTATTTTTTTTTTTGAAGAAAAGTGAATTATTGGAAATATAAATAAACAACCCTAGGTCGGAACCATTATCTCCTGTATAGCTATATTGAATAAAACCAGAAGTAAGAAAAATGTAAATGGTGCGTCAAAAACTTTAAACACTCGATAAGTGATGTAAACGATGTAATTTGGGTACACAACCGATTTTCCTGGTCGAGACCAAAACATATTGTTTAATTTGATACGAGCTTTGATTTGATATATTATAATAGTGGTTTCGATACCCTAGTTAAAAGATATCTCCGTTGAAAGTTGTAACTCATATTTACCAAATCTTTTGTTATTTTTGAAAATGTGAACGACATCCTCTTTCTTCTTCTCTTCTCCTATTTTTTTTTTGAAGAAAAGAGACTTATTGGAAATATAAATTAACAACCCTAGGTCGGCACCAATATCTTCTTTATAGCTCTATTGAATTAAACTAGAAGTAAGGAAAATGAAAATGGTGCGTCAAAAACATTAAACACTCGGTAAGTGATGTAAACGATGTAATTTGGGTACAAAAACGATTTTCTTGGGCGGCACCAAATATATTGAGTAATTTGATATGAGCTTCAATGTGATATATTATAATAGTGGTTTCGATACCCGAGTTAAAAGATATCTCCGTTGAAAGTTGTAACTCATATTTACCAAATCTTTTGTTATTTTTGAAAATGTGAACGACATCCTCTTTCTTCTTCTCTTCTCCTATTTTTTTTTCAAGAAAAGAGACTTATTGGAAATATAAATCAACAACCCTAGGTCGGCACCAATATCTCCTGTATAGCTCTATTGAATTAAACCAGAAATAAGAAGAATGAAAATGGTGCGTCAAAAACTTTAAACACTCGATAAGTGATGTAAACGATGTAATTTGGGTACAAAAACGATTTTCCTGGTTGGGACCAAAACATATTGTGTAATTTGATACGAGCTTCGATTTGATATATTATAATAGTGGTTTCGATACCCGAGTTAAAAGATATCTCCGTTGAAAGTTGTAACTCATATTTACCAAATCTTTTGTTATTTTTGAAAATGTGAACGACATCCTCTTTCTTCTTCTCTTCTCCTATTTTTTTTTTGAAGAAAAGAGACTTATTGGAAATATAAATCAACAACCCTAGGTCGGCACCAATATCTCCTGTATAGCTCTATTGAATTAAACCAGAAGTAAGAAGAATGAAAATGGTGCGTCAAAAACTTTAAACACTCGATAAGTGATGTAAACGATGTAATTTGGGTACAAAAACAATTTTCCTAGTCGGGACCAAAACATATTGTGTAATTTGATACGAGCTTCGATTTGATATATTATAATAGTGGTTTCGATACCCGAGTCAAAAGATATCTCCGTTGAAAGTTGTAACTTTTATTTACCAAATCTTTTTTTGTTTTTGAAAATGTGAACGACATCCTCTTTCTTTTTCTCTTCTCCTATTTTTTTTTGAAGAAAAGTGACTTATTGGAAATATAAATAAACAACCCTAGGTCGGAACCATTATCTCCTGTATAGCTCTATTGAATTAAACCAGAAGTAAGAAGAATGAAAATGGTGCGTCAAAAATATTAAACACTTGATAAGTGATGTCAACGATGTAATTTGTGTACAAAAACGATTTTATTGGGCGGGACCAAAAAATATTGTGTATTTTGATACGAGCTTCAATTTGATATATTATAATAGTGGTTCGATACCCGAGTCAAAAGATATCTCTGTTGAAAGTTGTAACTCATATTTACCAAATGTTTTGTTGTTTTTGAAAATGTGAACGACATCCTCTTTCTTTTTCACTTCTCCTATTTTTTTTTTTGAAGAAAAGTGAATTATTGGAAATATAAATAAACAACCCTAGGTCGGAACCATTATCTCCTGTATAGCTATATTGAATAAAACCAGAAGTAAGAAAAATGTAAATGGTGCGTCAAAAACTTTAAACACTCGATAAGTGATGTAAACGATGTAATTTGGGTACACAACCGATTTTCCTGGTCGAGACCAAAACATATTGTTTAATTTGATACGAGCTTCGATTTGATATATTATAATAGTGGTTTCAATACCCTAGTTAAAAGATATCTCCGTTGAAAGTTGTAACTCATATTTACCAAATCTTTTGTTATTTTTGAAAATGTGAACGACATCCTCTTTCTTCTTCTCTTCTCCTATTTTTTTTTTGAAGAAAAGAGACTTATTGGAAATATAAATTAACAACCCTAGGTCGGCACCAATATCTTCTTTATAGCTCTATTGAATTAAACTAGAAGTAAGGAAAATGAAAATGGTGCGTCAAAAACATTAAACACTCGGTAAGTGATGTAAACGATGTAATTTGGGTACAAAAACGATTTTCTTGGGCGGCACCAAATATATTGAGTAATTTGATATGAGCTTCAATGTGATATATTATAATAGTGGTTTCGATACCCGAGTTAAAAGATATCTCCGTTGAAAGTTGTAACTCATATTTACCAAATCTTTTGTTATTTTTGAAAATGTGAACGACATCCTCTTTCTTCTTCTCTTCTCCAATTTTTTTTTGGAAGAAAAGAGACTTATTGGAAATATAAATCAACAACCCTAGGTCGGCACCAATATCTCCTGTATAGCTCTATTGAATTAAACCAGAAATAAGAAGAATGAAAATGGTGCGTCAAAAACTTTAAACACTCGATAAGTGATGTAAACGATGTAATTTGGGTACAAAAACGATTTTCCTGGTTGGGACCAAAACATATTGTGTAATTTGATACGAGCTTCGATTTGATATATTATAATAGTGGTTTCGATACCCGAGTTAAAAGATATCTCCGTTGAAAGTTGTAACTCATATTTACCAAATCTTTTGTTATTTTTGAAAATGTGAACGACATCCTCTTTCTTCTTCTCTTCTCCTATTTTTTTTTGAAGAAAAGAGACTTATTGGAAATATAAATCAACAACCCTAGGTCGGCACCAATATCTCCTGTATACCTCTATTGAATTAAACCAGAAGTAAGAAGAATGAAAATGGTGCGTCAAAAACTTTAAACACTCGATAAGTGATGTAAACGATGTAATTTGGGTACAAAAACAATTTTCCTAGTCGGGACCAAAACATATTGTGTAATTTGATACGAGCTTCGATTTGATATATTATAATAGTGGTTTCGATACCCGAGTCAAAAGATATCTCCGTTGAAAGTTGTAACTTTTATTTACCAAATCTTTTTTTGTTTTTGAAAATGTGAACGACATCCTCTTTCTTTTTCTCTTCTCCTATTTTTTTTTTGAAGAAAAGTGACTTATTGGAAATATAAATAAACAACCCTAGGTCGGAACCATTATCTTCTGTATAGCTCTATTGAATTAAACCAGAAGTAAGAAGAATGAAAATGGTGCGTCAAAAATATTAAACACTTGATAAGTGATGTCAACGATGTAATTTGTGTACAAAAACGATTTTATTGGGCGGGACCAAAAAATATTGTGTAATTTGATACGAGCTTCAATTTGATATATTATAATAGTGGTTCGATACCCGAGTCAAAAGATATCTCTGTTGAAAGTTGTAACTCATATTTACCAAATGTTTTGTTGTTTTTGAAAATGTGAACGACATCCTCTTTCTTTTTCACTTCTCCTATTTTTTTTTGAAGAAAAGTGAATTATTGGAAAAATAAATAAACAACCCTAGGTCGGAACCATTATCTCCTGTATAGCTATATTGAATAAAACCAGAAGTAAGAAAAATATAAATGGTGCGTCAAAAACATTAAACACTCCATAAGTGATGTAAACGATGTAATTTGGGTACAAAACCGATTTTCCTGGTCGGGACCAAAACATATTGTTTAATTTGATACGAGCTTCGATTTGTTATATTATAATAGTGGTTTCGATACCCGAGTCAAAAGATATCTCTGTTGAAAGTTGTAACTCATATTTACCAAATGTTTTGTTGTTTTTGAAAATGTGAACGACATCCTCTTTCTTCTTCTCTTCTCATATTTTTTTTGAAGAAAAGAGACTTATTGGAAATATAAATTTACAACCCTAGGTCGGCACCAATATCTCCTTTATAGCTCTATTGAATTAAACCAGAAGTAAGGAAACAAAATGGTGCGTCAAAACGACATCCTCTTTCTTTTTCTCTTCTCCTATTTTTTTTTGAAGAAAAGTGACATATTGGAAATATAAATAAACAACCCTAGGTCGGAACCATTATCTCTTGTATAGCTATATTGAATAAAACCAGAAGTAAGAAAAATGAAAATGGTGCGTCAAAAACTTTAAACAGTCGATAAGTGATGTAAAGGATGTAATTTGGGTACAAAAACGATTTTTCTAGTCGGGACCAAAACATATTGTGTAATTTGATACGAGCTTCGATTTGATATATTATAATAGTGGTTTCGATACCCGAGTCAAAAGATATCTCTATTGAAAGTGTAACTCATATTTACCAAATGTTTTGTTGTTTTTGAAAATATGAACGACATCCTCTTTCTTTTTCTCTTCTCCTATTTTTTTTTTGAAGAAAAGTGACTTATTGGAAATATAAATAAACAACCCTAGGTCGGAACCATTATCTCCTGTATAGCTCTATTGAATTAAACCAGAAGTAAGAAGAATGAAAATGGTGCGTCAAAAATATTAAACACTTGATAAGTGATGTCAACGATGTAATTTGTGTACAAAAACGATTTTATTGGGCGGGACCAAAAAATATTGTGTAATTTGATACGAGCTTCAATTTGATATATTATAATAGTGGTTCGATACCCGAGTCAAAAGATATCTCTGTTGAAAGTTGTAACTCATATTTACCAAATGTTTTGTTGTTTTTGAAAATGTGAACGACATCCTCTTTCTTTTTCACTTCTCCTATTTTTTTTTTGAAGAAAAGTGAATTATTGGAAATATAAATAAACAACCCTAGGTCGGAACCATTATCTCCTGTATAGCTATATTGAATAAAACCAGAAGTAAGAAAAATGTAAATGGTGCGTCAAAAACTTTAAACACTCCATAAGTGATGTAACCGATGTAATTTGGGTACAAAACCGATTTTCCTGGTCAGGACCAAAACATATTGTTTAATTTGATACGAGCTTCGATTTGATATATTATAATAGTGGTTTCGATACCCGAGTTAAAAGATATCTCCGTTGAAAGTTGTAACTCATATTTACCAAATCTTTTGTTATTTTTGAAAATGTGAACGACATCCTCTTTCTTCTTCTCTTCTCCTATTTTTTTTTGAAGAAAAGAGACTTATTGGAAATATAAATCAACAACCCTAGGTCGGCACCAATATCTCCTGTATAGCTCTATTGAATTAAACCAGAAGTAAGAAGAATGAAAATGGTGCGTCAAAAACTTTAAACACTCGATAAGTGATGTAAACGATGTAATTTGGGTACAAAAACAATTTTCCTAGTCGGGACCAAAACATATTGTGTAATTTGATACGAGCTTCGATTTGATATATTATAATAGTGGTTTCGATACCCGAGTCAAAAGATATCTCCGTTGAAAGTTGTAACTTTTATTTACCAAATCTTTTTTTGTTTTTGAAAATGTGAACGACATCCTCTTTCTTTTTCTCTTCTCCTATTTTTTTTTTGAAGAAAAGTGACTTATTGGAAATATAAATAAACAACCCTAGGTCGGAACCATTATCTTCTGTATAGCTCTATTGAATTAAACCAGAAGTAAGAAGAATGAAAATGGTGCGTCAAAAATATTAAACACTTGATAAGTGATGTCAACGATGTAATTTGTGTACAAAAACGATTTTATTGGGCGGGACCAAAAAATATTGTGTAATTTGATACGAGCTTCAATTTGATATATTATAATAGTGGTTCGATACCCGAGTCAAAAGATATCTCTGTTGAAAGTTGTAACTCATATTTACCAAATGTTTTGTTGTTTTTGAAAATGTGAACGACATCCTCTTTCTTTTTCACTTCTCCTATTTTTTTTTGAAGAAAAGTGAATTATTGGAAAAATAAATAAACAACCCTAGGTCGGAACCATTATCTCCTGTATAGCTATATTGAATAAAACCAGAAGTAAGAAGAATGAAAATGGTGCGTCAAAAACTTTAAACACTCGATAAGTGATGTAAACGATGTAATTTGGGTACAAAAACAATTTTCCTAGTCGGGACCAAAACATATTGTGTAATTTGATACGAGCTTCGATTTGATATATTATAATAGTGGTTTCGATACCCGAGTCAAAAGATATCTCCGTTGAAAGTTGTAACTCATATTTACCAAATGTTTTGTTGTTTTTGAAAATGTGAACGACATCCTCTTTCTTCTTCTCTTCTCATATTTTTTTTGAAGAAAAGAGACTTATTGGAAATATAAATTTACAACCCTAGGTCGGCACCAATATCTCCTTTATAGCTCTATTGAATTAAACCAGAAGTAAGGAAACAAAATGGTGCGTCAAAACGACATCCTCTTTCTTTTTCTCTTCTCCTATTTTTTTTTGAAGAAAAGTGACATATTGGAAATATAAATAAACAACCCTAGGTCGGAACCATTATCTCCTGTATAGCTATATTGAATAAAACCAGAAGTAAGAAAAATGAAAATGGTGCGTCAAAAACTTTAAACAGTCGATAAGTGATGTAAAGGATGTAATTTGGGTACAAAAACGATTTTTCTAGTCGGGACCAAAACATATTGTGTAATTTGATACGAGCTTCGATTTGATATATTATAATAGTGGTTTCGATACCCGAGTCAAAAGATATCTCTATTGAAAGTGTAACTCATATTTACCAAATGTTTTGTTGTTTTTGAAAATATGAACGACATCCTCTTTCTTTTTCTCTTCTCCTATTTTTTTTTTGAAGAAAAGTGACTTATTGGAAATATAAATAAACAACCCTAGGTCGGAACCATTATCTCCTGTATAGCTCTATTGAATTAAACCAGAAGTAAGAAGAATGAAAATGGTTCGTCAAAAATATTAAACACTTGATAAGTGATGTCAACGATGTAATTTGTGTACAAAAACGATTTTATTGGGCGGGACCAAAAAATATTGTGTAATTTGATACGAGCTTCAATTTGATATATTATAATAGTGGTTCGATACCCGAGTCAAAAGATATCTCTGTTGAAAGTTGTAACTCATATTTACCAAATGTTTTGTTGTTTTTGAAAATGTGAACGACATCCTCTTTCTTTTTCACTTCTCCTATTTTTTTTTTGAAGAAAAGTGAATTATTGGAAATATAAATAAACAACCCTAGGTCGGAACCATTATCTCCTGTATAGCTATATTGAATAAAACCAGAAGTAAGAAAAATGTAAATGGTGCGTCAAAAACTTTAAACACTCCATAAGTGATGTAACCGATGTAATTTGGGTACAAAACCGATTTTCCTGGTCAGGACCAAAACATATTGTTTAATTTGATACGAGCTTCGATTTGATATATTATAATAGTGGTTTCGATACCCGAGTTAAAAGATATCTCCGTTGAAAGTTGTAACTCATATTTACCAAATCTTTTGTTATTTTTGAAAATGTGAACGACATCCTCTTTCTTCTTCTCTTCTCCTATTTTTTTTTGAAGAAAAGAGACTTATTGGAAATATAAATCAACAACCCTAGGTCGGCACCAATATCTCCTGTATAGCTCTATTGAATTAAACCAGAAGTAAGAAGAATGAAAATGGTGCGTCAAAAACTTTAAACACTCGATAAGTGATGTAAACGATGTAATTTGGGTACAAAAACAATTTTCCTAGTCGGGACCAAAACATATTGTGTAATTTGATACGAGCTTCGATTTGATATATTATAATAGTGGTTTCGATACCCGAGTCAAAAGATATCTCCGTTGAAAGTTGTAACTTTTATTTACCAAATCTTTTTTTGTTTTTGAAAATGTGAACGACATCCTCTTTCTTTTTCTCTTCTCCTATTTTTTTTTGAAGAAAAGTGACTTATTGGAAATATAAATAAACAACCCTAGGTCGGAACCATTATCTCCTGTATAGCTCTATTGAATTAAACCAGAAGTAAGAAGAATGAAAATGGTGCGTCAAAAATATTAAACACTTGATAAGTGATGTCAACGATGTAATTTGTGTACCAAAACGATTTTATTGGGCGGGACCAAAAAATATTGTGTAATTTGATACGAGCTTCAATTTGATATATTATAATAGTGGTTCGATACCCGAGTCAAAAGATATCTCTGTTGAAAGTTGTAACTCATATTTACCAAATGTTTTGTTGTTTTTGAAAATGTGAACGACATCCTCTTTCTTTTTCACTTCTCCTATTTTTTTTTGAAGAAAAGTGAATTATTGGAAATATAAATAAACAACCCTAGGTCGGAACCATTATCTCCTGTATAGCTATATTGAATAAAACCAGAAGTAAGAAAAATATAAATGGTGCGTCAAAAACATTAAACACTCCATAAGTGATGTAAACGATGTAATTTGGGTACAAAACCGATTTTCCTAGTCGGGACCAAAACATATTGTTTAATTTGATACGAGTTTCGATTTGATATATTATAATAGTGGTTTCGATACCCGAGTCAAAAGATATCTCTGTTGAAAGTTGTAACTCATATTTACCAAATGTTTTGTTGTTTTTGAAAATGTGAACGACATCCTCTTTCTTCTTCTCTTCTCCTATTTTTTTTTTGAAGAAAAGAGACTTATTGGAAATATAAATTAACAACCCATGGTCGGCACCAATATCTCCTTTATAGCTCTATTGAATTAAACCAGAAGTAAGGAAACGAAAATGGTGCGTCAAAACGACATCCTCTTTCTTTTTCTCTTCTCCTATTTTTTTTTGAAGAAAAGTGACTTATTGGAAATATAAATAAACAACCCTAGGTCGGAACCATTATCTCCTGTATAGCTATATTGAATAAAACCAGAAGTAAGAAAAATGAAAATGCTGCGTCAAAAACTTTAACCAGTCGATAAGTGATGTAAAGGATGTAATTTGGGTACAAAAACGATTTTTCTAGTCGGGACCAAAACATATTGTGTAATTTGATACGAGCTTCGATTTGATATATTATAATAGTGGTTTCGATACCCGAGTCAAAAGATATCTCCGTTGAAAGTTGTAACTTTTATTTACCAAATCTTTTTTTGTTTTTGAAAATGTGAACGACATCCTCTTTCTTTTTCTCTTCTCCTATTTTTTTTTGAAGAAAAGTGACTTATTGGAAATATAAATAAACAACCCTAGGTCGGAACCATTATCTCCTGTATAGCTCTATTGAATTAAACCAGAAGTAAGAAGAATGAAAATGGTGCGTCAAAAATATTAAACACTTGATAAGTGATGTCAACGATGTAATTTGTGTACAAAAACGATTTTATTGGGCGGGACCAAAAAATATTGTGTAATTTGATACGAGCTTCAATTTGATATATTATAATAGTGGTTCGATACCCGAGTCAAAAGATATCTCTGTTGAAAGTTGTAACTCATATTTAGCAAATGTTTTGTTGTTTTTGAAAATGTGAACGACATCCTCTTTCTTTTTCACTTCTCCTATTTTTTTTTGAAGAAAAGTGAATTATTGGAAATATAAATAAACAACCCTAGGTCGGAACCATTATCTCCTGTATAGCTATATTGAATAAAACCAGAAGTAAGAAAAATGTAAATGGTGCGTCAAAAACTTTAAACACTCCATAAGTGATGTAAACGATGTAATTTGGGTACAAAACCGATTTTCCTGGTCGGGACCAAAACATGTTTTTTAATTTGATACGAGCTTCGATTTGATATATTATAATAGTGGTTTCGATACCCGAGTCAAAAGATATCTCTGTTGAAAGTTGTAACTCATATTTACCAAATGTTTTGTTGTTTTTGAAAATGTGAACGACATCCTCTTTCTTCTTCTCTTCTTTTATTTTTTTTTGAAGAAAAGAGACTTATTGGAAATATAAATTAACAACCCTAGGTCGGCACCAATATCTCCTTTATAGCCCTATTGAATTAAACCAGAAGTAAGGAAACGAAAATGGTGCGTCAAAACGACATCCTCTTTCTTTTTCTCTTCTCCTATTTTTTTTTGAAGAAAAGTGACTTATTGGAAATATAAATAAACAACCCTAGGTCGGAACCATTATCTCCTGTATAGCTATATTGAATAAAATCAGAAGTAAGAAAAATGAAAATGGTGCGTCAAAAACTTTAAACAGTCGATAAGTGATGTAAAGGATGTAATTTGGGTACAAAAACGATTTTTCTAGTCAGGACCAAAACATATTGTGTAATTTGATACGAGCTTCGATTTGATATATTATAATAATGGTTTCGATAACCGAGTCAAAAGATATCTCTGTTGAAAGTGTAACTCATATTTACCAAATGTTTTGTTGTTTTTGAAAAAGTGAACGACATCCTCTTTCTTTTTCTCTTCTCCTATTGTTTTTTGAAGAAAAGTGACTTATTGGAAATATAAATAAACAACCCTAGGTCGGAACCATTATCTCCTCTATAGATATATTGAATAAAACCAGAAGTAAGAAAAATGAAAATGGTGCGTCAAAAACTTTAAACACTCGATAAGTGATGTAAACGATGTAATTTTGGTACAAAAACGATTTTCCTGGTCGGGACCAAAACATATTGTGTAATTTGATACGAGCTTCGATTTGATATATTATAATAGTGGTTTCGATACTTGAGTCAAAAGATATCTCTGTTGAAAGTTGTAACTCATATTTACCAAATGTTTTGTTGTTTTTGAAAATGTGAACGACATCCTCTTTCTTTTTCACTTCTCCTATTTTTTTTTTGAAGAAAAGTGAATTATTGGAAATATAAATAAACAACCCTAGGTCGGAACCATTATCTCCTGTATAGCTATATTGAATAAAACCATAAGTAAGAAAAATGTAAATGGTGCGTCAAAAACTTTAAACACTCCATAAGTGATGTAAACGATGTAATTTGGGTACAAAAACGATTTTCCTGGTCGGGACCAAAACATATTGTGTAATTTGATACGAGCTTCGATTTGATATATTATAATAGTGGTTTCGATACCCGAGTCAAAAGATATCTCTGTTGAAAGTTGTAACTCATATTTACCAAATGTTTTGTTGTTTTTGAAAATGTGAACGACATCCTCTTTCTTCTTCTCTTCTCCTATTTTTTTTTGAAGAAAAGAGACTTATTGGAAATATAAATTAACAACCCTAGGTCGGCACCAATATCTCCTTTATAGCTCTATTGAATTAAACCAGAAGTAAGAAAAATGAAAATGGTGCGTCAAAAACTTTAAACACTCGATAAGTGATGTAAACGATGTAATTTTGGTACAAAAACGATTTTCCTGGTCGGGACCAAAACATATTGTGTAATTTGATACGAGCTTCGATTTGATATATTATAATAGTGGTTTCGATACTTGAGTCAAAAGATATCTCTGTTGAAAGTTGTAACTCATATTTACCAAATGTTTTGTTGTTTTTGAAAATGTGAACGACATCCTCTTTCTTTTTCACTTCTCCTATTTTTTTTTTGAAGAAAAGTGAATTATTGGAAATATAAATAAACAACCCTAGGTCGGAACCATTATCTCCTGTATAGCTATATTGAATAAAACCAGAAGTAAGAAAAATGTAAATGGTGCGTCAAAAACTTTAAACACTCCATAAGTGATGTAAACGATGTAATTTGGGTACAAAAACGATTTTCCTGGTCGGGACCAAAACATATTGTGTAATTTGATACGAGCTTCGATTTGATATATTATAATAGTGGTTTCGATACCCGAGTCAAAAGATATCTCTGTTGAAAGTTGTAACTCATATTTACCAAATGTTTTGTTGTTTTTGAAAATGTGAACGACATCCTCTTTCTTCTTCTCTTCTCCTATTTTTTTTTGAAGAAAAGAGACTTATTGGAAATATAAATTAACAACCCTAGGTCGGCACCAATATCTCCTTTATAGCTCTATTGAATTAAACCAGAAGTAAGGAAAATGAAAATGGTGCGTCAAAAACTTTAAACACTCGGTAAGTGATGTAAACGATGTAATTTGTGTACAAAAACGATTTTCTTGGGCGGCACCAAATATATTGTGTAATTTGATATGAGCTTCAATTTGATATATTATAATAGTGGTTTCGATCCCCGAGTCAAAAGATATATCCGTTGAAAGTTGTAACTTATATTTACCAAATCTTTTTTTGTTTTTGAAAATGTGAACGACATCCTCTTTCTTTTTCTCTTCTCCTATTTTTTTTTGAAGAAAAGTGAATTATTGGAAATATAAATAAACAACCCTAGGTCGGAACCATTATCTCCTGTATAGCTATATTGAATAAAACCAGAAGTAAGAAAAATGTAAATGGTGCGTCAAAAACTTTAAACACTCCATAAGTGATGTAAACGATGTTATTTGGGTACAAAAACGATTTTCCTGGTCGGGACCAAAACATATTGTGTAATTTGATACGAGCTTCGATTTGATATATTATAATAGTGGTTTCGATACCCGAGTCAAAAGATATCTCTGTTGAAAGTTGTAACTCATATTTACCAAATATTTTGTTGTTTTTGAAAATGTGAACGACATCCTCTTTCTTCTTCTCTTCTCCTATTTTTTTTTGAAGAAAAGAGACTTATTGGAAATATAAATTAACAACCCTAGGTCGGCACCAATATCTCCTTTATAGCTCTATTGAATTAAACCAGAAGTAAGGAAAATGAAAATGGTGCGTCAAAAACTTTAAACACTCGGTAAGTGATGTAAACGATGTAATTTGTGTACAAAAACGATTTTCTTGGGCGGCACCAAATATATTGTGTAATTTGATATGAGCTTCAATTTGATATATTATAATAGTGGTTTCGATCCCCGAGTCAAAAGATATATCCGTTGAAAGTTGTAACTTATATTTACCAAATCTTTTTTTGTTTTTGAAAATGTGAACGACATCCTCTTTCTTTTTCTCTTCTCCTATTTTTTTTTGAAGAAAAGTGACTTATTGGAAATATAAATAAACAACCCTAGGTCGGAACCATTATCTTCTGTATAGCTATATTGAATAAAACCAGAAGTAAGAAAAATGTAAATGGTGCGTCAAAAACTTTAAACACTCCATAAGTGATGTAAACGATGTAATTTGGGTACAAAAACGATTTTCCTGGTTGGGACCAAAACATATTGTGTAATTTGATACGAGCTTCGATTTGATATATTATAATAGTGGTTTCGATACCCGAGTTAAAAGATATCTCCGTTGAAAGTTGTAACTCATATTTACCAAATCTTTTGTTATTTTTGAAAATGTGAACGACATCCTCTTTCTTCTTCTCTTCTCCTATTTTTTTTTGAAGAAAAGAGACTTATTGGAAATATAAATCAACAACCCTAGGTCGGCACCAATATCTCCTGTATAGCTCTATTGAATTAAACCAGAAGTAAGAAGAATGAAAATGGTGCGTCAAAAACTTTAAACACTCGATAAGTGATGTAAACGATGTAATTTGGGTACAAAAACAATATTCCTAGTCGGGACCAAAACATATTGTGTAATTTGATACGAGCTTCGATTTGATATATTATAATAGTGGTTTCGATACCCGAGTCAAAAGATATCTCCGTTGAAAGTTGTAACTTTTATTTACCAAATCTTTTTTTGTTTTTGAAAATGTGAACGACATCCTCTTTCTTTTTCTCTTCTCATATTTTTTTTTGAAGAAAAGTGACTTATTGGAAATATAAATAAACAACCCTAGGTCGGAACCATTATCTCCTGTATAGCTCTATTGAATTAAACCAGAAGTAAGAAGAATGAAAATGGTGCGTCAAAAATATTAAACACTTGATAAGTGATGTCAACGATGTAATTTGTGTACAAAAACGATTTTATTGGGCGGGACCAAAAAATATTGTGTAATTTGATACGAGCTTCAATTTGATATATTATAATAGTGGTTCGATACCCGAGTCAAAAGATATCTCTGTTGAAAGTTGTAACTCATATTTACCAAATGTTTTGTTGTTTTTGAAAATGTGA
The DNA here is from genome assembly GCA_037013495.1 of Hippophae tibetana. Taxonomy (NCBI): domain Eukaryota; kingdom Viridiplantae; phylum Streptophyta; class Magnoliopsida; order Rosales; family Elaeagnaceae; genus Hippophae; species Hippophae tibetana. The sequence continues at coordinate 2,265,414 of JAZDXN010000026.1, read as the reverse complement.
ACGACATCCTCTTTCTTTTTCACTTCTCCTATTTTTTTTGAAGAAAAGTGAATTATTGGAAATATAAATAAACAACCCTAGGTCGGAACCATTATCTCCTGTATAGCTATATTGAATAAAACCAGAAGTAAGAAAAATATAAATGGTGCGTCAAAAACATTAAACACTCCATAAGTGATGTAAACGATGTAATTTGGGTACAAAACCGATTTTCCTGGTCGGGACCAAAACATATTGTTTAATTTGATACGAGCTTCGATTTGATATATTATAATAGTGGTTTCGATACCCGAGTCAAAAGATATCTCTGTTGAAAGTTGTAACTCATATTTACCAAATGTTTTGTTGTTTTTGAAAATGTGAACGACATCCTCTTTCTTCTTCTCTTCTCCTATTTTTTTTTGAAGAAAAGAGACTTATTGGAAATATAAATTAACAACCCATGGTCGGCACCAATATCTCCTTTATAGCTCTATTGAATTAAACCAGAAGTAAGGAAAAGAAAATGGTGCGTCAAAACGACATCCTCTTTCTTTTTCTCTTCTCCTATTTTTTTTTGAAGAAAAGTGACTTATTGGAAATATAAATAAACAACCCTAGGTCGGAACCATTATCTCCTGTATAGCTATATTGAATAAAACCAGAAGTAAGAAAAATGAAAATGGTGCGTCAAAAACTTTAAACAGTCGATAAGTGATGTAAAGGATGTAATTTGGGTACAAAAACGATTTTTCTAGTCGGGACCAAAACATATTGTGTAATTTGATACGAGCTTCGATTTGATATATTATAATAGTGGTTTCGATACCCGAGTCAAAAGATATCTCCGTTGAAAGTTGTAACTTTTATTTACCAAATCTTTTTTTGTTTTTGAAAATGTGAACGACATCCTCTTTCTTTTTCTCTTCTCCTATTTTTTTTTGAAGAAAAGTGACTTATTGGAAATATAAATAAACAACCCTAGGTCGGAACCATTATCTCCTGTATAGCTCTATTGAATTAAACCAGAAGTAAGAAGAATGAAAATGGTGCGTCAAAAATATTAAACACTTGATAAGTGATGTCAACGATGTAATTTGTGTACAAAAACGATTTTATTGGGCGGGACCAAAAAATATTGTGTAATTTGATACGAGCTTCAATTTGATATATTATAATAGTGGTTCGATACCCGAGTCAAAAGATATCTCTGTTGAAAGTTGTAACTCATATTTAGCAAATGTTTTGTTGTTTTTGAAAATGTGAACGACATCCTCTTTCTTTTTCACTTCTCCTATTTTTTTTTGAAGAAAAGTGAATTATTGGAAATATAAATAAACAACCCTAGGTCGGAACCATTATCTCCTGTATAGCTATATTGAATAAAACCAGAAGTAAGAAAAATGTAAATGGTGCGTCAAAAACTTTAAACACTCCATAAGTGATGTAAACGATGTAATTTGGGTACAAAACCGATTTTCCTGGTCGGGACCAAAACATGTTTTTTAATTTGATACGAGCTTCGATTTGATATATTATAATAGTGGTTTCGATACCCGAGTCAAAAGATATCTCTGTTGAAAGTTGTAACTCATATTTACCAAATGTTTTGTTGTTTTTGAAAATGTGAACGACATCCTCTTTCTTCTTCTCTTCTTTTATTTTTTTTTGAAGAAAAGAGACTTATTGGAAATATAAATTAACAACCCTAGGTCGGCACCAATATCTCCTTTATAGCCCTATTGAATTAAACCAGAAGTAAGGAAACGAAAATGGTGCGTCAAAACGACATCCTCTTTCTTTTTCTCTTCTCCTATTTTTTTTTTGAAGAAAAGTGACTTATTGGAAATATAAATAAACAACCCTAGGTCGGAACCATTATCTCCTGTATAGCTATATTGAATAAAATCAGAAGTAAGAAAAATGAAAATGGTGCGTCAAAAACTTTAAACAGTCGATAAGTGATGTAAAGGATGTAATTTGGGTACAAAAACGATTTTTCTAGTCAGGACCAAAACATATTGTGTAATTTGATACGAGCTTCGATTTGATATATTATAATAATGGTTTGATAACCGAGTCAAAAGATATCTCTGTTGAAAGTGTAACTCATATTTACCAAATGTTTTGTTGTTTTTGAAAAAGTGAACGACATCCTCTTTCTTTTTCTCTTCTCCTATTGTTTTTTGAAGAAAAGTGACTTATTGGAAATATAAATAAACAACCCTAGGTCGGAACCATTATCTCCTCTATAGATATATTGAATAAAACCAGAAGTAAGAAAAATGAAAATGGTGCGTCAAAAACTTTAAACACTCGATAAGTGATGTAAACGATGTAATTTTGGTACAAAAACGATTTTCCTGGTCGGGACCAAAACATATTGTGTAATTTGATACGAGCTTCGATTTGATATATTATAATAGTGGTTTCGATACTTGAGTCAAAAGATATCTCTGTTGAAAGTTGTAACTCATATTTACCAAATGTTTTGTTGTTTTTGAAAATGTGAACGACATCCTCTTTCTTTTTCACTTCTCCTATTTTTTTTTTGAAGAAAAGTGAATTATTGGAAATATAAATAAACAACCCTAGGTCGGAACCATTATCTCCTGTATAGCTATATTGAATAAAACCATAAGTAAGAAAAATGTAAATGGTGCGTCAAAAACTTTAAACACTCCATAAGTGATGTAAACGATGTAATTTGGGTACAAAAACGATTTTCCTGGTCGGGACCAAAACATATTGTGTAATTTGATACGAGCTTCGATTTGATATATTATAATAGTGGTTTCGATACCCGAGTCAAAAGATATCTCTGTTGAAAGTTGTAACTCATATTTACCAAATGTTTTGTTGTTTTTGAAAATGTGAACGACATCCTCTTTCTTCTTCTCTTCTCCTATTTTTTTTTGAAGAAAAGAGACATATTGGAAATATAAATTAACAACCCTAGGTCGGCACCAATATCTCCTTTATAGCTCTATTGAATTAAACCAGAAGTAAGAAAAATGAAAATGGTGCGTCAAAAACTTTAAACACTCGATAAGTGATGTAAACGATGTAATTTTGGTACAAAAACGATTTTCCTGGTCGGGACCAAAACATATTGTGTAATTTGATACGAGCTTCGATTTGATATATTATAATAGTGGTTTCGATACTTGAGTCAAAAGATATCTCTGTTGAAAGTTGTAACTCATATTTACCAAATGTTTTGTTGTTTTTGAAAATGTGAACGACATCCTCTTTCTTTTTCACTTCTCCTATTTTTTTTTGAAGAAAAGTGAATTATTGGAAATATAAATAAACAACCCTAGGTCGGAACCATTATCTCCTGTATAGCTATATTGAATAAAACCAGAAGTAAGAAAAATGTAAATGGTGCGTCAAAAACTTTAAACACTCCATAAGTGATGTAAACGATGTAATTTGGGTACAAAAACGATTTTCCTGGTCGGGACCAAAACATATTGTGTAATTTGATACGAGCTTCGATTTGATATATTATAATAGTGGTTTCGATGCCCGAGTCAAAAGATATCTCTGTTGAAAGTTGTAACTCATATTTACCAAATGTTTTGTTGTTTTTGAAAATGTGAACGACATCCTCTTTCTTCTTCTCTTCTCCAATTTTTTTTTGAAGAAAAGAGACTTATTGGAAATATAAATTAACAACCCTAGGTCGGCACCAATATCTCTTTTATAGCTCTATTGAATTAAACCAGAAGTAAGGAAAATGAAAATGGTGCGTCAAAAACTTTAAACACTCGGTAAGTGATGTAAACGATGTAATTTGTGTACAAAAACGATTTTCTTGGGCGGCACCAAATATATTGTGTAATTTGATATGAGCTTCAATTTGATATATTATAATAGTGGTTTCGATCCCCGAGTCAAAAGATATATCCGTTGAAAGTTGTAACTTATATTTACCAAATCTTTTTTTGTTTTTGAAAATGTGAACGACATCCTCTTTCTTTTTCTCTTCTCCTATTTTTTTTTGAAGAAAAGTGACTTATTGGAAATATAAATGAACAACCCTAGGTCGGAACCATTATCTTCTGTATAGCTATATTGAATAAAACCAGAAGTAAGAAAAATGTAAATGGTGCGTCAAAAACTTTAAACACTCCATAAGTGATGTAAACGATGTAATTTGGGTACAAAAACGATTTTCCTGGTTGGGACCAAAACATATTGTGTAATTTGATACGAGCTTCGATTTGATATATTATAATAGTGGTTTCGATACCCGAGTTAAAAGATATCTCCGTTGAAAGTTGTAACTCATATTTACCAAATCTTTTGTTATTTTTGAAAATGTGAACGACATCCTCTTTCTTCTTCTCTTCTCCTATTTTTTTTTGAAGAAAAGAGACTTATTGGAAATATAAATCAACAACCCTAGGTCGGCACCAATATCTCCTGTATAGCTCTATTGAATTAAACCAGAAGTAAGAAGAATGAAAATGGTGCGTCAAAAACTTTAAACACTCGATAAGTGATGTAAACGATGTAATTTGGGTACAAAAACAATTTTCCTAGTTGGGACCAAAACATATTTTGTAATTTGATACGAGCTTCGATTTGATATATTATAATAGTGGTTTCGATACCCGAGTCAAAAGATATCTCCGTTGAAAGTTGTAACTTTTATTTACCAAATCTTTTTTTGTTTTTGAAAATGTGAACGACATCCTCTTTCTTTTTCTCTTCTCCTATTTTTTTTTGAAGAAAAGAGACATATTGGAAATATAAATTAACAACCCTAGGTCGGAACCATTATCTCCTGTATAGCTCTATTGAATTAAACCAGAAGTAAGAAGAATGAAAATGGTGCGTCAAAAATATTAAACACTTGATAAGTGATGTCAACGATGTAATTTGTGTACAAAAACGATTTTATTGGGCGGGACCAAAAAATATTGTGTAATTTGATACGAGCTTCAATTTGATATATTATAATAGTGGTTCGATACCCGAGTCAAAAGATATCTCTGTTGAAAGTTGTAACTCATATTTAGCAAATGTTTTGTTGTTTTTGAAAATGTGAACGACATCCTCTTTCTTTTTCACTTCTCCTATTTTTTTTTGAAGAAAAGTGAATTATTGGAAATATAAATAAACAACCCTAGGTCGGAACCATTATCTCCTGTATAGCTATATTGAATAAAACCAGAAGTAAGAAAAATGTAAATGGTGCGTCAAAAACTTTAAACACTCCATAAGTGATGTAAACGATGTAATTTGGGTACAAAACCGATTTTCCTGGTCGGGACCAAAACATGTTTTTTAATTTGATACGAGCTTCGATTTGATATATTATAATAGTGGTTTCGATACCCGAGTCAAAAGATATCTCTGTTGAAAGTTGTAACTCATATTTACCAAATGTTTTGTTGTTTTTGAAAATGTGAACGACATCCTCTTTCTTCTTCTCTTCTTTTATTTTTTTTTGAAGAAAAGAGACTTATTGGAAATATAAATTAACAACCCTAGGTCGGCACCAATATTTCCTTTATAGCCCTATTGAATTAAACCAGAAGTAAGGAAACGAAAATGGTGCGTCAAAACGACATCCTCTTTCTTTTTCTCTTCTCCTATTTTTTTTTGAAGAAAAGTGACTTATTGGAAATATAAATAAACAACCCTAGGTCGGAACCATTATCTCCTGTATAGCTATATTGAATAAAATCAGAAGTAAGAAAAATGAAAATGGTGCGTCAAAAACTTTAAACAGTCGATAAGTGATGTAAAGGATGTAATTTGGGTACAAAAACGATTTTTCTAGTCAGGACCAAAACATATTGTGTAATTTGATACGAGCTTCGATTTGATATATTATAATAATGGTTTGATAACCGAGTCAAAAGATATCTCTGTTGAAAGTGTAACTCATATTTACCAAATGTTTTGTTGTTTTTGAAAAAGTGAACGACATCCTCTTTCTTTTTCTCTTCTCCTATTGTTTTTTGAAGAAAAGTGACTTATTGGAAATATAAATAAACAACCCTAGGTCGGAACGATTATCTCCTCTATAGATATATTGAATAAAACCAGAAGTAAGAAAAATGAAAATGGTGCGTCAAAAACTTTAAACACTCGATAAGTGATGTAAACGATGTAATTTTGGTACAAAAACGATTTTCCTGGTCGGGACCAAAACATATTGTGTAATTTGATACGAGCTTCGATTTGATATATTATAATAGTGGTTTCGATACTTGAGTCAAAAGATATCTCTGTTGAAAGTTGTAACTCATATTTACCAAATGTTTTGTTGTTTTTGAAAATGTGAACGACATCCTCTTTCTTTTTCACTTCTCCTATTTTTTTTTTGAAGAAAAGTGAATTATTGGAAATATAAATAAACAACCCTAGGTCGGAACCATTATCTCCTGTATAGCTATATTGAATAAAACCATAAGTAAGAAAAATGTAAATGGTGCGTCAAAAACTTTAAACACTCCATAAGTGATGTAAACGATGTAATTTGGGTACAAAAACGATTTTCCTGGTCGGGACCAAAACATATTGTGTAATTTGATACGAGCTTCGATTTGATATATTATAATAGTGGTTTCGATACCCGAGTCAAAAGATATCTCTGTTGAAAGTTGTAACTCATATTTACCAAATGTTTTGTTGTTTTTGAAAATGTGAACGACATCCTCTTTCTTCTTCTCTTCTCCTATTTTTTTTTGAAGAAAAGAGACATATTGGAAATATAAATTAACAACCCTAGGTCGGCACCAATATCTCCTTTATAGCTCTATTGAATTAAACCAGAAGTAAGAAAAATGAAAATGGTGCGTCAAAAACTTTAAACACTCGATAAGTGATGTAAACGATGTAATTTTGGTACAAAAACGATTTTCCTGGTCGGGACCAAAACATATTGTGTAATTTGATACGAGCTTCGATTTGATATATTATAATAGTGGTTTCGATACTTGAGTCAAAAGATATCTCTGTTGAAAGTTGTAACTCATATTTACCAAATGTTTTGTTGTTTTTGAAAATGTGAACGACATCCTCTTTCTTTTTCACTTCTCCTATTTTTTTTTGAAGAAAAGTGAATTATTGGAAATATAAATAAACAACCCTAGGTCGGAACCATTATCTCCTGTATAGCTATATTGAATAAAACCAGAAGTAAGAAAAATGTAAATGGTGCGTCAAAAACTTTAAACACTCCATAAGTGATGTAAACGATGTAATTTGGGTACAAAAACGATTTTCCTGGTCGGGACCAAAACATATTGTGTAATTTGATACGAGCTTCGATTTGATATATTATAATAGTGGTTTCGATACCCGAGTCAAAAGATATCTCTGTTGAAAGTTGTAACTCATATTTACCAAATGTTTTGTTGTTTTTGAAAATGTGAACGACATCCTCTTTCTTCTTCTCTTCTCCAATTTTTTTTTGAAGAAAAGAGACTTATTGGAAATATAAATTAACAACCCTAGGTCGGCACCAATATCTCTTTTATAGCTCTATTGAATTAAACCAGAAGTAAGGAAAATGAAAATGGTGCGTCAAAAACTTTAAACACTCGGTAAGTGATGTAAACGATGTAATTTGTGTACAAAAACGATTTTCTTGGGCGGCACCAAATATATTGTGTAATTTGATATGAGCTTCAATTTGATATATTATAATAGTGGTTTCGATCCCCGAGTCAAAAGATATATCCGTTGAAAGTTGTAACTTATATTTACCAAATCTTTTTTTGTTTTTGAAAATGTGAACGACATCCTCTTTCTTTTTCTCTTCTCCTATTTTTTTTTGAAGAAAAGTGACTTATTGGAAATATAAATGAACAACCCTAGGTCGGAACCATTATCTTCTGTATAGCTATATTGAATAAAACCAGAAGTAAGAAAAATGTAAATGGTGCGTCAAAAACTTTAAACACTCCATAAGTGATGTAAACGATGTAATTTGGGTACAAAAACGATTTTCCTGGTTGGGACCAAAACATATTGTGTAATTTGATACGAGCTTCGATTTGATATATTATAATAGTGGTTTCGATACCCGAGTTAAAAGATATCTCCGTTGAAAGTTGTAACTCATATTTACCAAATCTTTTGTTATTTTTGAAAATGTGAACGACATCCTCTTTCTTCTTCTCTTCTCCTATTTTTTTTTGAAGAAAAGAGACTTATTGGAAATATAAATCAACAACCCTAGGTCGGCACCAATATCTCCTGTATAGCTCTATTGAATTAAACCAGAAGTAAGAAGAATGAAAATGGTGCGTCAAAAACTTTAAACACTCGATAAGTGATGTAAACGATGTAATTTGGGTACAAAAACAATTTTCCTAGTTGGGACCAAAACATATTGTGTAATTTGATACGAGCTTCGATTTGATATATTATAATAGTGGTTTCGATACCCGAGTCAAAAGATATCTCCGTTGAAAGTTGTAACTTTTATTTACCAAATCTTTTTTTGTTTTTGAAAATGTGAACGACATCCTCTTTCTTTTTCTCTTCTCCTATTTTTTTTTGAAGAAAAGTGACTTATTGGAAATATAAATAAACAACCCTAGGTCGGAACCATTATCTCCTGCATAGCTCTATTGAATTAAACCAGAAGTAAGAAGAATGAAAATGGTGCGTCAAAAATATTAAACACTTGATAAGTGATGTCAACGATGTAATTTGTGTACAAAAACGATTTTATTGGGCGGGACCAAAAAATATTGTGTAATTTGATACGAGTTTCAATTTGATATATTATAATAGTGGTTCGATACCCGAGTCAAAAGATATCTCTGTTGAAAGTTGTAACTCATATTTACCAAATGTTTTGTTGTTTTTGAAAATGTGAACGACATCCTCTTTCTTTTTCACTTCTCCTATTTTTTTTTGAAGAAAAGTGAATTATTGGAAATATAAATAAACAACCCTAGGTCGGAACCATTATCTCCTGTATAGCTATATTGAATAAAACCAGAAGTAAGAAAAATATAAATGGTGCGTCAAAAACATTAAACACTCCATAAGTGATGTAAACGATGTAATTTGGGTACAAAACCGATTTTCCTGGTCGGGACCAAAACATATTGTTTAATTTGATACGAGCTTCGATTTGATATATTATAATAGTGGTTTCGATACCCGAGTCAAAAGATATCTCTGTTGAAAGTTGTAACTCATATTTACCAAATGTTTTGTTGTTTTTGAAAATGTGAACGACATCCTCTTTCTTCTTCTCTTCTCATATTTTTTTTTGAAGAAAAGAGACTTATTGGAAATATAAATTTACAACCCTAGGTCGGCACCAATATCTCCTTTATAGCTCTATTGAATTAAACCAGAAGTAAGGAAACAAAATGGTGCGTCAAAACGACATCCTCTTTCTTTTTCTCTTCTCCTATTTTTTTTTGAAGAAAAGTGACATATTGGAAATATAAATAAACAACCCTAGGTCGGAACCATTATCTCCTGTATAGCTATATTGAATAAAACCAAAAGTAAGAAAAATGAAAATGGTGCGTCAAAAACTTTAAACAGTCGATAAGTGATGTAAAGGATGTAATTTGGGTACAAAAACGATTTTTCTAGTCGGGACCAAAACATATTGTGTAATTTGATACGAGCTTCGATTTGATATATTATAATAGTGGTTTCGATACCCGAGTCAAAAGATATCTCTATTGAAAGTGTAACTCATATTTACCAAATATTTTGTTGTTTTTGAAAATGTGAACGACATCCTCTTTCTTTTTCTCTTCTCCTATTTTTTTTTTGAAGAAAAGTGACTTATTGGAAATATAAATAAACAACCCTAGGTCGGAACCATTATCTCCTGTATAGCTCTATTGAATTAAACCAGAAGTAAGAAGAATGAAAATGGTGCGTCAAAAATATTAAACACTTGATAAGTGATGTCAACGATGTAATTTGTGTACAAAAACGATTTTATTGGGCGGGACCAAAAAATATTGTGTAATTTGATACGAGCTTCAATTTGATATATTATAATAGTGGTTCGATACCCGAGTCAAAAGATATCTCTGTTGAAAGTTGTAACTCATATTTACCAAATGTTTTGTTGTTTTTGAAAATGTGAACGACATCCTCTTTCTTTTTCACTTCTCCTATTTTTTTTTTTGAAGAAAAGTGAATTATTGGAAATATAAATAAACAACCCTAGGTCGGAACCATTATCTCCTGTATAGCTATATTGAATAAAACCAGAAGTAAGAAAAATGTAAATGGTGCGTCAAAAACTTTAAACACTCCATAAGTGATGTAACCGATGTAATTTGGGTACAAAACCGATTTTCCTGGTCAGGACCAAAACATATTGTTTAATTTGATACGAGCTTCGATTTGATATATTATAATAGTGGTTTCGATACCCGAGTCAAAAGATATCTCTGTTGAAAGTTGTAACTCATATTTACCAAATGTTTTGTTGTTTTTGAAAATGTGAACGACATCCTCTTTCTTCTTCTCTTCTCCTATTTTTTTTTGAAGAAAAGAGACTTATTGGAAATATAAATTAACAACCCATGGTCGGCACCAATATCTCCTTTATAGCTCTATTGAATTAAACCAGAAGTAAGGAAACGAAAATGGTGCGTCAAAACGACATCCTCTTTCTTTTTCTCTTCTCCTATTTTTTTTTTAAGAAAAGTGACTTATTGGAAATATAAATAAACAACCCTAGGTCGGAACCATTATCTTCTGTATAGCTATATTGAATAAAACCAGAAGTAAGAAAAATGTAAATGGTGCGTCAAAAACTTTAAACACTCCATAAGTGATGTAAACGATGTAATTTGGGTACAAAAACGATTTTCCTGGTTGGGACCAAAACATATTGTGTAATTTGATACGAGCTTCGATTTGATATATTATAATAGTGGTTTCGATACCCGAGTTAAAAGATATCTCCGTTGAAAGTTGTAACTCATATTTACCAAATCTTTTGTTATTTTTGAAAATGTGAACGACATCCTCTTTCTTCTTCTCTTCTCCTATTTTTTTTTTGAAGAAAAGAGACTTATTGGAAATATAAATCAACAACCCTAGGTCGGCACCAATATCTCCTGTATAGCTCTATTGAATTAAACCAGAAGTAAGAAGAATGAAAATGGTGCGTCAAAAACTTTAAACACTCGATAAGTGATGTAAACGATGTAATTTGGGTACAAAAACAATTTTCCTAGTCGGGACCAAAACATATTGTGTAATTTGATACGAGCTTCGATTTGATATATTATAATAGTGGTTTCGATACCCGAGTCAAAAGATATCTCCGTTGAAAGTTGTAACTTTTATTTACCAAATCTTTTTTTGTTTTTGAAAATGTGAACGACATCCTCTTTCTTTTTCTCTTCTCCTATTTTTTTTTTGAAGAAAAGTGACTTATTGGAAATATAAATAAACAACCCTAGGTCGGAACCATTATCTCCTGTATAGCTCTATTGAATTAAACCAGAAGTAAGAAGAATGAAAATGGTGCGTCAAAAATATTAAACACTTGATAAGTGATGTCAACGATGTAATTTGTGTACAAAAACGATTTTATTGGGCGGGACCAAAAAATATTGTGTAATTTGATACGAGCTTCAATTTGATATATTATAATAGTGGTTCGATACCCGAGTCAAAAGATATCTCTGTTGAAAGTTGTAACTCATATTTACCAAATGTTTTGTTGTTTTTGAAAATGTGAACGACATCCTCTTTCTTTTTCACTTCTCCTATTTTTTTTTGAAGAAAAGTGAATTATTGGAAATATAAATAAACAACCCTAGGTCGGAACCATTATCTCCTGTATAGCTATATTGAATAAAACCAGAAGTAAGAAAAATATAAATGGTGCGTCAAAAACATTAAACACTCCATAAGTGATGTAAACGATGTAATTTGGGTACAAAACCGATTTTCCTGGTCGGGACCAAAACATATTGTTTAATTTGATACGAGCTTCGATTTGATATATTATAATAGTGGTTTCGATACCCGAGTCAAAAGATATCTCTGTTGAAAGTTGTAACTCATATTTACCAAATGTTTTGTTGTTTTTGAAAATGTGAACGACATCCTCTTTCTTCTTCTCTTCTCATATTTTTTTTTGAAGAAAAGAGACTTATTGGAAATATAAATTTACAACCCTAGGTCGGCACCAATATCTCCTTTATAGCTCTATTGAATTAAACCAGAAGTAAGGAAACAAAATGGTGCGTCAAAACGACATCCTCTTTCTTTTTCTCTTCTCCTATTTTTTTTTTGAAGAAAAGTGACATATTGGAAATATAAATAAACAACCCTAGGTCGGAACCATTATCTCCTGTATAGCTATATTGAATAAAACCAGAAGTAAGAAAAATGAAAATGGTGCGTCAAAAACTTTAAACAGTCGATAAGTGATGTAAAGGATGTAATTTGGGTACAAAAACGATTTTTCTAGTCGGGACCAAAACATATTGTGTAATTTGATACGAGCTTCGATTTGATATATTATAATAGTGGTTTCGATACCCGAGTCAAAAGATATCTCTATTGAAAGTGTAACTCATATTTACCAAATGTTTTGTTGTTTTTGAAAATGTGAACGACATCCTCTTTCTTTTTCTCTTCTCCTATTTTTTTTTTGAAGAAAAGTGACTTATTGGAAATATAAATAAACAACCCTAGGTCGGAACCATTATCTCCTGTATAGCTCTATTGAATTAAACCAGAAGTAAGAAGAATGAAAATGGTGCGTCAAAAATATTAAACACTTGATAAGTGATGTCAACGATGTAATTTGTGTACAAAAACGATTTTATTGGGCGGGACCAAAAAATATTGTGTAATTTGATACGAGCTTCAATTTGATATATTATAATAGTGGTTCGATACCCGAGTCAAAAGATATCTCTGTTGAAAGTTGTAACTCATATTTACCAAATGTTTTGTTGTTTTTGAAAATGTGAACGACATCCTCTTTCTTTTTCACTTCTCCTATTTTTTTTTTGAAGAAAAGTGAATTATTGGAAATATAAATAAACAACCCTAGGTCGGAACCATTATCTCCTGTATAGCTATATTGAATAAAACCAGAAGTAAGAAAAATGTAAATGGTGCGTCAAAAACTTTAAACACTCCATAAGTGATGTAACCGATGTAATTTGGGTACAAAACCGATTTTCCTGGTCAGGACCAAAACATATTGTTTAATTTGATACGAGCTTCGATTTGATATATTATAATAGTGGTTTCGATACCTGAGTCAAAAGATATCTCTGTTGAAAGTTGTAACTCATATTTACCAAATGTTTTGTTGTTTTTGAAAATGTGAACGACATCCTCTTTCTTCTTCTCTTCTCCTATTTTTTTTTGAAGAAAAGAGACTTATTGGAAATATAAATTAACAACCCATGGTCGGCACCAATATCTCCTTTATAGCTCTATTGAATTAAACCAGAAGTAAGGAAACGAAAATGGTGCGTCAAAACGACATCCTCTTTCTTTTTCTCTTCTCCTATTTTTTTTTTAAGAAAAGTGACTTATTGGAAATATAAATAAACAACCCTAGGTCGGAACCATTATCTTCTGTATAGCTATATTGAATAAAACCAGAAGTAAGAAAAATGTAAATGGTGCGTCAAAAACTTTAAACACTCCATAAGTGATGTAAACGATGTAATTTGGGTACAAAAACGATTTTCCTGGTTGGGACCAAAACATATTGTGTAATTTGATACGAGCTTCGATTTGATATATTATAATAGTGGTTTCGATACCCGAGTTAAAAGATATCTCCGTTGAAAGTTGTAACTCATATTTACCAAATCTTTTGTTATTTTTGAAAATGTGAACGACATCCTCTTTCTTCTTCTCTTCTCCTATTTTTTTTTGAAGAAAAGAGACTTATTGGAAATATAAATCAACAACCCTAGGTCGGCACCAATATCTCCTGTATAGCTCTATTGAATTAAACCAGAAGTAAGAAGAATGAAAATGGTGCGTCAAAAACTTTAAACACTCGATAAGTGATGTAAACGATGTAATTTGGGTACAAAAACAATTTTCCTAGTCGGGACCAAAACATATTGTGTAATTTGATACGAGCTTCGATTTGATATATTATAATAGTGGTTTCGATACCCGAGTCAAAAGATATCTCCGTTGAAAGTTGTAACTTTTATTTACCAAATCTTTTTTTGTTTTTGAAAATGTGAACGACATCCTCTTTCTTTTTCTCTTCTCCTATTTTTTTTTGAAGAAAAGTGACTTATTGGAAATATAAATAAACAACCCTAGGTCGGAACCATTATCTCCTGTATAGCTCTATTGAATTAAACCAGAAGTAAGAAGAATGAAAATGGTGCGTCAAAAATATTAAACACTTGATAAGTGATGTCAACGATGTAATTTGTGTACAAAAACGATTTTATTGGGCGGGACCAAAAAATATTGTGTAATTTGATACGAGCTTCAATTTGATATATTATAATAGTGGTTCGATACCCGAGTCAAAAGATATCTCTGTTGAAAGTTGTAACTCATATTTACCAAATGTTTTGTTGTTTTTGAAAATGTGAACGACATCCTCTTTCTTTTTCACTTCTCCTATTTTTTTTTGAAGAAAAGTGAATTATTGGAAATATAAATAAACAACCCTAGGTCGGAACCATTATCTCCTGTATAGCTATATTGAATAAAACCAGAAGTAAGAAAAATATAAATGGTGCGTCAAAAACATTAAACACTCCATAAGTGATGTAAACGATGTAATTTGGGTACAAAACCGATTTTCCTGGTCGGGACCAAAACATATTGTTTAATTTGATACGAACTTCGATTTGATATATTATAATAGTGGTTTCGATACCCGAGTCAAAAGATATCTCTGTTGAAAGTTGTAACTCATATTTACCAAATGTTTTGTTGTTTTTGAAAATGTGAACGACATCCTCTTTTTTCTTCTCTTCTCATATTTTTTTTTGAAGAAAAGAGACTTATTGGAAATATAAATTTACAACCCTAGGTCGGCACCAATATCTCCTTTATAGCTCTATTGAATTAAACCAGAAGTAAGGAAACAAAATGGTGCGTCAAAACGACATCCTCTTTCTTTTTCTCTTCTCCTATTTTTTTTTGAAGAAAAGTGACATATTGGAAATATAAATAAACAACCCTAGGTCGGAACCATTATCTCCTGTATAGCTATATTGAATAAAACCAGAAGTAAGAAAAATGAAAATGGTGCGTCAAAAACTTTAAACAGTCGATAAGTGATGTAAAGGATGTAATTTGGGTACAAAAACGATTTTTCTAGTCGGGACCAAAACATATTGTGTAATTTGATACGAGCTTCGATTTGATATATTATAATAGTGGTTTCGATACCCGAGTCAAAAGATATCTCTATTGAAAGTGTAACTCATATTTACCAAATGTTTTGTTGTTTTTGAAAATGTGAACGACATCCTCTTTCTTTTTCTCTTCTCCTATTTTTTTTTTGAAGAAAAGTGACTTATTGGAATTATAAATAAACAACCCTAGGTCGGAACCATTATCTCCTGTATAGCTCTATTGAATTAAACCAGAAGTAAGAAGAATGAAAATGGTGCGTCAAAAATATTAAACACTTGATAAGTGATGTCAACGATGTAATTTGTGTACAAAAACGATTTTATTGGGCGGGACCAAAAAATATTGTGTAATTTGATACGAGCTTCAATTTGATATATTATAATAGTGGTTCGATACCCGAGTCAAAAGATATCTCTGTTGAAAGTTGTAACTCATATTTACCAAATGTTTTGTTGTTTTTGAAAATGTGAACGACATCCTCTTTCTTTTTCACTTCTCCTATTTTTTTTTTGAAGAAAAGTGAATTATTGGAAATATAAATAAACAACCCTAGGTCGGAACCATTATCTCCTGTATAGCTATATTGAATAAAACCAGAAGTAAGAAAAATGTAAATGGTGCGTCAAAAACTTTAAACACTCCATAAGTGATGTAACCGATGTAATTTGGGTACAAAACCGATTTTCCTGGTCAGGACCAAAACATATTGTTTAATTTGATACGAGCTTCGATTTGATATATTATAATAGTGGTTTCGATACCCGAGTCAAAAGATATCTCTGTTGAAAGTTGTAACTCATATTTACCAAATGTTTTGTTGTTTTTGAAAATGTGAACGACATCCTCTTTCTTCTTCTCTTCTCATATTTTTTTTTGAAGAAAAGAGACTTATTGGAAATATAAATTTACAACCCTAGGTCGGCACCAATATCTCCTTTATAGCTCTACTGAATTAAACCAGAAGTAAGGAAACAAAATGGTGCGTCAAAACGACATCCTCTTTCTTTTTCTCTTCTCCTATTTTTTTTTGAAGAAAAGTGACATATTGGAAATATAAATAAACAACCCTAGGTCGGAACCATTATCTCCTGTATAGCTATATTGAATAAAACCAGAAGTAAGAAAAATGAAAATGGTGCGTCAAAAACTTTAAACAGTCGATAAGTGATGTAAAGGATGTAATTTGGGTACAAAAACGATTTTTCTAGTCGGGACCAAAACATATTGTGTAATTTGATACGAGCTTCGATTTGATATATTATAATAGTGGTTTCGATACCCGAGTCAAAAGATATCTCTATTGAAAGTGTAACTCATATTTACCAAATGTTTTGTTGTTTTTGAAAATGTGAACGACATCCTCTTTCTTTTTCTCTTCTCCTATTTTTTTTTTGAAGAAAAGTGACTTATTGGAAATATAAATAAACAACCCTAGGTCGGAACCATTATCTCCTGTATAGCTCTATTGAATTAAACCAGAAGTAAGAAGAATGAAAATGGTGCGTCAAAAATATTAAACACTTGATAAGTGATGTCAACGATGTAATTTGTGTACAAAAACGATTTTATTGGGCGGGACCAAAAAATATTGTGTAATTTGATACGAGCTTCAATTTGATATATTATAATAGTGGTTCGATACCCGAGTCAAAAGATATCTCTGTTGAAAGTTGTAACTCATATTTACCAAATGTTTTGTTGTTTTTGAAAATGTGAACGACATCCTCTTTCTTTTTCACTTCTCCTATTTTTTTTTTGAAGAAAAGTGAATTATTGGAAATATAAATAAACAACCCTAGGTCGGAACCATTATCTCCTGTATAGCTATATTGAATAAAACCAGAAGTAAGAAAAATGTAAATGGTGCGTCAAAAACTTTAAACACTCCATAAGTGATGTAACCGATGTAATTTGGGTACAAAACCGATTTTCCTGGTCAGGACCAAAACATATTGTTTAATTTGATACGAGCTTCGATTTGATATATTATAATAGTGGTTTCGATACCCGAGTCAAAAGATATCTCTGTTGAAAGTTGTAACTCATATTTACCAAATGTTTTGTTGTTTTTGAAAATGTGAACGACATCCTCTTTCTTCTTCTCTTCTTTTATTTTTTTTTGAAGAAAAGAGACTTATTGGAAATATAAATTAACAACCCTAGGTCGGCACCAATATCTCCTTTATAGCCCTATTGAATTAAACCAGAAGTAAGGAAACGAAAATGGTGCGTCAAAACGACATCCTCTTTCATTTTCTCTTCTCCTATTTTTTTTTGAAGAAAAGTGACTTATTGGAAATATAAATAAACAACCCTAGGTCGGAACCATTATCTCCTGTATAGCTATATTGAATAAAACCAGAAGTAAGAAAAATGAAAATGGTGCGTCAAAAACTTTAAACAGTCGATAAGTGATGTAAAGGATGTAATTTGGGTACAAAAACGATTTTTCTAGTCGGGACCAAAACATATTGTGTAATTTGATACGAGCTTCGATTTGATATATTATAATAGTGGTTTCGATACCCGAGTCAAAAGATATCTCCGTTGAAAGTTGTAACTTTTATTTACCAAATCTTTTTTTTGTTTTTGAAAATGTGAACGACATCCTCTTTCTTTTTCTCTTCTCCTATTTTTTTTTGAAGAAAAGTGACTTATTGGAAATATAAATAAACAACCCTAGGTCGGAACCATTATCTCCTGTATAGCTCTATTTAATTAAACCAGAAGTAAGAAGAATGAAAATGGTGCGTCAAAAATATTAAACACTTGATAAGTGATGTCAACGATGTAATTTGTGTACAAAAACGATTTTATTGGGCGGGACCAAAAAATATTGTGTAATTTGATACGAGCTTCAATTTGATATATTATAATAGTGGTTCGATACCCGAGTCAAAAGATATCTCTGTTGAAAGTTGTAACTCATATTTAGCAAATGTTTTGTTGTTTTTGAAAATGTGAACGACATCCTCTTTCTTTTTCACTTCTCCTATTTTTTTTTGAAGAAAAGTGAATTATTGGAAATATAAATAAACAACCCTAGGTCGGAACCATTATCTCCTGTATAGCTATATTGAATAAAACCAGAAGTAAGAAAAATGTAAATGGTGCGTCAAAAACTTTAAACACTCCATAAGTGATGTAAACGATGTAATTTGGGTACAAAACCGATTTTCCTGGTCGGGACCAAAACATATTCTTTAATTTCATACGAGCTTCGATTTGATATATTATAATAGTGGTTTCGATACCCGAGTCAAAAGATATCTCTGTTGAAAGTTGTAACTCATATTTACCAAATGTTTTGTTGTTTTTGAAAATGTGAACGACATCCTCTTTCTTCTTCTCTTCTTTTATTTTTTTTTGAAGAAAAGAGACTTATTGGAAATATAAATTAACAACCCTAGGTCGGCACCAATATCTCCTTTATAGCCCTATTGAATTAAACCAGAAGTAAGGAAACGAAAATGGTGCGTCAAAACGACATCCTCTTTCTTTTTCTCTTCTCCTATTTTTTTTTGAAGAAAAGTGACTTATTGGAAATATAAATAAACAACCCTAGGTCGGAACCATTATCTCCTGTATAGCTATATTGAATAAAACCAGAAGTAAGAAAAATGAAAATGGTGCGTCAAAAACTTTAAACAGTCGATAAGTGATGTAAAGGATGTAATTTGGGTACAAAAACGATTTTTCTAGTCAGGACCAAAACATATTGTGTAATTTGATACGAGCTTCGATTTGATATATTATAATAATAGTTTCGACAACCGAGTCAAAAGATATCTCTGTTGAAAGTGTAACTCATATTTACCAAATGTTTTGTTGTTTTTGAAAACGTGAACGACATCCTCTTTCTTTTTCTCTGCTCCTATTGTTTTTTGAAGAAAAGTGACTTATTGGAAATATAAATAAACAACCCTAGGTCGGAACCATTATCTCCTCTATAGCTATATTGAATAAAACCAGAAGTAAGAAAAATGAAAATGGTGCGTCAAAAACTTTAAACACTCGATAAGTGATGTAAACGATGTAATTTTGGTACAAAAACGATTTTCCTGGTCGGGACCAAAACATATTGTGTAATTTGATACGAGCTTCGATTTGATATATTATAATAGTGGTTTCGATACTTGAGTCAAAAGATATCTCTGTTGAAAGTTGTAACTCATATTTACCAAATGTTTTGTTGTTTTTGAAAATGTGAACGACATCCTCTTTCTTTTTCACTTCTCCTATTTTTTTTTTTGAAGAAAAGTGAATTATTGGAAATATAAATAAACAACCCTAGGTCGGAACCATTATCTCCTGTATAGCTATATTGAATAAAACCAGAAGTAAGAAAAATGTAAATGGTGCGTCAAAAACGTTAAACACTCCATAAGTGATGTAAACGATGTAATTTGGGTACAAAAACGATTTTCCTGGTCTGGACCAAAACATATTGTGTAATTTGATACGAGCTTCGATTTGATATATTATAATAGTGGTTTCGATACCCGAGTCAAAATATATCTCTATTGAAAGTTGTAACTCATATTTACCAAATGTTTTGTTGTTTTTGAAAATGTGAACGACATCCTCTTTCTTCTTCTCTTCTCCTATTTTTTTTTTGAAGAAAAGAGACTTATTGGAAATATAAATTAACAACCCTAGGTCGGCACCAATATCTCCTTTATAGCTCTATTGAATTAAACCAAAAGTAAGGAAAATGAAAATGGTGCGTCAAAAACTTTAAACACTCGGTAAGTGATGTAAACGATGTAATTTGTGTACAAAAACGATTTTCTTGGGCGGCACCAAATATATTGTGTAATTTGATATGAGCTTCAATTTGATATATTATAATAGTGGTTTCGATACCCGAGTCAAAAGATATATCCGTTGAAAGTTGTAACTTATATTTACCAAATCTTTTTTTGTTTTTGAAAATGTGAACGACATCCTCTTTCTTTTTCTCTTCTCCTATTTTTTTTTTGAAGAAAAGTGACTTATTGGAAATATAAATAAACAACCCTAGGTCGGAACCATTATCTCCTGTATAGCTATATTGAATTAAACTAGAGGTAAGAAAAATGAAAATGGTGCGTCCAAAACTTTAAACACTCGATAAGTGATGTAAACAATGTAATTTGGGTACCAAAACGATTTTACTGGTCGGGAAAAAAACATATTGTGTAATTTGATACGAGCTTCGATTTGATATATTATAATAGTGGTTTCGATACCCGAGTCAAAAGATATCTCTGTTTAAAGTTGTAACTCATATTTACCAAATGTTTTGTTGTTTTTGAAAATGTGAACGACATCCTCTTTCTTTTTCTCTTCTCCTATTTTTTTTTTGAAGAAAAGAGACTTATTGGAAATATAAATTAACAACTCTAGGTCGGCACCAATATCTCCTTTATAGCTCTATTGAATTAAACCAGAAGTAAGGAAAATGAAAATGGCGCGTCAAAAACTTTAAACACTCGATAAGTGATGTAAACGATGTAATTTGGGTACAAAAACGATTTTCCAAGGCGGCACCAATTATATTGTTTAATTTGATACGAGCTTCGATTTGATATATTATAATAGTGGTTTCGATACCCGAGTCAAAAGATATCTCCGTTGAAAGTTGTAACTTATATTTACCAAATCTTTTGTTATTTTTGAAAATGTGAACGACATCCTCTTTCTTTTTCTCTTCTCTTATTTTTTTTTGAAGAATAGAGAGTTATTGGAAATATAAATCAACAACCCTAGGTCGGCATCAATATCTCCTGTATTGCTCTATTGAATTAAACCAGAAGTAAGGAAAATGAAAATGGCGCGTCAAAAACTTTAAACACTCGGTAAGTAATGTAAACGATTTAATTTGTGTACAAAAATGATTTTCTTGAGCGGCACCAAATATATTGAGTAATTTGATATGAGCTTCAATTTGATATATTATAATAGTGGTTTCGATACCCGAGTTAAAAGATATCTCCATTGAAAGTTGTAACTGATATTTACCAAATCTTTTGTTATTTTTGAAAATGTGAACGACATCCTCTTTCTTTTTCTCTTCTCTTATTTTTTTTTTGGAAGAACAGAGACTTATTGGAAATATAAATCAACAACCCTAGGTCGGCACCAATATCTCCTGTATTGCTCTATTGAATTAAACCAGAAATAAGAAAAATTAAAATGGTGCGTCAAAAACTTTAAACACTCGATAAGTGATGTAAACGATGTAATTTGGGTACAAAAACGATTTTCCTGGTCGGGAACAAAACATATTTTGTAATTTGATACGAGCTTCGATTTGATATATTATAATAGTGTTTTCGATACCCGAGTCAAAAGATATCTCCGTTGAAAGTTGTAACTTATATGTACCAAATTTTTTGTTGTTTTTGAAAATGTGAATGACATCCTCTTTCTTTTTCTCTTCTCCTATTTTTTTTTTAAGAAAAGAGACTTATTGGAAATATAAATTAACAACCCTAGGTTGGCACCAATATCTCCTTTATAGCTCTATTGACTTAAACCATAAGTAAGGAAAATGAAAATGGTGCGTCAAAAACTTTAAACACTCGGTAAGTGATGTAAAGGATATAATTTGGGTACAAAAATGATTTTCCTGGTCGGGACCAAAACATAATGTGTAATTTGATACGAGGTTCGATTTGATATATTATAATAATAGTTTCGATACCCGTGTCAAAAGATATCTCCATTGAAAGTTGTAACTCATATTTACCAAATGTTTTTTTGTTTTTGAAAATATGAACGACATCCTCTTTCTTTTTCTCTTCTCTTATTTTTTTTTGAAGAATAGAGAATTATTGGAAATATAAATCAACAACCCTAGGTCGGCACCAATATCTCCTGTATAGCTCTATTGAATTAAACTAGAAGTAAGAAAAATGAAAATGGTGCGTCAAAAACTTTAAACACTCGGTAAGTGATGTAAACGACGTAATTTGTGTACAAAAACGATTTTCTTGGGCGGCACCAATTATATTGTGTAATTTGATATGAGGTTCAATTTGATATATTATAATAGTGGTTTCGATACCCGAGTTAAAAGATATCTCCGTTGAAAGTTGTAACTCATATTTACCAAATCTTTTGTTATTTTTGAAAATGTGAACGACATCCTCTTTCTTTTTCTCTTCTCTTATTTTTTTTTTGAAGAATAGAGACTCATTGGAAATATAAATCAACAACCCTAGGTCAGCACCAATATCTCTTATATAGCTCTATTGAATTAAACCAGAAGTACGAAGAATGAAAATGGTGCGTCAAAAACTTTAAAAACTCGATAAGTGATGTAAACGATGTAATTTGGGTACAAAAACGATTTTCCTGGTCGGGACCAAAACATATTGTGTAATTTGATACGAGCTTCGATTTGATATATTATAATAGTGGTTTCGATACCCGAGTCAAAAGATATCTCCGTTGAAAGTTGTAACTTATATTTAAAAAACTTTTTGTTGTTTTTGAAAATGTGAACGACATCCTCTTTCTTTTTCTCTTCTCCTATTTATTTTTAAAGAAAAGAGACTTATTGGAAATATAAATAAACAACCCTAGGTCGGCACCATTATCTTCTGTATAGCTCTATTGAATTAAACCAGAAGTAAGAAAAATGAAAATGGTGCGTCAAAAACTTTAAACACTCGATAAGTGATGTAAACGATGTAATTTGTGTACAAAAACGATTTTCTTGGGCGGCACCAAATATATTTTGTAATTTGATATGAGCTTCAATTTGATATATTATAATAGTGGTTTCGATACCCTAGTTAAAAGATATCTCCGTTGAAAGTTGTAACTCATATTTACCAAATCTGTTGTTATTTTTGAAAATGTGAACGACATCTACTTTCTTTTTCTCTTCTCTTATTTTTTTTTTTGAAGAATAGAGACTTATTGGAAATATAAATCAACAACCCTAGGTCGGCATCAATATCTCTTGTATTGCTCTATTGAATTAAACCAGAAATAAGAAAAATGAAAATGATGCGTCAAAAACTTTAAACACTCGATAAGTTATGTAAACGATGTAATTTGGGTACAAAAACGATTTTCCTGGTTGGGACCAAAACATATTTTGTAATTTGATACGAGCTTCGATTTGATATATTATAATAGTGGTTTCGATACCCGAGTCAAAAGATATCTCCGTTGAAAGTTGTAACTTATATTTACCAAATGTTTTGTTGTTTTTGAAAATGTGAACGACATCCTCTTTCTTTTACTCTTCTCCTACTTTTTTTTTGAACAAAAGAGACTTATTGGAAATATAAATAAACAACCCTAGGTCGGCACCATTATCTTCTGTATAGGTCTATTGAATTAAACCAGAAGTAAGAAAAATGAAAATCGTGCGTCAAAAACTTTAAACACTCGATAAGTGATGTAAACGATGTAATTTGTGTACAAAAACGATTTTCTTGGGCGGGACCAAAAAATATTGTGTAATTTGATACGAGCTTAAATTTGATATATTATAATAGTGGTTTGGATACCCGAGTCAAAAGATATCTCTGTTTAAAGTTGTAACTCATATTTACCAATTTTTTGTTGTTTTTAAAAATGTGAACGACATCATCTTTCTTTTTCTCTTCTCTTATTTTTTTTTGAGGAATAGAGACTTATTGGAAATATAAATCAACAACCCTAGGTCAGCATCAATATCTCCTGTATTGCTCTATTGAATTAAACCAGAAATAAGAAAAATGAAAATGGTGCGTCAAAAACATTAAACACTCGATAAGTGATGTAAACGATGTAATTTGGGTACCAAAACGATTTTCCTGGTCGCGAAAAAAACATATTGTGTAATTTGATACGAGCTTCGATTTGATATATTATAATAGCGGTTTCGATACCCGAGTCAAAAGATATCTCCGTTGAAAGTTGTAACTTATATTTACCAAATTTTTTGTTGTTTTTGAAAATGTGAACGACATCCTATTTCTTTTTCTCTTCTCCAATTTTTTTTGAAGAAAAGAGACTTATTGGAAATATAAATTAACAACCCTAGGTCGGCATCAATATCTCCTTTATAGCTCTATTGAATTAAACAATAAGTAAGGAAAATGAAAATGGTGCGTCAAAAACTTTAAACACTCGGTAAGTGATGTAAAGGATATAATTTGGGTACAAAAATGATTTTCCTGGTCGGGACCAAAACATATTGTGTAATTTGATACGAGCTTCGATTTGATATATTATAATAGTGGTTTCGATACCCGTGTCAAAAGATATCTCCATTGAAAGTTGTAACTCATATTTACCAAATGTTTTTTTGTTTTTGAAAATGTGAACGACATCCTCTTTCTTTTTCTCTTCTCTTATTTTTTTTGAAGAATAGAGATATATTGGAAATATAAATCAACAACCCTAGGTCAGCACCAATATCTCCTGTATAGCTCTATTGAATTAAACTAGAAGTAAGAAAAATGAAAATGGTGCGTCAAAAACTTTAAACACCCGGTAAGTGATGTAAACGATGTAATTTGTGTACAAAAACGATTTTCTTGGGCGGCACCAATTATATTGTGCAATTTGATATGAGCTTCAATTTGATATATTATTATAGTTGTTTCGATACCCGAGTTAAAAGATATCTCCGTTGAAAGTTGTAACTCATATTTACCAAATCTTTTGTTATTTTTGAAAATGTGAACGACATCCTCTTTCTTTTTCTCTTCTCTTCTTTTTTTTTGAAGAATAGAGACTTATTGGAAATATAAATCAACAATCCTAGGTCGGCATCAATATCTCCTGTATTGCTCTATTGAATTAAACCAGAAATAAGAAAATTGAAAATGGTGCGTCAAAAACTTTAAACACACGATAAGTGATGTAAACAATGTAATTTGGGTACAAAAACGATTTTCCTGGTCGGGACCAAAAAATATTTTGTAATTTGATACGAGCTTCAATTTGATATATTATAATAATAGTTTCGATACCCGTGTCAAAAGATAACTCCGTTTAAAGTTGTAACTCATATTTACCAAATGTTTTTTTGTTTTTGAAAATGTGAACGACATCCTCTTTCTTTTTCTCTTCTCTTATTTTTTTTTTTTGAAGAATAGAGACTTATTGGAAATATAAATCAACAACCCTAGGTCGGCACCAATATCTCCTGTATTGCTATATTGAATTAAACAAGAAATAAGAAAAATTAAAATGGTGCGTCAAAAACTTTAAACACTCGATAAGTGATGTAAACGATGTAATTTGGGTACAAAAACGATTTTCCTGGGCGGCACCAATTATATTGTGTAATTTGTTACGAGCTTCGATTTGATATATTATAATAGTTGTTTCGATACCCGAGTTAAAAGATATCTCCGTTGAAAGTTGTAACTTATATTTACCAAATCTTTTGTTATTTTTGAAAATGTGAACGACATCCTCTTTCTTTTTCTCTTCTCTTATTTTTTTTTTGAAGAATAGAGACTTATTGGAAATATAAATCAACAACCCTAGGTCGGCATCAATATCTCCTGTATTGCTCTATTTAATTAAACCAGAAATAAGAAAATTGAAAATGGTTCGTCAAAAACATTAAACACACGATAAGTGACGTAAACGATGTAATTTGGGTACAAAAACGATTTTATTGGGCGGCACCAAAAAATATTTTGTAATTTGATACGAGCTTCAATTTGATATATTATAATAGTGGTTTCGATACCCGAGTCAAAAGATATCTCCGTTGAAAGTTGTAACTTATATTTACCAAATTTTTTGTTGTTTTTGAAAATGTGAACGACATCCTCTTTCTTTTTCTCTTCTCCTATTTTTTTTTGAAGAAAAGAGACTTATTGAAAATATAAATAAACAACCCTAGGTCGGCACCATTATCTTCTGTATAGCTCTATTGAATTAAACCAAAAGTAAGAAAAATGAAAATCGTGCGTCAAAAACTTTAAACACTCGATAAGATATGTAAACGATGTAATTTGTGTACAAAAACCATTTTCTTGGGCGGGACCAAAAAATATTGTGTAATTTGATACGAGCTTCAATTTGATATATTATAATAGTGGTTTCGATACCCGAGTCAAAAGATATCTCCGTTGAAAGTTGTAACTTATATTTACCAAATTTTTTGTTGTTTTTGAAAATGTGAACGACATCCTCTTTCTTTTTCTCTTCTCCTATTTTTTTTTGAAGAAAAGAGACTTATTGAAAATATAAATAAACAACCCTAGGTCGGCACCATTATCTTCTGTATAGCTCTATTGAATTAAACCAAAAGTAAGAAAAATGAAAATCGTGCGTCAAAAACTTTAAACACTCGATAAGTGATGTAAACGATGTAATTTGTGTACAAAAACCATTTTCTTGGGCGGGACCAAAAAATATTGTGTAATTTGATACGAGCTTCAATTTGATATATTATAATAGTGGTTTCGATACCCGAGTCAAAAGATATCTCCGTTTAAAGTGGTAACTCATATTTACCAAATCTTTTGTTATTTTTGAAAATGTGAACGACATCCTCTTTCTTTTTCTCTTCTCTTATTTTTTTTTTGAAGAATAGAGACTTATTGGAAATATAAATCAACAACCCTAGGTCGGCACCAATATCTCCTGTATTGCTATATTGAATTAAACCAGAAGTAAGAAAAATTAAAATAGTGCGTCAAAAACTTTAAACACTCGATAAGTGATGTAAACGATGTAATTTGGGTACAAAAATGATTTTCCTGGTCGGGACCAAAACATATTGTGTAATTTGATACGAGCTTCGATTTGATATATTATAATAGTGGTTTCGATACCCGAGTCAAAAGATATCTCCGTTGAAAGTTGTAAGTTATATTTACCAAATTTTTTGTTGTTTTTGAAAATGTGAACGACATCCTCTTTCTTTTTCTCTTCTCCTATTTTTTTTTTAAGAAAAGAGACTTATTGGAAATATAAATAAACAACCCTAGGTCGGCACCAATATCTCCTATATACCTCTATTGAATTAAACCAAAAGTAAGAAAAATGAAAATCGTGCATCAAAAACTTTAAACACTCGATAAGTGATGTAAACGATGTAATTTGTGTACAAAAAAGATTTTCTTGGGCGGGACCAAAACATATTGTGTAATTTGATACGAGCTTCAATTTGATATATTATAATAGTGGTTTGGATACCCGAGTCAAAAGATATCTCCGTTTAAAGTTGTAACTCATATTTACCAAATGTTTTGTTGTTTTTGAAAATGTGAACGACATCGTCTTTCTTTTTCTCTTCTCTTATTTTTTTTTGAAGAATAGAGACTTATTGGAAATATAAATCAACAACCCTAGGTCGGCATCAATATCTCCTGTATTTCTCTATTGAATTAAACCATAAGTAAGGAAAATGAAAATGGTGCGTCAAAAACATTAAACACTCGATAAGTGATGTAAACGATGTAATTTGGGTACAAAAACGATTTTCCTGGTCAGGACCAAAACATATTGTGTAATTTGATACGAGCTTCGATTTGATATATTATAATAGTGGTTTCGATACCCGAGTTAAAAGATATCTCCGTTGAAAGTTGTAACTTATATTTACCAAATCTTTTGTTATTTTTGAAAATGTGAACGACATCCTCTTTCTTTTTCTCTTCTCTTATTTTTTTTTGAAGAATAGAGACTTATTGGAAATATAAATCAACAACCCTAGGTCGGCATCAATATCTCCTGTATTGCTCTATTTAATTAAACCAGAAATAAGAAAATTGAAAATGGTTCGTCAAAAACATTAAACACACGATAAGTGACGTAAACGATGTAATTTGGGTACAAAAACGATTTTATTGGGAGGCACCAAAAAATATTTTGTAATTTGATACGAGCTTCAATTTGATATATTATAATAGTGGTTTCGATACCCGAGTCAAAAGATATCTCCGTTGAAAGTTGTAACTTATATTTACCAAATTTTTTGTTGTTTTTGAAAATGTGAACGACATCCTCTTTCTTTTTCTCTTCTCCTATTTTTTTTTTAAGAAAAGAGACTTATTGAAAATATAAATAAACAACCCTAGGTCGGCACCATTATCTTCTGTATAGCTCTATTGAATTAAACCAAAAGTAAGAAAAATGAAAATCGTGCGTCAAAAACTTTAAACACTCGATAAGTGATGTAAACGATGTAATTTGTGTACAAAAACCATTTTCTTGGGCGGGACCAAAAAATATTGTGTAATTTGATACTAACTTCAATTTGATATATTATAATAGTGGTTTCGATACCCGAGTCAAAAGATATCTCCGTTGAAAGTTGTAACTTATATTTACCAAATTTTTTGTTGTTTTTGAAAATGTGAACGACATCCTCTTTCTTTTTCTCTTCTCCTATTTTTTTTTGAAGAAAAGAGACTTATTGAAAATATAAATAAACAACCCTAGGTCGGCACCATTATCTTCTGTATAGCTCTATTGAATTAAACCAAAAGTAAGAAAAATGAAAATCGTGCGTCAAAAACTTTAAACACTCGATAAGTGATGTAAACGATGTAATTTGTGTACAAAAACCATTTTCTTGGGCGGGACCAAAACATATTGTGTAATTTGATACGAGCTTCAATTTGATATATTATAATAGTGGTTTCGATACCCGAGTCAAAAGATATCTCCGTTTAAAGTGGTAACTCATATTTACCAAATCTTTTGTTATTTTGAAAATGTGAACGACATCCTCTTTCTTTTTCTCTTCTCTTATTTTTTTTTTGAAGAATAGAGACTTATTGGAAATATAAATCAACAACCCAAGGTCGGCACCAATATCTCCTGTATTGCTATATTGAATTAAACCAGAAGTAAGAAAAATTAAAATAGTGCGTCAAAAACTTTAAACACTCGATAAGTGATGTAAACGATGTAATTTGGGTACAAAAACGATTTTCCTGGTCGGGACCAAAACATATTGTGTAATTTGATACGAGCTTCGATTTGATATATTATAATAGTGGTTTCGATACCCGAGTCAAAAGATATCTCCGTTGAAAGTTGTAACTTATATTTACCAAATTTTTTGTTGTTTTTGCAAATGTGAACGACATCCTCTTTCTTTTTCTCTTCTCCTATTTTTTTTTTAAGAAAAGAGACTTATTGGAAATATAAATAAACAACCCTAGGTCGGCACCAATATCTCCTATATACCTCTATTGAATTAAACCAGAAGTAAGAAAAATGAAAATCGTGCGTCAAAAACTTTAAACACTCGATAAGTGATGTAAACGATGTAATTTGTGTACAAAAAAGATTTTCTTGGGCGGGACCAAAACATATTGTGTAATTTGATACGAGCTTCAATTTGATATATTATAATAGTGGTTTGGATACCCGAGTCAAAAGATATCTCCGTTTAAAGTTGTAACTCATATTTACCAAATGTTTTGTTGTTTTTGAAAATGTGAACGACATCCTCTTTCTTTTTCTCTTCTCTTATTTTTTTTTGAAGAATAGAGACTTATTGGAAATATAAATCAACAACCCTAGGTCGGCATCAATATCTCCTGTATTTCTCTATTGAATTAAACCATAAGTAAGGAAAATGAAAATGGTGCGTCAAAAACATTAAACACTCGATAAGTGATGTAAACGATGTAATTTGGGTACAAAAACGATTTTCCTGGTCAGGACCAAAACATATTGTGTAATTTGATACGAGCTTCGATTTGATATATTATAATAGTGGTTTCGATACCCGAGTTAAAAGATATCTCCGTTGAAAGTGGTAACTTATATTTACCAAATCTTTTGTTATTTTTGAAAATGTGAACGACATCCTCTATCTTTTTCTCTTCTCTTATTTTTTTTTTAATAATAGAGACTTATTGGAAATATAAATCAACAACCCTAGGTCGGCATCAATATCTCCTGTATTGCTCTATTGAATTAAACCAGAAATAAGAAAAATGAAAATGGTGCGTCAAAAACATTAAACACTCGATAAGTGATGTAAACGATGTAATTTGGGTACAAAACCGATTTTCCTGGTCGGGACCAAAACATATTGTGTAATTTGATACGAGCTTCGATTTGATATATTATAATAGTGTTTTCGATACCAGAGTCAAAAGATATCTCCGTTAAAAGTTGTAACTTATATTTACCAAATGTTTTGTTGTTTTTGAAAATGTGAACGACATCCTCTTTCTTTTTCTCTTCTCCTATTTTTTTTTGAAGAAAAGAGACTTATTGGAAATATAAATTAACAACCCTAGGTCGGCACCAATATCTCCTTTATAGCTGTATTGAATTAAACCATAAGTAAGGAAAATGAAAATGGTGCGTCAAAAACTTTAAACACTCGGTAAGTGATGTAAAGGATATAATTTGGGTACAAAAATGATTTTCCAAGTCGGGACCAAAACATATTGTGTAATTTGATACGAGCCCAATTTGATATATTATAATAATAGTTTCGATACCCGTGTCAAAAGATATCTCCATTGAAAGTTGTAACTCATATTTACCAAATGTTTTGTTGTTTTTGAAAATGTGAACGACATCCTCTTTCTTTTTCTCTTCTCTTATTTTTTTTTGAAGAATAGAGACTTATTGGAAATATAAATCAACAACCCTAGGTCGGCATCAATATCTCCTGTATTGCTCTATTGAATTAAACCATAAGTAAGGAAAATGAAAATGGTGCGTCAAAAACATTAAACACTCGATAAGTGATGTAAACGATGTAATTTGGGTACAAAAACGATTTTCCTGGTCGGGACCAAAACATATTGTGTAATTTGATACGAGCTTCGATTTGATATATTATAATAGTGGTTTCGATACCCGAGTTAAATGATATCTCCGTTGAAAGTGGTAACTCATATTTACCAAATCTTTTGTTATTTTTGAAAATGTGAACGACATCCTCTTTCTTTTTCTCTTCTCTTATTTTTTTTTTGAAGAATAGAGACTTATTGGAAATATAAATCAACAACCCTAGGTCGGCACCAATATCTCCTGTATTGCTATATTGAATTAAACCAGAAGTAAGAAAAATTAAAATGGTGCGTCAAAAACTTTAAACCCTCGATAAGTGATGTAAACGATGTAATTTGGGTACAAAAACGATTTTCCTGGTCGGGACCAAAACATATTGTGTAATTTGATACGAGCTTCGATTTGATATATTATAATAGTGGTTTCGATACCCGAGTCAAAAGATATCTCCGTTGAAAGTTGTAACTTATATTTACCAAATTTTTTGTTGTTTTTGAAAATGTGAACGACATCCTCTTTCTTTTTCTCTTCTCCTATTTTTTTTTTAAGAAAAGAGACTTATTGGAAATATAAATAAACAACCCTAGGTCGGCACCAATATCTCCTATATACCTCTATTGAATTAAACCAGAAGTAAGAAAAATGAAAATCGTGCGTCAAAAAGTTTAAACACTCGATAAGTGATGTAAACGATGTAATTTGTGTACAAAAAAGATTTTCTTGGGCGGGACCAAAACATATTGTGTAATTTGATACGAGCTTCAATTTGATATATTATAATAGTGGTTTGGATACCCGAGTCAAAAGATATCTCCGTTTAAAGTTGTAACTCATATTTACCAAATGTTTTGTTGTTTTTGAAAATGTGAACGACATCCTCTTTCTTTTTCTCTTCTCTTATTTTTTTTTGAAGAATAGAGACTTATTGGAAATATAAATCAACAACCCTAGGTCGGCATCAATATCTCCTGTATTGCTCTATTGAATTAAACCATAAGTAAGGAAAATGAAAATGGTGCGTCAAAAACATTAAACACTCGATAAGTGATGTAAACGATGTAATTTGGGTACAAAAACGATTTTCCTGGTCGGGACCAAAACATATTGTGTAATTTGATACGAGCTTCGATTTGATATATTATAATAATGGTTTCGATACCCGAGTTAAAAGATATCTCCGTTGAAAGTGGTAACTTATATTTACCAAATCTTTTGTTATTTTTGAAAATGTGAACGACATCCTCTTTCTTTTTCTCTTCTCTTATTTTTTTTTTTGAAGAATAGAGACTTATTGGAAATATAAATCAACAACCCTAGGTCCGCACCAATATCTCCTGTATCGCTCTATTGAATTAAACCAGAAGTAAGAAGAATTAAAATGGTGCGTCAAAAACTTTAAACACTCGATAAGTGATGTAAACGATGTAATTTGGGTACAAAAACGATTTTCCTGGTCGGGACCAAAACATATTGTGTAATTTGATACGAGCTTCGATTTGATATATTATAATAGTGGTTTCGATACCCGAGTCAAAAGATATCTCCGTTGAAAGTTGTAACTTATATTTACCAAATTTTTTGTTGTTTTTGAAAATGTGAACGACATCCTCTTTCATTTTCTCTTTTCCTATTTTTTTTTTGAAGAAAAGAGACTTATTGGAAATATAAATAAACAACCCTATGTCGGCACCAATATCTCCTATATACCTCTATTGAATTAAACCAGAAGTAAGAAAAATGAAAATCGTGCGTCAAAAACTTTAAACACTCGATAAGTGATGTAAACGATGTAATTTGTTTACAAAAACGATTTTCTTGGGCGGGACCAAAAAATATTGTGTAATTTGATACGAGCTTCAATTTGATATATTATAATAGTGGTTTGGATACCCGAGTCAAAAGATATCTCCGTTGAAAGTTGTAACTCATATTTACCAAATGTTTTGTTGTTTTTGAAAATGTGAACGACATCCTCTTTCTTTTTCTCTTCTCTTATTTTTTTTTTGAAGAATAGAGACTTATTGGAAATATAAATCAACAACCCTAGGTCGGCACCAATATCTCCTGTATTGCTATATTGAATTAAACCAGAAGTAAGAAAAATTAAAATGGTGCGTCCAAAACTTTAAACACTCGATAAGTGATGTAAACGATGTAATTTGGGTACAAAAACGATTTTCCTGGTCGAGACCAAAACATATTGTGTAATTTGATACGAGCTTCGATTTGATATATTATAATAGTGGTTTCGATACCCGAGTCAAAAGATATCTCCGTTGAAAGTTGTAACTTATATTTACCAAATTTTTTGTTGTTTTTGAAAATGTGAACGACATCCTCTTTCTTTTTCTCTTCTCCTATTTTTTTTTTAAGAAAAGAGACTTATTGGAAATATAAATA
This sequence comes from Hippophae tibetana, assembly GCA_037013495.1. Classification (NCBI taxonomy): domain Eukaryota; kingdom Viridiplantae; phylum Streptophyta; class Magnoliopsida; order Rosales; family Elaeagnaceae; genus Hippophae; species Hippophae tibetana. Next base: position 2,231,970 of record JAZDXN010000026.1, on the reverse strand, counting down.
AACAACCCTAGGTCGGCACCAATATCTCCTATATACCTCTATTGAATTAAACCAGAAGTAAGAAGAATTAAAATGGTGCGTCAAAAACTTTAAACACTCGATAAGTGATGTAAACGATGTAATTTGGGTACAAAAACGATTTTCCTGGTCGGGACCAAAACATATTGTGTAATTTGATACGAGCTTCGATTTGATATATTATAATAGTGGTTTCGATACCCGAGTCAAAAGATATCTCCGTTGAAAGTTGTAACTTATATTTACCAAATTTTTTGTTGTTTTTGAAAATGTGAACGACATCCTCTTTCATTTTCTCTTTTCCTATTTTTTTTTTGAAGAAAAGAGACTTATTGGAAATATAAATAAACAACCCTATGTCGGCACCAATATCTCCTTTATAGCTCTATTGAATTAAACCATAAGTAAGGAAAATGAAAATGGTGCGTCAAAAACTTTAAACACTCGGTAAGTGATGTAAACGATATAATTTGGGTACAAAAATGATTTTCCTTGTCGGGACCAAAACATATTGTGTAATTTGATACGAGCTTCGATTTGATATATTATAATAGTGGTTTCGATACCCGTGTCAAAAGATATATCCGTTGAAAGTTGTAACTCATATTTACCAAATGTTTTGTTGTTTTTGAAAATGTGAACGACATCCTCTTTCTTTTTCTCTTCTCTTATTTTTTTTTGAAGAATAGAGACTTATTGGAAATATAAATCAACAACCCTAGGTCGGCACCAATATCTCCTGTATTGCTATATTGAATTAAACCAGAAGTAAGAAAAATTAAAATGGTGCGTCAAAAACTTTAAACACTCGATAAGTGATGTAAACGATGTAATTTGGGTACAAAAACGATTTTCCTGGTCGGGACCAAAACATATTGTGTAATTTGATACGAGCTTCGATTTGATATATTATAATAGTGGTTTCGATACCCGAGTCAAAAGATATCTCCGTTGAAAGTTGTAACTTATATTTACCAAATTTTTTGTTGTTTTTGAAAATGTGAACGACATCCTCTTTCTTTTTCTCTTCTCCTATTGTTTTTTAAGAAAAGAGACTTATTGGAAATATAAATAAACAACCCTAGGTCGGCACCAATATCTCCTATATACCTCTATTGAATTAAACCAGAAGTAAGAAAAATGAAAATCGTGCGTCAAAAACTTTAAACACTCGATAAGTGATGTAAACGATGTAATTTGTGTACAAAAAAGATTTTCTTGGGCGGGACCAAAACATATTGTGTAATTTGATACGAGCTTCAATTTGATATATTATAATAGTGGTTTGGATACCCGAGTCAAAAGATATCTCCGTTTAAAGTTGTAACTCATATTTACCAAATGTTTTGTTGTTTTTGAAAATGTGAACGACATCCTCTTTCTTTTTCTCTTCTCTTATTTTTTTTTTTGAAGAATAGAGACTTATTGGAAATATAAATCAACAACCCTAGGTCGGCATCAATATCTCCTGTATTCCTCTATTGAATTAAACCATAAGTAAGGAAAATGAAAATGGTGCGTCAAAAACATTAAACACTCGATAAGTGATGTAAACGATGTAATTTGGGTACAAAAACGATTTTCCTGGTCGGGACCAAAACATATTGTGTAATTTGATACGAGCTTCGATTTGATATATTATAATAATGGTTTCGATACCCGAGTTAAAAGATATCTCCGTTGAAAGTGGTAACTTATATTTACCAAATCTTTTGTTATTTTTGAAAATGTGAACGACATCCTCTTTCTTTTTCTCTTCTCTTATTTTTTTTTTTTTGAAGAATAGAGACTTATTGGAAATATAAATCAACAACCCTAGGTCGGCACCAATATCTCCTGTATAGCTCTATTGAATTAAACCAGAAGTAAGAAGAATTAAAATGGTGCGTCAAAAACTTTAAACACTCGATAAGTGATGTAAACGATGTAATTTGGGTACAAAAACGATTTTCCTGGTCGGGACCAAAACATATTGTGTAATTTGATACGAGCTTCGATTTGATATATTACAATAGTGGTTTCGATACCCGAGTCAAAAGATATCTCCGTTGAAAGTTGTAACTTATATTTAGCAAATTTTTTGTTGTTTTTGAAAATGTGAACGACATCCTCTTTCATTTTCTCTTTTCCTATTTTTTTTTTGAAGAAAAGAGACTTATTGGAAATATAAATAAACAACCCTATGTCGTCACCAATATCTCCTATATACCTCTATTGAATTAAACCAGAAGTAAGAAAAATGAAAATCGTGCGTCAAAAACTTTAAACAATCGATAAGTGATGTAAACGATGTAATTTGTGTACAAAAACGATTTTCTTGGGCGGGACCAAAAAATATTGTGTAATTTGATACGAGCTTCTATTTGATATATTATAATAGTGGTTTGGATACCCGAGTCAAAAGATATCTCCGTTGAAAGTTGTAACTCATATTTACCAAATGTTTTGTTGTTTTTGAAAATGTGAACGACATCCTCTTTCTTTTTCTCTTCTCTTATTTTTTTTTGAAGAATAGAGACTTATTGGAAATATAAATCAACAACCCTAGGTCGGCATCAATATCTCCTGTATTGCTCTATTGAATTAAACCAGAAATAAGAAAAATGAAAATGGTGCGTCAAAAACATTAAACACTCGATAAGTGATGTAAACGATGTAATTTGGGTACAAAAACGATTTTCCTTGTCGGGACCAAAACATATTGTGTAATTTGATATGAGCTTCGATTTGATATATTATAATAGTGTTTTCGATACCCGAGTCAAAAGATATCTCCGTTAAAAGTTGTAACTTATATTTACCAAATGTTTTGTTGTTTTTGAAAATGTGAACGACATCCTCTTTCTTTTTCTCTTCTCCTATTTTTTTTTTGAAGAAAAGAGACTTATTGGAAATATAAATTAACAACCCTAGGTCGGCACCAATATCTCCTTTATAGCTGTATTGAATTAAACCATAAGTAAGGAAAATGAAAATGGTGCGTCAAAAACTTTAAACATTCGGTAAGTGATGTAAAGGATATAATTTGGGTACAAAAATGATTTTCCTGGTCGGGACCAAAACATATTGTGTAATTTGATACGAGCTCCAATTTGATATATTATAATAATAGTTTCGATACCCGTGTCAAAAGATATCTCCATTGAAAGTTGTAACTCATATTTACCAAATGTTTTGTTGTTTTTGAAAATGTGAACGACATCCTCTTTCTTTTTCTCTTCTCTTATTTTGTTTTGAAGAATAGAGACTTATTGGAAATATAAATCAACAACCCTAGGTCGGCATCAATATCTCCTGTATTGCTCTATTGAATTAAACCATAAGTAAGGAAAATGAAAATGGTGCGTCAAAAACATTAAACACTCGATAAGTGATGTAAACGATGTAATTTGGGTACAAAAACGATTTTCCTGGTCGGGACCAAAACATATTGTGTAATTTGATACGAGCTTCGATTTGATATATTATAATAGTTGTTTCGATACCCGAGTTAAAAGATATCTCCGTTGAAAGTGGTAACTTATATTTACCAAATCTTTTGTTATTTTTGAAAATGTGAACGACATCCTCTTTCTTTTTCTCTTCTCTTAATTTTTTTGAAGAATAGAGACTTATTGGAAATATAAATCAACAACCCTAGGTCGGCACCAATATCTCCTGTATAGCTCTATTGAATTAAACCAGAAGTAAGAATAATTAAAATGGTGCGTCAAAAACTTTAAACACTCGATAAGTGTTGTAAACGATGTAATTTGGGTACAAAAACGATGTTCCTGGTCGGGACCAAAACATATTGTGTAATTTGATACGAGCTTCGATTTGATATATTATAATAGTGGTTTCGATACCCGAGTCAAAAGATATCTCCGTTGAAAGTTGTAACTTATATTTACCAAATTTTTTGTTGTTTTTGAAAATGTGAACGACATCCTCTTTCTTTTTCTCTTTTCCTATTTTTTTTTGAAGAAAAGAGACTTATTGGAAATATAAATAAACAACCCTAGGTCGGCACCAATATCTCCTATATACCTCTATTGAATTAAACCAGAAGTAAGAAAAATGAAAATCGTGCGTCAAAAACTTTAAACACTCGATAAGTGATGTAAACGATGTAATTTGTGTACAAAATCGATTTTCTTTGGCGGGACCAAAAAATATTGTGTAATTTGATACGAGCTTCAATTTGATATATTATAATAGTGGTTTGGATACCCGAGTCAAAAGATATCTCCGTTGAAAGTTGTAACTCATATTTACCAAATGTTTTGTTGTTTTTGAAAATGTGAACGACATCCTCTTTCTTTTTCTCTTCTCTTATTTTTTTTTGAAGAATAGAGACTTATTGGAAATATAAATCAACAACCCTAGGTCGGCATCAATATCTCCTGTATTGCTCTATTGAATTAAACCAGAAATAAGAAAAATGAAAATGGTGCGTCAAAAACTTTAAACACTCGATAAGTGATGTAAACGATGTAATTTGGGTACAAAAACGATTTTCCTGGTCGGGACCAAAACATATTGTGTAATTTGATACGAGCTTCGATTTGATATATTATAATAGTGGTTTCGATACCCGAGTCAAAAGATATCTCCGTTGAAAGTTGTAACTTATATTTACCAAATTTTTTGTTGTTTTTGAAAATGTGAACGACATCCTCTTTCTTTTTCTCTTCTCCTATTTTTTTTTTAAGAAAAGAGACTTATTGGAAATATAAATAAACAACCCTAGGTCGGCACCAATATCTCCTATATACCTCTATTGAATTAAACCAGAAGTAAGAAAAATGAAAATCGTGCGTCAAAAACTTTAAACACTCGATAAGTGATGTAAACGATGGAATTTGTGTACAAAATCGATTTTCTTTGGCGGGACCAAAAAATATTGTGTAATTTGATACGAGCTTCAATTTGATATATTATAATAGTGGTTTGGATACCCGAGTCAAAAGATATCTCCGTTGAAAGTTGTAACTCATATTTACCAAATGTTTTGTTGTTTTTGAAAATGTGAACGACATCCTCTTTCTTTTTCTCTTCTCTTATTTTTTTTTGAAGAATAGAGACTTATTGGAAATATAAATCAACAACCCTAGGTCGGCATCAATATCTCCTGTATTGCTCTATTGAATTAAACCAGAAATAAGAAAAATGAAAATGGTGCGTCAAAAACATTAAACACTCGATAAGTGATGTAAACGATGTAATTTGGGTACAAAAACGATTTTCCTGGTCGGGACCAAAACATATTGTGTAATTTGATACGAGCTTCGATTTGATATATTATAATAGTGTTTTCGATACCCGAGTCAAAAGATATCTCCGTTAAAAGTTGTAACTTATATTTACCAAATGTTTTGTTGTTTTTGAAAATGTGAACGACATCCTCTTTCTTTTTCTCTTCTCCTATTTTTTTTTTGAAGAAAAGAGACTTATTGGAAATATAAATTAACAACCCTAGGTCGGCACCAATAACTCCTTTATAGCTGTATTGAATTAAACCATAAGTAAGGAAAATGAAAATGGTGCGTCAAAAACTTTAAACACTCGATAAGTGATGTAAAGGATATAATTTGGGTACAAAAATGATTTTCCTGGTCGGGACCAAAACATATTGTGTAATTTGATACGAGCTTCAATTTGATATATTATAATAATAGTTTCGATACCCGTGTCAAAAGATATCTCCATTGAAAGTTGTAACTCATATTTACCAAATGTTTTTTTGTTTTTGAAAATGTGAACGACATCCTCTTTCTTTTTCTCTTCTCTTATTTTTTTTTGAAGAATAGAGACTTATTGGAAATATAAATCAACAACCCTAGGTCGGCACCAATATCTCCTGTATAGCTCTATTGAATTAAACTAGAAGTAAGAAAAATGAAAATGGTGCGTCAAAAACTTTAAACACTCGGTAAGTGATGTAAACGATGTAATTTGTGTACAAAAACGATTTTCTTGGGCGGCACCAATTATATTGTGCAATTTGATATGAGCTTCAATTTGATATATTATAATAGTTGTTTCGATACCCGAGTTAAAAGATATCTCCATTGAAAGTTGTAACTCATATTTACCAAATCTTTTGTTATTTTTGAAAATGTGAACGACATCCTCTTTCTTTTTCTCTTCTCTTATTTTTTTTTTTGAAGAATAGAGACTTATTGGAAATATAAATCAACAACCCTAGGTCGGCATCAATATCTCCTGTATTGCTCTATTGAATTAAACCAGAAATAAGAAAATTGAAAATGGTGCGTCAAAAACTTTAAACACACGATAAGTGATGTAAACGATGTAATTTGGGTACAAAAACGATTTTCCTGGTCCGGACCAAAAAATATTTTGTAATTTGATACGAGCTTCGATTTGATATATTATAATAGTGGTTTCGATACCCGAGTCAAAAGATATCTCCGTTGAAAGTTTTAACTTATATTTTCCAAATTTTTTGTTGTTTTTGAAAATGTGAACGACATCCTCTTTCTTTTTCTCTTCTCCTATTTTTTTTTTTGAAGAAAAGAGACTTATTGGAAATATAAATAAACAACCCTAGGTCGGCACCATTATCTCCTGTATAGCTCTATTGAATTAAACCAGAAGTAGGAAAAATGAAAATCGTGCGTCAAAAACTTTAAACACTCGATAAGTGATGTAAGCGATGTAATTTGTGTATAAAAACGATTTTCTTGGGCGGCACCAAAAAATATTGTGTAATTTGATATGAGCTTCAATTTGATATATTATAATAGTGGTTTCGATACCCGAGTCAAAAGATATCTCCATTGAAAGTTGTAACTCATATTTACCAAATGTTTTGTTGTTTTTGAAAATGTGAACGACATCCTCTTTCTTTTTCTCTTCTCCTATTTTTTTTTGAAGAAAAGAGACTTATTGGAAATATAACTTAACAACCCTAGGTCGGCAACAATATCTCCTTTATAGCTCTATTGAATTAAACTAGAAGTAAGAAAAATGAAAATGGTGCGTCAAAAACTTTAAACACCCGGTAAGTGATGTAAACGATGTAATTTGTGTACAAAAACGATTTTCTTGGGCGTCACCAATTATATTGTGCAATTTGATATGAGCTTCAATTTGATATATTATTATAGTTGTTTCGATACCCGAGTTAAAAGATATCTCCGTTGAAAGTTGTAACTCATATTTACCAAATCTTTTGTTATTTTTGAAAATGTGAACGACATCCTCTTTTTTTTCTCTTCTCTTATTTTTTTTTTTGAAGAATAGAGACTTATTGGAAATATAAATCAACAACCCTAGGTCGGCATCAATATCTCCTGTATTGCTCTATTGAATTAAACCAGAAATAAGAAAATTGAAAATGGTGCGTCAAAAACTTTAAACACACGATAAGTGATGTAAACGATGTAATTTGGGTACAAAAACGATTTTCCTGGTCGGGACCAAAAAATATTTTGTAATTTGATACGAGCTTCGATTTGATATATTATAATAGTGGTTTCGATACCCGAGTCAAAAGATATCTCCGTTGAAAGTTGTAACTTATATTTACCTAATTTTTTGTTGTTTTTGAAAATGTGAACGACATCCTCTTTCTTTTTCTCTTCTCCTATTTTTTTTTTGAAGAAAAGAGACTTATTGAAAATATAAATAAACAACCCTAGGTCGGCACCATTATCTTCTGTATAGCTCTATTGAATTAAACCAAAAGTAAGAAAAATGAAAATGGTGCGTCAAAAACTTTAAACACTCGATAAGTGATGTAAACGATATAATTTGGGTACAAAAATGATTTTCCTGGTCGGGACCAAAACATATTGTGTAATTTGATACGATCTTCAATTTGATATATTATAATAATAGTTTCGATACCCGTGTCAAAAGATATCTCCGTTTAAAGTTGTAACTCATATTTACCAAATGTTTTTTTGTTTTTGAAAATGTGAACGACATCCTCTTTCTTTTTCTCTTCTCTTATTTTTTTTTTGAAGAATAGAGACTTATTGGAAATATAAATCAACAACCCTAGGTCGGCACCAATATCTCATGTATTGCTATATTGAATTAAACAAGAAATAAGAAAAATTAAAATGGTGCGTCAAAAACTTTAAACACTCGATAAGTGATGTAAACGATGTAATTTGGGTACAAAAACGATTTTCCAAGGCGGCACCAATTATATTGTGTAATTTGATACGAGCTTCGATTTGATATATTATAATAGTTGTTTCGACACCCGAGTTAAAAGATATCTCCGTTGAAAGTTGTAACTTATATTTACCAAATCTTTTGTTATTTTTGAAAATGTGAACGACATCCTCTTTCTTTTTCTCTTCTCTTATTTTTTTTTGAAGAATAGAGAGTTATTGGAAATATAAATCAACAACCCTAGGTCGGCATCAATATCTCCTGTATTGCTCTATTGAATTAAACCAGAAATAAGAAAATTGAAAATGGTGCGTCAAAAACTTTAAACACACGATAAGTGATGTAAACGATGTAATTTGGGTACAAAAACGATTTTCTTGGGCGGCACCAAAAAATATTTTGTAATTTGATACGAGCTTCAATTTGATATATGATGAACGAAAACCGGCATCGCCGATTCCCGCAAATACTTTGGTTTTAATATTTATAAAACTCTCGCAAGTGCACGAATCATTTCGAAGAAAATGATAAGTATACTCCCAAGGTCGATCTAAGGAAGGAATGTATGTGGTTTTTAATTTATTATTCAAACTTTTAAAAACGAAATTAAATCCTAAACATCCTGTCACGATAGTTTGGTTTTTGTGTTCCTAATCTAATAACATAAAATAAACATATATACAGATTAATTAAATATAGTCTAATAACATAAAAATAAACATAGATACAAATTCAATAAATAATTATCTAAAAATAAACATATATATGGATTCAATAAATATTCATGCAAATTTTTATCATTTATATTAGCGGAGTATTTATGGATATAATAACTAAATTAATTATGCTTGCTCATATTAACTAGGTTATTAAAGATATAAATTGATATTTTATTGATTCTCTCTTTTTTATATAAATACCACCTTTGGTGGGGTTAGATATTCTTTGTTAACTAAACAAATCAATTAACACCTATGGGTGGGGTTGATAACTAATATGCTTAATTAAATTAATTCCTTTTTCTAAGAGATTGAAAATGAACCATTTAAATGCCACCTTTGGTGGGGTTAGACAATTTAAACATTATTCAAGGTGTCCAAATTAAACTTAAGAATTTAATTATCCGAGTACTAACTTTCAAGTTTTAAAACCACTATTGAAAACATGTTGTCAATACATTTTCACATAATAATTCTTATAAAAACTTTTGAAATAGAGTTTCACTCTAACTACCGGGCGATTGTACCAACAAATAAAAGAGCACTACTCTAAATTAGACCGGATAACTAAACCTTAAAATCTAATTTTCGGGTTTAAGTTTGTAATGAAAAATAATATATTTCTCTCTAACATTCTTAATATAAAATCTTGAATAAAAACAAAATCAATTCATTTTAAAGATTTTTACCTATTTAATATTTCGCAAGCATAACAACGTCGTTATTACATCATTTTTACTAAACAGCTAGCATAGTTAAATTTAACCACAGACAAGTTGAATATAACATGTAAGAATAAAGCATAAAAATAACTGTAAAGAAAATAAAATCCTTACAGAACTTCGACGCTATTCCCGTTGCTAGAAAACCTCCGAGCGGAATTTGCACTTCCATATATTGAATCAAAAATCTAAATTATTACAAAAACATTACAAGTTCCTCTCAAAAAGAGAAGAACACTAAACCTAAGAGAATTGAACTAAAAACTAAGAGAAAAACTAAGAAAAGCTTAGAAACTTAGAAAGAAACTAAGAGAAACTAAAAACTAAGAAATGAGAGAAAGAAAGGAGAGAGAAGTGAGTTTTGAAGGTGTGGTTTGAAGTGAAGGGAAGGGGGGTATTTATAGGTGAGGATGGAGAGAAAAAATGAGTAAAAAAATGTTAAAAAAATATTAAAAAATGTAAAAACGCATATTGGAATTGCTGATGTCATCAATGACGTCAGCATGACGTCACAGGGGCGGCTGCACGTGAAAAATGGGGCGAAAACGCGTTGGGCGCGCGGAGGGGGGCTGCTGGGGCGCTGCGCGCGCGCGCTGGGGCTGTCGCTGCGCGCAGCTCGGCGCGCGTGAACAGTGCCAGCGCGCTGCGCTGCGCGCAGCTTGGCATGCCAGCGCGCGCGGGCGCGCGCGGAATGGGGCGCTGGGGCGCGCGCGGCTGGGCGCTGGGGCGCTGGGCTGCGGCGCGCAATTTCCGTCTTTTTGACATTTTTGACCTTTTCGACCCATTTCGTCCGATTTTTCCATGTTTGTTGACCTTTTCTCACTTATTTGTTGATATATTTGTGATGTATTGCTTCAAATATTCCTCTTTGAGTCTTTACATTGCGTTTTTAAGCCAAAATACCTGAAAAACAATAAAAATACCCGTGATTCCGAAAAAGACAAATTTATATAAATATATGATAAAACATATAAATATATGTATTTTTAATCAATTAAGGTACATAAAATCATGGTTATTTTAGTGCTTTTTGAGCACTCATCACAACCCCCAACCAGCTTCTTGCTAGTCTTTTAGCAAGAGAAGCGATAAAAGCTAAAAATTAAACTATCCTAAATCACTTTCGTGGATTGAAACGGTTGCATTTAGCCTATGCAACAAGCCGTTAAACCCCTAGGTTGCCCTAGTGGACGAGTTTGAGTCTCGTGAGGGTTTTCAGTAATGATACCCACAAACATTGAACTAAATGTAAAAAGAAAAACAATCAAAACAAAAATTAAAATTACAACACAATCAAAAATTAATTTAAAAAGAAAACAACATATCACAAAAATATCTCATACTTTTTAATCTCTTTTAAGATCATAATTGAAATCTCAAGCATAAGTTATTTTAATCTCTTTAAACAATCATGATTTTATTATAATAATTAGTCGAAAATCATTTTCATATTTCATTTCAAAAATGTATCAATTTAATTTTACCCAATTTCAGTGTCATGAATCAGTATTCGCTTCGACTCTATTCCTCACAAGTCAATACTCTCAAAGCACTGAATCCTATGGGTTCAAACACTCATACTAATTTATATGCGAAAGAGTTGATGTATAGAAATGAACTAATATGTTCGCATATGTATAAAGAATAAAGGCTCAAAGTGTTATTTTAACATTGATCTCATGAAAGGAATCGAATGTATAAATTATAAAGATATCATATACAAAAATTATTTTCATGCATAAATCAAACTCATTAAGAAAGAATTTCAAGATATATGCTTTTACAAATGAAGAAATTGCAATGACTTTTTAGGGAATTACTTCCTATATCTTTCTTTTGTAATTAGCCTTTACTCACAACTTTGTAGGCAATGTGGGTCATAGTATGTAGATGACACTATTTTTTATCTCTCTATTTTTTTTTTTTTTTCTGTAGATATTTTTCAATATATGTATTTTTTTAGAGAGTCAACCCATGTACAGATTGTACATTTTTTTGGATTTTGGTGAGTGGTTAATTTTGTGTCTTTTCTGTTTGATCTCGGTTTAGGTAACCCCAGATATGTCTTTTTGTTTTTGTAGCAGTCATGCATGAATGAGATATAAGCATATACTATCAATTTCTACTCAAATCGTTTAATCTAAACAAAAAATAATAATAAAAAATATATGATACTCTATTAAGATGAAAAAAATTCATACATTCAATGCTAATACCTATAGAGATTATCTAAACTTTTTGAATAAATAAGAAATGTGTTTGGAGTAGAAAAAATATATATTTCACTCTGAATAAAAGAAATTAGGCTCAAATTATATCTCACAAGGGTAGTCTCCACTAAAACAAAATTCATAAATACCGATTTTGGGTTTAATCTAATTTCCACATTTTATCAAGAAATACTAGTTATGACAAAAACTAACTAATTATCAAAAATAATTACACAATATTTCATGATATGTTTTCAAAAATTAATCTAACAGTACCAAAGACTTAACTATTTACTTAAATTTGATTTAAAGAAATGATAAATTTTTGTGAGAATTTTTTTATTTTTTTATTTTTATATATATAGCATGGTAACTTTTCACCACCCCCAACCTAGAACTTACATTGTCCTCAATGTAACAACTGCAAATTAAAGATAAAGAGAAAAGAGGAGAAAGATTACCTATTTCTTGAGAATGTGTAAGTAGTAATGAAGAAATGCAGGTGCATCCATCATATTCATCATTAAAGTGTATACAGACAGATCGCTGTGAACTTCTAACATCTCAACAAATATTTTAGTTTTAACAAATTTAAAAATTATTCACATACAAGTAAACTAAAATAAACAATAAAATTAAGTAAATAAAACAAATAACAATAAAAAAATTACCTAACATGATGGGTTGCCTCCCATCCAGCGCTTAGTTTAACGTCTTAGCAAGACGTATCTTTTTGGTGCTAAGGGTTACTCAGCCAAATGCAATCCATTTCAGCAATGTTGTTCGGTTCTTCCACATAAGGCTTGACACGATGGCCATTAACTTTGAACGTTTTTTGTGTCTTGGAGTCCAATAGTTCTACCACTCCATGTTCAGATACCTGAACTATTTTGAATGGTCCATCCCATCTTGATCTCAGCTTTCCTGGAAACAATCTCAAACGAGAGTTAAATAAAAGAACTTTCATTCCAGGGTGAAAAGTTTTAGGAACTAGCCTCTTGTCATGATAGTGCTTAGTACGCTCCTTGTATAATTTGGCATTCTCATAGGCTTCATTCCTAATTTCTTCCAACTCATGAAGCTGGAGTACTCGTTTTTCACCTGCTTTATCTAAATCCATGTTTAGCTCTTTAATTGCCCAATAAGCCTTGTGTTCAAGTTCAACTGGAAGGTGGCACGCTTTCCCAAAGATTAACCGGTAAGGGCTCATCCCAATAGGTGTTTTGTAAGCGGTGCGGTATGCCCATAAGGCATCATTTAACTTAAATGCCCAATCCTTCCTTGAGGGACGCACAGTGCGTTCCAGTATTCCCTTAATTTGCCTATTACTTACTTCCACTAAACCGGAAGTTTGAGGATGATATGGAGTAGCTACCTTATGTGTGATGTTGTACTTGTTTAGTACTCCATCAAAGAGTTTGTTACAAAAATGGCTACCTCCATCACTTATTATAGCTCTAGGCGTTCCGAACCTACTGAATATGAAATCTTTCAAGAATTTCACAACAACATTAGCATCATTGGTTTTGGTGGGTATAGCTTCTACCCACTTGGACACATAATCCATAGCAACCAAAATGTATTGAAAACTATTAGATGGGGGAAAAGGACCCATAAAGTCAATCCCCCATACGTCAAAGAGTTCAACAACTAAATTAGATGTCAAAGGCATTTCATCTCTTTTGCTTATGTTTCCTGTTCTTTGACATCTATCACATTGTGCACAAAACATATGAGCATCTTTAAAAAGAGTGGGCCAAAAGAATCCAGACTGTAATATCTTACGGGCTGTCTTTTCTCCTCCAAAATGACCCCCACAATGAAGTTCATGACAAAAAGTCAGAATGCTCTTATGTTCTTCTTCAGGTACACATCTCCGGATGACTTGATCTTGACCAATCTTGTATAAATAAGGGTCATCCCAGAAATAGTCCTTAATAGTTTTAAAAAACCTTTTCTTCTCCTGATATGAAGTGTTAGGTCGCAAAACACCAGTGGCAAGATAATTTACAATATCAGCGTACCATGGGTTCGGACCTATGAAAAATAACTGTTCATCAGGAAAGGTTTCAACTATATCATCATTACTCTCATCTTTAAGAGAATTAAAGTCAGAAATCAACCTAGACAAATGGTCAGCTACTAAGTTTTCACTGCCTTTCTTATCCTTGATTTCTAGGTCAAATTCTTGTAAGAGTAAGACCCACCTGATTAATCTTGGCTTGGCATTTGGTTTACTTAATAGGTATCTTAAAGCAGCATGATCAGAATGCACAATCACTTTAGATCCTACTAAATAAGACCGAAATTTGTCTAAAGAGAATACTATAGCCAAGAATTCCTTTTCAGTGGTGGTGTAATTCATCTGGGCATCATTGAGTGTTTTGCTAGCATAGTAGATGACATGTAAACGCTTATCCACTCTTTGTCCCAGGACTGCTCCTATTGCATAATCAGAAGCGTCACACATTATTTCAAAGGGTAAAGACCAGTTTGGTGCCATTATAACAGGGGTAGATGTGAGTTTATCTTTCAAGGTATTAAAGGAAGTAAGGCAGTCATTGTTGAAATCAAAATCAGCATCTTTGGATAGCAAGTTACATAATGGACGACTTATTTTAGAGAAATCTTTAATAAATCGTCTGTAGAATCCTGCATGTCCCAAGAAGCTTCTTATCCCCTTCACAGATGTAGGGGGAGGTAGTTTGGATATCAATTCAACTTTTGCCTTATCAACTTCAATACCCTTGTTTGAAAATATATGTCCTAAAACTATCCCTTGTTGAACCATAAAATGACTTTTCTCCCAACTAAGGGTTAGATTGCATTCAATGCATCTTTCTAAAACCAAAGTCAATTTATGTAAGCAATCATCAAATGAGTTCCCAAAGACAGAGAAATCGTCCATGAAAATCTCAATGAATTTTTCCACCATGTCCGAGAAAATGGATATCATGCATCTCTGGAACGTGGCAGGGGCATTGCATAACCCAAATGGCATTCTGCGAAAAGCAAATGTCCCAAAAGGACATGTAAATGTGGTCTTTTCCTGATCTTCTGGTGCTATGGGTACTTGATAATATCCAGACAGTCCATCCAAAAAACAGTAAAATTCGTGCCCAGCTAATCTTTCCAACATTTGATCAATGAATGGAAGAGGAAAGTGATCCTTTTTCGTATATAAATTTAGTTTCCTAAAATCTATACACATTCTCCATCCAGTGATTATTCTAGTGGGCACTAATTCACTTTTGTCATTCTTAACAACTGTTATCCCAGATTTCTTTGGTACCACATGCACTGGACTAACCCACTTACTATCCGCAATAGGATAGATAATCCCTTCTTCTAATAATTTAAGAATTTCCTTCTTAACTACCTCTTGCATGTTTGGGTTTAGTCTTCTTTGGGCCTCTCGTACAGGTTTAGCACCGTCCTCCAAGTTGATCTTGTGCATACACATTGTTGGACTAATGCCTCTTATATCCCCTATACTCCAACCTATAGATTTCTTAAACTGTTTAAGCACTTTGATGAGTTCCTTTTCTTGTAGTTTGGTCAAGGTTGAAGAAATTATCACTGGATAAGTTTCCCCTTCTCCCAAAAACACATATTTTAAGTGCTCAGGTAAGTCTTTGAGTTCAAGTTCAGGTGGATTGGCCTCTTTAATAGATGAAGAACTGGGTAGATTTAAAAGTGTACTAGATTTTGTCATCACTTCATTATTGTCTAGTTGTTCAAGGTACCCCTTTATTTCCTCATCTAAATCTTCTTCAACCTTTTCAAGTGTAAGAACGGTTTCAAGCTTGTCTTCTATTCTGGTTCGGAAAAAGGTGTTTTGGACAAGATTATCCAAAGGATCAACATCGAATATTTCATCGATGGCAGAAATAGAAGGGAAAGGTGAAGAATCAAAAACTTTAAAATGAACAGTCTCTCCTAAGACTGTCATTGTCAAATTTCCATCTTGGACATCAATAATAGTTTTAGTAGTTGCCATAAATGGTCTACCAAGCAATATTGTGTGCTCTCTGTCCAATGCTGGATTTTCTTGCATATCCAGAACCACAAAGTCAACAGGTATTATCAGTTTGTCTACTTGTACCAAAACATCCTCAACTATTCCCTCTGGATATTTAAGAGATCTATCTGCAAGTTGAAGGGACATAGTTGTGGGTTTTAAATCCCCTAGATTGAGTTGTAAGAATATAGAGTAGGGCATCAAATTTATACTAGCACCTAAATCAAGCATTGCTTTAGCAACCTTCCTATCCCCCATAGTTATGTTTATAATAAAACTTCCAGGGTCTTTCAACTTAGGGGGTAGTTTGTGCTGAAGTACAGCGCTAGAAATTTCTGATACTACTACTCGTTCATTCAGTTCATACCTCCTTTTCTTAGTGTTCAACTCTTTGAAAAATTTGGCATATGAGGGCACATTCATGATCACTTCTAATAATGGTAAATTGATATTTACTTTAGAGAGCATATTAAAAAGATCATTGAATTGCTTATCTTGTTTGGATTCTTTCAACCGGTGGGGAAAAGGTACTTGTATCTGGTGTGGTTCTGTTGTCTTTTGAATTTTGGGGGTGTCAGATGACCCCCCAATGAGTTTTTCAGAAGGCTTGTTAAGTTTAACACTTGTTTCT
Organism: Hippophae tibetana; assembly: GCA_037013495.1. NCBI lineage: Eukaryota > Viridiplantae > Streptophyta > Magnoliopsida > Rosales > Elaeagnaceae > Hippophae > Hippophae tibetana. Next base: position 2,215,516 of record JAZDXN010000026.1, on the reverse strand, counting down.
CCTTTTTGTGAGATTAGAATATCGCCTTCTTTGTTACCTGAAGTACAAGGTAGATTGTTAGAGATTTCAGGTAAACTTGTATTGACTACCTTACCACTTCGAAGGGTTCTAACATCCTTTGCTTGTTCTGGTTGACTGGGCAACTTTCCTGGTTCTTTCTTTTGCATTTGTTCAGCCAGTTGCCCAACTTTGGATTCAATTCTTTTAACCGAAGCCTCCATGGTGTTCAACCTTTGATTAGTCATCAATTGGTTGTCACGACTAACTTGAATAAAAGCATTCAAGCTATCTTCTAAGGTTGGTTTAAAAGATTGGCTTGGTGGGTAAGGGTGGTTGTTATCCGACCTTAGTGTTGGATATTGGGTGTAGGTTGGGTGATTATAGGTGTTTGGATGATACCTTTGAAAAGATTGGACTTCCTCTATGGCATCGACACTAGAATCACAAGTATTTGAACAATTATGAGTACCATGCCCAATTGAACAACACACTTCACATACCTCTTGATTTGAAATTTGGTGGGAAGTGAGGAATTTCACTTGTTTAGTCAATTCAGCAAGTTGCAAGGTTATCTCATTATCAGAGCCGACTTCATTGACCTTTGCTTTCCTTCTACCACCTCTTTGTTGGGAATTAGAACCCAACAGCTCATAAAGATTATAGGTTTCCTCTGCGGTCTTTTCTCCTACAGCACCTCCAGCAGCATTATCAACCATGTATTGACTCTGTAGTGTCAATCCATCATAAAAGAATTGGTTTTGTAGCTGTAAGGGAAAGCTATGATTTTGACATTGAATGAAAAGGAGTTTGAATCGTTCCCAAGCTTCATGAAAGGGCTCTTCATTCATTTGAGAAAATGTTGCTATCTTTGTTCTTAGATCAACAGTCTTTTGATGGGAATAGAACCTACCCATAAAAATTTCATAGACTGCCTCCCAAGTTTTAAGAGAACCTGACTGTAGAGTAATGAACCATGACCAAGCTTTATCTTTGAGAGTGTAAGGAAAACACCTCATCCTAAGTTGATCTTCATTAATTGCATGTAGTGGAAAGGTTTGGACAATAGCATAGAATTCTCGAATGAAATGCAAAGGGTCTTCATTAGGGATACCGTAAAAGGAAGGCAACAAAGAATAATGAATCTTTTTCAATTCATAATTCCTTGCAGCCTCTTGTAATTGGATACCGGAACTTACATTGCCAATGATTGGCATTGTATATTCTTTCATCTTTTTCCGCCTATCTTCAGCATCTCCCATGGTTGTTTGTAGTTGAAAATGATCCTCCTCCTATTGTGTATCAACATTTTGCTTTTAGTAGATATCTCTAAGAAATATTTATAACTTGATAAAACGTAAAAGCAAAAAGTGCAAGGAACCTAAATTTTTTTTTTTTTTTTTAAATTTAAGCGAATGGACAGAATTTTTGAAACAAACGAATTTTATTTCATCTGAATTTTTATTACACGCAAACTAAAACAAAGGAAAATACAATAATGGGTGACCTCCCATACAGGACTAAAATTTATCGTCTTCTAGTAAGACGTTGCTTGGAGATTGCAGAATGAAAAAACTCAATGTCTCCTCTTCATTGAATTCATTTAAGTTTCAAATTAGTCTTTGCCTTTTTGCAAATGTTCAACTAACTGTTCAACTTGAACTTCCACCTTTTTGATAGAAGCTTCCACAGAGTCCAACCGTTGGTTGGTTTTAGATTGATTATCCCTACAGACTTGAATAAAAGAATTCAAGTTGTCCTCCAGGGTTGGTTTATTGGGAATGCTTCTTGGAATAGGTGGGTGGAATTGCTGACCTGCCTGGTTTGAGCCTTGAGTGAAAGGAGGGTTGTTTTGCCTCCAAGAGAAATTTGGATGACTTCTCCACCCAGGATTATAGGTATTTGAGTTGGGATCAAACCTTGGTCTTTGTTGATATGCTCCCAACACATTAACCTGTTCAGGTCCAATTGTATCTCCTTGATATGGACAGGCTTCAGTACCATGTCCCATGTTGCTGTACAAACCATATTGTTCATTATTGGTGTTGGTTTGTGTAGTGAGAAGGGCAACTTGCTTAGTCAGTTGAACAAGTTGTTGTTGAACTTCATTACTGGAGTCGATTTCATGAACTCCAGCTTTTCTCACTCGGGAGCTTTTCTGTTGGGAATTAGCACCCAACATCTCAAAGAGGTTATACGTCTCTGAGGCAGTCTTTTCTCCTATTGCTCCTCCTGCAGCGTTGTCGACAATGAACTGACATTGTTGTGTAAGTCCATCGTAAAAGAATTGGTTCTGCAACTGCAGGGGAAAGCTATGATGGGGACACTGAGTGAGAAACATCTTGAACCTATCCCAAGCTTCATGGAATGGTTCTCCATCCATCTGAGAGAAAGTAGCAATCTTTCCTCTCAACTCTGATGTTTTTTGATGGGAATAGAATTTTCCCATGAATTTATTGTAAATGTTACCCCATGTCATCAGAGAACCTGGGGGAAGTGACATCAACCAAGCTTTGGCCTTATCCTTTAGAGTGTAGGGAAAACATCTCATCCTAAGTTGATCCTCGTTTAGAATACCGAGGGGGAATGTTTGGACCGTAGCATAGAAATCTCTCATAAAGGAAAGAGAATCTTCATTAGGTAGCCCATAAAAGGAAGGAAGCATAGAAAAATGAATATTTTTAAGGTCATAATTCCGAGCAGCCTCTCCCAACTGGATAGCGGCAGTTGCCGTGCCAATTATCGGTCTTGCAAACTCCTTCATCGTGGTTTCCCTCATAGGTTGGTTTTCCTCCATTTCTTTTGGTTCTAGTAAAGGATTAAGACTTGGTTCTATGTTTGGCTCAAAAACAGGTTGATGGGTAGAATCCAGTTTTGTTGACACTTGTTTAAATTTATGAAAATTATTTACATATGGTGTTAGGGGGTTTCCTAAGGATCTCCTACCACGCATAGACTATTGTAAACGTAAATTTAAAACTCCTGTCAACAAAATAATAAAATTTAGAGAAAATTTACATGTTATTCAATTCAAAGGACTAAACAAAACTAGTTAAACCCTAAAATTTTTTTTTTTTATCATTTTTTTTTAATTTTTTTTTTTATATTTTTTTTTGTAACATAATTAGTATTAACCAAGAGTGCTCCCAGGAAAGAATGGTGGTGCAAACGGCTCCTTAAATACCATTCTCCTAGCCAGAGCAACGTTCCCAGGAAAGACTAGTGGCACAAAGGCTTTCAAGAACTAGTCTCCTAGACAGAACTCCCTTAGATTTTTACTTTTCATGTTATTTAGTTAATTAGGTATAAATTCAAGTAATGTTTTTTTTTTATTCATGAACGGTAATTTTATTTTACTATTCACGCTATATAATGTCTTTATTAACTTAAAATATTTTGAAATTTAAGTTTTTGATTTTTTTTTTTTTATGAACGGTAATTTTATTTTACTATTCACGCTATATTATTTTTTATTAACTTAAAATTTTTTGAATTTTGAATTTTGAATTTTTTTTTTTTACTATTCATGAACGGTAAAATTTTTTACTTCAAATTTCAAATTTCTAAATTATTTTACAATTAAAAAAAATTATTTATTTTTTTTTTATTTTTTTTTATTTTTTTTTTATTTATTATGAATTTTGAAATTTGATTATTATTAAAATATCACAATTATTTACAGCACAAAAATGTTTTTAAAATTTTGATAAATAATTTAAAAACGCTATTCCTTCCCCGGCAACGGCGCCAAAAACTTGATGAACGAAAACCGGCATCGCCGATTCCCGCAAATACTTTGGTTTTAATATTTATAAAACTCTCGCAAGTGCACGAATCATTTCGAAGAAAATGATAAGTATACTCCCAAGGTCGATCTAAGGAAGGAATGTATGTGGTTTTTAATTTATTATTCAAACTTTTAAAAACGAAATTAAATCCTAAACATCCTGTCACGATAGTTTGGTTTTTGTGTTCCTAATCTAATAACATAAAATAAACATATATACAGATTAATTAAATATAGTCTAATAACATAAAAATAAACATAGATACAAATTCAATAAATAATTATCTAAAAATAAACATATATACGGATTCAATAAATATCCATGCAAATTTTTATCATTTATATTAGCGGAGTATTTATGGATATAATAACTAAATTAATTATGCTTGCTCATATTAACTAGGTTATTAAAGATATAAATTGATATTTTATTGATTCTCTCTTTTTTATATAAATACCACCTTTGGTGGGGTTAGATATTCTTTGTTAACTAAACAAATCAATTAACACCTATGGGTGGGGTTGATAACTAATATGCTTAATTAAATTAATTCCTTTTTCTAAGAGATTGAAAATGAACCATTTAAATGCCACCTTTGGTGGGGTTAGACAATTTAAACATTATTCAAGGTGTCCAAATTAAACTTAAGAATTTAATTATCCGAGTACTAACTTTCAAGTTTTAAAACCACTATTGAAAACATGTTGTCAATACATTTTCACATAATAATTCTTATAAAAACTTTTGAAATAGAGTTTCACTCTAACTACCGGGCGATTGTACCAACAAATAAAAGAGCACTACTCTAAATTAGACCGGATAACTAAACCTTAAAATCTAATTTTCGGGTTTAAGTTTGTAATGAAAAATAATATATTTCTCTCTAACATTCTTAATATAAAATCTTGAATAAAAACAAAATCAATTCATTTTAAAGATTTTTACCTATTTAATATTTCGCAAGCATAACAACGTCGTTATTACATCATTTTTACTAAACAGCTAGCATAGTTAAATTTAACCACAGACAAGTTGAATATAACATGTAAGAATAAAGCATAAAAATAACTGTAAAGAAAATAAAATCCTTACAGAACTTCGACGCTATTCCCGTTGCTAGAAAACCTCCGAGCGGAATTTGCACTTCCATATATTGAATCAAAAATCTAAATTATTACAAAAACATTACAAGTTCCTCTCAAAAAGAGAAGAACACTAAACCTAAGAGAATTGAACTAAAAACTAAGAGAAAAACTAAGAAAAGCTTAGAAACTTAGAAAGAAACTAAGAGAAACTAAAAACTAAGAAATGAGAGAAAGAAAGGAGAGAGAAGTGAGTTTTGAAGGTGTGGTTTGAAGTGAAGGGAAGGGGGGTATTTATAGGTGAGGATGGAGAGAACAAATGAGTAAAAAATATGTTAAAAAAATATTAAAAAATGTAAAAACGCGTATTGGAATTGCTGATGTCATCAATGACGTCAGCATGACGTCACAGGGGCGGCTGCACGTGAAAAATGGGGCGAAAACGCGTTGGGCACGCGGAGGGGGGCTGCTGGGGCGCGCGCGGCTGGGCGCTGGGCTGCGCGCACGGCTGGGCTGCGGCGCGCAATTTCCGTCTTTTTGACATTTTTGACCTTTTCGACCCATTTCGTCCGATTTTTCCATGTTTGGTGACCTTTTCTCACTTATTTTTTGATATATTTGTGATGTATTGCTTCAAATATTCCTCTTTGAGTCTTTACATTGCGTTTTTAAGCCAAAATACCTGAAAAACAATAAAAATACCCGTGATTCCGAAAAAGACAAATTTATATAAATATATGATAAAACATATAAATATATGTATTTTTAATCAATTAAGGTACATAAAATCATGGTTATTTTAGTGCTTTTTGAGCACTCATCAATATATTATAATAGTGGTTTCGATACCCGAGTCAAAAGATATCTCCGTTGAAAGTTGTAACTTATATTTACCAAATTTTTTGTTGTTTTTGAAAATGTGAACGACATCCTCTTTCTTTTTCTCTTCTCCTATTTTTTTTGAAGAATAGAGACTTATTGGAAATATAAATCAACAACCCTAGGTCGGCATCAATATCTCCTGTATTGCTCTATTGAATTAAACCATAAGTAAGGAAAATGAAAATGGTGCGTCAAAAACATTAAACACTCGATAAGTGATGTAAACGATGTAATTTGGGTACAAAAACGATTTTCCTGGTCGGGACCAAAACATATTGTGTAATTTGATACGAGCTTCGATTTGATTTATTATAATAGTGGTTTCGATACCCGAGTTAAAAGATATCTCCTTTGAAAGTGGTAACTTATATTTACCAAATCTTTTGTTATTTTTGAAAATGTGAACGACATCCTCTATCTTTTTCTCTTCTCTTATTTTTTTTTAATAATAGAGACTTATTGGAAATATAAATCAACAACCCTAGGTCGGCACCAATATCTCCTGTATTGCTATATTGAATTAAACCAGAAGTAAGAAGAATTAAAATGGTGCGTCAAAAACATTAAACACTCGGTAAGTGATGTAAACGATGTAATTTGGGTACAAAAACGATTTTCCTGGTCGGGACCAAAACATATTGTGTAATTTGATACAAGCTTCGATTTGATATATTATAATAGTGGTTTCGATACCCGAGTCAAAAGATATCTCCGTTGAAAGTTGTAACTTATATTTACCAAATTTTTTGTTGTTTTTGAAAATGTGAACGACATCCTCTTTCTTTTTCTCTTCTCCTATTTTTTTTTGAAGAAAAGAGACTTATTGGAAATATAAATAAACAACCCTAGGTCGGCACCAATATCTCCTATATACCTCTATTGAATTAAACCAGAAGTAAGAAAAATGAAAATCGTGCGTCAAAAACTTTAAACACTCGATAAGTGATGTAAACGATGTAATTTGTGTACAAAAACGATTTTCTTGGGCGGGACCAAAACATATTATGTAATTTGATACGAGCTTCAATTTGATATATTATAATAGTGGTTTGGATACCCGAGTCAAAAGATATCTCTGTTTAAAGTTGTAACTCATATTTACCAAATGTTTTGTTGTTTTTGAAAATGTGAACGACATCCTCTTTCTTTTTCACTTCTCTTATTTTTTTTTGAAGAATAGAGACTTATTGGAAATATAAATCAACAACCCTAGGTCGGCATCAATATCTCCTGTATTGCTCTATTGAATTAAACCATAAGTAAGGAAAATGAAAATGGTGCGTCAAAAACATTAAACACTCGATAAGTGATGTAAACGATGTAATTTGGGTACAAAAACGATTTTCCTGGTCGGGACCAAAACATATTGTGTAATTTGACACGAGCTTCGATTTGATTTATTATAATAGTGGTTTCGATACCCGAGTTAAAAGATATCTCCTTTGAAAGTGGTAACTTATATTTACCAAATCTTTTGTTATTTTTGAAAATGTGAACGACATCCTCTTTCTTTTTCTCTTCTCTTATTTTTTTTTTGAAGAATAGAGACTTATTGGAAATATAAATCAACAACCCTAGGTCGGCACCAATATCTCCTGTATAGCTCTATTGAATTAAACCAGAAGTAAGAAGAATTAAAATGGTGCGTCAAAAACTTTAAACACTCGATAAGTGATGTAAACGATGTAATTTGGGTACAAAAACGATTTTCCTGGTCGGGACCAAAACATATTGTGTAATTTGATACGAGCTTCGATTTGATATATTATAATAGTGGTTTCAATACCCGAGTCAAAAGATATCTCCGTTGAAAGTTGTAACTTATATTTACCAAATTTTTTGTTGTTTTTGAAAATGTGAACGACATCCTCTTTCTTTTTCTCTTTTCCTATTTTTTTTTGAAGAAAAGAGACTTATTGGAAATATAAATAAACAACCCTAGGTCGGCACCAATATCTCCTATATACCTCTATTGAATTAAACCAGAAGTAAGAAAAATGAAAATCGTGCGTCAAAAACTTTAAACACTCGATAAGTGATGTAAACAATGTAATTTGTGTACAAAAACGATTTTCTTGGGCGGGACCAAAAAATATTGTGTAATTTGATACGAGCTTCAATTTGATATATTATAATAGTGGTTTGGATACCCGAGTCAAAAGATATCTCCGTTGAAAATTGTAACTCATATTTACCAAATGTTTTGTTGTTTTTGAAAATGTGAACGACATCCTCTTTCTTTTTCTCTTCTCTTATTTTTTTTTGAAGAATAGAGACTTATTGGAAATATAAATCAACAACCCTAGGTCGGCATCAATATCTCCTGTATTGCTCTATTCAATTAAACCAGAAATAAGAAAAATGAAAATGGTGCGTCAAAAACATTAAACACTCGATAAGTGATGTAAACGATGTAATTTGGGTACAAAAACGATTTTCCTGGTCGGGACCAAAACATATTGTGTAATTTGATACGAGCTTCGATTTGATATATTATAATAGTGTTTTCGATACCCGAGTCAAAAGATATCTCCGTTGAAAGTTGTAACTTATATTTACCAAATGTTTTGTTGTTTTTGAAAATGTGAACGACATCCTCTTTCTTTTTCTCTTCTCCTATTTTTTTTTTGAAGAAAAGAGACTTATTGGAAATATAAATTAACAACCCTAGGTCGGCACCAATATCTCCTTTATAGCTCTATTGAATTAAACCATAAGTAAGGAAAATGAAAATGGTGCGTCAAAAACTTTAAAAACTCGGTAAGTGATGTAAAGGATATAATTTGGGTACAAAAATGATTTTCCTGGTCGGGACCAAAACATATTGTGTAATTTGATACGAGCTTCAATTTGATATATTATAATAATAGTTTCGATACCCATGTCAAAAGATATCTCCATTGAAAGTTGTAACTCATATTTACCAAATATTTTTTTGTTTTTGAAAATGTGAACGACATCCTCTTTCTTTTTCTCTTCTCTTATTTTTTTTTGAAGAATAGAGACTTATTGGAAATATAAATCAACAACCCTAGGTCGGCACCAATATCTCCTGTATAGCTCTATTGAATTAAACTAGAAGTAAGAAAAATGAAAATGGTGCGTCAATAACTTTAAACACTCGGTAAGTGATGTAAACGATGTAATTTGTGTACAAAAACGATTTTCTTGGGCGGCACCAATTATATTGTGCAATTTGATATGAGCTTCAATTTGATATATTATAATAGTTGTTTCGATACCCGAGTTAAAAGATATCTCCGTTGAAAGTTGTAACTCATATTTACCAAATCTTTTGTTATTTTTGAAAATGTGAACGACATCCTCTTTCTTTTTCTCTTCTCTTATTTTTTTTTGAAGAATAGAGACTTATTGGAAATATAAATCAACAACCCTAGGTCGGCATCAATATCTCCTGTATTGCTCTATTGAATTAAACCAGAAATAAGAAAAATGAAAATGGTGCGTCAAAAACTTTAAACACACGATAAGTGATGTAAACGATGTAATTTGGGTACAAAAACGATTTTCCTGGTCGGGACCAAAACATATTTTGTAATTTGATACGAGCTTCGATTTGATATATTATAATAGTGGTTTCGATACCCGAGTCAAAAGATATCTCCGTTGAAAGTAGTAACTTATATTTACCAAATATTTTGTTGTTTTTGAAAATGTGAACGACATCCTCTTTCTTTTTCTCTTCTCTTATTTTTTTTTGAAGAATAGAGACTTATTGGAAATATAAATAAACAACCCTAGGTCGGCACCATTATCTTCTGTATAGCTCTATTGAATTAAACCAGAAGTAAGAAAAATGAAAATCGTGCGTCAAAAACTTTAAACACTCGATAAGTGATGTAAACGATGTAATTTGTGTACAAAAACGATTTTCTTGGGCGGGACCAAAAAATATTGTGTAATTTGATACGAGCTTCAATTTGATATATTATAATAGTGGTTTGGATACCCGAGTCAAAAGATATCTCCGTTGAAAGTTGTAACTCATATTTACCAAATGTTTTGTTGTTTTTGAAAATGTGAACGACATCCTCTTTCTTTTTCTCTTCTCTTATTTTTTTTTGAAGAATAGAGACTTATTGGAAATATAAATCAACAACCCTAGGTCGGCATCAATATCTCCTGTATTGCTCTATTCAATTAAACCAGAAATAAGAAAAATGAAAATGGTGCGTCAAAAACATTAAACACTCGATAAGTGATGTAAACGATGTAATTTGGGTACAAAAACGATTTTCCTGGTCGGGACCAAAACATATTGTGTAATTTGATACGAGTTTCGATTTGATATATTATAATAGTGTTTTCGATACCCGAGTCAAAAGATATCTCCGTTGAAAGTTGTAACTTATATTTACCAAATGTTTTGTTGTTTTTGAAAATGTGAACGACATCCTCTTTCTTTTTCTCTTCTCCTATTTTTTTTTTGAAGAAAAGAGACTTATTGGAAATATAAATCAACAACCCTAGGTCGGCATCAATATCTCCTGTATTGCTCTATTGAATTAAACCATAAGTAAGGAAAATGAAAATGGTGCGTCAAAAACATTAAACACTCGATAAGTGATGTAAACGATGTAATTTGGGTACAAAAACGATTTTCCTGGTCGGGACCAAAACATATTGTGTAATTTGATACGAGCTTCGATTTGATTTATTATAATAGTGGTTTCGATACCCGAGTTAAAAGATATCTCCTTTGAAAGTGGTAACTTATATTTACCAAATCTTTTGTTATTTTTGAAAATGTGAACGACATCCTCTTTCTTTTTCTCTTCTCTTATTTTTTTTTTGAAGAATAGAGACTTATTGGAAATATAAATCAACAACCCTAGGTCGGCACCAATATCTCCTGTATAGCTCTATTGAATTAAACCAGAAGTAAGAAGAATTAAAATGGTGCGTCAAAAACTTTAAACACTCGATAAGTGATGTAAACGATGTAATTTGGGTACAAAAACGATTTTCCTGGTCGGGACCAAAACATATTGTGTAATTTGATACGAGCTTCGATTTGATATATTATAATAGTGGTTTCGATACCCGAGTCAAAAGATATCTCCGTTGAAAGTTGTAACTTATATTTACCAAATTTTTTGTTGTTTTTGAAAATGTGAACGACATCCTCTTTCTTTTTCTCTTTTCCTATTTTTTTTTGAAGAAAAGAGACTTATTGGAAATATAAATAAACAACCCTAGGTCGGCACCAATATCTCCTATATACCTCTATTGAATTAAACCAGAAGTAAGAAAAATGAAAATCGTGCGTCAAAAACTTTAAACACTCGATAAGTGATGTAAACAATGTAATTTGTGTACAAAAACGATTTTCTTGGGCGGGACCAAAAAATATTGTGTAATTTGATACGAGCTTCAATTTGATATATTATAATAGTGGTTTGGATACCCGAGTCAAAAGATATCTCCGTTGAAAATTGTAACTCATATTTACCAAATGTTTTGTTGTTTTTGAAAATGTGAACGACATCCTCTTTCTTTTTCTCTTCTCTTATTTTTTTTTGAAGAATAGAGACTTATTGGAAATATAAATCAACAACCCTAGGTCGGCATCAATATCTCCTGTATTGCTCTATTCAATTAAACCAGAAATAAGAAAAATGAAAATGGTGCGTCAAAAACATTAAACACTCGATAAGTGATGTAAACGATGTAATTTGGGTACAAAAACGATTTTCCTGGTCGGGACCAAAACATATTGTGTAATTTGATACGAGCTTCGATTTGATATATTATAATAGTGTTTTCGATACCCGAGTCAAAAGATATCTCCGTTGAAAGTTGTAACTTATATTTACCAAATGTTTTGTTGTTTTTGAAAATGTGAACGACATCCTCTTTCTTTTTCTCTTCTCCTATTTTTTTTTTGAAGAAAAGAGACTTATTGGAAATATAAATTAACAACCCTAGGTCGGCACCAATATCTCCTTTATAGCTCTATTGAATTAAACCATAAGTAAGGAAAATGAAAATGGTGCGTCAAAAACTTTAAAAACTCGGTAAGTGATGTAAAGGATATAATTTGGGTACAAAAATGATTTTCCTGGTCGGGACCAAAACATATTGTGTAATTTGATACGAGCTTCAATTTGATATATTATAATAATAGTTTCGATACCCATGTCAAAAGATATCTCCATTGAAAGTTGTAACTCATATTTACCAAATATTTTTTTGTTTTTGAAAATGTGAACGACATCCTCTTTCTTTTTCTCTTCTCTTATTTTTTTTTGAAGAATAGAGACTTATTGGAAATATAAATCAACAACCCTAGGTCGGCACCAATATCTCCTGTATAGCTCTATTGAATTAAACTAGAAGTAAGAAAAATGAAAATGGTGCGTCAATAACTTTAAACACTCGGTAAGTGATGTAAACGATGTAATTTGTGTACAAAAACGATTTTCTTGGGCGGCACCAATTATATTGTGCAATTTGATATGAGCTTCAATTTGATATATTATAATAGTTGTTTCGATACCCGAGTTAAAAGATATCTCCGTTGAAAGTTGTAACTCATATTTACCAAATCTTTTGTTATTTTTGAAAATGTGAACGACATCCTCTTTCTTTTTCTCTTCTCTTATTTTTTTTTGAAGAATAGAGACTTATTGGAAATATAAATCAACAACCCTAGGTCGGCATCAATATCTCCTGTATTGCTCTATTGAATTAAACCAGAAATAAGAAAAATGAAAATGGTGCGTCAAAAACTTTAAACACACGATAAGTGATGTAAACGATGTAATTTGGGTACAAAAACGATTTTCCTGGTCGGGACCAAAACATATTTTGTAATTTGATACGAGCTTCGATTTGATATATTATAATAGTGGTTTCGATACCCGAGTCAAAAGATATCTCCGTTGAAAGTTGTAACTTATATTTACCAAATATTTTGTTGTTTTTGAAAATGTGAACGACATCCTCTTTCTTTTTCTCTTCTCTTATTTTTTTTTTTGAAGAATAGAGACTTATTGGAAATATAAATAAACAACCCTAGGTCGGCACCATTATCTTCTGTATAGCTCTATTGAATTAAACCAGAAGTAAGAAAAATGAAAATCGTGCGTCAAAAACTTTAAACACTCGATAAGTGATGTAAACGATGTAATTTGTGTACAAAAACGATTTTCTTGGGCGGGACCAAAAAATATTGTGTAATTTGATACGAGCTTCAATTTGATATATTATAATAGTGGTTTGGATACCCGAGTCAAAAGATATCTCCGTTGAAAGTTGTAACTCATATTTACCAAATGTTTTGTTGTTTTTGAAAATGTGAACGACATCCTCTTTCTTTTTCTCTTCTCTTATTTTTTTTGAAGAATAGAGACTTATTGGAAATATAAATCAACAACCCTAGGTCGGCATCAATATCTCCTGTATTGCTCTATTCAATTAAACCAGAAATAAGAAAAATGAAAATGGTGCGTCAAAAACATTAAACACTCGATAAGTGATGTAAACGATGTAATTTGGGTACAAAAACGATTTTCCTGGTCGGGACCAAAACATATTGTGTAATTTGATACGAGTTTCGATTTGATATATTATAATAGTGTTTTCGATACCCGAGTCAAAAGATATCTCCGTTGAAAGTTGTAACTTATATTTACCAAATGTTTTGTTGTTTTTGAAAATGTGAACGACATCCTCTTTCTTTTTCTCTTCTCCTATTTTTTTTTTGAAGAAAAGAGACTTATTGGAAATATAAATTAACAACCCTAGGTCGGCACCAATATCTCCTGTATAGCTCTATTGAATTAAACCATAAGTAAGGAAAATGAAAATGGTGCGTCAAAAACTTTAAACACTCGGTAAGTGATGTAAAGGATATAATTTGGGTACAAAAATGATTTTCCTGGTCGGGACCAAAACATATTGTGTAATTTGATACGAGCTTCAATTTGATATATTATAATAATAGTTTCGATACCCATGTCAAAAGATATCTCCATTGAAAGTTGTAACTCATATTTACCAAATATTTTTTTGTTTTTGAAAATGTGAACGACATCCTCTTTCTTTTTCTCTTCTCTTATTTTTTTTTGAAGAATAGAGACTTATTGGAAATATAAATCAACAACCCTAGGTCGGCACCAATATCTCCTGTATAGCTCTATTGAATTAAACTAGAAGTAAGAAAAATGAAAATGGTGCGTCAATAACTTTAAACACTCGGTAAGTGATGTAAACGATGTAATTTGTGTACAAAAACGATTTTCTTGGGCGGCACCAATTATATTGTGCAATTTGATATGAGCTTCAATTTGATATATTATAATAGTTGTTTCGATACCCGAGTTAAAAGATATCTCCGTTGAAAGTTGTAACTCATATTTACCAAATCTTTTGTTATTTTTGAAAATGTGAACGACATCCTCTTTCTTTTTCTCTTCTCTTATTTTTTTTTTGAAGAATAGAGACTTATTGGAAATATAAATCAACAACCCTAGGTCGGCATCAATATCTCCTGTATTCCTCTATTGAATTAAACCAGAAATAAGAAAAATGAAAATGGTGCGTCAAAAACTTTAAACACACGATAAGTGATGTAAACGATGTAATTTGGGTACAAAAACGATTTTCCTGGTCGGGACCAAAACATATTTTGTAATTTGATACGAGCTTCGATTTGATATATTATAATAGTGGTTTCGATACCCGAGTCAAAAGATATCTCCGTTGAAAGTTGAAACTTATATTTACCAAATATTTTGTTGTTTTTGAAAATGTGAACGACATCCTCTTTCTTTTTCTCTTCTCTTATTTTTTTTTTGAAGAATAGAGACTTATTGGAAATATAAATAAACAACCCTCGGTCGGCACCATTATCTTCTGTATAGCTCTATTGAATTAAACCAGAAGTAAGAAAAATGAAAATCGTGCGTCAAAAACTTTAAACACTCGATAAGTGATGTAAACGATGTAATTTGTGTACAAAAACGATTTTCTTGGGCGGGACCAAAAAATATTGTGTAATTTGATACGAGCTGCAATTTGATATATTATAATAGTGGTTTGGATACCCGAGTCAAAAGATATGTCCGTTTAAAGTTGTAACTCATATTTACCAAATGTTTTGCTGTTTTTGAAAATGTGAACGACATCCTCTTTCTTTTTCTCTTCTCTTATTTTTTTTGAAGAATAGAGACTTATCGGAAATATAAATCAACAACCCTAGGTCGGCATCAATATCTCCTGTATTGCTCTATTGAATTAAACCAGAAATAAGAAAAATGAAAATGGTGCGTCAAAAACATTAAACACTCGATAAGTGATGTAAACGATGTAATTTGGGTACAAAAACGATTTTCCTGGTCGGGACCAAAACATATTGTTTAATTTGATACGAGCTTCGATTTGATATATTATAATAGTGGTTTCGATACCCGAGTCAAAAGATATCTCCTATGAAAGTAGTAACTTATATTTACCAAATTTTTTGTTGTTTTTGAAAATGTGAACGACATCCTCTTTCTTTTTCTATTCTCCTATTTTTTTTTGAAGAAAAGAGACTTATTGGAAATATAAATAAACAACCCTAGGTCGGCACCATTATCTTCTGTATAGCTCTATTGAATTAAACCAGAAGTAAGAAAAATGAAAATCGTGCGTCAAAAACTTTAAACACTCGCTAAGTGATGTAAACGATGTAATTTGTGTATAAAAACGATTTTCTTGGGCGGGACCAAAAAATATTGTGTAATTTGATACGAGCTTCAATTTGATATATTATAATAGTGGTTTGGATACCGGAGTCAAAAGATATCTCCGTTGAAAGTTGTAACTCATATTTACCAAATGTTTTGTTGTTTTTGAAAATGTGAACGACATCCTCTTTCTTTTTCTCTTCTCCTATTTTTTTTGAAGAAAAGAGACTTATTAGAAATATAAATTAACAACCCTAGGTCGGCACCAATATCTCCTTTATAGCTCTATTGAATTAAACCATAAGTAAGGAAAATGAAAATGGTGCGTCAAAAACTTTAAACACTCGGTAAGTGATGTAAACAATATAATTTGGGTACAAAAATGATTTTCCTGGTCGGGACCAAAAAATATTGTGTAATTTGATACGAGCTTCGATTTGATATATTATAATAGTGGTTTCGATACCCGTGTCAAAAGATATCTCCATTGAAAGTTGTAACTCATATTTACCAAATGTTTTGTTGTTTTTGAAAATGTGAACGACATCCTCTTTCTTTTTCTCTTCTCTTATTTTTTTTTTTTTTTGAAGAATAGAGACTTATTTTAAATATAAATCAACAACCCTAGGTCGGCACCAATATCTCCTGTATTGCTCTATTGAATTAAACCAGAAATAAGAAAAATGAAAATGGTGCGTCAAAAACTTTAAACACTCTATAAGTGATGTAAACGATGTAATTTGGGTACAAAAATGATTTTCCTGGTCGGGACCAAAACATATTGTGTAATTTGATACGAGCTTCGATTTAATATATTATAATAGTGGTTACGATACCCGAGTCAAAAGATATCTCCGTTGAAAGTTGTAACTTATATTTACCAAATTTTTTGTTGTTTTTGAAAATGTGAACGACATCCTCTTTCTTTTTCTCTTCTCCTATTTTTTTTTTTGAAGAAAAGAGACTTATTGGAAATATAAATAAACAACCCTAGGTCGGCACCATTATCTTCTGTATAGCTCTATTGAATTAAACCAAAAGTAAGAAAAATGAAAATGGTGCGTCAAAAACTTTAAACACACGGTAAGTGATGTAAACGATGTAATTTGTGTACAAAAACGATTTTCTTGGGCGGGACCAAAAAATATGGTGTAATTTGATACGAGCTTCAATTTGATATATTATAATAGTTGTTTGGATACCCGAGTCAAAAGATATCTCCGTTGAAAGTTGTAACTTATATTTACCAAATTTTTTGTTGTTTTTGAAAATGTGAACGACATCCTCTTTATTTTTCTCTTCTCTTATTTTTTTTGAAGAATAGAGACTTATTGGAAATATAAATAAACAAACCTAGGTCGGCACCATTATCTCCTGTATAGCTCTATTGAATTAAACCAGAAGTAAGAAGAATGAAAATGGTGCGTCAAAAACTTTAAACACTCGATAAGTGATGTAAACGATGTAATTTGGGTACAAAAACGATTTTCCTGGTCGGGACCAAAACATATTGTGTAATTTGATACGAGCTTCGATTTGATATATTATAATAGTGGTTTCGATACCCGAGTCAAAAGATATCTCCGTTGAAAGGTGTAACTGATATTTACCAAATTTTTTGTTGTTTTTGAAAATGTGAACGACATCCTCTTTCTTTTTCTCTTCTCTTATGTTTTTTTGAAGAATAGAGACTTCTTGGAAATATAAATAAACAACCCTAGGTCGGCACCATTATCTCATGTATAGCTCTATTGAATTAAACCAGAAGTAAGAAAAATGAAAATCGTGCGTCAAAAACTTTAAACACTCGATAAGTGATGTAAGCGATGTAATTTGTGTATAAAAACGATTTTCCTGGTCGGGACCAAAACATATTGTGTAATTTGATACGAGCTTCGATTTGATATATTATAATAGTGGTTTCGATACCCGAGTCAAAAGATATCTCCGTTGAAAGTTGTAACTTATATTTACCAAATTTTTTGTTGTTTTTGAAAATGTGAACGACATCCTCTTTCCTTTTCTCTTCTCTTATTTTTTTTTGAAGAATAGAGACTTATTGGAAATATAAATCAACAACCATAAGTCGGCACCAATATCTCATGTATAGCTCTATTGAATTAAACCAGAAGTAAGAAGAATGAAAATGGTGCTTCAAAAACTTTAAACACTCGATAAGTGATGTAACCGATGTAATTTGGGTACAAAAACGATTTTCCTGGTCGGGACCAAAACATATTGTGTAATTTGATACGAGCTTCGATTTGATATATTATAATAGTGGTTTCGATACCCGAGTCAAAAGATATCTCCGTTGAAAGTTGTAACTAATATTTACCAATTTTTTTGTTGTTTTTGAAAATGTGAACGACATCCTCTTTCTTTTTCTCTTCTCTTATTTTTTTTTGAAGAATAGAGACTTATGGGAGATATAAATCAACAACCCTAGGTCGGCACCAATATCTCCTGTATAGCTCTATTGAATTAAACCAGAAGTAAGAAGAATGAAAATGGTGCGTCAAAAACTTTAAACACTCGATAAGTGATGTAAACGATGTAATTTGGGTACAAAAACGATTTTCCTGGTCGGGACCAAAACATATTGTGTAATTTGATACGAGCTTCGATTTGTTATATTATAATAGTGGTTTCGATACCCGTGTCAAAAGATATCTCCATTGAAAGTTGTAACTCATATTTACCAAATATTTTGTTGTTTTTGAAAATGTGAACGACATTCTCTTTCTTTTTCTCTTCTCTTATTTTTTTTTTGAAGAATAGAGACTTATTGGAAATACAAATCAACAACCCTAGGTCGGCACCAATATCTCTTGTATAGCCCTATTGAATTAAACCAGAAGTAAGAAGAATGAAAATGGTGCTTCAAAAACTTTAAACACTCGATAAGTGATGTAACCGATGTAATTTGGGTACAAAAACGATTTTCCTGGTCAGGACCAAAACATATTGTGTAATTTGATACGAGCTTCGATTTGATATATTATAATAGTGGGTTCGATACCCGAGTCAAAAGATATCTCCGTTGAAAGTTGTAACTAATATTTACCAATTTTTTTGTTGTTTTTGAAAATGTGAACGACATCCTCTTTCTTTTTCTCTTCTCTTATTTTTTTTTGAAGAATAGAGACTTATGGGAGATATAAATCAACAACCCTAGGTCGGCACCAATATCTCCTGTATAGCTCTATTGAATTAAACCAGAAGTAAGAAGAATGAAAATGGTGCGTCAAAAACTTTAAACACTCGATAAGTGATGTAAACGATGTAATTTGGGTACAAAAACGATTTTCCTGGTCGGGACCAAAACATATTGTGTAATTTGATACGAGCTTCGATTTGATATATTATAATAGTGGTTTCGATACCCGTGTCAAAAGATATCTCCATTGAAAGTTGTAACTCATATTTACCAAATGTTTTGTTGTTTTTGAAAATGTGAACGACATTCTCTTTCTTTTTCTCTTCTCTTATTTTTTTTTTGAAGAATAGAGACTTATTGGAAATATAAATCAACAACCCTAGGTCGGCACCAATATCTCCTGTATAGCCCTATTGAATTAAACCAGAAGTAAGAAGAATGAAAATGGTGCTTCAAAAACTTTAAACACTCGATAAGTGATGTAACCGATGTAATTTGGGTACAAAAACGATTTTCCTGGTCAGGACCAAAACATATTGTGTAATTTGATACGAGCTTCGATTTGATATATTATAATAGTGGGTTCGATACCCGAGTCAAAAGATATCTCCGTTGAAAGTTGTAACTAATATTTACCAATTTTTTTGTTGTTTTTGAAAATGTGAACGACATCCTCTTTCTTTTTCTCTTCTCTTATTTTTTTTTGAAGAATAGAGACTTATGGGAGATATAAATCAACAACCCTAGGTCGGCACCAATATCTCCTGTATAGCTCTATTGAATTAAACCAGAAGTAAGAAGAATGAAAATGGTGCGTCAAAAACTTTAAACACTCGATAAGTGATGTAAACGATGTAATTTGGGTACAAAAACGATTTTCCTGGTCGGGACCAAAACATATTGTGTAATTTGATACGAGCTTCGATTTGATATATTATAATAGTGGTTTCGATACCCGTGTCAAAAGATATCTCCATTGAAAGTTGTAACTCATATTTACCAAATGTTTTGTTGTTTTTGAAAATGTGAACGACATTCTCTTTCTTTTTCTCTTCTCTTATTTTTTTTTTGAAGAATAGAGACTTATTGGAAATATAAATCAACAACCCTAGGTCGGCACCAATATCTCCTGTATAGCCCTATTGAATTAAACCAGAAGTAAGAAGAATGAAAATGGTGCGTCAAAAACTTTAAACACTCGATATGTGATGTAAACGATGTAATTTGTGTACAAAAACGATTTTCCTGGTCGGGACCAAAACATATTGTGTAATTTGATACGAGCTTCGATTTGATATATTATAATAGTGGTTTCGATACCCGAGTCAAAAGATATCTCCGTTGAAAGTTGTAACTTATATTTACCAAATATTTTGTTGTTTTTGAAAATGTGAACAACATCCTCTTTCATTTTCTCTTCTCCTATATTTTTTTGAAGAATAGAGACTTATTGGAAATATAAATCAACAACCCTAGGTCGGCACCAATATCTCATGTATAGCTCTATTGAATTAAACCAGAAGTAAGAAAAATGAAAATGTTGCGTCAAAAACTTTAAACACTCGGTAAGTGATGTAAACGATGTAATTTGGGTACAAAAACGATTTTCCTGGTTGGGACCAAAACATATTGTGTAATTTGATACGAGCTTCGATTTAATATATTATAATAGTGGTTTCGATACCCGAGTCAAAAGATATCTCCGTTGAAAGTTGTAACTTATATTTACCAAATTTTTTGTTGTTTTTGAAAATGTGAACGACATCCTCTTTATTTTTCTCTTCTCTTATTTTTTTTTTTGAAGAATAGAGACTTATTGGAAATATAAATCAACAACCCTAGTTCGGCACCAATATCTCATGTATAGCTCTATTGAATTAAACCAGAAGTAAGAAAAATGAAAATGTTGCGTCAAAAACTTTAAACACTCGGTAAGTGATGTAAACGATGTAATTTGGGTACAAAAACGATTTTCCTGGTTGGGACCAAAACATATTGTGTAATTTGATACGAGCTTCGATTTGATATATTATAATAGTGGTTTCGATACCCGAGTCAAAAGATATCTCCGTTGAAAGTTGTAACTGATATTTACCAAATTTTTTGTTGTTTTTGAAAATGTGAACGACATCCTCTTTATTTTTCTCTTCTCTTATTTTTTTTTTTGAAGAATAGAGACTTATTGGAAATATAAATCAACAACCTAGGTCGGCACCAATATCTCGTGTATAGCTCTATTAAATTAAACCAGAAGTAAGAAGAATAAAAATGGTGCTTCAAAAACTTTAAACACTCGATAAGTGATGTAAACGATGTAATTTGGGTACAAAAACGATTTTCTTGGTCAGGACCAAAACATATTGTGTAATTTGATACGAGCTTCGATTTGATATATTATAATAGTGGTTTCGATACCCGAGTCAAAAGATATCTCCGTTGAAAGTTGTAACTGATATTTACCAAATTTTTTGTTGTTTTTGAAAATGTGAACGACATCCTCTTTCTTTTTCTCTTCTATTATGTTTTTTTGAAGAATAGAGACTTATTGGAAATATAAATCAACAACCCTAGGTCGGCACCAATATCTCTTGTATAGCTCTATTGAATTAAACCAGAAGTAAGAAGAATGAAAATGGTGCGTCAAAAACTTTATACACTCGATAAGTGATGTAAACGATATAATTTCGGTACAAAAACGATTTTCCTGGTCAGGACCAAAACATATTGTGTAATTTGATACGAGCTTCGATTTGATATATTATAATAGTGGTTTCGATACCCGTGTCAAAATATATCTCCATTGAAAGTTGTAACTCATATTTACCAAATGTTTTGTTGTTTTTGAAAATGTGAACGACATTCTCTTTCCTTTTCTCTTCTCTTATTTTTTTTTGAAAAATAGAGACTTATTGGAAATATAAATCAACAACCCTAGGTCGGCACCAATATCTCATGTATAGCCCTATTGAATTAGACCAGAAGTAAGAAGAATGAAAATGGTGCGTCAAAAACTTTAAACACTCGATAAGTGATGTAAACGATGTAATTTGTGTACAAAAACGATTTTCCTGGTCGGGACCAAAACATATTGTGTAATTTGATACGAGCTTCGATTTGATATATTATAATAGTGGTTTTGATACCCGAGTGAAAAGATATCTCCGTTGAAAGTTGTAACTTATATTTACCAAATATTTTGTTGTTTTTGAAAATGTGAACGACATCCTCTTTATTTTTCTCTTCTCTTATTTTTTTTTGAAGAATAGAGACTTATTGGAAATATAAATAAACAAACCTAGGTCGGCACCATTATCTCCTGTATAGCTCTATTGAATTAAACCAGAAGTAAGAAGAATGAAAATGGTGCGTCAAAAACTTTAAACACTCGATAAGTGATGTAAACGATGTAATTTGGGTACAAAAACGATTTTCCTGGTCGGGACCAAAACATATTGTGTAATTTGATACGAGCTTCGATTTGATATATTATAATAGTGGTTTCAATACCCGAGTCAAAAGATATCTCCGTTGAAAGGTGTAACAGATATTTACCAAATTTTTTGTTGTTTTTGAAAATGTGAACGACATCCTCTTTCTTTTTCTCTTCTCTTATGTTTTTTTGAAGAATAGAGACTTATTGGAAATATAAATAAACAACCCTAGGTCGGCACCATTATCTCATGTATAGCTCTATTGAATTAAACCAGAAGTAAGAAAAATGAAAATCGTGCGTCAAAAACTTTAAACACTCGATAAGTGATGTAAGCGATGTAATTTGTGTATAAAAACGATTTTCCTGGTCGGGACCAAAACATATTGTGTAATTTGATACGAGCTTCGATTTGATATATTATAATAGTGGTTTCGATACCCGAGTCAAAAGATATCTCCGTTGAAAGTTGTAACTTATATTTACCAAATTTTTTGTTGTTTTTGAAAATGTGAACGACATCCTCTTTCCTTTTCTCTTCTCTTATTTTTTTTTGAAGAATAGAGACTTATTGGAAATATAAATCAACAACCATAAGTCGGCACCAATATCTCATGTATAGCTCTATTGAATTAAACCAGAAGTAAGAAGAATGAAAATGGTGCTTCAAAAACTTTAAACACTCGATAAGTGATGTAACCGATGTAATTTGGGTACAAAAACGATTTTCCTGGTCAGGACCAAAACATATTGTGTAATTTGATACGAGCTTCGATTTGATATATTATAATAGTGGGTTCGATACCCGAGTCAAAAGATATCTCCGTTGAAAGTTGTAACTAATATTTACCAATTTTTTTGTTGTTTTTGAAAATGTGAACGACATCCTCTTTCTTTTTCTCTTCTCTTATTTTTTTTGAAGAATAGAGACTTATGGGAGATATAAATCAACAACCCTAGGTCGGCACCAATATCTCCTGTATAGCTCTATTGAATTAAACCAGAAGTAAAAAGAATGAAAATGGTGCGTCAAAAACTTTAAACACTCGATAAGTGATGTAAACGATGTAATTTGGGTACAAAAACGATTTTCCTGGTCGGGACCAAAACATATTGTGTAATTTGATACGAGCTTCGATTTGATATATTATAATAGTGGTTTCGATACCCGTGTCAAAAGATATCTCCATTGAAAGTTGTAACTCATATTTACCAAATGTTTTGTTGTTTTTGAAAATGTG
Source organism: Hippophae tibetana (assembly GCA_037013495.1). NCBI lineage: Eukaryota > Viridiplantae > Streptophyta > Magnoliopsida > Rosales > Elaeagnaceae > Hippophae > Hippophae tibetana. The sequence continues at coordinate 2,192,241 of JAZDXN010000026.1, read as the reverse complement.
AACGACATTCTCTTTCTTTTTCTCTTCTCTTATTTTTTTTTTGAAGAATAGAGACTTATTGGAAATATAAATCAACAACCCTAGGTCGGCACCAATATCTCCTGTATAGCCCTATTGAATTAAACCAGAAGTAAGAAGAATGAAAATGGTGCGTCAAAAACTTTAAACACTCGATAAGTGATGTAAACGATGTAATTTGTGTACAAAAACGATTTTCCTGGTCGGGACCAAAACATATTGTGTAATTTGATACGAGCTTCGATTTGATATATTATAATAGTGGTTTCGATACCCGAGTCAAAAGATATCTCCGTTGAAAGTTGTAACTTATATTTACCAAATATTTTGTTGTTTTTGAAAATGTGAACAACATCCTCTTTCATTTTCTCTTCTCCTATATTTTTTTGAAGAATAGAGACTTATTGGAAATATAAATCAACAACCCTAGGTCGGCACCAATATCTCATGTATAGCTCTATTGAATTAAACCAGAAGTAAGAAAAATGAAAATGTTGCGTCAAAAACTTTAAACACTGGGTAAGTGATGTAAACGATGTAATTTGGGTACAAAAACGATTTTCCTGGTTGGGACCAAAACATATTGTGTAATTTGATACGAGCTTCGATTTAATATATTATAATAGTGGTTTCGATACCCGAGTCAAAAGATATCTCCGTTGAAAGTTGTAACTGATATTTACCAAATTTTTTGTTGTTTTTGAAAATGTGAACGACATCCTCTTTATTTTTCTCTTCTCTTATTTTTTTTTTTTGAAGAATAGAGACTTATTGGAAATATAAATCAACAACCTAGGTCGGCACCAATATCTCGTGTATAGCTCTATTAAATTAAACCAGAAGTAAGAAAAATGAAAATGTTGCGTCAAAAACTTTAAACACTCGGTAAGTGATGTAAACGATGTAATTTGGGTACAAAAACGATTTTCCTGGTTGGGACCAAAACATATTGTGTAATTTGATACGAGCTTCGATTTGATATATTATAATAGTGGTTTCGATACCCGAGTCAAAAGATATCTCCGTTGAAAGTTGTAACTGATATTTACCAAATTTTTTGTTGTTTTTGAAAATGTGAACGACATCCTCTTTATTTTTCTCTTCTCTTATTTTTTTTTTTTGAAGAATAGAGACTTATTGGAAATATAAATCAACAACCTAGGTCGGCACCAATATGTCGTGTATAGCTCTATTAAATTAAACCAGAAGTAAGAAGAATAAAAATGGTGCTTCAAAAACTTTAAACACTCGATAAGTGATGTAAACGATGTAATTTGGGTACAAAAACGATTTTCTTGGTCAGGACCAAAACATATTGTGTAATTTGATACGAGCTTCGATTTGATATATTATAATAGTGGTTTCGATACCCGAGTCAAAAGATATCTCCGTTGAAAGTTGTAACTGATATTTACCAAATTTTTTGTTGTTTTTGAAAATGTGAACGACATCCTCTTTCTTTTTCTCTTCTCTTATGTTTTTTTGAAGAATAGAGACTTATTGGAAATATAAATCAACAACCCTAGGTCGGCACCAATATCTCTTGTATAGCTCTATTGAATTAAACCAGAAGTAAGAAGAATGAAAATGGTGCGTCAAAAACTTTATACACTCGATAAGTGATGTAAACGATATAATTTCGGTACAAAAACGATTTTCCTGGTCGAGACCAAAACATATTGTGTAATTTGATACGAGCTTCGATTTGATATATTATAATAGTGGTTTCGATACCCGTGTCAAAATATATCTCCATTGAAAGTTGTAACTCATATTTACCAAATGTTTTGTTGTTTTTGAAAATGTGAACGACATTCTCTTTCCTTTTCTCTTCTCTTATTTTTTTTTGAAAAATAGAGACTTATTGGAAATATAAATCAACAACCCTAGGTCGGCACCAATATCTCATGTATAGCCCTATTGAATTAGACCAGAAGTAAGAAGAATGAAAATGGTGCGTCAAAAACTTTAAACACTCGATAAGTGATGTAAACGATGTAATTTGTGTACAAAAACGATTTTCCTGGTCGGGACCAAAACATATTGTGTAATTTGATACGAGCTTCGATTTGATATATTATAATAGTGGTTTTGATACCCGAGTGAAAAGATATCTCCGTTGAAAGTTGTAACTTATATTTACCAAATATTTTGTTGTTTTTGAAAATGTGAACGACATCCTCTTTATTTTTCTCTTCTCTTATTTTTTTTTGAAGAATAGAGACTTATTGGAAATATAAATAAACAAACCTAGGTCGGCACCATTATCTCCTGTATAGCTCTATTGAATTAAACCAGAAGTAAGAAGAATGAAAATGGTGCGTCAAAAACTTTAAACACTCGATAAGTGATGTAAACGATGTAATTTGGGTACAAAAACGATTTTCCTGGTCGGGACCAAAACATATTGTGTAATTTGATACGAGCTTCGATTTGATATATTATAATAGTGGTTTCGATACCCGAGTCAAAAGATATCTCCGTTGAAAGGTGTAACTGATATTTACCAAATTTTTTGTTGTTTTTGAAAATGTGAACGACATCCTCTTTCTTTTTCTCTTCTCTTATGTTTTTTTGAAGAATAGAGACTTATTGGAAATATAAATAAACAACCCTAGGTCGGCACCATTATCTCATGTATAGCTCTATTGAATTAAACCAGAAGTAAGAAAAATGAAAATCGTGCGTCAAAAACTTTAAACACTCGATAAGTGATGTAAGCGATGTAATTTGTGTATAAAAACGATTTTCCTGGTCGGGACCAAAACATATTGTGTAATTTGATACGAGCTTCGATTTGATATATTATAATAGTGGTTTCGATACTCGAGTCAAAAGATATCTCCGTTGAAAGTTGTAACTTATATTTACCAAATTTTTTGTTGTTTTTGAAAATGTGAACGACATCCTCTTTCCTTTTCTCTTCTCTTATTTTTTTTTGAAGAATAGAGACTTATTGGAAATATAAATCAACAACCATAAGTCGGCACCAATATCTCATGTATAGCTCTATTGAATTAAACCAGAAGTAAGAAGAATGAAAATGGTGCTTCAAAAACTTTAAACACTCGATAAGTGATGTAACCGATGTAATTTGGGTACAAAAACGATTTTCCTGGTCAGGACCAAAACATATTGTGTAATTTGATACGAGCTTCGATTTGATATATTATAATAGTGGGTTCGATACCCGAGTCAAAAGATATCTCCGTTGAAAGTTGTAACTAATATTTACCAATTTTTTTGTTGTTTTTGAAAATGTGAACGACATCCTCTTTCTTTTTCTCTTCTCTTATTTTTTTTTGAAGAATAGAGACTTATGGGAGATATAAATCAACAACCCTAGGTCGGCACCAATATCTCCTGTATAGCTCTATTGAATTAAACCAGAAGTAAGAAGAATGAAAATGGTGCGTCAAAAACTTTAAACACTCGATAAGTGATGTAAACGATGTAATTTGGGTACAAAAACGATTTTCCTGGTCGGGACCAAAACATATTGTGTAATTTGATACGAGCTTCGATTTGATATATTATAATAGTGGTTTCGATACCCGTGTCAAAAGATATCTCCATTGAAAGTTGTAACTCATATTTACCAAATGTTTTGTTGTTTTTGAAAATGTGAACGACATTCTCTTTCTTTTTCTCTTCTCTTATTTTTTTTTTGAAGAATAGAGACTTATTGGAAATATAAATCAACAACCCTAGGTCGGCACCAATATCTCCTATATAGCCCTATTGAATTAAACCAGAAGTAAGAAGAATGAAAATGGTGCGTCAAAAACTTTAAACACTCGATAAGTGATGTAAACGATGTAATTTGTGTACAAAAACGATTTTCCTGGTCGGGACCAAAACATATTGTGTAATTTGATACGAGCTTCGATTTGATATATTATAATAGTGGTTTCGATACCCGAGTCAAAAGATATCTCCGTTGAAAGTTGTAACTTATATTTACCAAATATTTTGTTGTTTTTGAAAATGTGAACAACATCCTCTTTCATTTTCTCTTCTCCTATATTTTTTTGAAGAATAGAGACTTATTGGAAATATAAATCAACAACCCTAGGTCGGCACCAATATCTCATGTATAGCTCTATTGAATTAAACCAGAAGTAAGAAAAATGAAAATGTTGCGTCAAAAACTTTAAACACTGGGTAAGTGATGTAAACGATGTAATTTGGGTACAAAAACGATTTTCCTGGTTGGGACCAAAACATATTGTGTAATTTGATACGAGCTTCGATTTAATATATTATAATAGTGGTTTCGATACCCGAGTCAAAAGATATCTCCGTTGAAAGTTGTAACTAATATTTACCAATTTTTTTGTTGTTTTTGAAAATGTGAACGACATCCTCTTTCTTTTTCTCTTCTCTTATTTTTTTTTGAAGAATAGAGACTTATGGGAGATATAAATCAACAACCCTAGGTCGGCACCAATATCTCCTGTATAGCTCTATTGAATTAAACCAGAAGTAAGAAGAATGAAAATGGTGCGTCAAAAACTTTAAACACTCGATAAGTGATGTAAACGATGTAATTTGGGTACAAAAACGATTTTCCTGGTCGGGACCAAAACATATTGTGTAATTTGATACGAGCTTCGATTTGATATATTATAATAGTGGTTTCGATACCCGTGTCAAAAGATATCTCCATTGAAAGTTGTAACTCATATTTACCAAATGTTTTGTTGTTTTTGAAAATGTGAACGACATTCTCTTTCTTTTTCTCTTCTCTTATGTTTTTTTGAAGAATAGAGACTTATTGGAAATATAAATCAACAACCCTAGGTCGGCACCAATATCTCTTGTATAGCTCTATTGAATTAAACCAGAAGTAAGAAGAATGAAAATGGTGCGTCAAAAACTTTATACACTCGATAAGTGATGTAAACGATATAATTTCGGTACAAAAACGATTTTCCTGGTCGGGACCAAAACATATTGTGTAATTTGATACGAGCTTCGATTTGATATATTATAATAGTGGTTTCGATACCCGAGTCAAAAGATATCTCCGTTGAAAGGTGTAACTGATATTTACCAAATTTTTTGTTGTTTTTGAAAATGTGAACGACATCCTCTTTCTTTTTCTCTTCTCTTATGTTTTTTTGAAGAATAGAGACTTATTGGAAATATAAATAAACAACCCTAGGTCGGCACCATTATCTCATGTATAGCTCTATTGAATTAAACCAGAAGTAAGAAAAATGAAAATCGTGCGTCAAAAACTTTAAACACTCGATAAGTGATGTAAGCGATGTAATTTGTGTATAAAAACGATTTTCCTGGTCGGGACCAAAACATATTGTGTAATTTGATACGAGCTTCGATTTGATATATTATAATAGTGGTTTCGATACTCGAGTCAAAAGATATCTCCGTTGAAAGTTGTAACTTATATTTACCAAATTTTTTGTTGTTTTTGAAAATGTGAACGACATCCTCTTTCCTTTTCTCTTCTCTTATTTTTTTTTGAAGAATAGAGACTTATTGGAAATATAAATCAACAACCATAAGTCGGCACCAATATCTCATGTATAGCTCTATTGAATTAAACCAGAAGTAAGAAGAATGAAAATGGTGCTTCAAAAACTTTAAACACTCGATAAGTGATGTAACCGATGTAATTTGGGTACAAAAACGATTTTCCTGGTCAGGACCAAAACATATTGTGTAATTTGATACGAGCTTCGATTTGATATATTATAATAGTGGGTTCGATACCCGAGTCAAAAGATATCTCCGTTGAAAGTTGTAACTAATATTTACCAATTTTTTTGTTGTTTTTGAAAATGTGAACGACATCCTCTTTCTTTTTCTCTTCTCTTATTTTTTTTTGAAGAATAGAGACTTATGGGAGATATAAATCAACAACCCTAGGTCGGCACCAATATCTCCTGTATAGCTCTATTGAATTAAACCAGAAGTAAGAAGAATGAAAATGGTGCGTCAAAAACTTTAAACACTCGATAAGTGATGTAAACGATGTAATTTGGGTACAAAAACGATTTTCCTGGTCGGGACCAAAACATATTGTGTAATTTGATACGAGCTTCGATTTGATATATTATAATAGTGGTTTCGATACCCGTGTCAAAAGATATCTCCATTGAAAGTTGTAACTCATATTTACCAAATGTTTTGTTGTTTTTGAAAATGTGAACGACATTCTCTTTCTTTTTCTCTTCTCTTATTTTTTTTTTGAAGAATAGAGACTTATTGGAAATATAAATCAACAACCCTAGGTCGGCACCAATATCTCCTATATAGCCCTATTGAATTAAACCAGAAGTAAGAAGAATGAAAATGGTGCGTCAAAAACTTTAAACACTCGATAAGTGATGTAAACGATGTAATTTGTGTACAAAAACGATTTTCCTGGTCGGGACCAAAACATATTGTGTAATTTGATACGAGCTTCGATTTGATATATTATAATAGTGGTTTCGATACCCGAGTCAAAAGATATCTCCGTTGAAAGTTGTAACTTATATTTACCAAATATTTTGTTGTTTTTGAAAATGTGAACAACATCCTCTTTCATTTTCTCTTCTCCTATATTTTTTTGAAGAATAGAGACTTATTGGAAATATAAATCAACAACCCTAGGTCGGCACCAATATCTCATGTATAGCTCTATTGAATTAAACCAGAAGTAAGAAAAATGAAAATGTTGCGTCAAAAACTTTAAACACTGGGTAAGTGATGTAAACGATGTAATTTGGGTACAAAAACGATTTTCCTGGTTGGGACCAAAACATATTGTGTAATTTGATACGAGCTTCGATTTAATATATTATAATAGTGGTTTCGATACCCGAGTCAAAAGATATCTCCGTTGAAAGTTGTAACTTATATTTACCAAATTTTTTGTTGTTTTTGAAAATGTGAACGACATCCTCTTTATTTTTCTCTTCTCTTATTTTTTTTTTAAGAATAGAGACTTATTGGAAATATAAATCAACAACCCTAGGTCAGCACCAATATCTCATGTATAGCCCTATTGAATTAAACCAGAAGTAAGAAAAATGAAAATGTTGCGTCAAAAAATTTAAACACTCGGTAAGTGATGTAAACGATGTAATTTGGGTACAAAAACGATTTTCCTGGTTGGGACCAAAACATATTGTGTAATTTGATACGAGCTTCGATTTGATATATTATAATAGTGGTTTCGATACCCGAGTCAAAAGATATCTCCGTTGAAAGTTGTAACTGATATTTACCAAATTTTTTGTTGTTTTTGATAATGTGAACGACATCCTCTTTATTTTTCTCTTCTCTTATTTTTTTTTTTGAAGAATAGAGACTTATTGGAAATATAAATCAACAACCTAGGTCGGCACCAATATCTCGTGTATAGCTCTATTAAATTAAACCAGAAGTAAGAAGAATAAAAATGGTGCTTCAAAAACTTTAAACACTCGATAAGTGATGTAAACGATGTAATTTGGGTACAAAAACGATTTTCCTGGTTGGGACCAAAACATATTGTGTAATTTGATACGAGCTTCGATTTAATATATTATAATAGTGGTTTCGATACCCGAGTCAAAAGATATCTCCGTTGAAAGTTGTAACTTATATTTAACAAATTTTTTGTTGTTTTTGAAAATGTGAACGACATCCTCTTTATTTTTCTCTTCTCTTATTTTTTTTTTGAAGAATAGAGACTTATTGGAAATATAAATCAACAACCCTAGGTCGGCACCAATATCTCATGTATAGCTCTATTGAATTAAACCAGAAGTAAGAAAAATGAAAATGTTGCGTCAAAAACTTTAAACACTCGGTAAGTGATGTAAACGATGTAATTTGGGTACAAAAACGATTTTCCTGGTTGGGACCAAAACATATTGTGTAATTTGATACGAGCTTCGATTTGATATATTATAATAGTGGTTTCGATACCCGAGTCAAAAGATATCTCCGTTGAAAGTTGTAACTGATATTTACCAAATTTTTTGTTGTTTTTGAAAATGTGAACGACATCCTCTTTATTTTTCTCTTCTCTTATTTTTTTTTGAAGAATAGAGACTTATTGGAAATATAAATCAACAACCTAGGTCGGCACCAATATCTCGTGTATAGCTCTATTAAATTAAACCAGAAGTAAGAAGAATAAAAATGGTGCTTCAAAAACTTTAAACACTCGATAAGTGATGTAAACGATGTAATTTGGGTACAAAAACGATTTTCTTGGTCAGGACCAAAACATATTGTGTAATTTGATACGAGCTTCGATTTGATATATTATAATAGTGGTTTCGATACCCGAGTCAAAAGATATCTCCGTTGAAAGTTGTAACACATATTTAACAAATGATTTGTTGTTTTTGAAATTGTGAACGACATCCTCTTTCTTTTTCTCTTCTCTTATTTTTTTTGAAGAAAAGATACTTATTGGAAATATAAATAAACAAACCTAGGTCCGCACCAATATCTCCTGTATAGCTCTATTGAAATAAACCAGAAGTAAGAAAAATGAAAATGGTGCGTCAAAAACTTTAAACACTCGTTAAGTGATGTAAATGATGTAATTTGGGTACAAAAACGATTTTCCTGGGCGGGACCAAAACATATTGTGTAATTTCATACGAGCTTCGATTTGATATATTATAATAGTGGTTTCGGTAGCCGAGTGAAAAGATATCTATGTTGAAAGTTGTAACTCATATTTACCAAATGTTTTGTTGTTTTTGAAATTGTGAACGACATCCTCTTTCTTTTTCTCTTCTCTTATTTTTTTTTTGAAGAATAGAGACTTATTGGAAATATAAATCAACAAACCTATGTCGGCACCAATATCTCCTGTATAGCTCTATTGAATTAAACCAGAAGTAAGAAGAATGAAAATGGTGCGTCAAAAACTTTATACACTCGATAAGTGATGTAAACGATATAATTTCGGTACAAAAACGATTTTCCTGGTTGGGACCAAAACATATTGTGTAATTTGATACGAGCTTCGATTTGATATATTATAATAGTGGTTTCGATACCCGTGTCAAAATATATCTCCATTGAAAGTTGTAACTCATATTTACCAAATGTTTTGTTGTTTTTGAAAATGTGAACGACATTCTCTTTCCTTTTCTCTTCTCTTATTTGTTTTTGAAAAATAGAGACTTATTGGAAATATAAATCAACAACCCTAGGTCGGCACCAATATCTCATGTATAGCCCTATTGAATTAGACCAGAAGTAAGAAGAATGAAAATGGTGCGTCAAAAACTTTAAACACTCGATAAGTGATGTAAACGATGTAATTTGTGTACAAAAACGATTTTCCTGGTCGGGACCAAAACATATTGTGTAATTTGATACGAGCTTCGATTTGATATATTATAATAGTGGTTTTGATACCCGAGTGAAAAGATATCTCCGTTGAAAGTTGTAACTTATATTTACCAAATATTTTGTTGTTTTTGAAAATGTGAACGACATCCTCTTTATTTTTCTCTTCTCTTATTTTTTTTTGAAGAATAGAGACTTATTGGAAATATAAATCAACAACCCTAGGTCGGCACCAATATCTCATGTATAGCTCTATTGAATTAAACCAGAAGTAAGAAAAATGAAAATGTTGCGTCAAAAACTTTAAACACTCGGTAAGTGATGTAAACGATGTAATTTGGGTACAAAAACGATTTTCCTGGTTGGGACCAAAACATATTGTGTAATTTGATACGAGCTTCGATTTGATATATTATAATAGTGGTTTCGATACCCGAGTCAAAAGATATCTCCTTTGAAAGTTGTAACTGATATTTACCAAATTTTTTGTTGTTTTTGAAAATGTGAACGACATCCTCTTTCTTTTTCTCTTCTCTTATTTTTTTTTTTGAAGAATAGAGACTTATTGGAAATATAAATCAACAACCTAGGGCGGCACCAATATCTCGTGTATAGCTCTATTGAATTAAACCAGAAGTAAGAAGAATGAAAATGGTGCGTCAAAAACTTTAAACACTCGATAAGTGATGTAAACGATGTAATTTGGGTACAAAAACGATTTTCCTGGTCGGGACCAAAACATATTGTGTAATTTGATACGAGCTTCGATTTGATATATTATAATAGTGGTTTCGATACCCGAGTCAAAAGATATCTCCGTTGAAAGTTGTAACTGATATTTACCAAATTTTTTGTTGTTTTTGAAAATGTGAACGACATCCTCTTTCTTTTTCTCTTCTCTTATGTTTTTTTGAAGAATAGAGACTTATTGGAAATATAAATCAACAACCCTAGGTCGGCACCAATATCTCTTGTATAGCTCTATTGAATTAAACCAGAAGTAAGAAGAATGAAAATGGTGCGTCAAAAACTTTATACACTCGATAAGTGATGTAAACGATATAATTTCGGTACAAAAACGATTTTCCTGGTCGGGACCAAAACATATTGTGTAATTTGATACGAGCTTCGATTTGATATATTATAATAGTGGTTTCGATACCCGTGTCAAAAGATATCTCCATTGAAAGTTGTAACTCATATTTACCAAATGTTTTGTTGTTTTTGAAAATGTGAACGACATTCTCTTTCCTTTTCTCTTCTCTTATTTTTTTTTGAAGAATAGAGACTTATTGGAAATATAAATCAACAACCCTAGGTCGGCACCAATATCTCATGTATAGCCCTATTGAATTAGACCAGAAGTAAGAAGAATGAAAATGGTGCGTCAAAAACTTTAAACACTCGATAAGTGATGTAAACGATGTAATTTGTGTACAAAAACGATTTTCCTGGTCGGGACCAAAACATATTGTGTAATTTGATACGAGCTTCGATTTGATATATTATAATAGTGGTTTCGATACCCGTGTCAAAATATATCTCCATTGAAAGTTGTAACTCATATTTACCAAATGTTTTGTTGTTTTTGAAAATGTGAACGACATTCTCTTTCCTTTTCTCTTCTCTTATTTTTTTTTGAAAAATAGAGACTTATTGGAAATATAAATCAACAACCCTAGGTCGGCACCAATATCTCATGTATAGCCCTATTGAATTAGACCAGAAGTAAGAAGAATGAGAATGGTGCGTCAAAAACTTTAAACACTCGATAAGTGATGTAAATGATGTAATTTGTGTACAAAAACGATTTTCCTGGTCGGGACCAAAACATATTGTGTAATTTGATACGAGCTTCGATTTGATATATTATAATAGTGGTTTTGATACCCGAGTGAAAAGATATCTCCGTTGAAAGTTGTAACTTATATTTACCAAATATTTTGTTGTTTTTGAAAATGTGAACGACATCCTCTTTATTTTTCTCTTCTCTTATTTTTTTTTTGAAGAATAGAGACTTATTGGAAATATAAATCAACAACCCTAGGTCGGCACCAATATCTTATGTATAGCTCTATTGAATTAAACCAGAAGTAAGAAAAATGAAAATGTTGCGTCAAAAACTTTAAACACTCGGTAAGTGATGTAAACGATGTAATTTGGGTACAAAAACGATTTTCCTGGTTGGGACCAAAACATATTGTGTAATTTGATACGAGCTTCGATTTGATATATTATAATAGTGGTTTCGATACCCGAGTCAAAAGATATCTCCGTTGAAAGTTGTAACTCATATTTACCAAATTTTTTGTTGTTTTTGAAAATGTGAACGACATCCTCTTTATTTTTCTCTTCTCTTATTTTTTTTTTTTTGAAGAATAGAGACTTATTGGAAATATAAATCAACAACCTAGGGCGGCACCAATATCTCGTGTATAGCTCTATTAAATTAAACCAGAAGTAAGAAGAATAAAAATGGTGCTTCAAAAACTTTAAACACTCGATAAGTGATGTAAACGATGTAATTTGGGTACAAAAACGATTTTCCTGGTCGGGACCAAAACATATTGTGTAATTTGATACGAGCTTCGATTTGATATATTATAATAGTGGTTTCGATACCCGAGTCAAAAGATATCTCCGTTGAAAGTTGTAACTGATATTTACCAAATTTTTTGTTGTTTTTGAAAATGTGAACGACATCCTCTTTCTTTTTCTCTTCTCTTATGTTTTTTTGAAGAATAGAGACTTATTGGAAATATAAATCAACAACCCTAGGTCGGCACCAATATCTCTTGTATAGCTCTATTGAATTAAACCAGAAGTAAGAAGAATGAAAATGGTGCGTCAAAAACTTTATACACTCGATAAGTGATGTAAACGATATAATTTCGGTACAAAAACGATTTTCCTGGTCGGGACCAAAACATATTGTGTAATTGGATACGAGCTTCGATTTGATATATTATAATAGTGGTTTCGATACCCGTGTCAAAAGATATCTCCATTGAAAGTTGTAACTCATATTTACCAAATGTTTTGTTGTTTTTGAAAATGTGAACGACATTCTCTTTCCTTTTCTCTTCTCTTATTTTTTTTTTGAAGAATAGAGACTTATTGGAAATATAAATCAACAACCCTAGGTCGGCACCAATATCTCATGTATAGCCCTATTGAATTAGACCAGAAGTAAGAAGAATGAAAATGGTGCGTCAAAAACTTTAAACACTCGATAAGTGATGTAAACGATGTAATTTGTGTACAAAAACGATTTTCCTGGTCGGGACCAAAACATATTGTGTAATTTGATACGAGCTTCGATTTGATATATTATAATAGTGGTTTCGATACCCGAGTCAAAAGATATCTCCGTTGAAAGTTGTAACTTATATTTACCAAATATTTTGTTGTTTTTGAAAATGTGAACAACATCCTCTTTCATTTTCTCTTCTCCTATATTTTTTTGAAGAATAGAGACTTATTGGAAATATAAATCAACAACCCTAGGTCGGCACCAATATCTCCTGTATAGCTCTATTGAATTAAACCAGAAGTAAGAAAAATGAAAATGTTGCGTCAAAAACTTTAAACACTCGGTAAGTGATGTAAACGATGTAATTTGGGTACAAAAACGATTTTCCTGGTTGGGACCAAAACATATTGTGTAATTTGATACGAGCTTCGATTTAATATATTATAATAGTGGTTTCGATACCCGAGTCAAAAGATATCTCCGTTGAAAGTTGTAACTTATATTTACCAAATATTTTGTTGTTTTTGAAAATGTGAACGACATCCTCTTTATTTTTCTCTTCTCTTATTTTTTTTTGAAGAATAGAGACTTATTGGAAATATAAATCAACAACCCTAGGTCGGCACCAATATCTCATGTATAGCTCTATTGAATTAAACCAGAAGTAAGAAAAATGAAAATGTTGCGTCAAAAACTTTAAACACTCGGTAAGTGATGTAAACGATGTAATTTGGGTACAAAAACGATTTTCCTTGTTGGGACCAAAACATATTGTGTAATTTGATACGAGCTTCGATTTGATATATTATAATAGTGGTTTCGATACCCGAGTCAAAAGATATCTCCGTTGAAAGTTGTAACTGATATTTACCAAATTTTTTGTTGTTTTTGAAAATGTGAACGACATCCTCTTTATTTTTCTCTTCTCTTATTTTTTTTTTGAAGAATAGAGACTTATTGGAAATATAAATCAACAACCTAGGGCGGCACCAATATCTCGTGTATAGCTCTATTAAATTAAACCAGAAGTAAGAAGAATAAAAATGGTGCTTCAAAAACTTTAAACACTCGATAAGTGATGTAAACGATGTAATTTGGGTACAAAAACGATTTTCCTGGTCGGGACCAAAACATATTGTGTAATTTGATACGAGCTTCGATTTGATATATTATAATAGTGGTTTCGATACCCGAGTCAAAAGATATCTCCGTTGAAAGTTGTAACTGATATTTACCAAATTTTTTGTTGTTTTTGAAAATGTGAACGACATCCTCTTTCTTTTTCTCTTCTCTTATGTTTTTTTGAAGAATAGAGACTTATTGGAAATATAAATCAACAACCCTAGGTCGGCACCAATATCTCTTGTATAGCTCTATTGAATTAAACCAGAAGTAAGAAGAATGAAAATGGTGCGTCAAAAACTTTATACACTCGATAAGTGATGTAAACGATATAATTTCGGTACAAAAACGATTTTCCTGGTCGGGACCAAAACATATTGTGTAATTGGATACGAGCTTCGATTTGATATATTATAATAGTGGTTTCGATACCCGAGTCAAAAGATATCTCCGTTGAAAGTTGTAACTGATATTTACCAAATTTTTTGTTGTTTTTGAAAATGTGAACGACATCCTCTTTCTTTTTCTCTTCTCTTATGTTTTTTTGAAGAATAGAGACTTATTGGAAATATAAATCAACAACCCTAGGTCGGCACCAATATCTCTTGTATAGCTCTATTGAATTAAACCAGAAGTAAGAAGAATGAAAATGGTGCGTCAAAAACTTTATACACTCGATAAGTGATGTAAACGATATAATTTCGGTACAAAAACGATTTTCCTGGTCGGGACCAAAACATATTGTGTAATTTGATACGAGCTTCGATTTGATATATTATAATAGTGGTTTCGATACCCGTGTCAAAAGATATCTCCATTGAAAGTTGTAACTCATATTTACCAAATGTTTTGTTGTTTTTGAAAATGTGAACGACATTCTCTTTCCTTTTCTCTTCTCTTATTTTTTTTTGAAGAATAGAGACTTATTGGAAATATAAATCAACAACCCTAGGTCGGCACCAATATCTCATGTATAGCCCTATTGAATTAGACCAGAAGTAAGAAGAATGAAAATGGTGCGTCAAAAACTTTAAACACTCGATAAGTGATGTAAACGATGTAATTTGTGTACAAAAACGATTTTCCTGGTCGGGACCAAAACATATTGTGTAATTTGATACGAGCTTCGATTTGATATATTATAATAGTGGTTTCGATACCCGAGTCAAAAGATATCTCCGTTGAAAGTTGTAACTTATATTTACCAAATATTTTGTTGTTTTTGAAAATGTGAACAACATCCTCTTTCATTTTCTCTTCTCCTATATTTTTTTGAAGAATAGAGACTTATTGGAAATATAAATCAACAACCCTAGGTCGGCACCAATATCTCCTGTATAGCTCTATTGAATTAAACCAGAAGTAAGAAAAATGAAAATGTTGCGTCAAAAACTTTAAACACTCGGTAAGTGATGTAAACGATGTAATTTGGGTACAAAAACGATTTTCCTGGTTGGGACCAAAACATATTGTGTAATTTGATACGAGCTTCGATTTAATATATTATAATAGTGGTTTCGATACCCGAGTCAAAAGATATCTCCGTTGAAAGTTGTAACTTATATTTACCAAATATTTTGTTGTTTTTGAAAATGTGAACGACATCCTCTTTATTTTTCTCTTCTCTTATTTTTTTTTGAAGAATAGAGACTTATTGGAAATATAAATCAACAACCCTAGGTCGGCACCAATATCTCATGTATAGCTCTATTGAATTAAACCAGAAGTAAGAAAAATGAAAATGTTGCGTCAAAAACTTTAAACACTCGGTAAGTGATGTAAACGATGTAATTTGGGTACAAAAACGATTTTCCTGGTTGGGACCAAAACATATTGTGTAATTTGATACGAGCTTCGATTTGATATATTATAATAGTGGTTTCGATACCCGAGTCAAAAGATATCTCCGTTGAAAGTTGTAACTGATATTTACCAAATTTTTTGTTGTTTTTGAAAATGTGAACGACATCCTCTTTATTTTTCTCTTCTCTTATTTTTTTTTTTTGAAGAATAGAGACTTATTGGAAATATAAATCAACAACCTAGGGCGGCACCAATATCTCGTGTATAGCTCTATTAAATTAAACCAGAAGTAAGAAGAATAAAAATGGTGCTTCAAAAACTTTAAACACTCGATAAGTGATGTAAACGATGTAATTTGGGTACAAAAACGATTTTCCTGGTCGGGACCAAAACATATTGTGTAATTTGATACGAGCTTCGATTTGATATATTATAATAGTGGTTTCGATACCCGAGTCAAAAGATATCTCCGTTGAAAGTTGTAACTGATATTTACCAAATTTTTTGTTGTTTTTGAAAATGTGAACGACATCCTCTTTCTTTTTCTCTTCTCTTATGTTTTTTTGAAGAATAGAGACTTATTGGAAATATAAATCAACAACCCTAGGTCGGCACCAATATCTCTTGTATAGCTCTATTGAATTAAACCAGAAGTAAGAAGAATGAAAATGGTGCGTCAAAAACTTTATACACTCGATAAGTGATGTAAACGATATAATTTCGGTACAAAAACGATTTTCCTGGTCGGGACCAAAACATATTGTGTAATTTGATACGAGCTTCGATTTGATATATTATAATAGTGGTTTCGATACCCGTGTCAAAAGATATCTCCATTGAAAGTTGTAACTCATATTTACCAAATGTTTTGTTGTTTTTGAAAATGTGAACGACATTCTCTTTCCTTTTCTCTTCTCTTATTTTTTTTTTGAAGAATAGAGACTTATTGGAAATATAAATCAACAACCCTAGGTCGGCACCAATATCTCATGTATAGCCCTATTGAATTAGACCAGAAGTAAGAAGAATGAAAATGGTGCGTCAAAAACTTTAAACACTCGATAAGTGATGTAAACGATGTAATTTGTGTACAAAAACGATTTTCCTGGTCGGGACCAAAACATATTGTGTAATTTGATACGAGCTTCGATTTGATATATTATAATAGTGGTTTCGATACCCGAGTCAAAAGATATCTCCGTTGAAAGTTGTAACTTATATTTACCAAATATTTTGTTGTTTTTGAAAATGTGAACAACATCCTCTTTCATTTTCTCTTCTCCTATATTTTTTTGAAGAATAGAGACTTATTGGAAATATAAATCAACAACCCTAGGTCGGCACCAATATCTCCTGTATAGCTCTATTGAATTAAACCAGAAGTAAGAAAAATGAAAATGTTGCGTCAAAAACTTTAAACACTCGGTAAGTGATGTAAACGATGTAATTTGGGTACAAAAACGATTTTCCTGGTTGGGACCAAAACATATTGTGTAATTTGATACGAGCTTCGATTTAATATATTATAATAGTGGTTTCGATACCCGAGTCAAAAGATATCTCCGTTGAAAGTTGTAACTTATATTTACCAAATATTTTGTTGTTTTTGAAAATGTGAACGACATCCTCTTTATTTTTCTCTTCTCTTATTTTTTTTTGAAGAATAGAGACTTATTGGAAATATAAATCAACAACCCTAGGTCGGCACCAATATCTCATGTATAGCTCTATTGAATTAAACCAGAAGTAAGAAAAATGAAAATGTTGCGTCAAAAACTTTAAACACTCGGTAAGTGATGTAAACGATGTAATTTGGGTACAAAACGATTTTCCTGGTTGGGACCAAAACATATTGTGTAATTTGATACGAGCTTCGATTTGATATATTATAATAGTGGTTTCGATACCCGAGTCAAAAGATATCTCCGTTGAAAGTTGTAACTGATATTTACCAAATTTTTTGTTGTTTTTTAAAATGTGAACGACATCCTCTTTATTTTTCTCTTCTCTTATTTTTTTTTTTGAAGAATAGAGACTTATTGGAAATATAAATCAACAACCTAGGGCGGCACCAATATCTCGTGTATAGCTCTATTAAATTAAACCAGAAGTAAGAAGAATAAAAATGGTGCTTCAAAAACTTTAAACACTCGATAAGTGATGTAAACGATGTAATTTGGGTACAAAAACGATTTTCCTGGTCGGGACCAAAACATATTGTGTAATTTGATACGAGCTTCGATTTGATATATTATAATAGTGGTTTCGATACCCGAGTCAAAAGATATCTCCGTTGAAAGTTGTAACTGATATTTACCAAATTTTTTGTTGTTTTTGAAAATGTGAACGACATCCTCTTTCTTTTTCTCTTCTCTTATGTTTTTTTGAAGAATAGAGACTTATTGGAAATATAAATCAACAACCCTAGGTCGGCACCAATATCTCTTGTATAGCTCTATTGAATTAAACCAGAAGTAAGAAGAATGAAAATGGTGCGTCAAAAACTTTATACACTCGATAAGTGATGTAAACGATATAATTTCGGTACAAAAACGATTTTCCTGGTCGGGACCAAAACATATTGTGTAATTTGATACGAGCTTCGATTTGATATATTATAATAGTGGTTTCGATACCCGTGTCAAAAGATATCTCCATTGAAAGTTGTAACTCATATTTACCAAATGTTTTGTTGTTTTTGAAAATGTGAACGACATTCTCTTTCCTTTTCTCTTCTCTTATTTTTTTTTGAAGAATAGAGACTTATTGGAAATATAAATCAACAACCCTAGGTCGGCACCAATATCTCATGTATAGCCCTATTGAATTAGACCAGAAGTAAGAAGAATGAAAATGGTGCGTCAAAAACTTTAAACACTCGATAAGTGATGTAAACGATGTAATTTGTGTACAAAAACGATTTTCCTGGTCGGGACCAAAACATATTGTGTAATTTGATACGAGCTTCGATTTGATATATTATAATAGTGGTTTTGATACCCGAGTGAAAAGATATCTCCGTTGAAAGTTGTAACTTATATTTACCAAATATTTTGTTGTTTTTGAAAATGTGAACGACATCCTCTTTATTTTTCTCTTCTCTTATTTTTTTTTGAAGAATAGAGACTTATTGGAAATATAAATCAACAACCCTAGGTCGGCACCAATATCTCATGTATAGCTCTATTGAATTAAACCAGAAGTAAGAAAAATGAAAATGTTGCGTCAAAAACTTTAAACACTCGGTAAGTGATGTAAACGATGTAATTTGGGTACAAAAACGATTTTCCTGGTTGGGACCAAAACATATTGTGTAATTTGATACGAGCTTCGATTTGATATATTATAATAGTGGTTTCGATACCCGAGTCAAAAGATATCTCCGTTGAAAGTTGTAACTTATATTTACCAAATTTTTTGTTGTTTTTGAAAATGTGAACGACATCCTCTTTATTTTTCTCTTCTCTTATTTTTTTTTTGAAGAATAGAGACTTATTGGAAATATAAATCAACAACCCTAGGTCGGCACCAATATCTCATGTATAGCTCTATTAAATTAAACCAGAAGTAAGAAAAATGAAAATGTTGCGTCAAAAACTTTAAACACTCGGTAAGTGATGTAAACGATGTAATTTGGGTACAAAAACGATTTTCCTGGTTGGGACCAAAACATATTGTGTAATTTGATACGAGCTTCGATTTGATATATTATAATAGTGGTTTCGATACCCGAGTCAAAAGATATCTCCGTTGAAAGTTGTAACTGATATTTACCAAATTTTTTGTTGTTTTTGAAAATGTGAACGACATCCTCTTTATTTTTCTCTTCTCTTATTTTTTTTTTTGAAGAATAGAGACTTATTGGAAATATAAATCAACAACCTAGGGCGGCACCAATATCTCGTGTATAGCTCTATTAAATTAAACCAGAAGTAAGAAGAATAAAAATGGTGCTTCAAAAACTTTAAACACTCGATAAGTGATGTAAACGATGTAATTTGGGTACAAAAACGATTTTCCTGGTCGGGACCAAAACATATTGTGTAATTTGATACGAGCTTCGATTTGATATATTATAATAGTGGTTTCGATACCCGAGTCAAAAGATATCTCCGTTGAAAGTTGTAACTGATATTTACCAAATTTTTTGTTGTTTTTGAAAATGTGAACGACATCCTCTTTCTTTTTCTCTTCTCTTATGTTTTTTTGAAGAATAGAGACTTATTGGAAATATAAATCAACAACCCTAGGTCGGCACCAATATCTCTTGTATAGCTCTATTGAATTAAACCAGAAGTAAGAAGAATGAAAATGGTGCGTCAAAAACTTTATACACTCGATAAGTGATGTAAACGATATAATTTCGGTACAAAAACGATTTTCCTGGTCGGGACCAAAACATATTGTGTAATTTGATACGAGCTTCGATTTGATATATTATAATAGTGGTTTCGATACCCGTGTCAAAATATATCTCCATTGAAAGTTGTAACTCATATTTACCAAATGTTTTGTTGTTTTTGAAAATGTGAACGACATTCTCTTTCCTTTTCTCTTCTCTTATTTTTTTTTGAAAAATAGAGACTTATTGGAAATATAAATCAACAACCCTAGGTCGGCACCAATATCTCATGTATAGCCCTATTGAATTAGACCAGAAGTAAGAAGAATGAGAATGGTGCGTCAAAAACTTTAAACACTCGATAAGTGATGTAAATGATGTAATTTGTGTACAAAAACGATTTTCCTGGTCGGGACCAAAACATATTGTGTAATTTGATACGAGCTTCGATTTGATATATTATAATAGTGGTTTTGATACCCGAGTGAAAAGATATCTCCGTTGAAAGTTGTAACTTATATTTACCAAATATTTTGTTGTTTTTGAAAATGTGAACGACATCCTCTTTATTTTTCTCTTCTCTTATTTTTTTTTTGAAGAATAGAGACTTATTGGAAATATAAATCAACAACCCTAGGTCGGCACCAATATCTCATGTATAGCTCTATTGAATTAAACCAGAAGTAAGAAAAATGAAAATGTTGCGTCAAAAACTTTAAACACTCGGTAAGTGATGTAAACGATGTAATTTGGGTACAAAAACGATTTTCCTGGTTGGGACCAAAACATATTGTGTAATTTGATACGAGCTTCGATTTGATATATTATAATAGTGGTTTCGATACCCGAGTCAAAAGATATCTCCGTTGAAAGTTGTAACTGATATTTACCAAATTTTTTGTTGTTTTTGAAAATGTGAACGACATCCTCTTTATTTTTCTCTTCTCTTATTTTTTTTTTTTTGAAGAATAGAGACTTATTGGAAATATAAATCAACAACCTAGGGCGGCACCAATATCTCGTGTATAGCTCTATTAAATTAAACCAGAAGTAAGAAGAATAAAAATGGTGCTTCAAAAACTTTAAACACTCGATAAGTGATGTAAACGATGTAATTTGGGTACAAAAACGATTTTCCTGGTCGGGACCAAAACATATTGTGTAATTTGATACGAGCTTCGATTTGATATATTATAATAGTGGTTTCGATACCCGAGTCAAAAGATATCTCCGTTGAAAGTTGTAACTGATATTTACCAAATTTTTTGTTGTTTTTGAAAATGTGAACGACATCCTCTTTCTTTTTCTCTTCTCTTATGTTTTTTTGAAGAATAGAGACTTATTGGAAATATAAATCAACAACCCTAGGTCGGCACCAATATCTCTTGTATAGCTCTATTGAATTAAACCAGAAGTAAGAAGAATGAAAATGGTGCGTCAAAAACTTTATACACTCGATAAGTGATGTAAACGATATAATTTCGGTAGAAAAACGATTTTCCTGGTCGGGACCAAAACATATTGTGTAATTTGATACGAGCTTCGATTTGATATATTATAATAGTGGTTTCGATACCCGTGTCAAAAGATATCTCCATTGAAAGTTGTAACTCATATTTACCAAATGTTTTGTTGTTTTTGAAAATGTGAACGACATTCTCTTTCCTTTTCTCTTCTCTTATTTTTTTTTTGAAGAATAGAGACTTATTGGAAATATAAATCAACAACCCTAGGTCGGCACCAATATCTCATGTATAGCCCTATTGAATTAGACCAGAAGTAAGAAGAATGAAAATGGTGCGTCAAAAACTTTAAACACTCGATAAGTGATGTAAACGATGTAATTTGTGTACAAAAACGATTTTCCTGGTCGGGACCAAAACATATTGTGTAATTTGATACGAGCTTCGATTTGATATATTATAATAGTGGTTTTGATACCCGAGTGAAAAGATATCTCCGTTGAAAGTTGTAACTTATATTTACCAAATATTTTGTTGTTTTTGAAAATGTGAACGACATCCTCTTTATTTTTCTCTTCTCTTATTTTTTTTTGAAGAATAGAGACTTATTGGAAATATAAATCAACAACCCTAGGTCGGCACCAATATCTCATGTATAGCTCTATTGAATTAAACCAGAAGTAAGAAAAATGAAAATGTTGCGTCAAAAACTTTAAACACTCGGTAAGTGATGTAAACGATGTAATTTGGGTACAAAAACGATTTTCCTGGTTGGAACCAAAACATATTGTGTAATTTGATACGAGCTTCGATTTGATATATTATAATAGTGGTTTCGATACCCGAGTCAAAAGATATCTCCGTTGAAAGTTGTAACTTATATTTACCAAATTTTTTGTTGTTTTTGAAAATGTGAACGACATCCTCTTTATTTTTCTCTTCTCTTATTTTTTTTTTGAAGAATAGAGACTTATTGGAAATATAAATCAACAACCCTAGGTCGGCACCAATATCTCATGTATAGCTCTATTGAATTAAACCAGAAGTAAGAAAAATGAAAATGTTGCGTCAAAAACTTTAAACACTCGGTAAGTGATGTAAACGATGTAATTTGGGTACAAAAACGATTTTCCTGGTTGGGACCAAAACATATTGTGTAATTTGATACGAGCTTCGATTTGATATATTATAATAGTGGTTTCGATACCCGAGTCAAAAGATATCTCCGTTGAAAGTTGTAACTGATATTTACCAAATTTTTTGTTGTTTTTGAAAATGTGAACGACATCCTCTTTATTTTTCTCTTCTCTTATTTTTTTTTTTGAAGAATAGAGACTTATTGGAAATATAAATCAACAACCTAGGGCGGCACCAATATCTCGTGTATAGCTCTATTAAATTAAACCAGAAGTAAGAAGAATAAAAATGGTGCTTCAAAAACTTTAAACACTCGATAAGTGATGTAAACGATGTAATTTGGGTACAAAAACGATTTTCCTGGTCGGGACCAAAACATATTGTGTAATTTGATACGAGCTTCGATTTGATATATTATAATAGTGGTTTCGATACCCGAGTCAAAAGATATCTCCGTTGAAAGTTGTAACTGATATTTACCAAATTTTTTGTTGTTTTTGAAAATGTGAACGACATCCTCTTTCTTTTTCTCTTCTCTTATGTTTTTTTGAAGAATAGAGACTTATTGGAAATATAAATCAACAACCCTAGGTCGGCACCAATATCTCTTGTATAGCTCTATTGAATTAAACCAGAAGTAAGAAGAATGAAAATGGTGCGTCAAAAACTTTATACACTCGATAAGTGATGTAAACGATATAATTTCGGTACAAAAACGATTTTCCTGGTCGGGACCAAAACATATTGTGTAATTTGATACGAGCTTCGATTTGATATATTATAATAGTGGTTTCGATACCCGTGTCAAAAGATATCTCCATTGAAAGTTGTAACTCATATTTACCAAATGTTTTGTTGTTTTTGAAAATGTGAACGACATTCTCTTTCCTTTTCTCTTCTCTTATTTTTTTTTTGAAGAATAGAGACTTATTGGAAATATAAATCAACAACCCTAGGTCGGCACCAATATCTCATGTATAGCCCTATTGAATTAGACCAGAAGTAAGAAGAATGAAAATGGTGCGTCAAAAACTTTAAACACTCGATAAGTGATGTAAACGATGTAATTTGTGTACAAAAACGATTTTCCTGGTCGGGACCAAAACATATTGTGTAATTTGATACGAGCTTCGATTTGATATATTATAATAGTGGTTTTGATACCCGAGTGAAAAGATATCTCCGTTGAAAGTTGTAACTTATATTTACCAAATATTTTGTTGTTTTTGAAAATGTGAACGACATCCTCTTTATTTTTCTCTTCTCTTATTTTTTTTTGAAGAATAGAGACTTATTGGAAATATAAATCAACAACCCTAGGTCGGCACCAATATCTCATGTATAGCTCTATTGAATTAAACCAGAAGTAAGAAAAATGAAAATGTTGCGTCAAAAACTTTAAACACTCGGTAAGTGATGTAAACGATGTAATTTGGGTACAAAAACGATTTTCCTGGTTGGGACCAAAACATATTGTGTAATTTGATACGAGCTTCGATTTGATATATTATAATAGTGGTTTCGATACCCGAGTCAAAAGATATCTCCGTTGAAAGTTGTAACTTATATTTACCAAATTTTTTGTTGTTTTTGAAAATGTGAACGACATCCTCTTTATTTTTCTCTTCTCTTATTTTTTTTTTGAAGAATAGAGACTTATTGGAAATATAAATCAACAACCCTAGGTCGGCACCAATATCTCATGTATAGCTCTATTGAATTAAACCAGAAGTAAGAAAAATGAAAATGTTGCGTCAAAAACTTTAAACACTCGGTAAGTGATGTAAACGATGTAATTTGGGTACAAAAACGATTTTCCTGGTTGGGACCAAAACATATTGTGTAATTTGATACGAGCTTCGATTTGATATATTATAATAGTGGTTTCGATACCCGAGTCAAAAGATATCTCCGTTGAAAGTTGTAACTGATATTTACCAAATTTTTTGTTGTTTTTGAAAATGTGAACGACATCCTCTTTATTTTTCTCTTCTCTTATTTTTTTTTTTTGAAGAATAGAGACTTATTGGAAATATAAATCAACAACCTAGGGCGGCACCAATATCTCGTGTATAGCTCTATTAAATTAAACCAGAAGTAAGAAGAATAAAAATGGTGCTTCAAAAACTTTAAACACTCGATAAGTGATGTAAACGATGTAATTTGGGTACAAAAACGATTTTCCTGGTCGGGACCAAAACATATTGTGTAATTTGATACGAGCTTCGATTTGATATATTATAATAGTGGTTTCGATACCCGAGTCAAAAGATATCTCCGTTGAAAGTTGTAACTGATATTTACCAAATTTTTTGTTGTTTTTGAAAATGTGAACGACATCCTCTTTCTTTTTCTCTTCTCTTATGTTTTTTTGAAGAATAGAGACTTATTGGAAATATAAATCAACAACCCTAGGTCGGCACCAATATCTCTTGTATAGCTCTATTGAATTAAACCAGAAGTAAGAAGAATGAAAATGGTGCGTCAAAAACTTTATACACTCGATAAGTGATGTAAACGATATAATTTCGGTAGAAAAACGATTTTCCTGGTCGGGACCAAAACATATTGTGTAATTTGATACGAGCTTCGATTTGATATATTATAATAGTGGTTTCGATACCCGTGTCAAAAGATATCTCCATTGAAAGTTGTAACTCATATTTACCAAATGTTTTGTTGTTTTTGAAAATGTGAACGACATTCTCTTTCCTTTTCTCTTCTCTTATGTTTTTTTGAAGAATAGAGACTTATTGGAAATATAAATCAACAACCCTAGGTCGGCACCAATATCTCTTGTATAGCTCTATTGAATTAAACCAGAAGTAAGAAGAATGAAAATGGTGCGTCAAAAACTTTATACACTCGATAAGTGATGTAAACGATATAATTTCGGTACAAAAACGATTTTCCTGGTCGGGACCAAAACATATTGTGTAATTTGATACGAGCTTCGATTTGATATATTATAATAGTGGTTTCGATACCCGTGTCAAAATATATCTCCATTGAAAGTTGTAACTCATATTTACCAAATGTTTTGTTGTTTTTGAAAATGTGAACGACATTCTCTTTCCTTTTCTCTTCTCTTATTTTTTTTTGAAAAATAGAGACTTATTGGAAATATAAATCAACAACCCTAGGTCGGCACCAATATCTCATGTATAGCCCTATTGAATTAGACCAGAAGTAAGAAGAATGAGAATGGTGCGTCAAAAACTTTAAACACTCGATAAGTGATGTAAATGATGTAATTTGTGTACAAAAACGATTTTCCTGGTCGGGACCAAAACATATTGTGTAATTTGATACGAGCTTCGATTTGATATATTATAATAGTGGTTTTGATACCCGAGTGAAAAGATATCTCCGTTGAAAGTTGTAACTTATATTTACCAAATATTTTGTTGTTTTTGAAAATGTGAACGACATCCTCTTTATTTTTCTCTTCTCTTATTTTTTTTTTGAAGAATAGAGACTTATTGGAAATATAAATCAACAACCCTAGGTCGGCACCAATATCTCATGTATAGCTCTATTGAATTAAACCAGAAGTAAGAAAAATGAAAATGTTGCGTCAAAAACTTTAAACACTCGGTAAGTGATGTAAACGATGTAATTTGGGTACAAAAACGATTTTCCTGGTTGGGACCAAAACATATTGTGTAATTTGATACGAGCTTCGATTTGATATATTATAATAGTGGTTTCGATACCCGAGTCAAAAGATATCTCCGTTGAAAGTTGTAACTCATATTTACCAAATTTTTTGTTGTTTTTGAAAATGTGAACGACATCCTCTTTATTTTTCTCTTCTCTTATTTTTTTTTTTTTGAAGAATAGAGACTTATTGGAAATATAAATCAACAACCTAGGGCGGCACCAATATCTCGTGTATAGCTCTATTAAATTAAACCAGAAGTAAGAAGAATAAAAATGGTGCTTCAAAAACTTTAAACACTCGATAAGTGATGTAAACGATGTAATTTGGGTACAAAAACGATTTTCCTGGTCGGGACCAAAACATATTGTGTAATTTGATACGAGCTTCGATTTGATATATTATAATAGTGGTTTCGATACCCGAGTCAAAAGATATCTCCGTTGAAAGTTGTAACTGATATTTACCAAATTTTTTGTTGTTTTTGAAAATGTGAACGACATCCTCTTTCTTTTTCTCTTCTCTTATGTTTTTTTGAAGAATAGAGACTTATTGGAAATATAAATCAACAACCCTAGGTCGGCACCAATATCTCTTGTATAGCTCTATTGAATTAAACCAGAAGTAAGAAGAATGAAAAT
This sequence comes from Hippophae tibetana, assembly GCA_037013495.1. Lineage (NCBI taxonomy): Eukaryota > Viridiplantae > Streptophyta > Magnoliopsida > Rosales > Elaeagnaceae > Hippophae > Hippophae tibetana. The sequence continues at coordinate 2,165,489 of JAZDXN010000026.1, read as the reverse complement.
GGTGCGTCAAAAACTTTATACACTCGATAAGTGATGTAAACGATATAATTTCGGTACAAAAACGATTTTCCTGGTCGGGACCAAAACATATTGTGTAATTTGATACGAGCTTCGATTTGATATATTATAATAGTGGTTTCGATACCCGTGTCAAAAGATATCTCCATTGAAAGTTGTAACTCATATTTACCAAATGTTTTGTTGTTTTTGAAAATGTGAACGACATTCTCTTTCCTTTTCTCTTCTCTTATTTTTTTTTTGAAGAATAGAGACTTATTGGAAATATAAATCAACAACCCTAGGTCGGCACCAATATCTCATGTATAGCCCTATTGAATTAGACCAGAAGTAAGAAGAATGAAAATGGTGCGTCAAAAACTTTAAACACTCGATAAGTGATGTAAACGATGTAATTTGTGTACAAAAACGATTTTCCTGGTCGGGACCAAAACATATTGTGTAATTTGATACGAGCTTCGATTTGATATATTATAATAGTGGTTTTGATACCCGAGTGAAAAGATATCTCCGTTGAAAGTTGTAACTTATATTTACCAAATATTTTGTTGTTTTTGAAAATGTGAACGACATCCTCTTTATTTTTCTCTTCTCTTATTTTTTTTTGAAGAATAGAGACTTATTGGAAATATAAATCAACAACCCTAGGTCGGCACCAATATCTCATGTATAGCTCTATTGAATTAAACCAGAAGTAAGAAAAATGAAAATGTTGCGTGAAAAACTTTAAACACTCGGTAAGTGATGTAAACGATGTAATTTGGGTACAAAAACGATTTTCCTGGTTGGGACCAAAACATATTGTGTAATTTGATACGAGCTTCGATTTGATATATTATAATAGTGGTTTCGATACCCGAGTCAAAAGATATCTCCGTTGAAAGTTGTAACTGATATTTACCAAATTTTTTGTTGTTTTTGAAAATGTGAACGACATCCTCTTTATTTTTCTCTTCTCTTATTTTTTTTTTTTGAAGAATAGAGACTTATTGGAAATATAAATCAACAACCTAGGTCGGCACCAATATCTCGTGTATAGCTCTATTAAATTAAACCAGAAGTAAGAAGAATAAAAATGGTGCTTCAAAAACTTTAAACACTCGATAAGTGATGTAAACGATGTAATTTGGGTACAAAAACGATTTTCTTGGTCAGGACCAAAACATATTGTGTAATTTGATACGAGCTTCGATTTGATATATTATAATAGTGGTTTCGATACCCGAGTCAAAAGATATCTCCGTTGAAAGTTGTAACTGATATTTACCAAATTTTTTGTTGTTTTTGAAAATGTGAACGACATCCTCTTTGTTTTTCTCTTCTCTTATGTTTTTTTGAAGAATAGAGACTTATTGGAAATATAAATCAACAACCCTAGGTCGGCACCAATATCTCTTGTATAGCTCTATTGAATTAAACCAGAAGTAAGAAGAATGAAAATGGTGCGTCAAAAACTTTATACACTCGATAAGTGATGTAAACGATATAATTTCGGTACAAAAACGATTTTCCTGGTCGGGACCAAAACATATTGTGTAATTTGATACGAGCTTCGATTTGATATATTATAATAGTGGTTTCGATACCCGTGTCAAAATATATCTCCATTGAAAGTTGTAACTCATATTTACCAAATGTTTTGTTGTTTTTGAAAATGTGAACGACATTCTCTTTCCTTTTCTCTTCTCTTATTTTTTTTTTGAAAAATAGAGACTTATTGGAAATATAAATCAACAACCCTAGGTCGGCACCAATATCTCATGTATAGCCCTATTGAATTAGACCAGAAGTAAGAAGAATGAAAATGGTGCGTCAAAAACTTTAAACACTCGATAAGTGATGTAAATGATGTAATTTGTGTACAAAAACGATTTTCCTGGTCGGGACCAAAACATATTGTGTAATTTGATACGAGCTTCGATTTGATATATTATAATAGTGGTTTTGATACCCGAGTGAAAAGATATCTCCGTTGAAAGTTGTAACTTATATTTACCAAATATTTTGTTGTTTTTGAAAATGTGAACGACATCCTCTTTATTTTTCTCTTCTCTTATTTTTTTTTGAAGAATAGAGACTTATTGGAAATATAAATCAACAACCCTAGGTCGGCACCAATATCTCATGTATAGCTCTATTGAATTAAACCAGAAGTAAGAAAAATGAAAATGTTGCGTCAAAAACTTTAAACACTCGGTAAGTGATGTAAACGATGTAATTTGGGTACAAAAACGATTTTCCTGGTTGGGACCAAAACATATTGTGTAATTTGATACGAGCTTCGATTTGATATATTATAATAGTGGTTTCGATACCCGAGTCAAAAGATATCTCCGTTGAAAGTTGTAACTGATATTTACCAAATTTTTTGTTGTTTTTGAAAATGTGAACGACATCCTCTTTATTTTTCTCTTCTCTTATTTTTTTTTTTTGAAGAATAGAGACTTATTGGAAATATAAATCAACAACCTAGGGCGGCACCAATATCTCGTGTATAGCTCTATTAAATTAAACCAGAAGTAAGAAGAATAAAAATGGTGCTTCAAAAACTTTAAACACTCGATAAGTGATGTAAACGATGTAATTTGGGTACAAAAACGATTTTCCTGGTCGGGACCAAAACATATTGTGTAATTTGATACGAGCTTCGATTTGATATATTATAATAGTGGTTTCGATACCCGAGTCAAAAGATATCTCCGTTGAAAGTTGTAACTGATATTTACCAAATTTTTTGTTGTTTTTGAAAATGTGAACGACATCCTCTTTCTTTTTCTCTTCTCTTATGTTTTTTTGAAGAATAGAGACTTATTGGAAATATAAATCAACAACCCTAGGTCGGCACCAATATCTCTTGTATAGCTCTATTGAATTAAACCAGAAGTAAGAAGAATGAAAATGGTGCGTCAAAAACTTTATACACTCGATAAGTGATGTAAACGATATAATTTCGGTACAAAAACGATTTTCCTGGTCGGGACCAAAACATATTGTGTAATTTGATACGAGCTTCGATTTGATATATTATAATAGTGGTTTCGATACCCGTGTCAAAAGATATCTCCATTGAAAGTTGTAACTCATATTTACCAAATGTTTTGTTGTTTTTGAAAATGTGAACGACATTCTCTTTCCTTTTCTCTTCTCTTATTTTTTTTTGAAGAATAGAGACTTATTGGAAATATAAATCAACAACCCTAGGTCGGCACCAATATCTCATGTATAGCCCTATTGAATTAGACCAGAAGTAAGAAGAATGAAAATGGTGCGTCAAAAACTTTAAACACTCGATAAGTGATGTAAACGATGTAATTTGTGTACAAAAACGATTTTCCTGGTCGGGACCAAAACATATTGTGTAATTTGATACGAGCTTCGATTTGATATATTATAATAGTGGTTTTGATACCCGAGTGAAAAGATATCTCCGTTGAAAGTTGTAACTTATATTTACCAAATATTTTGTTGTTTTTGAAAATGTGAACGACATCCTCTTTATTTTTCTCTTCTCTTATTTTTTTTTGAAGAATAGAGACTTATTGGAAATATAAATCAACAACCCTAGGTCGGCACCAATATCTCATGTATAGCTCTATTGAATTAAACCAGAAGTAAGAAAAATGAAAATGTTGCGTCAAAAACTTTAAACACTCGGTAAGTGATGTAAACGATGTAATTTGGGTACAAAAACGATTTTCCTGGTTGGGACCAAAACATATTGTGTAATTTGATACGAGCTTCGATTTGATATATTATAATAGTGGTTTCGATACCCGAGTCAAAAGATATCTCCGTTGAAAGTTGTAACTGATATTTACCAAATTTTTTGTTGTTTTTGAAAATGTGAACGACATCCTCTTTATTTTTCTCTTCTCTTATTTTTTTTTTTTGAAGAATAGAGACTTATTGGAAATATAAATCAACAACCTAGGGCGGCACCAATATCTCGTGTATAGCTCTATTAAATTAAACCAGAAGTAAGAAGAATAAAAATGGTGCTTCAAAAACTTTAAACACTCGATAAGTGATGTAAACGATGTAATTTGGGTACAAAAACGATTTTCCTGGTCGGGACCAAAACATATTGTGTAATTTGATACGAGCTTCGATTTGATATATTATAATAGTGGTTTCGATACCCGAGTCAAAAGATATCTCCGTTGAAAGTTGTAACTGATATTTACCAAATTTTTTGTTGTTTTTGAAAATGTGAACGACATCCTCTTTCTTTTTCTCTTCTCTTATGTTTTTTTGAAGAATAGAGACTTATTGGAAATATAAATCAACAACCCTAGGTCGGCACCAATATCTCTTGTATAGCTCTATTGAATTAAACCAGAAGTAAGAAGAATGAAAATGGTGCGTCAAAAACTTTATACACTCGATAAGTGATGTAAACGATATAATTTCGGTACAAAAATGATTTTCCTGGTCGGGACCAAAACATATTGTGTAATTTGATACGAGCTTCGATTTGATATATTATAATAGTGGTTTCGATACCCGTGTCAAAAGATATCTCCATTGAAAGTTGTAACTCATATTTACCAAATGTTTTGTTGTTTTTGAAAATGTGAACGACATTCTCTTTCCTTTTCTCTTCTCTTATTTTTTTTTGAAGAATAGAGACTTATTGGAAATATAAATCAACAACCCTAGGTCGGCACCAATATCTCATGTATAGCCCTATTGAATTAGACCAGAAGTAAGAAGAATGAAAATGATGCGTCAAAAACTTTAAACACTCGATAAGTGATGTAAACGATGTAATTTGTGTACAAAAACGATTTTCCTGGTCGGGACCAAAACATATTGTGTAATTTGATACGAGCTTCGATTTGATATATTATAATAGTGGTTTTGATACCCGAGTGAAAAGATATCTCCGTTGAAAGTTATAACTTATATTTACCAAATATTTTGTTGTTTTTGAAAATATGAACGACATCCTCTTTCATTTTCTCTTCTCTTATTTTTTTTTTGAAGAATAGAGACTTATTGGAAATATAAATCAACAACCGTAGGTCGGCACCAATATCTCGTGTATAGCTCTATTGAATTAAATCAGAAGTAAGAAGAATGAAAATGGTGCTTCAAAAACTTTAAACACTCGATAAGTGATGTAAACGATATAATTTCGGTACAAAAACGATTTTCCTGGTCGGGACCAAAACATATTGTGTAATTTGATACGAGCTTCGATTTGATATGTCATAATAGTGGTTTCGATACCCGAGTCAAAAGATATCTCCGTTGAAAGTTGTAACTGATATTTACGAAATATTTTGTTGTTTTTGAAAATGTGAACGACATCCTCTTTCTTTTTCTCTTCTCTTATTTTTTTTTGAAGAACAGAGACTTATTGGAAATATAAATCAACAACCCTAGGTCGGCACCAATATCTCCTGTATAGCTCTATTGAATTAAACCAGAAGTAAGAAGAACGAAAATGGTGCGTGAAAAACTTTAAACACTCGATAAGTGATGTAAACGATGTAATTTGGGTACAAAAACGATTTTCCTGGTCGGGACCAAAACATATTGTGTAATTTGATACGAGCTTCGATTTGATATATTATAATAGTGGTTTCGATACCCGAGTCAAAAGATATCTCCGTTGAAAGTTGTAACTTATATTTACCAAATCTTTTGTTGTTTTTGAAAATGTGAACGACATCCTTTATAATTTTCTCTTCTCTTATTTTTTTTTTGAAGAATAGAGACTTATTGGAAATATAAATCAACAACCCTAAATCGGCACCAATATCTCCTGTATAGCTCTATTGAATTAAACCAGAAGTAAGAAGAATGAAAATGGTGCGTCAAAAACTTTAAACACTCGATAAGTGATGTAAACGATGTAATTTGGGTACAAAAACGATTTTCCTGGTCGGGACCAAAACATATTGTGTAATTTGATACGAGCTTCGATTTGATATGAAAGTTTATAAGATATGGACCTGATTAACCTAGAGGGGGGTGAATAGGTTATTCTTAAATTTTTATCAAGTTTATAATTTAATAACCTAAACAAAGCGGCCAGACATGGAATCGTGTGTAAAAATAAGTGCGGAAATAAAATAATAACACACGATATTTTTAGGTGGAAACAACCTAGGCCACAACTATGACCTAAGAGGAAAACCACCGGTCCACCGGACCACCTAACTTTCCACTATGAAAATCAAATGTTCAAGTACAAACTCGGTCTTATGCTACCCTTCCTAGGATACTGCCCCAATGTACTTTACTTACGAGCCCCTGCTCTGTTTTCACAGTTTCCAATATTAGCGTGAGCGGTTTTCAGACCAACGTTCTTATAAGCTTCCCGCCAATCAGATCGTTCACAAATGAACTGCAAAAAATGTTAGCACAAAAAAAACACAAGTGCCCGTGTGTGTTCTAGAATAGATTTAACAATGAATAATCCTAATTAGATGATTCAAAACATATATCACTTAAATCAAATCAACTAGAATATTCTAGGGCAAAAATATTAAGCACAAATTTAATAAACAATAGCTTCTTTGAAATTTAATCATCAAATCAAATAATTATGATTACACATAAAACTATTTAATTTAAATATGTAAAAATATAATTAAGAAGAAGCTATAGAAAGATAAAACATATCAAATAAATTTATTAATAAATACCTCTAATATGATATCAATTCTATAATTATCAAATCAATATAAATCTACTACTCAAACATATAATTATCAAATCAATATATATATTAACTACCTTTTTGAATATATATATATTGATTACTTACTGCAATTCGTTTTTGAATCCAGGTGGTAATCCAATAATGCAATCCTTTTTTTTTGTTTGAATCTAGGTGCTAAGCAAATACCTTTGACGTACTAATATTGCAGAGAAGCAATGATATATTTTTTTTCTTTAAAATCTTTTCTTCTTTGATGTTCGGCCGTAAGTTTTTTTTTTTTCAAAGAACACACTACATCAACCCTAATGTCTCTTTACTTATAGATAATTATAATACCTAATAGTATTAGGGTTAAATGCATTTTGGGCTTAATTTTTCAAAGCCCATTCAAAGCCTTAAAAAATATTTGTTTTTTAAATCACATCTTAAAAATATTAAGACACATAAAAAATATTTAAACACCAAAAATAATTTTTGATTTATGAACATGTACTATTAAATATATAAATGAAATTCTATGTGTCGTAATTATAAAAGACATACCTGAAGTACGGATATTTAGAACTTGAACATTTGTTCGGCTGTTCTTGATAAACTTGATAGCAGACCTAAAAACAAATTTACAAATAAATATTTTGTCCACGAAAATAGCCAACACTCATGGTCCTTACAAACTCCCCCTTTGGCATTTTCGTGTGGCAAAACCTTTCTCTCACTACATGACGCATATAAAAATAAGATAAAAATACAATGATATCCCAGACTCCATAGTGGAACTATCCTATGGTCCGGTAGATCCATCTTCGCTGCAACTTGACAAGCTTGTAAGTAACTGAAATAACATTGACAAAGCATAGAACAACTTGGCATGAAAGCTTCATTGTATATTAGTTCAGTTTACATAAAAATAAGCGAAGTGTAAAGAATATTCATGTAGTATGCATTCATATCAATTAAGCTTAATAAAAATATGTTCTCCCCTTATATGCATAACAAAATAAAAACATGGAAGTAAATATTCTCTCCCCCTTTTTGACATACGAGAAGGACAAAGTATTAGACAAAGAAATGAAGTCAAACTCCTCCTAAAGATATAACAATTTAAAATCAGAGTAATGCAAAAGTGCAATGTGCTTTAAACTCCCCCTAAGTTCTATCACTCTCTAACTGAGAAACCAATTAAAAAATGTAATAAATGAAAAGATGATGTAAATAAATTTTTTTTTTAAATTTGCATACATAGCCACATAAGGTATTAAACTCATTTAATTACAAACAAGCACACAACCAATTGAGAACTCATCATTTTTTTTTGTTTAACTCCAATTTTGATTATTTATCATATAAATAAATAAGTAGAATAGAAGAGGTGTACACGCACACTTCTCACATATAATGACATATTGACATTTACTTAAAGTAGTATACATGTTTAAACTCCACAAATATGACAAGTAATTCATTTATGACCTATCAAGAAAGATTCAAATGAAAAAAATATCACCTATCATGTAAAACCATAATTGAGTCTTCAATCTCACAAAATAAAATATATCTACGAAGGAAGGACTTAATTTTTATTTTTTATTTTTTTTATATATGAGGTAAATGATATATATATATTTTTTAACCTCTATTAGCTCTTTCTTTTTGTGCATTCCAAGTACAAGATTTATAAGCAATCAGTTTTTGCATAATCTTTCCCTTTTTTTTTTTTTTTGCACGAGCCATAAACCTAGCATGATGAATTTCACACTAGTTGTGAGGTAGCCCTCTCCGTTCATTGCGATAGCTTCACACATCACAGTAGGTAGCCCTCTCAATACTCGGTGCCTCCATACGGTAAAATTTTAGTAAGCAAAAGTAGAACTCAACACAATTTTACAATCAAGATTAGTTAAAGTCCTAGAGTCTTTCAAGAAAATTCATAAACTTCAAGCGTAACATATATGTGTGTTTGTGAGTGTGTGAAGAAGTTTATGTCAACATCGATCATCACATGTATAAGAATATATATGTATGCACAAGCCAAAATTGTAGAATAATTTATACAATAAATATCAAAATGAGTTGAGTTACTAAAAATGAGATTATGTGTATGGAAGTATTAAATAAGTTGAATACTCTTTTGGCCAAACAAGGATGTTTTTTTTTTTTTTTTTTTTTGGTAATAAAATTTGAAATTCAATTTGAGGGAGAAATTCCCAAGGCACTTCTGAGATACTCAAATCTTTGCGTGTCTATGGCTTTAGTGAATATATCAGCTAGTTGTCTCTCAGTAGGTACAAACTCAAGTGTTACTATTTTCTCTTCAACTAGTTCTCGAATAAAGTGATGCCTTATGTCAATGTGCTTAGTTCTAGAATGTTGAACTGGGTTCTTAGAAATACATATAGCACTAGTGTTATCACAATATAAGGGAATCATACCTTGTGGTTGACCGTAGTCCTTGAGCATGTTTTTCATCCAAAGCATTTGTGTGCAAGAGCTTCCTGCAGCAATGTATTCCGCTTCAGCTGTAGAGAGTGAGATAGAGTTTTGCTTTTTACTATGCCATGATACTAAGTTGTTTCCAATATAGAAACAACCACCTGATGTGCTCTTCCTATCATCCTGGTTGCCTGCCCAGTCGGCATCTGTAAAACCACTTACTTCACAAGTAGTGTCAGTAGTAAAATATAAACCATAATTACTTGTTCCTGAGATATACCTAATGATTCTCTTTACATTCTCTAAGTGTGATTCCTTAGGGTCAGCTTGATAACGGGCACACACACCAACACTAAAACATATGTCAGGTCTACTTGCAGTGAGGTAAAGTAAACTACCTATCATACTCCTATAAAGGGTTTGATCAACACTTTTACCTTGAGTGTCCTTTGTAATTTTTGTGCTGGTACCTAAAGGAGTTCGTAATGGCTTGCTAGTTTCAAGACCAAATCTTTTAACAAGGTTACAAGCGTACTTGGTTTGAGAAATAAATATATTATCATGAGATTGTTTGATTTGTAAACCAAGGAAGAAATTCATTTCACCTACCATGGACATTTCAAATTCATTTGTCATAACATGCACAAAATCATCCACTAGTGTACTAGATGTGGATCCAAAAACTATGTCATCCACATAAATTTGAGCAATAAAGATCTCGTCACTACTCCTTTTAATGAATAAAGTCTTATCAACTCCCCCTCGAATAAATCCCTTGTTCAAAAGATAGTTGGTAAGTCTCTCATACCATGCTCGTGGAGCTTGTTTTAAACCATACAGAGCCTTTTGGAGTTTGTAAACATGATTTGGAAATTTCGGATCAACAAATCCTTTTGGTTGTTCCACGTACACCTCCTCATTCAAAAATCCATTCAAAAAGGCAGACTTAACATCCATTTGATATAATTTGAACTTCATATGACAGGAAATGGCAAGTAAAATCCTAATTGACTCTAGTCTAGCTACGGGTGCAAATGTTTCATCAAAGTCAACTCCTTCTACTTGCGTATAGCCTTGAGCTACTAACCTAGCCTTATTTCTAACAACAATGTCATGCTCATCAGATTTATTTTTGAACACCCATTTTGTTCCAATAACATTTTTGTTTTTAGGCTTAGGTACTAATACCCACACATGATTTCTTTCAAATTGAGCTAACTCATCCTGCATGGCATTTATCCAAAATTCATCCCTAAGGGCTTCATTCACATTTTTTGGTTCAAATTGAGAAATATAGCATAAATGGGTTACCTCACTTATTTGTCTTCTTCTTGTTACCATGCTTGCATTAGGATCTCCAATTATATTCTTAATAGGATGATTTTTTGATGTTCGAGTTGGATTTATCATTGATGAGGTTGATGCTTCTTCTTTCTTTTCTTCTCTTTCCTCTAACTCTTCTTCTTTTATTCCAATTGTGTCACTGGTCATTGTTAATTGAGGTGTTGTGAAATTTTCTTCATTTCCAACTTCTTCACTTGTAATATTCTTACCTCCATCATCTATAACGACATTTATGGATTCCATAACTACATTAGTTCTACAGTTGAAGACTCTATAAGCTCTACTATTTAGGGAATAACCAAGAAATATACCTTCATCACTTCTTGAATCAAACTTACCCAACTGTTCTCGATCTCTAAGTATGTAGCACTTACTTCCAAAAATATGCATAAATTTTAGATTGGGTTTTTTACCTCTCCATATCTCATAGGGAGTTTGGTTTGTACCTGGGCGAAGATATACATGATTTATAATGTAACATGCAGTGTTTATAGCTTCAGCCCAAAACCTTTTGGAGACTCCCTTGGCATGCATCATTACTCTTGCCATCTCTTGAAGTATCCTATTTTTCCTTTCAACTACCCCATTTTGTTGAGGTGTGATAGGAGCAGAGAATTCATGAAAGATACCATGTTCTTTACAGAAGTCAGCATACTTGGTATTTTCAAACTCTTTTCCATGGTCTGTTCTCAGTCTCTTAATGGTTACTATTTTGTCACCTGCTTCAACCTGCACTCTTGTACAATATGAGATGAAAAACTCAAAAGCATCTGACTTGTCTCTAAGAAAGTCTACCCACGTGTAGCGAGAAAAGTCATCTACTACAACTATGATGTATTTCTTACCTCCAATACTTTCTGTTCTCATAGGACCCATAAGGTCAATATGTATCAATTCCAATACTCTGTTTGTATTTATACTCTTGATCTTCTTATGAGCAATCCTAGTTTGTTTACCCAATTGACATGGTCCACATACAGGTGTTTCAATTTTTGAAAGAATAGGTAAACCACGCACAGTCTCAATTTTGCTCAATCTAACCAGATCTTTAAAATTCATATGACCTAGCTTTTCGTGCCACAAGATAGTTGAGTCATTGCTAGCTAGGTTACATGTTACTGTGGGTGATGTATCAATACAATAACAATTGTCATGTGATCTGATTCCCTTAATCACACATTCACCATTTTGATCTGTTACAATACAGTGATTGTTTGTAAATTGCACATTAAAATCACTATCACATATTTGACTTATGCTAATCAAGTTTGCCTTAAGTCCTTCCACATATAAAACTTCATCAAGTTTAGGGATACCCTCTATTTGAACAGAGCCTTTTCCAATAATTCTAGATGTTTTACCATCACCAAAGGTAACTGTCCCTTCATTGTATTCCTTAAAGGTTTTAAACAAAGAACGATTCCCTGTCATGTGTCTAGAGCATCCACTATCAAAATACCAAGCGGTATTTGATTTAACTTTAAATGCTATATGGGCCACAAAGCAGTGCAACTCAGATTTCTTAACCCATCCTTTTTTAATTTTGGACATTTGAGTTACTGGTTTCTTATATTCCTCTTTTTGTGTAGTTCTTGTAGTAAAAACTTTACATTTGAAATTTTTTTGAGGTATTTTAGAAACATTTGTATTCATGATAGAATCATAAGCATAAAGAAACCTACACCTAGGTCTTATATGTCCTTTCCTACCACAATGATGACAGATGGGAACAAACTGAATTTTCTTAGAATGATAAGGTGCAAAAACTACCTTTCCTGCCTGAGCAATAGTGGGTTTTACAAATTGAGTTTTGGATGATGAAGGTGTTGATTTTTCATCTATGTATCCAAGACCTCTCTTATCTCCACATGGCTTTCCATAGTCTAGGACTTTGGTTAATTTTTCAGCACCAATGGTCAAATTCTTCATTGTTTCTTTAGCAATACTAAGTTCTTGCTTGAGATTTTTGTTTTCCTCAATGGTTTCTGCAAGTCTCAAATTCAAAGCATTAACATGATCAGACAATTCCTTTTTATCTTTCTCTAGGTTAGAGGAATTTGTTTTGTGAACATTGATGATATCATTAAGTTTAGTTACTTCCACAAGCAATTTATCTCTCTCCTCCCTGGCACCTAGACAATCCATGAATAGTTCCTCATAATTCGATACATTAAACTTAGACAGTAAGAGAGAAGAGTTTACTTCCTCATTTTCTTCATCTGAGCTAAGGTCAGAGTCATTGTGATGTGCATTGGCAGTTGCGGTGAAAGCACAATAATTAGTGTCATCATCCTCTGAGTTACTAGCATTGTCCTGCTCACTTTCTGTGTCACTGAGTGTAGCATTAAAGGCTTTTCCAAATTTCTTTTTATTGTTAGCACAATCTGTAGAAATATGACCAAATCCCCCACAAGTAAAGCATTGAGGATTAGTGGGCTTACTTTTCTTACCATCAAGGCTAGGAGACTTGATTTCCCTTGACTTTCGGTCATTCGAACGACTGGATTGTCCCTTGTTGGAATGATTATTCTGTTGACCCTTCTTCTTCATGAACTTCTTAAATTTTCGTGCTAACAAGACTAGTGACTCATCATTCATATCATCATCACTATCAGAGATGTCCTTTTTGGAGCTTTTGAATGCCACATCCTTATTTTTCTTGGGTGGATCAAGAGAAAGCTCATAGGTTTGGATTGACCCGACAAGTTCATCAATTTTTTAGTGTGTCTACATTCTTGCTTTCCTCTATCGCTGTAACTTTCATCTTATAGTCAGCTGTTAAAGAGCTTAGGAGTTTGCGCACTTGTATAGGTTGTGGAATTTTCTCACCAAGGTTAGAACAAGCATTAGTGATATCACAGAAGCGAGCATAGAATTGACCAAAAGTTTCATTGTTGCTCATTTTAATAGAATCAAACTCAGATGTTAGCAATCTCAATTTTGTTTGTTTCACTTGGGAAGTTCCTTCATGAGCAAGAGCAAGTGCATTCTATGCATCTTTAGCAGTCTCACAGTCGGAGATGCGACGAAACTCATCCATCGACACTGCAGTGAATATTGAGCTTAGACCTTTTTGGTTTGCCCCACTAAGGGTGCGTTCTTCAGTGGTCCAGTCTTTTCTTGGCTTTATGATTGTTACACCATCTTTCATTACAGAAGGTGGTTCCCAACCATCAAGAATAGCATCCCAGACTTTTTCATCTTGTCTGAGAAAGGCTTGCATGCGAGCCTTCCAGTAAGGGTAATTAAACCCATCAAAGAGTGGGGGTCTAACAGATGACCCACCTTCTTTCATTTGGTCCATAAGTAAGTGTGTGTCCGTAAAGATCAATCTCACTAAGTGTGTCTAGTGTTTGCTCTGATACCAATTGAAAGTTTATAAGATATGGACCTGATTAACCTAGAGGGGGGTGAATAGGTTATTCTTAAATTTTTATCAAGTTTATAATTTAATAACCTAAACAAAGCGGCCAGACATGTAATCGTGTGTAAAAATAAGTGCGGAAATAAAATAATAACACACGATATTTTTAGGTGGAAACAACCTAGGCCACAACTATGACCTAAGAGGAAAACCACCGGTCCACCGGACCACCTAACTTTCCACTATGAAAATCAAATGTTCAAGTACAAACTCGGTCTTATGCTACCCTTCCTAGGATACTGCCCCAATGTACTTTACTTACGAGCCCCTGCTCTGTTTTCACAGTTTCCAATATTAGCGTGAGCGGTTTTCAGACCAACGTTCTAATAAGCTTCCCGCCAATCAGATCGTTCACAAATGAACTGCAAAAAATGTTAGCACAAAAAAAACACAAGTGCCCGTGTGTGTTCTAGAATAGATTTAACAATGAATAATCCTAATTAGATGATTCAAAACATATATCACTTAAATCAAATCAAATAGAATATTCTAGGGCAAAAATATTAAGCACAAATTTAATAAACAATAGCTTCTTTGAAATTTAATCATCAAATCAAATAATTATGATTACACATAAAACTATTTAATTTAAATATGTAAAAATATAATTAAGAAGAAGCTATAGAAAGATAAAACATATCAAATAAATTTATTAATAAATACCTCTAATATGATATCAATTCTATAATTATCAAATCAATATAAATCTGCTACTCAAACATATAATTATCAAATCAATATATATATTAACTACCTTTTTGAATATATATATATTGATTACTTACTGCAATTCGTTTTTGAATCCAGGTGGTAATCCAATAATGCAATCCTTTTTTTTGTTTGAATCTAGGGGCTAAGCAAATACCTTTGACGTACTAATAATGCAGAGAAGCAATGATATATTTTTTTTCTTTAAAATCTTTTCTCCTTTGATGTTCGGCCGTAAGTTTTTTTTTTTTTTCAAAGAACACACTACATCAACCCTAATGTCTCTTTATTTATAGATAATTATAATACCTAATAGTATAAGGGTTAAATGCATTTTGGGCTTAATTTTTCAAAGCCCATTCAAAGCCTTAAAAAATATTTGTTTTTTAAATCGCATCTTAAAAATATTAAGACACATAAAAAATATTTAAACACCAAAAATAATTTTAGATTTATGAACATGTACTATTAAATATATAAATGAAATTCTATGTGTCGTAATTATAAAAGACATACCTGAAGTACGGATATTTAGAACTTGAACATTTGTTCGGCTGTTCTTGATAAACTTGATAGCAGACCTAAAAACAAATTTACAAATAAATATTTTGTCCACGAAAATAGCCAACACTCATGGTCCTTACATGATATATTATAATAGTGGTTTCGATACCCGTGTCAAAAGATATCTCCGTTGAAAGTTGTAACTCATATTTACCAAATGTTTTGTTGTTTTTGAAAATGTGAACGACATCCTCTTTCTTTTTCTCTTCTCTTATTTTTTTTTTGAAGAATAGAGACATATTGGAAATATAAATCAACAACCCTAGGTCGGCACCAATATCTCCTGTATAGCCCTATTGAATTAAACCAGAAGTAAGAAGAATGAAAATGGTGGGTCAAAAACTTTAAACACTAGATAAGTGATGTAAACGATGTAATTTGTGTACAAAAACGATTTTCCTGGTCGGGACCAAAACATATTATGTAATTTGATACGAGCTTCGATTTGATATATTATAATAGTGGTTTCGATACCCGAGTCAAAAGATATCTCCGTTGAAAGTTGTAACTTATATATACCAAATATTTTGTTGTTTTTGAAAATGTGAACAACATCCTCTTTCAGTTTCTCTTCTCCTATATTTTTTTGAAGAATAGAGACTTATTGGAAATATAAATCAACAACCCTAGGTCGGCACCAATATCTCATGTATTGCTCTATTGAATTAAACCAGAAGTAAGAAAAATGAAAATGTTGCATCAAAAACTTTAAACACACGGTAAGTGATGTAAACGATGTAATTTGGGTACAAAAACGATTTTCCTGGTGGGGACCAAAACATATTGTGTAATTTGATACGAGCTTCGATTTAATATATTATAATAGTGGTTTCGATACCCGAGTCAAAAGATATCTCCGTTGAAAGTTGTAACTAATATTTACCAAATTTTTTGTTGTTTTTGAAAATGTGAACGACATCCTCTTTCTTTTTCTCTTCTCTTATTTTTTTTTGAAGAATAGAGACTTATGGGAAATATAAATCAACAACCCTAGGTCGGCACCAATATCTCCTGTATAGCTCTATTGAATTAAACCAGAAGTAAGAAAAATGAAAATGGTGCGTCAAAAACTTTAAACACTCGATAAGTGATGTAAACGATGTAATTTGGGTACAAAAACAATTTTCCTGGTCGGGACCAAAACATATTGTGTAATTTGATACGTGCTTCGATTTGATATATTATAATAGTGGTTTCGATACCCGTGTCAAAAGATATCTCCATTGAAAGTTGTAACTCATATTTACCAAATGTTTTGTTGATTTTGAAAATGTGAACGACATCCTCTTTCTTTTTCTCTTCTCTTATTTTTTTTTTGAAGAATAGAGACTTATTGGAAATATAAATCAACAACCCTAGGTCGGCACCAATATCTCCTGTATAGCCCTATTTAATTAAACCACAAGTAAGAAGAATGAAAATGGTGCGTCAAAAACTTTAAACACTCGATAAGTGATGTAAACGATGTAATTTGTGTACAAAAACGATTTTCCTGGTCGGGACCAAAACATATTGTGTAATTTGATATGAGCTTCGATTTGATATATTATAATAGTGGTTTCGATACCCGAGTCAAAAGATATCTCCGTTGAAAGTTGTAACTTATATTTACCAAATATTTTGTTGTTTTTGAAAATGTGAACAACATCCTCTTTCATTTTCTCTTCTCCTATATTTTTTTGAAGAATAGAGACTTATTGGAAATATAAATCAACAACCCTAGGTCGGCACCAATATCTCATGTATAGCTCTATTGAATTAAACCAGAAGTAAGAAAAATGAAAATGTTGCGTCAAAAACTTTAAACACTCGGTAAGTGATGTAAACGATGTAATTTGGGTACAAAAACGATTTTCCTGGTCGGGACCAAAAGATATTGTGTAATTTGATACGAGCTTCGATTTAATATATTATAATAGTGGTTTGGATACCCGAGTCAAAAGATATCTCCGTTGAAAGTTGTAACTGATATTTACCAAATTTTTTGTTGTTTTTGAAAATTTGAACGACATCCTCTTTCTTTTTCTCTTCTCTTATTTTTTTTTGAAGAATAGAGACTTATTGGAAATATAAATCAACAACCCTATGTCGGCACCAATATCTCCTGTATAGCCCTATTGAATTAAACCACAAGTAAGAAGAATGAAAATGGTGCGTCAAAAACTTTAAACACTCGATAAATGATGTAAACGATGTAATTTGTGTACAAAAACGATTTTCCTGGTCGGGACCAAAACATATTGTGTAATTTGATACGAGCTTCGATTTGATATATTATAATAGTGGTTTTGATACCCGAGTCAAAAGATATCTCCGTTGAAAGTTGTAACTTATATTTACCAAATATTTTGTTGTTTTTGAAAATGTGAACGACATCCTCTTTCATTTTCTCTTCTCTTATTTTTTTTTTGAAGAATAGAGACTTATTGGAAATATAAATCAACAATCATAGGTCGGCACCAATATCTCGTGTATAGCTCTATTGAATTAAACCAGAAGTAAGAAGAATGAAAATGGTGCTTGAAAAAATTTAAACACTCGATAAGTGATGTAAACGATGTAATTTGGGTACAAAAACGATTTTCCTGGTCGGGACCAAAACATATTGTGTAATTTGATACGAGCTTCGATTTGATATATCATAATAGTGGTTTCGATACCCGAGTCAAAAGATATCTCCGTTGAAAGTTGTAACTGATATTTACCAAATTTTTTTTTGTTTTTGAAAATGTGAACGACATCCTCTTTCTTTTTCTCTTCTCTTATTTTTTTTGAAGAATAGAGACTTATTGGAAATATAAATCAACAACCCTATGTCGGCACCAATATCTCCTGTATAGCTCTATTGAATTAAACCAGAAGTAAGAAGAATGAAAATGGTGCGTCAAAAACTTTAAACACTCGATAAGTGATGTAAACGATGTAATTTGGGTACAAAAACGATTTTCCTGGTCGGGATCAAAAAATATTGTGTAATTTGATACGAGCTTCGATTTGATATATTATAATAGTCGTTTCGATACCCGAGTCAAAACATATCTCCGTTGAAAGTTGTAACTTATATTTACCAAATCTTTTGTTGTTTTTGAAAATGTGAACGACATCCTCTATAATTTTCTCTTCTCTTATTTTTTTTTTTGAAGAATACAGACTTATTGGAAATATAAATCAACAACCCTAAATCGGCACCAATATCTCCTGTATAGCTCTATTGAATTAAACCAGAAGTAAGAAGAATGAAAATGGTGCGTCAAAAACTTTAAACACTCGATAAGTGATGTAAACGATGTAATTTGGGTACAAAAACGATTTTCCTGGTCGGGTCCAAAACATATTGTGTAATTTGATACGAGCTTCGATTTGATATATTATAATAGTGGTTTCGATACCCGAGTCAAAAGATATCTCCGTTGAAAGTTGTAACTGATATTTACCAAATTTTTTTTTGTTTTTGAAAATGTGAACGACATCCTCTTTCTTTTTCTCTTCTCTTATTTTTTTTTGAAGAATAGAGACTTATTGGAAATATAAATCAACAACCCTATGTCGGCACCAATATCTCCTGTATAGCTCTATTGAATTAAACCAGAAGTAAGAAGAATGAAAATGGTGCGTCAAAAACTTTAAACACTCGATAAGTGATGTAAACGATGTAATTTGGGTACAAAAACGATTTTCCTGGTCGGGATCAAAAAATATTGTGTAATTTGATACGAGCTTCGATTTGATATATTATAATAGTCGTTTCGATACCCGAGTCAAAACATATCTCCGTTGAAAGTTGTAACTTATATTTACCAAATCTTTTGTTGTTTTTGAAAATGTGAACGACATCCTCTATAATTTTCTCTTCTCTTATTTTTTTTTTGAAGAATAGAGACTTATTGGAAATATAAATCAACAACCCTAAATCGGCACCAATATCTCCTGTATAGCTCTATTGAATTAAACCAGAAGTAAGAAGAATGAAAATGGTGCGTCAAAAACTTTAAACACTCGATAAGTGATGTAAACGATGTAATTTGGGTACAAAAACGATTTTCCTGGTCGGGTCCAAAACATATTGTGTAATTTGATACGAGCTTCGATTTGATATATTATAATAGTGGTTTCGATACCCGAGTCAAAAGATATCTCCGTTGAAAGTTGTAACTTATATTTACCAAATCTTTTGTTGTTTTTGAAAATGTGAACGACATCCTCTATAATTTTCTCTTCTCTTATTTTTTTTTTTGAAGAATAGAGACTTATTGGAAATATAAATCAACAACCCTAAATCGGCACCAATATCTCCTGTATAGCTCTATTGAATTAAACCAGAAGTAAGAAGAATGAAAATGGTGCGTCAAAAACTTTAAACACTCGATAAGTGATGTAAACGATGTAATTTGGGTACAAAAAGATTTTCCGGGTCGGGACCAAAACATATTGTGTAATTTGATACGAGCTTCGATTTGATATATTATAATAGTGGTTTCGATACCCGAGTCAAAAGATATCTCCGTTGAAAGTTGTAACTTATATTTACCAAATCTTTTGTTGTTTTTGAAAATGTGAACGACATCCTCTATAATTTTCTCTTCTCTTATTTTTTTTTGAAGAATAGAGACTTATTGGAAATATAAATCAACAACCCTAAATCGGCACCAATATCTCCTGTATAGCTCTATTGAATTAAACCAGAAGTAAGAAGAATGAAAATGGTGCGTCAAAAACTTTAAACACTCGATAAGTGATGTAAACGATGTAATTTGGGTACAAAAATGATTTTCCGGGTCGGGACCAAAACATATTGTGTAATTTGATACGAGCTTCGATTTGATATATTATAATAGTGGTTTCGATACCCGTGTCAAAAGATATCTCCGTTGAAAGTTGTAACTCATATTTACAAAATGTTTTGTTGTTTTTGAAAATGTGAACGACATCATCTTTCTTTTTCTCTTCTCTTATTTTTTTTGAAGAATAGAGACTTATTGGAAATATAAATCAACAACCCTAGGTCGGCACCAATATCTCTTGTATAGCTCTATTGAATTATACCAGAAGTAAGAAGAATGAAAATGGTGCGTCAAAAACTTTAAACACTCGGTAAGTGATGTAAACGATGTAATTTGTGTACAAAAACTATTTTCTTGGGCGGCACCAAATATATTGTGTAATTTGATATGAGCTTCAATTTGATATATTATAATAGTGGTTTCGATACCCGAGTTAAAAGATATCTCCGTTGAAAGTTGTAAATCATATTTACCAAATTTTTTGTTGTTTTTGAAAATGTGAACGACATCCTCTTTCTTTTTCTCTTCTCTTATTTTTTTTTTTTGAAGAATAGAGACTTATTGGAAATATAAATCAACAACCCTAGGTCGGCACCAATATCTCCTGTATAGCCCTATTGAATTAAACCAGAAGTAAGAAGAATGAAAATGGTGCGTCAAAAACTTTAAACACTCGATAAGTGATGTAAACGATGTAATTTGTGTACAAAAAAGATTTTCCTGGTCGGGACCAAAAAATATTGTGTAATTTGATACGAGCTTCGATTTGATATATAATAATAGTGGTTTCGATACCCGAGTCAAAAGATATCTCCGTTGAAAGTTGTAACTGATATTTACCAAATTTTTTTTTGTTTTTGAAAATGTGAACGACATCCTCTTTCTTTTTCTCTTCTCTTATTTTTTTTTGAAGAATAGAGACTTATTGGAAATATAAATCAACAACCCTATGTCGGCACCAATATCTCCTGTATAGCTCTATTGAATTAAACCAGAAGTAAGAAGAATGAAAATGGTGCGTCAAAAACTTTAAACACTCGATAAGTGATGTAAACGATGTAATTTGGGTACAAAAACGATTTTCCTGGTCGGGTCCAAAACATATTGTGTAATTTGATACGAGCTTCGATTTGATATATTATAATAGTGGTTTCGATACCCGAGTCAAAAGATATCTCCGTTGAAAGTTGTAACTTATATTTACCAAATCTTTTGTTGTTTTTGAAAATGTGAACGACATCCTCTATAATTTTCTCTTCTCTTATTTTTTTTTGAAGAATAGAGACTTATTGGAAATATAAATCAACAACCCTAAATCGGCACCAATATCTCCTGTATAGCTCTATTGAATTAAACCAGAAGTAAGAAGAATGAAAATGGTGCGTCAAAAACTTTAAACACTCGATAAGTGATGTAAACGATGTAATTTGGGTACAAAAATGATTTTCCGGGTCGGGACCAAAACATATTGTGTAATTTGATACGAGCTTTGATTTGATATATTATAATAGTGGTTTCGATACCCGTGTCAAAAGATATCTCCGTTGAAAGTTGTAACTCATATTTACCAAATGTTTTGTTGTTTTTGAAAATGTGAACGACATCATCTTTCTTTTTCTCTTCTCTTATTTTTTTTGAAGAATAGAGACTTATTGGAAATATAAATCAACAACCCTAGGTCGGCACCAATATCTCTTGTATAGCTCTATTGAATTATACCAGAAGTAAGAATAATGAAAATGGTGCGTCAAAAACTTTAAACACTCGGTAAGTGATGTAAACGATGTAATTTGTGTACAAAAACGATTTTCTTGGGCGGCACCAAATATATTGTGTAATTTGATATGAGCTTCAATTTGATATATTATAATAGTGGTTTCGATACCCGAGTTAAAAGATATCTCCGTTGAAAGTTGTAAATCATATTTACCAAATTTTTTGTTGTTTTTGAAAATGTGAACGACATCCTCTTTCTTTTTCTCTTCTCTTATTTTTTTTTGAAGAATAGAGACTTATTGGAAATATAAATCAACAACCCTAGGTCGGCACCAATATCTCCTGTATAGCCCTATTGAATTAAACCAGAAGTAAGAAGAATGAAAATGGTGCGTCAAAAACTTTAAACACTCGATAAGTGATGTAAACGATGTAATTTGTGTACAAAAAAGATTTTCCTGGTCGGGACCAAAAAATATTGTGTAATTTGATACGAGCTTTGATTTGATATATCATAATAGTTGTTTCGATACCCGAGTCAAAAGATATCTCCGTTGAAAGTTGTAACTTATATTTACCAAATCTTTTGTTGTTTTTGAAAATGTGAACGACATCCTCTTTCATTTTCTCTTCTCTTATTTTTTTTTTGAAGAATAGAGACTTATGGGAAATATAAATCAACAACCCTAGGTCGGCACCAATATCTGCTGTATAGCTCTATTGAATTAAACCAGAAGTAAGAAGAATGAAAATGGTGCGTCAAAAACTTTAAACACTCGATAAGTGATGTAAAGGATGTAATTTGGGTACAAAAACGATTTTCCTGGTCGGGACCAAAACATATTGTGTAATTTGATACGAGCTTCGATTTGATATATCATAATAGTGGTTTCGATACCCGAGTCAAAAGATATCTCCGTTGAAAGTTGTAACTCATATTTACCAAATCTTTTGTTGTTTTTGAAAATGTGAACGACATCCTCTATAATTTTCTCTTCTCTTATTTTTTTTTTGAAGAATAGAGACTTATTGGAAATATAAATCGACAACCCTAAATCGGCACCAATATCTACTGTGTAGCTCTATTGAATTAAACCAGAAGTAAGAAGAATGAAAATGGTGCGTCAAAAACTTTAAACACTCGATAAGTGATGTAAACGATGTAATTTGGGTACAAAAACGATTTTCCTGGTCGGGACCAAAACATATTGTGTAATTTGATACGAGCTTCGATTTGATATATTATAATAGTGGTTTCGATACCCGAGTCAAAAGATATCTCCGTTGAAAGTTGTAACTTATATTTACCAAATCTTTTGTTGTTTTTGAAAATGTGAACGACATCCTCTATAATTTTCTCTTCTCTTATTTTTTTTTTTGAAGAATAGAGACTTATTGGAAATATAAATCAACAACCCTAAATCGGCACCAATATCTCCTGTATAGCTCTATTGAATTAAACCAGAAGTAAGAAGAATGAAAATGGTGCGTCAAAAACTTTAAACACTCGATAAGTGATGTAAACGATGTAATTTGGGTACAAAAATGATTTTCCGGGTCGGGACCAAAATATATTGTGTAATTTGATACGAGCTTCGATTTGATATGTTATAATAGTGGTTTCGATACCCGTGTCAAAAGATATCTCCGTTGAAAGTTGTAACTCATATTTACCAAATGTTTTGTTGTTTTTGAAAATGTGAACGACATCATCTTTCTTTTTCTCTTCTCTTATTTTTTTTTTGAAGAATAGAGACTTATTGGAAAAATAAATCAACAACCCTAGGTCGGCACCAATATCTCCTGTATTGCTCTATTGAATTAAACCAGAAATAAGAAAAATGAAAATGGTGCGTCAAAAACTTTAAACACTCGGTAAGTGATGTAAACGATGTAATTTGTGTACAAAAACGATTTTCTTGGGCGGCACCAAATATATTGTGTAATTTGATATGAGCTACAATTTGATATATTATAATAGTGGTTTCGATACCCGAGTTAAAAGATATCTCCGTTGAAAGTTGTAAATCATATTTACCAAATTTTTTGTTGTTTTTGAAAATGTGAACGACATCCACTTTCTTTTTCTCTTCTCTTATTTTTTTTTTGAAGAATAGAGACTTATTGGAAATATAAATCAACAACCCTAGGTCGGCACCAATATCTCCTGTATAGCCCTATTGAATTAAACCAGAAGT
This sequence comes from Hippophae tibetana, assembly GCA_037013495.1. Taxonomy (NCBI): domain Eukaryota; kingdom Viridiplantae; phylum Streptophyta; class Magnoliopsida; order Rosales; family Elaeagnaceae; genus Hippophae; species Hippophae tibetana. The sequence continues at coordinate 2,141,633 of JAZDXN010000026.1, read as the reverse complement.
AAGAAGAATGAAAATGGTGCGTCAAAAACTTTAAACACTCGATAAGTGATGTAAACGATGTAATTTGTGTACAAAAAAGATTTTCCTGGTCGGGACCAAAAAATATTGTGTAATTTGATACGAGCTTCGATTTGATATATCATAATAGTGGTTTCGATACCCGAGTCAAAAGATATCTCCGTTGAAAGTTGTAACTTATATTTACCAAATCTTTTGTTGTTTTTGAAAATGTGAACGACATCCTCTTTCATTTTCTCTTCTCTTATTTTTTTTTTTGAAGAATAGAGACTTATTGGAAATATAAATCAACAACCCTAGGTCGGCACCAATATCTGCTGTATAGCTCTATTGAATTAAACCAGAAGTAAGAAGAATGAAAATGGTGCGTCAAAAACTTTAAACACTCGATAAGTGATGTAAAGGATGTAATTTGGGTACAAAAACGATTTTCCTGGTCGGGACCAAAACATATTGTGTAATTTGATACGAGCTTCGATTTGATATATCATAATAGTGGTTTCGATACCCGAGTCAAAAGATATCTTCGTTGAAAGTTGTAACTCATATTTACCAAATCTTTTGTTGTTTTTGAAAATGTGAACGACATCCTCTATAATTTTCTCTTCTCTTATTTTTTTTTTGAAGAATAGAGACTTATTGGAAATATAAATCAACAACCCTAAATCGGCACCAATATCTCCTGTGTAGCTCTATTGAATTAAACCAGAAGTAAGAAGAATGAAAATGGTGCGTCAAAAACTTTAAACACTCGATAAGTGATGTAAACGATGTAATTTGGGTACAAAAACGATTTTCCTGGTCGGGACCAAAACATATTGTGTAATTTGATACGAGCTTCGATTTGATATATTATAATAGTGGTTTCGATACCCGAGTCAAAAGATATCTCCGTTGAAAGTTGTAACTTATATTTACCAAATCTTTTGTTGTTTTTGAAAATGTGAACGACATCCTCTATAATTTTCTCTTCTCTTATTTTTTTTTTGAAGAATAGAGACTTATTGGAAATATAAATCAACAACCCTAAATCGGCACCAATATCTCCTGTATAGCTCTATTGAATTAAACCAGAAGTAAGAAGAATGAAAATGGTGCGTCAAAAACTTTAAACACTCGATAAGTGATGTAAACGATGTAATTTGGGTACAAAAATGATTTTCCGGGTCGGGACCAAAACATATTGTGTAATTTGATACGAGCTTCGATTTGATATATTATAATAGTGGTTTCGATACCCGTGTCAAAAGATATCTCCGTTGAAAGTTGTAACTCATATTTACCAAATGTTTTGTTGTTTTTGAAAATGTGAACGACATCATCTTTCTTTTTCTCTTCTCTTATTTTTTTTGAAGAATAGAGACTTATTTGAAATATAAATCAACAACCCTAGGTCGGCACCAATATCTCTTGTATAGCTCTATTGAATTATACCAGAAGTAAGAAAAATGAAAATGGTGCGTGAAAAACTTTAAACACTCGGTAAGTGATGTAAACGATGTAATGTGTGTACAAAAACGATTTTCTTGGGCGGCACCAAATATATTGTGTAATTTGACATGAGCTACAAGTTGATATATTATAATAGTGGTTTCGATACCCGAGTTAAAAGATATCTCCGTTGAACGTTGTAAATCATATTTACCAAATTTTTTGTTGTTTTTGAAAATGTGAACGACATCCTCTTTCTTTTTCTCTTCTGTTATTTTTTTTTGAAGAATAGAGACTTATTGGAAATATAAATCAACAACCCTAGGTCGGCACCAATATCTCCTGTATAGCCCTATTGAATTAAACCAGAAGTAAGAAGAATGAAAATGGTGCGTCAAAAACTTTAAACACTCGATAAGTGATGTAAACGATGTAATTTGTGTACAAAAACGATTTTCCTGGTCGGGACCAAAAAATATTGTGTAATTTGATACGAGCTTCGATTTGATATATTATAATAGTGGTTTCGATACCCGAGTCAAAAGATATCTTCGTTGAAAGTTGTAACTTATATTTACCAAATCTTTTGTTGTTTTTGAAAATGTGAACGACATCCTCTTTCATTTTCTCTTCTCTTATTTTTTTTTTTGAAGAATAGAGACTTATTGGAAATATAAATCAACAACCCTAGGTCGGCACCAATATCTGCTGTATAGCTCTATTGAATTAAACCAGAAGTAAGAAGAATGAAAATGGTGCGTCAAAAACTTTAAACACTCGATAAGTGATGTAAACGATGTAATTTGGGTACAAAAACGATTTTCCTGGTCGGGACCAAAACATATTGTGTAATTTGATACGAGCTTCGATTTGATATATCATAATAGTGGTTTCGATACCCGAGTCAAAAGATATCTCCGTTGAAAGTTGTAACTCATATTTACCAAATGTTTTGTTGTTTTTGAAAATGTGAACGACATCCTCTTTCTTTTTCTCTTCTCTTATTTTTTTTTTGAAGAATAGAGACTTTTTGGAAATATAAATCAACAACCCTAGGTCGGCACCAATATTTCATGTATAGCCCTATTGAATTAAACCAGAAGTAAGAAGAATGAAAATGGTGCGTAAAAAACTTTAAACACTCGATAAATGATGTAAACGATGTAATTTGTGTACAAAAACGATTTTCCTGGTCGGGACCAAAACATATTGTGTAATTTGATACGAGCTTCGATTTGATATATTATAATAGTGGTTTTGATACCCGAGTCAAAAGATATCTCCGTTGAAAGTTGTAACTTATATTTACCAAATATTTTGTTGTTTTTGAAAATGTGAACGACATCCTCTTTCATTTTCTCTTCTCTTATTTTTTTTTGAAGAATAGAGACTTATTGGAAATATAAATCAACAACCATAGGTCGGCACCAATATCTCGTGTATAGCTCTATTGAATTAAACCAGAAGTAAGAAGAATGAAAATGGTGCTTCAAAAAAATTAAACACTCGATAAGTGATGTAAACGATGTAATTTGTGTACAAAAACGATTTTCCTGGTCGGGACCAAAACATATTGTGTAATTTGATACGAGCTTCGATTTGATATATCATAATAGTGGTTTCGATACCCGAGTCAAAAGATATCTCCGTTGAAAGTTGTAACTCATATTTACCAAATGTTTTGTTGTTTTTGAAAATGTGAACGACATCCTCTTTCATTTTCTCTTCTCTTATTTTTTTTTTGAAGAATAGAGACTTATTGGAAATATAAATCAACAACCCTAAATCGGCACCAATATCTCCTGTATAGCTCTATTGAATTAAACCAGAAGTAAGAAGAATGAAAATGGTGCGTCAAAAACTTTAAACACTCGATAAGTGATGTAAACGATGTAATTTGGGTACAAAAATGATTTTCCGGGTCGGGACCAAAAAATATTGTGTAATTTGATACGAGCTTCGATTTGATATATTATAATAGTAGTTTCGATACCCGTGTCAAAAGATATCTCCGTTGAAAGTTGTAACTCATATTTACCAAATGTTTTGTTGTTTTTGAAAATGTGAACGACATCCTCTTTCTTTTTCTCTTCTCTTATTTTTTTTTGAAGAATAGAGACTTATTGGAAATATAAATCACCAACCCTATGTCGGCACCAATATCTCCTGTATAGCTCTATTGAATTAAAACAGAAGTAAGAAGAATGAAAATGGTGCGTCAAAAACTTTAAACACTCGATAAGTGATGTAAACGATGTAATTTGGGTACAAAAACGATTTTCCTGGTCGGGTCCAAAACATATTGTGTAATTTGATACGAGCTTCGATTTGATATATTATAATAGTGGTTTCGATACCCGAGTCAAAAGATATCTCCGTTGAAAGTTGTAACTTATATTTACCAAATCTTTTGTTGTTTTTGAAAATGTGAACGACATCCTCTATAATTTTCTCTTCTCTTATTTTTTTTTTGAAGAATAGAGACTTATTGGAAATATAAATCAACAACCCTAAATCGGCACCAATATCTCCTGTATAGCTCTATTGAATTAAACCAGAAGTAAGAAGAATGAAAATGGTGCGTCAAAAACTTTAAACACTCGATAAGTGATGTAAACGATGTAATTTGGGTACAAAAACGATTTTCCTGGTCGGGTCCAAAACATATTGTGTAATTTGATACGAGCTTCGATTTGATATATTATAATAGTGGTTTCGATACCCGAGTCAAAAGATATCTCCGTTGAAAGTTGTAACTTATATTTACCAAATCTTTTGTTGTTTTTGAAAATGTGAACGACATCCTCTATAATTTTCTCTTCTCTTATTTTTTTTTTGAAGAATAGAGACTTATTGGAAATATAAATCAACAACCCTAAATCGGCACCAATATCTCCTGTATAGCTCTATTGAATTAAACCAGAAGTAAGAAGAATGAAAATGGTGCGTCAAAAACTTTAAACACTCGATAAGTGATGTAAACGATGTAATTTGGGTACAAAAATGATTTTCCGGGTCGGGACCAAAACATATTGTGTAATTTGATACGAGCTTCGATTTGATATATTATAATAGTGGTTTCGATACCCGTGTCAAAAGATATCTCCGTTGAAAGTTGTAACTCATATTTACCAATTGTTTTGTTGTTTTTGAAAATGTGAACGACATCATCTTTCTTTTTCTCTTCTCTTATTTTTTTTGAAGAATAGAGACTTATTGGAAATATAAATCAACAACTCTAGGTAGGCACCAATATCTCTTGTATAGCTCTATTGAATTATACCAGAAGTAAGAAGAATGAAAATGGTGCGTCAAAAACTTTAAACACTCGGTAAGTGATGTAAACGATGTAATTTGTGTACAAAAACTATTTTCTTGGGCGGCACCAAATATATTGTGTAATTTGATATGAGCTTCAATTTGATATATTATAATAGTGGGTTCGATACCCGAGTTAAAAGATATCTCCGTTGAAAGTTGTAAATCATATTTACCAAATGTTTTGTTGTTTTTGAAAATGTGAACGACATCCTCTTTCTTTTTCTCTTCTCTTATTTTTTTTTTGAAGAATAGAGACTTATTGTAAATATAAATCAACAACCCTAGGTCGGCACCAATATCTCCTGTATAGCCCTATTGAATTAAACCAGAAGTAAGAAGAATGAAAATGGTGCGTCAAAAACATTAAACACTCGATAAGTGATGTAAACGATGTAATTTGTGTACAAAAAAGATTTTCCTGGTCGGGACCAAAAAATATTGTGTAATTTGATACGAGCTTCGATTTGATATATCATAATAGTGGTTTCGATACCCGAGTCAAAAGATATCTCCGTTGAAAGTTGTAACTTATATTTACCAAATCTTTTGTTGTTTTTGAAAATGTGAACGACATCCTCTTTCATTTTCTCTTCTCTTATTTTTTTTTTGAAGAATAGAGACTTATTGGAAATATAAATCAACAACCCTAAATCGGCACCAATATCTCCTGTATAGCTCTATTGAATTAAACCAGAAGTAAGAAGAATGAAAATGGTGCGTCAAAAACTTTAAACACTCGATAAGTGATGTAAACGATGTAATTTGGGTACAAAAACGATTTTCCTGGTTGGGACCAAAACATATTGTGTAATTTGATACGAGCTTCGATTTGATATATCATAATAGTGGTTTCGATACCCGAGTCAAAAGATATCTCCGTTGAAAGTTGTAACTCATATTTACCAAATCTTTTGTTGTTTTTGAAAATGTGAACGACATCCTCTATAATTATCTCTTCTCTTATTTTTTTTGAAGAATAGAGACTTATTGGAAATATAAATTATCAACCCTAAATCGGCACCAATATCTCCTGTGTAGCTCTATTGAATTAAACCAGAAGTAAGAAGAATGAAAATGGTGCGTCAAAAACTTTAAACACTCGATAAGTGATGTAAACGATGTAATTTGGGTACAAAAATGATTTTCCGGGTCGGGACCAAAACATATTGTGTAATTTGATACGAGCTTCGATTTGATATATTATAATAGTGGTTTCGATACCCGAGTTAAAAGATATCTCCGTTGAACGTTGTAACTTATATTTACCAAATCTTTTGTTGTTTTTGAAAATGTGAACGACATCCTCTATAATTTTCTCTTCTCTTATTTTTTTTTTGAAGAATAGAGACTTATTGGAAATATAAATCAACAACCCTAAATCGGCACCAATATCTCCTGTATAGCTCTATTGAATTAAACCAGAAGTAAGAAGAATGAAAATGGTGCGTCAAAAACTTTAAACACTCGATAAGTGATGTAAACGATGTAATTTGGGTACAAAAATGATTTTCCGGGTCGGGACCAAAACATATTGTGTAATTTGATACGAGCTTCGATTTTATATATTATAATAGTGGTTTCGATACCCGAGTTAAAAGATATCTCCGTTGAACGTTGTAACTTATATTTACCAAATCTTTTGTTGTTTTTGAAAATGTGAACGACATCCTCTATAATTTTCTCTTCTCTTATTTTTTTTTTGAAGAATAGAGACTTATTGGAAATATAAATTATCAACCCTAAATCGGCAACAATATCTCCTGTGTAGCTCTATTGAATTAAACCAGAAGTAAGAAGAATGAAAATGGTGCGTCAAAAACTTTAAACACTCGATAAGTGATGTAAACGATGTAATTTGGGTACAAAAATGATTTTCCGGGTCGGGACCAAAACATATTGTGTAATTTGATACGAGCTTCGATTTGATATATTATAATAGTGGTTTCGATACCCGAGTTAAAAGATATCTCCGTTGAACGTTGTAACTTATATTTACCAAATCTTTTGTTGTTTTTGAAAATGTGAACGACATCCTCTATAATTTTCTCTTCTCTTATTTTTTTTTTGAAGAATAGAGACTTATTGGAAATATAAATCAACAACCCTAAATCGGCACCAATATCTCTTGTATAGCTCTATTGAATTAAACCAGAAGTAAGAAGAATGAAAATGGTGCGTCAAAAACTTTAAACACTCGATAAGTGATGTAAACGATGTAATTTGGGTACAAAAATGATTTTCCGGGTCGGGACCAAAACATATTGTGTAATTTGATACGAGCTTCGATTTGATATATTATAATAGTGGTTTCGATACCCTTGTCAAAAGATATCTCCGTTGAAAGTTGTAACTCATATTTACCAAATCTTTTGTTGTTTTTGAAAATGTGAACGACATCCTCTATAATTTTCTCTTCTCTTATTTTTTTTTTGAAGAATAGAGACTTATTGGAAATATAAATCAACAACCCTAAATCGGCACCAATATCTCCTGTATAGCTCTATTGAATTAAACCAGAAGTAAGAAGAATGAAAATGGTGCGTCAAAAACTTTAAACACTCGATAAGTTATGTAAACGATGTAATTTGGGTACAAAAATGATTTTCCGGGTCGGGACCAAAACATATTGTGTAATTTGATACGAGCTTCGATTTGATATATTATAATAGTGGTTTCGATACCCGTGTCAAAAGATATCACCGTTGAAAGTTGTAACTCATATTTACCAAATGTTTTGTTGTTTTTGAAAATGTGAACGACATCATCTTTCTTTTTCTCTTCTCTTATTTTTTTTGAAGAATAGAGACTTATTGGAAATATAAATCAACAACCCTAGGTCGGCACCAATATCTCTTGTATAGCTCTATTGAATTATACCAGAAGTAAGAAAAATGAAAATGGTGCGTCAAAAACTTTAAACACTCGGTAAGTGATGTAAACGATGTAATGTGTGTACAAAAACGATTTTCTTGGGCGGCACCAAATATATTGTGTAATTTGATATGAGCTACAAGTTGATATATTATAATAGTGGTTTCGATACCCGAGTTAAAAGATATCTCCGTTGAACGTTGTAAATCATATTTACCAAATTTTTTGTTGTTTTTGAAAATGTGAACGACATCCTCTTTCTTTTTCTCTTCTGTTATTTTTTTTTTTGAAGAATAGAGACTTATTGGAAATATAAATCAACAACCCTAGGTCGGCACGAATATCTCCTGTATAGCCCTATTGAATTAAACCAGAAGTAAGAAGAATGAAAATGGTGCGTCAAAAACTTTAAACACTCGATAAGTGATGTAAACGATGTGATTTGTGTACAAAAATGATTTTCCTGGTCGGGACCAAAAAATATTGTGTAATTTGATACGAGCTTCGATTTGATATATTATAATAGTGGTTTTGATGAACGAAAACCGGCATCGCCGATTCCCGCAAATACTTTGGTTTTAATATTTATAAAACTCTCGCAAGTGCACGAATCATTTCGTAGAAAATGATAAGTATACTCCCAAGGTCGATCTAAGGAAGGAATGTATGTGGTTTTTAACTTATTATTCAACCTTTTAAAAACGAAATTAAATCCTAAACATCCTGTCACGATAGTTTGGTTTTTGTGTTCCTAATCTAATAACATAAAATAAAACATATATACAGATTAATTAAATATAATCTAAAATCATAAAAATAAACATAGATACAAATTCAAATAATTATCTAGAAATAAACATATATACGGATTCAATAAATGTTCATGCAAATTTTTATCATTTATATTAGCGGAGTATTTATGGATATAATAACTAAATTAATTATGCTTGCTCATATTAACTAGGTTATTAAAGATATAAATTGACATTTTATTGATTCTCTCTTTTTTATATAAATACCACCTTTGGTGGGGTTAGATATTCTTTGTTAACTAAACAAATCAATTAACACCTATGGGTGGGGTTGATAACTAATATGCTTAATTAAATTAATTCCTTTTTCTAAGAGATTGAAAATGAACCATTTAAATGCCACCTTTGGTGGGGTTAGACAGTTTAAACTTTATTCAAGGTGTCCAAATTAAACCTAAGAATTTAATTATCCGAGTACTAACTTTCAAGTTTTAAAACCACTATTGAAAACATGTTGTCAATACATTTTCTCATAATAATTCTTATAAAAACTTTTGAAATAGAGTTTCACTCTAACTACCGGGCGATTGTACCAACAAATAAAAGAGCACTACTCTAAATTAGACCGGATAACTAAACCTTAAAATCTAATTTTCGGGTTTAAGTTTGTAATGAAAAATAATATATTTCTCTCTAACATTCTTAATATAAAATCTTGAATAAAAACAAAATCAATTCATTTTAAAGATTTTTACCTATTTAATATTTCGCAAGCATAACAACGTCGTTATTACATCATTTTTACTAAACAGCTAGCATAGTTAAATTTAACCACAGACAAGTTGAATATAACATGTAAGAATAAAGCATAAAAATAACTGTAAAGAAAATAAAATCCTTACAGAACTTCGACGCTATTCCCGTTGCTAGAAAACCTCCGAGCGGAATTTGCACTTCCATATATTGAATCAAAAATCTAAATTATTACAAAAACATTACAAGTTCCTCTCAAAAAGAGAAGAACACTAAACCTAAGAGAATTGAACTAAAAACTAAGAGAAAAACTAAGAAAAGCTTAGAAACTTAGAAAGAAACTAAGAGAAACTAAAAACTAAGAAATGAGAGAAAGAAAGAAGAGAGAAGTGAGTTTTGAAGGTGTGATTTGAAGTGAATGGAAGGGGGGTATTTATAGGTGAGGATGGAGAGAAAAAATGAGTAAAAAAATGTTAAAAAAATATTAAAAAATGTAAAAACGCGTATTGGACTTGCTGATGTCATCAATGACGTCAGCATGACGTCACAGGGGCGGCTGCACGTGAAAAATGGGGCGAAAACGCGTTGGGCGCGCGGATGGGCGGCTGCTGGGCGCTGCGCGCGCGCGCTGGGGCTGTCGCTGCGCGCAGCTCGGCGCGCGTGAACAGTGCCAGCGCGCGCGGGATGGGGCGCTGGGGCGCGCTGGGGCGCGCGCGGCTGGGCGCTGGGGCGCTGGGCTGCGCGCACGGCCGGGCTGCGACGCGCGATTTCCGTCTTTTTGACATTTTTGACCTTTTCGACCCATTTCGTCCGATTTTTCCATGTTTGTTGACCTTTTCTCACTTATTTATTGATATATTTGTGATGTATTGCTTCAAATATTCCTCTTTAAGTCTTTACATTGCGTTTTTAAGCCAAAATACCTGAAAAACAATAAAAATACCCGTGATTCCGAAAAAGACAAATTTATATAAATATATGATAAAACATATAAATATATGTATTTTTAATCAATTAAGGTACATAAAATCATGGTTATTTTAGTGCTTTTTGAGCACTCATCACAACCCCCAACCAGCTTCTTGCTAGTCTCTTAGCAAGAGAAGCGATAAAAGCTAAAAATTAAACTATCCTAAATCACTTTCGTGGATTGAAACGGTTGCATTTAGCCTATGCAACAAGCCGTTAAACCCCTAGGTTGCCCTAGTGGACGAGTTTGAGTCTCGTGAGGGTTTTCAGTAATGATACCCACAAACATTGAACTAAATGTAAAGATAAAAACAATCAAATCAAAAATTAAAATTACAACACAATCAAAAATTAATTTAAGAGTAAAAGAACACAACATATCACAAAAATATCTCATACTTTTTAATCTCTTTTAAGATCATAATTGAAATCTCAAGCATAAGTTATTTTAATCTCTTTAAACAATCATGATTTTATTATAATAATTAGTCGAAAATCATTTTCATATTTCATTTCAAAAATGTATCAATTTAATTTTACCCAATTTCAGTGTCATGAATCAGTATTCGCTTCGACTCTATTCCTCACAAGTCAATACTCTCAAAGCACTGAATCCTATGGGTTCAAACACTCATACTAATTTATATGCGAAAGAGTTGATGTATAGAAATGAACTAATATGTTCGCATATGTATAAAGAATAAAGGCTCAAAGTGTTATTTTAACATTGATCTCATGAAAGGAATCGAATGTATAAATTATAAAGATATCATATACAAAAATTATTTTCATGCATAAATCAAACTCATTAAGAAAGAATTTCAAGATATATGCTTTAACAAATGAAGAAATTGCAATGACTTTTTAGGGAATTACTTCCTATATCTTTCTTTTGTAATTAGCCTTTACTCACAACTTTGTAGGCAATGTGGGTCATAGTATGTAGATGATACTATTTTTTTATCTCTCTATTTTTTTTTTTTTTTTTTTTTTTTTTAGAGAGTCAACCCATGTACAGATTGTACATTTTTTTGGATTTTGGTGAGTGGTTAATTTTTTTGGCTTTTCTGTTTGATCTTGGTTTAGGTAACCCCAGATATGTCTTTTTGTTTTTGTAACAGTCATGCATAAATGAGATATAAGCATATACTATCAATTTCTACTCAAATCATTTAATCTAAGCAAAAATAATAATCAAAAATATATGATACTCTATTAAGATGAGAAAAAAATTCATACATTCAATGCTAATACCTATAGAGATCATCTAAACTTTTTGAATAAATAAGAAATGTGTTTGGAGTAGAAAAAATATATATTTCACTCTGAATAAAAGAAATTAGGCTCAAATTATATCTCACAAGGGTAGTCTCTACTAAAAAAAATTCATAAACACCGATTTTGGGTTTAATATAATTTCCACATTTTATCAAGAAATACTAGTTATGACAAAAACTAACTAATTATCAAAAATAATTACAAAATATTTCATGATATGTTTTCAAAAATTAATCTGACAGTACCAAAGACTTTAACTATTTACTTAAATTTGATTTAAAGATATGATACATTTTTGTGATAATTTTTTTTTATATATAGCATGGTAACTTTTCACCACCCCCAACCTAGAACTTACATTGTCCTCAATGTAACAACTGCAAATTAAAGATAAAGAGAAAAGAGGAGAAAGATTACCTATTTCTTGAGAATGTGTAAGTAGTAATGAAGAAATGCAGGTGCATCCATCATATTCATCATTAAAGTGTATACAGACAGATCGCTGTGAACTTCTAACATCTCAACAAATATTTTAGTTTTAACAATTTTAAAAATTATTCACATACAAGTAAACTAAAATAAACAATAAAATTAAGTAAATAAAACAAATAACAAAAAAATTACCTAACATGATGGGTTGCCTCCCATCCAGCGCTTAGTTTAACGTCTTAGCAAGACGTATCTTTTTGGTGCTAAGGGTTACTCAGCCAAATGCAATCCATTTCAGCAATGTTGTTTGGTTCTTCCACATAAGGCTTGACACGATGGCCATTAACTTTGAACGTTTTTTGTGTCTTGGAGTCCAATAGTTCTACTACTCCATGTTCAGATACCTGAACTATTTTGAATGGTCCATCCCATCTTGATCTTAGCTTTCCTGGAAACAATCTCAAACGAGAGTTAAATAAAAGAACTTTCATTCCAGGGTGAAGAGTCTTAGGAACTAGCCTCTTGTCATGATAGCGCTTAGTACGCTCCTTGTATAATTTGGCATTCTCATAGGCTTCATTCCTAATTTCTTCCAACTCATGAAGCTGGAGTACTCGTTTTTCACCTGCTTTATCTAAATCCATGTTTAGCTCTTTAATTGCCCAATAAGCCTTGTGTTCAAGTTCAACTGGAAGGTGGCACGCTTTCCCAAAGATTAACCGGTAAGGGCTCATCCCAATAGGTGTTTTGTAAGCGGTGCGGTATGCCCATAAGGCATCATTTAACTTAAATGCCCAATCCTTCCTTGAAGGACGCACAGTGCGTTCCAGTATTCCCTTGATTTGCCTATTACTTACTTCCACTAATCCGGAAGTTTGAGGATGATATGGAGTAGCTACCTTATGTGTGATGTTGTACTTGTTTAGTACTCCATCAAAGAGTTTGTTACAAAAATGGCTACCTCCATCACTTATTATAGCTCTAGGCGTTCCGAACCTACTGAATATGAAATCTTTCAAGAATTTCACAACAACATTAGCATCATTGGTTTTGGTGGGGATAGCTTCTACCCACTTGGACACATAATCCACAGCAACCAAAATGTATTGAAAACCATTAGATGGGGGAAAAGGACCCATAAAGTCAATCCCCCATACGTCAAAGAGTTCAACAACTAAATTAGATGTCAAAGGCATTTCATCTCTTTTGCTTATGTTTCCTGTTCTTTGACATCTATCACATTGTGCACAAAACATATGAGCATCTTTAAAAAGAGTGGGCCAAAAGAATCCAGACTGTAATATCTTACGGGCTGTCTTTTCTCCTCCAAAATGACCCCCACAATGAAGTTCATGACAAAAAGTCAGAATGCTCTTATGTTCTTCTTCAGGTACACATCTCCGGATGACTTGATCTTGACCAATCTTGTATAAATAAGGGTCATCCCAGAAATAGTCCTTAATAGTTTTAAAAAACCTTTTCTTCTCCTGATATGAAGTGTTAGGTCGCAAAACACCAGTGGCAAGATAGTTTACAATATCAGCGTACCATGGGTTCGGACCTATGAAAAATAACTGTTCATCAGGAAAGGTTTCAACTATATCGTCATTACTCTCATCTTTAAGAGAATTAAAGTCAGAAATCAACCTAGACAAATGGTCAGCTACTAAGTTTTCACTGCCTTTCTTATCCTTGATTTCTAGGTCAAATTCTTGTAAGAGTAAGACCCACCTGATTAACCTTGGCTTGGCATTTGGTTTACTTAATAGGTATCTTAAAGCAGCATGATCAGAATGCACAATCACTTTAGATCCTACTAAATAAGACCGAAATTTGTCTAAAGAGAATACTATAGCCAAGAATTCCTTTTCAGTGGTGGTGTAATTCATCTGGGCATCATTGAGTGTTTTGCTAGCATAGTAGATGACATGTAAACGCTTTTCCACTCTTTGTCCCAGGACTGCTCCTATTGCATAATCAGAAGCGTCACACATTATTTCAAAGGGTAAAGACCAGTTTGGTGCCATTATAACAGGGGTAGATGTGAGTTTATCTTTCAAGGTATTAAAGGAGGTAAGGCAGTCATTGTTGAAATCAAAATCAGCATCTTTGGATAGCAAGTTACATAATGGACGACTTATTTTAGAGAAATCTTTAATAAATCGTCTGTAGAATCCTGCATGTCCCAAGAAGCTTCTTATCCCCTTCACAGATGTAGGGGGAGGTAGTTTGGATATCAATTCAACTTTTGCCTTATCAACTTCAATACCCTTGTTTGAAATTATATGTCCTAAAACTATCCCTTGTTGAACCATAAAATGACTTTTCTCCCAACTAAGGGTTAGATTGCATTCAATGCATCTTTCTAAAACCAAAGTCAATTTATGTAAGCAATCATCAAATGAGTTCCCAAAGACAGAGAAATCGTCCATGAAAATCTCAATGAATTTTTCCACCATGTCCGAGAAAATGGATATCATGCATCTCTGGAACGTGGCAGGGGCATTGCATAACCCAAATGGCATTCTGCGAAAAGCAAATGTCCCAAAAGGACATGTAAATGTGGTCTTTTCCTGATCTTCTGGTGCTATGGGTACTTGATAATATCCAGACAGTCCATCCAAAAAACAGTAAAATTCGTGCCCAGCTAATCTTTCCAACATTTGATCAATGAATGGAAGAGGAAAGTGATCCTTTTTCGTATATAAATTTAGTTTCCTAAAATCTATACACATTCTCCATCCAGTGATTATTCTAGTGGGCACTAATTCACTTTTGTCATTCTTAACAACTGTTATCCCAGATTTCTTTGGTACCACATGCACTGGACTAACCCACTTACTATCTGCAATAGGGTAGATAATCCCTTCTTCTAATAATTTAAGAATTTCCTTCTTAACTACCTCTTGCATGTTTGGGTTTAGTCTTCTTTGGGCCTCTCGTACAGGTTTAGCACCGTCCTCCAAGTTGATCTTGTGCATACACATTGTTGGACTAATGCCTCTTATATCCCCTATACTCCAACCTATAGATTTCTTAAACTGTTTAAGCACTTTGATGAGTTCCTTTTCTTGTGGTTTGGTCAAGGTTGAAGAAATTATCACTGGATAAGTTTCCCCTTCTCCCAAAAACACATATTTTAAGTGCTCAGGTAAGTCTTTGAGTTCAAGTTCAGGTGGATTGGCCTCTTTAATAGATGAAGAACTGGGTAGATTTAAAAGTGTACTAGATTTTGTCATCACTTCATTATTGTCTAGTTGTTCAAGGTACCCCTTTATTTCCTCATCTACATCTTCTTCAACCTTTTCAAGTGTAAGAACGGTTTCAAGCTTGTCTTCTATTCTGGTTCGGAAAAAGGTGTTTTGGACAAGATTATCCAAAGGATCAACATCGAATATTTCATCGATGGCAGAAATAGAAGGGAAAGGTGAAGAATCAAAAACTTTAAAATGAACAGTCTCTCCTAAGACTGTCATTGTCAAATTTCCATCTTGGACATCAATAATAGTTTTAGTAGTTGCCATAAATGGTCTACCAAGCAATATTGTGTGCTCTCTGTCCAATGCTGGATTTTCTTGCATATCCAGAACCACAAAGTCAACAGGTATTATCAGTTTGTCTACCTGTACCAAAACATCCTCAACTATTCCCTCTGGATATTTAAGAGATCTATCTGCAAGTTGAAGGGACATAGTTGTGGGTTTTAAATCCCCTAGATTGAGTTGTAAGAATATAGAGTAGGGCATCAAATTTATACTAGCACCTAAATCAAGCATTGCTTTAGCAACCTTCTTATCCCCCATAGTTATGTTTATAATAAAACTTCCAGGGTCTTTCAACTTAGGGGGTAGTTTGTGCTGAAGTACAGCGCTAGAAATTTCTGATACTACTACTCGTTCATTCTGTTCATACCTCCTTTTCTTAGTGTTCAATTCTTTGAAAAACTTGGCATATGAGGGCACATTCATGATCACTTCTAATAGTGGTAAATTGATATTTACTTTAGAGAGCATATTAAAAAGATCATTGAATTGCTTATCTTGTTTGGATTCTTTCAACCGGTGGGGAAAAGATACTTGTATCTGGTGTGGTTCTGTTGTCTTTTGAATTTTGGGGGTGTCAGATGACCCCCCAATGAGTTTTTCAGAAGGCTTGTTAAGTTTAACACTTGTCTCTCCTTTTTGCGAGATTAGAATATCGCCTTCTTTGTTACCGGAACTACAAGGTAGATTGTTAGAGATTTCAGGTAAACTGGTATTGACTACCTTACCACTTCGAAGGGTTCTAACATCCTTTGCTTGTTCTGGTTGACTGGGCAACTTTCCTGGTTCTTTCTTTTGCATTTGTTCAGCCAGTTGCCCAACTTTAGATTCAATCCTTTTAACCGAAGCCTCCATGGTGTTCAACCTTTGATTAGTCATCAATTGGTTGTCACGACTAACTTGAATAAAAGCATTCAAGCTATCTTCTAAGGTTGGCTTAAAAGATTGGCTTGGTGGGTAAGGGTGGTTGTTATCTGACCTTAGTGTTGGATATTGGGTGTAGGCTGGGTGATTATAGGTGTTTGGATGATATCTTTGAAAAGATTGAACTTCCTCTATGGCATCGACACTAGAATCACAAGTATTTGAACAATTATGAGTACCATGCCCAATTGAACAACACACTTCACATACCTCTTGATTTGAAATTTGGTGGGAAGTGAGGAATTTCACTTGTTTAGTCAATTCAGCAAGTTGCAAGGTTATCTCATTATCAGAGCCGACTTCATTGACCTTTGCTTTCCTTCTACCACCTCTTTGTTGGGAATTAGAACCCAACAGCTCATAAAGATTATAGGTTTCCTCTACGGTCTTTTCTCCTACAGCACCTCCAGCAGCATTATCAACCATGTATTGACTCTGTAGTGTCAATCCATCATAAAAGAATTGGTTTTGTAGCTGTAAGGGAAAGCTATGATTTTGACATTGAATGAAAAGGAGTTTGAATCGTTCCCAAGCTTCATGAAAGGGCTCTTCATTCATTTGAGAAAATGTTGCTATCTTTGTTCTTAGATCAACAGTCTTTTGATGGGAATAGAACCTACCCATAAAAATTTCATAGACTGCCTCCCAAGTTTTAAGAGAACCTGACTGTAGAGTAATGAACCATGACCAAGCTTTATCTTTGAGAGTGTAAGGAAAACACCTCATCCTAAGTTGATCTTCATTAATTGCATGTAGTGGAAAGGTTTGGACAATAGCATAGAATTCTCGAATGAAATGCAAAGGGTCTTCATTAGGGATACCGTAAAAGGAAGGCAACAAAGAATAATGAATCTTTTTCAATTCATAATTCCTTGCAGCCTCTTGTAATTGGATACCGGAAGTTACATTGCCAATGATTGGCATTGTATATTCTTTCATCTTTTTCCGCCTATCTTCAGCATCTCCCATGGTTGTTTGTAGTTGAAAATGATCCTCCTCCTATTGTGTATCAACATTTTGCTTTTAGTAGATATCTCTAAGAAATATGTATAACTTGATAAAACGTAAAAGCAAAAAGTGCAAGGAACCTAATATATATATATATATTTTTTTTTTTTTTTTAAATTTAAGCGAATGGACAGAATTTTTGAAACAAACGAATTTTATTTCATCTGAATTTTTATTACACGCAAACTAAAACAAAGGAAAATACAATAATGGGTGACCTCCCATACAGGACTAAAATTTAGCGTCTTCTAGTAAGACGTTGCTTGGAGATTGCAGAATGAAAAACTCAATGTCTCCTCTTCATTGAATTAGTCTTTGCCTTTTTGCAAATGTTCAACTAACTGTTCAACTTGAACTTCCACCTTTTTGATAGAAGCTTCCACAGAGTCCAACCGTTGATTGGTTTTAGATTGATTATCCCTACAGACTTGAATAAAAGAATTCAAGTTGTCCTCCAGGGTTGGTTTATTGGGAATGCTTCTTGGAATAGGTGGGTGGAATTGCTGACCTGCCTGGTTTGAGCCTTGAGTGAAAGGAGGGTTGTTTTGCCTCCAAGAGAAATTTGGATGACTTCTCCACCCAGGATTATAGGTATTTGAGTTGGGATCAAACCTTGGTCTCTGTTGATATGCTCCCAACACATTGACCTGTTCAGGTCCAGTTGTTTCTCCTTGATATGGACAGGCTTCAGTACCATGTCCCATGTTGCTATACAAACCATATTGATCATTATTGGTGTTGGTTTGTGTAGCGAGAAGGGCAACTTGCTTAGTCAGTTGAACAAGTTGTTGTTGAACTTCATTACTGGAGTCGATTTCATGAACTCCAGCTTTTCTCACTCGGGAGCTTTTCTGTTGGGAATTAGCACCCAACATCTCAAAGAGGTTATACGTCTCTGAGGCAGTCTTTTCTCCTATTGCTCCTCCTGCAGCGTTGTCGACAATGAACTGACATTGTTGTGTAAGTCCATCGTAAAAGAATTGGTTCTGCAACTGCAGGGGAAAGCTATGATGGGGACACTGAGTGAGAAACATCTTGAACCTATCCCAAGCTTCATGGAATGGTTCTCCATCCATCTGAGAGAAAGTAGCAATCTTTCCTCTCAACTCTGATGTTTTTTGATGGGAATAGAATTTTCCCATGAATTTATTGTAAATGTTACCCCATGTCATCAGAGAACCTGGGGGAAGTGACATCAACCAAGCTTTGGCCTTATCCTTTAGAGTGTAGGGAAAACATCTCATCCTAAGTTGATCCTCGTTTAGAATACCGAGGGGGAATGTTTGGACCGTAGCATAGAAATCTCTCATAAAGGAAAGAGAATCTTCATTAGGTAACCCATAAAAGGAAGGAAGCATAGAAAAATGAATATTTTTAAGGTCGTAATTCCGAGCAGCCTCCCCCAACTGGATAGCGGCAGTTGCCGTGCCTATTACCGGTCTTGCAAACTCTTTCATTGTGGTTTCCCTAATATGTTGGTTTTCCTCCATTTCTTTTGGTTCTAGTAAAGGATTAAGACTTGGTTCTATGTTTGGCTCAAAAACAGGTTGATGGGTAGAATCCAGTTTTGTTGACACTTGTTTAAATTTATGAAATTTATTTACATATGGTGTAAGGGGGTTTCCTAAGGATCTCCTACCACGCATAGACTATTGTAAACGTAAATTTAAAACTCCTGTCAACAAAATAAAAAAATTTAGATAAAATTTACATGTTATTTTATACAAAACACTAAACAAAACTAGTTAAACCCTAAAAAAAGAAAAAAAAAATTTTATTTTTTATTTTTTATTTTTTTTTTATTTTTTTTGTAACATAATTAGTATTAACCAAGAGTGCTCCCAGGAAAGAATGGTGGTGCAAACGGCTCCTTAAATACCATTCTCCTAGCCAGAGCAACGTTCCCAGGAAAGACTAGTGGCACAAAGGCTTTCAAGAACTAGTCTCCTAGACAGAACTCCCTTAGATTTTTACTTTTCATGTTATTTAGTTAATTAGGTATAAATTCAAGTAATGTTTTTTTTTTGGTTTTTTTTTACTATTTATGAACGGTAAATTTTTTTACTTCAAATTTCAAATTTCTAAATTATTTTAAAAAAAAAATTATTATTTTTTTTATTTTTTATTTTTTATTTTTTTTTATTTTTTTTTATTTTTTTATTATGAATTTTGAAATTTGATTATTATTAAAATATCACAATTATTTACAGCACAAAAATGTTTTTAAAATTTTGATAAATAATTTAAAAACGCTATTCCTTCCCCGGCAACGGCGCCAAAAACTTGATGAACGAAAACCGGCATCGCCGATTCCCGCAAATACTTTGGTTTTAATATTTATAAAACTCTCGCAAGTGCACGAATCATTTCGTAGAAAATGATAAGTATACTCCCAAGGTCGATCTAAGGAAGGAATGTATGTGGTTTTTAACTTATTATTCAACCTTTTAAAAACGAAATTAAATCCTAAACATCCTGTCACGATAGTTTGGTTTTTGTGTTCCTAATCTAATAACATAAAATAAAACATATATACAGATTAATTAAATATAATCTAAAATCATAAAAATAAACATAGATACAAATTCAAATAATTATCTAGAAATAAACATATATACGGATTCAATAAATGTTCATGCAAATTTTTATCATTTATATTAGCGGAGTATTTATGGATATAATAACTAAATTAATTATGCTTGCTCATATTAACTAGGTTATTAAAGATATAAATTGACATTTTATTGATTCTCTCTTTTTTATATAAATACCACCTTTGGTGGGGTTAGATATTCTTTGTTAACTAAACAAATCAATTAACACCTATGGGTGGGGTTGATAACTAATATGCTTAATTAAATTAATTCCTTTTTCTAAGAGATTGAAAATGAACCATTTAAATGCCACCTTTGGTGGGGTTAGACAGTTTAAACTTTATTCAAGGTGTCCAAATTAAACCTAAGAATTTAATTATCCGAGTACTAACTTTCAAGTTTTAAAACCACTATTGAAAACATGTTGTCAATACATTTTCTCATAATAATTCTTATAAAAACTTTTGAAATAGAGTTTCACTCTAACTACCGGGCGATTGTACCAACAAATAAAAGAGCACTACTCTAAATTAGACCGGATAACTAAACCTTAAAATCTAATTTTCGGGTTTAAGTTTGTAATGAAAAATAATATATTTCTCTCTAACATTCTTAATATAAAATCTTGAATAAAAACAAAATCAATTCATTTTAAAGATTTTTACCTATTTAA
The DNA here is from genome assembly GCA_037013495.1 of Hippophae tibetana. Taxonomy (NCBI): domain Eukaryota; kingdom Viridiplantae; phylum Streptophyta; class Magnoliopsida; order Rosales; family Elaeagnaceae; genus Hippophae; species Hippophae tibetana. Next base: position 2,121,070 of record JAZDXN010000026.1, on the reverse strand, counting down.
TATTTCGCAAGCATAACAACGTCGTTATTACATCATTTTTACTAAACAGCTAGCATAGTTAAATTTAACCACAGACAAGTTGAATATAACATGTAAGAATAAAGCATAAAAATAACTGTAAAGAAAATAAAATCCTTACAGAACTTCGACGCTATTCCCGTTGCTAGAAAACCTCCGAGCGGAATTTGCACTTCCATATATTGAATCAAAAATCTAAATTATTACAAAAACATTACAAGTTCCTCTCAAAAAGAGAAGAACACTAAACCTAAGAGAATTGAACTAAAAACTAAGAGAAAAACTAAGAAAAGCTTAGAAACTTAGAAAGAAACTAAGAGAAACTAAAAAATAAGAAATGAGAGAAAGAAAGAAGAGAGAAGTGAGTTTTGAAGGTGTGATTTGAAGTGAATGGAAGGGGGGTATTTATAGGTGAGGATGGAGAGAAAAAATGAGTAAAAAAATGTTAAAAAAATATTAAAAAATGTAAAAACGCGTATTGGACTTGCTGATGTCATCAATGACGTCAGCATGACGTCACAGGGGCGGCTGCACGTGAAAAATGGGGCGAAAACGCGTTGGGCGCGCGGATGGGCGGCTGCTGGGCGCTGCGCGCGCGCGCTGGGGCTGTCGCTGCGCGCAGCTCGGCGCGCGTGAACAGTGCCAGCGCGCTGCGTTGCGCGCAGCTGGGCATGCCAGCGCGCGCGGGCGCGCGCGGGATGGGGCGCTGGGGCGCGCTGGGGCGCGCGCGGCTGGGCGCTGGGGCGCTGGGCTGCGCGCACGGCCGGGCTGCGACGCGCGATTTCCGTCTTTTTGACATTTTTGACCTTTTCGACCCATTTCGTCCGATTTTTCCATGTTTGTTGACCTTTTCTCACTTATTTATTGATATATTTGTGATGTATTGCTTCAAATATTCCTCTTTAAGTCTTTACATTGCGTTTTTAAGCCAAAATACCTGAAAAACAATAAAAATACCCGTGATTCCGAAAAAGACAAATTTATATAAATATATGATAAAACATATAAATATATGTATTTTTAATCAATTAAGGTACATAAAATCATGGTTATTTTAGTGCTTTTTGAGCACTCATCAGGTTTCGATACCCGAGTCAAAAGATATCTCCGTTGAAAGTTGTAACTTATATTTACCAAATCTTTTGTTGTTTTTGAAAATGTGAACGACATCCTCATTCATTTTCTCTTCTCTTATTTTTTTTTTTGAAGAATAGAGACTTATTGGAAATATAAATCAACAACCCTAGGTCGGCACCAATATCTGCTGTATAGCTCTATTGAATTAAACCAGAAGTAAGAAGAATGAAAATGGTGCGTCAAAAACTTTAAACACTCGATAAGTGATGTAAACGATGTAATTTGGGTACAAAAACGATTTTCCTGGTCGGGACCAAAACATATTGTGTAATTTGATACGAGCTTCGATTTGATATATCATAATAGTGGTTTCGATACCCGAGTCAAAAGATATCTCCGTTGAAAGTTGTAACTCATATTTACCAAATGTTTTGTTGTTTTTGAAAATGTGAACGACATCCTCTTTCTTTTTCACTTCTCTTATTTTTTTTTGAAGAATAGAGACTTATTGGAAATATAAATCAACAACCCTAGGTCGGCACCAATATCTCGTGTGTAGCTCTAATGAATTAAACCAGAAGTAAGAAGAATGAAAATGGTGCGTCAAAAACTTTAAACACTCGATAAGTGATGTAAACGATGTAATTTGGGTACAAAAACGATTTTCCTGGTCGGGACCAAAACATATTGTGTAATTTGATACGAGCTTCGATTTGATATATTATAATAGTGGTTTCGATACCCGTGTCAAAAGATATCTCTATTGAAAGTTGTAACTCATATTTACCAAATGTTTTGTTGTTTTTGAAAATGTGAACGACATCCTCTTTCTTTTTCTCTTCTCTTATTTTTTTTTGAAGAATAGAGACTTATTGGAAATATAAATCAACAACCCTAGGTCGGCACCAATATCTCCTGTATAGCCCTATTGAATTAAACCAGAAGGAAGAAGAATGAAAATGGTGCGTCAAAAACTTTAAACACTCGATAAGTGATGTAAACGATGTAATTTGTGTACAAAAACGATTTTCCTGGTCGGGACCAAAGCATATTGTGTAATTTGATACGAGCTTCGATTTGATATATTATAATAGTGGTTTCGATACCCGAGTCAAAAGATATGTCCGTTGAAAGTTGTAACTTATATTTACCAAATCTTTTGTTGTTTTTGAAAATGTGAACGACATCCTCTATAATTTTCTCTTCTCTTATTTTTTTTTTGAAGAATAGAGACTTATTGGAAATATAAATCAACAACCCTAAATCGGCACCAATATCTCCTGTATAGCTCTATTGAATTAAACCAGAAGTAAGAAGAATGAAAATGGTGCGTCAAAAACTTTAAACACTCGATAAGTGATGTAAACGATGTAATTTGGGTACAAAAACGATTTTCCTGGTCGGGACCAAAACATATTGTGTAATTTGATACGAGCTTCGATTTGATATATTATAATAGTGGTTTCGATACCCGTGTCAAAAGATATCTCTATTGAAAGTTGTAACTCATATTTACCAAATGTTTTGTTGTTTTTGAAAATGTGAACGACATCATCTTTCTTTTTCTCTTCTCTTATTTTTTTTTGAAGAATAGAGACTTATTGGAAATATAAATCAACAACCCTAGGTCGGCACCAATATCTCCTGTATAGCTCTATTGAATTATACCAGAAGTAAGAAGAATGAAAATGGTGCGTCAAAAACTTTAAACACTCGATAAGTGATGTAAACGATGTAATTTGGGTACAAAAATGATTTTCCTGGTCGGGACCCAAACATATTGTGTAATTTGATACGAGCTTCGATTTGATATATTATAATAGTGGTTTCGATACCCGTGTCAAAAGATATCTCCATTGAAAGTTGTAACTCATATTTACCAAATGTTTTGTTGTTTTTGACAATGTGAACGACATCCTCTTTCTTTTTCTCTTCTCTTATTTTTTTTTGAAGAATAGACACTTATTGGAAATATAAATCAACAACCCTAGGTCGGCACCAATATCTGCTGTATAGCTCTATTGAATTAAACCAGAAGTAAGAAGAATGAAAATGGTGCGTCAAAAACATTAAACACTCAATAAGTGATGTAAACGATGTAATTTGGGTACAAAAACGATTTTCCTGGTCGGGACCAAAACATATTGTGTAATTTGATACGAGCTTCGATTTAATATATTATAATAGTGGTTTCGATACCCGAGTCAAAAGATATCTTCGTTGAAAGTTGTAACTTATATTTACAAAATTTTTTGTTGTTTTTGAAAATGTGAACGACATCCTCTTTATTTTTCTCTTCTCTTATTTTTTTTTTGAAGAATAGAGATTTATTGGAAATATAAATCAACAACCCTAGGTCGGCACCAATATCTCCTGTATTGCTCTATTGAATTAAACCAGAAATAAGAAAAATGAAAATGGTGCGTCAAAAACTTTAAACACTCGGTAAGTGATGTAAACGATGTAATGTGTGTACAAAAACGATTTTCTTGGGCGGCACCAAATATATTGTGTAATTTGATATGAGCTACAAGTTGATATATTATAATAGTGGTTTCGATACCCGAGTTAAAAGATATCTCCGTTGAACGTTGTAAATCATATTTACCAAATCTTTTGTAATTTTTGAAAATGTGAACGACATCCTCTTTCTTTTTCTCTTCTCTTATTTTTTTTTTGAAGAATAGAGACTTATTGGAAATCTAAATCAACAACCCTAGGTCGGCACCAATATCTGCTGTATAGCTCTATTGAATTAAACCAGAAGTAAGAAGAATGAAAATGGTGCGTCAAAAACATTAAACACTCGATAAGTGATGTAAACGATGTAATTTGGGTACAAAAACGATTTTCCTGGTCGGGACCAAAACATATTGTGTAATTTGATACGAGCTTCGATTTAATATATTATAATAGTGGTTTCGATACCCGTGTCAAAAGATATCTCCATTGAAAGTTGTAACTCATATTTACCAAATGTTTTGTTGTTTTTGAAAATGTGAACGACATCCTCTTTCTTTTTCTCTTCTCTTATTTTTTTTTGAAGAATAGAGACTTATTGGAAATATAAATCAACAACCCTAGGTCGGCACCAATATCTCCTGTATAGCTCTATTGAATTAAACTAGAAGTAAGAAAAATGAAAATGGTGCGTCAAAAACTTTAAACACTCGGTAAGTGATGTAAACGATGTAATTTGTGTACAAAAACGATTTTCTTGGGCGGCACCAAATATATTGTGTAATTTGATATGAGCTTCAATTTGATATATTATAATAGTGGTTTCGATACCCGAGTTAAAAGATATCTCTGTTGAACGTTGTAAATCATATTTACCAAATCTTTTGTTATTTTTGAAAATGTGAACGACATCCTCTTTCTTTTTCTCTTCTCTTATTTTTTTTGAAGAATAGAGACTTATTGGAAATCTAAATCAACAACCCTAGGTCGGCACCAATATCTGCTGTATAGCTCTATTGAATTAAACCAGAAGTAAGAAGAATGAAAATGGTGCGTCAAAAACTTTAAACACTCGATAAGTGATGTAAACGATGTAATTTGGGTACAAAAACGATTTTCCTGGTCGGGACCAAAACATATTGTGTAATTTGATACGAGCTTCGATTTGATATATTATAATAGTGGTTTCGATACCCGTGTCAAAAGATATCTCTATTGAAAGTTGTAACTCATATTTACCAAATGTTTTGTTGTTTTTGAAAATGTGAACGACATCCTCTTTCTTTTTCTCTTCTCTTATTTTTTTTTGAAGAATAGAGACTTATTGGAAATATAAATCAACAACCCTAGGTCGGCACCAATATCTCCTGTATAGCCCTATTGAATTAAACCAGAAGGAAGAAGAATGAAAATGGTGCGTCAAAAACTTTAAACACTCGATAAGTGATGTAAACTATGTAATTTGTGTACAAAAACGATTTTCCTGGTCGGGACCAAAACATATTGTGTAATTTGATACGAGCTTCGATTTGATATATTATAATAGTGGTTTCGATACCCGAGTCAAAAGATATATCCGTTGAAAGTTGTAACTTATATTTACCAAATCTTTTGTTGTTTTTGAAAATGTGAACGACATCCTCTATAATTTTCTCTTCTCTTATTTTTTTTTTTGAAGAATAGAGACTTATTGGAAATATAAATCAACAACCCTAAATCGGCACCAATATCTCCTGTATAGCTCTATTGAATTAAACCAGAAGTAAGAAGAATGAAAATGGTGCGTCAAAAACTTTAAACACTCGATAAGTGATGTAAACGATGTAATTTGGGTACAAAAACGATTTTCCTGGTCGGGACCAAAACATATTGTGTAATTTGATACGAGCTTCGATTTGATATATTATAATAGTGGTTTCGATACCCGTGTCAAAAGATATCTCTATTGAAAGTTGTAACTCATATTTACCAAATGTTTTGTTGTTTTTGAAAATGTGAACGACATCATCTTTCTTTTTCTCTTCTCTTATTTTTTTTTGAAGAATAGAGACTTATTGGAAATATAAATCAACAACCCTAGGTCGGCACCAATATCTCCTGTATAGCTCTATTGAAATATACCAGAAGTAAGAAGAATGAAAATGGTGCGTCAAAAACTTTAAACACTCGATAAGTGATGTAAACGATGTAATTTGGGTACAAAAATGATTTTCCTGGTCGGGACCCAAACATATTGTGTAATTTGATACGAGCTTCGATTTGATATATTATAATAGTGGTTTCGATACCCGTGTCAAAAGATATCTCCATTGAAAGTTGTAACTCATATTTACCAAATGTTTTGTTGTTTTTGAAAATGTGAACGACATCCTCTTTCTTTTTCTCTTCTCTTATTTTTTTTTGAAGAATAGACACTTATTGGAAATATAAATCAACAACCCTAGGTCGGCACCAATATCTCCTGTATAGCTCTATTGAATTAAACTAGAAGTAAGAAAAATGAAAATGGTGCGTCAAAAACTTTAAACACTCGGTAAGTGATGTAAACGATGTAATTTGTGTACAAAAACGATTTTCTTGGGCGGCACCAAATATATTGTGTAATTTGATATGAGCTTCAATTTGATATATTATAATAGTGGTTTCGATACCCGAGTTAAAAGATATCTCCGTTGAACGTTGTAAATCATATTTACCAAATCTTTTGTTATTTTTGAAAATGTGAACGACATCCTCTTTCTTTTTCTCTTCTCTTATTTTTTTTTGAAGAATAGAGACTTATTGGAAATCTAAATCAACAACCCTAGGTCGGCACCAATATCTGTTGTATAGCTCTATTGAATTAAACCAGAAGTAAGAAGAATGAATATGGTGCGTCAAAAACATTAAACACTCAATAAGTGATGTAAACGATGTAATTTGGGTAAAAAACGATTTTCCTGGTCGGGACCAAAACATATTGTGTAATTTGATACGAGCTTCGATTTAATATATTATAATAGTGGTTTCGATACCCGAGTCAAAAGATATCTTCGTTGAAAGTTGTAACTTATATTTACAAAATTTTTTGTTGTTTTTGAAAATGTGAACGACATCCTCTTTATTTTTCTCTTCCCTTATTTTTTTTTGAAGAATAGAGATTTATTGGAAATATAAATCAACAACCCTAGGTCGGCACCAATATCTCCTGTATTGCTCTATTAAATTAAACCAGAAATAAGAAAAATGAAAATGGTGCGTCAAAAACTTTAAACACTCGGTAAGTGATGTAAACGATGTAATGTGTGTACAAAAACGATTTTCTTGGGCAGCACCAAATATATTGTGTAATTTGATATGAGCTACATGTTGATATATTATAATAGTGGTTTCGATACCCGAGTTAAAAGATATCTCCGTTGAACGTTGTAAATCATATTTACCAAATCTTTTGTTATTTTTGAAAATGTGAACGACATCCTCTTTCTTTTTCTCTTCTCTTATTTTTTTTTGAAGAATAGAGACTTATTGGAAATCTAAATCAACAACCCTAGGTCGGCACCAATATCTGCTGTATAGCTCTATTGAATTAAACCAGAAGTAAGAAGAATGAAAATGGTGCGTCAAAAACATTAAACACTCGATAAGTGATGTAAACGATGTAATTTGGGTACAAAAACGATTTTCCTGGTCGGGACCAAAACATATTGTGTAATTTGATACGAGCTTCGATTTAATATATTATAATAGTGGTTTCGATACCCGTGTCAAAAGATATCTCCATTGAAAGTTGTAACTCATATTTACCAAATGTTTTGTTGTTTTTGAAAATGTGAACGACATCCTCTTTCTTTTTCTCTTCTCTTATTTTTTTTTGAAGAATATAGACTTATTGGAAATATAAATCAACAACCCTAGGTCGGCACCAATATCTCCTGTATAGCTCTATTGAATTAAACTAGAAGTAAGAAAAATGAAAATGGTGCGTCAAAAACTTTAAACACTCGGTAAGTGATGTAAACGATGTAATTTGTGTACAAAAACGATTTTCTTGGGCGGCACCAAATATATTGTGTAATTTGATATGAGCTTCAATTTGATATATTATAATAGTGGTTTCGATACCCGAGTTAAAAGATATCTCTGTTGAACGTTGTAAATCATATTTACCAAATCTTTTGTTATTTTTGAAAATGTGAACGACATCCTCTTTCTTTTTCTCTTCTCTTATTTTTTTTGAAGAATAGAGACTTATTGGAAATCTAAATCAACAACCCTAGGTCGGCACCAATATCTGCTGTATAGCTCTATTGAATTAAACCAGAAGTAAGAAGAATGAAAATGGTGCGTCAAAAACTTTAAACACTCGATAAGTGATGTAAACAATGTAATTTGGGTACAAAAACGATTTTCCTGGTCGGGAACAAAACATATTGTGTAATTTGATACGAGCTTCGATTTGATATATTATAATAGTGGTTTCGATACCCGTGTCAAAAGATATCTCTATTGAAAGTTGTAACTCATATTTACCAAATGTTTTGTTGTTTTTGAAAATGTGAACGACATCATCTTTCTTTTTCTCTTCTCTTATTTTTTTTTGAAGAATAGAGACTTATTGGAAATATAAATCAACAACCCTAGGTCGGCACCAATATCTCCTGTATAGCTCTATTGAATTATACCAGAAGTAAGAAGAATGAAAATGGTGCGTCAAAAACTTTAAACACTCGATAAGTGATGTAAACGATGTAATTTGGGTACTAAAATGATTTTCCTGGTCGGGACCCAAACATATTGTGTAATTTGATACGAGCTTCGATTTGATATATTATAATAGTGGTTTCGATACCCGTGTCAAAAGATATCTCCATTGAAAGTTGTAACTCATATTTACCAAATGTTTTGTTGTTTTTGACAATGTGAACGACATCCTCTTTCTTTTTCTCTTCTCTTATTTTTTTTTGAAGAATAGACACTTATTGGAAATATAAATCAACAACCCTAGGTCGGCACCAATATCTGCTGTATAGCTCTATTGAATTAAACCAGAAGTAAGAAGAATGAAAATGGTGCGTCAAAAACATTAAACACTCAATAAGTGATGTAAACGATGTAATTTGGGTACAAAAACGATTTTCCTGGTCGGGACCAAAACATATTGTGTAATTTGATACGAGCTTCGATTTAATATATTATAATAGTGGTTTCGATACCCGAGTCAAAAGATATCTTCGTTGAAAGTTGTAACTTATATTTACAAAATTTTTTGTTGTTTTTGAAAATGTGAACGACATCCTCTTTATTTTTCTCTTCTCTTATTTTTTTTTTGAAGAATAGAGATTTATTGGAAATATAAATCAACAACCCTAGGTCGGCACCAATATCTCCTGTATTGCTCTATTGAATTAAACCAGAAATAAGAAAAATGAAAATGGTGCGTCAAAAACTTTAAACACTCGGTAAGTGATGTAAACGATGTAATGTGTGTACAAAAACGATTTCCTTGGGCGGCACCAAATATATTGTGTAATTTGATATGAGCTACAAGTTGATATATTATAATAGTGGTTTCGATACCCGAGTTAAAAGATATCTCCGTTGAACGTTGTAAATCATATTTACCAAATCTTTTGTAATTTTTGAAAATGTGAACGACATCCTCTTTCTTTTTCTCTTCTCTTATTTTTTTTTTTGAAGAATAGAGACTTATTGGAAATCTAAATCAACAACCCTAGGTCGGCACCAATATCTGCTGTATAGCTCTATTGAATTAAACCAGAAGTAAGAAGAATGAAAATGGTGCGTCAAAAACATTAAACACTCGATAAGTGATGTAAACGATGTAATTTGGGTACAAAAACGATTTTCCTGGTCGGGACCAAAACATATTGTGTAATTTGATACGAGCTTCGATTTAATATATTATAATAGTGGTTTCGATACCCGTGTCAAAAGATATCTCCATTGAAAGTTGTAACTCATATTTACCAAATGTTTTGTTGTTTTTGAAAATGTGAACGACATCCTCTTTCTTTTTCTCTTCTCTTATTTTTTTTTGAAGAATAGAGACTTATTGGAAATATAAATCAACAACCCTAGGTCGGCACCAATATCTCCTGTATAGCTCTATTGAATTAAACTAGAAGTAAGAAAAATGAAAATGGTGCGTCAAAAACTTTAAACACTCGGTAAGTGATGTAAACGATGTAATTTGTGTACAAAAACGATTTTCTTGGGCGGCACCAAATATATTGTGTAATTTGATATGAGCTTCAATTTGATATATTATAATAGTGGTTTCGATACCCGAGTTAAAAGATATCTCTGTTGAACGTTGTAAATCATATTTACCAAATCTTTTGTTATTTTTGAAAATGTGAACGACATCCTCTTTCTTTTTCTCTTCTCTTATTTTTTTTGAAGAATAGAGACTTATTGGAAATCTAAATCAACAACCCTAGGTCGGCACCAATATCTGCTGTATAGCTCTATTGAATTAAACCAGAAGTAAGAAGAATGAAAATGGTGCGTCAAAAACTTTAAACACTCGATAAGTGATGTAAACGATGTAATTTGGGTACAAAAACGATTTTCCTGGTCGGGACCAAAACATATTGTGTAATTTGATACGAGCTTCGATTTGATATATTATAATAGTGGTTTCGATACCCGTGTCAAAAGATATCTCTATTGAAAGTTGTAACTCATATTTACCAAATGTTTTGTTGTTTTTGAAAATGTGAACGACATCCTCTTTCTTTTTCTCTTCTCTTATTTTTTTTTGAAGAATAGAGACTTATTGGAAATATAAATCAACAACCCTAGGTCGGCACCAATATCTCCTGTATAGCCCTATTGAATTAAACCAGAAGGAAGAAGAATGAAAATGGTGCGTCAAAAACTTTAAACACTCGATAAGTGATGTAAACTATGTAATTTGTGTACAAAAACGATTTTCCTGGTCGGGACCAAAACATATTGTGTAATTTGATACGAGCTTCGATTTGATATATTATAATAGTGGTTTCGATACCCGAGTCAAAAGATATATCCGTTGAAAGTTGTAACTTATATTTACCAAATCTTTTGTTGTTTTTGAAAATGTGAACGACATCCTCTATAATTTTCTCTTCTCTTATTTTTTTTTTTGAAGAATAGAGACTTATTGGAAATATAAATCAACAACCCTAAATCGGCACCAATATCTCCTGTATAGCTCTATTGAATTAAACCAGAAGTAAGAAGAATGAAAATGGTGCGTCAAAAACTTTAAACACTCGATAAGTGATGTAAACGATGTAATTTGGGTACAAAAACGATTTTCCTGGTCGGGACCAAAACATATTGTGTAATTTGATACGAGCTTCGATTTGATATATTATAATAGTGGTTTCGATACCCGTGTCAAAAGATATCTCTATTGAAAGTTGTAACTCATATTTACCAAATGTTTTGTTGTTTTTGAAAATGTGAACGACATCCTCTTTCTTTTTCTCTTCTCTTATTTTTTTTTGAAGAATAGAGACTTATTGGAAATATAAATCAACAACCCTAGGTCGGCACCAATATCTCCTGTATAGCCCTATTGAATTAAACCAGAAGGAAGAAGAATGAAAATGGTGCGTCAAAAACTTTAAACACTCGATAAGTGATGTAAACTATGTAATTTGTGTACAAAAACGATTTTCCTGGTCGGGACCAAAACATATTGTGTAATTTGATACGAGCTTCGATTTGATATATTATAATAGTGGTTTCGATACCCGAGTCAAAAGATATATCCGTTGAAAGTTGTAACTTATATTTACCAAATCTTTTGTTGTTTTTGAAAATGTGAACGACATCCTCTATAATTTTCTCTTCTCTTATTTTTTTTTTTGAAGAATAGAGACTTATTGGAAATATAAATCAACAACCCTAAATCGGCACCAATATCTCCTGTATAGCTCTATTGAATTAAACCAGAAGTAAGAAGAATGAAAATGGTGCGTCAAAAACTTTAAACACTCGATAAGTGATGTAAACGATGTAATTTGGGTACAAAAACGATTTTCCTGGTCGGGACCAAAACATATTGTGTAATTTGATACGAGCTTCGATTTGATATATTATAATAGTGGTTTCGATACCCGTGTCAAAAGATATCTCTATTGAAAGTTGTAACTCATATTTACCAAATGTTTTGTTGTTTTTGAAAATGTGAACGACATCATCTTTCTTTTTCTCTTCTCTTATTTTTTTTTGAAGAATAGAGACTTATTGGAAATATAAATCAACAACCCTAGGTCGGCACCAATATCTCCTGTATAGCTCTATTGAATTATACCAGAAGTAAGAAGAATGAAAATGGTGCGTCAAAAACTTTAAACACTCGATAAGTGATGTAAACGATGTAATTTGGGTACAAAAATGATTTTCCTGGTCGGGACCCAAACATATTGTGTAATTTGATACGAGCTTCGATTTGATATATTATAATAGTGGTTTCGATACCCGTGTCAAAAGATATCTCCATTGAAAGTTGTAACTCATATTTACCAAATGTTTTGTTGTTTTTGAAAATGTGAACGACATCCTCTTTCTTTTTCTCTTCTCTTATTTTTTTTTGAAGAATAGACACTTATTGGAAATATAAATCAACAACCCTAGGTCGGCACCAATATCTCCTGTATAGCTCTATTGAATTAAACTAGAAGTAAGAAAAATGAAAATGGTGCGTCAAAAACTTTAAACACTCGGTAAGTGATGTAAACGATGTAATTTGTGTACAAAAACGATTTTCTTGGGCGGCACCAAATATATTGTGTAATTTGATATGAGCTTCAATTTGATATATTATAATAGTGGTTTCGATACCCGAGTTAAAAGATATCTCCGTTGAACGTTGTAAATCATATTTACCAAATCTTTTGTTATTTTTTAAAATGTGAACGACATCCTCTTTCTTTTTCTCTTCTCTTATTTTTTTTTGAAGAATAGAGACTTATTGGAAATCTAAATCAACAACCCTAGGTCGGCACCAATATCTGTTGTATAGCTCTATTGAATTAAACCAGAAGTAAGAAGAATGAAAATGGTGCGTCAAAAACATTAAACACTCAATAAGTGATGTAAACGATGTAATTTGGGTACAAAAACGATTTTCCTGGTCGGGACCAAAACATATTGTGTAATTTGATACGAGCTTCGATTTAATATATTATAATAGTGGTTTCGATACCCGAGTCAAAAGATATCTTCGTTGAAAGTTGTAACTTATATTTACAAAATTTTTTGTTGTTTTTGAAAATGTGAACGACATCCTCTTTATTTTTCTCTTCCCTTATTTTTTTTTGAAGAATAGAGATTTATTGGAAATATAAATCAACAACCCTAGGTCGGCACCAATATCTCCTGTATTGCTCTATTAAATTAAACCAGAAATAAGAAAAATGAAAATGGTGCGTCAAAAACTTTAAACACTCGGTAAGTGATGTAAACGATGTAATGTGTGTACAAAAACGATTTTCTTGGGCAGCACCAAATATATTGTGTAATTTGATATGAGCTACATGTTGATATATTATAATAGTGGTTTCGATACCCGAGTTAAAAGATATCTCCGTTGAACGTTGTAAATCATATTTACCAAATCTTTTGTTATTTTTGAAAATGTGAACGACATCCTCTTTCTTTTTCTCTTCTCTTATTTTTTTTTGAAGAATAGAGACTTATTGGAAATCTAAATCAACAACCCTAGGTCGGCACCAATATCTGCTGTATAGCTCTATTGAATTAAACCAGAAGTAAGAAGAATGAAAATGGTGCGTCAAAAACATTAAACACTCGATAAGTGATGTAAACGATGTAATTTGGGTACAAAAACGATTTTCCTGGTCGGGACCAAAACATATTGTGTAATTTGATACGAGCTTCGATTTAATATATTATAATAGTGGTTTCGATACCCGTGTCAAAAGATATCTCCATTGAAAGTTGTAACTCATATTTACCAAATGTTTTGTTGTTTTTGAAAATGTGAACGACATCCTCTTTCTTTTTCTCTTCTCTTATTTTTTTTTGAAGAATATAGACTTATTGGAAATATAAATCAACAACCCTAGGTCGGCACCAATATCTCCTGTATAGCTCTATTGAATTAAACTAGAAGTAAGAAAAATGAAAATGGTGCGTCAAAAACTTTAAACACTCGGTAAGTGATGTAAACGATGTAATTTGTGTACAAAAACGATTTTCTTGGGCGGCACCAAATATATTGTGTAATTTGATATGAGCTTCAATTTGATATATTATAATAGTGGTTTCGATACCCGAGTTAAAAGATATCTCTGTTGAACGTTGTAAATCATATTTACCAAATCTTTTGTTATTTTTGAAAATGTGAACGACATCCTCTTTCTTTTTCTCTTCTCTTATTTTTTTTGAAGAATAGAGACTTATTGGAAATATAAATCAACAACCCTAAATCGGCACCAATATCTCCTGTATAGCTCTATTGAATTAAACCAGAAGTAAGAAGAATGAAAATGGTGCGTCAAAAACTTTAAACACTCGATAAGTGATGTAAACGATGTAATTTGGGTACAAAAACGATTTTCCTGGTCGGGACCAAAACATATTGTGTAATTTGATACGAGCTTCGATTTGATATATTATAATAGTGGTTTCGATACCCGTGTCAAAAGATATCTCTATTGAAAGTTGTAACTCATATTTACCAAATGTTTTGTTGTTTTTGAAAATGTGAACGACATCATCTTTCTTTTTCTCTTCTCTTATTTTTTTTTGAAGAATAGAGACTTATTGGAAATATAAATCAACAACCCTAGGTCGGCACCAATATCTCCTGTATAGCTCTATTGAATTATACCAGAAGTAAGAAGAATGAAAATGGTGCGTCAAAAACTTTAAACACTCGATAAGTGATGTAAACGATGTAATTTGGGTACAAAAATGATTTTCCTGGTCGGGACCCAAACATATTGTGTAATTTGATACGAGCTTCGATTTGATATATTATAATAGTGGTTTCGATACCCGTGTCAAAAGATATCTCCATTGAAAGTTGTAACTCATATTTACCAAATGTTTTGTTGTTTTTGAAAATGTGAACGACATCCTCTTTCTTTTTCTCTTCTCTTATTTTTTTTTGAAGAATAGACACTTATTGGAAATATAAATCAACAACCCTAGGTCGGCACCAATATCTCCTGTATAGCTCTATTGAATTAAACTAGAAGTAAGAAAAATGAAAATGGTGCGTCAAAAACTTTAAACACTCGGTAAGTGATGTAAACGATGTAATTTGTGTACAAAAACGATTTTCTTGGGCGGCACCAAATATATTGTGTAATTTGATATGAGCTTCAATTTGATATATTATAATAGTGGTTTCGATACCCGAGTTAAAAGATATCTCCGTTGAACGTTGTAAATCATATTTACCAAATCTTTTGTTATTTTTTAAAATGTGAACGACATCCTCTTTCTTTTTCTCTTCTCTTATTTTTTTTTGAAGAATAGAGACTTATTGGAAATCTAAATCAACAACCCTAGGTCGGCACCAATATCTGTTGTATAGCTCTATTGAATTAAACCAGAAGTAAGAAGAATGAAAATGGTGCGTCAAAAACATTAAACACTCAATAAGTGATGTAAACGATGTAATTTGGGTACAAAAACGATTTTCCTGGTCGGGACCAAAACATATTGTGTAATTTGATACGAGCTTCGATTTAATATATTATAATAGTGGTTTCGATACCCGAGTCAAAAGATATCTTCGTTGAAAGTTGTAACTTATATTTACAAAATTTTTTGTTGTTTTTGAAAATGTGAACGACATCCTCTTTATTTTTCTCTTCCCTTATTTTTTTTTGAAGAATAGAGATTTATTGGAAATATAAATCAACAACCCTAGGTCGGCACCAATATCTCCTGTATTGCTCTATTAAATTAAACCAGAAATAAGAAAAATGAAAATGGTGCGTCAAAAACTTTAAACACTCGGTAAGTGATGTAAACGATGTAATGTGTGTACAAAAACGATTTTCTTGGGCAGCACCAAATATATTGTGTAATTTGATATGAGCTACATGTTGATATATTATAATAGTGGTTTCGATACCCGAGTTAAAAGATATCTCCGTTGAACGTTGTAAATCATATTTACCAAATCTTTTGTTATTTTTGAAAATGTGAACGACATCCTCTTTCTTTTTCTCTTCTCTTATTTTTTTTTGAAGAATAGAGACTTATTGGAAATCTAAATCAACAACCCTAGGTCGGCACCAATATCTGCTGTATAGCTCTATTGAATTAAACCAGAAGTAAGAAGAATGAAAATGGTGCGTCAAAAACATTAAACACTCGATAAGTGATGTAAACGATGTAATTTGGGTACAAAAACGATTTTCCTGGTCGGGACCAAAACATATTGTGTAATTTGATACGAGCTTCGATTTAATATATTATAATAGTGGTTTCGATACCCGTGTCAAAAGATATCTCCATTGAAAGTTGTAACTCATATTTACCAAATGTTTTGTTGTTTTTGAAAATGTGAACGACATCCTCTTTCTTTTTCTCTTCTCTTATTTTTTTTTGAAGAATATAGACTTATTGGAAATATAAATCAACAACCCTAGGTCGGCACCAATATCTCCTGTATAGCTCTATTGAATTAAACTAGAAGTAAGAAAAATGAAAATGGTGCGTCAAAAACTTTAAACACTCGGTAAGTGATGTAAACGATGTAATTTGTGTACAAAAACGATTTTCTTGGGCGGCACCAAATATATTGTGTAATTTGATATGAGCTTCAATTTGATATATTATAATAGTGGTTTCGATACCCGAGTTAAAAGATATCTCTGTTGAACGTTGTAAATCATATTTACCAAATCTTTTGTTATTTTTGAAAATGTGAACGACATCCTCTTTCTTTTTCTCTTCTCTTATTTTTTTTGAAGAATAGAGACTTATTGGAAATCTAAATCAACAACCCTAGGTCGGCACCAATATCTGCTGTATAGCTCTATTGAATTAAACCAGAAGTAAGAAGAATGAAAATGGTGCGTCAAAAACTTTAAACACTCGATAAGTGATGTAAACGATGTAATTTGGGTACAAAAACGATTTTCCTGGTCGGGAACAAAACATATTGTGTAATTTGATACGAGCTTCGATTTGATATATTATAATAGTGGTTTCGATACCCGTGTCAAAAGATATCTCCGTTGAAAGTTGTAACTCATATTTACCAAATCTTTTGTTGTTTTTGAAAATGTGAACGACATCATCTTTCTTTTTCTCTTCTCTTATTTTTTTTTGAAGAATAGACACTTATTGGAAATATAAATCAACAACCCTAGGTCGGCACCAATATCTCCTGTATAGCTCTATTGAATTAAACTAGAAGTAAGAAAAATGAAAATGGTGCGTCAAAAACTTTAAACACTCGGTAAGTGATGTAAACGATGTAATTTGTGTACAAAAACGATTTTCTTGGGCGGCACCAAATATATTGTGTAATTTGATATGAGCTTCAATTTGATATATTATAATAGTGGTTTCGATACCCGAGTTAAAAGATATCTCCGTTGAACGTTGTAAATCATATTTACCAAATCTTTTGTTATTTTTGAAAATGTGAACGACATCCTCTTTCTTTTTCTCTTCTCTTATTTTTTTTTGAAGAATAGAGACTTATTGGAAATCTAAATCAACAACCCTAGGTCGGCACCAATATCTACTGTATAGCTCTATTGAATTAAACCAGAAGTAAGAAGAATGAAAATGGTGCGTCAAAAACATTAAACACTCGATAAGTGATGTAAACGATGTAATTTGGGTACAAAAACGATTTTCCTGGT
The DNA here is from genome assembly GCA_037013495.1 of Hippophae tibetana. Classification (NCBI taxonomy): domain Eukaryota; kingdom Viridiplantae; phylum Streptophyta; class Magnoliopsida; order Rosales; family Elaeagnaceae; genus Hippophae; species Hippophae tibetana. The sequence goes on along the minus strand of JAZDXN010000026.1, from coordinate 2,103,659 downwards.
CGGGACCAAAACATATTGTGTAATTTGATACGAGCTTCGATTTAATATATTATAATAGTGGTTTCGATACCCGAGTCAAAAGATATCTTCGTTGAAAGTTGTAACTTATATTTACAAAAAATTTTGTTGTTTTTGAAAATGTGAACGACATCCTCTTTATTTTTCTCTTCTCTTATTTTTTTTTTGAAGAATAGAGATTTATTGGAAATATAAATCAACAACCCAAGGTCGGCACCAATATCTTTTGTATTGCTCTATTGAATTAAACCAGAAATAAGAAAAATGAAAATGGTGCGTCAAAAACTTTAAACACTCGGTAAGTGATGTAAACGATGTAATGTGTGTACAAAAACGATTTTCTTGGGCGGCACCAAATATATTGTGTAATTTGATATGAGCTACAAGTTGATATATTATAATAGTGGTTTCGATATCCGAGTTAAAAGATATCTCCGTTGAAAGTTGTAACTCATATTTACCAAATCTTTTGTTATTTTTGAAAATGTGAACGACATCCTCTTTCTTTTTCTCTTCTCTTATTTTTTTTTGAAGAATAGAGACTTATTGGAAATATAAATCAACAACCCTAGGTCGGCACCAATATCTGCTGTATAGCTCTATTGAATTAAACCAGAAGTAAGAAGAATGAAAATGGTGCGTCAAAAACTTTAAACACTCGATAAGTGATGTAAACGATGTAATTTGGGTACAAAAACGATTTTCCTGGTCGGGACCAAAACATATTGTGTAAATTGATACGAGCTTCGATTTGATATATTATATTAGTGGTTTTGATACCCGAGTCAAAAGATATCTCCGTTGAAAGTTGTAACTTATATTTACCAAATCTTTTGTTGTTTTTGAAAATGTGAACGACATCCTCTATAATTTTCTCTTCTCTTATTTTTTTTTTGAAGAATAGAGACTTATTGGAAATATAAATCAACAACCCTAAATCGGCACCAATATCTCCTGTATAGCTCTATTGAATTAAACCAGAAGTAAGAAGAATGAAAATGGTGCGTCAAAAACTTTAAACACTCGATAAGTGATGTAAACGATGTAATTTGGGTACAAAAATGATTTTCCGGGTCGGGACCAAAACATATTGTGTAATTTGATACGAGCTTCGATTTGATATATTATAATAGTGGTTTCGATACCCGTGTCAAAAGATATCTCCGTTGAAAGTTGTAACTCATATTTACCAAATGTTTTGTTGTTTTTGAAAATGTGAATGACATCATCTTTCTTTTTCTCTTCTCTTATTTTTTTTTAAGAATAGAGACTTATTGGAAATATAAATCAACAACCCTAGGTCGGCACCAATATCTCCTGTATAGCCCTATTGAATTAAACCAGAAGTAAGAAGAATGAAAATGGTGCGTCAAAAACTTTAAACACTCGATAAGTGATGTAAACGATGTAATTTGTGTACAAAAACGATTTTCCTGGTCGGGACCAAAACATATTGTTTAATTTGATATGAGCTTCGATTTGATATATTATAATAGTGGTTTCGATACCCGAGTCAAAAGATATCTCCGTTGAAAGTTGTAACTTATATTTACCAAATCTTTTGTTGTTTTTGAAAATGTGAACGACATCCTCTTTCATTTTCTCTTCTCTTATTTTTTTTGAAGAATAGAGACTTATTGGAAATATAAATCAACAACCCTAGGTCGGCACCAATATGTCGTGTATAGCTCTATTGAATTAAACCAGAAGTAAGAAGAATGAAAATGGTGCTTCAAAAACTTTAAACACTCGATAAGTGATGTAAAAGATGTAATTTGGGTACAAAAACGATTTTCCTGGTCGGGACCAAAACATATTGTGTAATTTGATACGAGCTTCGATTTGATATATCATAATAGTGGTTTCGATACCCGAATCAAAAGAAATCTCCGTTGAAAGTTTTAAATCATATTTACCAAATTTTTTGTTGTTTTTGAAAATGTGAACGACATCCTCTTTCTTTTTCACTTCTCTTATTTTTTTTTGAAGAATAGAGACTTATTGGAAATATAAATCAATAACCCTAGGTCGGCACCAATATCTCGTGTATAGCTCTATTGAATTAAACCATAAGTAAGAAGAATGAAAATGGTGCGTCAAAAACTTTAAACACTCGATAAGTGATGTAAACGATGTAATTTGTTTACAAAAACGATTTTCCTGGTCGGGACCAAAACATATTGTGTAATTTGATACGAGCTTTGATTTGATATATTATAATAGTGGTTTCGATACCCGTGTCAAAAGATATCTCTATTGAAAGTTGTAACTCATATTTACCAAATGTTTTGTTGTTTTTGAAAATGTGAACGACATCCTCTTTCTTTTTCTCTTCTCTTATTTTTTTTTTGAAGAATAGAGACTTATTGGAAATATAAATCAACAACCCTAGGTCGGCACCAATATCTCCTGTATAGCCCTATTGAATTAAACCAGAAGTAAGAAGAATGAAAATGGTGCGTCAAAAACTTTGAACACTCGATAAGTGATGTAAACGATGTAATTTGTGTACAAAAACGATTTTCCTGGTCCGGACCAAAACATATTGTGTAATTTGATACGAGTTTCGATTTCATATATTATAATAGTGGTTTTGATACCCGAGTCAAAAGATATCTATGTTGAAAGTTGTAACTTATATTTACCAAATCTTTTGTTGTTTTTGAAAATGTCAACGACATCCTCTATAATTTTCTCTTCTCTTATTTTTTTTTTGAAGAATAGAGACTTATTGGAAATATAAATCAACAACCCTAAATCGGCACCAATATCTCCTATATAGCTCTATTGAATTAAACCAGAAGTAAGAAGAATGAAAATGGTGCGTCAAAAACTTTAAACACTCGATAAGTGATGTAAACGATGTAATTTGTGTACAAAAACGATTTTCCTGGTCGGGACCAAAACATATTGTGTAATTTGATACGAGCTTCGATTTGATATATTATAATAGTGGTTTCGATACCCGTGTCAAAAGATATCTCCGTTGAAAGTTGTAACTCATATTTACCAAATGTTTTGTTGTTTTTGAAAATGTGAACGACATCATCTTTCTTTTTCTCTTCTCTTATTTTTTTTTGAAGAATAGAGACTTATTGGAAATATAAATCAACAACCCTAAATCGGCACCAATATCTCCTATATAGCTCTATTGAATTAAACCAGAATTAAGAAGAATGAAAATGGTGCGTCAAAAACTTTAAACACTCGATAAGTGATGTAAACGATGTAATTTGTGTACAAAAACGATTTTCCTGGTCGGGACCAAAACATATTGTGTAATTTGATACGAGCTTCGATTTGATATATTATAATAGTGGTTTCGATACCCGTGTCAAAAGATATCTCCGTTGAAAGTTGTAACTCATATTTACCAAATGTTTTGTTGTTTTTGAAAATGTGAACGACATCATCTTTCTTTTTCTCTTCTATTATTTTTTTTTGAAGAATAGAGACTTATTGGAAATATAAATCAACAACCCTAGGTCGGCACCAATATCTTCTGTATAGCTCTATTGAATTATACCAGAAGTAAGTAGAATGAAAATGGTGCGTCAAAAACTTTAAACACTCGATAAGTCATGTAAACGATGTAATTTGGGTACAAAAAGATTTTCCTGGTCGGGACCAAAACATATTGTGTAATTTGATACGAGCTTCGATTTGATATATTATAATAGTGGTTTCGATACCCGTGTCAAAAGATATCTAGATTGAAAGTTGTAACTCATATTTACCAAATGTTTTGTTGTTTTTGAAAATGTGAACGACATCCTCTTTCTTTTTCTCTTCTCTTATTTTTTTTTTTGAAGAATAGAGACTTATTGGAAATATAAATAAACAACCCTAGGTCGGCACCAATATCTCCTGTATAGCTCTATTGAATTAAACTAGAAGTAAGAAAAATGAAAATGGTGCGTCAAAAACATTAAACACTCGGTAAGTGATGTAAACGATGTAATTTGTGTACAAAAACGATTTTCTTGGACGGCACCAAATATATTGTGTAATTTGATATGAGCTTCAATTTGATATATTATAATAGTGGTTTCGATATTCGAGTTAAAAGATATCTCCGTTGAACGTTGTAAATCATATTTACCAAATCTTTTGTTATTTTTGAAAATGTGAATGACATCCTCTTTCTTTTTCTCTTCTCTTATTTTTTTTTGAAGAATAGAGACTTATTGGAAATCTAAATCAACAAACCTAGGTCGGCACCAATATCTGCTGTATAGCTCTATTGAATTAAACCAGAAGTAAGAAGAATGAAAATGGTGCGTCAAAAACATTAAACACTCGATAAGTGATGTAAACGATGTAATTTGGGTACAAAAACGATTTTCCTGGTCGGGACCAAAACATATTGTGTAATTTGATACGAGCTTCGATTTAATATATTATAATAGTGGTTTCGATACCCGAGTCAAAAGATATCTCCGTTGAAAGTTGTAACTTATATTTACAAAAGTTTTTGTTGTTTTTGAAAATGTGAACGACATCCTCTTTATTTTTCTCTTCTCTTATTTTTTTTTTAAGAATAGAGATTTATTGGAAATATAAATCAACAACCCTAGGTCGGCACCAATATCTACTGTATTGCTCTATTGAATTAAACCAGAAATAAGAAAAATGAAAATGGTGCGTCAAAAACTTTAAACACTCGGTAAGTGATGTAAACGATGTAATGTGTGTACAAAAACGATTTTCTTGGGCGGCACCAAATATATTGTGTAATTTGATATGAGCTACAAGTTGATATATTATAATAGTGGTTTCGATACCCGAGTTAAAAGATATCTCCGTTGAAAGTTGTAACTCATATTTACCAAATCTTTTGTTATTTTTGAAAATGTGAACGACATCCTCTTTCTTTTTCTCTTCTCCTATTTCTTTTGAAGAAAAGAGGCTTATTGGAAATATAAATTAACAACCCTAGGTCGGCACCAATATCCCCTGTATAGCTCTATTGAATTAAACTAGAATTAAGAAAAATGAAAATGGTGCGTCAAAAACTTTAAACACTCGGTAAGTGATGTAAACGATGTAATTTGTGTACAAAAACGATTTTCTTGGGCGGGACCAAACTTTTTTGTGTAATTTGATACGAGCTTCAATTTGATATATTATAATAGTGGTTTGGATCCCCGAGTCAAAAGATATCTCCGTTGAAAGTTGTAACTCATATTTACCAAATGTTTTGTTGTTTTTGAAAATGTGAACGACATCCTCTTTCTTTTTCTCTTCTCCTATTTTTTTTTTTGAAGAATAGAGACTTATTGGAAATATAAATAAACAACCCTAGGTCGGCACCAATATCTCCTGTATAGCTCTATTGAATTAAACTAGAAGTAAGAAAAATGAAAATGGTGCGTCAAAAACATTAAACACTCGGTAAGTGATGTAAACGATGTAATTTGTGTACAAAAACGATTTTCTTGGACGGCACCAAATATATTGTGTAATTTGATATGAGCTTCAATTTGATATATTATAATAGTGGTTTCGATATTCGAGTTAAAAGATATCTCCGTTGAACGTTGTAAATCATATTTACCAAATCTTTTGTTATTTTTGAAAATGTGAACGACATCCTCTTTCTTTTTCTCTTCTCTTATTTTTTTTTGAAGAATAGAGACTTATTGGAAATCTAAATCAACAACCCTAGGTCGGCACCAATATCTGCTGTATAGCTCTATTGAATTAAACCAGAAGTAAGAAGAATGAAAATGGTGCGTCAAAAACATTAAACACTCGATAAGTGATGTAAACGATATAATTTGGGTACAAAAATGATTTTCCTGGTCGGGACCAAAACATTTTGTGTAATTTGATACGAGCTTCGATTTGATATATTATAATAGTGGTTTGGATACCCGTGTCAAAAGATATCTTCATTGAAAGTTGTAACTCATATTTACCAAATATTATGTTGTTTTTGAAAATGTGAACGACATCCTCTTTCTTTTTCTCTTCTCTTATTTTTTTTTTGAAGAATAGAGACTTATTGGAAATATAAATCAACAACCCTAGGTCGGCACCAATATCTCCTGTATAGCTCTATTGAATTAAACCAGAAGTAAGAAGAATGAAAATGGTGCTTCAAAAACTTTAAACACTCGATAAGTGATGTAAACGATGTAATTTGGGTATAAAAACGATTTTCCTGGTCCGGACCAAAACATATTGTGTAATTTGATACGAGCTTCGATTTGATATATTATAATAGTGGTTTCGATACCCGTGTCAAAAGATATCTCCGTTGAAAGTTGTAACTCATATTTACCAAATGTTTTTTTGTTTTTGAAAATGTGAACGACATCATCTTTCTTTTTCTCTTCTCTTATTTTTTTTTGAAGAATAGAGACTTATTGGAAATATAAATCAACAACCCTAGGTCGGCACCAATATCTCCGGTATAGCTCTATTGAATTAAACCAGAAGTAAGAAGAATGAAAATGGTGCGTGAAAAACTTTAAACACTCGATAAATGATGTAAACGATGTAATTTGGGTACAAAAACGATTTTCCTGGTCGGTACCAAAACATATTGTGTAATTTGATACGAGCTTCGATTTGATATATTATAATAGTGGTTTCGATACCCGTGTCAAAAGATATCTCCATTGAAAGTTGTAACTCATATTTACCAAATGTTTTGTTGTTTTTGAAAATGTGAACGACATCCTCTTTCTTTTTCTCTTCTCTTATTTTAATTGAAGAATAGAGACTTATTTGAAATATAAATCAACAACCCTAGGTCGGCACCAATATCTTCTGTATAGCCCTATTGAATTAAACCAGAAGTAAGAAGAATGAAAATGGTGCGTCAAAAACTTTAAACACTCGATAAGTGATGTAAACGATGTAATTTGTGTACAAAAACGATTGTCCTGGTCGAGACCAAAACATATTGTGTAATTTGATACGAGCTTCGATTTGATATATTATAATAGTGGTTTCGATACCCGAGTCAAAAGATATCTCCATTGAAAGTTGTAAATTATATTTACCAAATCTTTTGTTGTTTTTGAAAATGTGAACGACATCCTCTTTCATTTTCTCTTCTCTTATTTTTTTTTTTGAAGAATAGAGACTTATTGGAAATATAAATCAACAACCCTAGGTCGGCACCAATATCTCCTGTATAGCTCTATTGAATTAAACCAGAAGTAAGAAGAATGAAAATGGTGCGTCAAAAAATTTAAACACTCGATAAGTGATGTAAACAATGTAATTTGGGTACAAAAACGATTTTCCTGGTCGGGACCAAAACATATTGTGTAATTTGATACGAGCTTCGATTTGATATATTATAATAGTGGTTTCGATACCCGTGTCAAAAGATATCTCCGTTGAAAGTTGTAAATCATATTTACCAAATGTTTTCTTGTTTTTGAAAATGTGAACGACATCATCTTTCTTTTTCTCTTCTCTTATTTTTTTTGAAGAATAGAGACTTATTGGAAATATAAATCAACAACCCTAGGTCGGCACCAATATCTCCTGTATAGCTCTATTGAATTAAACCAGAAGTAAGAAGAATGAAAATGGTGCGTCAAAAACTTTAAACACTCTATAAGTGATGTAAACGATTTAATTTGGGTACAAAAACGATTTTCCTGGTCGGTACCAAAACATATTGTGTAATTTGATACGAGCTTCGATTTGATATATTATAATAGTGGTTTCGATACCCGTGTCAAAAGATATCTCCGTTGAAAGTTGTAACTCATATTTACCAAATGTTTTGTTGTTTTTCAAAATGTGAACGACATCCTCTTTATTTTTCTCTTCTCTTATTTTTTTTTGAAGAATAGAGACTTATTGGAAAAATAAATCAACAACCCTAGGTCGGCACCAATATCTCCTGTATTGCTCTATTGAATTAAACCAGAAATAAGAAAAATGAAAATGGTGCGTCAAAAACTTTAAACACTCGGTAAGTGATGTAAACGATGTAATTTGTGTACAAAAACGATTTTCTTGGGCGGCACCAAATATATTGTGTAATTTGATATGAGCTACAATTTGATATATTATAATAGTAGTTTCGATACCCGAGTTAAAAGATATCTCCGTTGAAAGTTGTAACTCATATTTACCAAATCTTTTGTTATTTTTGAAAATGTGAACGACATCCTCTTTCTTTTTCTCTTCTCTTATTTTTTTTGAAGAATAGAGACTTATTGGAAATATAAATCAACAACCCTAGGTCGGCACCAATATCTCCTGTATTGCTCTATTGAATTAAACCAGAAATAAGAAAAATGAAAATGGTGCGTCAAAAACTTTAAACACTCGGTAAGTGATGTAAACGATGTAATGTGTGTACAAAAACGATTTTCTTGGGCGGCACCAAATATATTGTGTAATTTGATATGAGCTACAAGTTGATATATTATAATAGTGGTTTCGATACCCGAGTTAAAAGATATCTCCGTTGAACGTTGTAAATCATATTTACCAAATCTTTTGTTATTTTTGAAAATGTGAACGACATCCTCTTTCTTTTTCTCTTCTCTTATTTTTTTTTGAAGAATAGAGACTTATTGGAAATCTAAATCAACAACCCTAGGTCGGCACCAATATCTGCTATATAGCTCTATTGAATTAAACCAGAAGTAAGAAGAATGAAAATGGTGCGTCAAAAACATTAAACACTCGATAAGTGATGTAAACGATGTAATTTGGGTACAAAAACGATTTTCCTGGTCGGGACCAAAACATATTGTGTAATTTGATACGAGCTTCGATTTGATATATTATAATAGTGGTTTCGATACCCGTGTCAAAAGATATCTCCATTCAAAGTTGTAACTCATATTTACCAAATGTTTTGTTGTTTTTGAAAATGTGAACGACATCATCTTTCTTTTTCTCTTCTCTTATTTTTTTTGAAGAATAGAGACTTATTGGAAATATAAATCAACAACCCTAGGTCGGCACCAATATCTCCTGTATAGCTCTATTGAATTAAACCAGAAGTAAGAAGAATGAAAATGGTGCGTCAAAAACTTTAAACACTCGATAAGTGATGTAAACGATGTAATTTGGGTACAAAAACGATTTTCCTGGTCGGGACCAAAACATATTGTGTAAATTGATACGAGCTTCGATTTGATATATTATAATAGTGGTTTCGATACCCGAGTCAAAAGATATCTCCGTTGAAAGTTGTAACTTATATTTACCAAATCTTTTGTTGTTTTTGAAAATGTGAACGACATCCTCTATAATTTTCTCTTCTCTTATTTTTTTTTGAAGAATAGAGACTTATTGGAAATATAAATCAACAACCCTAAATCGGCACCAATATCTTTTGTATAGCTCTATTGAATTAAACCAGAAGTAAGAAGAATGAAAATGTTGCGTCAAAAACTTTAAACACTCGATAAGTGATGTAAACGATGTAATTTGGGTACAAAAATGATTTTCCGGGTCGGGACCAAAACATATTGTGTAATTTGATACGAGCTTCGATTTGATATATTATAATAGTGGTTTCGATACCCGTGTCAAAAGATATCTCCGTTGAAAGTTGTAACTCATATTTACCAAATGTTTTGTTGTTTTTCAAAATGTGAACGACATCCTCTTTATTTTTCTCTTCTCTTATTTTTTTTTTGAAGAATAGAGACTTATTGGAAAAATAAATCAACAACCCTAGGTCGGCACCAATATCTCCTGTATTGCTCTATTGAATTAAACCAGAAATAAGAATAATGAAAATGGTGCGTCAAAAACTTTAAACACTCGGTAAGTGAGGTAAACGATGTAATTTGTGTACAAAAACGATTTTCTTGGGCGGCACCAAATATATTGTGTAATTTGATATGAGCTACAATTTGATATATTATAATAGTGGTTTCGATACCCGAGTTAAAAGATATCTCCGTTGAAAGTTGTAACTCATATTTACCAAATCTTTTGTTATTTTTGAAAATGTGAACGACATCCTCTTTCTTTTTCTCTTCTCTTATTTTTTTTTGAAGAATAGAGACTTATTGGAAATATAAATCAACAACCCTAGGTCGGCACCAATATCTGCTGTATAGCTCTATTGAATTAAACCAGAAGTAAGAAGAATGAAAATGGTGCGTCAAAAAATTTAAACACTCGATAAGTGATGTAAACGATGTAATTTGTGTACAAAAACGATTTTCTTGGGCGGCACCAAATATATTGTGTAATTTGATATGAGCTTCAATTTGATATATTATAATAGTGGTTTCGATACCCGAGTTAAAAGATATCTCCGTTGAAAGTTGTAACTCATATTTACCAAATCTTTTGTTATTTTTGAAAATGTGAACGACATCCTCTTTCTTTTTCTCTTCTCTTATTTTTTTTTGAAGAATAGAGACTTATTGGAAATATAAATCAACAACCCTAGGTCGGCACCAATATCTGCTGTATAGCTCTATTGAATTAAACCAGAAGTAAGAAGAATGAAAATGGTGCGTCAAAAAATTTAAACACTCGATAAGTGATGTAAACGATGTAATTTGTGTACAAAAACGATTTTCTTGGGCGGCACCAAATATATTGTGTAATTTGATATGAGCTTCAATTTGATATATTATAATAGTGGTTTCGATACCCGAGTTAAAAGATATCTCCGTTGAAAGTTGTAACTCATATTTACCAAATCTTTTGTTATTTTTGAAAATGTGAACGACATCCTCTTTCTTTTTCTCTTCTCTTATTTTTTTTTGAAGAATAGAGACTTATTGGAAATATAAATCAACAACCCTAGGTCGGCACCAATATCTCCTGTATAGCTCTATTGAATTAAACCAGAAGTAAGAAGAATGAAAATGGTGCGTCAAAAACTTTAAACACTCGATAAGTGATGTAAACGATGTAATTTGGGTACAAAAACGATTTTCCTGGTCGGGACCAAAACATATTGTGTAAATTGATACGAGCTTCGATTTGATATATTATAATAGTGGTTTCGATACCCGAGTCAAAAGATATCTCCGTTGAAAGTTGTAACTTATATTTACCAAATCTTTTGTTGTTTTTGAAAATGTGAACGACATCCTCTATAATTTTCTCTTCTCTTATTTTTTTTTTGAAGAATAGAGACTTATTGGAAATATAAATCAACAACCCTAAATCGGCACCAATATCTCCTGTATAGCTCTATTGAATTAAACCAGAAGTAAGAAGAATGAAAATGGTGCGTCAAAAACTTTAAACACTCGATAAGTGATGTAAACGATGTAATTTGGGTACAAAAATGATTTTCCGGGTCGGGACCAAAACATATTGTGTAATTTGATACGAGCTTCGATTTGATATATTATAATAGTGGTTTCGATACCCGTGTCAAAAGATATATCCGTTGAAAGTTGTAACTCATATTTACCAAATGTTTTGTTGTTTTTCAAAATGTGAACGACATCCTCTTTATTTTTCTCTTCTCTTATTTTTTTTTTGAAGAATAGAGACTTATTGGAAAAATAAATCAACAACCCTAGGTCGGCACCAATATCTCCTGTATTGCTCTATTGAATTAAACCAGAAATAAGAAAAATGAAAATGGTGCGTCAAAAACTTTAAACACTCGGTAAGTGATGTAAACGATGTAATTTGTGTACAAAAACGATTTTCTTGGGCGGCACCAAATATATTGTGTAATTTGATATGAGCTACAATTTGATATATTATAATAGTGGTTTCGATACCCGAGTTAAAAGATATCTCCGTTGAAAGTTGTAACTCATATTTACCAAATCTTTTGTTATTTTTGAAAATGTGAACGACATCCTCTTTCTTTTTCTCTTCTCTTATTTTTTTTTGAAGAATAGAGACTTATTGGAAATATAAATCAACAACCCTAGGTCGGCACCAATATCTGCTGTATAGCTCTATTGAATTAAACCAGAAGTAAGAAGAATGAAAATGGTGCGTCAAAAAATTTAAACACTCGATAAGTGATGTAAACGATGTAATTTGTGTACAAAAACGATTTTCTTGGGCGGCACCAAATATATTGTGTAATTTGATATGAGCTTCAATTTGATATATTATAATAGTGGTTTCGATACCCGAGTTAAAAGATATCTCCGTTGAAAGTTGTAACTCATATTTACCAAATCTTTTGTTATTTTTGAAAATGTGAACGACATCCTCTTTCTTTTTCTCTTCTCTTATTTTTTTTGAAGAATAGAGACTTATTGGAAATATAAATCAACAACCCTAGGTCGGCACCAATATCTGCTGTATAGCTCTATTGAATTAAACCAGAAGTAAGAAGAATGAAAATGGTGCGTCAAAAACTTTAAACACTCGATAAGTGATGTAAACGATGTAATTTGGGTACAAAAACGATTTTCCTGGTCGGGACCAAAACATATTGTGTAAATTGATACGAGCTTCGATTTGATATATTATAATAGTGGTTTCGATACCCGAGTCAAAAGATATCTCCGTTGAAAGTTGTAACTTATATTTACCAAATCTTTTGTTGTTTTTGAAAATGTGAACGACATCCTCTATAATTTTCTCTTCTCTTATTTTTTTTTTGAAGAATAGAGACTTATTGGAAATATAAATCAACAACCCTAAATCGGCACCAATATCTCCTGTATAGCTCTATTGAATTAAACCAGAAGTAAGAAGAATGAAAATGGTGCGTCAAAAACTTTAAACACTCGATAAGTGATGTAAACGATGTAATTTGGGTACAAAAATGATTTTCCGGGTCGGGACCAAAACATATTGTGTAATTTGATACGAGCTTCGATTTGATAAATTATAATAGTGGTTTCGATACCCGTGTCAAAAGATATATCCGTTGAAAGTTGTAACTCATATTTACCAAATGTTTTGTTGTTTTTAGAAATGTGAACGACATCCTCTTTATTTTTCTCTTCTCTTATTTTTTTTTTTGAAGAATAGAGACTTATTGGAAAAATAAATCAACAACCCTAGGTCGGCACCAATATCTCCTGTATTGCTCTATTGAATTAAACCAGAAGTAAGAAGAATGAAAATGGTGCGTCAAAAAATTTAAACACTCGATAAGTGATGTAAACGATGTAATTTGTGTACAAAAACGATTTTCTTGGGCGGCACCAAATATATTGTGTAATTTGATATGAGCTTCAATTTGATATATTATAATAGTGGTTTCGATACCCGAGTTAAAAGATATCTTCGTTGAAAGTTGTAACTCATATTTACCAAATCTTTTGTTATTTTTGAAAATGTGAACGACATCCTCTTTCTTTTTATCTTCTCTTATTTTTTTTTGAAGAATAGAGACTTATTGGAAATATAAATCAACAACCCTAGGTCGGCACCAATATCTCCTGTATTGCTCTATTGAATCAAACCAGAAATAAGAAAAATGAAAATGGTGCGTCAAAAACTTTAAACACTCGGTAAGTGATGTAAACGATGTAATGTGTGTACAAAAACGATTTTCTTGGGCGGCACCAAATATATTGTGTAATTTGATATGAGCTACAAGTTGATATATTATAATAGTGGTTTCGATACCCGAGTTAAAAGATATCTCCGTTGAACGTTGTAAATCATATTTACCAAATCTTTTGTTATTTTTGAAAATGTGAACGACATCCTCTTTCTTTTTCTCTTCTCTTATTTTTTTTTGAAGAATAGGGACTTATTGGAAATCTAAATCAACAACCCTAGGTCGGCACCAATATCTGCTGTATAGCTCTATTGAATTAAACCAGAAGTAAGAAGAATGAAAATGGTGCGTCAAAAACATTAAACACTCGATAAGTGATGTAAACGATGTAATTTGGGTACAAAAACGATTTTCCTGGTCGGGACCAAAACATATTGTGTAATTTGATACGAGCTTCGATTTAATATATTATAATAGTGGTTTCGATACCCGAGTCAAAAGATATCTTCGTTGAAAGTTGTAACTTATATTTACAAAAAATTTTGTTGTTTTTGAAAATGTGAACGACATCCTCTTTATTTTTCTCTTCTCTTATTTTTTTTTTGAAGAATAGAGATTTATTGGAAATATAAATCAACAACCCAAGGTCGGCACCAATATCTCCTGTATTGCTCTATTGAATTAAACCAGAAATAAGAAAAATAAAAATGGTGCGTCAAAAACTTTAAACACTCGGTAAGTGATGTAAACGATGTAATGTTTGTACAAAAATGATTTTCTTGGGCGGCACCAAATATATTGTGTAATTTGATATGAGCTACAAGTTGATATATTATAATAGTGGTTTCGATACCCGAGTTAAAAGATATCTCCGTTGAAAGTTGTAACTCATATTTACCAAATCTTTTGTTATTTTTGAAAATGTGAACGACATCCTCTTTCTTTTTCTCTTCTCTTATTTTTTTTTGAAGAATAGAGACTTATTGGAAATATAAATCAACAACCCTAGGTCGGCACCAATATCTGCTGTATAGCTCTATTGAATTAAACCAGAAGTAAGAAGAATGAAAATGATGCGTCAAAAACTTTAAACACTCGATAAGTGATGTAAACGATGTAATTTGGGTACAAAAACGATTTTCCTGGTCGGGACCAAAACATATTGTGTAAATTGATACGAGCTTCGATTTGATATATTATAATAGTGGTTTCGATACCCGAGTCAAAAGATATCTCCGTTGAAAGTTGTAACTTATATTTACCAAATCTTTTGTTGTTTTTGAAAATGTGAACGACATCCTCTATAATTTTCTCTTCTCTTATTTTTTTTTTGAAGAATAGAGACTTATTGGAAATATAAATCAACAACCCTAAATCGGCACCAATATCTCATGTATAGCTCTATTGAATTAAACCAGAAGTAAGAAGAATGAAAATGGTGCGTCAAAAACTTTAAACACTCGATAAGTGATGTAAACGATGTAATTTGGGTACAAAAATGATTTTCCGGGTCGGGACCAAAACATATTGTGTAATTTGATACGAGCTTCGATTTGATATATTATAATAGTGGTTTCGATACCCGTGTCAAAAGATATCTCCGTTGAAAGTTGTAACTCATATTTACCAAATGTTTTGTTGTTTTTGAAAATGAGAACGACATCATCTTTCTTTTTCTCTTCTCTTATTTTTTTTTGAAGAATAGAGACTTATTGGAAATATAAATCAACAACCCTAGGTCGGCACCAATATCTCTTGTATAGCTCTATTGAATTATACCAGAAGTAAGAAGAATGAAAATGGTGCGTCAAAAACTTTAAACACTCGGTAAGTGATGTAAACGAAGTAATTTGTGTACAAAAACGATTTTCTTGGGCGGCACCAAATATATTGTGTTATTTGATATGAGCTTCAATTTGATATATTATAATAGTGGTTTCGATACCCGAGTTAAAAGATATCTCCATTGAACGTTGTAAATCATATTTACCAAATCTTTTGTTATTTTTGAAAATGTGAACGACATCCTCTTTCTTTTTCTCTTCTCTTATTTTTTTTTGAAGAATAGAGACTTATTGGAAATCTAAATCAACAACCCTAGGTCGGCACCAATATCTGCTATATAGCTCTATTGAATTAAACCAGAAGTAAGAAGAATGAAAATGGTGCGTCAAAAACATTAAACACTCGATAAGTGATGTAAACGATGTAATTTGGGTACAAAAACGATTTTCCTGGTCGGGACCAAAACATATTGTGTAATTTGATACGAGCTTCGATTTGATATATTATAATAGTGGTTTCGATACCCGTGTCAAAAGATATCTCCATTGAAAGTTGTAACTCATATTTACCAAATGTTTTGTTGTTTTTGAAAATGTGAACGACATCCTCTTTCTTTTTCTCTTCTCTTATTTTTTTTTTTGAAGAAAAGAGACTTATTGGAAATATAAATAAACAACCCTAGGTCGGCACCATTATCTCCGGTATAGCTCTATTGAATTAAACCAGAAGTAAGAAGAATGAAAATGGTGCGTCAAAAACTTTAAACAGTCGATAAGTGATGTAAACGATGTAATTTGGGTACAAAAACGATTTTCCTGGTCGGGACCAAAACATATTGTGTAAATTGATACGAGCTTCGATTTGATATATTATAATAGTGGTTTTGATACCCGAGTCAAAAGATATCTCCGTTGAAAGTTGTAACTTATATTTACCAAATCTTTTGTTGTTTTTGAAAATGTGAACGACATCCTCTATAATTTTCTCTTCTCTTATTTTTTTTTGAAGAATAGAGACTTATTGGAAATATAAATCAACAACCCTAAATCGGCACCAATATCTCCTGTATAGCTCTATTGAATTAAACCAGAAGTAAGAAGAATGAAAATGGTGCGTCAAAAACTTTAAACACTCGATAAGTGATGTAAACGATGTAATTTGGGTACAAAAATGATTTTCCGGGTCGGGACCAAAACATATTGTGTAATTTGATACGAGCTTCGATTTGATATATTATAATAGTGGTTTCGATACCCGTGTCAAAAGATATCTTCGTTGAAAGTTGTAACTTATATTTACAAAAAATTTTGTTGTTTTTGAAAATGTGAACGACATCCTCTTTATTTTTCTCTTCTCTTATTTTTTTTTTGAAGAATAGAGATTTATTGGAAATATAAATCAACAACCCAAGGTCGGCACCAATATCTCCTGTATTGCTCTATTGAATTAAACCAGAAATAAGAAAAATGAAAATGGTGCGTCAAAAACTTTAAACACTCGGTAAGTGATGTAAACGATGTAATGTTTGTACAAAAACGATTTTCTTGGGCGGCACCAAATATATTGTGTAATTTGATATGAGCTACAAGTTGATATATTATAATAGTGGTTTCGATACCCGAGTTAAAAGATATCTCCGTTGAAAGTTGTAACTCATATTTACCAAATCTTTTGTTATTTTTGAAAATGTGAACGACATCCTCTTTCTTTTTCTCTTCTCTTATTTTTTTTTGAAGAATAGAGACTTATTGGAAATATAAATCAACAACCCTAGGTCGGCACCAATATCTTCTGTATAGCTCTATTGAATTAAACTAGAAGTAAGAAAAATGAAAATGGTGCGTCAAAAACTTTAAACACTCGGTAAGTGATGTAAACGATGTAATTTGTGTACAAAAACGATTTTCTTGGGCGGCACCAAATATATTGTGTAATTTGATATGAGCTTCAATTTGATATATTATAATAGTGGTTTCGATACCCGAGTTAAAAGATATCTCCGTTAAACGTTGTAAATCATATTTACCAAATCTTTTGTTATTTTTGAAAATGTGAACGACATCCTCTTTCTTTTTCTCTTCTCTTATTTTTTTTTGAAGAATAGAGACTTATTGGAAATCTAAATCAACAACCCTAGGTCGGCACCAATATCTGCTGTATAGCTCTATTGAATTAAACCAGAAGTAAGAAGAATGAAAATGGTGCGTCAAAAACATTAAACACTCGATAAGTGATGTAAACGATGTAATTTGGGTACAAAAACGATTTTCCTGGTCGGGACCAAAACATATTGTGTAATTTGATACGAGCTTCGATTTAATATATTATAATAGTGGTTTCGATACCCGAGTCAAAAGATATCTTCGTTGAAAGTTGTAACTTATATTTACAAAAAATTTTGTTGTTTTTGAAAATGTGAACGACATTCTCTTTATTTTTCTCTTCTCTTATTTTTTTTTTGAAGAATAGAGATTTATTGGAAATATAAATCAACAACCCAAGGTCGGCACCAATATCTCCTGTATTGCTATATTGAATTAAACCAGAAATAAGAAAAATGAAAATGGTGCGTCAAAAACTTTAAACACTCGGTAAGTGATGTAAACGATGTAATGTTTGTACAAAAACGATTTTCTTGGGCGGCACCAAATATATTGTGTAATTTGATATGAGCTACAAGTTGATATATTATAATAGTGGTTTCGATACCTGAGTTAAAAGATATCTCCGTTGAAAGTTGTAACTCATATTTACCAAATCTTTTGTTATTTTTGAAAATGTGAACGACATCCTCTTTCTTTTTCTCTTCTCTTATTTTTTTTTGAAGAATAGAGACTTATTGGAAATATAAATCAACAACCCTAAATCGGCACCAATATCTCCAGTATAGCTCTATTGAATTAAACCAGAAGTAAGAAGAATGAAAATGGTGCGTCAAAAACTTTAAACACTCGATAAGTGATGTAAACGATGTAATTTGGGTACAAAAATGATTTTCCGGGTCGGGACCAAAGCATATTGTGTAATTTGATACGAGCTTCGATTTGATATATTATAATAGTGGTTTCGATACCCGTGTCAAAAGATATCTCCGTTGAAAGTTGTAACTCATATTTACCAAATGTTTTGTTGTTTTTGAAAATGTGAACGACATCATCTTTCTTTTTCTCTTCTCTTATTTTTTTTTGAAGAATAGAGACTTATTGGAAATATAAATCAACAACCCTAGGTCGGCACCAATATCTCCTGTATAGCTCTATTGAATTAAACTAGAAGTAAGAAAAATGAAAATGGTGCGTCAAAAACTTTAAACACTCGGTAAGTGATGTAAACGATGTAATTTGTGTACAAAAACGATTTTCTTGGGCGGCACCAAATATATTGTGTAATTTGATATGAGCTTCAATTTGATATATTATAATAGTGGTTTCGATACCCGAGTTAAAAGATATCTCCGTTGAACGTTGTAAATCATATTTACCAAATCTTTTGTTATTTTTGAAAATGTGAACGACATCCTCTTTCTTTTTCTCTTCTCTTATTTTTTTTTGAAGAATAGAGACTTATTGGAAATCTAAATCAACAACCCTAGGTCGGCACCAATATCTGCTGTATAGCTCTATTGAATTAAACCAGAAGTAAGAAGAATGAAAATGGTGCGTCAAAAACATTAAACACTCGATAAGTGATGTAAACGATGTAATTTGGGTACAAAAACGATTTTCCTGGTCGGGACCAAAACATATTGTGTAATTTGATACGAGCTTCGATTTAATATATTATAATAGTGGTTTCGATACCCGAGTCAAAAGATATCTTCGTTGAAAGTTGTAACTTATATTTACAAAAAATTTTGTTGTTTTTGAAAATGTGAACGACATCCTCTTTATTTTTCTCTTCTCTTATTTTTTTTTTGAAGAATAGAGATTTATTGGAAATATAAATCAACAACCCAAGGTCGGCACCAATATCTCCTGTATTGCTCTATTGAATTAAACCAGAAATAAGAAAAATGAAAATGGTGCGTCAAAAACTTTAAACACTCGGTAAGTGATGTAAACGATGTAATGTTTGTACAAAAACGATTTTCTTGGGCGGCACCAAATATATTGTGTAATTTGATATGAGCTACAAGTTGATATATTATAATAGTGGTTTCGATACCCGAGTTAAAAGATATCTCCGTTGAAAGTTGTAACTCATATTTACCAAATCTTTTGTTATTTTTGAAAATGTGAACGACATCCTCTTTCTTTTTCTCTTCTCTTATTTTTTTTTGAAGAATAGAGACTTATTGGAAATATAAATCAACAACCCTAGGTCGGCACCAATATCTGCTGTATAGCTCTATTGAATTAAACCAGAAGTAAGAAGAATGAAAATGATGCGTCAAAAACTTTAAACACTCGATAAGTGATGTAAACGATGTAATTTGGGTACAAATACGATTTTCCTGGTCGGGACCAAAACATATTGTGTAAATTGATACGAGCTTCGATTTGATATATTATAATAGTGGTTTCGATACCCGAGTCAAAAGATATCTCCGTTGAAAGTTGTAACTTATATTTACCAAATCTTTTGTTGTTTTTGAAAATGTGAACGACATCCTCTATAATTTTCTCTTCTCTTATTTTTTTTTTGAAGAATAGAGACTTATTGGAAATATAAATCAACAACCCTAGGTCGGCACCAATATCTGCTGTATAGCTCTATTGAATTAAACCAGAAGTAAGAAGAATGAAAATGGTGCGTCAAAAACTTTAAACACTCGATAAGTGATGTAAACGATGTAATTTGGGTACAAAAACGATTTTCCTGGTCGGGACCAAAACATATTGTGTAAATTGATACGAGCTTCGATTGGATATATTATAATAGTGGTTTCGATACCCGAGTCAAAAGATATCTCCGTTGAAAGTTGTAACTCATATTTACCAAATCTTTTGTTATTTTTGAAAATGTGAACGACATCCTCTTTCTTTTTCTCTTCTCTTATTTTTTTTTGAAGAATAGAGACTTATTGGAAATATAAATCAACAACCCTAGGTCGGCACCAATATCTGCTGTATAGCTCTATTGAATTAAACCAGAAGTAAGAAGAATGAAAATGGTGCGTCAAAAACTTTAAACACTCGATAAGTGATGTAAACGATGTAATTTGGGTACAAAAACGATTTTCCTGGTCGGGACCAAAACATATTGTGTAAATTGATACGAGCTTCGATTTGATATATTATAATAGTGGTTTCGATACCCGAGTCAAAAGATATCTCCGTTGAAAGTTGTTACTCATATTTACCAAATGTTTTGTTGTTTTTGAAAATGAGAACGACATCATCTTTCTTTTTCTCTTCTCTTATTTTTTTTTGAAGAATAGAGACTTATTGGAAATATAAATCAACAACCCTAGGTCGGCACCAATATCTGCTGTATAGCTCTATTGAATTAAACCAGAAGTAAGAAGAATGAAAATGGTGCGTCAAAAACTTTAAACACTCGATAAGTGATGTAAACGATGTAATGTTTGTACAAAAACGATTTTCTTGGGCGGCACCAAATATATTGTGTAATTTGATATGAGCTACAAGTTGATATATTATAATAGTGGTTTCGATACCCGAGTTAAAAGATATCTCCGTTGAAAGTTGTAACTCATATTTACCAAATCTTTTGTTATTTTTGAAAATGTGAACGACATCCTCTTTCTTTTTCTCTTCTCTTATTTTTTTTTGAAGAATAGAGACTTAATGGAAATATAAATCAACAACCCTAGGTCGGCACCAATATCTGCTGTATAGCTCTATTGAATTAAACCAGAAGTAAGAAGAATGAAAATGGTGCGTCAAAAACTTTAAACACTCGATAAGTGATGTAAACGATGTAATTTGGGTACAAAAACGATTTTCCTGGTCGGGACCAAAACATATTGTGTAAATTGATACGAGCTTCGATTGGATATATTATAATAGTGGTTTCGATACCCGAGTCAAAAGATATCTCCGTTGAAAGTTGTAACTCATATTTACCAAATCTTTTGTTGTTTTTGAAAATGTGAACGACATCCTCTATAATTTTCTCTTCTCTTATTTTTTTTTTGAAGAATAGAGACTTATTGGAAATATAAATCAACAACCCTAAATCGGCACCAATATCTCCTGTATAGCTCTATTGAATTAAACCAGAAGTAAGAAGAATGAAAATGGTGCGTCAAAAACTTTAAACACTCGATAAGTGATGTAAACGATGTAATTTGGGTACAAAAATGATTTTCCGGGTCGGGACCAAAACATATTGTGTAATTTGATACGAGCTTCGATTTGATATATTATAATAGTGGTTTCGATACCCGTGTCAAAAGATATCTCCGTTGAAAGTTGTAACTCATATTTACCAAATGTTTTGTTGTTTTTGAAAATGAGAACGACATCATCTTTCTTTTTCTCTTCTCTTATTTTTTTTTGAAGAATAGAGACTTATTGGAAATATAAATCAACAACCCTAGGTCGGCACCAATATCTCTTGTATAGCTCTATTGAATTATACCAGAAGTAAGAAGAATGAAAATGGTGCGTCAAAAACTTTAAACACTCGGTAAGTGATGTAAACGATGTAATTTGTGTACAAAAACGATTTTCTCGGGCGGCACCAAATATATTGTGTTATTTGATATAAGCTTCAATTTGATATATTATAATAGTGGTTTCGATACCCGAGTTAAAAGATATCTCCATTGAAAGTTGTAAATCATATTTACCAAATTTTTTGTTGTTTTTGAAAATGTGAACCACATCCTCTTTCTTTTTCTCTTCTCTTATTTTTTTTTTGAAGAATAGTGACTTATTGGAAATATAAATCAACAACCCTAGGTCGGCACCAATATCTCCTGTATAGCCCTATTGAATTATACCAGAAGTAAGAAGAATGAAAATGGTGCGTCAAAAACTTTAAACACTCGATAAGTGATGTAAACGATGTAATTTGTGTACAAAAACGATTTTCCTGGTCGGGACCAAAACATATTGTTTAATTTGATACGAGCTTCGATTTGATATATTATAATAGTGGTTTCGATACCCGAGTCAAAAGATATCTCCGTTGAAAGTTGTAACTTATATTTACCAAATCTTTTGTTGTTTTTGAAAATGTGAACGACATCCTCTTTCATTTTCTCTTCTCTTATTTTTTTTTTGAAGAATAGAGACTTATTGGAAATATAAATCAACAACCCTAGGTCGGCACCAATATGTCGTGTATAGCTCTATTGAATTAAACCAGAAGTAAGAAGAATGAAAATGGTGCTTCAAAAACTTTAAACACTCGATAAGTGATGTAAAAGATGTAATTTGGGTACAAAAACGATTTTCCTGGTCGGGACCAAAACATATTGTGTAATTTGATACGAGCTTCGATTTGATATATCATAATAGTGGTTTCGATACCCGAGTCAAAAGAAATCTCCGTTGAAAGTTGTAAATCATATTTACCAAATTTTTTGTTGTTTTTGAAAATGTGAACGACATCCTCTTTCTTTTTCACTTCTCTTATTTTTTTTTGAAGAATAGAGACTTATTGGAAATATAAATCAATAACCCTAGGTCGGCACCAATATCTCGTGTATAACTCTATTGAATTAAACCATAAGTAAGAAGAATGAAAATGGTGCGTCAAAAACTTTAAACACTCGATAAGTGATGTAAACGATGTAATTTGTTTACAAAAACGATGTAATTTGTTTACAAAAACGATTTTCCTGGTCGGGACCAAAACATATTGTGTAATTTGATACGAGCTTTGATTTGATATATTATAATAGTGGTTTCGATACCCGTGTCAAAAGATATCTCTATTGAAAGTTGTAACTCATATTTACCAAATGTTTTGTTGTTTTTGAAAATGTGAACGACATCCTCTTTCTTTTTCTCTTCTCTTATTTTTTTTTGAAGAATAGAGACTTATTGGAAATATAAATCAACAACCCTTGGTCGGCACCAATATCTCCTGTATAGCCCTATTGAATTAAACCAGAAGTAAGAAGAATGAAAATGGTGCGTCAAAAACTTTAAACACTCGATAAGTGATGTAAACGATGTAATTTGTGTACAAAAACGATTTTCCTGGTCCGGACCAAAACATATTGTGTAATTTGATACGAGTTTTGATTTCATATATTATAATAGTGGTTTTGATACCCGAGTCAAAAGATATCTATGTTGAAAGTTGTAACTTATATTTACCCAATCTTTTGTTGTTTTTGAAAATGTGAACGACATCCTCTATAATTTTCTCTTCTCTTATTTTTTTTTTGAAGAATAGAGACTTATTGGAAATATAAATCAACAACCCTAAATCGGCACCAATATCTCCTATATAGCTCTATTGAATTAAACCAGAAGTAAGAAGAATGAAAATGGTGCGTCAAAAACTTTAAACACTCGATAAGTGATGTAAACGATGTAATTTGTGTACAAAAACGATTTTCCTGGTCGGGACCCAAACATATTGTGTAATTTGATACGAGCTTCGATTTGATATATTATAATAGTGGTTTCGATACCCGAGTTAAAAGATATCTCCGTTGAAAGTTGTAACTCATATTTACCAAATCTTTTGTTATTTTTGAAAATGTGAACGACATCCTCTTTCTTTTTCTCTTCTCTTATTTTTTTTTGAAGAATAGAGACTTATTGGAAATATAAATCAACAACCCTAGGTCGGCACCAATATCTGCTGTATAGCTCTATTGAATTAAACCAGAAGTAAGAAGAATGAAAATGGTGCGTCAAAAACTTTAAACACTCGATAAGTGATGTAAACGATGTAATTTGTGTACAAAAACGATTTTCCTGGTCGGGACCAAAACATATTGTGTAAATTGATACGAGATTCGATTTGATATATTATAATAGTGGTTTCGATACCCGAGTCAAAAGATATCTCCGTTGAAAGTTGTAACTTATATTTACCAAATCTTTTGTTGTTTTTGAAAATGTGAACGACATCCTCTATAATTTTCTCTTCTCTTATTTTTTTTTTGAAGAATAGAGACTTATTGGAAATATAAATCAACAACCCTAAATCGGCACCAATATCTTCTGTATAGCTCTATTGAATTAAACCAGAAGTAAGAAGAATGAAAATGGTGCGTCAAAAACTTTAAACACTCGATAAGTGATGTAAACGATGTAATTTGGGTACAAAAATGATTTTCCGGGTCGGGACCAAAACATATTGTGTAATTTGATACGAGCTTCGATTTGATATATTATAATAGCGGTTTCGATACCCGTGTCAAAAGATATCTCCGTTGAAAGTTGTAACTCATATTTACCAAATGTTTTGTTGTTTTTGAAAATGTGAACGACATCATCTTTCTTTTTCTCTTCTCTTATTTTTTTTTGAAGAATAGAGACTTATTGGAAATATAAATCAAAAACCCTAGGTCGGCACCAATATCTCTTGTATAGCTCTATTGAATTATACCAGAAGTAAGAAGAATGAAAATGGTGCGTCAAAAACTTTAAACACTCGGTAAGTGATGTAAACGATGTAATTTGTGTACAAAAACGATTTTCTTGGGCGGCACCAAATATATTGTGTAATTTGATATGAGCTTCAATTTGATATATTATAATAGTGGTTTCGATACCCGAGTTAAAAGATATCTCCGTTGAAAGTTGTAACTCATATTTACCAAATCTTTTGTTATTTTTGAAAATGTGAACGACATCCTCTTTCTTTTTCTCTTCTCTTATTTTATTTGAAGAATAGAGACTTATTGGAAATATAAATCAACAACCCTAGGTCGGCACCAATATCTGCTGTATAGCTCTATTGAATTAAACCAGAAGTAAGAAGAATGAAAATGGTGCGTCAAAAACTTTAAACACTCGATAAGTGATGTAAACGATGTAATTTGGGTACAAAAACGATTTTCCTGGTCGGGACCAAAACATATTGTGTAAATTGATACGAGATTCGATTTGATATATTATAATAGTGGTTTCGATACCCGAGTCAAAAGATATCTCCGTTGAAAGTTGTAACTTATATTTAACAAATCTTTTGTTGTTTTTGAAAATGTGAACGACATCCTCTATAATTTTCTCTTCTCTTATTTTTTTTTTGAAGAATAGAGACTTATTGGAAATATAAATCAACAACCCTAAATCGGCACCAATATCTCCTGTATAGCTCTATTGAATTAAACCAGAAGTAAGAAGAATGAAAATGGTGCGTCAAAAACTTTAAACACTCGATAAGTGATGTAAACGATGTAATTTGGGTACAAAAATGATTTTCCGGGTCGGGACCAAAACATATTGTGTAATTTGATACGAGCTTCGATTTGATATATTATAATAGCGGTTTCGATACCCGTGTCAAAAGATATCTCCGTTGAAAGTTGTAACTCATATTTACCAAATGTTTTGTTGTTTTTGAAAATGTGAACGACATCATCTTTCTTTTTCTCTTCTCTTATTTTTTTTTGAAGAATAGAGACTTATTGGAAATATAAATCAACAACCCTAGGTCGGCACCAATATCTCTTGTATAGCTCTATTGAATTATACCAGAAGTAAGAAGAATGAAAATGGTGCGTCAAAAACTTTAAACACTCGGTAAGTGATGTAAACGATGTAATTTGTGTACAAAAACGATTTTCTTGGGCGGCACCAAATATATTGTGTAATTTGATATGAGCTTCAATTTGATATATTATAATAGTGGTTTCGATACCCGAGTTAAAAGATATCTCCATTGAAAGTTGTAAATCATATTTACGAAATTTTTTGTTGTTTTTGAAAATGTGAACGACATCCTCTTTCTTTTTCTCTTCTCTTATTTTTTTTTTGAAGAATAGAGACTTATTGGAAATATAAATCAACAACCCTAGGTCGGCACCAATATCTCCTGTATAGCCCTATTGAATTAAACCAGAAGTAAGAAGAATGAAAATGGTGCGTCAAAAACTTTAAACACTCGATAAGTGATGTAAACGATGTAATTTGTGTACAAAAACGATTTTCCTGGTCGGGACCAAAACATATTGTGTAATTTGATACGAGCTTCGATTTGATATATTATAATAGTGGTTTCGATACCCGAGTTAAAAGATATCTCCGTTGAAAGTTGTAACTCATATTTACCAAATCTTTTGTTATTTTTGAAAATGTGAACGACATCCTCTTTCTTTTTCTCTTCTCTTATTTTTTTTGAAGAATAGAGACTTATTGGAAATATAAATCAACAACCCTAGGTCGGCACCAATATCTGCTGTATAGCTCTATTGAATTAAACCAGAAGTAAGAAGAATGAAAATGGTGCGTCAAAAACTTTAAACACTCGATAAGTGATGTAAACGATGTAATTTGGGTACAAAAACGATTTTCCTGGTCGGGACCAAAACATATTGTGTAAATTGATACGATATTCGATTTGATATATTATAATAGTGGTTTCGATACCCGAGTCAAAAGATATCTCCGTTGAAAGTTGTAACTTATATTTACCAAATCTTTTGTTGTTTTTGAAAATGTGAACGACATCCTCTATAATTTTCTCTTCTCTTATTTTTTTTTGAAGAATAGAGACTTATTGGAAATATAAATCAACAACCCTAAATCGGCACCAATATCTCCTGTATAGCTCTATTGAATTAAACTAGAAGTAAGAAGAATGAAAATGGTGCGTCAAAAACTTTAAACACTCGATAAGTGATGTAAACGATGTAATTTGGGTACAAAAATGATTTTCCGGGTCGGGACCAAAACATATTGTGTAATTTGATACGAGCTTCGATTTGATATATTATAATAGCGGTTTCGATACCCGTGTCAAAAGATATCTCCGTTGAAAGTTGTAACTCATATTTACCAAATGTTTTGTTGTTTTTGAAAATGTGAACGACATCATCTTTCTTTTTCTCTTCTCTTATTTTTTTTTGAAGAATAGAGACTTATTGGAAATATAAATCAACAACCCTAGGTCGGCACCAATATCTCTTGTATAGCTCTATTGAATTATACCAGAAGTAAGAAGAATGAAAATGGTGCGTCAAAAACTTTAAACACTCGGTAAGTGATGTAAACGATGTAATTTGTGTACAAAAACGATTTTCTTGGGCGGCACCAAAACATATTGTGTAATTTGATATGAGCTTCGATTTGATATATTATAATAGTGGTTTTCTATACCCGAGTTAAAAGATATCTCCATTGAAAGTTGTAAATCATATTTACGAAATTTTTTGTTGTTTTTGAAAATGTGAACGACATCCTCTTTCTTTTTCTCTTCTCTTATTTTTTTTTTTTGAAGAATAGAGACTTATTGGAAATATAAATCAACAACCCTAGGTCGGCACCAATATCTCCTGTATAGCCCTATTGAATTAAACCAGAAGTAAGAAGAATGAAAATGGTGCGTCAAAAACTTTAAACACTCGATAAGTGATGTAAACGATGTAATTTGTGTACAAAAACGATTTTCCTGGTCGGGACCAAAACATATTGTGTAATTTGATACGAGCTTCGATTTGATATATTATAATAGTGGTTTCGATACCCGAGTTAAAAGATATCTCCGTTGAAAGTTGTAACTCATATTTACCAAATCTTTTGTTATTTTTGAAAATGTGAACGACATCCTCTTTCTTTTTCTCTTCTCTTATTTTTTTTGAAGAATAGAGACTTATTGGAAATATAAATCAACAACCCTAGGTCGGCACCAATATCTGCTGTATAGCTCTATTGAATTAAACCAGAAGTAAGAAGAATGAAAATGGTGCGTCAAAAACTTTAAACACTCGATAAGTGATGTAAACGATGTAATTTGGGTACAAAAACGATTTTCCTGGTCGGGACCAAAACATATTGTGTAAATTGATACGAGATTCGATTTGATATATTATAATAGTGGTTTCGATACCCGAGTCAAAAGATATCTCCGTTGAAAGTTGTAACTTATATTTACCAAATCTTTTGTTGTTTTTGAAAATGTGAACGACATCCTCTATAATTTTCTCTTCTCTTATTTTTTTTTGAAGAATAGAGACTTATTGGAAATATAAATCAACAACCCTAAATCGGCACCAATATCTCCTGTATAGCTCTATTGAATTAAACCAGAAGTAAGAAGAATGAAAATGGTGCGTCAAAAACTTTAAACACTCGATAAGTGATGTAAACGATGTAATTTGGGTACAAAAATGATTTTCCGAGTCGGGACCAAAACATATTGTGTAATTTGATACGAGCTTCGATTTGATATATTATAATAGCGGTTTCGATACCCGTGTCAAAAGATATCTCCGTTGAAAGTTGTAACTCATATTTACCAAATGTTTTGTTGTTTTTGAAAATGTGAACGACATCATCTTTCTTTTTCTCTTCTCTTATTTTTTTTTGAAGAATAGAGACTTATTGGAAATATAAATCAACAACCCTAGGTCGGCACCAATATCTCTTGTATAGCTCTATTGAATTATACCAGAAGTAAGAAGAATGAAAATGGTGCGTCAAAAACTTTAAACACTCGATAAGTGATGTAAACGATGTAATTTGTGTACAAAAACGATTTTCCTGGTCGGGACCAAAACATATTGTGTAATTTGATACGAGCTTCGATTTGATATATTATAATAGTGGTTTCGATACCCGAGTTAAAAGATATCTCCGTTGAAAGTTGTAACTCATATTTACCAAATCTTTTGTTATTTTTGAAAATGTGAACGACATCCTCTTTCTTTTTCTCTTCTCTTATTTTTTTTGAAGAATAGAGACTTATTGGAAATATAAATCAACAACCCTAGGTCGGCACCAATATCTGCTGTATAGCTCTATTGAATTAAACCAGAAGTAAGAAGAATGAAAATGGTGCGTCAAAAACTTTAAACACTCGATAAGTGATGTAAACGATGTAATTTGGGTACAAAAACGATTTTCCTGGTCGGGACCAAAACATATTGTGTAAATTGATACGATATTCGATTTGATATATTATAATAGTGGTTTCGATACCCGAGTCAAAAGATATCTCCGTTGAAAGTTGTAACTTATATTTACCAAATCTTTTGTTGTTTTTGAAAATGTGAACGACATCCTCTATAATTTTCTCTTCTCTTATTTTTTTTTGAAGAATAGAGACTTATTGGAAATATAAATCAACAACCCTAAATCGGCACCAATATCTCCTGTATAGCTCTATTGAATTAAACTAGAAGTAAGAAGAATGAAAATGGTGCGTCAAAAACTTTAAACACTCGATAAGTGATGTAAACGATGTAATTTGGGTACAAAAATGATTTTCCGGGTCGGGACCAAAACATATTGTGTAATTTGATACGAGCTTCGATTTGATATATTATAATAGCGGTTTCGATACCCGTGTCAAAAGATATCTCCGTTGAAAGTTGTAACTCATATTTACCAAATGTTTTGTTGTTTTTGAAAATGTGAACGACATCATCTTTCTTTTTCTCTTCTCTTATTTTTTTTTGAAGAATAGAGACTTATTGGAAATATAAATCAACAACCCTAGGTCGGCACCAATATCTCTTGTATAGCTCTATTGAATTATACCAGAAGTAAGAAGAATGAAAATGGTGCGTCAAAAACTTTAAACACTCGGTAAGTGATGTAAACGATGTAATTTGTGTACAAAAACGATTTTCTTGGGCGGCACCAAAACATATTGTGTAATTTGATATGAGCTTCGATTTGATATATTATAATAGTGGTTTTCTATACCCGAGTTAAAAGATATCTCCATTGAAAGTTGTAAATCATATTTACGAAATTTTTTGTTGTTTTTGAAAATGTGAACGACATCCTCTTTCTTTTTCTCTTCTCTTATTTTTTTTTTTGAAGAATAGAGACTTATTGGAAATATAAATCAACAACCCTAGGTCGACACCAATATCTCCTGTATAGCCCTATTGAATTAAACCAGAAGTAAGAAGAATGAAAATGGTGCGTCAAAAACTTTAAACACTCGATAAGTGATGTAAACGATGTAATTTGTGTACAAAAACGATTTTCCTGGTCGGGACCAAAACATATTGTGTAATTTGATACGAGCTTCGATTTGATATATTATAATAGTGGTTTCGATACCCGAGTTAAAAGATATCTCCGTTGAAAGTTGTAACTCATATTTACCAAATCTTTTGTTATTTTTGAAAATGTGAACGACATCCTCTTTCTTTTTCTCTTCTCTTATTTTTTTTGAAGAATAGAGACTTATTGGAAATATAAATCAACAACCCTAGGTCGGCACCAATATCTGCTGTATAGCTCTATTGAATTAAACCAGAAGTAAGAAGAATGAAAATGGTGCGTCAAAAACTTTAAACACTCGATAAGTGATGTAAACGATGTAATTTGGGTACAAAAACGATTTTCCTGGTCGGGACCAAAACATATTGTGTAAATTGATACGAGATTCGATTTGATATATTATAATAGTGGTTTCGATACCCGAGTCAAAAGATATCTCCGTTGAAAGTTGTAACTTATATTTACCAAATCTTTTGTTGTTTTTGAAAATGTGAACGACATCCTCTATAATTTTCTCTTCTCTTATTTTTTTTTGAAGAATAGAGACTTATTGGAAATATAAATCAACAACCCTAAATCGGCACCAATATCTCCTGTATAGCTCTATTGAATTAAACCAGAAGTAAGAAGAATGAAAATGGTGCGTCAAAAACTTTAAACACTCGATAAGTGATGTAAACGATGTAATTTGGGTACAAAAATGATTTTCCGAGTCGGGACCAAAACATATTGTGTAATTTGATACGAGCTTCGATTTGATATATTATAATAGCGGTTTCGATACCCGTGTCAAAAGATATCTCCGTTGAAAGTTGTAACTCATATTTACCAAATGTTTTGTTTTTTTTGAAAATGTGAACGACATCATCTTTCTTTTTCTCTTCTCTTATTTTTTTTTGAAGAATAGAGACTTATTGGAAATATAAATCAACAACCCTAGGTCGGCACCAATATCTCTTGTATAGCTCTATTGAATTATACCAGAAGTAAGAAGAATGAAAATGGTGCGTCAAAAACTTTAAACACTCGGTAAGTGATGTAAACGATGTAATTTGTGTACAAAAATGATTTTCTTGGGCGGCACCAAAACATATTGTGTAATTTGATATGAGCTTCGATTTGATATATTATAATAGTGGTTTCGATACCCGAGTTAAAAGATATCTCCATTGAAAGTTGTAAATCATATTTACGAAATTTTTTGTTGTTTTTGAAAATGTGAACGACA
Source organism: Hippophae tibetana (assembly GCA_037013495.1). Classification (NCBI taxonomy): domain Eukaryota; kingdom Viridiplantae; phylum Streptophyta; class Magnoliopsida; order Rosales; family Elaeagnaceae; genus Hippophae; species Hippophae tibetana. Next base: position 2,072,182 of record JAZDXN010000026.1, on the reverse strand, counting down.
TCCTCTTTCTTTTTCTCTTCTCTTATTTTTTTTTTTGAAGAATAGAGACTTATTGGAAATATAAATCAACAACCCTAGGTCGGCACCAATATCTCCTGTATAGCCCTATTGAATTAAACCAGAAGTAAGAAGAATGAAAATGGTGCGTCAAAAACTTTAAACACTCGATAAGTGATGTAAACGATGTAATTTGTGTACAAAAACGATTTTCCTGGTCGGGACCAAAACATATTGTTTAATTTGATACGAGCTTCGATTTGATATATTATAATAGTGGTTTCGATACCCGAGTCAAAAGATATCTCCGTTGAAAGTTGTAACTTATATTTACCAAATCTTTTGTTGTTTTTGAAAATGTGAACGACATCCTCTTTCATTTTCTCCTCTCTTATTTTTTTTTTTGAAGAATAGAGACTTATTGGAAATATAAATCAACAACCCTAGGTCGGCACCAATATGTCGTGTATAGCTCTATTGAATTAAACCAGAAGTAAGAAGAATGAAAATGGTGCTTCAAAAACTTTAAACACTCGATAAGTGATGTAAAAGATGTAATTTGGGTACAAAAACGATTTTCCTGGTCGGGACCAAAAAATATTGTGTAATTTGATACGAGCTTCGATTTGATATATCATAATAGTGGTTTCGATACCCGAGTCAAAAGATATCTCCGTTGAAAGTTGTAAATCATATTTACCAAATTTTTTGTTGTTTTTGAAAATGTGAACGACATCCTCTTTCTTTTTCACTTCTCTTATTTTTTTTTGAAGAATAGAGACTTATTGGAAATATAAATCAATAACCCTAGGTCGGCACCAATATCTCGTGTATAGCTCTATTGAATTAAACCAGAAGTAAGAAGAATGAAAATGGTGCGTCAAAAACTTTAAACACTCGATAAGTGATGTAAACGATGTAATTTGTTTACAAAAACGATTTTCCTGGTCGGGACCAAAACATATTGTGTAATTTGATACGAGCTTTGATTTGATATATTATAATAGTGGTTTCGATACCCGTGTCAAAAGATATCTCTATTGAAAGTTGTAACTCATATTTACCAAATGTTTTGTTGTTTTTGAAAATGTGAACGACATCCTCTTTCTTTTTCTCTTCTCTTATTTTTTTTTTGAAGAATAGAGACTTATTGGAAATATAAATCAACAACCCTAGGTCGGCACCAATATCTCCTGTATAGCCCTATTGAATTAAACCAGAAGTAAGAAGAATGAAAATGGTGCGTCAAAAACTTTAAACACTCGATAAGTGATGTAAACGATGTAATTTGTGTACAAAAACGATTTTCCTGGTCCGGACCAAAACATATTGTGTAATTTGATACGAGCTTCGATTTCATATATTATAATAGTGGTTTCGATACCCGAGTCAAAAGATATCTATGTTGAAAGTTGTAACTTATATTTACCAAATCTTTTGTTGTTTTTGAAAATGTGAACGACATCCTCTATAATTTTCTCTTCTCTTATTTTTTTTTTGAAGAATAGAGACTTATTGGAAATATAAATCAACAACCCTAAATCGGCACCAATATCTCCTATATAGCTCTATTGAATTAAACCAGAAGTAAGAAGAATGAAAATGGTGCGTCAAAAACTTTAAACACTCGATAAGTGATGCAAACGATGTAATTTGTGTACAAAAACGATTTTCCTGGTCGGGACCAAAACATATTGTGTAATTTGATACGAGCTTCGATTTGATATATTATAATAGTGGTTTCGATACCCGTGTCAAAAGATATCTCCGTTGAAAGTTGTAACTCATATTTACCAAATGTTTTGTTGTTTTTGAAAATGTGAACGACATCATCTTTCTTTTTCTCTTCTCTTATTTTTTTTTGAAGAATAGAGACTTATTGGAAATATAAATCAACAACCCTAGGTCGGCACCAATATCTCCTGTATAGCTCTATTGAATTAAACCATAAGTAAGGAAAATGAAAATGGTGCGTCAAAAACTTTAAACACTCAGTAAGTGATGTAAACGATATAATTTGGGTACAAAAATGATTTTCCTGGTCGGGAACAAAACATATTGTGTAATTTGATACGAGCTTCGATTTGATATATTATAATAGTGGTTTGGATACCCGTGTCAAAAGATATCTTCATTGAAAGTTGTAACTCATATTTACCAAATATTATGTTGTTTTTGAAAATGTGAACGACATCCTCTTTCTTTTTCTCTTCTCTTATTTTTTTTTTGAAGAATAGAGACTTATTGGAAATATAAATCAACAACCCTAGGTCGGCACCAATATCTCCTGTATAGCTCTATTGAATTAAACTAGAAGTAAGAAAAATGAAAATGGTGCGTCAAAAACTTTAAACACTCGGTAAGTGATGTAAACGATGTAATTTGTGTACAAAAACGATTTTCTTGGGCGGCACCAAATATATTGTGTAATTTGATATAAGCTTCAATTTGATATTTTATAATAGTGGTTTCGATACCCGAGTTAAAAGATATCTCCGTTGAAAGTTGTAACTCATATTTACCAAATTTTTTGTTGTTTTTGAAAATGTGAACGACATCCTCTTTCTTTTTCTCTTCTCTTATTTTTTTTTTGAAGAATAGAGACTTATTGGAAATATAAATCAACAACCCTACGTCGGCACCAATATCTCCTGTATAGCTCTATTGAATTAAACCAGAAGTAAGAAGAATGAAAATGGTGCTTCAAAAACTTTAAACACTCGATAAGTGATGTAAACGATGTAATTTGGGTATAAAAACGATTTTCCTGGTCGGGAGCAAAACATATTGTGTAATTTGATACGAGCTTCGATTTGATATATTATAATAGTGGTTTCGATACCCGTGTCAAAAGATATCTCCGTTGAAAGTTGTAACTCATATTTACCAAATGTTTTTTTGTTTTTGAAAATGTGAACGACATCATCTTTCTTTTTCTCTTCTCTTATTTTTTTTTTTGAAGAATAGAGACTTATTGGAAATATAAATCAACAACCCTAGGTCGGCACCAATATCTCCTGTATAGCTCTATTGAATTAAACCAGAAGTAAGAAGAATGAAAATGGTGCGTCAAAAACTTTAAACACTCGATAAATGATGAAAACGATGTAATTTGGGTACAAAAACGATTTTCCTGGTCGGTACCAAAACATATTGTGTAATTTGATACGAGCTTCGATTTGATATATTATAATAGTGGTTTCGATACCCGTGTCAAAAGATATCTCCATTGAAAGTTGTAACTCATGTTTACCAAATGTTTTGTTGTTTTTGAAAATGTGAACGACATCCTCTTTCTTTTTCTCTTCTCTTATTTTAATTGAAGAATAGAGACTTATTTGAAATATAAATCAACAACCCTAGGGCGGCACCAATATCTTCTGTATAGCCCTATTGAATTAAACCAGAAGTAAGAAGAATGAAAATGCTGCGTCAAAAACTTTAAACACTCGATAAGTGATGTAAACGATGTAATTTGTGTACAAAAACGATTTTCCTGGTCGAGACCAAAACATATTGTGTAATTTGATACGAGCTTCGATTTGATATATTATAATAGTGGTTTCGATACCCGAGTCAAAAGATATCTCCATTGAAAGTTGTAACTTATATTTACCAAATCTTTTGTTGTTTTTGAAAATGTGAACGACATCCTCTTTCATTTTCTCTTCTCTTATTTTTTTTTTTGAAGAATAGAGACTTATTGGAAATATAAATCAACAACCCTAGGTCGGCACCAATATCTCCTGTATAGCTCTATTGAATTAAACCAGAAGTAAGAAGAATGAAAATGGTGCGTCAAAAAATTTAAACACTCGATAAGTGATGTAAACGATGTAATTTGGGTACAAAAACGATTTTCCTGGTCGGGACCAAAACATATTGTGTAATTTGATAGGAGCTTCGATTTGATATATTATAATAGTGGTTTCGATACCCGTGTCAAAAGATATCTCCGTTGAAAGTTGTAAATCATATTTACCAAATGTTTTCTTGTTTTTGAAAATGTGAACGACATCATCTTTCTTTTTCTCTTCTCTTATTTTTTTTGAAGAATAGAGACTTATTGGAAATATAAATCAACAACCCTAGGTCGGCACCAATATCTCCTGTATAGCTCTATTGAATTAAACCAGAAGTAAAAAGAATGAAAATGGTGCGTCAAAAACTTTAAACACTCGATAAGTGATGTAAACGATGTAATTTGGGTACAAAAACGATTTTCCTGGTCGGTACCAAAACATATTGTGTAATTTGATACGAGCTTCGATTTGATATATTATAATAGTGGTTTCGATACCCGTGTCAAAAGATATCTCCGTTGAAAGTTGTAACTCATATTTACCAAATGTTTTGTTGTTTTTCAAAATGTGAACGACATCCTCTTTATTTTTCTCTTCTCTTATTTTTTTTTTGAAGAATAGAGACTTATTGGAAAAATAAATCAACAACCCTAGGTCGTCACCAATATCTCCTGTATTGCTCTATTGAATTAAACCAGAAATAAGAAAAATGAAAATGGTGCGTCAAAAACTTTAAACACTCGGTAAGTGATGTAAACGATGTAGTTTGTGTACAAAAACGATTTTCTTGGGCGGAACCAAATATATTGTGTAATTTGATATGAGCTACAATTTGATATATTATAATAGTGGTTTCGATACCCGAGTTAAAAGATATCTCCGTTGAAAGTTGTAACTCATATTTACCAAATCTTTTGTTATTTTTGAAAATGTGAACGACATCCTCTTTCTTTTTCTCTTCTCTTATTTTTTTTTGAAGAATAGAGACTTATTGGAAATATAAATCAACAACCCTAGGTCGGCACCAATATCTCTTGTATAGCTCTATTGAATTATACCAGAAGTAAGAAGAATGAAAATGGTGCGTCAAAAACTTTAAACACTCGGTAAGTGATGTAAACGATGTAATTTGTGTACAAAAACGATTTTCCTGGTCGGGACCAAAACATATTGTGTAATTTGATACGAGCTTCGATTTGATATATTATAATAGTGGTTTCGATACCCGAGTTAAAAGATATCTCCGTTGAAAGTTGTAACTCATATTTACCAAATCTTTTGTTATTTTTGAAAATGTGAACGACATCCTCTTTCTTTTTCTCTTCTCTTATTTTTTTTTGAAGAATAGAGACTTATTGGAAATATAAATCAACAACCCTAGGTCGGCACCAATATCTCCTGTATTGCTCTATTGAATTAAACCAGAAATAAGAAAAATCAAAATGGTGGTCAAAAACTTTAGACACTCGATAAGTGATGTAAACGATATAATTTGGGTACAAAAACGATTTTCCTGGTCGGGACGAAGACATATTGTGTAATTTGATACGAGGTTCGATTTGATATATTATAATAGTGGTTTCGATACCCGTGTCCAAAGATATCTCCATTGAAAGTTGTAACTCATATTTACCAAATCTTTTGTTGTTATTGAAAATGTGAACGACATCCTCTTTCTTTTTCCCTTCTCTTATTTTTTTTTTGAAGAATAGAGACTTATTGGAAATATAAATCAACAACCCTAGGTCAGCACCAATATCTCCTGTATAGCTCTATTGAATTAAACCAGAAATAAGAAAAATGAAAATGGTGCCTCAAAAACTTTAAACACTCGGTAAGTGATGTAAACGATGTAATTTGGGTACAAAAAAGATTTTTCTGGTGGGGACCAAAACATATTGTGTAATTTGATACGAGCTTCGATTTGATATATTATAATAGTGGTTTCGATACCCGAGTCAAAAGATATCTCCGTTGAAAGTTGTAACTTATATTTACCAAAGTTTTTGTTGTTTTTTAAAATGTGAACGACATCCTCTTTATTTTTCTCTTCTCTTATTTTTTTTTGAAGAATAGAGACTTATTAGAAATATAAATCAATAACCCTAGGTCCGCACCAATATCTCCTGTATTGCTCTATTGAATTAAACCAGAAATAAGAAAAATGAAAATGGTGCGTCAAAAACTTTAAACAATCGATAAGTGATGTAAACGATGTAATTTGGGTACAAAAACGATTTTCTTGGTCGGGACCAAAACATATTGTGTAATTTGATATGAGCTTCGATTTGATATATTATAATAGTGGTTTCGCTATCCGAGTCAAAAGATATCTCCGTTGAAAGTTGTAAATGATATTTACCAAATTTTTTGTTGTTTTTGAAAATGTGAACGACATCCTCTTTCTTTTTCTCTTCTCTTATTTTTTTTGAAGAATAGAGATTTATTGGAAATATAAATCAACAACCCTAGGTCGGCACCAATATCTGCTGTATAGCTCTATTGAATTAAACCAGAAGTAAGAAGAATGAAAATGGTGCGTCAAAAAATTTAAACACTCCATAAGTGATGTAAACGATGTAATTTGGGTAAAAAACGATTTTCCTGGTCGGGACCAAAACATATTGTGTAATTTGATACGAGCTTCGATTTAATATATTATAATAGTGGTTTCGATACCCGAGTCAAAAGATATCTCCGTTGAAAGTTGTAACTCATATTTACCAAATGTTTTCTTGTTTTTGAAAATGTGAATGACATCATCTTTATTTTTCTCTTCTCTTATTTTTTTTTGAAGAATAGAGACTTATTGGAAATATAAATCAACAACCCTAGGTCGGCACCAATATCTCCTGTATAGCTCTATTAAATTAAACTAGAAGTAAGAAGAATGAAAATGGTGCGTCAAAAACTTTAAACACTCCGTAAGTGATGTAAACGATGTAATTTGTGTACAAAAACGATTTTCTTGGGCGGCACCAAATATATTGTGTAATTTGATATGAGCTTCAATTTGATATATTATAATAGTAGTTTCGATACCCGAGTTAAAAGATATCTCCGTTGAAAGTTGTAACTCATATTTACCAAATTTTTTGTTGTTTTTGAAAATGTGAACGACATCCTCTTTCTTTTTCTCTTCTCTTATTTTTTTTTGAAGAATAGAGACTTATTGGAAATATAAATCAACAACCCTAGGTCGCCACCAATATCTTTTGTATATCTCTATTGAATTAAACCAGAAGTATGAAGAATGAAAATGGTGCGTCAAAAACTTTAAACACTCGATAAGTGATGTAAACGATGTAATTTGGGTACAAAAACGATTTTCCTGGTCGGGACCAAAACATATTGTGTAATTTGATACGAGCTTCGATTTGATATATTATAATAGTGGTTTCGATACCCGTGTCAAAAGATATCTCCGTTGAAAGTTGTAACTCATATTTACCAAATGTTTTCTTGTTTTTGAAAATGTGAACGACATCATCTTTATTTTTCTCTTCTCTTATTTTTTTTTGAAGAATAGAGACTTATTGGAAATATAAATCAACAACCCTAGGTCGGCACCAATATCTCCTGTATTGCTCTATTGAATTAAACCAGAAATAAGAAAAATGAAAATGGTGCGTCAAAAACTTTAAACAATCGATAAGTGATGTAAACGATGTAATTTGGGTACAAAAACGATTTTCTTGGTCGGGACCAAAACATATTGTGTAATTTGATATGAGCTTCGATTTGATATATTATAATAGTGGTTTCGATACCCGTGTCAAAAGATATCTCCATTGAAAGTTGTAACTCATGTTTACCAAATGTTTTGTTGTTTTTGAAAATGTGAACGACATCCTCTTTCTTTTTCTCTTCTCTTATTTTAATTGAAGAATAGAGACTTATTTGAAATATAAATCAACAACCCTAGGGCGGCACCAATATCTTCTGTATAGCCCTATTGAATTAAACCAGAAGTAAGAAGAATGAAAATGCTGCGTCAAAAACTTTAAACACTCGATAAGTGATGTAAACGATGTAATTTGTGTACAAAAACGATTTTCCTGGTCGAGACCAAAACATATTGTGTAATTTGATACGAGCTTCGATTTGATATATTATAATAGTGGTTTCGATACCCGTGTCAAAAGATATCTCCGTTGAAAGTTGTAACTCATATTTACCAAATGTTTTGTTGTTTTTGAAAATGTGAACGACATCATCTTTCTTTTTCTCTTCTCTTATTTTTTTTTGAAGAATAGAGACTTATTGGAAATATAAATCAACAACCCTAGGTCGGCACCAATATCTCCTGTATAGCTCTATTGAATTAAACCATAAGTAAGGAAAATGAAAATGGTGCGTCAAAAACTTTAAACACTCAGTAAGTGATGTAAACGATATAATTTGGGTACAAAAATGATTTTCCTGGTCGGGAACAAAACATATTGTGTAATTTGATACGAGCTTCGATTTGATATATTATAATAGTGGTTTGGATACCCGTGTCAAAAGATATCTTCATTGAAAGTTGTAACTCATATTTACCAAATATTATGTTGTTTTTGAAAATGTGAACGACATCCTCTTTCTTTTTCTCTTCTCTTATTTTTTTTTGAAGAATAGAGACTTATTGGAAATATAAATCAACAACCCTAGGTCGGCACCAATATCTCCTGTATAGCTCTATTGAATTAAACTAGAAGTAAGAAAAATGAAAATGGTGCGTCAAAAACTTTAAACACTCGGTAAGTGATGTAAACGATGTAATTTGTGTACAAAAACGATTTTCTTGGGCGGCACCAAATATATTGTGTAATTTGATATAAGCTTCAATTTGATATTTTATAATAGTGGTTTCGATACCCGAGTTAAAAGATATCTCCGTTGAAAGTTGTAACTCATATTTACCAAATTTTTTGTTGTTTTTGAAAATGTGAACGACATCCTCTTTCTTTTTCTCTTCTCTTATTTTTTTTTTGAAGAATAGAGACTTATTGGAAATATAAATCAACAACCCTACGTCGGCACCAATATCTCCTGTATAGCTCTATTGAATTAAACCAGAAGTAAGAAGAATGAAAATGGTGCTTCAAAAACTTTAAACACTCGATAAGTGATGTAAACGATGTAATTTGGGTATAAAAACGATTTTCCTGGTCGGGAGCAAAACATATTGTGTAATTTGATACGAGCTTCGATTTGATATATTATAATAGTGGTTTCGATACCCGTGTCAAAAGATATCTCCGTTGAAAGTTGTAACTCATATTTACCAAATGTTTTTTTGTTTTTGAAAATGTGAACGACATCATCTTTCTTTTTCTCTTCTCTTATTTTTTTTTTTGAAGAATAGAGACTTATTGGAAATATAAATCAACAACCCTAGGTCGGCACCAATATCTCCTGTATAGCTCTATTGAATTAAACCAGAAGTAAGAAGAATGAAAATGGTGCGTCAAAAACTTTAAACACTCGATAAATGATGAAAACGATGTAATTTGGGTACAAAAACGATTTTCCTGGTCGGTACCAAAACATATTGTGTAATTTGATACGAGCTTCGATTTGATATATTATAATAGTGGTTTCGATACCCGTGTCAAAAGATATCTCCATTGAAAGTTGTAACTCATGTTTACCAAATGTTTTGTTGTTTTTGAAAATGTGAACGACATCCTCTTTCTTTTTCTCTTCTCTTATTTTAATTGAAGAATAGAGACTTATTTGAAATATAAATCAACAACCCTAGGGCGGCACCAATATCTTCTGTATAGCCCTATTGAATTAAACCAGAAGTAAGAAGAATGAAAATGCTGCGTCAAAAACTTTAAACACTCGATAAGTGATGTAAACGATGTAATTTGTGTACAAAAACGATTTTCCTGGTCGAGACCAAAACATATTGTGTAATTTGATACGAGCTTCGATTTGATATATTATAATAGTGGTTTCGATACCCGAGTCAAAAGATATCTCCATTGAAAGTTGTAACTTATATTTACCAAATCTTTTGTTGTTTTTGAAAATGTGAACGACATCCTCTTTCATTTTCTCTTCTCTTATTTTTTTTTTTGAAGAATAGAGACTTATTGGAAATATAAATCAACAACCCTAGGTCGGCACCAATATCTCCTGTATAGCTCTATTGAATTAAACCAGAAGTAAGAAGAATGAAAATGGTGCGTCAAAAAATTTAAACACTCGATAAGTGATGTAAACGATGTAATTTGGGTACAAAAACGATTTTCCTGGTCGGGACCAAAACATATTGTGTAATTTGATAGGAGCTTCGATTTGATATATTATAATAGTGGTTTCGATACCCGTGTCAAAAGATATCTCCGTTGAAAGTTGTAAATCATATTTACCAAATGTTTTCTTGTTTTTGAAAATGTGAACGACATCATCTTTCTTTTTCTCTTCTCTTATTTTTTTTGAAGAATAGAGACTTATTGGAAATATAAATCAACAACCCTAGGTCGGCACCAATATCTCCTGTATAGCTCTATTGAATTAAACCAGAAGTAAAAAGAATGAAAATGGTGCGTCAAAAACTTTAAACACTCGATAAGTGATGTAAACGATGTAATTTGGGTACAAAAACGATTTTCCTGGTCGGTACCAAAACATATTGTGTAATTTGATACGAGCTTCGATTTGATATATTATAATAGTGGTTTCGATACCCGTGTCAAAAGATATCTCCGTTGAAAGTTGTAACTCATATTTACCAAATGTTTTGTTGTTTTTCAAAATGTGAACGACATCCTCTTTATTTTTCTCTTCTCTTATTTTTTTTTTGAAGAATAGAGACTTATTGGAAAAATAAATCAACAACCCTAGGTCGTCACCAATATCTCCTGTATTGCTCTATTGAATTAAACCAGAAATAAGAAAAATGAAAATGGTGCGTCAAAAACTTTAAACACTCGGTAAGTGATGTAAACGATGTAATTTGTGTACAAAAACGATTTTCTTGGGCGGCACCAAATATATTGTGTAATTTGATATGAGCTTCGATTTGATATATTATAATAGTGGTTTCGATACCCGAGTTTAAAGATATCTCCGTTGAAAGTTGTAACTCATATTTACCAAATCTTTTGTTATTTTTGAAAATGTGAACGACATCCTCTTTCTTTTTCTCTTCTCTTATTTTTTTTTGAAGAATAGAGACTTATTGGAAATAAAAATCAACAACCCTAGGTCGGCACCAATATCTTCTGTATTGCTCTATTGAATTAAACCAGAAATAAGAAAAATGAAAATGGTGCGTCAAAAAATTTAAACACTCGATAAGTGATGTAAACGATATAATTTGGGTACAAAAACGATTTTCCCAGTCGGGACCAAAACATATTGTGTAATTTGATACGAGCTTCGATTTGATATATTATAATAGTGGTTTCGATACCCGTGTCAAAAGATATCTCCGTTGAAAGTTGTAACTCATATTTACCAAATGTTTTGTTGTTTTTCAAAATGTGAACGACATCCTCTTTATTTTTCTCTTCTCTTATTTTTTTTTTGAAGAATAGAGACTTATTGGAAAAATAAATCAACAACCCTAGGTCGTCACCAATATCTCCTGTATTGCTCTATTGAATTAAACCAGAAATAAGAAAAATGAAAATGGTGCGTCAAAAACTTTAAACACTCGGTAAGTGATGTAAACGATGTAGTTTGTGTACAAAAACGATTTTCTTGGGCGGAACCAAATATATTGTGTAATTTGATATGAGCTACAATTTGATATATTATAATAGTGGTTTCGATACCCGAGTTAAAAGATATCTCCGTTGAAAGTTGTAACTCATATTTACCAAATCTTTTGTTATTTTTGAAAATGTGAACGACATCCTCTTTCTTTTTCTCTTCTCTTATTTTTTTTTGAAGAATAGAGACTTATTGGAAATATAAATCAACAACCCTAGGTCGGCACCAATATCTCTTGTATAGCTCTATTGAATTATACCAGAAGTAAGAAGAATGAAAATGGTGCGTCAAAAACTTTAAACACTCGGTAAGTGATGTAAACGATGTAATTTGTGTACAAAAACGATTTTCCTGGTCGGGACCAAAACATATTGTGTAATTTGATACGAGCTTCGATTTGATATATTATAATAGTGGTTTCGATACCCTAGTTAAAAGATATCTCCGTTGAAAGTTGTAACTCATATTTACCAAATCTTTTGTTATTTTTGAAAATGTGAACGACATCCTCTTTCTTTTTCTCTTCTCTTATTTTTTTTTGAAGAATAGAGACTTATTGGAAATATAAATCAACAACCCTAGGTCGGCACCAATATCTCCTGTATTGCTCTATTGAATTAAACCAGAAATAAGAAAAATCAAAATGGTGGTCAAAAACTTTAGACACTCGATAAGTGATGTAAACGATATAATTTGGGTACAAAAACGATTTTCCTGGTCGGGACGAAGACATATTGTGTAATTTGATACGAGGTTCGATTTGATATATTATAATAGTGGTTTCGATACCCGTGTCCAAAGATATCTCCATTGAAAGTTGTAACTCATATTTACCAAATCTTTTGTTGTTATTGAAAATGTGAACGACATCCTCTTTCTTTTTCCCTTCTCTTATTTTTTTTTTGAAGAATAGAGACTTATTGGAAATATAAATCAACAACCCTAGGTCAGCACCAATATCTCCTGTATAGCTCTATTGAATTAAACCAGAAATAAGAAAAATGAAAATGGTGCCTCAAAAACTTTAAACACTCGGTAAGTGATGTAAACGATGTAATTTGGGTACAAAAAAGATTTTTCTGGTGGGGACCAAAACATATTGTGTAATTTGATACGAGCTTCGATTTGATATATTATAATAGTGGTTTCGATACCCGAGTCAAAAGATATCTCCGTTGAAAGTTGTAACTTATATTTACCAAAGTTTTTGTTGTTTTTTAAAATGTGAACGACATCCTCTTTATTTTTCTCTTCTCTTATTTTTTTTTGAAGAATAGAGACTTATTAGAAATATAAATCAATAACCCTAGGTCCGCACCAATATCTCCTGTATTGCTCTATTGAATTAAACCAGAAATAAGAAAAATGAAAATGGTGCGTCAAAAACTTTAAACAATCGATAAGTGATGTAAACGATGTAATTTGGGTACAAAAACGATTTTCTTGGTCGGGACCAAAACATATTGTGTAATTTGATATGAGCTTCGATTTGATATATTATAATAGTGGTTTCGCTATCCGAGTCAAAAGATATCTCCGTTGAAAGTTGTAAATGATATTTACCAAATTTTTTGTTGTTTTTGAAAATGTGAACGACATCCTCTTTCTTTTTCTCTTCTCTTATTTTTTTTGAAGAATAGAGATTTATTGGAAATATAAATCAACAACCCTAGGTCGGCACCAATATCTGCTGTATAGCTCTATTGAATTAAACCAGAAGTAAGAAGAATGAAAATGGTGCGTCAAAAAATTTAAACACTCGATAAGTGATGTAAACGATGTAATTTGGGTAAAAAACGATTTTCCTGGTCGGGACCAAAACATATTGTGTAATTTGATACGAGCTTCGATTTAATATATTATAATAGTGGTTTCGATACCCGAGTCAAAAGATATCTCCGTTGAAAGTTGTAACTCATATTTACCAAATGTTTTCTTGTTTTTGAAAATGTGAATGACATCATCTTTATTTTTCTCTTCTCTTATTTTTTTTTGAAGAATAGAGACTTATTGGAAATATAAATCAACAACCCTAGGTCGGCACCAATATCTCCTGTATAGCTCTATTAAATTAAACTAGAAGTAAGAAGAATGAAAATGGTGCGTCAAAAACTTTAAACACTCCGTAAGTGATGTAAACGATGTAATTTGTGTACAAAAACGATTTTCTTGGGCGGCACCAAATATATTGTGTAATTTGATATGAGCTTCAATTTGATATATTATAATAGTAGTTTCGATACCCGAGTTAAAAGATATCTCCGTTGAAAGTTGTAACTCATATTTACCAAATTTTTTGTTGTTTTTGAAAATGTGAACGACATCCTCTTTCTTTTTCTCTTCTCTTATTTTTTTTTGAAGAATAGAGACTTATTGGAAATATAAATCAACAACCCTAGGTCGCCACCAATATCTTTTGTATATCTCTATTGAATTAAACCAGAAGTATGAAGAATGAAAATGGTGCGTCAAAAACTTTAAACACTCGATAAGTGATGTAAACGATGTAATTTGGGTACAAAAACGATTTTCCTGGTCGGGACCAAAACATATTGTGTAATTTGATACGAGCTTCGATTTGATATATTATAATAGTGGTTTCGATACCCGTGTCAAAAGATATCTCCGTTGAAAGTTGTAACTCATATTTACCAAATGTTTTCTTGTTTTTGAAAATGTGAACGACATCATCTTTATTTTTCTCTTCTCTTATTTTTTTTTGAAGAATAGAGACTTATTGGAAATATAAATCAACAACCCTAGGTCGGCACCAATATCTCCTGTATTGCTCTATTGAATTAAACCAGAAATAAGAAAAATGAAAATGGTGCGTCAAAAACTTTAAACAATCGATAAGTGATGTAAACGATGTAATTTGGGTACAAAAACGATTTTCTTGGTCGGGACCAAAACATATTGTGTAATTTGATATGAGCTTCGATTTGATATATTATAATAGTGGTTTCGATACCCGTGTCAAAAGATATCTCCATTGAAAGTTGTAACTCATGTTTACCAAATGTTTTGTTGTTTTTGAAAATGTGAACGACATCCTCTTTCTTTTTCTCTTCTCTTATTTTAATTGAAGAATAGAGACTTATTTGAAATATAAATCAACAACCCTAGGGCGGCACCAATATCTTCTGTATAGCCCTATTGAATTAAACCAGAAGTAAGAAGAATGAAAATGCTGCGTCAAAAACTTTAAACACTCGATAAGTGATGTAAACGATGTAATTTGTGTACAAAAACGATTTTCCTGGTCGAGACCAAAACATATTGTGTAATTTGATACGAGCTTCGATTTGATATATTATAATAGTGGTTTCGATACCCGTGTCAAAAGATATCTCCGTTGAAAGTTGTAACTCATATTTACCAAATGTTTTGTTGTTTTTGAAAATGTGAACGACATCATCTTTCTTTTTCTCTTCTCTTATTTTTTTTTGAAGAATAGAGACTTATTGGAAATATAAATCAACAACCCTAGGTCGGCACCAATATCTCCTGTATAGCTCTATTGAATTAAACCATAAGTAAGGAAAATGAAAATGGTGCGTCAAAAACTTTAAACACTCAGTAAGTGATGTAAACGATATAATTTGGGTACAAAAATGATTTTCCTGGTCGGGAACAAAACATATTGTGTAATTTGATACGAGCTTCGATTTGATATATTATAATAGTGGTTTGGATACCCGTGTCAAAAGATATCTTCATTGAAAGTTGTAACTCATATTTACCAAATATTATGTTGTTTTTGAAAATGTGAACGACATCCTCTTTCTTTTTCTCTTCTCTTATTTTTTTTTGAAGAATAGAGACTTATTGGAAATATAAATCAACAACCCTAGGTCGGCACCAATATCTCCTGTATAGCTCTATTGAATTAAACTAGAAGTAAGAAAAATGAAAATGGTGCGTCAAAAACTTTAAACACTCGGTAAGTGATGTAAACGATGTAATTTGTGTACAAAAACGATTTTCTTGGGCGGCACCAAATATATTGTGTAATTTGATATAAGCTTCAATTTGATATTTTATAATAGTGGTTTCGATACCCGAGTTAAAAGATATCTCCGTTGAAAGTTGTAACTCATATTTACCAAATTTTTTGTTGTTTTTGAAAATGTGAACGACATCCTCTTTCTTTTTCTCTTCTCTTATTTTTTTTTTGAAGAATAGAGACTTATTGGAAATATAAATCAACAACCCTACGTCGGCACCAATATCTCCTGTATAGCTCTATTGAATTAAACCAGAAGTAAGAAGAATGAAAATGGTGCTTCAAAAACTTTAAACACTCGATAAGTGATGTAAACGATGTAATTTGGGTATAAAAACGATTTTCCTGGTCGGGAGCAAAACATATTGTGTAATTTGATACGAGCTTCGATTTGATATATTATAATAGTGGTTTCGATACCCGTGTCAAAAGATATCTCCGTTGAAAGTTGTAACTCATATTTACCAAATGTTTTTTTGTTTTTGAAAATGTGAACGACATCATCTTTCTTTTTCTCTTCTCTTATTTTTTTTTTTGAAGAATAGAGACTTATTGGAAATATAAATCAACAACCCTAGGTCGGCACCAATATCTCCTGTATAGCTCTATTGAATTAAACCAGAAGTAAGAAGAATGAAAATGGTGCGTCAAAAACTTTAAACACTCGATAAATGATGAAAACGATGTAATTTGGGTACAAAAACGATTTTCCTGGTCGGTACCAAAACATATTGTGTAATTTGATACGAGCTTCGATTTGATATATTATAATAGTGGTTTCGATACCCGTGTCAAAAGATATCTCCATTGAAAGTTGTAACTCATGTTTACCAAATGTTTTGTTGTTTTTGAAAATGTGAACGACATCCTCTTTCTTTTTCTCTTCTCTTATTTTAATTGAAGAATAGAGACTTATTTGAAATATAAATCAACAACCCTAGGGCGGCACCAATATCTTCTGTATAGCCCTATTGAATTAAACCAGAAGTAAGAAGAATGAAAATGCTGCGTCAAAAACTTTAAACACTCGATAAGTGATGTAAACGATGTAATTTGTGTACAAAAACGATTTTCCTGGTCGAGACCAAAACATATTGTGTAATTTGATACGAGCTTCGATTTGATATATTATAATAGTGGTTTCGATACCCGAGTCAAAAGATATCTCCATTGAAAGTTGTAACTTATATTTACCAAATCTTTTGTTGTTTTTGAAAATGTGAACGACATCCTCTTTCATTTTCTCTTCTCTTATTTTTTTTTTTGAAGAATAGAGACTTATTGGAAATATAAATCAACAACCCTAGGTCGGCACCAATATCTCCTGTATAGCTCTATTGAATTAAACCAGAAGTAAGAAGAATGAAAATGGTGCGTCAAAAAATTTAAACACTCGATAAGTGATGTAAACGATGTAATTTGGGTACAAAAACGATTTTCCTGGTCGGGACCAAAACATATTGTGTAATTTGATAGGAGCTTCGATTTGATATATTATAATAGTGGTTTCGATACCCGTGTCAAAAGATATCTCCGTTGAAAGTTGTAACTTATATTTACCAAATCTTTTGTTGTTTTTGAAAATGTGAACGACATCCTCTTTCATTTTCTCTTCTCTTATTTTTTTTTTTGAAGAATAGAGACTTATTGGAAATATAAATCAACAACCCTAGGTCGTCACCAATATCTCCTGTATTGCTCTATTGAATTAAACCAGAAATAAGAAAAATGAAAATGGTGCGTCAAAAACTTTAAACACTCGGTAAGTGATGTAAACGATGTAGTTTGTGTACAAAAACGATTTTCTTGGGCGGAACCAAATATATTGTGTAATTTGATATGAGCTACAATTTGATATATTATAATAGTGGTTTCGATACCCGAGTTAAAAGATATCTCCGTTGAAAGTTGTAACTCATATTTACCAAATCTTTTGTTATTTTTGAAAATGTGAACGACATCCTCTTTCTTTTTCTCTTCTCTTATTTTTTTTTGAAGAATAGAGACTTATTGGAAATATAAATCAACAACCCTAGGTCGGCACCAATATCTCTTGTATAGCTCTATTGAATTATACCAGAAGTAAGAAGAATGAAAATGGTGCGTCAAAAACTTTAAACACTCGGTAAGTGATGTAAACGATGTAATTTGTGTACAAAAACGATTTTCCTGGTCGGGACCAAAACATATTGTGTAATTTGATACGAGCTTCGATTTGATATATTATAATAGTGGTTTCGATACCCGAGTTAAAAGATATCTCCGTTGAAAGTTGTAACTCATATTTACCAAATCTTTTGTTATTTTTGAAAATGTGAACGACATCCTCTTTCTTTTTCTCTTCTCTTATTTTTTTTTGAAGAATAGAGACTTATTGGAAATATAAATCAACAACCCTAGGTCGGCACCAATATCTCCTGTATTGCTCTATTGAATTAAACCAGAAATAAGAAAAATCAAAATGGTGGTCAAAAACTTTAGACACTCGATAAGTGATGTAAACGATATAATTTGGGTACAAAAACGATTTTCCTGGTCGGGACGAAGACATATTGTGTAATTTGATACGAGGTTCGATTTGATATATTATAATAGTGGTTTCGATACCCGTGTCCAAAGATATCTCCATTGAAAGTTGTAACTCATATTTACCAAATCTTTTGTTGTTATTGAAAATGTGAACGACATCCTCTTTCTTTTTCCCTTCTCTTATTTTTTTTTTGAAGAATAGAGACTTATTGGAAATATAAATCAACAACCCTAGGTCAGCACCAATATCTCCTGTATAGCTCTATTGAATTAAACCAGAAATAAGAAAAATGAAAATGGTGCCTCAAAAACTTTAAACACTCGGTAAGTGATGTAAACGATGTAATTTGGGTACAAAAAAGATTTTTCTGGTGGGGACCAAAACATATTGTGTAATTTGATACGAGCTTCGATTTGATATATTATAATAGTGGTTTCGATACCCGAGTCAAAAGATATCTCCGTTGAAAGTTGTAACTTATATTTACCAAAGTTTTTGTTGTTTTTTAAAATGTGAACGACATCCTCTTTATTTTTCTCTTCTCTTATTTTTTTTTGAAGAATAGAGACTTATTAGAAATATAAATCAATAACCCTAGGTCCGCACCAATATCTCCTGTATTGCTCTATTGAATTAAACCAGAAATAAGAAAAATGAAAATGGTGCGTCAAAAACTTTAAACAATCGATAAGTGATGTAAACGATGTAATTTGGGTACAAAAACGATTTTCTTGGTCGGGACCAAAACATATTGTGTAATTTGATATGAGCTTCGATTTGATATATTATAATAGTGGTTTCGCTATCCGAGTCAAAAGATATCTCCGTTGAAAGTTGTAAATGATATTTACCAAATTTTTTGTTGTTTTTGAAAATGTGAACGACATCCTCTTTCTTTTTCTCTTCTCTTATTTTTTTTGAAGAATAGAGACTTATTGGAAATATAAATCAACAACCCTAGGTCGGCACCAATATCTGCTGTATAGCTCTATTGAATTAAACCAGAAGTAAGAAGAATGAAAATGGTGCGTCAAAAAATTTAAACACTCGATAAGTGATGTAAACGATGTAATTTGGGTAAAAAACGATTTTCCTGGTCGGGACCAAAACATATTGTGTAATTTGATACGAGCTTCGATTTAATATATTATAATAGTGGTTTCGATACCCGAGTCAAAAGATATCTCCGTTGAAAGTTGTAACTCATATTTACCAAATGTTTTCTGGTTTTTGAAAATGTGAATGACATCATCTTTATTTTTCTCTTCTCTTATTTTTTTTTGAAGAATAGAGACTTATTGGAAATATAAATCAACAACCCTAGGTCGGCACCAATATCTCCTGTATAGCTCTATTAAATTAAACTAGAAGTAAGAAGAATGAAAATGGTGCGTCAAAAACTTTAAACACTCCGTAAGTGATGTAAACGATGTAATTTGTGTACAAAAACGATTTTCTTGGGCGGCACCAAATATATTGTGTAATTTGATATGAGCTTCAATTTGATATATTATAATAGTAGTTTCGATACCCGAGTTAAAAGATATCTCCGTTGAAAGTTGTAACTCATATTTACCAAATTTTTTGTTGTTTTTGAAAATGTGAACGACATCCTCTTTCTTTTTCTCTTCTCTTATTTTTTTTTGAAGAATAGAGACTTATTGGAAATATAAATCAACAACCCTAGGTCGCCACCAATATCTTTTGTATATCTCTATTGAATTAAACCAGAAGTATGAAGAATGAAAATGGTGCGTCAAAAACTTTAAACACTCGATAAGTGATGTAAACGATGTAATTTGGGTACAAAAACGATTTTCCTGGTCGGGACCAAAACATATTGTGTAATTTGATACGAGCTTCGATTTGATATATTATAATAGTGGTTTCGATACCCGTGTCAAAAGATATCTCCGTTGAAAGTTGTAACTCATATTTACCAAATGTTTTCTTGTTTTTGAAAATGTGAACGACATCATCTTTATTTTTCTCTTCTCTTATTTTTTTTTGAAGAATAGAGACTTATTGGAAATATAAATCAACAACCCTAGGTCGGCACCAATATCTCCTGTATTGCTCTATTGAATTAAACCAGAAATAAGAAAAATGAAAATGGTGCGTCAAAAACTTTAAACAATCGATAAGTGATGTAAACGATGTAATTTGGGTACAAAAACGATTTTCTTGGTCGGGACCAAAACATATTGTGTAATTTGATATGAGCTTCGATTTGATATATTATAATAGTGGTTTCGATACCCGTGTCAAAAGATATCTCCATTGAAAGTTGTAACTCATGTTTACCAAATGTTTTGTTGTTTTTGAAAATGTGAACGACATCCTCTTTCTTTTTCTCTTCTCTTATTTTAATTGAAGAATAGAGACTTATTTGAAATATAAATCAACAACCCTAGGGCGGCACCAATATCTTCTGTATAGCCCTATTGAATTAAACCAGAAGTAAGAAGAATGAAAATGCTGCGTCAAAAACTTTAAACACTCGATAAGTGATGTAAACGATGTAATTTGTGTACAAAAACGATTTTCCTGGTCGGGACCAAAACATATTGTGTAATTTGATACGAGCTTCGATTTGATATATTATAATAGTGGTTTCGATACCCGAGTTAAAAGATATCTCCGTTGAAAGTTGTAACTCATATTTACCAAATCTTTTGTTATTTTTGAAAATGTGAACGACATCCTCTTTCTTTTTCTCTTCTCTTATTTTTTTTTGAAGAATAGAGACTTATTGGAAATATAAATCAACAACCCTAGGTCGGCACCAATATCTCCTGTATTGCTCTATTGAATTAAACCAGAAATAAGAAAAATCAAAATGGTGGTCAAAAACTTTAGACACTCGATAAGTGATGTAAACGATATAATTTGGGTACAAAAACGATTTTCCTGGTCGGGACGAAGACATATTGTGTAATTTGATACGAGGTTCGATTTGATATATTATAATAGTGGTTTCGATACCCGTGTCCAAAGATATCTCCATTGAAAGTTGTAACTCATATTTACCAAATCTTTTGTTGTTATTGAAAATGTGAACGACATCCTCTTTCTTTTTCCCTTCTCTTATTTTTTTTTTGAAGAATAGAGACTTATTGGAAATATAAATCAACAACCCTAGGTCAGCACCAATATCTCCTGTATAGCTCTATTGAATTAAACCAGAAATAAGAAAAATGAAAATGGTGCCTCAAAAACTTTAAACACTCGGTAAGTGATGTAAACGATGTAATTTGGGTACAAAAAAGATTTTTCTGGTGGGGACCAAAACATATTGTGTAATTTGATACGAGCTTCGATTTGATATATTATAATAGTGGTTTCGATACCCGAGTCAAAAGATATCTCCGTTGAAAGTTGTAACTTATATTTACCAAAGTTTTTGTTGTTTTTTAAAATGTGAACGACATCCTCTTTATTTTTCTCTTCTCTTATTTTTTTTTGAAGAATAGAGACTTATTAGAAATATAAATCAATAACCCTAGGTCCGCACCAATATCTCCTGTATTGCTCTATTGAATTAAACCAGAAATAAGAAAAATGAAAATGGTGCGTCAAAAACTTTAAACAATCGATAAGTGATGTAAACGATGTAATTTGGGTACAAAAACGATTTTCTTGGTCGGGACCAAAACATATTGTGTTATTTGATATGAGCTTCGATTTGATATATTATAATAGTGGTTTCGCTATCCGAGTCAAAAGATATCTCCGTTGAAAGTTGTAAATGATATTTACCAAATTTTTTGTTGTTTTTGAAAATGTGAACGACATCCTCTTTCTTTTTCTCTTCTCTTATTTTTTTTGAAGAATAGAGACTTATTGGAAATATAAATCAACAACCCTAGGTCGGCACCAATATCTGCTGTATAGCTCTATTGAATTAAACCAGAAGTAAGAAGAATGAAAATGGTGCGTCAAAAAATTTAAACACTCGATAAGTGATGTAAACGATGTAATTTGGGTAAAAAACGATTTTCCTGGTCGGGACCAAAACATATTGTGTAATTTGATACGAGCTTCGATTTAATATATTATAATAGTGGTTTCGATACCCGAGTCAAAAGATATCTCCGTTGAAAGTTGTAACTCATATTTACCAAATGTTTTCTTGTTTTTGAAAATGTGAATGACATCATCTTTATTTTTCTCTTCTCTTATTTTTTTTTGAAGAATAGAGACTTATTGGAAATATAAATCAACAACCCTAGGTCGGCACCAATATCTCCTGTATAGCTCTATTAAATTAAACTAGAAGTAAGAAGAATGAAAATGGTGCGTCAAAAACTTTAAACACTCCGTAAGTGATGTAAACGATGTAATTTGTGTACAAAAACGATTTTCTTGGGCGGCACCAAATATATTGTGTAATTTGATATGAGCTTCAATTTGATATATTATAATAGTAGTTTCGATACCCGAGTTAAAAGATATCTCCGTTGAAAGTTGTAACTCATATTTACCAAATTTTTTGTTGTTTTTGAAAATGTGAACGACATCCTCTTTCTTTTTCTCTTCTCTTATTTTTTTTTGAAGAATAGAGACTTATTGGAAATATAAATCAACAACCCTAGGTCGCTACCAATATCTTTTGTATATCTCTATTGAATTAAACCAGAAGTATGAAGAATGAAAATGGTGCGTCAAAAACTTTAAACACTCGATAAGTGATGTAAACGATGTAATTTGGGTACAAAAACGATTTTCCTGGTCGGGACCAAAACATATTGTGTAATTTGATACGAGCTTCGATTTGATATATTATAATAGTGGTTTCGATACCCGTGTCAAAAGATATCTCCGTTGAAAGTTGTAACTCATATTTACCAAATGTTTTCTTGTTTTTGAAAATGTGAACGACATCATCTTTATTTTTCTCTTCTCTTATTTTTTTTTGAAGAATAGAGACTTATTGGAAATATAAATCAACAACCCTAGGTCGGCACCAATATCTCCTGTATTGCTCTATTGAATTAAACCAGAAATAAGAAAAATGAAAATGGTGCGTCAAAAACTTTAAACAATCGATAAGTGATGTAAACGATGTAATTTGGGTACAAAAACGATTTTCTTGGTCGGGACCAAAACATATTGTGTAATTTGATATGAGCTTCGATTTGATATATTATAATAGTGGTTTCGATATCCGAGTCAAAAGATATCTCCGTTGAAAGTTGTAAATGATATTTACCAAATTTTTTGTTGTTTTTGAAAATGTGAACGACATCCTCTTTCTTTTTCTCTTCTCTTATTTTTTTTGAAGAATAGAGACTTATTGGAAATATAAATCAACAACCCTAGGTCGGCACCAATATCTGCTGTATAGCTCTATTGAATTAAACCAGAAGTAAGAAGAATGAAAATGGTGCGTCAAAAAATTTAAACACTCGATAATTGATGTAAACGATGTAATTTGGGTAAAAAACGATTTTCCTGGTCGGGACCAAAACATATTGTGTAATTTGATACGAGCTTCGATTTAATATATTATAATAGTGGTTTCGATACCCGAGTCAAAAGATATCTCCGTTGAAAGTTGTAACTCATATTTACCAAATGTTTTCTTGTTTTTGAAAATGTGAATGACATCATCTTTATTTTTCTCTTCTCTTATTTTTTTTTTGAAGAATAGAGACTTATTGGAAATATAAATCAACAACCCTAGGTCGGCACCAATATCTCCTGTATAGCTCTATTAAATTAAACTAGAAGTAAGAAGAATGAAAATGGTGCGTCAAAAACTTTAAACACTCGGTAAGTGATGTAAACGATGTAATTTGTGTACAAAAACGATTTTCTTGGGCGGCACCAAATATATTGTGTAATTTGATATGAGCTTCAATTTGATATATTATAATAGTAGTTTCGATACCCGAGTTAAAAGATATCTCCGTTGAAAGTTGTAACTCATATTTACCAAATTTTTTGTTGTTTTTGAAAATGTGAACGACATCCTCTTTCTTTTTCTCTTCTCTTATTTTTTTTTGAAGAATAGATACTTATTGGAAATATAAATCAACAACCCTAGGTCGCCACCAATATCTTTTGTATATCTCTATTGAATTAAACCAGAAGTAAGAAGAATGAAAATGGTGCGTCAAAAACTTTAAACACTCGATAAGTGATGTAAACGATGTAATTTGGGTACAAAAACGATTTTCCTGGTCGGGACCAAAACATATTGTGTAATTTGATACGAGCTTCGATTTGATATATTATAATAGTGGTTTCGATACCCGTGTCAAAAGATATCTCCGTTGAAAGTTGTAACTCATATTTACCAAATGTTTTCTTGTTTTTGAAAATGTGAACGACATCATCTTTATTTTTCTCTTCTCTTATTTTTTTTTGAAGAATAGAGACTTATTGGAAATATAAATCAACAACCCTAGGTCGGCACCAATATCTCCTGTATAGCTCTATTGAATTAAACCAGAAGTAAGAAGAATGAAAATGGTGCGTCAAAAACTTTAAACACTCGATAAGTGATGTAAACGATGTAATTTGGGTACAAAATGATTTTCCTAGTCGGTACCAAAACATATTGTGTAATTTGATACGAGCTTAGATTTGATATATTATAATAGTGGTTTCGATACCCGTGTCAAAAGATATCTCCATTGAAAGTTGTAACTCATATTTACCAAATGTTTTGTTGTTTTTGAAAATGTGAACGACATCCTCTTTCTTTTTCTCTTCTCTTATTTTTTTTGAAGAATAGAGACTTATTTGAAATATAAATCAACAACCCTAGGTCGGCACCAATATCTTCTGTATAGCCCTATTGAATTAAACCAGAAGTAAGAAGAATGAAAATGGTGCGTCAAAAACTTTAAACACTCGATAAGTGATGTAAACGATGTAATTTGTGTACAAAAACGATTTTCCTGGTCGGGACCAAAACATATTGTGTAATTTGATACGAGCTTCGATTTGATATATAATAATAGTGGTTTCGATACCCGAGTCAAAAGATATGTCCATTGAAAGTTGTAACTTATATTTACCAAATCTTTTGTTGTTTTTGAAAATGTGAACGACATCCTCTTTCATTTTCTCTTCTCTTATTTTTTTTTTGAAGAATAGAGACTTATTGGAAATATAAATCAACAACCCTAGGTCGGCGCCAATATCTCCTGTATAGCTCTATTGAATTAAACCAGAAGTAAGAAGAATGAAAATGGTGCGTCAAAAACTTTAAACACTCGATAAGTGATGTAAACGATGTAATTTGGGTACAAAATGATTTTCCTAGTCGGTACCAAAACATATTGTGTAATTTGATACGAGCTTAGATTTGATATATTATAATAGTGGTTTCGATACCCGTGTCAAAAGATATCTCCATTGAAAGTTGTAACTCATATTTACCAAATGTTTTGTTGTTTTTGAAAATGTGAACGACATCCTCTTTCTTTTTCTCTTCTCTTATTTTTTTTGAAGAATAGAGACTTATTTGAAATATAAATCAACAACCCTAGGTCGGCACCAATATCTTCTGTATAGCCCTATTGAATTAAACCAGAAGTAAGAAGAATGAAAATGGTGCGTCAAAAACTTTAAACACTCGATAAGTGATGTAAACGATGTAATTTGTGTACAAAAACGATTTTCCTGGTCGGGACCAAAACATATTGTGTAATTTGATACGAGCTTCGATTTGATATATAATAATAGTGGTTTCGATACCCGAGTCAAAAGATATGTCCATTGAAAGTTGTAACTTATATTTACCAAATCTTTTGTTGTTTTTGAAAATGTGAACGACATCCTCTTTCATTTTCTCTTCTCTTATTTTTTTTTTGAAGAATAGAGACTTATTGGAAATATAAATCAACAACCCTAGGTCGGCGCCAATATCTCCTGTATAGCTCTATTGAATTAAACCAGAAGTAAGAAGAATGAAAATGGTGCGTCAAAAACTTTAAACACTCGATAAGTGATGTAAACGATGTAATTTGGGTACAAAAACGATTTTCCTGGTCGGGACGAAGACATATTGTGTAATTTGATACGAGGTTCGATTTGATATATTATAATAGTGGTTTCGATACCCGTGTCCAAAGATATCTCCATTGAAAGTTGTAACTCATATTTACCAAATCTTTTGTTGTTATTGAAAATGTGAACGACATCCTCTTTCTTTTTCCCTTCTCTTATTTTTTTTTTTGAAGAATAGAGACTTATTGGAAATATAAATCAACAACCCTAGGTCGGCACCAATATCTCCTGTATAGCTCTATTGAATTAAACCAGAAATAAGAAAAATGAAAATGGTGCCTCAAAAACTTTAAACATTCGGTAAGTGATGTAAACGATGTAATTTGGGTACAAAAAAGATTTTTCTGGTGGGGACCAAAACATATTGTGTAATTTGATACGAGCTTCGATTTGATATATTATAATAGTGGTTTCGATACCCGAGTCAAAAGATATCTCCGTTGAAAGTTGTAACTTATATTTACCAAAGTTTTTGTTGTTTTTTAAAATGTGAACGACATCCTCTTTATTTTTCTCTTCTCTTATTTTTTTTTGAAGAATAGAGACTTATTGGAAATATAAATCAACAACCCTAGGTCCGCACCAATATCTCCTGTATTGCTCTATTGAATTAAACCAGAAATAAGAAAAATGAAAATGGTGCGTCAAAAACTTTAAACAATCGATAAGTGATGTAAACGATGTAATTTGGGTACAAAAACGATTTTCTTGGTCGGGACCAAAACATATTGTGTAATTTGATATGAGCTTCGATTTGATATATTATAATAGTGGTTTCGATATCCGAGTCAAAAGATATCTCCGTTGAAAGTTGTAACTGATATTTACCAAATTTTTTGTTGTTTTTGAAAATGTGAACGACATCCTCTTTCTTTTTCTCTTCTCTTATTTTTTTTTGAAGAATAGAGACTTATTGGAAATATAAATCAACAACCCTAGGTCGGCACCAATATCTGCTGTATAGCTCTATTGAATTAAACCAGAAGTAAGAAGAATGAAAATGGTCCGTCAAAAAATTTAAACACTCGATAAGTGATGTAAACGATGTAATTTGGGTAAAAAACGATTTTCCTGGTCGGGACCAAAACATATTGTGTAATTTGATACGAGCTTCGATTTAATATATTATAATAGTGGTTTCGATACCCGAGTCAAAAGATATCTCCGTTGAAAGTTGTAACTCATATTTACCAAATGTTTTCTTGTTTTTGAAAATGTGAACGACATCATCTTTATTTTTCTCTTCTCTTATTTTTTTTTTGAAGAATAGAGACTTATTGGAAATATAAATCAACAACCCTAGGTCGGCACCAATATCTCCTGTATAGCTCTATTGAATTAAACTAGAAGTAAGAAGAATGAAAATAGTGCGTCAAAAACTTTAAACACTCGATAAGTGATGTAAACGATGTAATTTGGGTACAAAAACGATTTTCCTGGTCGGGACCAAAACATATTGTGTAAATTGATACGAGCTTCGATTTGATATATTATAATAGTGGTTTTGATACCCGAGTCAAAAGATATCTCCGTTGAAAGTTGTAACTCATATTTACCAAATTTTTTGTTGTTTTTGAAAATGTGAACGACATCCTCTTTCTTTTTCTCTTCTCTTATTTTTTTTTTGAAGAATAGAGACTTATTGGAAATATAAATCAACAACCCTAGGTCGCCACCAATATCTTTTGTATATCTCTATTGAATTAAACCAGAAGTAAAAAGAATGAAAATGGTCCGTCAAAAACTTTAAACACTCGATAAGTGATGTAAACGATGTAATTTGGGTACAAAAACGATTTTCCTGGTCGGGACCAAAACATATTGTGTAATTTGATACGAGCTTCGATTTGATATATTATAATAGTGGTTTCGATACCCGTGTCAAAAGATATCTCCGTTGAAAGTTGTAACTCATATTTACCAAATGTTTTCTTGTTTTTGAAAATGTGAACGACATCATCTTTATTTTTCTCTTCTCTTATTTTTTTTTGAAGAATAGAGACTTATTGGAAATATAAATCAACAAACCTAGGTCGGCACCAATATCTCCTGTATAGCTCTATTGAATTATACCAGAAGTAAGAAGAATGAAAATGGTGCGTCAAAAACTTTAAACACTCGATAAGTGATGTAAACGATGTAATTTGGGTACAAAATGATTTTCCTAGTCGGTACCAAAACATATTGTGTAATTTGATACGAGCTTGGATTTGATATATTATAATAGTGGTTTCGATACCCGTGTCAAAAGATATCTCCATTGAAAGTTGTAACTCATATTTACCAAATGTTTTGTTGTTTTTGAAAATGTGAACGACATCCTCTTTCTTTTTCTCTTCTCTTATTTTTTTTGAAGAATAGAGACTTATTTGAAATATAAATCAACAACCCTAGGTCGGCACCAATATCTTCTGTATAGCCCTATTGAATTAAACCAGAAGTAAGAAGAATGAAAATGGTGCGTCAAAAACATTAAACACTCGATAAGTGATGTAAACGATGTAATTTGTGTACAAAAACGATTTTCCTGGTCGGGACCAAAACATATTGTGTAATTTGATACGAGCTTCGATTTGATATATAATAATAGTGGTTTCGATACCCGAGTCAAAAGATATCTCCGTTGAAAGTTGTAACTTATATTTACCAAATATTTTGTTGTTTTTTAAAATGTGAACGACATCCTCTTTATTTTACTCTTCTCTTATTTTTTTTTTGAAGAATAGAGACTTATTGGAAATATAAATCAACAACCCTAGGTCCGCACCAATATCTCCTGTATTGCTCTATTGAATTAAACCAGAAGTAAGAAGAATGAAAATGGTGCGTCAAAAACTTTAAACACTCGATAAGTGATGTAAACGATGTAATTTGTGTACAAAAACGATTTTCCTGGTCGGGACCAAAACATATTGTGTAATTTGATACGAGCTTCGATTTGATATATAATAATAGTGGTTTCGATACCCGAGTCAAAAGATATCTCCATTGAAAGTTGTAACTTATATTTACCAAATCTTTTGTTGTTTTTGAAAATGTGAACGACATCCTCTTTCATTTTCTCTTCTCTTATTTTTTTTTTGAAGAATAGAGACTTATTGGAAATATAAATCAACAACCCTAGGTCGGCACCAATATCTCCTGTATAGCTCTATTGAATTAATCCAGAAGTAAGAAGAATGAAAATGGTGCGTCAAAAACTTTAAACACTCGATAAGTGATGTAAACGATGTAATTTGGGTACAAAAACGATTTTCCTGGTTGGGACGAAGACATATTGTGTAATTTGATACGAGGTTCGATTTGATATATTATAATAGTAGTTTCGATACCCGTGTATAAAGATATCTCCATTGAAAGTTGTAACTCATATTTACCAAATCTTTTGTTGTTATTGAAAATGTGAACGACATCCTCTTTCTTTTTCCCTTCTCTTATTTTTTTTTTGAAGAATAGAGACTTATTGGAAATATAAATCAACAACCCTAGGTCGGCACCAATATCTCCTGTATAGCTCTATTGAATTAAACCAGAAATAAGAAAAATGAAAATGGTGCCTCAAAAACGTTAAACACTCGGTAAGTGATGTAAACGATGTAATTTGGGTACAAAAAAGATTTTTCTGGTGGGGACCAAAACATATTGTGTAATTTGATACGAGCTTCGATTTGATATATTATAATAGTGGTTTCGATACCCGAGTTAAAAGATATCTCCGTTGAAAGTTGTAACTTATATTTACCAAAGTTTTTGTTGTTTTTTAAAATGTGAACGACATCCTCTTTATTTTTCTCTTCTCTTATTTTTTTTTGAAGAATAGAGACTTATTGGAAATATAAATCAACAACCCTAGGTCCGCACCAATATCTCCTGTATTGCTCTATTGAATTAAACCAGAAATAAGAAAAATGAAAATGGTGCGTCAAAAACTTTAAACACTCGATAAGTGATGTAAACGATGTAATTTGGGTACAAAAACGATTTTCTTGGTCGGGATCAAAACATATTGTGTAATTTGATATGAGCTTCAATTTGATATATTATAATAGTGGTTTCCATATCCGAGTCAAAAGATATCTCCGTTGAAAGTTGTAACTGATATTTACCAAATTTTTTGTTGTTTTTGAAAATGTGAACGACATCCTCTTTCTTTTTCTCTTCTCTTATTTTTTTTTTGAAGAATAGAGACTTATTGGAAATATAAATCAACAACCCTAGGTCGGCACCAATATCTGCTGTATAGCTCTATTGAATTAAACCAGAAGTATGAAGAATGAAAATGGTGCGTCAAAAAATTTAAACACTCGATAAGTGATGTAAACGATGTAATTTGTGTACAAAAACGATTTTCTTGGGCGGCACCAAATATATTGTGTAATTTGATATGAGCTTCAATTTGATATATTATAATAGTGGTTTCGATACCCGAGTCAAAAGATATCTCCGTTGAAAGTTGTAACTTATATTTACCAAAGTTTTTGTTGTTTTTTAAAATGTGAACGACATCCTCTTTATTTTTCTCTTCTCTTATTTTTTTTGAAGAATAGAGACTTATTGGAAATATAAATCAACAACCCTAGGTCCGCACCAATATCTCCAGTATTGCTCTATTGAATTAAACCAGAAATAAGAAAAATGAAAATGGTGCGTCAAAAACTTTAAACAATCGATAAGTGATGTAAACGATGTAATTTGGGTACAAAAACGATTTTCTTGGTCGGGACCAAAACATATTGTGTAATTTGATATGAGCTTCGATTTGATATATTATAATAGTGGTTTCGATATCCGAGTCAAAAGATATCTCCGTTGAAAGTTGTAACTGATATTTACCAAATTTTTTGTTGTTTTTGAAAATGTGAACGACATCCTCTTTCTTTTTCTCTTCTCTTATTTTTTTTGAAGAATAGAGACTTATTGGAAATATAAATCAACAATCCTAGGTCGGCACCAATATCTGCTGTATAGCTCTATTGAATTAAACCAGAAGTAAGAAGAATGAAAATGGTGCGTCAAAAAATTTAAACACTCGATAAGTGATGTAAACGATGTAATTTGGGTAAAAAACGATTTTCCTGGTCGGGACCAAAACATATTGTGTAATTTGATACGAGCTTCGATTTAATATATTATAATAGTGGTTTCGATACCTGAGTCAAAAGATATCTCCGTTGAAAGTTGTAACTCATATTTACCAAATGTTTTCTTGTTTTTGAAAATGTGAACGACATCATCTTTATTTTTCTCTTCTCTTATTTTTTTTTGAAGAATAGAGACTTATTGGAAATATAAATCAACAACCCTAGGTCGGCACCAATATCTCCTGTATAGCTCTATTGAATTAAACTAGAAGTAAGAAGAATGAAAATGGTGCGTCAAAAACTTTAAACACTCGGTAAGTGATGTAAACGATGTAATTTGTGTACAAAAACGATTTTCTTGGGCGGCACCAAATATATTGTGTAATTTGATATGAGCTTCAATTTGATATATTATAATAGTAGTTTCGATACCCGAGTTAAAAGATATCTCCGTTGAAAGTTGTAACTCATATTTACCAAATTTTTTGTTGTTTTTGAAAATGTGAACGACATCCTCTTTCTTTTTCTCTTCTCTTATTTTTTTTTGAAGAATAGAGACTTATTGGAAATATAAATCAACAACCCTAGGTCGCCACCAATATCTTTTGTATATCTCTATTGAATTAAACCAGAAGTAAGAAGAATGAAAATGGTGCGTCAAACACTTTAAACACTCGATAAGTGATGTAAACGATGTAATTTGGGTACAAAAACGATTTTCCTGGTCGGGACCAAAACATATTGTGTAATTTGATACGAGCTTCGATTTGATATATTATAATAGTGGTTTCGATACCCGTGTCAAAAGATATCTCCGTTGAAAGTTGTAACTCATATTTACCAAATGTTTTCTTGTTTTTGAAAATGTGAACGACATCATCTTTATTTTTCTCTTCTCTTATTTTTTTTTGAAGAATAGAGACTTATTGGAAATATAAATCAACAACCCTAGGTCGGCACCAATATCTCCTGTATAGCTCTATTGAATTAAACCAGAAGTAAGAAGAATGAAAATGGTGCGTCAAAAACTTTAAACACTCGATAAGTGATGTAAAGGATGTAATTTGGGTACAAAATGATTTTCCTAGTCGGTACCAAAACATATTGTGTAATTTGATACGAGCTTGGATTTGATATATTATAATAGTGGTTTCGATACCCGTGTCAAAAGATATCTCCATTGAAAGTTGTAACTCATATTTACCAAATGTTTTGTTGTTTTTGAAAATGTGAACGACATCCTCTTTCTTTTTCTATTCTCTTATTTTTTTTGAAGAATAGAGACTTATTTGAAATATAAATCAACAACCCTAGGTCGGCACCAATATCTTCTGTATAGCCCTATTGAATTAAACCAGAAGTAAGAAGAATGAAAATGGTGCGTCAAAAACTTTAAACACTCGATAAGTGATGTAAACGATGTAATTTGTGTACAAAAACGATTTTCCTGGTCGGGACCAAAACATATTGTGTAATTTGATACGAGCTTCGATTTGATATATAATAATAGTGGTTTCGATACCCGAGTCAAAAGATATCTCCGTTGAAAGTTGTAACTTATATTTACCAAATATTTTGTTGTTTTTTAAAATGTGAACGACATCCTCTTTATTTTTCTCTTCTCTTATTTTTTTTTTGAAGAATAGAGACTTATTGGAAATATAAATCAACAACCCTAGGTCCGCACCAATATCTCCTGTATTGCTCTATTGAATTAAACCAGAAGTAAGAAGAATGAAAATGGTGCGTCAAAAACTTTAAACACTCGATAAGTGATGTAAACGATGTAATTTGTGTACAAAAACGATTTTCCTGGTCGGGACCAAAACATATTGTGTAATTTGATACGAGCTTCGATTTGATATATAATAATAGTGGTTTCGATACCCGAGTCAAAAGATATCTCCATTGAAAGTTGTAACTTATATTTACCAAATCTTTTGTTGTTTTTGAAAATGTGAACGACATCCTCTTTCATTTTCTCTTCTCTTATTTTTTTTTTGAAGAATAGAGACTTATTGGAAATATAAATCAACAACCCTAAGTCGGCACCAATATCTCCTGTATAGCTCTATTGAATTAAACCAGAAGTAAGAAGAATTAAAATGGTGCGTCAAAAACTTTAAACACTCGATAAGTGATGTAAACGATGTAATTTGGGTACAAAAACGATTTTCCTGGTTGGGACGAAGACATATTGTGTAATTTGATACGAGGTTCGATTTGATATATTATAATAGTGGTTTCGATACCCGTGTCCAAAGATATCTCCATTGAAAGTTGTAACTCATATTTACCAAATCTTTTGTTGTTATTGAAAATGTGAACGACATCCTATTTCTTTTTCCCTTCTCTTATTTTTTTTTTGAAGAATAGAGACTTATTGGAAATATAAATCAACAACCCTAGGTCGGCACCAATATCTCCTGTATAGCTCTATTGAATTAAACCAGAAATAAGAAAAATGAAAATGGTGCCTCAAAAACTTTAAACACTTGGTAAGTGATGTAAACGATGTAATTTGGGTACAAAAAAGATTTTTGTGGTGGGGACCAAAACATATTGTGTAATTTGATACGAGCTTCGATTTGATATATTATAATAGTGGTTTCGATACCCGAGTCAAAAGATATCTCCGTTGAAAGTTGTAACTTATATTTACCAAAGTTTTTGTTGTTTTTTAAAATGTGAACGACATCCTCTTTATTTTTCTCTTCTCTTATTTTTTTTTTAAGAATAGAGACTTATTGGAAATATAAATCAACAACCCTAGGTCCGCACCAATATCTCCTGTATTGCTCTATTGAATTAAACCAGAAATAAGAAAAATGAAAATGGTGCGTCAAAAACTTTAAACACTCGATAAGTGATGTAAACGATGTAATTTGGGTACAAAAACGATTTTCTTGGTCGGGACCAAAACATATTGTGTAATTTGATATGAGCTTCAATTTGATATATTATAATAGTGGTTTCGATATCCGAGTCAAAAGATATCTCCGTTGAAAGTTGTAACTGATATTTACCAAATTTTTTGTTGTTTTTGAAAATGTGAACGACATCCTCTTTCTTTTTCTCTTCTCTTATTTTTTTTGAAGAATAGAGACTTATTGGAAATATAAATCAACAACCCTAGGTCAGCACCAATATCTGCTGTATAGCTCTATTGAATTAAACCAGAAGTAAGAAAAATGAGAATGGTGCGTCAAAAAATTTAAACACTCGATAAGTGATGTAAACGATGTAATTTGGGTAAAAAACGATTTTCCTGGTCGGGACCAAAACATATTGTGTAATTTGATACGAGCTTCGATTTAATATATTATAATAGTGGTTTCAATACCCGAGTCAAAAGATATCTCCGTTGAAAGTTGTAACTCATATTTACCAAATGTTTTCTTGTTTTTGAAAATGTGAACGACATCATCTTTATTTTTCTCTTCTCTTATTTTTTTTTTTGAAGAATACAGACTTATTGGAAATATAAATCAACAACCCTAGGTCGGCACCAATATCTCCTGTATAGCTCTATTGAATTAAACTAGAAGTAAGAAGAATGAAAATGGTGCGTCAAAAACTTTAAACACTCGGTAAGTGATGTAAACGATGTAATTTGAGTACAAAAACGATTTTCTTGGGCGGCACCAAATATATTGTGTAATTTGATATGAGCTTAAATTTGATATATTATAATAGTAGTTTCGATACCCGAGCTAAAAGATATCTCCGTTGAAAGTTGTAACTCATATTTACCAAATTTTTTGTTGTTTTTGAAAATGTGAACGACATCCTCTTTCTTTTTCTCTTCTCTTATTTTTTTTTTTGAAGAATAGAGACTTATTGGAAATATAAATCAACAACCCTAGGTCGCCACCAATATCTTTTGTATATCTCTATTGAATTAAACCAGAAGTAAGAAGAATGAAAATGGTGCGTCAAAAACTTTAAACACTCGATAAGTGATGTAAACGATGTAATTTGGGTACAAAAACGATTTTCCTGGTTGGGACCAAAACATATTGTGTAATTTGATACGAGCTTCGATTTGATATATTATAATAATGGTTTCGATACCCGTGTTAAAAGATATCTCCGTTGAAAGTTGTAACTCATATTTACCAAATGTTTTCTTGTTTTTGAAAATGTGAACGACATCATCTTTTTTTTTCTCTTCTCTTATTTTTTTTTGAAGAATAGAGACTTATTGGAAATATAAATCAACAACCCTAGGTCGGCACCAATATCTCCTGTATAGCTCTATTGAATTAAACCAGAAGTAAGAAGAATGAAAATGGTGCGTCAAAAACTTTAAACACTCGATAAGTGATGTAAACGATGTAATTTGTGTACAAAATGATTTTCCTAGTCGGTACCAAAACATATTGTGTAATTTGATACGAGCTTGGATTTGATATATTATAATAGTGGTTTCGATACCCGTGTCAAAAGATATCTCCATTGAAAGTTGTAACTCATATTTACCAAATGTTTTGTTGTTTTTGAAAATGTGAACGACATCCTCTTTCTTTTTCTCTTCTCTTATTTTTTTTGAAGAATAGAGACTTATTTGAAATATAAATCAACAACCCTAGGTCGGCACCAATATCTTCTGTATAGCCCTATTGAATTAAACCAGAAGTAAGAAGAATGAAAATGGTGCGTCAAAAACTTTAAACACTCGATAAGTGATGTAAACGATGTAATTTGTGTACAAAAACGATTTTCCTGGTCGAGACCAAAACATATTGTGTAATTTGATACGAGCTTCGATTTGATATATTATAATAGTGGTTTCGATACCCGAGTCAAAAGATATCTCCGTTGAATGTTGTAACTTATATTTACCAAAGTTTTTGTTGTTTTTTAAAATGTGAACGACATCCTCTTTATTTTTCTCTTCTCTTATTTTTTTTTGAAGAATAGAGACTTATTGGAAATATAAATCAACAACCCTAGGTCCGCACCAATATCTCCTGTATTGCTCTATTGAATTAAACCAGAAATAAGAAAAATGAAAATGGTGCGTCAAAAACTTTAAACACTCGATAAGTGATGTAAACGATGTAATTTGGGTACAAAAACGATTTTCTTGGTCGGGACCAAAACATATTGTGTAATTTGATATGAGCTTCGATTTGATATATTATAATAGTGGTTTCGATATCTGAGTCAAAAGATATCTCCGTTGAAAGTTGTAACTGATATTTACCAAATGTTTTGTTGTTTTTGAAAATGTGAACGACATCCTCTTTCTTTTTCTCTTCTCTTATTTTTTTTGAAGAATAGAGACTTATTGGAAATATAAATCAACAACCCTAGGTCGGCACCAATAACTGCTGTATAGTTCTATTGAATTAAACCAGAAGTAAGAAAAATGAAAATGGTGCGTCAAAAAATTTAAACACTCGATAAGTGATGTAAACGATGTAATTTGGGTAAAAAACGATTTTCCTGGTCGGGACCAAAACATATTGTGTAATTTGATACGAGCTTCGATTTAATATATTATAATAGTGGTTTCGATACCCGAGTCAAAAGATATCTCCGTTGAAAGTTGTAACTCATATTTACCAAATGTTTTCTTGTTTTTGAAAATGTGAACGACATCATCTTTATTTTTCTCTTCTCTTATTTTTTTTTTGAAGAATACAGACTTATTGGAAATATAAATCAACAACCCTAGGTCGGCACCAATATCTCCTGTATAGCTCTATTGAATTAAACTAGAAGTAAGAAGAATGAAAATGGTGCGTCAAAAACTTTAAACACTCGGTAAGTGATGTAAACGATGTAATTTGAGTACAAAAACGATTTTCTTGGGCGGCACCAAATATATTGTGTAATTTGATATGAGCTTCAATTTGATATATTATAATAGTAGTTTCGATACCCGAGCTAAAAGATATCTCCGTTGAAAGTTGTAACTCATATTTACCAAATTTTTTGTTGTTTTTGAAAATGTGAACGACATCCTCTTTCTTTTTCTCTTCTCTTATTTTTTTTTTTTGAAGAATAGAGACTTATTGGAAATATAAATCAACAACCCTAGGTCGCCACCAATATCTTTTGTATATCTCTATTGAATTAAACCAGAAGTAAGAAGAATGAAAATGGTGCGTCAAAAACTTTAAACACTCGATAAGTGATGTAAACGATGTAATTTGGGTACAAAAACGATTTTCCTGGTCGGGACCAAAACATATTGTGTAATTTGATACGAGCTTCGATTTGATATATTATAATAGTGGTTTCGATACCCGTGTTAAAAGATATCTCCGTTGAAAGTTGTAACTCATATTTACCAAATGTTTTCTTGTTTTTGAAAATGTGAACGACATCATCTTTTTTTTTCTCTTCTCTTATTTTTTTTTGAAGAATAGAGACTTATTGGAAATATAAATCAACAACCCTAGATCGGCACCAATATCTTCTGTATAGCTCTATTGAATTAAACCAGAAGTAAGAAGAATGAAAATGGTGCGTCAAAAACTTTAAACACTCGATAAGTGATGTAAACGATGTAATTTGGGTACAAAAACGATTTTCCTGGTCGGGACCAAAACATATTGTGTAATTTGATACGAGCTTCGATTTGATATATTATAATAGTGGTTTCGATACCCGTGTTAAAAGATATCTCCGTTGAAAGTTGTAACTCATATTTACCAAATGTTATCTTGTTTTTGAAAATGTGAACGACATCATCTTTTTTTTTCTCTTCTCTTATTTTTTTTTGAAGAATAGAGACTTATTGGAAATATAAATCAACAACCCTAGGTCGGCACCAATATCTCCTGTATAGCTCTATTGAATTAAACCAGAAGTAAGAAGAATGAAAATGGTGCGTCAAAAACTTTAAACACTCGATAAGTGATGTAAACGATGTAATTTGGGTACAAAATGATTTTCCTAGTCGGTACCAAAACATATTGTGTAATTTGATACGAGCTTGGATTTGATATATTATAATAGTGGTTTCGATACCCGTGTCAAAAGATATCTCCATTGAAAGTTGTAACTCATATTTACCAAATGTTTTCTTGTTTTTGAAAATTTGAACGACATCATCTTTTTTTTTCTCTTCTCTTATTTTTTTTTGAAGAATAGAGACTTATTGGAAATATAAATCAACAACCCTAGATCGGCACCAATATCTTCTGTATAGCTCTATTGAATTAAACCAGAAGTAAGAAGAATGAAAATGGTGCGTCAAAAACTTTAAACACTCGATAAGTGATGTAAACGATGTAATTTGGGTACAAAAACGATTTTCCTGGTCGGGACCAAAACATATTGTGTAATTTGATACGAGCTTCGATTTGATATATTATAATAGTGGTTTCGATACCCGTGTTAAAAGATATCTCCGTTGAAAGTTGTAACTCATATTTACCAAATGTTATCTTGTTTTTGAAAATGTGAACGACATCATCTTTTTTTTTCTCTTCTCTTATTTTTTTTTGAAGAATAGAGACTTATTGGAAATATAAATCAACAACCCTAGGTCGGCACCAATATCTCCTGTATAGCTCTATTGAATTAAACCAGAAGTAAGAAGAATGAAAATGGTGCGTCAAAAACTTTAAACACTCGATAAGTGATGTAAACGATGTAATTTGGGTACAAAATGATTTTCCTAGTCGGTACCAAAACATATTGTGTAATTTGATACGAGCTTGGATTTGATATATTATAATAGTGGTTTCGATACCCGTGTCAAAAGATATCTCCATTGAAAGTTGTAACTCATATTTACCAAATGTTTTGTTGTTTTTGAAAATATGAACGACATCCTCTTTCTTTTTCTCTTCTCTTATTTTTTTTGAAGAATAGAGACTTATTTGAAATATAAATCAACAACCCTAGGTCGGCACCAATATCTTCTGTATAGCCCTATTGAATTAAACCAGAAGTAAGAAGAATGAAAATGGTGCGTCAAAAACTTTAAACACTCGATAAGTGATGTAAACGATGTAATTTGTGTACAAAAACGATTTTCCTGGTCGGGACCAAAACATATTGTGTAATTTGATACGAGCTTCGATTTGATATATTATAATAGTGGTTTCGATACCCGAGTCAAAAGATATCTCCGTTGAAAGTTGTAACTTATATTTACCAAAGTTTTTGTTGTTTTTTAAAATGTGAACGACATCCTCGTTATTTTTCTCTTCTCTTATTTTTTTTTTGAAGAATAGAGACTTATTGGAAATATAAATCAACAACCCTAGGTCCGCACCAATATCTCCTGTATTGCTCTATTGAATTAAACCAGAAATAAGAAAAATGAAAATGGTGCGTCAAAAACTTTAAACACTCGATAAGTGATGTAAACGATGTAATTTGGGTACAAAAACGATTTTCTTGGTCGGGACCAAAACATATTGTGTAATTTGATATGAGCTTCGATTTGATATATTATAATAGTGGTTTCGATATCCGAGTCAAAAGATATCTCCGTTGAAAGTTGTAACTGATATTTACCAAATTTTTTGTTGTTTTTGAAAATGTGAACGACATCCTCTTTCTTTTTCTCTTCTCTTATTTTTTTTGAAGAATAGAGACTTATTGGAAATATAAATCAACAACCCTAGGTCGGCACCAATATCTGCTGTATAGCTCTATTGAATTAAACCAGAAGTAAGAAAAATGAAAATGGTGCGTCAAAAAATTTAAACACTCGATAAGTGATGTAAACGATGTAATTTGGGTAAAAAACGATTTTCCTGGTCGGGACCAAAACATATTGTGTAATTTGATACGAGCTTCGATTTAATATATTATAATAGTGGTTTCGATACCCGAGTCAAAAGATATCTCCGTTGAAAGTTGTAACTCATATTTACCAAATGTTTTCTTGTTTTTGAAAATGTGAACGACATCATCTTTATTTTTCTCTTCTCTTATTTTTTTTTGAAGAATACAGACTTATTGGAAATATAAATCAACAACCCTAGGTCGGCACCAATATCTCTTGTATAGCTCTATTGAATTAAACTAGAAGTAAGAAGAATGAAAATGGTGCGTCAAAAACTTTAAACACTCGGTAAGTGATGTAAACGATGTAATTTGAGTACAAAAACGATTTTCTTGTGCGGCACCAAATATATTGTGTAATTTGATATGAGCTTCAATTTGATATATTATAATAGTAGTTTCGATACCCGAGCTAAAAGATATCTCCGTTGAAAGTTGTAACTCATATTTACCAAATTTTTTGTTGTTTTTGAAAATGTGAACGACATCCTCTTTCTTTTTCTCTTCTCTTATTTTTTTTTTTTGAAGAATAGAGACTTATTGGAAATATAAATCAACAACCCTAGGTCGCCACCAATATCTTTTGTATATCTCTATTGAATTAAACCAGAAGTAAGAAGAATGAAAATGGTGCGTCAAAAACTTTAAACACTCGATAAGTGATGTAAACGATGTAATTTGGGTACAAAAACGATTTTCCTGGTCGGGACCAAAACATATTGTGTAATTTGATACGAGCTTCGATTTGATATATTATAATAGTGGTTTCGATACCCGTGTTAAAAGATATCTCCGTTGAAAGTTGTAACTCATATTTACCAAATGTTATCTTGTTTTTGAAAATGTGAACGACATCATCTTTTTTTTTCTCTTCTCTTATTTTTTTTTGAAGAATAGAGACTTATTGGAAATATAAATCAACAACCCTAGGTCGGCACCAATATCTCCTGTATAGCTCTATTGAATTAAACCAGAAGTAAGAAGAATGAAAATGGTGCGTCAAAAACTTTAAACACTCGATAAGTGATGTAAACGATGTAATTTGGGTACAAAATGATTTTCCTAGTCGGTACCAAAACATATTGTGTAATTTGATACGAGCTTGGATTTGATATATTATAATAGTGGTTTCGATACCCGTGTCAAAAGATATCTCCATTGAAAGTTGTAACTCATATTTACCAAATGTTTTGTTGTTTTTGAAAATGTGAACGACATCCTCTTTCTTTTTCTCTTCTCTTATTTTTTTTGAAGAATAGAGACTTATTTGAAATATAAATCAACAACCCTAGGTCGGCACCAATATCTTCTGTATAGCCCTATTGAATTAAACCAGAAGTAAGAAGAATGAAAATGGTGCGTCAAAAACTTTAAACACTCGATAAGTGATGTAAACGATTTTCCTGGTCGGGACCAAAACATATTGTGTAATTTGATACGAGCTTCGATTTGATATATAATAATAGTGGTTTCATACCCGAGTCAAAAGATATCTCCGTTGAAAGTTGTAACTGATATTTACCAAATTTTTTGTTGTTTTTGAAAATGTGAACGACATCCTCTTTCTTTTTCTCTTCTCTTATTTTTTTTGAAGAATAGAGACTTATTTGAAATATAAATCAACAACCCTAGGTCGGCACCAATATCTTCTGTATAGCCCTATTGAATTAAACCAGAAGTAAGAAGAATGAAAATGGTGCGTCAAAAATTTTAAACACTCGATAAGTGATGTAAACGATGTAATTTGGTACAAAAACGATTTTCCTGGTCGGTACCAAAACATATTGTGTAATTTGATATGAGCTTCGATTTGATATATTATACTAGTGGTTTCGATACCCGAGTTAAAAGATATCTCCGTTGAAAGTTGTAACTCATATTTACCAAATCTTTTGTTATTGTTGAAAATGTGAACGACATCCTCTTTCTTTTTCTCTTCTCTTATTTTTTTTTGAAGAATAGAGACTTATTGGAAATATAAATCAACAAAGCTAGGTCGGCACCAATATCTCCTGTATTGCTCTATTGAATTAAACCAGAAATAAGAAAAATCAAAATGGTGGTCAAAAACTTTAAACACTCGATAAGTGATGTAAACGATATAATTTGGGTACAAAAACGATTTTCCTGGTCGGGACGAAAACATATTGTGTAATTTGATACGAGGTTCGATTTGATATATTATAATAGTGGTTTCGATACCCGTGTCAAAAGATATCTCCATTGAAAGTTGTAACTCATATTTACCAAATGTTTTGTTGTTTTTGAAAATGTGAACGACATCCTCTTTCTTTTTCTCTTCTCTTATTTTTTTTTTGAAGAATAGAGACTTATTGGAAATATAAATCAACAACCCTAGGTCGGCACCAATATCTCCTGTATAGCTCTATTGAATTAAACCAGAAGTAAGAAGAATGAAAATGGTGCGTCAAAAACTTTAAACACTCGATAAGTGATGTAAACGATGTAATTTGTGTACAAAAACGATTTTCCTGGTCGGGACCAAAACATATTGTGTAATTTGATACGAGCTTCGATTTGATATATAATAATAGTGGTTTCGATACCCGAGTCAAAAGATATCTCCGTTGAAAGTTGTAACTGATATTTACCAAATTTTTTGTTGTTTTTGAAAATGTGAACGACATCCTCTTTCTTTTTCTCTTCTCTTATTTTTTTTTGAAGAATAGAGACTTATTGGAAATATAAATCAACAACCCTAGGTCGGCACCAATATCTCCTGTATAGCTCTATTGAATTAAACTAGAAGTAAGAAGAATGAAAATGGTGCGTCAAAAACTTTAAACACTCGGTAAGTGATATAAACGATGTAATTTGAGTACAAAAACGATTTTCTTGTGCGGCACCAAATATATTGTGTAATTTGATATGAGCTTCAATTTGATATATTATAATAGTAGTTTCGATACCCGAGCTAAAAGATATCTCCGTTGAAAGTTGTAACTCATATTTACCAAATTTTTTGTTGTTTTTGAAAATGTGAACGACATCCTCTTTCTTTTTCTCTTCTCTTATTTTTTTTTTTGAAGAATAGAGACTTATTGGAAATATAAATCAACAACCCTAGGTCGCCACCAATATCTTTTGTATATCTCTATTGAATTAAACCAGAAGTAAGAAGAATGAAAATGGTGCGTCAAAAACTTTAAACACTCGATAAGTGATGTAAACGATGTAATTTGGGTACAAAAACGATTTTCCTGGTCGGGACCAAAACATATTGTGTAATTTGATACGAGCTTCGATTTGATATATTATAATAGTGGTTTCGATACCCGTGTTAAAAGATATCTCCGTTGAAAGTTGTAACTCATATTTACCAAATGTTATCTTGTTTTTGAAAATGTGAACGACATCATCTTTTTTTTTCTCTTCTCTTATTTTTTTTTGAAGAATAGAGACTTATTGGAAATATAAATCAACAACCCTAGGTCGGCACCAATATCTCCTGTATAGCTCTATTGAATTAAACCAGAAGTAAGAAGAATGAAAATGGTGCGTCAAAAACTTTAAACACTCGATAAGTGATGTAAACGATGTAATTTGGGTACAAAATGATTTTCCTAGTCGGTACCAAAACATATTGTGTAATTTGATACGAGCTTGGATTTGATATATTATAATAGTGGTTTCGATACCCGTGTCAAAAGATATCTCCATTGAAAGTTGTAACTCATATTTACCAAATGTTTTGTTGTTTTTGAAAATGTGAACGACATCCTCTTTCTTTTTCTCTTCTCTTATTTTTTTTGAAGAATAGAGACTTATTTGAAATATAAATCAACAACCCTAGGTCGGCACCAATATCTTCTGTATAGCCCTATTGAATTAAACCAGAAGTAAGAAGAATGAAAATGGTGCGTCAAAAACTTTAAACACTCGATAAGTGATGTAAACGATGTAATTTGTGTACAAAAACGATTTTCCTGGTCGGGACCAAAACATATTGTGTAATTTGATACGAGCTTCGATTTGATATATAATAATAGTGGTTTCATAC
This sequence comes from Hippophae tibetana, assembly GCA_037013495.1. Classification (NCBI taxonomy): domain Eukaryota; kingdom Viridiplantae; phylum Streptophyta; class Magnoliopsida; order Rosales; family Elaeagnaceae; genus Hippophae; species Hippophae tibetana. The sequence goes on along the minus strand of JAZDXN010000026.1, from coordinate 2,028,252 downwards.
CCGAGTCAAAAGATATCTCCGTTGAAAGTTGTAACTGATATTTACCAAATTTTTTGTTGTTTTTGAAAATGTGAACGACATCCTCTTTCTTTTTCTCTTCTCTTATTTTTTTTTGAAGAATAGAGACTTATTGGAAATATAAATCAACAACCCTAGGTCGGCACCAATATCTCCTGTATAGCTCTATTGAATTAAACCAGAAGTAAGAAGAATGAAAATGGTGCGTCAAAAACTTTAAACACTCGATAAGTGATGTAAACGATGTAATTTGGGTACAAAATCGATTTTCCTGGTCGGGACCAAAACATATTGTGTAATTTGATACGAGCTTCGATTTGATATATTATAATAGTGGTTTCGATATCCGAGTCAAAAGATATCTCCGTTGAAAGTTGTAACTGATATTTACAAAATTTTTTGTTGTTTTTGAAAATGTGAACGACATCCTCTTTCTTTTTCTCTTCTCTTATTTTTTTTTGAAGAATAGAGACTTATTGGAAATATAAATCAACAACCCTAGGTCGGCACCAATATCTCCTGTATAGCCCTATTGAATTAAACCAGAAGTAAGAAGAATGAAAATGGTGCGTCAAAAACTTTAAACACTCGATAAGTGATGTAAACGATGTAATTTGGGTACAAAAACGATTTTCCTGGTCGGTACCAAAACATATTGTGTAATTTGATACGAGCTTCGATTTGATATATTATACTAGTGGTTTCGATACCCGAGTTAAAAGATATCTCCGTTGAAAGTTGTAACTCATATTTACCAAATATTTTGTTATTGTTGAAAATGTGAACGACATCCTCTTTCTTTTTCTCTTCTCTTATTTTTTTTTGAAGAATAGAGACTTATTGGAAATATAAATCAACAACCCTAGGTCGGCACCAATATCTCCTGTATTGCTCTATTGAATTAAACCAGAAATAAGAAAAATCAAAATGGTGGTCAAAAACTTTAAACACTCGATAAGTGATGTAAACGATATAATTTGGGTACAAAAACGATTTTCCTGGTCGGGACGAAAACATATTGTGTAATTTGATACGAGGTTCGATTTGATATATTATAATAGTGGTTTCGATACCCGTGTCAAAAGATATCTCCATTGAAAGTTGTAACTCATATTTACCAAATGTTTTGTTGTTTTTGAAAATGTGAACGACATCCTCTTTCTTTTTCTCTTCTCTTATTTTTTTTTGAAGAATAGAGACTTATTGGAAATATAAATCAACAACCCTAGGTCGGCACCAATATCTCCTGTATAGCTCTATTGAATTAAACCAGAAGTAAGAAGAATGAAAATGGTGCGTCAAAAACTTTAAACACTCGATAAGTGATGTAAACGATGTAATTTGCGTACAAAAACGATTTTCCTGGTCGGGACCAAAACATATTGTGTAATTTGATACGAGCTTCGATTTGATATATAATAATAGTGGTTTCGATACCCGAGTCAAAAGATATCTCCGTTGAAAGTTGTAACTGATATTTACCAAATTTTTTGTTGTTTTTGAAAATGTGAACGACATCCTCTTTCTTTTTCTCTTCTCTTATTTTTTTTTTGAAGAATAGAGACTTATTGGAAATATAAATCAACAACCCTAGGTCGGCACCAATATCTCCTGTATAGCTCTATTGAATTAAACCAGAAGTAAGAAGAATGAAAATGGTGCGTCAAAAACTTTAAACACTCGATAAGTGATGTAAACGATGTAATTTGGGTACAAAATCGATTTTCCTGGTCGGGACCAAAACATATTGTGTAATTTGATACGAGCTTCGATTTGATATATTATAATAGTGGTTTCGATATCCGAGTCAAAAGATATCTCCGTTGAAAGTTGTAACTGATATTTACCAAATTTTTTGTTGTTTTTGAAAATGTGAACGACATCCTCTTTCTTTTTCTCTTCTCTTATTTTTTTTTTGAAGAATAGAGACTTATTGGAAATATAAATCAACAACCCTAGGTCGGCACCAATATCTCCTGTATAGCTCTATTGAATTAAACCAGAAGTAAGAAGAATGAAAATGGTGCGTCAAAAACTTTAAACACTCGATAAGTGATGTAAACGATGTAATTTGGGTACAAAAACGATTTTCCTGGTCGGTACCAAAACATATTGTGTAATTTGATATGAGCTTCGATTTGATATATTATACTAGTGGTTTCGATACCCGAGTCAAAAGATATCTCCGTTGAAAGTTGTAACTCATATTTACCAAATCTTTTGTTATTGTTGAAAATGTGAACGACATCCTCTTTCTTTTTCTCTTCTCTTATTTTTTTTTTGAAGAATAGAGACTTATTGGAAATATAAATCAACAACCCTAGGTCGGCACCAATATCTCCTGTATAGCTCTATTGAATTAAACCAGAAGTAAGAAGAATGAAAATGGTGCGTCAAAAACTTTAAACACTCGATAAGTGATGTAAACGATGTAATTTGGGTACAAAATCGATTTTCCTGGTCGGGACCAAAACATATTGTGTAATTTGATACGAGCTTCGATTTGATATATTATAATAGTGGTTTCGATATCCGAGTCAAAAGATATCTCCGTTGAAAGTTGTAACTGATATTTACCAAATTTTTTGTTGTTTTTGAAAATGTGAACGACATCCTCTTTCTTTTTCTCTTCTCTTATTTTTTTTTTGAAGAATAGAGACTTATTTGAAATATAAATCAACAACCCTAGGTCGGCACCAATATCTCCTGTATAGCTCTATTGAATTAAACCAGAAGTAAGAAGAATAAAAATGGTGCGTCAAAAACTTTAAACACTCGATAAGTGATGTAAACGATGTAATTTGGGTACAAAAACGATTTTCCTGGTCGGTACCAAAACATATTGTGTAATTTGATACGAGCTTCGATTTGATATATTATACTAGTGGTTTCGATACCCGAGTTAAAAGATATCTCCGTTGAAAGTTGTAACTCATATTTACCAAATCTTTTGTTATTGTTGAAAATGTGAACGACATCCTCTTTCTTTTTCTCTTCTCTTATTTTTTTTTGAAGAATAGAGACTTATTGGAAATATAAATCAACAACCCTAGGTCGGCACCAATATCTCCTGTATAGCTCTATTGAATTAAACCAGAAGTAAGAAGAATGAAAATGGTGCGTCAAAAACTTTAAACACTCGATAAGTGATGTAAACGATGTAATTTGGGTACAAAATCGATTTTCCTGGTCGGGACCAAAACATATTGTGTAATTTGATACGAGCTTCGATTTGATATATTATAATAGTGGTTTCGATATCCGAGTCAAAAGATATCTCCGTTGAAAGTTGTAACTGATATTTACCAAATGTTTTGTTGTTTTTGAAAATGTGAACGACATCCTCTTTCTTTTTCTCTTCTCTTATTTTTTTTTTGAAGAATAGAGACTTATTGGAAATATAAATCAACAACCCTAGGTCGGCACCAATATCTCCTGTATAGCTCTATTGAATTAAACCAGAAGTAAGAAGAATGAAAATGGTGCGTCAAAAACTTTAAACACTCGATAAGTGATGTAAACGATGTAATTTGGGTACAAAAACGATTTTCCTGGTCGGTACCAAAACATATTGTGTAATTTGATACGAGCTTCGATTTGATATATTATACTAGTGGTTTCGATACCCGAGTCAAAAGATATCTCCGTTGAAAGTTGTAACTCATATTTACCAAATCTTTTGTTATTGTTGAAAATGTGAACGACATCCTCTTTCTTTTTCTCTTCTCTTATTTTTTTTTTGAAGAATAGAGACTTATTGGAAATATAAATCAACAACCCTAGGTCGGCACCAATATCTCCTGTATAGCTCTATTGAATTAAACCAGAAGTAAGAAGAATGAAAATGGTGCGTCAAAAACTTTAAACACTCGATAAGTGATGTAAACGATGTAATTTGGGTACAAAATGATTTTCCTAGTCGGTACCAAAACATATTGTGTAATTTGATACGAGCTTGGATTTGATATATTATAATAGTGGTTTCGATACCCGTGTCAAAAGATATCTCCATTGAAAGTTGTAACTCATATTTACCAAATGTTTTGTTGTTTTTGAAAATGTGAACGACATCCTCTTTCTTTTTCTCTTCTCTTATTTTTTTTGAAGAATAGAGACTTATTGGAAATATAAATCAACAACCATAGGTCGGCACCAATATCTTCTGTATAGCCCTATTGAATTAAACCAGAAGTAAGAAGAATGAAAATGGTGCGTCAAAAACTTTAAACACTCGATAAGTGATGTAAACGATGTAATTTGTGTACAAAAACGATTTTCCTGGTCGGGACCAAAACATATTGTGTAATTTGATACGAGCTTCGATTTGATATATAATAATAGTGGTTTCATACCCGAGTCAAAAGATATCTCCGTTGAAAGTTGTAACTGATATTTACCAAATTTTTTGTTGTTTTTGAAAATGTGAACGACATCCTCTTTCTTTTTCTCTTCTCTTATTTTTTTTTGAAGAATAGAGACTTATTGGAAATATAAATCAACAACCCTAGGTCGGCACCAATATCTCCTGTATAGCTCTATTGAATTAAACCAGAAGTAAGAAGAATGAAAATGGTGCGTCAAAAACTTTAAACACTCGATAAGTGATGTAAACGATGTAATTTGGGTACAAAATCGATTTTCCTGGTCGGGACCAAAACATATTGTGTAATTTGATACGAGCTTCGATTTGATATATTATAATAGTGGTTTCGATATCCGAGTCAAAAGATATCTCCGTTGAAAGTTGTAACTGATATTTACAAAATTTTTTGTTGTTTTTGAAAATGTGAACGACATCCTCTTTCTTTTTCTCTTCTCTTATTTTTTTTTTGAAGAATAGAGACTTATTGGAAATATAAATCAACAACCCTAGGTCGGCACCAATATCTCCTGTATAGCTCTATTGAATTAAACCAGAAGTAAGAAGAATGAAAATGGTGCGTCAAAAACTTTAAACACTCGATAAGTGATGTAAACGATGTAATTTGGGTACAAAAACGATTTTCCTGGTCGGTACCAAAACATATTGTGTAATTTGATACGAGCTTCGATTTGATATATTATACTAGTGGTTTCGATACCCGAGTTAAAAGATATCTCCGTTGAAAGTTGTAACTCATATTTACCAAATATTTTGTTATTGTTGAAAATGTGAACGACATCCTCTTTCTTTTTCTCTTCTCTTATTTTTTTTTGAAGAATAGAGACTTATTGGAAATATAAATCAACAACCCTAGGTCGGCACCAATATCTCCTGTATTGCTCTATTGAATTAAACCAGAAATAAGAAAAATCAAAATGGTGGTCAAAAACATTAAACACTCGATAAGTGATGTAAACGATATAATTTGGGTACAAAAACGATTTTCCTGGTCTGGACGAAAACATATTGTGTAATTTGATACGAGGTTCGATTTGATATATTATAATAGTGGTTTCGATATCCGAGTCAAAAGATATCTCCGTTGAAAGTTGTAACTCATATTTACCAAATGTTTTGTTGTTTTTGAAAATGTGAACGACATCCTCTTTCTTTTTCTCTTCTCTTATTTTTTTTTGAAGAATAGAGACTTATTGGAAATATAAATCAACAACCCTAGGTCGGCACCAATATCTCCTGTATAGCTCTATTGAATTAAACCAGAAGTAAGAAGAATGAAAATGGTGCGTCAAAAACTTTAAACACTCGATAAGTGATGTAAACGATGTAATTTGTGTACAAAAACGATTTTCCTGGTCGGGACCAAAACATATTGTGTAATTTGATACGAGCTTCGATTTGATATATAATAATAGTGGTTTCGATACCCGAGTCAAAAGATATCTCCGTTGAAAGTTGTAACTGATATTTACCAAATTTTTTGTTGTTTTTGAAAATGTGAACGACATCCTCTTTCTTTTTCTCTTCTCTTATTTTTTTTTTGAAGAATAGAGACTTATTGGAAATATAAATCAACAACCCTAGGTCGGCACCAATATCTCCTGTATAGCTCTATTGAATTAAACCAGAAGTAAGAAGAATGAAAATGGTGCGTCAAAAACTTTAAACACTCGATAAGTGATGTAAACGATGTAATTTGGGTACAAAAACGATTTTCCTGGTCGGGACCAAAACATATTGTGTAATTTGATACGAGCTTCGATTTGATATATTATAATAGTGGTTTCGATATCCGAGTCAAAAGATATCTCCGTTGAAAGTTGTAACTCATATTTACCAAATTTTTTGTTGTTTTTGAAAATGTGAACGACATCCTCTTTCTTTTTCTCTTCTCTAATTTTTTTTTGAAGAATAGAGACTTATTGGAAATATAAATCAACAACCCTAGGTCGGCACCAATATCTCCTGTATAGCTCTATTGAATTAAACCAGAAGTAAGAAGAATGAAAATGGTGCGTCAAAAACTTTAAACACTCGATAAGTGATGTAAACGATGTAATTTGGGTACAAAAACGATTTTCCTGGTCGGTACCAAAACATATTGTGTAATTTGATACGAGCTTCGATTTGATATATTATACTAGTGGTTTCGATACCCGAGTTAAAAGATATCTCCGTTGAAAGTTGTAACTCATATTTACCAAATCTTTTGTTATTGTTGAAAATGTGAACGACATCCTCTTTCTTTTTCTCTTCTCTTATTTTTTTTTGAAGAATAGAGACTTATTGGAAATATAAATCAACAACCCTAGGTCGGCACCAATATCTCCTGTATAGCTCTATTGAATTAAACCAGAAGTAAGAAGAATGAAAATGGTGCGTCAAAAACTTTAAACACTCGATAAGTGATGTAAACGATGTAATTTGGGTACAAAAACGATTTTCCTGGTCGGTACCAAAACATATTGTGTAATTTGATACGAGCTTCGATTTGATATATTATACTAGTGGTTTCGATACCCGAGTCAAAAGATATCTCCGTTGAAAGTTGTAACTCATATTTACCAAATCTTTTGTTATTGTTGAAAATGTGAACGACATCCTCTTTCTTTTTCTCTTCTCTTATTTTTTTTTTGAAGAATAGAGACTTATTGGAAATATAAATCAACAACCCTAGGTCGGCACCAATATCTCCTGTATAGCTCTATTGAATTAAACCAGAAGTAAGAAGAATGAAAATGGTGCGTCAAAAACTTTAAACACTCGATAAGTGATGTAAACGATGTAATTTGGGTACAAAAACGATTTTCCTGGTCGGGACCAAAACATATTTTGTAATTTGATACGAGCTTCGATTTGATATATTATAATAGTGGTTTCGATATCCGAGTCAAAAGATATCTCCGTTGAAAGTTGTAACTGATATTTACCAAATCTTTTGTTGTTTTTGAAAATGTGAACGACATCCTCTTTCTTTTTCTCTTCTCTTATTTTTTTTTTGAAGAATAGAGACTTATTGGAAATATAAATCAACAACCCTAGGTCGGCACCAATATCTCCTGTATAGCTCTATTGAATTAAACCAGAAGTAAGAAGAATGAAAATGGTGCGTCAAAAACTTTAAACACTCGATAAGTGATGTAAACGATGTAATTTGGGTACAAAAACGATTTTCCTGGTCGGTACCAAAACATATTGTGTAATTTGATACGAGCTTCGATTTGATATATTATACTAGTGGTTTCGATACCCGAGTCAAAAGATATCTCCGTTGAAAGTTGTAACTCATATTTACCAAATCTTTTGTTGTTGTTGAAAATGTGAACGACATCCTCTTTCTTTTTCTCTTCTCTTATTTTTTTTTTGAAGAATAGAGACTTATTGGAAATATAAATCAACAACCCTAGGTCGGCACCAATATCTCCTGTATAGCTCTATTGAATTAAACCAGAAGTAAGAAGAATGAAAATGGTGCGTCAAAAACTTTAAACACTCGATAAGTGATGTAAACGATGTAATTTGGGTAAAAAATCGATTTTCCTGGTCGGGACCAAAACATATTGTGTAATTTGATACGAGCTTCGATTTGATATATTATAATAGTGGTTTCGATATCCGAGTCAAAAGATATCTCCGTTGAAAGTTGTAACTGATATTTACCAAATTTTTTGTTGTTTTTGAAAATGTGAACGACATCCTCTTTCTTTTTCTCTTCTCTTATTTTTTTTTTGAAGAATAGAGACTTATTTGAAATATAAATCAACAACCCTAGGTCGGCACCAATATCTCCTGTATAGCTCTATTGAATTAAACCAGAAGTAAGAAGAATGAAAATGGTGCGTCAAAAACTTTAAACACTCGATAAGTGATGTAAACGATGTAATTTGGGTACAAAAACGATTTTCCTGGTCGGTACCAAAACATATTGTGTAATTTGATACGAGCTTCGATTTGATATATTATACTAGTGGTTTCGATACCCGAGTTAAAAGATATCTCCGTTGAAAGTTGTAACTCATATTTACCAAATCTTTTGTTATTGTTGAAAATGTGAACGACATCCTCTTTCTTTTTCTCTTCTCTTATTTTTTTTTTTGAAGAATAGAGACTTATTGGAAATATAAATCAACAACCCTAGGTCGGCACCAATATCTCCTGTATAGCTCTATTGAATTAAACCAGAAGTAAGAAGAATGAAAATGGTGCGTCAAAAACTTTAAACACTCGATAAGTGATGTAAACGATGTAATTTGGGTACAAAATCGATTTTCCTGGTCGGGACCAAAACATATTTTGTAATTTGATACGAGCTTCGATTTGATATATTATAATAGTGGTTTCGATATCCGAGTCAAAAGATATCTCCGTTGAAAGTTGTAACTGATATTTACCAAATCTTTTGTTGTTTTTGAAAATGTGAACGACATCCTCTTTCTTTTTCTCTTCTCTTATTTTTTTTTTGAAGAATAGAGACTTATTGGAAATATAAATCAACAACCCTAGGTCGGCACCAATATCTCCTGTATAGCTCTATTGAATTAAACCAGAAGTAAGAAGAATGAAAATGGTGCGTCAAAAACTTTAAACACTCGATAAGTGATGTAAACGATGTAATTTGGGTACAAAAACGATTTTCCTGGTCGGTACCAAAACATATTGTGTAATTTGATACGAGCTTCGATTTGATATATTATACTAGTGGTTTCGATACCCGAGTCAAAAGATATCTCCGTTGAAAGTTGTAACTCATATTTACCAAATCTTTTGTTGTTGTTGAAAATGTGAACGACATCCTCTTTCTTTTTCTCTTCTCTTATTTTTTTTTTGAAGAATAGAGACTTATTGGAAATATAAATCAACAACCCTAGGTCGGCACCAATATCTCCTGTATAGCTCTATTGAATTAAACCAGAAGTAAGAAGAATGAAAATGGTGCGTCAAAAACTTTAAACACTCGATAAGTGATGTAAACGATGTAATTTGGGTACAAAATCGATTTTCCTGGTCGGGACCAAAACATATTGTGTAATTTGATACGAGCTTCGATTTGATATATTATAATAGTGGTTTCGATATCCGAGTCAAAAGATATCTCCGTTGAAAGTTGTAACTGATATTTACCAAATTTTTTGTTGTTTTTGAAAATGTGAACGACATCCTCTTTCTTTTTCTCTTCTCTTATTTTTTTTTTGAAGAATAGAGACTTATTTGAAATATACATCAACAACCCTAGGTCGGCACCAATATCTCCTGTATAGCTCTATTGAATTAAACCAGAAGTAAGAAGAATGAAAATGGTGCGTCAAAAACTTTAAACACTCGATAAGTGATGTAAACGATGTAATTTGGGTACAAAAACGATTTTCCTGGTCGGTACCAAAACATATTGTGTAATTTGATACGAGCTTCGATTTGATATATTATACTAGTGGTTTCGATACCCGAGTTAAAAGATATCTCCGTTGAAAGTTGTAACTCATATTTACCAAATCTTTTGTTATTGTTGAAAATGTGAACGACATCCTCTTTCTTTTTCTCTTCTCTTATTTTTTTTTGAAGAATAGAGACTTATTGGAAATATAAATCAACAACCCTAGGTCGGCACCAATATCTCCTGTATAGCTCTATTGAATTAAACCAGAAGTAAGAAGAATGAAAATGGTGCGTCAAAAACTTTAAACACTCGATAAGTGATGTAAACGATGTAATTTGGGTACAAAATCGATTTTCCTGGTCGGGACCAAAACATATTGTGTAATTTGATACGAGCTTCGATTTGATATATTATAATAGTGGTTTCGATATCCGAGTCAAAAGATATCTCCGTTGAAAGTTGTAACTGATATTTACAAAATTTTTTGTTGTTTTTGAAAATGTGAACGACATCCTCTTTCTTTTTCTCTTCTCTTATTTTTTTTTTGAAGAATAGAGACTTATTGGAAATATAAATCAACAACCCTAGGTCGGCACCAATATCTCCTGTATAGCTCTATTGAATTAAACCAGAAGTAAGAAGAATGAAAATGGTGCGTCAAAAACTTTAAACACTCGATAAGTGATGTAAACGATGTAATTTGGGTACAAAAACGATTTTCCTGGTCGGTACCAAAACATATTGTGTAATTTGATACGAGCTTCGATTTGATATATTATACTAGTGGTTTCGATACCCGAGTTAAAAGATATCTCCGTTGAAAGTTGTAACTCATATTTACCAAATCTTTTGTTATTGTTGAAAATGTGAACGACATCCTCTTTCTTTTTCTCTTCTCTTATTTTTTTTTAAAGAATAGAGACTTATTGGAAATATAAATCAACAACCCTAGGTCGGCACCAATATCTCCTGTATTGCTCTATTGAATTAAACCAGAAGTAAGAAGAATGAAAATGGTGCGTCAAAAACTTTAAACACTCGATAAGTGATGTAAACGATATAATTTGGGTACAAAATCGATTTTCCTGGTTGGGACGAAAACATATTGTGTAATTTGATACGAGGTTCGATTTGATATATTATAATAGTGGTTTCGATACCCGAGTTAAAAGATATCTCCGTTGAAAGTTGTAACTCATATTTACCAAATCTTTTGTTATTGTTGAAAATGTGAACAACATCCTCTTTCTTTTTCTCTTCTCTTATTTTTTTTTTGAAGAATAGAGACTTATTGGAAATATAAATCAACAACCCTAGGTCGGCACCAATATCTCCTGTATTGCTCTATTGAATTAAACCAGAAGTAAGAAAAATCAAAATGGTGCGTCAAAAACTTTAAACACTCGATAAGTGATGTAAACGATATAATTTGTGTACAAAAACGATTTTCCTGGTCGGGACCAAAACATATTGTGTAATTTGATACGAGCTTCGATTTGATATATAATAATAGTGGTTTCGATACCCGAGTCAAAAGATATCTCCGTTGAAAGTTGTAACTGATATTTACCAAATTTTTTGTTGTTTTTGAAAATGTGAACGACATCCTCTTTCTTTTTCTATTCTCTTATTTTTTTTTGAAGAATAGAGACTTATTGGAAATATAAATCAACAACCCTAGGTCGGCACCAATATCTCCTGTATAGCTCTATTGAATTAAACCAGAAGTAAGAAGAATGAAAATGGTGCGTCAAAAACTTTAAACACTCGATAAGTGATGTAAACGATGTAATTTGGGTACAAAAACGATTTTCCTGGTCGGGACCAAAACATATTGTGTAATTTGATACGAGCTTCGATTTGATATATAATAATAGTGGTTTCGATACCCGAGTCAAAAGATATCTCCGTTGAAAGTTGTAACTGATATTTACCAAATTTTTTGTTGTTTTTGAAAATGTGAACGACATCCTCTTTCTTTTTCTCTTCTCTTATTTTTTTTTTGAAGAATAGAGACTTATTGGAAATATAAATCAACAACCCTAGGTCGGCACCAATATCTCCTGTATAGCTCTATTGAATTAAACCAGAAGTAAGAAGAATGAAAATGGTGCGTCAAAAACTTTAAACACTCGATAAGTGATGTAAACGATGTAATTTGTGTACAAAAACGATTTTCCTGGTCGGGACCAAAACATATTGTGTAATTTGATACGAGCTTCGATTTGATATATAATAATAGTGGTTTCATACCCGAGTCAAAAGATATCTCCGTTGAAAGTTGTAACTGATATTTACCAAATCTTTTGTTGTTTTTGAAAATGTGAACGACATCCTCTTTCTTTTTCTCTTCTCTTATTTTTTTTTTGAAGAATAGAGACTTATTGGAAATATAAATCAACAACCCTAGGTCGGCACCAATATCTCCTGTATAGCTCTATTGAATTAAACCAGAAGTAAGAAGAATGAAAATGGTGCGTCAAAAACTTTAAACACTCGATAAGTGATGTAAACGATGTAATTTGGGTACAAAATCGATTTTCCTGGTCGGGACCAAAACATATTGTGTAATTTGATACGAGCTTCGATTTGATATATTATAATAGTGGTTTCGATATCCGAGTCAAAAGATATCTCCGTTGAAAGTTGTAACTGATATTTACAAAATTTTTTGTTGTTTTTGAAAATGTGAACGACATCCTCTTTCTTTTTCTCTTCTCTTATTTTTTTTTTGAAGAATAGAGACTTATTGGAAATATAAATCAACAACCCTAGGTCGGCACCAATATCTCCTGTATAGCTCTATTGAATTAAACCAGAAGTAAGAAGAATGAAAATGGTGCGTCAAAAACTTTAAACACTCGATAAGTGATGTAAACGATGTAATTTGTGTACAAAAACGATTTTCCTGGTCGGTACCAAAACATATTGTGTAATTTGATACGAGCTTCGATTTGATATATTATACTAGTGGTTTCGATACCCGAGTTAAAAGATATCTCCGTTGAAAGTTGTAACTCATATTTACCAAATCTTTTGTTATTGTTGAAAATGTGAACGACATCCTCTTTCTTTTTCTCTTCTCTTATTTTTTTTTGAAGAATAGAGACTTATTGGAAATATAAATCAACAACCCTAGGTCGGCACCAATATCTCCTGTATAGCTCTATTGAATTAAACTAGAAGTAAGAAGAATGAAAATGGTGCGTCAAAAACTTTAAACACTCGGTAAGTGATGTAAACGATGTAATTTGTGTACAAAAACGATTTTCCTGGTCGGGACTAAAACATATTGTGTAATTTGATACGAGCTTCGATTTGATATATAATAATAGTGGTTTCGATACCCGAGTCAAAAGATATCTCCGTTGAAAGTTGTAACTTATATTTACCAAATTTTTTGTTGTTTTTTAAAATGTGAACGACATCCTCTTTATTTTACTCTTCTCTTATTTTTTTTTTGAAGAATAGAGACTTATTGGAAATATAAATCAACAACCCTAGGTCCGCACCAATATCTCCTGTATTGCTCTATTGAATTAAACCAGAAGTAAGAAGAATGATAATGGTGCGTCAAAAACTTTAAACACTCGATAAGTGATGTAAACGATGTAATTTGGGTACAAAAACGATTTTCCTGGTTGGGACGAAAACATATTGTGTAATTTGATACGAGGTTCGATTTGATATATTATAATAGTGGTTTCGATACCCGAGTCAAAAGATATCTCCGTTGAAAGTTGTAACTCATATTTACCAAATGTTTTGTTGTTTTTGAAAATGTGAACGACATCCTCTTTCTTTTTCTCTTCTCTTATTTTTTTTTTGAAGAATAGAGACTTATTGGAAATATAAATCAACAACCCTAGGTCGGCACCAATATCTCCTGTATAGCTCTATTGAATTAAACCAGAAGTAAGAAGAATGAAAATGGTGCGTCAAAAACTTTAAACACTCGATAAGTGATGTAAACGATGTAATTTGTGTACAAAAACGATTTTCCTGGTCGGGACCAAAACATATTGTGTAATTTGATACGAGCTTCGATTTGATATATAATAATAGTGGTTTCGATACCCGAGTCAAAAGATATCTCCGTTGAAAGTTGTAACTGATATTTACCAAATTTTTTGTTGTTTTTGAAAATGTGAACGACATCCTCTTTCTTTTTCTCTTCTCTTATTTTTTTTTGAAGAATAGAGACTTATTGGAAATATAAATCAACAACCCTAGGTCGGCACCAATATCTCCTGTATAGCTCTATTGAATTAAACCAGAAGTAAGAAGAATGAAAATGGTGCGTCAAAAACTTTAAACACTCGATAAGTGATGTAAACGATGTAATTTGGGTACAAAAACGATTTTCCTGGTCGGGACCAAAACATATTGTGTAATTTGATACGAGCTTCGATTTGATATATTATAATAGTGGTTTCGATATCCGAGTCAAAAGATATCTCCGTTGAAAGTTGTAACTGATATTTACCAAATTTTTTGTTGTTTTTGAAAATGTGAACGACATCCTCTTTCTTTTTCTCTTCTCTTATTTTTTTTTTGAAGAATAGAGACTTATTGGAAATATAAATCAACAACCCTAGGTCGGCACCAATATCTCCTGTATAGCTCTATTGAATTAAACCAGAAGTAAGAAGAATGAAAATGGTGCGTCAAAAACTTTAAACACTCGATAAGTGATGTAAACGATGTAATTTGGGTACAAAAACGATTTTCCTGGTCGGTACCAAAACATATTGTGTAATTTGATACGAGCTTCGATTTGATATATTATACTAGTGGTTTCGATACCCGAGTCAAAAGATATCTCCGTTGAAAGTTGTAACTCATATTTACCAAATCTTTTGTTATTTTTTAAAATGTGAACGACATCCTCTTTATTTTTCTCTTCTCTTATTTTTTTTTGAAGAATAGAGAATTATTGGAAATATAAATCAACAACCCTAGGTCCGCACCAATATCTCCTGTATTGCTCTATTGAATTAAACCAGAAATAAGAAAAATGAAAATGGTGCGTCAAAAACTTTAAACACTCGATAAGTGATGTAAACGATGTAATTTGGGTACAAAAACGATTTTCCTTGTCGGGACCAAAACATATTGTGTAATTTGATACGAGCTTTGATTTGATATATTATAATAGTGGTTTCGATATCCGAGTCAAAAGATATCTCCGTTGAAAGTTGTAACTGATATTTACCAAATTTTTGGTTGTTTTTGAAAATGTGAACGACATCCTCTTTCTTTTTCTCTTCTCTTATTTTTTTTTGAAGAATAGAGACTTATTGGAAATATAAATCAACAACCCTAGGTCGGCACCAATATCTCCTGTATAGCTCTATTGAATTAAACCAGAAGTAAGAAGAATGAAAATGGTGCGTCAAAAACTTTAAACACTCGATAAGTGATGTAAACGATGTAATTTGGGTACAAAAACGATTTTCCTAGTCGGGACCAAAACATATTGTGTAATTTGATACGAGCTTGGATTTGATATATTATAATAGTGGTTTCGATACCCGTGTCAAAAGATATCTCTATTGAAAGTTGTAACTCATATTTACCAAATGTTTTGTTGTTTTTGAAAATGTGAACGACATCCTCTTTCTTTTTCTCTTCTCTTATTTTTTTTGAAGAATAGAGACTTATTGGAAATATAAATCAACAACCCTAGGTCGGCACCAATATCTCCTGTATAGCTCTATTGAATTAAACCAGAAGTAAGAAGAATGAAAATGGTGCGTCAAAAACTTTAAACACTCGATAAGTGATGTAAACGATGTAATTTGGGTACAAAAACGATTTTCCTGGTCGGTACCAAAACATATTGTGTAATTTGATACGAGCTTCGATTTGATATATTATAATAGTGGTTTCGATACCCGTGTCAAAAGATATCTCCATTGAAAGTTGTAACTCATATTTACCAAATGTTTTGTTGTTTTTGAAAATGTGAACGACATCCTCTTTCTTTTTCTCTTCTCTTATTTTTTTTTTTTGAAGAATAGAGACTTATTGGAAATATAAATCAACAACCCTAGGTCGGCACCAATATCTCCTGTATTGCTCTATTGAATTAAACCATAAATAAGAAAAATGAAAATGGTGCGTCAAAAACTTTAAACACTCGGTAAGTGATGTAAACGATGTAATTTGGGTACAATAACGATTTTTTCTGGTGGGGACCAAAACATATTGTGTAATTTGATACGAGCTTCGATTTGATATATTATAATAGTGGTTTCGATACCCGAGTCAAAAGATATCTCCGTTGAAAGTTGTAACTTATATTTACCAAATTTTTTGTTGTTTTTTTAAATGTGAACGACATCCTCTTTATTTTTCTCTTCTCTTTTTTTTTTTTGAAGAATAGAGACTTATTGGAAATATAAATCAACAACCCTAGGTCGGCACCAATATCTGCTGTATAGCTCTATTGAATTAAACCAGAAGTAAGAAGAATGAAAAAGGTGCGTCAAAAAATTTAAACACTCGATAAGTGATGTAAACGATGTAATTTGGGTACAAAAACGATTTTCTTGGTCGGGACCAAAACATATTGTGTAATTTGATATGAGCTTCAATTTGATATATTATAATAGTGGTTTCGATATCCGAGTCAAAAAATATCTCCGTTGAAAGTTGTAACTGGTATTTACCAAATTTTTTGTTGTTTTTGAAAATGTGAACGACATCCTCTTTCTTTTTCTCTTCTCTTATTTTTTTTTTGAAGAATAGAGACTTATTGGAAATATAAATCAACAACCCTAGGTCGGCACCAATATCTCCTGTATAGCTCTATTGAATTAAACCAGAAGTAAGAAGAATGAAAATGGTGCGTCAAAAACTTTAAACACTCGATAAGTGATGTAAAAGATGTAATTTGGGTACAAAAACGATTTTCCTGGTCGGGACCAAAACATATTGTGTAATTTGATACGAGCTTGGATTTGATATATTATAATAGTAGTTTCGATACCCGTGTCAAAAGATATCTCCATTGAAAGTTGTAACTCATATTTACCAAATGTTTTGTTGTTTTTGAAAATGTGAACGACATCATCTTTCTTTTTCTCTTCTCTTATTTTTTTTGAAGAATAGAGACTTATTGGAAATATAAATCAACAACCCTAGGTCGGCACCAATATCTCCTGTATAACTCTATTGAATTAAACCAGAAGTAAGAAGAATGAAAATGGTGCGTCAAAAACTTTAAACACTCGATAAGTGATGTAAACGATGTAATTTGGGTACAAAAACGATTTTCCTGGTCGGGACCAAAACATATTGTGTAATTTGATACGAGCTTCGATTTGATATATTATAATAGTGATTTCGATACCCGTGTCAAAAGATATCTCCGTTGAAAGTTGTAACTGATATTTACCAAATTTTTTGTTGTTTTTGAAAATGTGAACGACATCCTCTTTCTTTTTCTCTTCTCTTATTTTTTTTTTGAAGAATAGAGACTTATTGGAAATATAAATCAACAACCCTAGGTCGGCACCAATATCTCCTGTATAGCTCTATTGAATTAAACCAGAAGTAAGAAGAATGAAAATGGTGCGTCAAAAACTTTAAACACTCGATAAGTGATGTAAACGATGTAATTTGGGTACAAAAACGATTTTCCTGGTCGGTACCAAAAAATATTGTGTAATTTGATACGAGCTTCGATTTGATATATTATACTAGTGGTTTCGATACCCGAGTCAAAAGATATCTCCGTTGAAAGTTGTAACTCATATTTACCAAATCTTTTGTTATTTTTTAAAATGTGAACGACATCCTCTTTATTTTTCTCTTCTCTTATTTTTTTTTGAAGAATAGAGAATTATTGGAAATATAAATCAACAACCCTAGGTCCGCACCAATATCTCCTGTATTGCTCTATTGAATTAAACCAGAAATAAGAAAAATGAAAATGGTGCGTCAAAAACTTTAAACACTCGATAAGTGATGTAAACGATGTAATTTGGGTACAAAAACGATTTTCCTGGTCGGGACCAAAACATATTGTGTAATTTGATACGAGCTTTGATTTGATATATTATAATAGTGGTTTCGATATCCGAGTCAAAAGATATCTCCGTTGAAAGTTGTAACTGATATTTACCAAATTTTTGGTTGTTTTTGAAAATGTGAACGACATCCTCTTTCTTTTTCTCTTCTCTTATTTTTTTTTGAAGAATAGAGACTTATTGGAAATATAAATCAACAACCCTAGGTCGGCACCAATATCTCCTGTATAGCTCTATTGAATTAAACCAGAAGTAAGAAGAATGAATATGGTGCGTCAAAAACTTTAAACACTCGATAAGTGATGTAAACGATGTAATTTGGGTACAAAAACGATTTTCCTAGTCGGGACCAAAACATATTGTGGAATTTGATACGAGCTTGGATTTGATATATTATAATAGTGGTTTCGATACCCGTGTCAAAAGATATCTCTATTGAAAGTTGTAACTCATATTTACCAAATGTTTTGTTGTTTTTGAAAATGTGAACGACATCCTCTTTCTTTTTCTCTTCTCTTATTTTTTTTGAAGAATAGAGACTTATTGGAAATATAAATCAACAACCCTAGGTCGGCACCAATATCTCCTGTATAGCTCTATTGAATTAAACCAGAAGTAAGAAGAATGAAAATGGTGCGTCAAAAACTTTAAACACTCGATAAGTGATGTAAACGATGTAATTTGGGTACAAAAACGATTTTCCTGGTCGGTACCAAAACATATTGTGTAATTTGATACGAGCTTCGATTTGATATATTATAATAGTGGTTTCGATACCCGTGTCAAAAGATATCTCCATTGAAAGTTGTAACTCATATTTACCAAATGTTTTGTTATTTTTGAAAATGTGAACGACATCCTCTTTCTTTTTCTCTTCTCTTATTTTTTTTTTGAAGAATAGAGACTTATTGGAAATATAAATCAACAACCCTAGGTCGGCACCAATATCTCCTGTATTGCTCTATTGAATTAAACCATAAATAAGAAAAATGAAAATGGTGCGTCAAAAACTTTAAACACTCGGTAAGTGATGTAAACGATGTAATTTGGGTACAATAACGATTTTTTCTGGTGGGGACCAAAACATATTGTGTAATTTGATACGAGCTTCGATTTGATATATTATAATAGTGGTTTCGATACCCGAGTCAAAAGATATCTCCGTTGAAAGTTGTAACTTATATTTACCAAATTTTTTGTTGTTTTTTAAAATGTGAACGACATCCTCTTTATTTTTCTCTTCTCTTATTTTTTTTTGAAGAATAGAGACTTATTGGAAATATAAATCAACAACCCTAGGTCGGCACCAATATCTGCTGTATAGCTCTATTGAATTAAACCAGAAGTAAGAAGAATGAAAAAGGTGCGTCAAAAAATTTAAACACTCGATAAGTGATGTAAACGATGTAATTTGGGTACAAAAACGATTTTCTTGGTCGGGACCAAAACATATTGTGTAATTTGATATGAGCTTCAATTTGATATATTATAATAGTGGTTTCGATATCCGAGTCAAAAAATATCTCCGTTGAAAGTTGTAACTGATATTTACCAAATTTTTTGTTGTTTTTGAAAATGTGAACGACATCCTCTTTCTTTTTCTCTTCTCTTATTTTTTTTTGAAGAATAGAGACTTATTGGAAATATAAATCAACAACCCTAGGTCGGCACCAATATCTCCTGTATAGCTCTATTGAATTAAACCAGAAGTAAGAAGAATGAAAATGGTGCGTCAAAAACTTTAAACACTCGATAAGTGATGTAAAAGATGTAATTTGGGTACAAAAACGATTTTCCTGGTCGGGACCAAAACATATTGTGTAATTTGATACGAGCTTGGATTTGATATATTATAATAGTAGTTTCGATACCCGTGTCAAAAGATATCTCCATTGAAAGTTGTAACTCATATTTACCAAATGTTTTGTTGTTTTTGAAAATGTGAACGACATCCTCTTTCTTTTTCTCTTCTCTTATTTTTTTTGAAGAATAGAGACTTATTGGAAATATAAATCAACAACCCTAGGTCGGCACCAATATCTCCTGTATAGCTCTATTGAATTAAACCAGAAGTAAGAAGAATGAAAATGGTGCGTCAAAAACTTTAAACACTCGATAAGTGATGTAAACGATGTAATTTGGGTACAAAAACGATTTTCCTGGTCGGGACCAAAACATATTGTGTAATTTGATACGAGCTTCGATTTGATATATTATAATAGTGATTTCGATACCCGTGTCAAAAGATATCTCCGTTGAAAGTTGTAACTCATATTTACCAAATCTTTTGTTATTTTTTAAAATGTGAACGACATCCTCTTTATTTTTCTCTTCTCTTATTTTTTTTTGAAGAATAGAGAATTATTGGAAATATAAATCAACAACCCTAGGTCCGCACCAATATCTCCTGTATTGCTCTATTGAATTAAACCAGAAATAAGAAAAATGAAAATGGTGCGTCAAAAACTTTAAACACTCGATAAGTGATGTAAACGATGTAATTTGGGTACAAAAACGATTTTCCTGGTCGGGACCAAAACATATTGTGTAATTTGATACGAGCTTTGATTTGATATATTATAATAGTGGTTTCGATATCCGAGTCAAAAGATATCTCCGTTGAAAGTTGTAACTGATATTTACCAAATTTTTGGTTGTTTTTGAAAATGTGAACGACATCCTCTTTCTTTTTCTCTTCTCTTATTTTTTTTTGAAGAATAGAGACTTATTGGAAATATAAATCAACAACCCTAGGTCGGCACCAATATCTCCTGTATAGCTCTATTGAATTAAACCAGAAGTAAGAAGAATGAAAATGGTGCGTCAAAAACTTTAAACACTCGATAAGTGATGTAAACGATGTAATTTGGGTACAAAAACGATTTTCCTAGTCGGGACCAAAACATATTGTGTAATTTGATACGAGCTTGGATTTGATATATTATAATAGTGGTTTCGATACCCGTGTCAAAAGATATCTCTATTGAAAGTTGTAACTCATATTTACCAAATGTTTTGTTGTTTTTGAAAATGTGAACGACATCCTCTTTCTTTTTCTCTTCTCTTATTTTTTTTGAAGAATAGAGACTTATTGGAAATATAAATCAACAACCCTAGGTCGGCACCAATATCTCCTGTATAGCTCTATTGAATTAAACCAGAAGTAAGAAGAATGAAAATGGTGCGTCAAAAACTTTAAACACTCGATAAGTGATGTAAACGATGTAATTTGGGTACAAAAACGATTTTCCTGGTCGGTACCAAAACATATTGTGTAATTTGATACGAGCTTCGATTTGATATATTATAATAGTGGTTTCGATACCCGTGTCAAAAGATATCTCCATTGAAAGTTGTAACTCATATTTACCAAATGTTTTGTTGTTTTTGAAAATGTGAACGACATCCTCTTTCTTTTTCTCTTCTCTTATTTTTTTTTTTGAAGAATAGAGACTTATTGGAAATATAAATCAACAACCCTAGGTCGGCACCAATATCTCCTGTATTGCTCTATTGAATTAAACCATAAATAAGAAAAATGAAAATGGTGCGTCAAAAACTTTAAACACTCGGTAAGTGATGTAAACGATGTAATTTGGGTACAATAACGATTTTTTCTGGTGGGGACCAAAACATATTGTGTAATTTGATACGAGCTTCGATTTGATATATTATAATAGTGGTTTCGATACCCGAGTCAAAAGATATCTCCGTTGAAAGTTGTAACTTATATTTACCAAATTTTTTGTTGTTTTTTAAAATGTGAACGACATCCTCTTTATTTTTCTCTTCTCTTATTTTTTTTTGAAGAATAGAGACTTATTGGAAATATAAATCAACAACCCTAGGTCGGCACCAATATCTGCTGTATAGCTCTATTGAATTAAACCAGAAGTAAGAAGAATGAAAAAGGTGCGTCAAAAAATTTAAACACTCGATAAGTGATGTAAACGATGTAATTTGGGTACAAAAACGATTTTCTTGGTCGGGACCAAAACATATTGTGTAATTTGATATGAGCTTCAATTTGATATATTATAATAGTGGTTTCGATATCCGAGTCAAAAAATATCTCCGTTGAAAGTTGTAACTGATATTTACCAAATTTTTTGTTGTTTTTGAAAATGTGAACGACATCCTCTTTCTTTTTCTCTTCTCTTATTTTTTTTTGAAGAATAGAGACTTATTGGAAATATAAATCAACAACCCTAGGTCGGCACCAATATCTCCTGTATAGCTCTATTGAATTAAACCAGAAGTAAGAAGAATGAAAATGGTGCGTCAAAAACTTTAAACACTCGATAAGTGATGTAAAAGATGTAATTTGGGTACAAAAACGATTTTCCTGGTCGGGACCAAAACATATTGTGTAATTTGATACGAGCTTGGATTTGATATATTATAATAGTAGTTTCGATACCCGTGTCAAAAGATATCTCCATTGAAAGTTGTAACTCATCTTTACCAAATGTTTTGTTGTTTTTGAAAATGTGAACGACATCCTCTTTCTTTTTCTCTTCTCTTATTTTTTTTGAAGAATAGAGACTTATTGGAAATATAAATCAACAACCCTAGGTCGGCACCAATATCTCCTGTATAGCTCTATTGAATTAAACCAGAAGTAAGAAGAATGAAAATGGTGCGTCAAAAACTTTAAACACTCGATAAGTGATGTAAACGATGTAATTTGGGTACAAAAACGATTTTCCTGGTCGGGACGAAAACATATTGTGTAATTTGATACGAGCTTCGATTTGATATATTATAATAGTGATTTTGATACCCGTGTCAAAAGATATCTCCGTTGAAAGTTGTAACTGATATTTACCAAATTTTTTGTTGTTTTTGAAAATGTGAACGACATCCTCTTTCTTTTTCTCTTCTCTTATTTTTTTTTTGAAGAATAGAGACTTATTGGAAATATAAATCAACAACCCTAGGTCGGCACCAATATCTCCTGTATAGCTCTATTGAATTAAACCAGAAGTAAGAAGAATGAAAATGGTGCGTCAAAAACTTTAAACACTCGATAAGTGATGTAAACGATGTAATTTGGGTACAAAAACGATTTTCCTGGTCGGTACCAAAACATATTGTGTAATTTGATACGAGCTTCGATTTGATATATTATACTAGTGGTTTCGATACCCGAGTCAAAAGATATCTCCGTTGAAAGTTGTAACTCATATTTACCAAATCTTTTGTTATTTTTTAAAATGTGAACGACATCCTCTTTATTTTTCTCTTCTCTTATTTTTTTTTGAAGAATAGAGAATTATTGGAAATATAAATCAACAACCCTAGGTCCGCACCAATATCTCCTGTATTGCTCTATTGAATTAAACCAGAAATAAGAAAAATGAAAATGGTGCGTCAAAAACTTTAAACACTCGATAAGTGATGTAAACGATGTAATTTGGGTACAAAAACGATTTTCCTGGTCGGGACCAAAACATATTGTGTAATTTGATACGAGCTTTGATTTGATATATTATAATAGTGGTTTCGATATCCGAGTCAAAAGATATCTCCGTTGAAAGTTGTAACTGATATTTACCAAATTTTTGGTTGTTTTTGAAAATGTGAACGACATCCTCTTTCTTTTTCTCTTCTCTTATTTTTTTTTGAAGAATAGAGACTTATTGGAAATATAAATCAACAACCCTAGGTCGGCACCAATATCTCCTGTATAGCTCTATTGAATTAAACCAGAAGTAAGAAGAATGAAAATGGTGCGTCAAAAACTTTAAACACTCGATAAGTGATGTAAACGATGTAATTTGGGTACAAAAACGATTTTCCTAGTCGGGACCAAAACATATTGTGTAATTTGATACGAGCTTGGATTTGATATATTATAATAGTGGTTTCGATACCCGTGTCAAAAGATATCTCCATTGAATGTTGTAACTCATATTTACCAAATGTTTTGTTGTTTTTGAAAATGTGAACGACATCCTCTTTCTTTTTCTCTTCTCTTATTTTTTTTGAAGAATAGAGACTTATTGGAAATATAAATCAACAACCCTAGGTCGGCACCAATATCTCCTGTATAGCTCTATTGAATTAAACCAGAAGTAAGAAGAATGAAAATGGTGCGTCAAAAACTTTAAACACTCGATAAGTGATGTAAACGATGTAATTTGGGTACAAAAACGATTTTCCTGGTCGGGACCAAAACATATTGTGTAATTTGATACGAGCTTGGATTTGATATATTATAATAGTAGTTTCGATACCCGTGTCAAAAGATATCTCCATTGAAAGTTGTAACTCATATTTACCAAATGTTTTGTTGTTTTTGAAAATGTGAACGACAGCCTCTTTCTTTTTCTCTTCTCTTATTTTTTTTGAAGAATAGAGACTTATTGGAAATATAAATCAACAACCCTAGGTCGGCACCAATATCTCCTGTATAGCTCTATTGAATTAAACCAGAAGTAAGAAGAATGAAAATGGTGCGTCAAAAACTTTAAACACTCGATAAGTGATGTAAACGATGTAATTTGGGTACAAAAACGATTTTCCTGGTCGGTACCAAAACATATTGTGTAATTTGATACGAGCTTCGATTTGATATATTATAATAGTGGTTTCGATACCCGTGTCAAAAGATATCTCCATTGAAAGTTGTAACTCATATTTACCAAATGTTTTGTTGTTTTTGAAAATGTGAACGACATCCTCTTTCTTTTTCTCTTCTCTTATTTTTTTTTTTGAAGAATAGAGACTTATTGGAAATATAAATCAACAACCCTAGGTCGGCACCAATATCTCCTGTATTGCTCTATTGAATTAAACCATAAATAAGAAAAATGAAAATGGTGCGTCAAAAACTTTAAACACTCGGTAAGTGATGTAAACGATGTAATTTGGGTACAATAACGATTTTTTCTGGTCGGTACCAAAACATATTGTGTAATTTGATACGAGCTTCGATTTGATATATTATAATAGTGATTTTGATACCCGTGTCAAAAGATATCTCCGTTGAAAGTTGTAACTGATATTTACCAAATTTTTTGTTGTTTTTGAAAATGTGAACGACATCCTCTTTCTTTTTCTCTTCTCTTATTTTTTTTTTGAAGAATAGAGACTTATTGGAAATATAAATCAACAACCCTAGGTCGGCACCAATATCTCCTGTATAGCTCTATTGAATTAAACCAGAAGTAAGAAGAATGAAAATGGTGCGTCAAAAACTTTAAACACTCGATAAGTGATGTAAACGATGTAATTTGGGTACAAAAACGATTTTCCTGGTCGGTACCAAAACATATTGTGTAATTTGATACGAGCTTCGATTTGATATATTATACTAGTGGTTTCGATACCCGAGTCAAAAGATATCTCCGTTGAAAGTTGTAACTCATATTTACCAAATCTTTTGTTATTTTTTAAAATGTGAACGACATCCTCTTTATTTTTCTCTTCTCTTATTTTTTTTTGAAGAATAGAGAATTATTGGAAATATAAATCAACAACCCTAGGTCCGCACCAATATCTCCTGTATTGCTCTATTGAATTAAACCAGAAATAAGAAAAATGAAAATGGTGCGTCAAAAACTTTAAACACTCGATAAGTGATGTAAACGATGTAATTTGGGTACAAAAACGATTTTCCTGGTCGGGACCAAAACATATTGTGTAATTTGATACGAGCTTTGATTTGATATATTATAATAGTGGTTTCGATATCCGAGTCAAAAGATATCTCCGTTGAAAGTTGTAACTGATATTTACCAAATTTTTGGTTGTTTTTGAAAATGTGAACGACATCCTCTTTCTTTTTCTCTTCTCTTATTTTTTTTTGAAGAATAGAGACTTATTGGAAATATAAATCAACAACCCTAGGTCGGCACCAATATCTCCTGTATAGCTCTATTGAATTAAACCAGAAGTAAGAAGAATGAAAATGGTGCGTCAAAAACTTTAAACACTCGATAAGTGATGTAAACGATGTAATTTGGGTACAAAAACGATTTTCCTAGTCGGGACCAAAACATATTGTGTAATTTGATACGAGCTTGGATTTGATATATTATAATAGTGGTTTCGATACCCGTGTCAAAAGATATCTCCATTGAATGTTGTAACTCATATTTACCAAATGTTTTGTTGTTTTTGAAAATGTGAACGACATCCTCTTTCTTTTTCTCTTCTCTTATTTTTTTTGAAGAATAGAGACTTATTGGAAATATAAATCAACAACCCTAGGTCGGCACCAATATCTCCTGTATAGCTCTATTGAATTAAACCAGAAGTAAGAAGAATGAAAATGGTGCGTCAAAAACTTTAAACACTCGATAAGTGATGTAAACGATGTAATTTGGGTACAAAAACGATTTTCCTGGTCGGGACCAAAACATATTGTGTAATTTGATACGAGCTTGGATTTGATATATTATAATAGTAGTTTCGATACCCGTGTCAAAAGATATCTCCATTGAAAGTTGTAACTCATATTTACCAAATGTTTTGTTGTTTTTGAAAATGTGAACGACAGCCTCTTTCTTTTTCTCTTCTCTTATTTTTTTTGAAGAATAGAGACTTATTGGAAATATAAATCAACAACCCTAGGTCGGCACCAATATCTCCTGTATAGCTCTATTGAATTAAACCAGAAGTAAGAAGAATGAAAATGGTGCGTCAAAAACTTTAAACACTCGATAAGTGATGTAAACGATGTAATTTGGGTACAAAAACGATTTTCCTGGTCGGTACCAAAACATATTGTGTAATTTGATACGAGCTTCGATTTGATATATTATAATAGTGGTTTCGATACCCGTGTCAAAAGATATCTCCATTGAAAGTTGTAACTCATATTTACCAAATGTTTTGTTGTTTTTGAAAATGTGAACGACATCCTCTTTCTTTTTCTCTTCTCTTATTTTTTTTTTTGAAGAATAGAGACTTATTGGAAATATAAATCAACAACCCTAGGTCGGCACCAATATCTCCTGTATTGCTCTATTGAATTAAACCATAAATAAGAAAAATGAAAATGGTGCGTCAAAAACTTTAAACACTCGGTAAGTGATGTAAACGATGTAATTTGGGTACAATAACGATTTTTTCTGGTGGGGACCAAAACATATTGTGTAATTTGATACGAGCTTCGATTTGATATATTATAATAGTGGTTTCGATACCCGAGTCAAAAGATATCTCCGTTGAAAGTTGTAACTTATATTTACCAAATTTTTTGTTGTTTTTTAAAATGTGAACGACATCCTCTTTATTTTTCTCTTCTCTTATTTTTTTTTGAAGAATAGAGACTTATTGGAAATATAAATCAACAACCCTAGGTCGGCACCAATATCTCCTGTATAGCTCTATTGAATTAAACCAGAAGTAAGAAGAATGAAAATGGTGCGTCAAAAACTTTAAACACTCGATAAGTGATGTAAACGATGTAATTTGGGTACAAAAACGATTTTCCTGGTCGGTACGAAAACATATTGTGTAATTTGATACGAGCTTCGATTTGATATATTATAATAGTGGTTTCGATACCCGTGTCAAAAGATATCTCCATTGAAAGTTGTAACTCATATTTACCAAATGTTTTGTTGTTTTTGAAAATGTGAACGACATCCTCTTTCTTTTTCTCTTCTCTTATTTTTTTTTTTGAAGAATAGAGACTTATTGGAAATATAAATCAACAACCCTAGGTCGGCACCAATATCTCCTGTATTGCTCTATTGAATTAAACCATAAATAAGAAAAATGAAAATGGTGCGTCAAAAACTTTAAACACTCGGTAAGTGATGTAAACGATGTAATTTGGGTACAAAAACGATTTTCCTGGTCGGGACCAAAACATATTGTGTAATTTGATACGAGCTTGGATTTGATATATTATAATAGTGGTTTCGATACCCGTGTCAAAAGATATCTCCATTGAAAGTTGTAACTCATATTTACCAAATGTTTTATTGTTTTTGAAAATGTGAACGACATCCTCTTTCTTTTTCTCTTCTCTTATTTTTTTTGAAGAATAGAGACTTATTGGAAATATAAATCAACAACCCTAGGTCGGCACCAATATCTCCTGTATAGCTCTATTGAATTAAACCAGAAGTAAGAAGAATGAAAATGGTGCGTCAAAAACTTTAAACACTCGATAAGTGATGTAAACGATGTAATTTGGGTACAAAAACGATTTTCCTGGTCGGTACGAAAACATATTGTGTAATTTGATACGAGCTTCGATTTGATATATTATAATAGTGGTTTCGATACCCGTGTCAAAAGATATCTCCATTGAAAGTTGTAACTCATATTTACCAAATGTTTTGTTGTTTTTGAAAATGTGAACGACATCCTCTTTCTTTTTCTCTTCTCTTATTTTTTTTTTTGGAAGAATAGAGACTTATTGGAAATATAAATCAACAACCCTAGGTCGGCACCAATATCTCCTGTATTGCTCTATTGAATTAAACCATAAATAAGAAAAATGAAAATGGTGCGTCAAAAACTTTAAACACTCGGTAAGTGATGTAAACGATGTAATTTGGGTACAGTAACGATTTTTCTGGTGGGGACCAAAACATATTGTGTAATTTGATACGAGCTTCGATTTGATATATTATAATAGTGGTTTCGATACCCGAGTCAAAAGATATCTCCGTTGAAAGTTGTAACTTATATTTACCAAATTTTTTGTTGTTTTTTAAAATGTGAACGACATCCTCTTTATTTTTCTCTTCTCTTATTTTTTTTTGAAGAATAGAGACTTATTGGAAATATAAATCAACAACCCTAGGTCGGCACCAATATCTGCTGTATAGCTCTATTGAATTAAACCAGAAGTAAGAAGAATGAAAAAGGTGCGTCAAAAAATTTAAACACTCGATAAGTGATGTAAACGATGTAATTTGGGTACAAAAACGATTTTCTTGGTCGGGACCAAAACATATTGTGTAATTTGATACGAGCTTGGATTTGATATATTATAATAGTAGTTTCGATACCCGTGTCAAAAGATATCTCCATTGAAAGTTGTAACTCATATTTACCAAATGTTTTGTTGTTTTTGAAAATGTGAACGACATCCTCTTTCTTTTTCTCTTCTCTTATTTTTTTTGAAGAATAGAGACTTATTGGAAATATAAATCAACAACCCTAGGTCGGCACCAATATCTCCTGTATAGCTCTATTGAATTAAACCAGAAGTAAGAAGAATGAAAATGGTGCGTCAAAAACTTTAAACACTCGATAAGTGATGTAAACGATGTAATTTGGGTACAATCACGATTTTCCTGGTCGGGACCAAAACATATTGTGTAATTTGATACGAGCTTCGATTTGATATATTATAATAGTGATTTCGATACCCGTGTCAAAAGATATCTCCGTTGAAAGTTGTAACTGATATTTACCAAATTTTTTGTTGTTTTTGAAAATGTGAACGACATCCTCTTTCTTTTTCTCTTCTCTTATTTTTTTTTTGAAGAATAGAGACTTATTGGAAATATAAATCAACAACCCTAGGTCGGCACCAATATCTCCTGTATAGCTCTATTGAATTAAACCAGAAGTAAGAAGAATGAAAATGGTGCGTCAAAAACTTTAAACACTCGATAAGTGATGTAAACGATGTAATTTGGGTACAAAAACGATTTTCCTGGTCGGGACCAAAACATATTGTGTAATTTGATACGAGCTTGGATTTGATATATTATAATAGTGGTTTCGATACCCGTGTCAAAAGATATCTCCATTGAAAGTTGTAACTCATATTTACCAAATGTTTTATTGTTTTTGAAAATGTGAACGACATCCTCTTTCTTTTTCTCTTCTCTTATTTTTTTTGAAGAATAGAGACTTATTGGAAATATAAATCAAAAACCCTAGGTCGGCACCAATATCTCCTGTATAGCTCTATTGAATTAAACCAGAAGTAAGAAGAATGAAAATGGTGCGTCAAAAACTTTAAACACTCGATAAGTGATGTAAACGATGTAATTTGGGTACAAAAACGATTTTCCTGGTCGGTACGAAAACATATTGTGTAATTTGATACGAGCTTCGATTTGATATATTATAATAGTGGTTTCGATACCCGTGTCAAAAGATATCTCCATTGAAAGTTGTAACTCATATTTACCAAATGTTTTGTTGTTTTTGAAAATGTGAACGACATCCTCTTTCTTTTTCTCTTCTCTTATTTTTTTTTTTGGAAGAATAGAGACTTATTGGAAATATAAATCAACAACCCTAGGTCGGCACCAATATCTCCTGTATTGCTCTATTGAATTAAACCATAAATAAGA
Organism: Hippophae tibetana; assembly: GCA_037013495.1. Taxonomy (NCBI): domain Eukaryota; kingdom Viridiplantae; phylum Streptophyta; class Magnoliopsida; order Rosales; family Elaeagnaceae; genus Hippophae; species Hippophae tibetana. The sequence continues at coordinate 1,998,162 of JAZDXN010000026.1, read as the reverse complement.
AAAATGAAAATGGTGCGTCAAAAACTTTAAACACTCGGTAAGTGATGTAAACGATGTAATTTGGGTACAATAACGATTTTTCTGGTGGGGACCAAAACATATTGTGTAATTTGATACGAGCTTCGATTTGATATATTATAATAGTGGTTTCGATACCCGAGTCAAAAGATATCTCCGTTGAAAGTTGTAACTTATATTTACCAAATTTTTTGTTGTTTTTTAAAATGTGAACGACATCCTCTTTATTTTTCTCTTCTCTTATTTTTTTTTGAAGAATAGAGACTTATTGGAAATATAAATCAACAACCCTAGGTCGGCACCAATATCTGCTGTATAGCTCTATTCAATTAAACCAGAAGTAAGAAGAATGAAAAAGGTGCGTCAAAAAATTTAAACACTCGATAAGTGATGTAAACGATGTAATTTGGGTACAAAAACGATTTTCTTGGTCGGGACCAAAACATATTGTGTAATTTGATACGAGCTTGGATTTGATATATTATAATAGTAGTTTCGATACCCGTGTCAAAAGATATCTCCATTGAAAGTTGTAACTCATATTTACCAAATGTTTTGTTGTTTTTGAAAATGTGAACGACATCCTCTTTCTTTTTCTCTTCTCTTATTTTTTTTGAAGAATAGAGACTTATTGGAAATATAAATCAACAACCCTAGGTCGGCACCAATATCTCCTGTATAGCTCTATTGAATTAAACCAGAAGTAAGAAGAATGAAAATGGTGCGTCAAAAACTTTAAACACTCGATAAGTGATGTAAACGATGTAATTTGGGTACAATCACGATTTTCCTGGTCGGGACCAAAACATATTGTGTAATTTGATACGAGCTTCGATTTGATATATTATAATAGTGATTTCGATACCCGTGTCAAAAGATATCTCCGTTGAAAGTTGTAACTGATATTTACCAAATTTTTTGTTGTTTTTGAAAATTTGAACGACATCCTCTTTCTTTTTCTCTTCTCTTATTTTTTTTTTTGAAGAATAGAGACTTATTGGAAATATAAATCAACAACCCTAGGTCGGCACCAATATCTCCTGTATAGCTCTATTGAATTAAACCAGAAGTAAGAAGAATGAAAATGGTGCGTCAAAAACTTTAAACACTCGATAAGTGATGTAAACGATGTAATTTGGGTACAAAAACGATTTTCCTGGTCGGGACCAAAACATATTGTGTAATTTGATACGAGCTTCGATTTGATATATTATAATAGTGATTTCGATACCCGTGTCAAAAGATATCTCCGTTGAAAGTTGTAACTGATATTTACCAAATTTTTTGTTGTTTTTGAAAATGTGAACGACATCCTCTTTCTTTTTCTCTTCTCTTATTTTTTTTTTGAAGAATAGAGACTTATTGGAAATATAAATCAACAACCCTAGGTCGGCACCAATATCTCCTGTATAGCTCTATTGAATTAAACCAGAAGTAAGAAGAATGAAAATGGTGCGTCAAAAACTTTAAACACTCGATAAGTGATGTAAACGATGTAATTTGGGTACAAAAACGATTTTCCTGGTCGGGACCAAAACATATTGTGTAATTTGATACGAGCTTGGATTTGATATATTATAATAGTGGTTTCGATACCCGTGTCAAAAGATATCTCCATTGAAAGTTGTAACTCATATTTACCAAATGTTTTATTGTTTTTGAAAATGTGAACGACATCCTCTTTCTTTTTCTCTTCTCTTATTTTTTTTTTGAAGAATAGAGACTTATTGGAAATATAAATCAACAACCCTAGGTCGGCACCAATATCTCCTGTATAGCTCTATTGAATTAAACCAGAAGTAAGAAGAATGAAAATGGTGCGTCAAAAACTTTAAACACTCGATAAGTGATGTAAACGATGTAATTTGGGTACAAAAACGATTTTCCTGGTCGGGACCAAAACATATTGTGTAATTTGATACGAGCTTGGATTTGATATATTATAATAGTGGTTTCGATACCCGTGTCAAAAGATATCTCCATTGAAAGTTGTAACTCATATTTACCAAATGTTTTATTGTTTTTGAAAATGTGAACGACATCCTCTTTCTTTTTCTCTTCTCTTATTTTTTTTGAAGAATAGAGACTTATTGGAAATATAAATCAACAACCCTAGGTCGGCACCAATATCTCCTGTATAGCTCTATTGAATTAAACCAGAAGTAAGAAGAATGAAAATGGTGCGTCAAAAACTTTAAACACTCGATAAGTGATGTAAACGATGTAATTTGGGTACAAAAACGATTTTCCTGGTCGGTACGAAAACATATTGTGTAATTTGATACGAGCTTCGATTTGATATATTATAATAGTGGTTTCGATACCCGTGTCAAAAGATATCTCCATTGAAAGTTGTAACTCATATTTACCAAATGTTTTGTTGTTTTTGAAAATGTGAACGACATCCTCTTTCTTTTTCTCTTCTCTTATTTTTTTTTTTTGAAGAATAGAGACTTATTGGAAATATAAATCAACAACCCTAGGTCGGCACCAATATCTCCTGTATTGCTCTATTGAATTAAACCATAAATAAGAAAAATGAAAATGGTGCGTCAAAAACTTTAAACACTCGGTAAGTGATGTAAACGATGTAATTTGGGTACAATAACGATTTTTCTGGTGGGGACCAAAACATATTGTGTAATTTGATACGAGCTTCGATTTGATATATTATAATAGTGGTTTCGATACCCGAGTCAAAAGATATCTCCGTTGAAAGTTGTAACTTATATTTACCAAATTTTTTGTTGTTTTTTAAAATGTGAACGACATCCTCTTTATTTTTCTCTTCTCTTATTTTTTTTTGAAGAATAGAGACTTATTGGAAATATAAATCAACAACCCTAGGTCGGCACCAATATCTGCTGTATAGCTCTATTGAATTAAACCAGAAGTAAGAAGAATGAAAAAGGTGCGTCAAAAAATTTAAACACTCGATAAGTGATGTAAACGATGTAATTTGGGTACAAAAACGATTTTCTTGGTCGGGACCAAAACATATTGTGTAATTTGATACGAGCTTGGATTTGATATATTATAATAATAGTTTCGATACCCGTGTCAAAAGATATCTCCATTGAAAGTTGTAACTCATATTTACCAAATGTTTTGTTGTTTTTGAAAATGTGAACGACATCCTCTTTCTTTTTCTCTTCTCTTATTTTTTTTGAAGAATAGAGACTTATTGGAAATATAAATCAACAACCCTAGGTCGGCACCAATATCTCCTGTATAGCTCTATTGAATTAAACCAGAAGTAAGAAGAATGAAAATGGTGCGTCAAAAACTTTAAACACTCGATAAGTGATGTAAACGATGTAATTTGGGTACAATCACGATTTTCCTGGTCGGGACCAAAACATATTGTGTAATTTGATACGAGCTTCGATTTGATATATTATAATAGTGATTTCGATACCCGTGTCAAAAGATATCTCCGTTGAAAGTTGTAACTGATATTTACCAAATTTTTTGTCGTTTTTGAAAATGTGAACGACATCCTCTTTCTTTTTCTCTTCTCTTATTTTTTTTTGAAGAATAGAGACTTATTGGAAATATAAATCAACAACCCTAGGTCGGCACCAATATCTCCTGTATAGCTCTATTGAATTAAACCAGAAGTAAGAAGAATGAAAATGGTGCGTCAAAAACTTTAAACACTCGATAAGTGATGTAAACGATGTAATTTGGGTACAAAAACGATTTTCCTGGTCGGGACCAAAACATATTGTGTAATTTGATACGAGCTTGGATTTGATATATTATAATAGTGGTTTCGATACCCGTGTCAAAAGATATCTCCATTGAAAGTTGTAACTCATATTTACCAAATGTTTTATTGTTTTTGAAAATGTGAACGACATCCTCTTTCTTTTTCTCTTCTCTTATTTTTTTTGAAGAATAGAGACTTATTGGAAATATAAATCAACAACCCTAGGTCGGCACCAATATCTCCTGTATAGCTCTATTGAATTAAACCAGAAGTAAGAAGAATGAAAATGGTGCGTCAAAAACTTTAAACACTCGATAAGTGATGTAAACGATGTAATTTGGGTACAAAAACGATTTTCCTGGTCGGTACCAAAACATATTGTGTAATTTGATACGAGCTTCGATTCGATATATTATAATAGTGGTTTCGATACCCGTGTCAAAAGATATCTCCATTGAAAGTTGTAACTCATATTTACCAAATGTTTTGTTGTTTTTGAAAATGTGAACGACATCCTCTTTCTTTTTCTCTTCTCTTATTTTTTTTTTTGAAGAATAGAGACTTATTGGAAATATAAATCAACAACCCTAGGTCGGCACCAATATCTCCTGTATTGCTCTATTGAATTAAACCATAAATAAGAAAAATGAAAATGGTGCGTCAAAAACTTTAAACACTCAGTAAGTGATGTAAACGATGTAATTTGTGTACAAAAACGATTTTCTTGGGCGGCACCAAATATATTGTGTAATTTGATATGAGCTACAATTTGATATATTATAATAGTTGTTTCGATACCCGAGTTAAAAGATATCTCCGTTGAAAGTTGTAACTCATATTTACCAAATCTTTTGTTATTTTTGAAAATGTGAACGACATCCTCTTTATTTTTCTCTTCTCTTATTTTTTTTTGAAGAATAGAGACTTATTGGAAATATAAATCAACAACCCTAGGTCGGCACCAATATCTGCTGTATAGCTCTATTGAATTAAACCAGAAGTAAGAAGAATGAAAATGGTGCGTCAAAAAATTTAAACACTCGATAAGTGATGTAAACGATGTAATTTGGGTACAAAAACGATTTTCCTGGTCGGGACCAAAACATATTGTGTAATTTGATACGAGCTTCGATTTAATATATTATAATAGTGGTTTCGATATCCGAGTCAAAAGATATCTCCGTTGAAAGTTGTAACTGATATTTACCAAATTTTTTGTTGTTTTTGAAAATGTGAACGACATCCTCTTTCTTTTTCTCTTCTCTTATTTTTTTTTTGAAGAATAGAGACTTATTGGAAATATAAATCAACAACCCTAGGTCGGCACCAATATCTCCTGTATAGCTCTATTGAATTAAACCAGAAGTAAGAAGAATGAAAATGGTGCGTCAAAAACTTTAAACACTCGATAAGTGATGTAAACGATGTAATTTGGGTACAAAAACGATTTTCCTAGTCGGGACCAAAACATATTGTGTAATTTGATACGAGCTTGGATTTGATATATTATAATAGTGGTTTCGATACCCGTGTCAAAAGATATCTCTATTGAAAGTTGTAACTCATATTTACCAAATGTTTTGTTGTTTTTGAAAATGTGAACGACATCCTCTTTCTTTTTCTCTTCTCTTATTTTTTTTGAAGAATAGAGACTTATTGGAAATATAAATCAACAACCCTAGGTCGGCACCAATATCTCCTGTATAGCTCTATTGAATTAAACCAGAAGTAAGAAGAATGAAACTGGTGCGTCAAAAACTTTAAACACTCGATAAGTGATGTAAACGATGTAATTTGGGTACAAAAACGATTTTCCTGGTCGGTACCAAAACATATTGTGTAATTTGATACGAGCTTCGATTTGATATATTATAATAGTGGTTTCGATACCCGTGTCAAAAGATATCTCCATTGAAAGTTGTAACTCATATTTACCAAATGTTTTGTTGTTTTTGAAAATGTGAACGACATCCTCTTTCTTTTTCTCTTCTCTTATTTTTTTTTTTGAAGAATAGAGACTTATTGGAAATATAAATCAACAACCCTAGGTCGGCACCAATATCTCCTGTATTGCTCTATTGAATTAAACCATAAATAAGAAAAATGAAAATGGTGCGTCAAAAACTTTAAACACTCGGTAAGTGATGTAAACGATGTAATTTGGGTACAATAACGATTTTTTCTGGTGGGGACCAAAACATATTGTGTAATTTGATACGAGCTTCGATTTGATATATTATAATAGTGGTTTCGATACCCGAGTCAAAAGATATCTCCGTTGAAAGTTGTAACTGATATTTACCAAATGTTTTGTTGTTTTTGAAAATGTGAACGACATCCTCTTTCTTTTTCTCTTCTCTTATTTTTTTTTTTGAAGAATAGAGACTTATTGGAAATATAAATCAACAACCCTAGGTCGGCACCAATATCTCCTGTATTGCTCTATTGAATTAAACCAGAAGTAAGAAGAATGAAAAAGGTGCGTCAAAAAATTTAAACACTCGATAAGTGATGTAAACGATGTAATTTGGGTACAAAAACGATTTTCTTGGTCGGGACCAAAACATATTGTGTAATTTGATATGAGCTTCAATTTGATATATTATAATAGTGGTTTCGATATCCGAGTCAAAAAATATCTCCGTTGAAAGTTGTAACTGATATTTACCAAATTTTTTGTTGTTTTTGAAAATGTGAACGACATCCTCTTTCTTTTTCTCTTCTCTTATTTTTTTTTTTGAAGAATAGAGACTTATTGGAAATATAAATCAACAACCCTAGGTCGGCACCAATATCTCCTGTATAGCTCTATTGAATTAAACCAGAAGTAAGAAGAATGAAAATGGTGCGTCAAAAACTTTAAACACTCGATAAGTGATGTAAACGATGTAATTTGGGTACAAAAACGATTTTCCTGGTCGGGACCAAAACATATTGTGTAATTTGATACGAGCTTGGATTTGATATATTATAATAGTAGTTTCGATACCCGTGTCAAAAGATATCTCCATTGAAAGTTGTAACTCATATTTACCAAATGTTTTGTTGTTTTTGAAAATGTGAACGACATCCTCTTTCTTTTTCTCTTCTCTTATTTTTTTTGAAGAATAGAGACTTATTGGAAATATAAATCAACAACCCTAGGTCGGCACCAATATCTCCTGTATAGCTCTATTGAATTAAACCAGAAGTAAGAAGAATGAAAATGGTGCGTCAAAAACTTTAAACACTCGATAAGTGATGTAAACGATGTAATTTGGGTACAATCACGATTTTCCTGGTCGGGACCAAAACATATTGTGTAATTTGATACGAGCTTCGATTTGATATATTATAATAGTGATTTCGATACCCGTGTCAAAAGATATCTCCGTTGAAAGTTGTAACTGATATTTACCAAATTTTTTGTTGTTTTTGAAAATGTGAACGACATCCTCTTTCTTTTTCTCTTCTCTTATTTTTTTTTGAAGAATAGAGACTTATTGGAAATATAAATCAACAACCCTAGGTCGGCACCAATATCTCCTGTATAGCTCTATTGAATTAAACCAGAAGTAAGAAGAATGAAAATGGTGCGTCAAAAACTTTAAACACTCGATAAGTGATGTAAACGATGTAATTTGGGTACAAAAACGATTTTCCTGGTCGGGACCAAAACATATTGTGTAATTTGATACGAGCTTGGATTTGATATATTATAATAGTGGTTTCGATACCCGTGTCAAAAGATATCTCCATTGAAAGTTGTAACTCATATTTACCAAATGTTTTATTGTTTTTGAAAATGTGAACGACATCCTCTTTCTTTTTCTCTTCTCTTATTTTTTTTGAAGAATAGAGACTTATTGGAAATATAAATCAACAACCCTAGGTCGGCACCAATATCTCCTGTATAGCTCTATTGAATTAAACCAGAAGTAAGAAGAATGAAAATGGTGCGTCAAAAACTTTAAACACTCGATAAGTGATGTAAACGATGTAATTTGGGTACAAAAACGATTTTCCTGGTCGGTACGAAAACATATTGTGTAATTTGATACGAGCTTCGATTTGATATATTATAATAGTGGTTTCGATACCCGTGTCAAAAGATATCTCCATTGAAAGTTGTAACTCATATTTACCAAATGTTTTGTTGTTTTTGAAAATGTGAACGACATCCTCTTTCTTTTTCTCTTCTCTTATTTTTTTTTTTTGAAGAATAGAGACTTATTGGAAATATAAATCAACAACCCTAGGTCGGCACCAATATCTCCTGTATTGCTCTATTGAATTAAACCATAAATAAGAAAAATGAAAATGGTGCGTCAAAAACTTTAAACACTCGGTAAGTGATGTAAACGATGTAATTTGGGTACAATAACGATTTTTCTGGTGGGGACCAAAACATATTGTGTAATTTGATACGAGCTTCGATTTGATATATTATAATAGTGGTTTCGATACCCGAGTCAAAAGATATCTCCGTTGAAAGTTGTAACTTATATTTACCAAATTTTTTGTTGTTTTTTAAAATGTGAACGACATCCTCTTTATTTTTCTCTTCTCTTATTTTTTTTTGAAGAATAGAGACTTATTGGAAATATAAATCAACAACCCTAGGTCGGCACCAATATCTGCTGTATAGCTCTATTGAATTAAACCAGAAGTAAGAAGAATGAAAAAGGTGCGTCAAAAAATTTAAACACTCGATAAGTGATGTAAACGATGTAATTTGGGTACAAAAACGATTTTCTTGGTCGGGACCAAAACATATTGTGTAATTTGATACGAGCTTGGATTTGATATATTATAATAGTAGTTTCGATACCCGTGTCAAAAGATATCTCCATTGAAAGTTGTAACTCATATTTACCAAATGTTTTGTTGTTTTTGAAAATGTGAACGACATCCTCTTTCTTTTTCTCTTCTCTTATTTTTTTTGAAGAATAGAGACTTATTGGAAATATAAATCAACAACCCTAGGTCGGCACCAATATCTCCTGTATAGCTCTATTGAATTAAACCAGAAGTAAGAAGAATGAAAATGGTGCGTCAAAAACTTTAAACACTCGATAAGTGATGTAAACGATGTAATTTGGGTACAATCACGATTTTCCTGGTCGGGACCAAAACATATTGTGTAATTTGATACGAGCTTCGATTTGATATATTATAATAGTGATTTCGATACCCGTGTCAAAAGATATCTCCGTTGAAAGTTGTAACTGATATTTACCAAATTTTTTGTTGTTTTTGAAAATGTGAACGACATCCTCTTTCTTTTTCTCTTCTCTTATTTTTTTTTTGAAGAATAGAGACTTATTGGAAATATAAATCAACAACCCTAGGTCGGCACCAATATCTCCTGTATAGCTCTATTGAATTAAACCAGAAGTAAGAAGAATGAAAATGGTGCGTCAAAAACTTTAAACACTCGATAAGTGATGTAAACGATGTAATTTGGGTACAAAAACGATTTTCCTGGTCGGGACCAAAACATATTGTGCAATTTGATACGAGCTTGGATTTGATATATTATAATAGTGGTTTCGATACCCGTGTCAAAAGATATCTCCATTGAAAGTTGTAACTCATATTTACCAAATGTTTTATTGTTTTTGAAAATGTGAACGACATCCTCTTTCTTTTTCTCTTCTCTTATTTTTTTTGAAGAATAGAGACTTATTGGAAATATAAATCAACAACCCTAGGTCGGCACCAATATCTCCTGTATAGCTCTATTGAATTAAACCAGAAGTAAGAAGAATGAAAATGGTGCGTCAAAAACTTTAAACACTCGATAAGTGATGTAAACGATGTAATTTGGGTACAAAAACGATTTTCCTGGTCGGTACCAAAACATATTGTGTAATTTGATACGAGCTTCGATTTGATATATTATAATAGTGGTTTCGATACCCGTGTCAAAAGATATCTCCATTGAAAGTTGTAACTCATATTTACCAAATGTTTTGTTGTTTTTGAAAATGTGAACGACATCCTCTTTCTTTTTCTCTTCTCTTATTTTTTTTTTTGAAGAATAGAGACTTAGTGGAAATATAAATCAACAACCCTAGGTCGGCACCAATATCTCCTGTATTGCTCTATTGAATTAAACCATAAATAAGAAAAATGAAAATGGTGCGTCAAAAACTTTAAACACTCGGTAAGTGATGTAAACGATGTAATTTGTGTACAAAAACGATTTTCTTGGGCGGCACCAAATATATTGTGTAATTTGATATGAGCTACAATTTGATATATTATAATAGTGGTTTCGATACCCGAGTTAAAAGATATCTCCGTTGAAAGTTGTAACTCATATTTACCAAATCTTTTGTTATTTTTGAAAATGTGAACGACATCCTCTTTCTTTTTCTCTTCTCTTATTTTTTTTTGAAGAATAGAGACTTATTGGAAATATAAATCAACAACCCTAGGTCGGCACCAATATCTGCTGTATAGCTCTATTGAATTAAACCAGAAGTAAGAAGAATGAAAATGGTGCGTCAAAAAATTTAAACACTCGATAAGTGATGTAAACGATGTAATTTGGGTACAAAAACGATTTTCCTGGTCGGGACCAAAACATATTGTGTAATTTGATACGAGCTTCGATTTAATATATTATAATAGTGGTTTCGATATCCGAGTCAAAAGATATCTCCGTTGAAAGTTGTAACTGATATTTACCAAATTTTTTGTTGTTTTTGAAAATGTGAACGACATCCTCTTTCTTTTTCTCTTCTCTTATTTTTTTTTTGAAGAATAGAGACTTATTGGAAATATAAATCAACAACCCTAGGTCGGCACCAATATCTCCTGTATAGCTCTATTGAATTAAACCAGAAGTAAGAAGAATGAAAATGGTGCGTCAAAAACTTTAAACACTCGATAAGTGATGTAAACGATGTAATTTGGGTACAAAAACGATTTTCCTGGTCGGGACCAAAACATATTGTGTAATTTTATACGAGCTTGGATTTGATATATTATAATAGTGGTTTCGATACCCGTGTCAAAAGATATCTCCATTGAATGTTGTAACTCATATTTACCAAATGTTTTGTTGTTTTTGAAAATGTGAACGACATCCTCTTTCTTTTTCTCTTCTCTTATTTTTTTTGAAGAATAGAGACTTATTGGAAATATAAATCAACAACCCTAGGTCGGCACCAATATCTCCTGTATAGCTCTATTGAATTAAACCAGAAGTAAGAAGAATGAAAATGGTGCGTCAAAAACTTTAAACACTCGATAAGTGATGTAAACGATGTAATTTGGGTACAAAAACGATTTTCCTGGTCGGGACCAAAACATATTGTGTAATTTGATACGAGCTTCGATTTGATATATTATAATAGTGATTTCGATACCCGTGTCAAAAGATATCTCCGTTGAAAGTTGTAACTCATATTCACCAAATGTTTTCTTGTTTTTGAAAATGTGAACGACATCATCTTTCTTTTTCTCTTCTCTAATTTTTTTTTGAAGAATAGAGACTTATTGGAAATATAAATCAACAACCCTAGGTCGGCACCAATATCTGCTGTATAGCTCTATTGAATTAAACCAGAAGTAAGAAGAATGAAAATGGTGCGTCAAAAAATTTAAACACTCGATAAGTGATGTAAACGATGTAATTTGGGTACAAAAACGATGTTCCTGGTCGGTACCAAAACATATTGTGTAATTTGATACGTGCTTCGATTTGATATATTATAATAGTGGTTTCGATCCCCGTGTCAAAAGATATCTCCGTTGAAAGTTGTAACTCATATTTACCAAATGTTTTGTTGTTTTTGAAAATGTGAACGACATCCTCTTTATTTTTCTCTTCTCTTATTTTTTTTTTTGAAGAATAGAGACTTATTGGAAATATAAATCAACAACCCTAGGTCGGCACCAATATCTCCTGTATTGCTCTATTGAATTAAACCAAAAATAAGAAAAATGAAAATGGTGCGTCAAAAACTTTAAACACTCGGTAAGTGATGTAAACGATGTAATTTGTGTACAAAAACGATTTTCTTGGGCGGCACCAAATATATTGTGTAATTTGATATGAGCTACAATTTGATATATTATAATAGTGCTTTCGATACCCGAGTTAAAAGATATCTCCGTTGAAAGTTGTAACTCATATTTACCAAATGTTTTGTTGTTTTTGAAAATGTGAACGACATCCTCTTTCTTTTTCTCTTCTCTTATTTTTTTTGAAGAATAGAGACTTATTGGAAATATAAATCAACAACCCTAGGTCGGCACCAATATCTCCTGTATAGCTCTATTGAATTAAACCAGAAGTAAGAAGAATGAAAATGGTGCGTCAAAAACTTTAAACACTCGATAAGTGATGTAAACGATGTAATTTGGGTACAATAACGATTTTCCTGGTCGGGACCAAAACATATTGTGTAATTTGATACGAGCTTCGATTTGATATATTATAATAGTGATTTCGATACCCGTGTCAAAAGATATCTCCGTTGAAAGTTGTAACTCATATTTTCCAAATGTTTTCTTGTTTTTGAAAATGTGAACGACATCATCTTTCTTTTTCTCTTCTCTAATTTTTTTTTTGAAGAATAGAGACTTATTGGAAATATAAATCAACAACCCTAGGTCGGCACCAATATCTCCTGTATAGCTCTATTGAATTAAACCAGAAGTAAGAAGAATGAAAATGGTGCGTCAAAAACTTTAAACACTCGATAAGTGATGTAAACGATGTAATTTGGGTACAAAAACGATTTTCCTGGTCGGTACCAAAACATATTGTGTAATTTGATACGAGCTTCGATTTGATATATTATAATAGTGGTTTCGATACCCGTGTCAAAAGATATCTCCGTTGAAAGTTGTAACTCATATTTACCAAATGTTTTGTTGTTTTTGAAAATGTGAAGGACATCCTCTTTATTTTTCTCTTCTCTTATTTTTTTTTGAAGAATAGAGACTTATTGGAAATATAAATCAACAACCCTAGGTCGGCACCAATATCTCCTGTATTGCTCTATTGAATTAAACCATAAATAAGAAAAATGAAAATGGTGCGTCAAAAACTTTAAACACTCGGTAAGTGATGTAAACGATGTAATTTGTGTACAAAAATGATTTTCTTGGGCGGCACCAAATATATTGTGTAATTTGATATGAGCTACAATTTGATATATTATAATAGTGGTTTCGATACCCGAGTTAAAAGATATCTCCGTTGAAAGTTGTAACTCATATTTACCAAATCTTTTGTTATTTTTGAAAATGTGAACGACATCCTCTTTCTTTTTCTCTTCTCTTATTTTTTTTTTGAAGAATAGAGACTTATTGGAAATATAAATCAACAACCCTAGGTCGGCACCAATATCTCCTGTATAGCTCTATTGAATTAAACCAGAAGTAAGAAGAATGAAAATGGTGCGTCAAAAAATTTAAACACTCGATAAGTGATGTAAACGATGTAATTTGGGTACAAAAACGATTTTCCTGGTCGGGACCAAAACATATTGTGTAATTTGATACGAGCTTCGATTTAATATATTATAATAGTGGTTTCGATACCCTAGTCAAAAGATATCTCCGTTGAAAGTTGTAACTTATATTTACCAAATTTTTTGTTGTTTTTGAAAATGTGAACGACATCCTCTTTATTTTTCTCTTCTCTTATTTTTTTTTGAAGAATAGAGACTTATTGGAAATATAAATCAACAACCCTAGGTCGGCACCAATATCTCCTGTATTGCTCTATTGAATTAAACCAGAAATAAGAAAAATGAAAATGGTGCGTCAAAAAATTTAAACACTCGGTAAGTGATGTAAACGATGTAATTTGTGTACAAAAATGATTTTCTTGGGCGGCACCAAATATATTGTGTAATTTGATATGAGCTACAATTTGATATATTATAATAGTGCTTTCGATACCCGAGTTAAAAGATATCTCCGTTGAAAGTTGTAACTTATATTTACCAAATGTTTTGTTGTTTTTGAAAATGTGAACGACATCCTCTTTCTTTTTCTCTTCTCTTATTTTTTTTGAAGAATAGAGACTTATTGGAAATATAAATCAACAACCCTAGGTCGGCACCAATATCTCCTGTATAGCTCTATTGAATTAAACCAGAAGTAAGAAGAATGAAAATGGTGCGTCAAAAACTTTAAACACTCGATAAGTGATGTAAACGATGTAATTTGGGTACAATAACGATTTTCCTGGTCGGGACCAAAACATATTGTGTAATTTGATACGAGCTTCGATTTGATATATTATAATAGTGATTTCGATACCCGTGTCAAAAGATATCTCCGTTGAAAGTTGTAACTCATATTTTCCAAATGTTTTCTTGTTTTTGAAAATGTGAACGACATCATCTTTCTTTTTCTCTTCTCTAATTTTTTTTTGAAGAATAGAGACTTATTGGAAATATAAATCAACAACCCTAGGTCGGCACCAATATCTCCTGTATAGCTCTATTGAATTAAACCAGAAGTAAGAAGAATGAAAATGGTGCGTCAAAAACTTTAAACACTCGATAAGTGATGTAAACGATGTAATTTGGGTACAAAAACGATTTTCCTGGTCGGTACCAAAACATATTGTGTAATTTAATACGAGCTTCGATTTGATATATTATAATAGTGGTTTCGATACCCGTGTCAAAAGATATCTCCGTTGAAAGTTGTAACTCATATTTACCAAATGTTTTGTTGTTTTTGAAAATGTGAACGACATCCTCTTTATTTTTCTCTTCTCTTATTTTTTTTTTTGAAGAATAGAGACTTATTGGAAATATAAATCAACAACCCTAGGTCGGCACCAATATCTCCTGTATTGCTCTATTGAATTAAACCATAAATAAGAAAAATGAAAATGGTGCGTCAAAAACTTTAAACACTCGGTAAGTGATGTAAACGATGTAATTTGTGTACAAAAATGATTTTCTTGGGCGGCACCAAATATATTGTGTAATTTGATATGAGCTTCAATTTGATATATTATAATAGTGGTTTCGATACCCGAGTTAAAAGATATCTCCGTTGAAAGTTGTAACTCATATTTACCAAATCTTTTGTTATTTTTGAAAATGTGAACGACATCCTCTTTCTTTTTCTCTTCTCTTATTTTTTTTTGAAGAATAGAGACTTATTGGAAATATAAATCAACAACCCTAGGTCGGCACCAATATCTCCTGTATAGCTCTATTGAATTAAACCAGAAATAAGAAAAATGAAAATGGTGCGTCAAAAACTTTAAACACTCGGTAAGTGATGTAAACGATGTAATTTGGGTACAAAAACTATTTTTCTGGTAGGGACCAAAACATATTGTGTAATTTGATACGAGCTTCGATTTGATATATTATAATAGTGGTTTCGATACCCGAGTCAAAAGATATCTCCGTTGAAAGTTGTAACTTATATTTACCAAATTTTTTGTTGTTTTTTAAAATGTGAACGACATCCTCTTTATTTTTCTCTTCTCTTATTTTTTTTTGAAGAATAGAGACTTATTGGAAATATAAATCAACAACCCTAGGCCCGCACCAATATCTCCTGTATTGCTCTATTGAATTAAACCAGAAATAAGAAAAATGAAAATGGTGCGTCAAAAACTTTAAACACTCGATAAGTGATGTAAACGATGTAATTTGGGTACAAAAACGATTTTCCTGGTCGGGACCAAAACATATTGTGTAATTTGATACGAGCTTCGATTTGATATATTATAATAGTGGTTTCGATATCCGAGTCAAAAGATATCTCCGTTGAAAGTTGTAACTGATATTTACCAAATTTTTTGTTGTTTTTGAAAATGTGAACGACATCCTCTTTCTTTTTCTCTTCTCTTATTTTTTTTTTGAAGAATAGAGACTTATTGGAAATATAAATCAACAACCCTAGGTCGGCACCAATATCTCTCTGTATAGCTCTATTGAATTAAACCAGAAGTAAGAAGAATGAAAATGGTGCGTCAAAAACTTTAAACACTCGGTAAGTGATGTAAACGATGTAATTTGTGTACAAAAACGATTTTCTTGGGCGGCACCAAATATATTGTGTAATTTGATATGAGCTTCAATTTGATATATTATAATAGTGGTTTCGATACCCGAGTTAAAAGATATCTCCGTTGAAAGTTGTAACTCATATTTACCAAATCTTTTGTTATTTTTGAAAATGTGAACGACATCCTCTTTCTTTTTCTCTTCTCTTATTTTTTTTTTGAAGAATAGAGACTTATTGGAAATACAAATCAACAACCCTAGGTCGGCACCAATATCTCCTGTATTGCTCTATTGAATTAAACCAGAAATAAGAAAAATCAAAATGGTGGTCAAAAACTTTAAACACTCGATAAGTGATGTAAACGATATAATTTGGGTACAAAAACGATTTTCCTGGTCGGGACGAAAACATATTGTGTAATTTGATACGAGCTTCGATTTGATATATTATAATAGTGGTTTCGATACCCGTGTCCAAAGATATCTCCATTGAAAGTTGTAACTCATATTTACCAAATCTTTTGTTGTTATTGAAAATGTGAACGACATCCTCTTTCTTTTTCTCTTCTCTTATTTTTTTTTGAAGAATAGAGACTTATTGGAAATATATATCAACAACCCTAGGTCGGCACCAATATCTCCTGTATAGCTCTATTGAATTAAACCACAAATAAGAAAAATGAAAATGGTGCGTCAAAAACTTTAAACACTCGGTAAGTGATGTAAACGATGTAATTTGGGTACAAAAACGATTTCCCTGGTCGGGACGAAAACATATTGTGTAATTTGATACGAGCTTCGATTTGATATATTATAATAGTGGTTTCGATACCCGTGTCCAAAGATATCTCCATTGAAAGTTGTAACTCATATTTACCAAATCTTTTGTTGTTATTGAAAATGTGAACGACATCCTCTTTCTTTTTCTCTTCTCTTATTTTTTTTTGAAGAATAGAGACTTATTGGAAATATAAATCAACAACCCTAGGTCGGCACCAATATCTCCTGTATAGCTCTATTGAATTAAACCACAAATAAGAAAAATGAAAATGGTGCGTCAAAAATATTAAACACTCGATAAGTGATGTAAACGATGTAATTTGGGTACAAAAACGATTTTCCTGGTCGGGACCAAAACATATTGTGTAATTTGATACGAGCTTGGATTTGATATATTATAATAGTGGTTTCGATACTCGTGTCAAAAGATATCTCCGTTGAAAGTTATAACTCATATTTACCAAATGTTTTGTTGTTTTTGAAAATGTGAACGACATCCTCTTTCTTTTTATCTTCTCTTATTTTTTTTTTGAAGAATAGAGACTTATTGGAAATACAAATCAACAACCCTAGGGCGGCACCAATATCTCCTGTATTGCTCTATTGAATTAAACCAGAAATAAGAAAAATCAAAATGGTGGTCAAAAACTTTAAACACTCGATAAGTGATGTAAACGATATAATTTGGGTACAAAAACGATTTTCCTGGTCGGGACGAAAACATATTGTGTAATTTGATACGAGCTTCGATTTGATATATTATAATAGTGGTTTCGATACCCGTGTCCAAAGATATCTCCATTGAAAGTTGTAACTCATATTTACCAAATCTTTTGTTGTTATTGAAAATGTGAACGACATCCTCTTTCTTTTTCTCTTCTCTTATTTTTTTTTTGAAGAATAGAGACTTATTGGAAATATATATCAACAACCCTAGGTCGGCACCAATATCTCCTGTATAGCTCTATTGAATTAAACCACAAATAAGAAAAATGAAAATGGTGCGTCAAAAACTTTAAACACTCGATAAGTGATGTAAACGATGTAATTTGGGTACAATAACGATTTTCCTGGTCGGGACCAAAACATATTGTGTAATTTGATACGAGCTTCGATTTGATATATTATAATAGTGGTTTCGATACCCGTGTCAAAAGATATATCCGTTGAAAGTTGTAACTCATATTTACCAAATGTTTTGTTGTTTTTCAAAATGTGAACGACATCCTCTTTATTTTTCTCTTCTCTTATTTTTTTTTGAAGAATAGAGACTTATTGGAAATATAAATCAACAACCCTAGGTCGGCACCAATATCTCCTGTATAGCTCTATTAAATTAAACCAGAAATAAGAAAAATGAAAATGGTGCGTCAAAAACTTTAAACACTCGGTAAGTGATGTAAACGATGTAATTTGTGTACAAAAACGATTTTCTTGGGCGGCACCAAATATATTGTGTAATTTGATATGAGCTTCAATTTGATATATTATAATAGTGGTTTCGATACCCGAGTTAAAAGATATCTCCGTTGAAAGTTGTAACTCATATTTACCAAATCTTTTGTTATTTTTGAAAATGTGAACGACATCCTCTTTCTTTTTCTCTTCTCTTATTTTTTTTTGAAGAATAGAGACTTATTGGAAATATAAATCAACAACCCTAGGTCGGCACCAATATCTCCTGTATAGCTCTATTGAATTAAACCAGAAATAAGAAAAATGAAAATGGTGCGTCAAAAACTTTAAACACTCGGTAAGTGATGTAAACGATGTAATTTGGGTACAAAAACTATTTTTCTGGTGGGGACCAAAACATATTGTGTAATTTGATACGAGCTTCGATTTGATATATTATAATAGTGGTTTCGATACCCGAGTCAAAAGATATCTCCGTTGAAAGTTGTAACTTATATTTACCAAATTTTTTGTTGTTTTTTAAAATGTGAACGACATCCTCTTTATTTTTCTCTTCTCTTATTTTTTTTTGAAGAATAGAGACTTATTGGAAATATAAATCAACAACCCTAGGCCCGCACCAATATCTCCTGTATTGCTCTATTGAATTAAACCAGAAATAAGAAAAATGAAAATGGTGCGTCAAAAACTTTAAACACTCGATAAGTGATGTAAACGATGTAATTTGGGTACAAAAACGATTTTCCTGGTCGGGACCAAAACATATTGTGTAATTTGATACGAGCTTCGATTTGATATATTATAATAGTGGTTTCGATATCCGAGTCAAAAGATATCTCCGTTGAAAGTTGTAACTGATATTTACCAAATTTTTTGTTGTTTTTGAAAATGTGAACGACATCCTCTTTCTTTTTCTCTTCTCTTATTTTTTTTTTGAAGAATAGAGTCTTATTGGAAATATAAATCAACAACCCTAGGTCGGCACCAATATCTCCTGTATAGCTCTATTGAATTAAACCACAAATAAGAAAAATGAAAATGGTGCGTCAAAAATATTAAACACTCGATAAGTGATGTAAACGATGTAATTTGGGTACAAAAACGATTTTCCTGGTCGGGACCAAAACATATTGTGTAATTTGATACGAGCTTGGATTTGATATATTATAATAGTGGTTTCGATACTCGTGTCAAAAGATATCTCCGTTGAAAGTTATAACTCATATTTACCAAATGTTTTGTTGTTTTTGAAAATGTGAACGACATCCTCTTTCTTTTTATCTTCTCTTATTTTTTTTTTGAAGAATAGAGACTTATTGGAAATACAAATCAACAACCCTAGGGCGGCACCAATATCTCCTATATTGCTCTATTGAATTAAACCAGAAATAAGAAAAATCAAAATGGTGGTCAAAAACTTTAAACACTCGATAAGTGATGTAAACGATATAATTTGGGTACAAAAACGATTTTCCTGGTCGGGACGAAAACATATTGTGTAATTTGATACGAGCTTCGATTTGATATATTATAATAGTGGTTTCGATACCCGTGTCCAAAGATATCTCCATTGAAAGTTGTAACTCATATTTACCAAATCTTTTGTTGTTATTGAAAATGTGAACGACATCCTCTTTCTTTTTCTCTTCTCTTATTTTTTTTTTGAAGAATAGAGACTTATTGGAAATATATATCAACAACCCTAGGTCGGCACCAATATCTCCTGTATAGCTCTATTGAATTAAACCACAAATAAGAAAAATGAAAATGGTGCGTCAAAAACTTTAAACACTCGATAAGTGATGTAAACGATGTAATTTGGGTACAATAACGATTTTCCTGGTCGGGACCAAAACATATTGTGTAATTTGATACGAGCTTCGATTTGATATATTATAATAGTGGTTTCGATACCCGTGTCAAAAGATATATCCGTTGAAAGTTGTAACTCATATTTACCAAATGTTTTGTTGTTTTTCAAAATGTGAACGACATCCTCTTTATTTTTCTCTTCTCTTATTTTTTTTTGAAGAATAGAGACTTATTGGAAATATAAATCAACAACCCTAGGTCGGCACCAATATCTCCTGTATAGCTCTATTAAATTAAACCAGAAATAAGAAAAATGAAAATGGTGCGTCAAAAACTTTAAACACTCGGTAAGTGATGTAAACGATGTAATTTGTGTACAAAAACGATTTTCTTGGGCGGCACCAAATATATTGTGTAATTTGATATGAGCTTCAATTTGATATATTATAATAGTGGTTTCGATACCCGAGTTAAAAGATATCTCCGTTGAAAGTTGTAACTCATATTTACCAAATCTTTTGTTATTTTTGAAAATGTGAACGACATCCTCTTTCTTTTTCTCTTCTCTTATTTTTTTTTGAAGAATAGAGACTTATTGGAAATATAAATCAACAACCCTAGGTCGGCACCAATATCTCCTGTATAGCTCTATTGAATTAAACCAGAAATAAGAAAAATGAAAATGGTGCGTCAAAAACTTTAAACACTCGGTAAGTGATGTAAACGATGTAATTTGGGTACAAAAACTATTTTTGTGGTGGGGACCAAAACATATTGTGTAATTTGATACGAGCTTCGATTTGATATATTATAATAGTGGTTTCGATACCCGAGTCAAAAGATATCTCCGTTGAAAGTTGTAACTTATATTTACCAAATTTTTTGTTGTTTTTTAAAATGTGAACGACATCCTCTTTATTTTTCTCTTCTCTTATTTTTTTTTGAAGAATAGAGACTTATTGGAAATATAAATCAACAACCCTAGGCCCGCACCAATATCTCCTGTATTGCTCTATTGAATTAAACCAGAAATAAGAAAAATGAAAATGGTGCGTCAAAAACTTTAAACACTCGATAAGTGATGTAAACGATGTAATTTGGGTACAAAAACGATTTTCCTGGTCGGGACCAAAACATATTGTGTAATTTGATACGAGCTTCGATTTGATATATTATAATAGTGGTTTCGATACCCGTGTCCAAAGATATCTCCGTTGAAAGTTGTAACTCATATTTACCAAATCTTTTGTTGTTATTGAAAATGTGAACGACATCCTCTTTCTTTTTCTCTTCTCTTATTTTTTTTTTGAAGAATAGAGTCTTATTGGAAATATAAATCAACAACCCTAGGTCGGCACCAATATCTCCTGTATAGCTCTATTGAATTAAACCACAAATAAGAAAAATGAAAATGGTGCGTCAAAAATATTAAACACTCGATAAGTGATGTAAACGATGTAATTTGGGTACAAAAACGATTTTCCTGGTCGGGACCAAAACATATTGTGTAATTTGATACGAGCTTGGATTTGATATATTATAATAGTGGTTTCGATACTCGTGTCAAAAGATATCTCCGTTGAAAGTTATAACTCATATTTACCAAATGTTTTGTTGTTTTTGAAAATGTGAACGACATCCTCTTTCTTTTTATCTTCTCTTATTTTTTTTTTGAAGAATAGAGACTTATTGGAAATACAAATCAACAACCCTAGGGCGGCACCAATATCTCCTGTATTGCTCTATTGAATTAAACCAGAAATAAGAAAAATCAAAATGGTGGTCAAAAACTTTAAACACTCGATAAGTGATGTAAACGATATAATTTGGGTACAAAAACGATTTTCCTGGTCGGGACGAAAACATATTGTGTAATTTGATACGAGCTTCGATTTGATATATTATAATAGTGGTTTCGATACCCGTGTCCAAAGATATCTCCTTTGAAAGTTGTAACTCATATTTACCAAATCTTTTGTTGTTATTGAAAATGTGAACGACATCCTCTTTCTTTTTCTCTTCTCTTATTTTTTTTTTGAAGAATAGAGACTTATTGGAAATATATATCAACAACCCTAGGTCGGCACCAATATCTCCTGTATAGCTCTATTGAATTAAACCACAAATAAGAAAAATGAAAATGGTGCGTCAAAAACTTTAAACACTCGATAAGTGATGTAAACGATGTAATTTGGGTACAATAACGATTTTCCTGGTCGGGACCAAAACATATTGTGTAATTTGATACGAGCTTCGATTTGATATATTATAATAGTGGTTTCGATACCCGTGTCAAAAGATATATCCGTTGAAAGTTGTAACTCATATTTACCAAATGTTTTGTTGTTTTTCAAAATGTGAACGACATCCTCTTTATTTTTCTCTTCTCTTATTTTTTTTTTGAAGAATAGAGACTTATTGGAAATATAAATCAACAACCCTAGGTCGGCACCAATATCTCCTGTATAGCTCTATTGAATTAAACCAGAAATAAGAAAAATGAAAATGGTGCGTCAAAAACTTTAAACACTCGGTAAGTGATGTAAACGATGTAATTTGTGTACAAAAACGATTTTCTTGGGCGGCACCAAATATATTGTGTAATTTGATATGAGCTTCAATTTGATATATTATAATAGTGGTTTCGATACCCGAGTTAAAAGATATCTCCGTTGAAAGTTGTAACTCATATTTACCAAATCTTTTGTTATTTTTGAAAATGTGAACGACATCCTCTTTCTTTTTCTCTTCTCTTATTTTTTTTTGAAGAATAGAGACTTATTGGAAATATAAATCAACAACCCTAGGTCGGCACCAATATCTCCTGTATAGCTCTATTGAATTAAACCAGAAATAAGAAAAATGAAAATGGTGCGTCAAAAACTTTAAACACTCGGTAAGTGATGTAAACGATGTAATTTGGGTACAAAAACTATTTTTCTGGTGGGGACCAAAACATATTGTGTAATTTGATACGAGCTTCGATTTGATATATTATAATAGTGGTTTCGATACCCGAGTCAAAAGATATCTCCGTTGAAAGTTGTAACTTATATTTAACAAATTTTTTGTTGTTTTTTAAAATGTGAACGACATCCTCTTTATTTTTCTCTTCTCTTATTTTTTTTTGAAGAATAGAGACTTATTGGAAATATAAATCAACAACCCTAGGCCCGCACCAATATCTCCTGTATTGCTCTATTGAATTAAACCAGAAATAAGAAAAATGAAAATGGTGCGTCAAAAACTTTAAACACTCGATAAGTGATGTAAACGATGTAATTTGGGTTCAAAAACGATTTTCCTGGTCGGGACCAAAACATATTGTGTAATTTGATACGAGCTTCGATTTGATATATTATAATAGTGGTTTCGATATCCGAGTCAAAAGATATCTCCGTTGAAAGTTGTAACTGATATTTACCAAATTTTTTGTTGTTTTTGAAAATGTGAACGACATCCTCTTTCTTTTTCTCTTCTCTTATTTTTTTTTTGAAGAATAGAGACTTATTGGAAATATAAATCAACAACCCTAGGTCGGCACCAATATCTCTCTGTATAGCTCTATTGAATTAAACCAGAAGTAAGAAGAATGAAAATGGTGCGTCAAAAACTTTAAACACTCGATAAGTGATGTAAACGATGTAATTTGGGTACAAAAACGATTTTTCTGGTCGGGACCAAAACATATTGTGTAATTTGATACGAGCTGGGATTTGATATATTATAATAGTGGTTTCGATACCCGTGTCAAAAGATATCTCCATTGAAAGTTGTAACTCATATTTACCAAATGTTTTGTTGTTTTTGAAAATGTGAACGACATCCTCTTTCTTTTTCTCTTCTCTTATTTTTTTTGAAGAATAGAGACTTATTGGAAATATAAATCAACAACCCTAGGTCGGCACCAATATCTCCTGTATAGCTCTATTGAATTAAACCAGAAGTAAGAAGAATGAAAATGGTGAGTCAAAAACTTTAAACACTCGATAAGTGATGTAAACGATGTAATTTGGGTACAATAACGATTTTCCTGGTCGGGACCAAAACATATTGTGTAATTTGATACGAGCTTCGATTTGATATATTATAATAGTGATTTCGACACCCGTGTCAAAAGATATCTCCGTTGAAAGTTGTAACTCATATTTACCAAATGTTTTCTTGTTTTTGAAAATGTGAACGACATCATCTTTCTTTTTCTCTTCTCTAATTTTTTTTTGAAGAATAGAGACTTATTGGAAATATAAATCAACAACCCTAGGTCGGCACCAATATCTGCTGTATAGCTCTATTGAATTAAACCAGAAGTAAGAAGAATGAAAATGGTGCGTCAAAAAATTTAAACACTCGATAAGTGATGTAAACGATGTAATTTGGGTACAAAAACGATTTTCCTGGTCGGGACCAAAACATATTGTGTAATTTGATACGAGCTTCGATTTAATATATTATAATAGTGGTTTCGATACCCTAGTCAAAAGATATCTCCGTTGAAAGTTGTAACTTATATTTACCAAATTTTTTGTTGTTTTTGAAAATGTGAACGACATCCTCTTTATTTTTCTCTTCTCTTATTTTTTTTTTGAAGAATAGAGACTTATTGGAAATATAAATCAACAACCCTAGGTCGGCACCAATATCTCCTGTATTGCTCTATTGAATTAAACCAGAAATAAGAAAAATGAAAATGGTGCGTCAAAAACTTTAAACACTCGGTAAGTGATGTAAACGATGTAATTTGTGTACAAAAACGATTTTCTTGGGCGGCACCAAATATATTGTGTAATTTGATATGAGCTTCAATTTGATATATTATAATAGTGGTTTCGATACCCGAGTTAAAAGATATCTCCGTTGAAAGTTGTAACTCATATTTACCAAATCTTTTGTTATTTTTGAAAATGTGAACGACATCCTCTTTCTTTTTCTCTTCTCTTATTTTTTTTTGAAGAATAGAGACTTATTGGAAATACAAATCAACAACCCTAGGTCGGCACCAATATCTCCTGTATTGCTCTATTGAATTAAACCAGAAATAAGAAAAATGAAAATGGTGCGTCAAAAACTTTAAACACTCGATAAGTGATGTAAACGATGTAATTTGGGTACAAAAACGATTTTCCTGGTCGGGACCAAAACATATTGTGTAATTTGATACGAGCTTGGATTTGATATATTATAATAGTGGTTTCGATACCCGTGTCAAAAGATATCTGCATTGAAAGTTGTAACTCATATTTACCAAATGTTTTGTTGTTTTTGAAAATGTGAACGACATCCTCTTTCTTTTTCTCTTCTCTTATTTTTTTTTGAAGAATAGAGACTTATTGGAAATATAAATCAACAACCCTAGGTCGGCACCAATATCTCCTGTATAGCTCTATTGAATTAAACCAGAAGTAAGAAGAATGAAAATGGTGAGTCAAAAACTTTAAACACTCGATAAGTGATGTAAACGATGTAATTTGGGTACAATAACGATTTTCCTGGTCGGGACCAAAACATATTGTGTAATTTGATACGAGCTTCGATTTGATATATTATAATAGTGATTTCGACACCCGTGTCAAAAGATATCTCCGTTGAAAGTTGTAACTCATATTTACCAAATGTTTTCTTGTTTTTGAAAATGTGAACGACATCATCTTTCTTTTTCTCTTCTCTAATTTTTTTTTGAAGAATAGAGACTTATTGGAAATATAAATCAACAACCCTAGGTCGGCACCAATATCTGCTGTATAGCTCTATTGAATTAAACCAGAAGTAAGAAGAATGAAAATGGTGCGTCAAAAAATTTAAACACTCGATAAGTGATGTAAACGATGTAATTTGGGTACAAAAACGATTTTCCTGGTCGGGACCAAAACATATTGTGTAATTTGATACGAGCTTCGATTTAATATATTATAATAGTGGTTTCGATACCCTAGTCAAAAGATATCTCCGTTGAAAGTTGTAACTTATATTTACCAAATTTTTTGTTGTTTTTGAAAATGTGAACGACATCCTCTTTATTTTTCTCTTCTCTTATTTTTTTTTTGAAGAATAGAGACTTATTGGAAATATAAATCAACAACCCTAGGTCGGCACCAATATCTCCTGTATTGCTCTATTGAATTAAACCAGAAATAAGAAAAATGAAAATGGTGCGTCAAAAACTTTAAACACTCGGTAAGTGATGTAAACGATGTAATTTGTGTACAAAAACGATTTTCTTGGGCGGCACCAAATATATTGTGTAATTTGATATGAGCTTCAATTTGATATATTATAATAGTGGTTTCGATACCCGAGTTAAAAGATATCTCCGTTGAAAGTTGTAACTCATATTTACCAAATCTTTTGTTATTTTTGAAAATGTGAACGACATCCTCTTTCTTTTTCTCTTCTCTTATTTTTTTTTTGAAGAATAGAGACTTATTGGAAATACAAATCAACAACCCTAGGTCGGCACCAATATCTCCTGTATTGCTCTATTGAATTAAACCAGAAATAAGAAAAATGAAAATGGTGCGTCAAAAACTTTAAACACTCGATAAGTGATGTAAACGATGTAATTTGGGTACAAAAACGATTTTCCTGGTCGGGACCAAAACATATTGTGTAATTTGATACGAGCTTGGATTTGATATATTATAATAGTGGTTTCGATACCCGTGTCAAAAGATATCTGCATTGAAAGTTGTAACTCATATTTACCAAATGTTTTGTTGTTTTTGAAAATGTGAACGACATCCTCTTTCTTTTTCTCTTCTCTTATTTTTTTTTGAAGAATAGAGACTTATTGGAAATATAAATCAACAACCCTAGGTCGGCACCAATATCTCCTGTATAGCTCTATTGAATTAAACCAGAAGTAAGAAGAATGAAAATGGTGAGTCAAAAACTTTAAACACTCGATAAGTGATGTAAACGATGTAATTTGGGTACAATAACGATTTTCCTGGTCGGGACCAAAACATATTGTGTAATTTGATACGAGCTTCGATTTGATATATTATAATAGTGATTTCGACACCCGTGTCAAAAGATATCTCCGTTGAAAGTTGTAACTCATATTTACCAAATGTTTTCTTGTTTTTGAAAATGTGAACGACATCATCTTTCTTTTTCTCTTCTCTAATTTTTTTTTGAAGAATAGAGACTTATTGGAAATATAAATCAACAACCCTAGGTCGGCACCAATATCTGCTGTATAGCTCTATTGAATTAAACCAGAAGTAAGAAGAATGAAAATGGTGCGTCAAAAAATTTAAACACTCGATAAGTGATGTAAACGATGTAATTTGGGTACCAAAACGATTTTCCTGGTCGGGACCAAAACATATTGTGTAATTTGATACGAGCTTCGATTTGATATATTATAATAGTGGTTTCGATATCCGAGTCAAAAGATATCTCCGTTGAAAGTTGTAACTGATATTTACCAAATTTTTTGTTGTTTTTGAAAATGTGAACGACATCCTCTTTCTTTTTCTCTTCTCTTATTTTTTTTTTGAAGAATAGAGACTTATTGGAAATATAAATCAACAACCCTAGGTCGGCACCAATATCTCCTGTATAGCTCTATTGAATTAAACCAGAAGTAAGAAGAATGAAAATGGTGCGTCAAAAACTTTAAACACTCGATAAGTGATGTAAACGATGTAATTTGGGTACAAAAACGATTTTCCTGGTCGGGACCAAAACATATTGTGTAATTTGATACGAGCTTGGATTTGATATATTATAATAGTGGTTTCGATACCCGTGTCAAAAGATATCTCCATTGAAAGTTGTAACTCATATTTACCAAATGTTTTCTTGTTTTTGAAAATGTGAACGACATCATCTTTCTTTTTCTCTTCTCTAATTTTTTTTTGAAGAATAGAGACTTATTGGAAATATAAATCAACAACCCTAGGTCGGCACCAATATCTCCTGTATAGCTCTATTGAATTAAACCACAAATAAGAAAAATGAAAATGGTGCGTCAAAAACATTAAACACTCGATAAGTGATGTAAACGATGTAATTTGGGTACAAAAACGATTTTCCTGGTCGGGACCAAAACATATTGTGTAATTTGATACGAGCTTGGATTTGATATATTATAATAGTGGTTTCGATACCCGTGTCAAAAGATATCTCCGTTGAAAGTTATAACTCATATTTACCAAATGTTTTGTTGTTTTTGAAAATGTGAACGACATCCTCTTTCTTTTTCTCTTCTCTTATTTTTTTTTGAAGAATAGAGACTTATTGGAAATATAAATCAACAACCCTAGGTCGGCACCAATATCTCCTGTATAGCTCTATTGAATTAAACCAGAAATAAGAAAAATGAAAATGGTGCGTCAAAAACTTTAAACACTCGGTAAGTGATGTAAACGATGTAATTTGGGTACAAAAACTATTTTTCTGGTGGGGACCAAAACATATTGTGTAATTTGATACGAGCTTCGATTTGATATATTATAATAGTGGTTTCGATACCCGAGTCAAAAGATATCTCCGTTGAAAGTTGTAACTTATATTTACCAAATTTTTTGTTGTTTTTTAAAATGTGAACGACATCCTCTTTATTTTTCTCTTCTCTTATTTTTTTTTGAAGAATAGAGACTTATTGGAAATATAAATCAACAACCCTAGGCCCGCACCAATATCTCATGTATTGCTCTATTGAATTAAACCAGAAATAAGAAAAATGAAAATGGTGCGTCAAAAACTTTAAACACTCGATAAGTGATGTAAACGATGTAATTTGGGTACAAAAACGATTTTCCTGGTCGGGACCAAAACATATTGTGTAATTTGATACGAGCTTCGATTTGATATATTATAATAGTGGTTTCGATACCCGTGTCAAAAGATATCTCCATTGAAAGTTGTAACTCATATTTACCAAATGTTTTGTTGTTTTTGAAAATGTGAACGACATCCTCTTTCTTTTTCTCTTCTCTTATTTTTTTTGAAGAATAGAGACTTATTGGAAATATAAATCAACAACCCTAGGTCGGCACCAATATCTCCTGTATAGCTCTATTGAATTAAACCAGAAGTAAGAAGAATGAAAATGGTGAGTCAAAAACTTTAAACACTCGATAAGTGATGTAAACGATGTAATTTGGGTACAATAACGATTTTCCTGGTCGGGACCAAAACATATTGTGTAATTTGATACGAGCTTCGATTTGATATATTATAATAGTGATTTCGACACCCGTGTCAAAAGATATCTCCGTTGAAAGTTGTAACTCATATTTACCAAATGTTTTCTTGTTTTTGAAAATGTGAACGACATCATCTTTCTTTTTCTCTTCTCTTATTTTTTTTTGAAGAATAGAGACTTATTGGAAATATAAATCAACAACCCTAGGTCGGCACCAATATCTGCTGTATAGCTCTATTGAATTAAACCAGAAGTAAGAAGAATGAAAATGGTGCGTCAAAAAATTTAAACACTCGATAAGTGATGTAAACGATGTAATTTGGGTACAAAAACGATTTTCCTGGTCGGGACCAAAACATATTGTGTAATTTGATACGAGCTTCGATTTAATATATTATAATAGTGGTTTCGATACCCTAGTCAAAAGATATCTCCGTTGAAAGTTGTAACTTATATTTACCAAATTTTTTGTTGTTTTTGAAAATGTGAACGACATCCTCTTTATTTTTCTCTTCTCTTATTTTTTTTTTGAAGAATAGAGACTTATTGGAAATATAAATCAACAACCCAAGGTCGGCACCAATATCTCCTGTATTGCTCTATTGAATTAAACCAGAAATAAGAAAAATGAAAATGGTGCGTCAAAAACTTTAAACACTCGGTAAGTGATGTAAACGATGTAATTTGTGTACAAAAACGATTTTCTTGGGCGGCACCAAATATATTGTGTAATTTGATAGGAGCTTCAATTTGATATATTATAATAGTGGTTTCGATACCCGTGTCCAAAGATATCTCCATTGAAAGTTGTAACTCATATTTACCAAATCTTTTGTTGTTATTGAAAATGTGAACGACATCCTCTTTCTTTTTCTCTTCTCTTATTTTTTTTTGAAGAATAGAGACTTATTGGAAATATAAATCAACAACCCTAGGTCGGCACCAATATCTCCTGTATAGCTCTATTGAATTAAACCACAAATAAGAAAAATGAAAATGGTGCGTCAAAAACTTTAAACACTCGGTAAGTGATGTAAACGATGTAATTTGGGTACAAAAACGATTTCCCTGGTCGGGACGAAAACATATTGTGTAATTTGATACGAGCTTCGATTTGATATATTATAATAGTGGTTTCGATACCCGTGTCCAAAGATATCTCCATTGAAAGTTGTAACTCATATTTACCAAATCTTTTGTTGTTATTGAAAATGTGAACGACATCCTCTTTCTTTTTCTCTTCTCTTTTTTTTTTTTGAAGAATAGAGACTTATTGGAAATATAAATCAACAACCCTAGGTCGGCACCAATATCTCCTGTATAGCTCTATTGAATTAAACCACAAATAAGAAAAATGAAAATGGTGCGTCAAAAACATTAAACACTCGATAAGTGATGTAAACGATGTAATTTGGGTACAAAAACGATTTTCCTGGTCGGGACCAAAACATATTGTGTAATTTGATACGAGCTTGGATTTGATATATTATAATAGTGGTTTCGATACCCGTGTCAAAAGATATCTCCGTTGAAAGTTATAACTCATATTTACCAAATGTTTTGTTGTTTTTGAAAATGTGAACGACATCCTCTTTCTTTTTCTCTTCTCTTATATTTTTTTGAAGAATAGAGACTTATTGGAAATATAAATCAAAAACCCTAGGTCGGCACCAATATCTCCTGTATAGCTCTATTGAATTAAACCAGAAATAAGAAAAATGAAAATGGTGCGTCAAAAACTTTAAACACTCGGTAAGTGATGTAAACGATGTAATTTGGGTACAAAAACGATTTTTCTGGTGGGGACCAAAAAATATTGTGTAATTTGATACGAGCTTCGATTTGATATATTATAATAGTGGTTTCGATACCCGAGTCAAAAGATATCTCCGTTGAAAGTTGTAACTTATATTTACCAAATTTTTTGTTGTTTTTTAAAATGTGAACGACATCCTCTTTATTTTTCTCTTCTCTTATTTTTTTTTGAAGAATAGAGACTTATTGGAAATATAAATCAACAACCCTAGGCCCGCACCAATATCTCCTGTATTGCTCTATTGAATTAAACCAGAAATAAGAAAAATGAAAATGGTGCGTCAAAAACTTTAAACACTCGATAAGTGATGTAAACGATGTAATTTGGGTACAAAAACGATTTTCGTGGTCGGGACCAAAACATATTGTGTAATTTGATACGAGCTTCGATTTGATATATTATAATAGTGGTTTCGATATCCGAGTCAAAAGATATCTCCGTTGAAAGTTGTAACTGATATTTACCAAATTTTTTGTTGTTTTTGAAAATGTGAACGACATCCTCTTTCTTTTTCTCTTCTCTTATTTTTTTTTGAAGAATAGAGACTTATTGGAAATATAAATCAACAACCCTAGGTCGGCACCAATATCTCCTGTATAGCTCTATTGAATTAAACCAGAAGTAAGAAGAATGAAAATGGTGCGTCAAAAACTTTAAACACTCGATAAGTGATGTAAACGATGTAATTTGGGTACAATAACGATTTTCCTGGTCGGGACCAAAACATATTGTGTAATTTGATACGAGCTTCGATTTGATATATTATAATAGTGATTTCGACACCCGTGTCAAAAGATATCTCCGTTGAAAGTTGTAACTCATATTTACCAAATGTTTTCTTGTTTTTGAAAATGTGAACGACATCATCTTTCTTTTTCTCTTCTCTAATTTTTTTTTGAAGAATAGAGACTTATTGGAAATATAAATCAACAACCCTAGGTCGGCACCAATATCTCCTGTATAGCTCTATTGAATTAAACCACAAGTAAGAAGAACGAAAATGGTGCGTCAAAAACTTTAAACACTCGATAAGTGATGTAAACGATGTAATTTGGGTACAAAAACGATTTTCCTGGTCGGTACCAAAACATATTGTGTAATTTGATACGAGCTTCGATTTGATATATTATAATAGTAGTTTCGATACCCGTGTCAAAAGATATCTCCGTTGAAAGTTGTAACTCATATTTACCAAATGTTTTCTTGTTTTTGAAAATGTGAACGACATCATCTTTCTTTTTCTCTTCTCTAATTTTTTTTTGAAGAATAGAGACTTATTGGAAATATAAATCAACAACCCTAGGTCGGCACCAATATCTCCTGTATAGCTCTATTGAATTAAACCACAAATAAGAAAAATGAAAATGGTGCGTCAAAAACTTTAAACACTCGGTAAGTGATGTAAACGATGTAATTTGGGTACAAAAACGATTTTCCTGGTCGGGACCAAAACATATTGTGTAATTTGATACGAGCTTCGATTTGATATATTATAATAGTGGTTTCGATACCCGAGTCAAAAGATATCTCCGTTGAAAGTTGTAACTGATATTTACCAAATTTTTTGTTGTTTTTTAAAATGTGAACGACATCCTCTTTATTTTTCTCTTCTCTTATTTTTTTTTGAAGAATAGAGACTTATTGGAAATATAAATCAACAACCCTAGGCCCGCACCAATATCTCCTGTATTGCTCTATTGAATTAAACCAGAAATAAGAAAAATGAAAATGGTGCGTCAAAAACTTTAAACACTCGATAAGTGATGTAAACGATGTAATTTGGGTACAAAAACGATTTTCCTGGTCGGGACCAAAACATATTGTGTAATTTGATACGAGCTTGGATTTGATATATTATAATAGTGGTTTCGATACCCGTGTCAAAAGATATCTCCATTGAAAGTTGTAACTCATATTTACCAAATGTTTTGTTGTTTTTGAAAATGTGAACGACATCCTCTTTCTTTTTCTCTTCTCTTATTTTTTTTGAAGAATAGAGACTTATTGGAAATATAAATCAACAACCCTAGGTCGGCACCAATATCTCCTGTATAGCTCTATTGAATTAAACCAGAAGTAAGAAGAATGAAAATGGTGAGTCAAAAACTTTAAACACTCGATAAGTGATGTAAACGATGTAATTTGGGTACAATAACGATTTTCCTGGTCGGGACCAAAACATATTGTGTAATTTGATACGAGCTTCGATTTGATATATTATAATAGTGATTTCGACACCCGTGTCAAAAGATATCTCCGTTGAAAGTTGTAACTCATATTTAGCAAATGTTTTCTTGTTTTTGAAAATGTGAACGACATCATCTTTCTTTTTCTCTTCTCTAATTTTTTTTTGAAGAATAGAGACTTATTGGAAATATAAATCAACAACCCTAGGTCGGCACCAATATCTCCTGTATAGCTCTATTGAATTAAACCACAAGTAAGAAGAACGAAAATGGTGCGTCAAAAACTTTAAACACTCGATAAGTGATGTAAACGATGTAATTTGGGTACAAAAACGATTTTCCTGGTCGGTACCAAAACATATTGTGTAATTTGATACGAGCTTCAATTTGATATATTATAATAGTAGTTTCGATACCCGTGTCAAAAGATATCTCCGTTGAAAGTTGTAACTCATATTTACCAAATGTTTTCTTGTTTTTGAAAATGTGAACGACATCATCTTTCTTTTTCTCTTCTCTAATTTTTTTTTGAAGAATAGAGACTTATTGGAAATATAAATCAACAACCCTAGGTCGGCACCAATATCTCCTGTATAGCTCTATTGAATTAAACCACAAATAAGAAAAATGAAAATGGTGCGTCAAAAACTTTAAACACTCGGTAAGTGATGTAAACGATGTAATTTGGGTACAAAAACGATTTTCCTGGTCGGGACCAAAACATATTGTGTAATTTGATACGAGCTTCGATTTGATATATTATAATAGTGGTTTCGATACCCGAGTCAAAAGATATCTCCGTTGAAAGTTGTAACTTATATTTACCAAATTTTTTGTTGTTTTTTAAAATGTGAACGACATCCTCTTTATTTTTCTCTTCTCTTATTTTTTTTTGAAGAATAGAGACTTATTGGAAATATAAATCAACAACCCTAGGCCCGCACCAATATCTCATGTATTGCTCTATTGAATTAAACCAGAAATAAGAAAAATGAAAATGGTGCGTCAAAAACTTTAAACACTCGATAAGTGATGTAAACGATGTAATTTGGGTACAAAAACGATTTTCCTGGTCGGGACCAAAACATATTGTGTAATTTGATACGAGCTTCGATTTGATATATTATAATAGTGGTTTCGATATCCGAGTCAAAAGATATCTCCGTTGAAAGTTGTAACTGATATTTACCAAATTTTTTGTTGTTTTTGAAAATGTGAACGACATCCTCTTTCTTTTTCTCTTCTCTTATTTTTTTTTTGAAGAATAGAGACTTATTGGAAATATAAATCAACAACCCTAGGTCGGCACCAATATCTCCTGTATAGCTCTATTGAATTAAACCAGAAGTAAGAAGAATGAAAATGGTGCGTCAAAAACTTTAAACACTCGATAAGTGATGTAAACGATGTAATTTGGGTACAAAAACGATTTTCCTGGTCGGGACCAAAACATATTGTGTAATTTGATACGAGCTTGGATTTGATATATTATAATAGTGGTTTCGATACCCGTGTCAAAAGATATCTCCATTGAAAGTTGTAACTCATATTTACCAAATGTTTTGTTGTTTTTGAAAATGTGAACGACATCCTCTTTCTTTTTCTCTTCTCTTATTTTTTTTGAAGAATAGAGACTTATTGGAAATATAAATCAACAACCCTAGGTCGGCACCAATATCTCCTGTATAGCTCTATTGAATTAAACCAGAAGTAAGAAGAATGAAAATGGTGAGTCAAAAACTTTAAACACTCGATAAGTGATGTAAACGATGTAATTTGGGTACAATAACGATTTTCCTGGTCGGGACCAAAACATATTGTGTAATTTGATACGAGCTTCGATTTGATATATTATAATAGTGATTTCGACACCCGTGTCAAAAGATATCTCCGTTGAAAGTTGTAACTCATATTTACCAAATGTTTTCTTGTTTTTGAAAATGTGAATGACATCATCTTTCTTTTTCTCTTCTCTAATTTTTTTTTGAAGAATAGAGACTTATTGGAAATATAAATCAACAACCCTAGGTCGGCACCAATATCTCCTGTATAGCTCTATTGAATTAAACCACAAGTAAGAAGAATGAAAATGGTGCGTCAAAAACTTTAAACACTCGATAAGTGATGTAAACGATGTAATTTGGGTACAAAAACGATTTTCCTGGTCGGTACCAAAACATATTGTGTAATTTGATACGAGCTTCGATTTGATATATTATAATAGTAGTTTCGATACCCGTGTCAAAAGATATCTCCGTTGAAAGTTGTAACTCATATTTACCAAATGTTTTCTTGTTTTTGAAAATGTGAACGACATCATCTTTCTTTTTCTCTTCTCTAATTTTTTTTTGAAGAATAGAGACTTATTGGAAATATAAATCAACAACCCTAGGTCGGCACCAATATCTCCTGTATAGCTCTATTGAATTAAACCACAAATAAGAAAAATGAAAATGGTGCGTCAAAAACTTTAAACACTCGGTAAGTGATGTAAACGATGTAATTTGGGTACAAAAACGATTTTTCTGGTGGGGACCAAAACATATTGTGTAATTTGATACGAGCTTCGATTTGATATATTATAATAGTGGTTTCGATACCCGTGTCAAAAGATATCTCCGTTGAAAGTTGTAACTCATATTTACCAAATGTTTTGTTGTTTTTGAAAATGTGAACGACATCCTCTTTATTTTTCTCTTCTCTTATTTTTTTTTGGAGAATAGAGACTTATTGGAAATATAAATCAACAACCCTAGGTCCGCGCCAATATCTCCTGTATTGCTCTATTGAATTAAACCAGAAATAAGAAAAATGAAAATGGTGCGTCAAAAACTTTAAACACTCGATAAGTGATGTAAACGATGTAATTTGGGTACAAAAACGATTTTCCTGGTCGGGACCAAAACATATTGTGTAATTTGATACGAGCTTCGATTTGATATATTATAATAGTGGTTTCGATATCCGAGTCAAAAGATATCTCCGTTGAAAGTTGTAACTGATATTTACCAAATTTTTTGTTGTTTTTGAAAATGTGAACGACATCCTCTTTCTTTTTCTCTTCTCTTATTTTTTTTTTGAAGAATAGAGACTTATTGGAAATATAAATCAACAACACTAGGTTGGCACCAATATCTCCTGTATAGCTCTATTGAATTAAACCAGAAGTAAGAAGAATGAAAATGGTGCGTCAAAAACTTTAAACACTCGATAAGTGATGTAAACGATGTAATTTGGGTACAAAAACGATTTTCCTGGTCGGGACCAAAACATATTGTGTAATTTGATACGAGCTTCGATTTGATATATTATAATAGTGGTTTCGATACCCGTGTCAAAAGATATCTCCGTTGAAAGTTGTAACTCATATTTACCAAATGTTTTGTTGTTTTTGAAAATGTGAACGACATCCTCTTTATTTTTCTCTTCTCTTATTTTTTTTGAAGAATAGAGACTTATTGGAAATATAAATTAACAACCCTAGGTCGGCACCAATATCTCCTGTATTGCTCTATTGAATTAAACCATAAATAAGAAAAATGAAAATGGTGCGTCAAAAACTTTAAACACTCGGTAAGTGATGTAAACGATGTAATTTGTGTACAAAAACGATTTTCTTGGGCGGCACCAAATATATTGTGTAATTTGATATGAGCTACAATTTGATATATTATAATAGTGGTTTCGATACCCGAGTTAAAAGATATCTCCGTTGAAAGTTGTAACTCATATTTACCAAATATTTTGTTATTTTTGAAAATGTGAACGACATCCTCTTTCTTTTTCTCTTCTCTTATTTTTTTTTGAAGAATAGAGACTTATTGGAAATATAAATCAACAACCCTAGGTCGGCACCAATATCTGCTGTATAGCTCTATTGAATTAAACCAGAAGTAAGAAGAATGAAAATGGTGCGTCAAAAAATTTAAACACTCGATAAGTGATGTAAACGATGTAATTTGGGTACAAAAACGATTTTCCTGGTCGGGACCAAAACATATTGTGTAATTTGATACGAGCTTCGATTTAATATATTATAATATTGGTTTCGATATCCGAGTCAAAAGATATCTCCGTTGAAAGTTGTAACTGATATTTACCAAATTTTTTGTTGTTTTTGAAAATGTGAACGACATCTTCTTTCTTTTTCTCTTCTCTTATTTTTTTTTTTTGAAGAATAGAGACTTATTGGAAATATAAATCAACAACCCTAGGTCGGCACCAATATCTCCTGTATAGCTCTATTGAATTAAACCAGAAGTAAGAAGAATGAAAATGGTGCGTCAAAAACTTTAAACACTCGATAAGTGATGTAAACGATGTAATTTGGGTACAAAAACGATTTTCCTGGTCGGGACCAAAACATATTGTGTAATTTGATACGAGCTTGGATTTGATATATTATAATAGTGGTTTCGATACCCGTGTCAAAAGATATCTCCATTGAAAGTTGTAACTCATATTTACCAAATGTTTTGTTGTTTTTGAAAATGTGAACGACATCCTCTTTCTTTTTCTCTTCTCTTATTTTTTTTGAAGAATAGAGACTTATTGGAAATATAAATCAACAACCCTAGGTCGGCACCAATATCTCCTGTATAGCTCTATTGAATTAAACCAGAAGTAAGAAGAATGAAAATGGTGCGTCAAAAACTTTAAACACTCGATAAGTGATGTAAACGATGTAATTTGGGTACAAAAACGATTTTCCTGGTCGGTACCAAAACATATTGTGTAATTTGATACGAGCTTCGATTTGATATATTATAATAGTGGTTTCGATACCCGAGTTAAAAGATATCTCCGTTGAAAGTTGTAACTCATATTTACCAAATCTTTTGTTATTTTTGAAAATGTTAACGACATCCTCTTTCTTTTTCTCTTCCCTTATTTTTTTTTTGAAGAATAGAGACTTATTGGAAATATAAATCAACAACCCTAGGTCGGCACCAATATCTGCTGTATTGCTCTATTGAATTAAACCAGAAGTAAGAAGAATGAAAATGGTGCGTCAAAAAATTTAAACACTCGATAAGTGATGTAAACGATGTAATTTGGGTACAAAAACGATTTTCCTGGTCGGGACCAAAACATATTGTGTAATTTGATACGAGCTTCGATTTAATATATTATAATAGTGGTTTCGATACCCGAGTCAAAAGATATCTCCGTTGAAAGTTGTAACTTATATTTACCAAATTTTTTGTTGTTTTTGAAAATGTGAACGACATCCTCTTTATTTTTCTCTTCTCTTATTTTTTTTTTGAAGAATAGAGACTTATTGGAAATATAAATCAACAACCCTAGGTCGGCACCAATATCTCCTGTATTGCTCTATTGAATTAAACCAGAAATAAGAAAAATGAAAATGGTGCGTCAAAAACTTTAAACACTCGGTAAGTGATGTAAACGTTGTAATTTGTGTACAAAAACGATTTTCTTGGGCGGCACCAAATATATTGTGTAATTTGATATGAGCTTCAATTTGATATATTATAATAGTGGTTTCGATACCCGAGTTAAAAGATATCTCCGTTGAAAGTTGTAACTCATATTTACCAAATCTTTTGTTATTTTTGAAAATGTGAACGACATCCTCTTTCTTTTTCTCTTCTCTTATTTTTTTTTGAAGAATAGAAACTTATTGGAAATACAAATCAACAACCCTAGGTCGGCACCAATATCTCCTGTATTGCTCTATTGAATTAAACCAGAAATAAGAAAAATCAAAATGATGGTCAAAAACTTTAAACACTCGATAAGTGATGTAAACGATATAATTTGGGTACAAAAACGATTTTCCTGGTCGGGACGAAAACATATTGTGTAATTTGATACGAGCTTCGATTTGATATATTATAATAGTGGTTTCGATACCCGTATCCAAAGATATCTCCATTGAAAGTTGTAACTCATATTTACCAAATCTTTTGTTGTTATTGAAAATGTGAACGACATCCTCTTTCTTTTTCTCTTCTCTTATTTTTTTTGAAGAATAGAGACTTATTGGAAATATAAATCAACAACCCTAGGTCGGCACCAATATCTCCTGTATAGCTCTATTGAATTAAACCACAAATAAGAAAAATGAAAATGGTGCGTCAAAAACTTTAAACAATCGGTAAGTGATGTAAACGATGTAATTTGGGTACAAAAACGATTTTTCTGGTGGGGACCAAAACATATTGTGTAATTTGATACGAGCTTCGATTTGATATATTATAATAGTGGTTTCGATACCCGAGTGAAAAGATATCTCCGTTGAAAGTTGTAACTTATATTTACCAAATTTTTTGTTGTTTTTTAAAATGTGAATGACATCCTCTTTATTTTTCTCTTCTCTTATTTTTTTTTGAAGAATAGAGACTTATTGGAAATATAAATCAACAACCCTAGGTCCGCACCAATATCTCCTGTATTGCTCTATTGAATTAAACCAGAAATAAGAAAAATGAAAATGGTGCGTCAAAAACATTAAACACTCGATAAGTGATGTAAACGATGTAATTTCGGTACAAAAACGATTTTTCTGGTGGGGACCAAAACATATTGTGTAATTTGATACGAGCTTCGATTTGATATATTATAATAGTGGTTTCGATACCCGAGTCAAAAGATATCTCCGTTGAAAGTTGTAACTTATATTTACCAAATTTTTTGTTGTTTTTGAAAATGTGAACGACATCCTCTTTATTTTTCTCTTCTCTTATTTTTTTTGAAGAATAGAGTCTTATTGGAAATATAAATCAACAACCCTAGGTCCGCACCAATATCTCCTGTATTGCTCTATTGAATTAAACCAGAAATAAGAAAAATGAAAATGGTGCGTCAAAAACTTTAAACACTCGGTAAGTTATGTAAACGATGTAATTTTTGTACAAAAACAATTTTCTGGGCGGCACCAAAT
The DNA here is from genome assembly GCA_037013495.1 of Hippophae tibetana. Taxonomy (NCBI): domain Eukaryota; kingdom Viridiplantae; phylum Streptophyta; class Magnoliopsida; order Rosales; family Elaeagnaceae; genus Hippophae; species Hippophae tibetana. The sequence continues at coordinate 1,958,374 of JAZDXN010000026.1, read as the reverse complement.
ATATTGTGTAATTTGCTATGAGCTACAATTTGATATATTATAATAGTGGTTTCGATACCCGAGTTAAAAGATATCTCCGTTGAAAGTTGTAACTTATATTTACCAAATCTTTTGTTGTTTTAGAAAATGTGAACGACATCCTCTTTCATTTTCTCTTCTCTTATTTTTTTTTTGAAGAATAGAGACTTATTGGAAATATAAATCAACAACCCTAGGTCGGCACCAATATCTCCTGTATAGCTCTATTGAATTAAACCAGAAGTAAGAAAAATGAAAATGGTGCGTCAAAAACTTTAAACACTCGATAAGTGATGTAAACGATGTAATTTGGGTACAAAAACGATTTTCCTAGTCGGGACCAAAACATATTGTGTAATTTGATACGAGCTTTGATTTAATATATTATAATAGTGGTTTCGATAACCGAGTCAAAAGATTTCTCCGTTGAAAGTAGTAACTTATATTTACCAAATTTTTTGTTGTTTTTGAAAATGTGAACGACATCCTCTTTATTTTTCTCTTCTCTTATTTTTTTTTTGAAGAATAGAGACTTATTGGAAATATAAATCAACAACCCTTGGTCGGCACCAATATCTCCTGTATTGCTCTATTGAATTATACCAGAAATAAGAAAAATGAAAATGGTGCGTCAAAAACTTTAAACACTCGGTAAGTGATGTAAACGATGTAATTTGTGTACAAAAACGATTTTCTTGGGCGGCACCAAATATATTGTGTAATTTGATATGAGCATCAATTTGATATATTATAATAGTGGTTTCGATACCCGAGTTAAAAGATATCTCCGTTGAAAGTTGTAACTCATATTTACCAAATCTTTTGTTATTTTTGAAAATGTGAACGACATCGTCATTCTTTTTCTCTTCTCTTATTTTTTTTTGAAGAATAGAGACTTATTGGAAATACAAATCAACAACCCTAGGTCGGCACCAATATCTCCTGTATTGCTCTATTGAATTAAACCAGAAATAAGAAAAATCAAAATGGTGGTCAAAAACTTTAAACACTCGATAAGTGATGTAAACGATATAATTTGGGTACAAAAACGATTTTCCTGGTCGGGACGAAAACATATTGTGTAATTTGATACGAGCTTCGATTTGATATATTATAATAGTGGTTTCGATACCCGTGTCCAAAGATATCTCCATTGAAAGTTGTAACTCATATTTACCAAATCTTTTGTTGTTATTGAAAATGTGAACGACATCCTCTTTCTTTTTCTCTTCTCTTATTTTTTTTTGAAGAATAGAGACTTATTGGAAATATAAATCAACAACCCTAGGTCGGCACCAATATCTCCTGTATAGCTCTATTGAATTAAACCACAAATAAGAAAAATGAAAATGGTGCGTCAAAAACTTTAAACACTCGGTAAGTGATGTAAACGATGTAATTTGGGTATAAAAACGATTTTTCTGGTGGGGACCAAAACATATTGTGTAATTTGATACGAGCTTCGATTTGATATATTATAATAGTGGTTTCGATACCCGAGTCAAAAGATATCTCCGTTGAAAGTTGTAACTTATATTTACCAAATTTTTTGTTGTTTTTTAAAATGTGAACGACATCCTCTTTATTTTTCTCTTCTCTTATTTTTTTTTGAAGAATAGAGACTTATTGGAAATATAAATCAACAACCCTAGGTCCGCACCAATATCTCCTGTATTGCTATATTGAATTAAACCAGAAATAAGAAAAATGAATATGGTGCGTCAAAAACATTAAACACTCGATAAGTGATGTAAACGATGTAATTTCGGTACAAAAACGATTTTTCTGGTGGGGACCAAAACATATTGTGTAATTTGATACGAGCTTCGATTTGATATATTATAATAGTGGTTTCGATACCCGAGTCAAAAGATATCTCCGTTGAAAGTTGTAACTTATATTTACCAAATTTTTTGTTGTTTTTGAAAATGTGAACGACATCCTCTTTATTTTTCTCTTCTCTTATTTTTTTTGAAGAATAGAGTCTTATTGGAAATATAAATCAACAACCCTAGGTCCGCACCAATATCTCCTGTATTGCTCTATTGAATTAAACCAGAAATAAGAAAAATGAAAATGGTGCGTCAAAAACTTTAAACACTCGATATGTGATGTAAACGATGTAATTTGGGTACAAAAACGATTTTCCTAGTCGGGACCAAAACATATTGTGTAATTTGATACGAGCTTCGATTTAATATATTATAATATTGGTTTCGATACCCGAGTCAAAAGATATCTCCGTTGAAAGTTGTAACTTATATTTACCAAATTTTTTGTTGTTTTTGAAAATGTGAACGACATCCTCTTTATTTTTCTCCTCTTATTTTTTTTTGGAAGAATAGAGACTTATTGGAAATATAAATCAACAACCCTAGGTCGGCACCAATATCTCCTGTATTGCTCTATTGAATTAAACCAGAAATAAGAAAAATGAAAATGGTGCGTCAAAAACTTTAAACACTCGGTAAGTGATGTAAACGATGTAATTTGTGTACAAAAACGATTTTCTTGGGCGGCACCAAATATATTGTGTAATTTGATATGAGCTTCAATTTGATATATTATAATAGTGGTTTCGATACCCGAGTTAAAAGATATCTCCGTTGAAAGTTGTAACTCATATTTACCAAATATTTTGTTATTTTTGAAAATGTGAACGACATCCTCTTTCTTTTTCTCCTCTCTTATTGTTTTTTGAAGAATAGAGACTTATTGGAAATATAAATCAACAACCCTAGGTCGGCACCAATATCTATTGTATTCCTCTATTGAATTAAACCAGAAATAAGAAAAATCAAAATGGTGGTCAAAAACTTTAAACACTCGATAAGTGATGTAAACGATATAATTTGGGTACAAAAACGATTTTCCTGGTCGGGACGAAAACATATTGTGTAATTTGATATGAGCTTCGATTTGATATATTATAATAGTGGTTTCGATACCCGTGTCCAAAGATATCTCCTTTGAAAGTTGTAACTCATATTTACCAAAGTTTTTGTTGTTTTTTAAAATGTGAACGACATCCTCTTTATTTTTCTCTTCTCTTATTTTTTTTTGAAGAATAGAGACTTATTGGAAATATAAATCAACAACCCTAGGTCCGCACCAATATTTTCTGTATTGCTCTATTGAATTAAACCAGAAATAAGAAAAATGAAAATGGTGCGTCAAAAACTTTAAACACTCGATAAGTGATGTAAACGATGTAATTTGGGTACAAAAACGATTTTTCTGGTGGGGACCAAAACATATTGTGTAATTTGATACGAGCTTCGATTTGATATATTATAATAGTGGTTTTGATACCCGTGTCAAAAGATATCTCCATTGAAAGTTGTAACTCATATTTACCAAATGTTTTGTTGTTTTGAAAATGTGAACGACATCCTCTTTCTTTTTCTCTTCTCTTATTTTTTTTTTGAAGAATAGAGACTTATTGGAAATATAAATCAACAACCCTAGGTCGGCACCAATATCTCCTGTATTGCTCTATTCAATTAAACCAGAAATAAGAAAAATGAAAATGGTGGTCAAAAACTTTAAACACTCGATAAGTGATGTAAACGATATAATTTGGGTACAAAAACGATTTTCCTGGTCGGGACGAAAACATATTGTGTAATTTGATACGAGCTTCGATTTAATATATTATAATAGTGGTTTCGATACCCGAGTCAAAAGATATCTCCGTTGAAATTTGTAACTTATATTTACCAAATTTTTGGTTGTTTTTGAAAATGTGAACGACATCCTCTTTATTTTTCTCTTCTCTTATTTTTTATTTGAAGAATAGAGACTTATTGGAAATATAAATCAACAACCCTAGGTCGGCACCAATATCTCCTGTATTGCTCTATTGAATTAAACCAGAAATAAGAAAAATGAAAATGGTGCGTCAAAAACGTTAAACACTCGGTAAGTGATGTAAACGATGTAATTTGTGTACAAAAACGATTTTCTTGGGCGGCACCAAATATCTTGTGTAATTTGATATGAGCTTCAATTTGATATATTATAATAGTGGTTTCGATACCCGAGTTAAAAGATATCTCCGTTGAAAGTTGTAACTCATATTTACCAAATCTTTTGTTGTTATTGAACATGTGAACGACATCCTCTTTCTTTTTCTCTTCTCTTATTTTTTTTTTGAAGAATATAGACTTATTGGAAATATAAATAAACAACCCTAGGTCGGCACCAATATCTCCTGTATAGCTCTATTGAATTAAACTAGAATTAAGAAAAATGAAAATGGTGCGTTAAAAACTTTAAACACTCGGTAAGGGATGTAAACGATGTAATTTGTGTACAAAAACGATTTTCTTGGGCGGGACCAAAATTTTTTGTGTAATTTGATACGAGCTTCAATTTGATATATTATAATAGTGGTTTGGATACCCGAGTCAAAAGATATCTCCGTTGAAAGTTGTAACTCATATTTACAAAATGTTTTGTTGTTTTTGAAAATGTGAACGACATCCTCTTTCTTTTTCTCTTCTCCTATTTTTTTTTGAAGAATAGAGGCTTATTGGAAATATAAATCAACAACCCTAGGTCAGCACCAATATCTCCTGTATTGCTCTATTGAATTAAACCAGAAATAAGAAAAATGAAAATGGTGGTCAAAAACTTTAAACACTCGATAAGTGATGTAAACGATATAATTTGGGTACAAAAACGATTTTCCTGGTCGGGACGAAAACATATTGTGTAATTTGATACGAGCTTCGATTTAATATATTATAATAGTGGTTTCGATACCCGAGTCAAAAGATATCTCCGTTGAAATTTGTAACTTATATTTACCAAATTTTTTTTTGTTTTTGAAAATGTGAACGACATCCTCTTTATTTTTCTCTTCTCTTATTTTTTTTTTGAAGAATAGAGACTTATTGGAAATATAAATCAACAACCCTAGGTCGGCACCAATATCTCCTGTATTGCTCTATTGAATTAAACCAGAAATAAGAAAAATGAAAATGGTGCGTCAAAAACGTTAAACACTCGGTAAGTGATGTAAACGATGTAATTTGTGTACAAAAACGATTTTCTTGGGCGGCACCAAATATATTGTGTAATTTGATATGAGCTTCAATTTGATATATTATAATAGTGGTTTCGATACCCGAGTTAAAAGATATCTCCGTTGAAAGTTGTAACTCATATTTACCAAATCTTTTGTTATTTTTGAAAATGTGAACGACATCCTCTTTCTTTTTCTCTTCTCTTATTTTTTTTTGAAGAATAGAGACTTATTGGAAATATAAATCAACAACCCTAGGTCGGCACCAATATCTACTGTATTGCTCTATTGAATTAAACCAGAAATAAGAAAAATCAAAATGGTGGTCAAAAACTTTAAACACTCGATAAGTGATGTAAACGATGTAATTTGGGTACAAAAACGATTTTCCTGGTCGGTACCAAAACATATTGTGTAATTTGATACGAGCTTCGATTTGATATATTATAATAGTGGTTTCGATACCCGAGTCAAAAGATACTCCGTTGAAAGTTGTAACTTATATTTACCAAATTGTTTTTTGTTTTTTAAAATGTGAACGACATCCTCTTTATTTTTCTCTTCTCTTATTTTTTTTTGAAGAATAGAGACTTATTGGAAATATAAATCAACAACCCTAGGTCCGCACCAATATCTCCTGTATTGCTCTATTGAATTAAAGCAGAAATAAGAAAAATGAAAATGGTGCTTCAAAAACTTTAAACACTCGGTAAGTGATGTAAACGATGTAATTTGGGTACAAAAACGATTTTTTTGGTGGGGACCAAAACATATTGTGTAATTTGATACGAGCTTCGATTTGATATATTATAATAGTGGTTTCGATACCCGAGTCAAAAGATACTCCGTTGAAAGTTGTAACTTATATTTACCAAATTGTTTTTTGTTTTTTAAAATGTGAACGACATCCTCTTTATTTTTCTCTTCTCTTATTTTTTTTGAAGAATAGAGACTTATTGGAAATATAAATCAACAACCCTAGGTCCGCACCAATATCTCCTGTATTGCTCTATTGAATTAAACCAGAAATAAGAAAAATGAAAATGGTGCGTCAAAAACTTTAAACACTCGATAAGTTATGTAAACGATGTAATTTGGGTACAAAAAGGATTTTTCTGGTGGGGACCAAAACATATTGTGTAATTTGATACGAGCTTCGATTTGATATATTATAATAGTGGTTTCGATACCCGAGTCAAAAGATATCTCCGTTGAAAGTTGTAACTTATATTTACCAAATTTTTTGTTGTTTTTGAAAATGTGAACGACATCCTCTTTATTTTTCTCTTCTCTTATTTTTTTTGAAGAATAGAGTCTTATTGGAAATATAAATCAACAACCCTAGGTCCGCACCAATATCTCCTGTATTGCTCTATTGAATTAAACCAGAAATAAGAAAAATGAAAATGATGCGTCAAAAACTTTAAACACTCGGTAAGTGATGTAAACGATGTAATTTTTGTACAAAAACAATTTTCTGGGCGGCACCAAATATATTGTGTAATTTGCTATGAGCTACAATTTGATATATTATAATAGTGGTTTCGATACCCGAGTTAAAAGATATCTCCGTTGAAAGTTGTAACTCATATTTACCAAATCTTTTGTTATTTTTGAAAATGTGAACGACATCCTCTTTCTTTTTCTCTTCTCCTATTTTTTTTGAAGAAAAGAGACTTATTTAAAATATAAATTAACAACCCTAGGTCGGCACCAATATCTCCTGTATAGCTCTATTGAATTAAACTAGAATTAAGAAAAATGAAAATGGTGCGTCAAAAACTTTAAACACTCGGTAAGTGATGTAAACGATGTAATTTGTGTACAAAAACGATTTTCTTGGGCGGGACCAAAATTTTTTGTGTAATTTGATACGAGCTTCAATTTGATATATTATAATAGTGGTTTGGATACCCGAGTCAAAAGATATCTCCGTTGAAAGTTGTAACTCATATTTACCAAATGTTTTGTTGTTTTTGAAAATGTGAACGACATCCTCTTTCTTTTTCTCTTCTCCTATTTTTTTTTTGAAGAAAAGAGACTTATTGGAAATATAAATTAACAACCCTAGGTCGGCACCAATATCTCCTTTATAGCTCTATTGAATTAAACCATAAGTAAGGAAAATGAAAATGGTGCGTCAAAAACTTTAAACACTCGGTAAGTGATGTAAAAGATATAATTTGGGTACAAAATTGATTTTCCTGGTCGGGACCAAAACATATTGTGTAATTTGATACGAGCTTCGATTTGATATATTATAATAGTGGTTTTGATACCCGTGTCAAAAGATATCTCCATTGAAAGTTGTAACTCATATTTACCAAATGTTTTGTTGTTTTGAAAATGTGAACGACATCCTCTTTCTTTTTCTCTTCTCTTATTTTTTTTTTGAAGAATATAGACTTATTGGAAATATAAATAAACAACCCTAGGTCGGCACCAATATCTCCTGTATAGCTCTATTGAATTAAACTAGAATTAAGAAAAATGAAAATGGTGCGTCAAAAACTTTAAACACTCGGTAAGTGATGTAAACGATGTAATTTGTGTACAAAAACGATTTTCTTGGGCGGGACCAAATTTTTTTGTGTAATTTGATACGAGCTTCAATTTGATATATTATAATAGTGGTTTGGATACCCGAGTCAAAAGATATCTCCGTTGAAAGTTGTAACTCATATTTACAAAATGTTTTGTTGTTTTTGAAAATGTGAACGACATCCTCTTTCTTTTTCTTTTCTCCTATTTTTTTTTTAAGAATAGAGACTTATTGGAAATATAAATCAACAACCCTAGGTCGGCACCAATATCTCCTGTATAGCTCTATTGAATTAAACCAGAAATAAGAAAAATGAAAATGGTGCGTCAAAAACTTTAAACACTCGGTAAGTGATGTAAACGATGTAATTTGGGTACAAAAACGATTTTTCTGGTGGGGACCAAAACATATTGTGTAATTTGATACGAGCTTCGATTTGATATATTATAATAGTGGTTTCGATACCCGAGTCAAAAGATACTCCGTTGAAAGTTGTAACTTATATTTACCAAATTGTTTTTTGTTTTTTAAAATGTGAACGACATCCTCTTTATTTTTCTCTTCTCTTATTTTTTTTTGAAGAATAGAGACTTATTGGAAATATAAATCAACAACCCTAGGTCCGCACCAATATCTCCTGTATTGCTCTATTGAATTAAACCAGAAATAAGAAAAATGAAAATGGTGCGTCAAAAACTTTAAACACTCGGTAAGTGATGTAAACGATGTAATTTGGGTACAAAAACGATTTTTCTGGTGGGGACCAAAACATATTGTGTAATTTGATACGAGCTTCGATTTGATATATTATAATAGTGGTTTCGATACCCGAGTCAAAAGATACTCCGTTGAAAGTTGTAACTTATATTTACCAAATTGTTTTTTGTTTTTTAAAATGTGAACGACATCCTCTTTATTTTTCTCTTCTCTTATTTTTTTTTGAAGAATAGAGACTTATTGGAAATATAAATCAACAACCCTAGGTCCGCACCAATATCTCCTGTATTGCTCTATTGAATTAAACCAGAAATAGGAAAAATGAAAATGGTGCGTCAAAAACTTTAAACACTCGATAAGTTATGTAAACGATGTAATATGGGTACAAAAAGGATTTTTCTGGTGGGGACCAAAACATATTGTGTAATTTGATACGAGCTTCGATTTGATATATTATAATAGTGGTTTCGATACCCGAGTCAAAAGATATCTCCGTTGAAAGTTGTAACTTATATTTACCAAATTTTTTGTTGTTTTTGAAAATGTGAACGACATCCTCTTTATTTTTCTCTTCTCTTATTTTTTTTGAAGAATAGAGTCTTATTGGAAATATAAATCAACAACCCTAGGTCCGCACCAATATCTCCTGTATTGCTCTATTGAATTAAACCAGAAATAAGAAAAATGAAAATGGTGCGTCAAAAACTTTAAACACTCGGTAAGTGATGTAAACGATGTAATTTTTGTACAAAAACAATTTTCTGGGCGGCACCAAATATATTGTGTAATTTGCTATGAGCTACAATTTGATATATTATAATAGTGGTTTCGATACCCGAGTTAAAAGATATCTCCGTTGAAAGTTGTAACTCATATTTACCAAATCTTTTGTTATTTTTGAAAATGTGAACGACATCCTCTTTCTTTTTCTCTTCTCCTATTTTTTTTGAAGAAAAGAGACTTATTTAAAATATAAATTAACAACCCTAGGTCGGCACCAATATCTCCTGTATAGCTCTATTGAATTAAACTAGAATTAAGAAAAATGAAAATGGTGCGTCAAAAACTTTAAACACTCGGTAAGTGATGTAAACGATGTAATTTGTGTACAAAAACGATTTTCTTGGGCGGGACCAAAATTTTTTGTGTAATTTGATACGAGCTTCAATTTGATATATTATAATAGTGGTTTGGATACCCGAGTCAAAAGATATCTCCGTTGAAAGTTGTAACTCATATTTACCAAATGTTTTGTTGTTTTTGAAAATGTGAACGACATCCTCTTTCTTTTTCTCTTCTCCTATTTTTTTTTTGAAGAAAAGAGACTTATTGGAAATATAAATTAACAACCCTAGGTCGGCACCAATATCTCCTTTATAGCTCTATTGAATTAAACCATAAGTAAGGAAAATGAAAATGGTGCGTCAAAAACTTTAAACACTCGGTAAGTGATGTAAACGATATAATTTGGGTACAAAATTGATTTTCCTGGTCGGGACCAAAACATATTGTGTAATTTGATACGAGCTTCGATTTGATATATTATAATAGTGGTTTTGATACCCGTGTCAAAAGATATCTCCATTGAAAGTTGTAACTCATATTTACCAAATGTTTTGTTGTTTTGAAAATGTGAACGACATCCTCTTTCTTTTTCTCTTCTCTTATTTTTTTTTTGAAGAATATAGACTTATTGGAAATATAAATAAACAACCCTAGGTCGGCACCAATATCTCCTGTATAGCTCTATTGAATTAAACTAGAATTAAGAAAAATGAAAATGGTGCGTCAAAAACTTTAAACACTCGGTAAGTGATGTAAACGATGTAATTTGTGTACAAAAACGATTTTCTTGGGCGGGACCAAAATTTTTTGTGTAATTTGATACGAGCTTCAATTTGATATATTATAATAGTGGTTTGGATACCCGAGTCAAAAGATATCTCCGTTGAAAGTTGTAACTCATATTTACAAAATGTTTTGTTGTTTTTGAAAATGTGAACGACATTCTCTTTCTTTTTCTCTTCTCCTATTTTTTTTTTGAAGAATAGAGACTTATTGGAAATATAAATCAACAACCCTAGGTCGGCACCAATATCTCCTGTATTGCTCTATTGAATTAAACCAGAAATAAGAAAAATGAAAATGGTGGTCAAAAACTTTAAACACTCGATAAGTGATGTAAACGATATAATTTGGGTACAAAAACGATTTTCCTGGTCGGGACGAAAACATATTGTGTAATTTGATACGAGCTTCGATTTAATATATTATAATAGTGGTTTCGATACCCGAGTCAAAAGATATCTCCGTTGAAATTTGTAACTTATATTTACCAAATTTTTTTTTGTTTTTGAAAATGTGAACGACATCCTCTTTATTTTTCTCTTCTCTTATTTTTTTTTTGAAGAATAGAGACTTATTGGAAATATAAATCAACAACCCTAGGTCGGCACCAATATCTCCTGTATTGCTCTATTGAATTAAACCAGAAATAAGAAAAATGAAAATGGTGCGTCAAAAACGTTAAACACTCGGTAAGTGATGTAAACGATGTAATTTGTGTACAAAAACGATTTTCTTGGGCGGCACCAAATATATTGTGTAATTTGATATGAGCTTCAATTTGATATATTATAATAGTGGTTTCGATACACGAGTTAAAAGATATCTCCGTTGAAAGTTGTAACTCATATTTACCAAATCTTTTGTTATTTTTGAAAATGTGAACGACATCCTCTTTCTTTTTCTCTTCTCTTATTTTTTTTTGAAGAATAGAGACTTATTGGAAATATAAATCAACAACCCTAGGTCGGCACCAATATCTACTGTATTGCTCTATTGAATTAAACCAGAAATAAGAAAAATCAAAATGGTGGTCAAAAACTTTAAACACTCGATAAGTGATGTAAACGATATAATTTGGGTACAAAAACGATTTTCCTGGTCGGGACGAAAACATATTGTGTAATTTGATACGAGCTTCGATTTTATATATTATAATAGTGGCTTCGATACCCGTGTCCAAAGATATCTCCATTGAAAGTTGTAACTCATATTTACCAAATCTTTTGTTGTTATTGAACATGTGAACGACATCCTCTTTCTTTTTCTCTTCTCTTATTTTTTTTTGAAGAATAGAGACTTATTGGAAATATAAATCAACAACCCTAGGTCGGCACCAATATCTCCTGTATAGCTTTATTGAATTAAACCAGAAATAAGAAAAATGAAAATGGTGCGTCAAAAACTTTAAACACTCGGTAAGTGATGTAAACGATGTAATTTGTGTACAAAAACGATTTTCTTGGGCGGAACCAAATATATTGTGTAATTTGATATGAGCTTCAATTTGATATATTATAATAGTGGTGTCGATACCCGAGTTAAAAGATATCTCCGTTGAAAGTTGTAACTCATATTTACCAAATCTTTTGTTATTTTTGAAAATGTGAACGACATCGTCTTTCTTTTTCTCTTCTCTTATTTTTTTTAAAGAATAGAGACTTATTGAAAATATAAATCAACAACCCTAGGTGGGCACCAATATCTCCTGTATTGCTCTATTGAATTAAACCAGAAATAAGAAAAATGAAAATGGTGCGTCAAAAACTTTAAACACTCGATAAGTGATGTAAACGATATAATTTGGGTACAAAAACGATTTTCCTGGTCGGGAACAAAACATATTGTGTAATTTGATACGAGCTTCGATTTGATATATTATAATAGTGGTTTCGATACCCGAGTCAAAAGATACTCCGTTGAAAGTTGTAACTTATATTTACCAAATTGTTTTTTGTTTTTTAAAATGTGAACGACATCCTCTTTATTTTTCTCTTCTCTTATTTTTTTTTGAAGAATAGAGACTTATTGGAAATATAAATCAACAACCCTAGGTCCGCACCAATATCTCCTGTATTGCTCTATTGAATTAAACCAGAAATAAGAAAAATGAAAATTTTGCGTCAAAAACTTTAAACACTCGATAAGTTATGTAAACGATGTAATTTGGGTACAAAAACGATTTTTCTGGTGGGGACCAAAACATATTGTGTAATTTGATACGAGCTTCGATTTGATATATTATAATAGTGGTTTCGATACCCGAGTCAAAAGATATCTCCGTTGAAAGTTGTAACTTATATTTACCAAATTTTTTGTTGTTTTTGAAAATGTGAACGACATCCTCTTTATTTTTCTCTTCTCTTATTTTTTTTGAAGAATAGAGTCTTATTGGAAATATAAATCAACAACCCTAGGTCCGCACCAATATCTCCTGTATTGCTCTATTGAATTAAACCAGAAATAAGAAAAATGAAAATGGTGCGTCAAAAACTTTAAACACTTGGTAAGTGATGTAAACGATGTAATTTTTGTACAAAAACAATTTTCTGGGCGGCACCAAATATATTGTGTAATTTGATACGAGCTTCAATTTGATATATTATAATAGTGGTTTGGATACCCGTGTCAAAAGATATCTCCGTTGAAAGTTGTAACTCATATTTACCAAATGTTTTGTTGTTTTTGAAAATGTGAACGACATCCTCTTTCTTTTTCTCTTCTCCTATTTTTTTTTTGAAGAAAAGAGACTTATTGGAAATATAAATTAACAACCCTAGGTCGGCACAAATATCTTCTTTATAGCTCTATTGAATTAAACCATAAGTAAGGAAAATGAAAATGGTGCGTCAAAAACTTTAAACACTCGGTAATTGATGTAAACGATATAATTTGGGTACAAAATTGATTTTCCTGGTCGGGACCAAAACATATTGTGTAATTTGATACGAGCTTCGATTTGATATATTATAATAGTGGTTTTGATACCTGTGTCAAAAGATATCTCCATTGAAAGTTGTAACTCATATTTACCAAATGTTTTGTTGTTTTGAAAATGTGAACGACATCCTCTTTCTTTTTCTCTTCTCTTATTTTTTTTTTGAAGAATATAGACTTATTGGAAATATAAATCAACAACCCTAGGTCAGCACCAATATCTCCTGTATTGCTCTATTGAATTAAACCAGAAATTAGAAAAATGAAAATGGTGCGTCAAAAACTTTAAACACTCGGTAAGTGATGTAAACGATGTAATTTGTGTACAAAAACGATTTTCGTGGTCGGCACCAAATATATTGTGTAATTTGATATGAGCTTCAATTTGATATATTATAATAGTGGTTTCGATACCCGAGTTAAAAGATATCTCCATTGAAAGTTGTAACTCATATTTACCAAATCTTTTGTTATTTTTGAAAATGTGAACGACATCCTCTTTCTTTTTCTCTTCTCTTATTTTTTTTGAAGAATAGAGACTTATGGGAAATATAAATCAGCAACCCTAGGTCAGCACCAATATCTCCTGTATTGCTCTATTGAATTAAACCAGAAATTAGAAAAATGAAAATAGTGCGTCAAAAACTTTAAACACTCGGTAAGTGATGTAAACGATGTAATTTGTGTACAAAAACGATTTTCTTGGGCGGAACCAAATATATTGTGTAATTTGATATGAGCTTCAATTTGATATATTATAATAGTGGTTTTGATACCCGAGTTAAAAGATATCTCCGTTGAAAGTTGTAACTCATATTTACCAAATCTTTTGTTATTTTTGAAAATGTGAACGACATCGTCTTTCTTTTTCTCTTCTCTTATTTTTTTTAAAGAATAGAGACTTATTGAAAATATAAATCAACAACCTTAGGTCGGCACGAATATCTCCTGTATTGCTCTATTGAATTAAACCAGAAATAAGAAAAATGAAAATGGTGCGTCAAAAACTTTAAAAACTCGATAAGTGATGTAAACGATATAATTTGGGTACAAAAACGATTTTCTTGGTCGGGAACAAAACATATTGTGTAATTTGATACGAGCTTCAATTTGATATATTATAATAGTGGTTTCGATACTCGTGTCAAAAGATATCTCCATTGAAAGTTGTAACTTATATTTACCAAATTTTTTGTTGTTTTTGAAAATGTGAACGACATCCTCTTTCTTTTTCTCTTCTCTTATTTTTTTTTGAAGAAAAGAGAATTATTGGAAATATAAATCAACAACCCTAGGTCCGCACCAATATCTCCTGTATTCCTCTATTGAATTAAACCAGAAATAAAAAAATGAAAATGGGGCGTCAAAAACTTTAAACACTCGATAAGTGATGTAAACGATGTAATTTGGGTACAAAAACGATTTTTCTGGTGGGGACCAAAACATATTGTGTAATTTGATACGAGCTTCGATTTGATATATTATAATAGTGGTTTCGATACCCGAGTCAAAAGATATCTCCGTTAAAAGTTGTAACTTATATTTACCAAATTTTTTGTTGTTTTTGAAATTGTGAACGACATCCTCTTTATTTTTCTCTTCTCTTATTTTTTTTGAAGAATAGAGTCTAATTGGAAATATAAATCAACAACCCTAGGTCCGCACCAATATCTCCTGTATTGCTCTATTGAATTAAACCAGAAATAAGAAAAATGAAAATGGTGCGTCAAAAACTTTAAACACTCGATAAGTGATGTAAACGATGTAATTTGGGTACAAAAAAGATTTTCTTGGGCGGCACCAAATATATTGTGTAATTTGATATGAGCTTCAATTTGATATATTATAATAGTGGTTTCGATACCCGAATTAAAAGATATCTCCGTTGAAAGTTGTAACTTATATTTACCAAATTTTTTGTTGTTTTTGAAAATGTGAACGACATCCTCTTTATTTTTCTCTTCTCTTATTTTTTTTTGAAGAATAGAGTCTTATTGGAAATATAAATCAACAACCCTAGGTCCGCACCAATATCTCTTGTATTGCTCTATTGAATTAAACTAGAAATAAGAAAAATGAAAATGGTGCGTCAAAAACTTTAAACACTCGTTAAGTGATGTAAACGATGTAATTTTTGTACAAAAACAATTTTCTGGGCGGGACCAAATTTTTTTGTGTAATTTGATACGAGCTTCAATTTGATATATTATAATAGTGGTTTGGATACCCGAGTCAAAAGATATCTCCGTTGAAAGTTGTAACTCATATTTACCAAATCTTTTGTTATTTTTGAAAATGTGAACGACATCCTCTTTCTTTTTCTCTTCTCCTATTTTTTTTGAAGAAAAGAGACTTATTGGAAATATAAATTAACAACCCTAGGTTGGCACCAATATCTCCTGTATAGCTCTATTGAATTAAACTAGAATTAAGAAAAATGAAAATGGTGCGTCAAAAACTTTAAACACTCGGTAAGTGATGTAAACGATGTAATTTGTGTACAAAAACGATTTTCTTGGGCGGGACCAAATTTTTTTGTGTAATTTGATACGAGCTTCAATTTGATATATTATAATAGTGGTTTGGATACCCGAGTCAAAAGATATCTCCGTTGAAAGTTGTAACTCATATTTACCAAATGTTTTGTTGTTTTTGAAAATATGAACGACATCCTCTTTCTTTTTCTCTTCTCCTATTTTTTTTTTGAAGAAAAGAGACTTATTGGAAATATAAATTAACAACCCTAGGTCGGCACCAATATCTCCTTTATAGCTCTATTGAATTAAACCATAAGTAAGGAAAATGAAAATGGTGCGTCAAAAACTTTAAACACTCGGTAAGTGATGTAAATGATATAATTTGGGTACAAAAATGATTTTCCTGGTCAGGACCAAAACATATTGTGTAATTTGATACGAGCTTCGATTTGATATATTATAATAGTGGTTTTGATACCCGTGTCAAAAGATATCTCCATTGAAAGTTGTAACTCATATTTACCAAATGTTTTGTTGTTTTGCAAATGTGAACGACATCCTCTTTCTTTTTCTCTTCTCTTATTTTTTTTTTGAAGAATATAGACTTATTGGAAATATAAATCAACAACCCTACCTCAGCACCAATATCTCCTGTATTACTCTATTGAATTAAACCAGAAATAACAAAAATGAAAATGGTGCGTCAAAAACTTTAAACACTCGGTAAGTGATGTAAACGATGTAATTTGTGTACAAAAACGATTTTCTTGGGCGGCACCAAATATATTGTGTAATTTGATATGAGCTTCAATTTGATATATTATAATAGTGGTTTCGATACCCGAGTTAAAAGATATCTCCGTTGAAAGTTGTAACTCATATTTACCAAATCTTTTGTTATTTTTGAAAATGTGAACGACATCCTCTTTCTTTTTCTCTTCTCTTATTTTTTTTTGAAGAATAGAGACTTATGGGAAATATAAATCAGCAACCCTAGGTCAGCACCAATATCTCCTGTATTGCTCTATTGAATTAAACCAGAAATTAGAAAAATGAAAATGGTGTGTCAAAAACTTTAAACACTCGGTAAGTGATGTAAACGATGTAATTTGTGTACAAAAACGATTTTCTTGGGCGGAACCAAATATATTGTGTAATTTGATATGAGCTTCAATTTGATATATTATAATAGTGGTGTCGATACCCGAGTTAAAAGATATCTCCGTTGAAAGTTGTAACTCATATTTACCAAATCTTTTGTTATTTTTGAAAATGTGAACGACATCGTCTTTCTTTTTCTCTTCTCTTATTTTTTTTAAAGAATAGAGACTTATTGAAAATATAAATCAACAACCCTAGGTGGGCACCAATATCTCCTGTATTGCTCTATTGAATTAAACCAGAAATAAGAAAAATGAAAATGGTGCGTCAAAAACTTTAAACACTCGATAAGTGATGTAAACGATATAATTTGGGTACAAAAACGATTTTCCTGGTCGGGAACAAAACATATTGTGTAATATGATACGAGCTTCGATTTGATATATTATAATAGTGGTTTCGATACCCTAGTCAAAAGATATCTCCGTTGAAAGTTGTAACTTATATTTACCAAATTTTTTGTTGTTTTTGAAAATGTGAACGACATCCTCTTTCTTTTTCTCTTCTCTTATTTTTTTTTGAAGAAAAGAGACTTATTGGAAATATAAATCAACAACCCTAGGTCCGCACCAATATCTCCTGTATTGCTCTATTGAATTAAACCAGAAATAAGAAAAATGAAAATGGTGCGTCAAAAACTTTAAACACTCGATAAGTGATGTAAACGATGTAATTTGGGTACAAAAACGATTTTTCTGATGGGGACCAAAACATATTGTGTAATTTGATACGAGCTTCGATTTGATATATTATAATAGTGGTTTCGATACCCGAGTCAAAAGATATCTACGTTGAAAGTTGTAACTTATATTTACCAAATTTTTTGTTGTTTTTAAAAATGTGAACGACATCCTCTTTTTTTTTCTCTTCTCTTATTTTTTTTTTGAAGAATATAGACTTATTGGAAATATAAATCAACAACCCCTGGTCAGCACCAATATCTCCTGTATTGCTCTATTGAATTAAACCAGAAATAACAAAAATGAAAATGCTGCGTCAAAAACTTTAAACACTCGGTAAGTGATGTAAACGATGTAATTTGTGTACAAAAACGATTTTCTTGGGCGGCACCAAATATATTGTGTAATTTGATATGAGCTTCAATTTGATATATTATAATAGTGGTTTCGATACCCGAGTTAAAAGATATCTCCGTTGAAAGTTGTAACTCATATTTACCAAATCTTTTGTTATTTTTGAAAATGTGAACGACATCCTCTTTCTTTTTCTCTTCTCTTATTTTTTTTTGAAGAATAGAGACTTATGGGAAATATAAATCAGCAACCCTAGGTCAGCACCAATATCTCCTGTATTGCTCTATTGAATTAAACCAGAAATTAGAAAAATGAAAATGGTGTGTCAAAAACTTTAAACACTCGGTAAGTGATGTAAACGATGTAATTTGTGTACAAAAACGATTTTCTTGGGCGGAACCAAATATATTGTGTAATTTGATATGAGCTTCAATTTGATATATTATAATAGTGGTGTCGATACCCGAGTTAAAAGATATCTCCGTTGAAAGTTGTAACTCATATTTACCAAATCTTTTGTTATTTTTGAAAATGTGAACGACATCGTCTTTCTTTTTCTCTTCTCTTATTTTTTTTAAAGAATAGAGACTTATTGAAAATATAAATCAACAACCCTAGGTGGTCACCAATATCTCCTGTATTGCTCTATTGAATTAAACCAGAAATAAGAAAAATGAAAATGGTGCGTCAAAAAGTTTAAACACTCGATAAGTGATGTAAACGATATAATTTGGGTACAAAAACGATTTTCCTGGTCGGGAACAAAACATATTGTGTAATATGATACGAGCTTCGATTTGATATATTATAATAGTGGTTTCGATACCCTAGTCAAAAGATATCTCCGTTGAAAGTTGTAACTTATATTTACCAAATTTTTTGTTGTTTTTGAAAATGTGAACGACATCCTCTTTCTTTTTCTCTTCTCTTATTTTTTTTTGAAGAAAAGAGACTTATTGGAAATATAAATCAACAACCCTAGGTCCGCACCAATATCTCCTGTATTGCTCTATTGAATTAAACCAGAAATAAGAAAAATGAAAATGGTGCGTCAAAAAATTTAAACACTCGATAAGTGATGTAAACGATGTAATTTGGGTACAAAAACGATTTTTCTGATGGGGACCAAAACATATTGTGTAATTTGATACGAGCTTCGATTTGATATATTATAATAGTGGTTTCGATACCCGAGTCAAAAGATATCTACGTTGAAAGTTGTAACTTATATTTACCAAATTTTTTGTTGTTTTTAAAAATGTGAACGACATCCTCTTTTTTTTTCTCTTCTCTTATTTTTTTTTTGAAGAATATAGACTTATTGGAAATATAAATCAACAACCCCTGGTCAGCACCAATATCTCCTGTATTGCTCTATTGAATTAAACCAGAAATAACAAAAATGAAAATGCTGCGTCAAAAACTTTAAACACTCGGTAAGTGATGTAAACGATGTAATTTGTGTACAAAAACGATTTTCTTGGGCGGCACCAAATATATTGTGTAATTTGATATGAGCTTCAATTTGATATATTATAATAGTGGTTTCGATACCCGAGTTAAAAGATATCTCCGTTGAAAGTTGTAACTCATATTTACCAAATCTTTTGTTATTTTTGAAAATGTGAACGACATCCTCTTTCTTTTTCTCTTCTCTTATTTTTTTTTGAAGAATAGAGACTTATGGGAAATATAAATCAGCAACCCTAGGTCAGCACCAATATCTCCTGTATTGCTCTATTGAATTAAACCAGAAATTAGAAAAATGAAAATGGTGTGTCAAAAACTTTAAACACTCGGTAAGTGATGTAAACGATGTAATTTGTGTACAAAAACGATTTTCTTGGGCGGAACCAAATATATTGTGTAATTTGATATGAGCTTCAATTTGATATATTATAATAGTGGTGTCGATACCCGAGTTAAAAGATATCTCCGTTGAAAGTTGTAACTCATATTTACCAAATCTTTTGTTATTTTTGAAAATGTGAACGACATCGTCTTTCTTTTTCTCTTCTCTTATTTTTTTTAAAGAATAGAGACTTATTGAAAATATAAATCAACAACCCTAGGTGGGCACCAATATCTCCTGTATTGCTCTATTGAATTAAACCAGAAATAAGAAAAATGAAAATGGTGCGTCAAAAAGTTTAAACACTCGATAAGTGATGTAAACGATATAATTTGGGTACAAAAACGATTTTCCTGGTCGGGAACAAAACATATTGTGTAATATGATACGAGCTTCGATTTGATATATTATAATAGTGGTTTCGATACCCTAGTCAAAAGATATCTCCGTTGAAAGTTGTAACTTATATTTACCAAATTTTTTGTTGTTTTTGAAAATGTGAACGACATCCTCTTTCTTTTTCTCTTCTCTTATTTTTTTTTGAAGAAAAGAGACTTATTGGAAATATAAATCAACAACCCTAGGTCCGCACCAATATCTCCTGTATTGCTCTATTGAATTAAACCAGAAATAAGAAAAATGAAAATGGTGCGTCAAAAACTTTAAACACTCGATAAGTGATGTAAACGATGTAATTTGGGTACAAAAACGATTTTTCTGATGGGGACCAAAACATATTGTGTAATTTGATACGAGCTTCGATTTGATATATTATAATAGTGGTTTCGATACCCGAGTCAAAAGATATCTACGTTGAAAGTTGTAACTTATATTTACCAAATTTTTTGTTGTTTTTAAAAATGTGAACGACATCCTCTTTTTTTTTCTCTTCTCTTATTTTTTTTTTGAAGAATATAGACTTATTGGAAATATAAATCAACAACCCCTGGTCAGCACCAATATCTCCTGTATTGCTCTATTGAATTAAACCAGAAATAACAAAAATGAAAATGCTGCGTCAAAAACTTTAAACACTCGGTAAGTGATGTAAACGATGTAATTTGTGTACAAAAACGATTTTCTTGGGCGGCACCAAATATATTGTGTAATTTGATATGAGCTTCAATTTGATATATTATAATAGTGGTTTCGATACCCGAGTTAAAAGATATCTCCGTTGAAAGTTGTAACTCATATTTACCAAATCTTTTGTTATTTTTGAAAATGTGAACGACATCCTCTTTCTTTTTCTCTTCTCTTATTTTTTTTGAAGAATAGAGACTTATGGGAAATATAAATCAGCAACCCTAGGTCAGCACCAATATCTCCTGTATTGCTCTATTGAATTAAACCAGAAATTAGAAAAATGAAAATGGTGTGTCAAAAACTTTAAACACTCGGTAAGTGATGTAAACGATGTAATTTGTGTACAAAAACGATTTTCTTGGCGGAACCAAATATATTGTGTAATTTGATATGAGCTTCAATTTGATATATTATAATAGTGGTTTCGATACCCGAGTTAAAAGATATCTACGTTGAAAGTTGTAACTCATATTTACCAAATCTTTTGTTATTTTTGAAAATGTGAACGACATCGTCTTTCTTTTTCTCTTCTCTTATTTTTTTTAAAGAATAGAGACTTATTGAAAATATAAATCAACAACCCTAGGTGGGCACCAATATCTCCTGTATTGCTCTATTGAATTAAACCAGAAATAACAAAAATGAAAATGGTGCGTCAAAAACTTTAAACACTCGATAAGTGATGTAAACGATATAATTTGGGTACAAAAACGATTTTCCTGGTCGGGAACAAAACATATTGTGTAATATGATACGAGCTTCGATTTGATATATTATAATAGTGGTTTCGATACCCTAGTCAAAAGATATCTCCGTTGAAAGTTGTAACTTATATTTACCAAATTTTTTGTTGTTTTTGAAAATTTGAACGACATCCTCTTTCTTTTTCTCTTCTCTTATTTTTTTTTGAAGAAAAGAGACTTATTGGAAATATAAATCAACAACCCTAGGTCCGCACCAATATCTCCTGTATTGCTCTATTGAATTAAACCAGAAATAAGAAAAATGAAAATGGTGCGTCAAAAACTTTAAACACTCGATAAGTGATGTAAACGATGTAATTTGGGTACAAAAACGATTTTTCTGATGGGGACCAAAACATATTGTGTAATTTGATACGAGCTTCGATTTGATATATTATAATAGTGGTTTCGATACCCGAGTCAAAAGATATCTCCGTTGAAAGTTGTAACTTATATTTACCAAATTTTTTGTTGTTTTTGAAAATGTGAACGACATCCTCTTTCTTTTTCTCTTCTCTTATTTTTTTTTTGAAGAATATAGACTTATTGGAAATATAAATCAACAACCCCTGGTCAGCACCAATATCTCCTGTATTGCTCTATTGAATTAAACCAGAAATAACAAAAATGAAAATGCTGCGTCAAAAACTTTAAACACTCGGTAAGTGATGTAAACGATGTAATTTGTGTACAAAAACGATTTTCTTGGGCGGCACCAAATATATTGTGTAATTTGATATGAGCTTCAATTTGATATATTATAATAGTGGTTTCGATACCCGAGTTAAAAGATATCTCCGTTGAAAGTTGTAACTCATATTTACCAAATCTTTTGTTATTTTTGAAAATGTGAACGACATCCTCTTTCTTTTTCTCTTCTCTTATTTTTTTTTTGAAGAAAAGAGACTTATTGGAAATATAAATCAACAACCCTAGGTCCGCACCAATATCTCCTGTATTGCTCTATTGAATTAAACAAGAAATAAGAAAAATGAAAATGGTGCGTCAAAAACTTTAAACACTCGATAAGTGATGTAAACGATGTAATTTGGGTACAAAAACGATTTTTCTGATGGGGACCAAAACATATTGTGTAATTTGATACGAGCTTCGATTTGATATATTATAATAGTGGTTTCGATACCCGAGTCAAAAGATATCTCCGTTGAAAGTTGTAACTTATATTTACCAAATGTTTTGTTGTTTTTGAAAATGTGAACGACATCCTCTTTCTTTTTCTCTTCTCTTATTTTTTTTGAAGAATATAGACTTATTGGAAATATAAATCAACAACCCTAGGTCAGCACCAATATCTCCTGTATTGCTCTATTGAATTAAACCAGAAATAACAAAAATGAAAATGGTGCGTCAAAAACTTTAAACACTCGGTAAGTGATGTAAACGATGTAATTTGTGTACAAAAACGATTTTCTTGGGCGGCACCAAATATATTGTGTAATTTGATACGAGCTTCGATTTGATATATTATAATAGTGGTTTCGCTACCCGAGTCAAAAGATATCTCCGTTGAAAGTTGTAACTTATATTTACCAAATGTTTTGTTGTTTTTGAAAATGTGAACGACATCCTCTTTATTTTTCTCTTCTCCTATTTTTTTTGAAGAATAGAGTCTTATTGGAAATATAAATCAACAACCCTAGGTCCGCACCAATATCTCCTTTATTTCTCTATTGAATTAAACCAGATATAAGAAAAATGAAAATGGTGCGTCAAAAAGTTTAAACACTCGATAAGTGATGTAAACGATATAATTTGGGTACAAAAACGATTTTCCTGGTCGGGAACAAAACATATTGTGTAATTTGATACGAGCTTCGATTTGATATATTATAATAGTGGTTTCGATACCCGAGTCAAAAGATATCTCCGTTGAAAGTTGTAACTTATATTTACCAAATGTTTTGTTGTTTTTGAAAATGTGAACGACATCCTCTTTATTTTTCTCTTCTCTTATTTTTTTGAAGAATAGAGTCTTATTGGAAATATAAATCAACAACCCTAGGTCCGCACCAATATCTCCTGTATTGCTCTATTGAATTAAACCAGAAATACGAAAAATGAAAATGGTGCGTCAAAAACTTTAAACACTCGATAAGTGATGTAAACGATGTAATTTGGGTACAAAAACGATTTTTCTGATGGGGACCAAAACATATTGTGTAATTTGATACCAGCTTCGATTTGATATATTATAATAGTGGTTTCGATACCCGAGTCAAAAGATATCTCCGTTGAAAGTTGTAACTTATATTTACCAAATTTTTTGTTGTTTTTGAAAATGTGAACGACATCCTCTTTATTTTTCTCTTCTCTTATTTTTTTTGAAGAATAGAGTCTTATTGGAAATATAAATCAACAACCCTAGGTCCGCACCAATATCTCCTTTATTTCTCTATTGAATTAAACCAGAAATAAGAAAAATGAAAATGGTGCGTCAAAAAGTTTAAACACTCGATAAGTGATGTAAACGATGTAATTTGAGTACAAAAACGATTTTTCAGGTGGGGACCAAAACATATTGTGTAATTTGATACGAGCTTCGATTTGATATATTATAATAGTGGTTTCGATACCCGAGTGAAAAGATATCTCCGTTGAAAGTTGTAACTTATATTTACCAAATGTTTTGTTGTTTTTGAAAATGTGAACGACATCCTCTTTATTTTTCTCTTCTCCTATTTTTTTTGAAGAATAGAGTCTTATTGGAAATATAAATCAACAACCCTAGGTCCGCACCAATATCTCCTGTATTGCTCTATTGAATTAAACCAGAAATAAGAAAAATGAAAATGGTGCGTCAAAAACTATAAACACTCGGTAAGTGATGTAAACGATGTAATTTTTGTACAAAAACAATTTTCTGGGCGGCATCAAATATATTGTGTAATTTGCTATGAGCTACAATTTGATATATTATAATAGTGGTTTCGATACCCGAGTTAAAAGATATCTCCTTTGAAAGTTGTAACTCATGTTTACCAAATCTTTTGTTATTTTTGAAAATGTGAACGACATCCTCTTTCTTTTTCTCTTCTCCTATTTTTTTTTGAAGAAAAGAGACTTATTGGAAATATAAATTAACAACCCTAGGTCGGCACCAATATCTCCTGTATAGCTCTATTGAATTAAACTAGAATTAAGAAAAATGAAAATGGTGCGTCAAAAACTTTAAACACTCGGTAAGTGTTGTAAACGATGTAATTTGTGTACAAAAACGATTTTCTTGGGCGGGACCAAAATTTTTTGTGTAATTTGATACGAGCTTCAATTTGATATATTATAATAGTGGTTTGGATACCCGAGTCAAAAGATATCTCCGTTGAAAGTTGTAACTCATATTTACCAAATGTTTTGTTGTTTTTGAAAATGTGAACGACATCCTCTTTCTTTTTCTCTTCTCCTATTTTTTTTTTGAAGAAAAGAGACTTATTGGAAATATAAATTAACAACCCTAGGTCGGCACCAATATCTCCTTTATAGCTCTATTGAATTAAACCATAAGTAAGGAAAATGAAAATGGTGCGTCAAAAACTTTAAACACTCGGTAAGTGATGTAAACGATATAATTTGGGTACAAAAATGATTTTCCTGGTCGGGACCAAAACATATTGTGTAATTTGATACGAGCTTCGATTTGATATATTATAATAGTGGTTTTGATACCCGTGTCAAAAGATATCTCCATTGAAAGTTGTAACTCATATTTACCAAATGTTTTGTTGTTTTGAAAATGTGAACGACATCCTCTTTCTTTTTCTCTTCTCTTATTTTTTTTTTTGAAGAATATAGACTTATTGGAAATATAAATCAACAACCCTAGGTCAGCACCAATATCTCCTGTATTGCTCTATTGAATTAAACCAGAAATAACAAAAATGAAAATGGTGCGTCAAAAACTTTAAACACTCGGTAAGTGATGTAAACGATGTAATTTGTGTACAAAAACGATTTTCTTGGGCGGCACCAAATATATTGTGTAATTTGATATGAGCTTCAATTTGATATATTATAATAGTGGTTTCGATACCCGAGTTAAAAGATATCTCCGTTGAAAGTTGTAACTCATATTTACCAAATCTTTTGTTATTTTTGAAAATGTGAACGACATCCTCTTTCTTTTTCTCTTCTCTTATTTTTTTTTGAAGAATAGAGACTTATGGGAAATATAAATCAGCAACCCTAGGTCAGCACCAATATCTCCTGTATTGCTCTATTGAATTAAACCAGAAATTAGAAAAATGAAAATGGTGCGTCAAAAACTTTAAACACTCGGTAAGTGATGTAAACGATGTAATTTGTGTACAAAAACGATTTTCTTGGGCGGAACCAAATATATTGTGTAATTTGATATGAGCTTCAATTTGATATATTATAATAGTGGTTTCGATAACCGAGTTAAAAGATATCTCCGCTGAAAGTTGTAACTCATATTTACCAAATCTTTTGTTATTTTTGAAAATGTGAACGACATCGTCTTTCTTTTTCTCTTCTCTTATTTTTTTTAAAGAATAGAGACTTATTGAAAATATAAATCAACAACCCTAGGTCGGCACCAATATCTCCTGTATTGCTCTATTGAATTAAACCAGAAATTAGAAAAATGAAAATGGTGCGTCAAAAACTTTAAACACTCGGTAAGTGATGTAAACGATGTAATTTGTGTACAAAAACGATTTTCTTGGGCGGCACCAAATATATTGTGTAATTTGATATGAGCTTCAATTTGATATATTATAATAGTGGTTTCGATACCCGAGTTAAAAGATATCTCCGTTGAAAGTTGTAACTCATATTTACCAAATCTTTTGTTATTTTTTAAAATGTGAACGACATCCTCTTTCTTTTTCTCTTCTCTTATTTTTTTTTGAAGAATAGAGACTTATGGGAAATATAAATCAGCAAACCTAGGTCAGCACCAATATCTCCTGTATTGCTCTATTGAATTAAACCAGAAATTAGAAAAATGAAAATGGTGCGTCAAAAACTTTAAAAACTCGATAAGTGATGTAAACGATATAATTTGGGTACAAAAACGATTTTCCTGGTCGGGAAGAAAACATATTTTGTAATTTGATACGAGCTTCAATTTGATATATTATAATAGTGGTTTCGATACCCGTGTCAAAAGATATCTCCATTGAAAGTTGTAACTCATATTTACCAAATGTTTTGTTGTTTTTGAAAATGTGAACAACCTCCTCTTTATTTTTCTCTTCTCTTATTTTTTTTTTGAAGAATAGAGACTTATTAGAAATATAAATCAACAACCCTAGGTCGGCACCAATATCTCCTGTATAGCTCTATTGAATTAAACTATAAGTAAGAAAAATGAAAATGGTGCGTCAAAAACATTAAACACTCGGTAAGTGATGTAAACGATGTAATTTGGGTACAAAAACGATTTTCCTGGTCGGGACCCAAACATATATTGTAATTTGATACGAGCTTCGATTTGATATATTATAATAGTGGTTTCGATACCCGAGTCAAAAGATATCTCCGTTGAAAGTTGTAACTTATATTTACCAAATTTTTTGTTGTTTTTGAAAATGTGAACGACATCCTCTTTATTTTTCTCTTCTCTTATTTTTTTTGAAGAATAGAGTCTTATTGGAAATATAAATCAACAACCCTAGGTCCGCACCAATATCTCCTGTATTGCTCTATTGAATTAAACCAGAAATAAGAAAAATGAAAATGGTGCGTCAAAAAGTTTAAACACTCGATAAGTGATGTAAACGATGTAATTTGGGTACAAAAACGATTTTTCTGGTGGGGACCAAAACATATTGTGTAATTTGATACGAGCTTCGATTTGATATATTATAATAGTGGTTTCGCTACCAGAGTCAAAAGATATCTCCGTTGAAAGTTGTAACTTATATTTACCAAATGTTTTGTTGTTTTTGAAAATGTGAACGACATCCTCTTTATTTTTCTCTTCTCCTATTTTTTTTGAAGAATAGAGTCTTATTGGAAATATAAATCAACAACCCTAGGTCCGCACCAATATCTCCTGTATTGCTCTATTGAATTAAACCAGAAATAAGAAAAATGAAAATGGTGCGTCAAAAACTATAAACACTCGGTAAGTGATGTAAACGATGTAATTTTTGTACAAAAACAATTTTCTGGGCGGCATCAAATATATTGTGTAATTTGCTATGAGCTACAATTTGATATATTATAATAGTGGTTTCGATACCCGAGTTAAAAGATATCTCCGTTGAAAGTTGTAACTCATGTTTACCAAATCTTTTGTTATTTTTGAAAATGTGAACGACATCCTCTTTCTTTTTCTCTTCTCCTATTTTTTTTTTGAAGAAAAGAGACTTATTGGAAATATAAATTAACAACCCTAGGTCGGCACCAATATCTCCTTTATAGCTCTATTGAATTAAACCATAAGTAAGGAAAATGAAAATGGTGCGTCAAAAACTTTAAACACTCGGTAAGTGATGTAAACGATATAATTTGGGTACAAAAATGATTTTCCTGGTCGGGACCAAAACATATTGTGTAATTTGATACGAGCTTCGATTTGATATATTATAATAGTGGTTTTGATACCCGTGTCAAAAGATATCTCCATTGAAAGTTGTAACTCATATTTACCAAATGTTTTGTTGTTTTGAAAATGTGAACGACATCCTCTTTCTTTTTCTCTTCTCTTATTTTTTTTTTGAAGAATATAGACTTATTGGAAATATAAATCAACAACCCTAGGTCAGCACCAATATCTCCTGTATTGCTCTATTGAATTAAACCAGAAATAACAAAAATGAAAATGGTGCGTCAAAAACTTTAAACACTCGGTAAGTGATGTAAACGATGTAATTTGTGTACAAAAACGATTTTCTTGGGCGGTACCAAATATATTGTGTAATTTGATATGAGCATCAATTTGATATATTATAATAGTGGTTTCGATACCCGAGTTAAAAGATATCTCCGTTGAAAGTTGTAACTCATATTTACCAAATCTTTTGTTATTTTTGAAAATGTGAACGACATCCTCTTTCTTTTTCTCTTCTCTTATTTTTTTTTGAAGAATAGAGACTTATGGGAAATATAAATCAGCAACCCTAGGTCAGCACCAATATCTCCTGTATTGCTCTATTGAATTAAACCAGAAATTAGAAAAATGAAAATGGTGCGTCAAAAACTTTAAACACTCGGTAAGTGATGTAAACGATGTAATTTGTGTACAAAAACGATTTTTTTGGGCGGAACCAAATATATTGTGTAATTTGATATGAGCTTCAATTTGATATATTATAATAGTGGTTTCGATAACCGAGTTAAAAGATATCTCCGCTGAAAGTTGTAACTCATATTTACCAAATCTTTTGTTATTTTTGAAAATGTGAACGACATCGTCTTTCTTTTTCTCTTCTCTTATTTTTTTTAAAGAATAGAGACTTATTGAAAATATAAATCAACAACCCTAGGTCGGCACCAATATCTCCTGTATTGCTCTATTGAATTAAACCAGAAATTAGAAAAATGAAAATGGTGCGTCAAAAACTTTAAACACTCGGTAAGTGATGTAAACGATGTAATTTGTGTACAAAAACGATTTTCTTGGGCGGCACCAAATATATTGTGTAATTTGATATGAGCTTCAATTTGATATATTATAATAGTGGTTTCGATACCCGAGTTAAAAGATATCTCCGTTGAAAGTTGTAACTCATATTTACCAAATCTTTTGTTATTTTTGAAAATGTGAACGACATCCTCTTTCTTTTTCTCTTCTCTTATTTTTTTTTGAAGAATAGAGACTTATGGGAAATATAAATCAGCAAACCTAGGTCAGCACCAATATCTCCTGTATTGCTCTATTGAATTAAACCAGAAATTAGAAAAATGAAAATGGTGCGTCAAAAACTTTAAAAACTCGATAAGTGATGTAAACGATATAATTTGGGTACAAAAACGATTTTCCTGGTCGGGAAGAAAACATATTTTGTAATTTGATACGAGCTTCAATTTGATATATTATAATAGTGGTTTCGATACCCGTGTCAAAAGATATCTCCATTGTAAGTTGTAACTCATATTTACCAAATGTTTTGTTGTTTTTGAAAATGTGAACAACCTCCTCTTTATTTTTCTCTTCTCTTATTTTTTTTTTGAAGAATAGAGACTTATTAGAAATATAAATCAACAACCCTAGGTCGGCACCAATATCTCCTGTATAGCTCTATTGAATTAAACTATAAGTAAGAAAAATGAAAATGGTGCGTCAAAAACATTAAACACTCGGTAAGTGATGTAAACGATGTAATTTGGGTACAAAAACGATTTTCCTGGTCGGGACCCAAACATAAATTGTAATTTGATACGAGCTTCGATTTGATATATTATAATAGTGGTTTCGATACCCGAGTCAAAAGATATCTCCGCTGAAAGTTGTAACTTATATTTACCAAATTTTTTGTTGTTTTTGAAAATGTGAACGACATCCTTTTTCTTTTTCTCTTCTCTTATTTTTTTTTGAAGAAAAGAGACTTATTGGAAATATAAATAAACAACCCTAGGTCGGCACCATTATCTCCGGTATAGCTCTATTGAATTAAACGAGAAGTAAGAAAAATGAAAATTGTGCGTCAAAAACTTTAAACACTCGATAAGTGATGTAAACGATGTAATTTGTGTACAAAAACGATTTTCTTGGGCGGGACCAAAAAATATTGTGTAATGTGATACGAGCTTCAATTTTATATATTATAATAGTGGTTACGATACCCGAGTCAAAAGATATCTCCGTTGAAAGTTGTAACTCATATTTACCAAATCTTTTGTTGTTTTTGAAAATGTGAACAACATCCTCTTTCTTTTTCTCTTCTCCTATTTTTTTTTGAAGAAAAGAGACTTATTGGAAATATAAATTAACAACCCTAGGTCGGCACCAATATCTCCTTTATAACTCTATAGAATTAAACCATAAGTAAGGAAAATGAAAATGGTGCGTCAAAAACTTTAAACACTCGGTAAGTGATGTAAACAATATAATTTGGGTACAAAAATGATTTTCCTGGTCGAGACCAAAACATATTGTGTAATTTGATACGAGCTTCGATTTGATATATTATAATAGTGGTTTCGATACTCGTGTCAAAAGATATCTCTATTGAAAGTTGTAACTCATATTTACCAAATGTTTTGTTGTTTTTGAAAATGTGAACGACATTCTCTTTCTTTTTCTCTTCTCTTATTTTTTTTTTGAAAAATAGAGACTTATGGGAAATATAAATCAGCAACCCTAGGTCAGCACCAATATCTCCTGTATTGCTCTATTGAATTAAACCAGAAATTAGAAAAATGAAAATGGTGCGTCAAAATTTTAAACACTCGATAAGTGATGTAAACGATGTAATTTGTGTACAAAAACGATTTTCTTGGGAGGGACCAAAAAATATTGTGTAAATTGATATGAGCTTCAATTTGATATATTATAATAGAGGTTTCGATACCCGAGTCAAAAGATATCTCCGTTGAAAGTTGTAACTCATATTTACCAAATGTTTTGTTGTTTTTGAAAATGTGAACGACATCTTCTTTCTTTTTCTCTTCTCCTATTTTTTTTTAAGAAAAGAGACTTATTGGAAATATAAATTAACAACCCTAGGTCGGCACCAATATCTCCTTTATAGCTCTATTGAATTAAACCATAAGTAAGGAAAATGAAAATGGTGCGTCAAATACTTTAAACACTCGGTAAGTGATGTAAACGATATAATTTGGGTACAAAAATGATTTTCCTGGTCGGGACCAAAACATATTGTGTAATTTTATACGAGCTTCGATTTGATATATTATAATAGTGGTTTCGATACCCGTGTCAAAAGATATCTCCATTGAAAGTTGTAACTCATATTTACCAAATCTTTTGTTATTTTTGAAAATGTGAACCACATCCTCTTTCTTTTTCTCTTCTCTTATTTTTTTTTGAAGAATAGAGACTTATTGGAAATATAAATCAACAACCCTAGGTCGGCACCAATATCTCCTGTATAGCTCTATTGAATTAAACCAGAAGTAAGAAGAATGAAAATGGTGCGTCAAAAAATTTAAACACTCGATAAGTGATGTAAACGATGTAATTTGTGTACAAAAACGATTTTCTTGGGCGGGACCAAAAAATATTGTGTAATGTGATACGAGCTTCAATATGATATATTATAATAGTGGTTTCGATACCCGAGTTAAAAGATATCTCCGTTGAAAGTTGTAACTCATATTTACCAAATCTTTTGTTATTTTTGAAAATGTGAACGACATCCTCTTTCTTTTTCTCTTCTCTTATTTTTTTTTTGAAGAATAGAGACTTATGGGAAATATAAATCAGCAACCCTAGGTCAGCACCAATATCTCCTGTATTGCTCTATTGAATTAAACCAGAAATAACAAAAATGAAAATGGTGCGTCAAAAACTTTAAACACTCGGTAAGTGATGTAAACGATGTAATTTGTGTACAAAAACGATTTTCTTGGGCGGCACCAAATATATTGTGTAATTTGATATGAGCTTCAATTTGATATATTATAATAGTGGTTTCGATACCCGAGTTAAAAGATATCTCCGTTGAAAGTTGTAACTCATATTTACCAAATCTTTTGTTATTTTTGAAAATGTGAACGACATCCTCTTTCTTTTTCTCTTCTCTTATTTTTTTTTGAAGAATAGAGACTTATGGGAAATATAAATCAAAAACCCTAGGTCAGCACCAATATCTCCTGTATTGCTCTATTGAATTAAACCAGTAATTAGAAAAATGAAAATGGTGCGTCAAAAACTTTAAACACTCGGTAAGTGATGTAAACGATGTAATTTGTGTACAAAAACGATTTTCTTGGGCGGAACCAAATATATTGTGTAATTTGGTATGAGCTTCAATTTGATATATTATAATAGTGGTTTCGATAACCGAGTTAAAAGATATCTCCGCTGAAAGTTGTAACTCATATTTACCAAATCTTTTGTTATTTTTGAAAATGTGAACGACATCGTCTTTCTTTTTCTCTTCTCTTATTTTTTTTAAAGAATAGAGACTTATTGAAAATATAAATCAACAACCCTAGGTCGGCACCAATATCTCCTGTATTGCTCTATTGAATTAAACCAGAAATTAGAAAAATGAAAATGGTGCGTCAAAAACTTTAAACACTCGGTAAGTGATGTAAACGATGTAATTTGTGTACAAAAACGATTTTCTTGGGCGGCACCAAATATATTGTGTAATTTGATATGAGCTTCAATTTGATATATTATAATAGTGGTTTCGATACCCGAGTTAAAAGATATCTCCGTTGAAAGTTGTAACTCATATTTACCAAATCTTTTGTTATTTTTGAAAATGTGAACGACATCCTCTTTCTTTTTCTCTTCTCTTATTTTTTTTTGAAGAATAGAGACTTATGGGAAATATAAATCAGCAAACCTAGGTCAGCACCAATATCTCCTGTATTGCTCTATTGAATTAAACCAGAAATTAGAAAAATGAAAATGGTGCGTCAAAAACTTTAAAAACTCGATAAGTGATGTAAACGATATAATTTGGGTACAAAAACGATTTTCCTGGTTGGGAAGAAAACATATTTTGTAATTTGATACGAGCTTCAATTTGATATATTATAATAGTGGTTTCGATACCCGTGTCAAAAGATATCTCCATTGAAAGTTGTAACTCATATTTACCAAATGTTTTGTTGTTTTTGAAAATGTGAACAACCTCCTCTTTATTTTTCTCTTCTCTTATTTTTTTTTTGAAGAATAGAGACTTATTAGAAATATAAATCAACAACCCTAGGTCGGCACCAATATCTCCTGTATAGCTCTATTGAATTAAACTATAAGTAAGAAAAATGAAAATGGTGCGTCAAAAACATTAAACACTCGGTAAGTGATGTAAACGATGTAATTTGGGTACAAAAACGATTTTCCTGGTCGGGACCCAAACATATATTGTAATTTGATACGAGCTTCGATTTGATATATTATAATAGTGGTTTCGATACCCGAGTCAAAAGATATCTCCGCTGAAAGTTGTAACTTATATTTACCAAATTTTTTGTTGTTTTTGAAAATGTGAACGACATCCTTTTTCTTTTTCTCTTCTCTTATTTTTTTTTGAAGAAAAGAGACTTATTGGAAATATAAATAAACAACCCTAGGTCGGCACCATTATCTCCGGTATAGCTCTATTGAATTAAACGAGAAGTAAGAAAAATGAAAATTGTGCGTCAAAAACTTTAAACACTCGATAAGTGATGTAAACGATGTAATTTGTGTACAAAAACGATTTTCTTGGGCGGGACCAAAAAATATTGTGTAATGTGATACGAGCTTCAATTTTATATATTATAATAGTGGTTACGATACCCGAGTCAAAAGATATCTCCGTTGAAAGTTGTAACTCATATTTACCAAATGTTTTGTTGTTTTTGAAAATGTGAACAACATCCTCTTTCTTTTTCTCTTCTCCTATTTTTTTTTGAAGAAAAGAGACTTATTGGAAATATAAATTAACAACCCTAGGTCGGCACCAATATCTCCTTTATAACTCTATAGAATTAAACCATAAGTAAGGAAAATGAAAATGGTGCGTCAAAAACATTAAACACTCGGTAAGTGATGTAAACAATATAATTTGGGTACAAAAATGATTTTCCTGGTCGAGACCAAAACATATTGTGTAATTTGATACGAGCTTCGATTTGATATATTATAATAGTGGTTTCGATACTCGTGTCAAAAGATATCTCCATTGAAAGTTGTAACTCATATTTACCAAATGTTTTGTTGTTTTTGAAAATGTGAACGACATTCTCTTTCTTTTTCTCTTCTCTTATTTTTTTTTTTGAAAAATAGAGACTTATGGGAAATATAAATCAGCAACCCTAGGTCAGCACCAATATCTCCTGTATTGCTCTATTGAATTAAACCAGAAATTAGAAAAATGAAAATGGTGCGTCAAAATTTTAAACACTCGATAAGTGATGTAAACGATGTAATTTGTGTACAAAAACGATTTTCTTGGGAGGGACCAAAAAATATTGTGTAAATTGATATGAGCTTCAATTTGATATATTATAATAGAGGTTTCGATACCCGAGTCAAAAGATATCTCCGTTGAAAGTTGTAACTCATATTTACCAAATGTTTTGTTGTTTTTGAAAATGTGAACGACATCTTCTTTCTTTTTCTCTTCTCCTATTTTTTTTTAAGAAAAGAGACTTATTGGAAATATAAATTAACAACCCTAGGTCGGCACCAATATCTCCTTTATAGCTCTATTGAATTAAACCATAAGTAAGGAAAATGAAAATGGTGCGTCAAATACTTTAAACACTCGGTAAGTGATGTAAACGATATAATTTGGGTACAAAAATGATTTTCCTGGTCGGGACCAAAACATATTGTGTAATTTTATACGAGCTTCGATTTGATATATTATAATAGTGGTTTCGATACCCGTGTCAAAAGATATCTCCATTGAAAGTTGTAACTCATATTTACCAAATCTTTTGTTATTTTTGAAAATGTGAACCACATCCTCTTTCTTTTTCTCTTCTCTTATTTTTTTTTGAAGAATAGAGACTTATTGGAAATATAAATCAACAACCCTAGGTCGGCACCAATATCTCCTGTATAGCTCTATTGAATTAAACCAGAAGTAAGAAGAATGAAAATGGTGCGTCAAAAAATTTAAACACTCGATAAGTGATGTAAACGATGTAATTTGTGTACAAAAACGATTTTCTTGGGCGGGACCAAAAAATATTGTGTAATGTGATACGAGCTTCAATATGATATATTATAATAGTGGTTTCGATACCCGAGTTAAAAGATATCTCCGTTGAAAGTTGTAACTCATATTTACCAAATCTTTTGTTATTTTTGAAAATGTGAACGACATCCTCTTTCTTTTTCTCTTCTCTTATTTTTTTTTTGAAGAATAGAGACTTATGGGAAATATAAATCAGCAACCCTAGGTCAGCACCAATATCTCCTGTATTGCTCTATTGAATTAAACCAGAAATAACAAAAATGAAAATGGTGCGTCAAAAACTTTAAACACTCGGTAAGTGATGTAAACGATGTAATTTGTGTACAAAAACGATTTTCTTGGGCGGCACCAAATATATTGTGTAATTTGATATGAGCTTCAATTTGATATATTATAATAGTGGTTTCGATACCCGAGTTAAAAGATATCTCCGTTGAAAGTTGTAACTCATATTTACCAAATCTTTTGTTATTTTTGAAAATGTGAACGACATCCTCTTTCTTTTTCTCTTCTCTTATTTTTTTTTGAAGAATAGAGACTTATGGGAAATATAAATCAGCAACCCTAGGTCAGCACCAATATCTCCTGTATTGCTCTATTGAATTAAACCAGTAATTAGAAAAATGAAAATGGTGCGTCAAAAACTTTAAACACTCGGTAAGTGATGTAAACGATGTAATTTGTGTACAAAAACGATTTTCTTGGGCGGAACCAAATATATTGTGTAATTTGATATGAGCTTCAATTTGATATATTATAATAGTGGTTTCGATACCCGAGTTAAAAGATATCTCCGTTGAAAGTTGTAACTCATATTTACCAAATCTTTTGTTATTTTTGAAAATGTGAACGACATCGTCTTTCTTTTTCTCTTCTCTTATTTTTTTTTAAAGAATAGAGACTTATTGAAAATATAAATCAACAACCCTAGGTCGGCACCAATATCTCCTGTATTGCTCTATTGAATTAAACCAGAAATAAGAAAAATGAAAATGGTGCGTCAAAAACTTTAAAAACTCGATAAGTGATGTAAACGATATAATTTGGGTACAAAAACGATTTTCCTGGTCGGGAACAAAACATATTGTGTAATTTGATACGAGCTTCAATTTGATATATTATAATAGTGGTTTCGATACCCGTGTCAAAAGATATCTCCATTGAAAGTTGTAACTCATATTTACCAAATGTTTTGTTGTTTTTGAAAATGTGAACAACCTCCTCTTTATTTTTCTCTTCTCTTATTTTTTTTTTTTTGAAGAGTAGAGACTTATTAGAAATATAAATCAATAACCCTAGGTCGGCACCAATATCTCCTGTATAGCTCTATTGAATTAAACTATAAGTAAGAAAAATGAAAATCGTGCGTCAAAAACATTAAACACTCGGTAAGTGATGTAAACGATGTAATTTGGGTACAAAAACGATTTTCTTGGGCGGCACCAAATATATTGTGTAATTTGATATGAGCTTCAATTTGATATATTATAATAGTGGTTTCGATACCCGAGTTAAAAGATATCTCCGTTGAAAGTTGTAACTCATATTTACCAAATCTTTTGTTATTTTTGAAAATGTGAACGACATCCTCTTTCTTTTTCTCTTCTCCTATTTTTTTTTTAAGAAAAGAGACTTATTGGAAATATAAATTAACAACCCTAGGTCGGCACCAATATCTCCTTTATAGCTCTATTGAATTAAACCATAAGTAAGGAAAATGAAAATGGTGCGTCAAAAACTTTAAACACTCGGTAACTGATGTAAACGATATAATTTGGGTACAAAAATGATTTTCCTGGTCGGGACCAAAGCATATTGTGTAATTTTATACGAGCTTCGATTTGATATATTATAATAGTGGTTTCGATACCCGTGTCAAAAGATATCTCCATTGAAAGTTGTAACTCATATTTACCAAATCTTTTGTTATTTTTGAAAATGTGAACCACATCCTCTTTCTTTTTCTCTTCTCTTATTTTTTTTTGAAGAATAGAGACTTATTGGAAATATAAATCAACAACCCTAGGTCGGCACCAATATCTCCTGTATAGCTCTATTGAATTAAACCAAAAGTAAGAAGAATGAAAATGGTGCGTCAAAAAATTTAAACACTCGATAAGTGATGTAAACGATGTAATTTGTGTACAAAAACGATTTTCTTGGGCGGGACCAAAAAATATTGTGTAATGTGATACGAGCTTCGATTTGATATATTATAAAAGTGGTTTCGATACCCGAGTTAAAAGATATCTCCGTTGAAAGTTGTAACTCATATTTACCAAATCTTTTGTTATTTTTGAAAATGTGAACGACATCCTCTTTCTTTTTCTCTTCTCTTATTTTTTTTTGAAGAATAGAGACTTATGGGAAATATAAATCAGCAACCCTAGGTCAGCACCAATATCTCCTGTATTGCTCTATTGAATTAAACCAGAAATAACAAAAATGAAAATGGTGCGTCAAAAACTTTAAACACTCGGTAAGTGATGTAAACGATGTAATTTGTGTACAAAAACGATTTTCTTGGGCGGCACCAAATATATTGTGTAATTTGATATGAGCTTCAATTTGATATATTATAATAGTGGTTTCGATACCCGAGTTAAAAGATATCTCCGTTGAAAGTTGTATCTCATATTTACCAAATCTTTTGTTATTTTTGAAAATGTGAACGACATCCTCTTTCTTTTTCTCTTCTCTTATTTTTTTTTGAAGAATAGAGACTTATGGGAAATATAAATCAGCAACCCTAGGTCAGCACCAATATCTCCTGTATTGCTCTATTGAATTAAACCAGAAATAACAAAAATGAAAATGGTGCGTCAAAAACTTTAAACACTAGGTAAGTGATGTAAACGATGTAATTTGTGTACAAAAACGATTTTCTTGGGCGGAACCAAATATATTGTGTAATTTGATATGAGCTTCAATTTGATATATTATAATAGTGGGTTCGATACCCGAGTTAAAAGATATCTCCGTTGAAAGTTGTAACTCATATTTACCAAATCTTTTGTTATTTTTGAAAATGTGAACGACATCGTCTTTCTTTTTCTCTTCTCTTATTTTTTTTAAAGAATAGAGACTTATTGAAAATATAAATCAACAACCCTAGGTCGGCACCAATATCTCCTGTATTGCTCTATTGAATTAAACCAGAAATAAGAAAAATGAAAATGGTGTGTCAAAAACTTTAAAAACTCGATAAGTGATGTAAACGATATAATTTGGGTACAAAAACGATTTTCCTGGTCGGGAACAAAACATATTTTGTAATTTGATACGAGCTTCAATTTGATATATTATAATAGTGGTTTCGATACCCGTGTCAAAAGATATCTCCATTGAAAGTTGTAACTCATATTTACCAAATGTTTTGTTGTTTTTGAAAATGTGAACAACCTACTCTTTATTTTTCCCTTCTCTTATTTTTTTTTTGAAGAATAGAGACTTATTAGAAATATAAATCAACAACCCTAGGTCGGCACCAATATCTCCTGTATAGCTCTATTGAATTAAACTATAAGTAAGAAAAATGAAAATGGTGCGTCAAAAACATTAAACACTCGGTAAGTGATGTAAACGATGTAATTTGGGTACAAAAACGATTTTCCTGGTCGGGACCCAAACATATATTGTAATTTGATACGAGCTTCGATTTGATATATTATAATAGTGGTTTCGATACCCGAGTCAAAAGATATCTCCGCTGAAAGTTGTAACTTATATTTACCAAATTTTTTGTTGTTTTTGAAAATGTGAACGACATCCTCTTTCTTTTTCTCTTCTCTTATTTTTTTTTTTGAAGAAAAGAGACTTATTGGAAATATAAATAAACAACCCTAGGTCGGCACCATTATCTCCGGTATAGCTCTATTGAATTAAACCAGAAGTAAGAAAAATGAAAATTGTGCGTCAAAAACTTTAAACACTCGATAAGTGATGTAAACGATGTAATTTGTGTACAAAAACGATTTTCTTCGGCGGGACCAAAAAATATTGTGTAATGTGATACGAGCTTCAATTTTATATATTATAATAGTGGTTACGATACCCGAGTCAAAAGATATCTCTGTTGAAAGTTGTAACTCATATTTACCAAATGTTTTGTTGTTTTTGAAAATGTGAACAACATCCTCTTTCTTTTTCTCTTCTCCTATTTTTTTTTTAAGGAAAGAGACTTATTGGAAATATAAATCAACAACCCTAGGTCGGCACCAATATCTCCTGTATAGCTCTATTGAATTAAACCAGAAATAAGAAAAATGAAAATGGTGCGTCAAAAACTTTAAACACTCGGTAAGTGATGTAAACGATGTAATTTGGGTACAAAAACGATTTTTCTGGTGGGGACCAAAACATATTGTGTAATTTGATACGAGCTTCGATTTGATATATTATAATAGTGGTTTCGATACCCGAGTCAAAAGATACTCCGTTGAAAGTTGTAACTTATATTTACCAAATTGTTTTTTGTTTTTTAAAATGTGAACGACATCCTCTTTATTTTTCTCTTCTCTTATTTTTTTTGAAGAATAGAGACTTATTGGAAATATAAATCAACAACCCTAGGTCCGCACCAATATCTCCTGTATTGCTCTATTGAATTAAAGCAGAAATAAGAAAAATGAAAATGGTGCGTCAAAAACTTTAAACACTCGGTAAGTGATGTAAACGATGTAATTTGGGTACAAAAACGATTTTTCTGGTGGGAACCAAAACATATTGTGTAATTTGATACGAGCTTCGATTTGATATATTATAATAGTGGTTTCGATACCCGAGTCAAAAGATACTCCGTTGAAAGTTGTAACTTATATTTACCAAATTGTTTTTTGTTTTTTAAAATGTGAACGACATCCTCTTTATTTTTCTCTTCTCTTATTTTTTTTTGAAGAATAGAGACTTATTGGAAATATAAATCAACAACCCTAGGTCCGCACCAATATCTCCTGTATTGCTCTATTGAATTAAACCAGAAATAAGAAAAATGAAAATGGTGCGTCAAAAACTTTAAACACTCGATAAGTTATGTAAACGATGTAATTTGGGTACAAAAAGGATTTTTCTGGTGGGGACCAAAACATATTGTGTAATTTGATACGAGCTTCGATTTGATATATTATAATAGTGGTTTCGATACCCGAGTCAAAAGATATCTCCGTTG
The DNA here is from genome assembly GCA_037013495.1 of Hippophae tibetana. Lineage (NCBI taxonomy): Eukaryota > Viridiplantae > Streptophyta > Magnoliopsida > Rosales > Elaeagnaceae > Hippophae > Hippophae tibetana. The sequence goes on along the minus strand of JAZDXN010000026.1, from coordinate 1,917,949 downwards.
AAAGTTGTAACTTATATTTACCAAATTTTTTGTTGTTTTTGAAAATGTGAACGACATCCTCTTTATTTTTCTCTTCTCTTATTTTTTTTGAAGAATAGAGACTTATTGGAAATATAAATCAACAACCCTAGGTCGGCACCAATATCTCCTGTATAGCTCTATTGAATTAAACTAGAAGTAAGAAAAATGAAAATGGTGCGTCAAAAACTTTAAACACTCGGTAAGTGATGTAAACGATGTAATTTGTGTACAAAAACGATTTTCTTGGGCGGCACCAAATATATTGTGTAATTTGATATGAGCTTCAATTTGATATATTATAATAGTGGTTTCGATACCCGAGTTAAAAGATATCTCCGTTGAAAGTTGTAACTCATATTTACCAAATCTTTTGTTATTTTTGAAAATGTGAACGACATCCTCTTTCTTTTTCTCTTCTCTTATTTTTTTTTGAAGAATAGAGACTTATTGGAAATATAAATCAACAACCCTAGGTCGGCACCAATATCTCCTGTATAGCTCTATTGAATTAAACCAAAAGTAAGAAGAATGAAAATGGTGCGTCAAAAAATTTAAACACTCGATAAGTGATGTAAACGATGTAATTTGTGTACAAAAACGATTTTCTTGGGCGGGACCAAAAAATATTGTGTAATGTGATACGAGCTTCGATTTGATATATTATAAAAGTGGTTTCGATACCCGAGTTAAAAGATATCTCCGTTGAAAGTTGTAACTCATATTTACCAAATCTTTTGTTATTTTTGAAAATGTGAACGACATCCTCTTTCTTTTTCTCTTCTCTTATTTTTTTTTGAAGAATAGAGACTTATGGGAAATATAAATCAGCAACCCTAGGTCAGCACCAATATCTCCTGTATTGCTCTATTGAATTAAACCAGAAATAACAAAAATGAAAATGGTGCGTCAAAAACTTTAAACACTCGGTAAGTGATGTAAACGATGTAATTTGTGTACAAAAACGATTTTCTTGGGCGGCACCAAATATATTGTGTAATTTGATATGAGCTTCAATTTGATATATTATAATAGTGGTTTCGATACCCGAGTTAAAAGATATCTCCGTTGAAAGTTGTATCTCATATTTACCAAATCTTTTGTTATTTTTGAAAATGTGAACGACATCCTCTTTCTTTTTCTCTTCTCTTATTTTTTTTTGAAGAATAGAGACTTATGGGAAATATAAATCAGCAACCCTAGGTCAGCACCAATATCTCCTGTATTGCTCTATTGAATTAAACCAGAAATAACAAAAATGAAAATGGTGCGTCAAAAACTTTAAACACTCGGTAAGTGATGTAAACGATGTAATTTGTGTACAAAAACGATTTTCTTGGGCGGAACCAAATATATTGTGTAATTTGATATGAGCTTCAATTTGATATATTATAATAGTGGGTTCGATACCCGAGTTAAAAGATATCTCCGTTGAAAGTTGTAACTCATATTTACCAAATCTTTTGTTATTTTTGAAAATGTGAACGACATCGTCTTTCTTTTTCTCTTCTCTTATTTTTTTTAAAGAATAGAGACTTATTGAAAATATAAATCAACAACCCTAGGTCGGCACCAATATCTCCTGTATTGCTCTATTGAATTAAACCAGAAATAAGAAAAATGAAAATGGTGTGTCAAAAACTTTAAAAACTCGATAAGTGATGTAAACGATATAATTTGGGTACAAAAACGATTTTCCTGGTCGGGAACAAAACATATTTTGTAATTTGATACGAGCTTCAATTTGATATATTATAATAGTGGTTTCGATACCCGTGTCAAAAGATATCTCCATTGAAAGTTGTAACTCATATTTACCAAATGTTTTGTTGTTTTTGAAAATGTGAACAACCTACTCTTTATTTTTCCCTTCTCTTATTTTTTTTTTGAAGAATAGAGACTTATTAGAAATATAAATCAACAACCCTAGGTCGGCACCAATATCTCCTGTATAGCTCTATTGAATTAAACTATAAGTAAGAAAAATGAAAATGGTGCGTCAAAAACATTAAACACTCGGTAAGTGATGTAAACGATGTAATTTGGGTACAAAAACGATTTTCCTGGTCGGGACCCAAACATATATTGTAATTTGATACGAGCTTCGATTTGATATATTATAATAGTGGTTTCGATACCCGAGTCAAAAGATATCTCCGCTGAAAGTTGTAACTTATATTTACCAAATTTTTTGTTGTTTTTGAAAATGTGAACGACATCCTCTTTCTTTTTCTCTTCTCTTATTTTTTTTTTTGAAGAAAAGAGACTTATTGGAAATATAAATAAACAACCCTAGGTCGGCACCATTATCTCCGGTATAGCTCTATTGAATTAAACCAGAAGTAAGAAAAATGAAAATTGTGCGTCAAAAACTTTAAACACTCGATAAGTGATGTAAACGATGTAATTTGTGTACAAAAACGATTTTCTTCGGCGGGACCAAAAAATATTGTGTAATGTGATACGAGCTTCAATTTTATATATTATAATAGTGGTTACGATACCCGAGTCAAAAGATATCTCTGTTGAAAGTTGTAACTCATATTTACCAAATGTTTTGTTGTTTTTGAAAATGTGAACAACATCCTCTTTCTTTTTCTCTTCTCCTATTTTTTTTTTAAGGAAAGAGACTTATTGGAAATATAAATCAACAACCCTAGGTCGGCACCAATATCTCCTGTATAGCTCTATTGAATTAAACCAGAAATAAGAAAAATGAAAATGGTGCGTCAAAAACTTTAAACACTCGGTAAGTGATGTAAACGATGTAATTTGGGTACAAAAACGATTTTTCTGGTGGGGACCAAAACATATTGTGTAATTTGATACGAGCTTCGATTTGATATATTATAATAGTGGTTTCGATACCCGAGTCAAAAGATACTCCGTTGAAAGTTGTAACTTATATTTACCAAATTGTTTTTTGTTTTTTAAAATGTGAACGACATCCTCTTTATTTTTCTCTTCTCTTATTTTTTTTGAAGAATAGAGACTTATTGGAAATATAAATCAACAACCCTAGGTCCGCACCAATATCTCCTGTATTGCTCTATTGAATTAAAGGAGAAATAAGAAAAATGAAAATGGTGCGTCAAAAACTTTAAACACTCGGTAAGTGATGTAAACGATGTAATTTGGGTACAAAAACGATTTTTCTGGTGGGAACCAAAACATATTGTGTAATTTGATACGAGCTTCGATTTGATATATTATAATAGTGGTTTCGATACCCGAGTCAAAAGATACTCCGTTGAAAGTTGTAACTTATATTTACCAAATTGTTTTTTGTTTTTTAAAATGTGAACGACATCCTCTTTATTTTTCTCTTCTCTTATTTTTTTTTGAAGAATAGAGACTTATTGGAAATATAAATCAACAACCCTAGGTCCGCACCAATATCTCCTGTATTGCTCTATTGAATTAAACCAGAAATAAGAAAAATGAAAATGGTGCGTCAAAAACTTTAAACACTCGATAAGTTATGTAAACGATGTAATTTGGGTACAAAAAGGATTTTTCTGGTGGGGACCAAAACATATTGTGTAATTTGATACGAGCTTCGATTTGATATATTATAATAGTGGTTTCGATACCCGAGTCAAAAGATATCTCCGTTGAAAGTTGTAACTTATATTTACCAAATTTTTTGTTGTTTTTGAAAATGTGAACGACATCCTCTTTATTTTTCTCTTCTCTTATTTTTTTTGAAGAATAGAGACTTATTGGAAATATAAATCAACAACCCTAGGTCGGCACCAATATCTCCTGTATAGCTCTATTGAATTAAACTAGAAGTAAGAAAAATGAAAATGGTGCGTCAAAAACTTTAAACACTCGGTAAGTGATGTAAACGATGTAATTTGTGTACAAAAACGATTTTCTTGGGCGGCACCAAATATATTGTGTAATTTGATATGAGCTTCAATTTGATATATTATAATAGTGGTTTCGATACCCGAGTTAAAAGATATCTCCGTTGAAAGTTGTAACTCATATTTACCAAATCTTTTGTTATTTTTGAAAACTTGAACGACATCCTCTTTCTTTTTCCCTTCTCTTATTTTTTTTTTTGAAGAATAGAGACTTATTGGAAATATAAATCAACAACCCTAGGTCGGCACCATTATCTCCTGTATAGCTCTATTGAATTAAACCAGAAGTAAGAAGAATGAAAATGGTGCGTCAAAAATTTAAACACTCGATAAGTGATGTAAACGATGTAATTTGTGTACAAAAACGATTTTCTTGGGAGGGACCAAAAAATATTGTGTAAATTGATACGAGCTTCAATTTGATATATTATAATAGAGATTTCGATACCCGAGTCAAAAGATATCTCCGTTGAAAGTTGTAACTCATATTTACCAAATGTTTTGTTGTTTTTGAAAATGTGAACGACATCTTCTTTCTTTTTCTCTTCTCCTATTTTTTTTTTAAGAAAAGAGACTTATTGGAAATATAAATTAACAACCCTAGGTCGGCACCAATATCTCCTTTATAGCTCTATTGAATTAAACCATAAGTAAGGAAAATGAAAATGGTGCGTCAAAAACTTTAAACACTCGGTAAGTGATGTAAACGATATAATTTGGGTACAAAAATGATTTTCCCGGTCGGGACCAAAACATATTGTGTAATTTTATACGAGCTTCGATTTGATATATTATAATAGTGGTTTCGATACCCGTGTCAAAAGATATCTCCATTGAAAGTTGTAACTCATATTTACCAAATCTTTTGTTATTTTTGAAAATGTGAACCACATCCTCTTTCTTTTTCTCTTCTCTTATTTTTTTTGAAGAATAGAGACTTATTGGAAATATAAATCAACAACCCTAGGTCGGCACCAATATCTCCTGTATAGCTCTATTGAATTAAACCAGAAGTAAGAAGAATGAAAATGGTGCGTCAAAAAATTTAAACACTCGATAAGTGATGTAAACGATGTAATTTGGGTACAAAAACGATTTTCTTGGTTGGGACCAAAACATATTGTGTAATTTGATACGAGCTTCGATTTGATATATTATAAGAGTGCTTTCGATACCCGAGTCAAAAGATATCTCCGTTGAAAGTTGTAACTTATATTTACCAAATTTTTTGTTGTTTTTGAAAATGTGAACCACATCCTCTTTATTTTTCTCTTTTCTTATTTTTTTTTTGAAGAATTGAGAGTGATTGGAAATATAAATCAACAACCCTAGGTCGGCACCAATATCTCCTGTATAGCTCTATTGAATTAAACCAGAAGTAAAAATAGGGAAAATGGTGTGTCAAAAACTTTAAACACTCGATAAGTGATGTAAACGATGTAATTTGGGTACAAAAACGATTTTCCTGGTCGGGACCAAAACATATTGTGTAATTTGATATGAGCTTCGATTTGATATATTATAATAGTGGTTTCGATACCCGAGTCAAAAGATAACTCCGTTGAAAGTTGTAACTTATATTTACCAAATTGTTTGTTGTTTTTGAAAATGTTAACGACATCCTCTTTATTTTTCTCTTTTCTTATTTTTTTTGAAGAATAGTGACTTATTGGAAATATAAATCAACAACCCTAGGTCGGCACCAATATCTCCTGTATAGCTCTATTGAATTAAACCAGAAGTAAGAAGAATGAAAATGGTGCGTCAAAAACTTTAAACACTCGATAAGTGATGTAAACGATGTAATTTGGGTACAAAACCGATTTTCCTGGTCAGGACCAAAACATATTGTGTAATTTGATACGAGCTTCGATTTGATATATTATAATAGTGGTTTCGATACCCGAGTCAAAAGATATCTCCGTTGAAAGTTGTAACATATATTTACCAAATTTTTTGTTGTTTTTGAAAATGTGAACGACATCCTCTTTCTTTTTCTCTTCTCCTATTTTTTTGTTTTTTGAAGAAAAGAGACTTATTGGAAATATAAATTAACAACCCTAAGTCGGCACCAATATCTCCTTTATAGCTCTATTGAATTAAACCATAAGTAAGGAAAATGAAAATTGTGCGTCAAAAACTATAAACACTTGGTAAGTGATGTAAACGATATAATTTGGTTACAAAAATGATTTTCCTGGTCGGGACCAAAACATATTGTGTAATTTTATACGAGCTTCGATTTGATATATTATAATAGTAGTTTCGATACCCGTGTCAAAAGATATCTCCGTTGAAAGTTGTAACTTATATTTACCAAATGTTTTGTTGTTTTTGAAAATGTGAAAGACATCCTCTTTCTTTTTCTCTTCTCCTACTTTTTTTTTTGAAGAAAAGAGACTTATTGGAAATATAAATTAACAACCCTTGGTGGGCACCAATATCTCCTTATAGCTCTATTGAATAAAACCATAAGTAAGGAAAATGAAAATGGTGCGTCAAAAACTATAAACACTCGGTAAGTGATGTAAACGATATAATTTGGGTACAAAAATGATTTTTCCTGGTCGGGACCAAAACATATTGTGTAATTTGATACGAGCTTCGAGTTGATATATTATAATAGTGTTTTCGATACCCGAGTCAAAAGATATCTCCGTTGAAAATTGTAACTTATATTTACCAAATTTTTTGTTGTTTTTGAAAATGTGAACGACATCCTCTTTCTTTTTCTCTTCTCCTATTTTTTTTTGAAGAATAGAGACTTATTGGAAATATAAATCAACAACCCTACGTCGGCACCAATATCTCCTGTATAGGTCTATTGAATTAAACTAGAAGTAAGAAAAATGAAAATGATGCGTCAAAAATTTAAACACTCGATAAGTGATGTAAACGATGTAATTTGTGTACAAAAACGATTTTCTTGGGAGGGACCAAAAAATATTGTGTAAATTGATACGAGCTTCAATTTGATATATTATAATAGAGGTTTCGATACCCGAGTCAAAAGATATCTCCGTTGAAAGTTGTAACTCATATTTACCAAATTTTTTGTTGTTTTTGAAAATGTGAACGACATTCTCTTTATTTTTCTCTTCTCTTATTTTTTTTGAAGAATAGAGACTTATTGGAAATATAAATCAACAACCCTAGGTCGGCACCAATATCTCCTGTATAGCTCTATTGAATTAAACCAGAAGTAAGAAGAATGAAAATGGTGCGTCAAAAAATTTAAACACTCGATAAGTGATGTAAACGATGTAATTTGGGTACAAAAACGATTTTCTTGGTTGGGACCAAAACATATTGTGTAATTTGATACGAGCTTCGATTTGATATATTATAATAGTGCTTTCGATACCCGAGTCAAAAGATATCTCCGTTGAAAGTTGTAACTTATATTTACCAAATTTTTTGTTGTTTTTGAAAATGTGAACGACATCCTCTTTCTTTTTCTCTTCTCCTATTTTTTTTGAAGAATAGAGACTTATTGGAAATATAAATCAACAACCCTAGGTCGGCAAAAATATCTCCTGTATAGCTCTATTGTATTAAACCAGAAGTAAGAAGAATGAAAATGGTGCGTCAAAAAATTTAAACACTCGATAAGTGATGTAAACGATGTAATTTGGGTACAAAAACGATTTTCTTGGTTGGGACCAAAACATATTGTGTAATTTGATACGAGCTTCGATTTGATATATTATAATAGTGCTTTCGATACCCGAGTCAAAAGATATCTCCGTTGAAAGTTGTAACTTATATTTACCAATTTTTTTGTTGTTTTTGAAAATGTGAACGACATCCTCTTTATTTTTCTCTTTTCTTATTTTTTTTTTGAAGAATAGAGACTTATTGGAAATATAAATCAACAACCCTAGGTCGGCACCAATATCTCCTGTATAGCTCTATTGAATTAACCAGAAGTAAGAAGAATGAAAATGGTGCGTCAAAAACTTTAAACACTCGATAAGTGATGTAAACGATGTAATTTGGGTACAAAAACGATTTTTCCTGGTCGGGACCGAAACATATTGTGTAATTTGATACGAGCTTCGATTTGATATATTATAATAGTGGTTTCGATACCCGAGTCAAAAGATATCTCCGTTGAAAGTTGTAACTTATATTTACCAAATTTTTTGTTGTTTTTGAAAATGTGAACGACATCCTCTTTCTTTTTCTGTTCTCTTATTTTTTTTTTGAAGAATAGAGACTTATTGGAAATATAAATCAACAACCCTAGGTCGGCACCAATATCTCCTTTATAGCTCTATTGAATTAAACCATAAGTAAGGAAAATGAAAATGGTGCGTCAAAAACTATAAACACTCGGTAAGTGATGTAAACGATATAATTTGGTTAAAAAAACGATTTTCCTGGTCGGGACCAAAACATATTGTGTAATTTGATATGAGCTTCGAGTTGATATATTATAATAGTGTTTTCGATACCCGAGTCAAAAGATATCTCCGTTGAAAGTTGTAACTTATATTTACCAAATTTTTTGTTGTTTTTGAAAATGTGAACGACATCCTCTTTCTTTTTCTCTTCTCCTATTTTTTTTGAAGAATAGAGACTTATTGGAAATATAAATCAACAACCCTAGGTCGGCACCAATATCTCCTGTATAGCTCTATTGAATTAAACTAGAAGTAAGAAAAATGAAAATTGTGCGTCAAAAAATTTAAACACTCGGTAAGTGATGTAAACGATTTAATTTGTGTACAAAAACGATTTTCTTGGGCGGCACCAAAACATATTGTGTAATTTGATACGAGCTTCGATTTGATATATTATAATAGTGGTTTCGATACCCGAGTAAAAAGATATCTCCGTTGAAAGTTGTAACTTATATTTACCAAATTTTTTGTTGTTTTTGAAAATGTGAACGACATCCTCTTTCTTTTTCTCTTCTCCTATTTTTTTTTTGAAGAAAAGAGACTTATTGGAAATATAAATTAATAACCCTTGGTCGGCACCAATATCTCCTTATAGCTCTATTGAATAAAACCATAAGTAAGGAAAATGAAAATGGTGCGTCAAAAACTATAAAAACTCGGTAAGTGATGTAAACGATATAATTTGGGTACAAAAATGATTTTCCTGGTCGGGACCAAAACATATTGTGTAATTTTATACGAGCTTCGATTTGATATATTATAATAGTGGTTTCGATACCCGTGTCAAAAGATATCTCCATTGAAAGTTGTAACTCATATTTACCAAATGTTTTGTTGTTTTTGAAAATGTGAACAACCTACTCTTTATTTTTCCCTTCTCTTATTTTTTTTTTGAAGAATAGAGACTTATTAGAAATATAAATCAACAACCCTAGGTCGGCACCAATATCTCCTGTATAGCTCTATTGAATTAAACTATAAGTAAGAAAAATGAAAATGGTGCGTCAAAAACATTAAACACTCGGTAAGTGATGTAAACGATGTAATTTGGGTACAAAAACGATTTTCCTGGTCGGGACCCAAACATATATTGTAATTTGATACGAGCTTCGATTTGATATATTATAATAGTGGTTTCGATACCCGAGTCAAAAGATATCTCCGCTGAAAGTTGTAACTTATATTTACCAAATTTTTTGTTGTTTTTGAAAATGTGAACGACATCCTCTTTCTTTTTCTCTTCTCTTATTTTTTTTTTTGAAGAAAAGAGACTTATTGGAAATATAAATAAACAACCCTAGGTCGGCACCATTATCTCCGGTATAGCTCTATTGAATTAAACCAGAAGTAAGAAAAATGAAAATTGTGCGTCAAAAACTTTAAACACTCGATAAGTGATGTAAACGATGTAATTTGTGTACAAAAACGATTTTCTTCGGCGGGACCAAAAAATATTGTGTAATGTGATACGAGCTTCAATTTTATATATTATAATAGTGGTTACGATACCCGAGTCAAAAGATATCTCTGTTGAAAGTTGTAACTCATATTTACCAAATGTTTTGTTGTTTTTGAAAATGTGAACAACATCCTCTTTCTTTTTCTCTTCTCCTATTTTTTTTTTAAGGAAAGAGACTTATTGGAAATATAAATCAACAACCCTAGGTCGGCACCAATATCTCCTGTATAGCTCTATTGAATTAAACCAGAAATAAGAAAAATGAAAATGGTGCGTCAAAAACTTTAAACACTCGGTAAGTGATGTAAACGATGTAATTTGGGTACAAAAACGATTTTTCTGGTGGGGACCAAAACATATTGTGTAATTTGATACGAGCTTCGATTTGATATATTATAATAGTGGTTTCGATACCCGAGTCAAAAGATACTCCGTTGAAAGTTGTAACTTATATTTACCAAATTGTTTTTTGTTTTTTAAAATGTGAACGACATCCTCTTTATTTTTCTCTTCTCTTATTTTTTTTGAAGAATAGAGACTTATTGGAAATATAAATCAACAACCCTAGGTCCGCACCAATATCTCCTGTATTGCTCTATTGAATTAAAGGAGAAATAAGAAAAATGAAAATGGTGCGTCAAAAACTTTAAACACTCGGTAAGTGATGTAAACGATGTAATTTGGGTACAAAAACGATTTTTCTGGTGGGAACCAAAACATATTGTGTAATTTGATACGAGCTTCGATTTGATATATTATAATAGTGGTTTCGATACCCGAGTCAAAAGATACTCCGTTGAAAGTTGTAACTTATATTTACCAAATTGTTTTTTGTTTTTTAAAATGTGAACGACATCCTCTTTATTTTTCTCTTCTCTTATTTTTTTTTGAAGAATAGAGACTTATTGGAAATATAAATCAACAACCCTAGGTCCGCACCAATATCTCCTGTATTGCTCTATTGAATTAAACCAGAAATAAGAAAAATGAAAATGGTGCGTCAAAAACTTTAAACACTCGATAAGTTATGTAAACGATGTAATTTGGGTACAAAAAGGATTTTTCTGGTGGGGACCAAAACATATTGTGTAATTTGATACGAGCTTCGATTTGATATATTATAATAGTGGTTTCGATACCCGAGTCAAAAGATATCTCCGTTGAAAGTTGTAACTTATATTTACCAAATTTTTTGTTGTTTTTGAAAATGTGAACGACATCCTCTTTATTTTTCTCTTCTCTTATTTTTTTTGAAGAATAGAGACTTATTGGAAATATAAATCAACAACCCTAGGTCGGCACCAATATCTCCTGTATAGCTCTATTGAATTAAACTAGAAGTAAGAAAAATGAAAATGGTGCGTCAAAAACTTTAAACACTCGGTAAGTGATGTAAACGATGTAATTTGTGTACAAAAACGATTTTCTTGGGCGGCACCAAATATATTGTGTAATTTGATATGAGCTTCAATTTGATATATTATAATAGTGGTTTCGATACCCGAGTTAAAAGATATCTCCGTTGAAAGTTGTAACTCATATTTACCAAATCTTTTGTTATTTTTGAAAACTTGAACGACATCCTCTTTCTTTTTCCCTTCTCTTATTTTTTTTTTTGAAGAATAGAGACTTATTGGAAATATAAATCAACAACCCTAGGTCGGCACCATTATCTCCTGTATAGCTCTATTGAATTAAACCAGAAGTAAGAAGAATGAAAATGGTGCGTCAAAAATTTAAACACTCGATAAGTGATGTAAACGATGTAATTTGTGTACAAAAACGATTTTCTTGGGAGGGACCAAAAAATATTGTGTAAATTGATACGAGCTTCAATTTGATATATTATAATAGAGATTTCGATACCCGAGTCAAAAGATATCTCCGTTGAAAGTTGTAACTCATATTTACCAAATGTTTTGTTGTTTTTGAAAATGTGAACGACATCTTCTTTCTTTTTCTCTTCTCCTATTTTTTTTTTAAGAAAAGAGACTTATTGGAAATATAAATTAACAACCCTAGGTCGGCACCAATATCTCCTTTATAGCTCTATTGAATTAAACCATAAGTAAGGAAAATGAAAATGGTGCGTCAAAAACTTTAAACACTCGGTAAGTGATGTAAACGATATAATTTGGGTACAAAAATGATTTTCCCGGTCGGGACCAAAACATATTGTGTAATTTTATACGAGCTTCGATTTGATATATTATAATAGTGGTTTCGATACCCGTGTCAAAAGATATCTCCATTGAAAGTTGTAACTCATATTTACCAAATCTTTTGTTATTTTTGAAAATGTGAACCACATCCTCTTTCTTTTTCTCTTCTCTTATTTTTTTTGAAGAATAGAGACTTATTGGAAATATAAATCAACAACCCTAGGTCGGCACCAATATCTCCTGTATAGCTCTATTGAATTAAACCAGAAGTAAGAAGAATGAAAATGGTGCGTCAAAAAATTTAAACACTCGATAAGTGATGTAAACGATGTAATTTGGGTACAAAAACGATTTTCTTGGTTGGGACCAAAACATATTGTGTAATTTGATACGAGCTTCGATTTGATATATTATAAGAGTGCTTTCGATACCCGAGTCAAAAGATATCTCCGTTGAAAGTTGTAACTTATATTTACCAAATTTTTTGTTGTTTTTGAAAATGTGAACCACATCCTCTTTATTTTTCTCTTTTCTTATTTTTTTTTTGAAGAATTGAGAGTGATTGGAAATATAAATCAACAACCCTAGGTCGGCACCAATATCTCCTGTATAGCTCTATTGAATTAAACCAGAAGTAAAAATAGGGAAAATGGTGTGTCAAAAACTTTAAACACTCGATAAGTGATGTAAACGATGTAATTTGGGTACAAAAACGATTTTCCTGGTCGGGACCAAAACATATTGTGTAATTTGATATGAGCTTCGATTTGATATATTATAATAGTGGTTTCGATACCCGAGTCAAAAGATAACTCCGTTGAAAGTTGTAACTTATATTTACCAAATTGTTTGTTGTTTTTGAAAATGTTAACGACATCCTCTTTATTTTTCTCTTTTCTTATTTTTTTTGAAGAATAGTGACTTATTGGAAATATAAATCAACAACCCTAGGTCGGCACCAATATCTCCTGTATAGCTCTATTGAATTAAACCAGAAGTAAGAAGAATGAAAATGGTGCGTCAAAAACTTTAAACACTCGATAAGTGATGTAAACGATGTAATTTGGGTACAAAACCGATTTTCCTGGTCAGGACCAAAACATATTGTGTAATTTGATACGAGCTTCGATTTGATATATTATAATAGTGGTTTCGATACCCGAGTCAAAAGATATCTCCGTTGAAAGTTGTAACATATATTTACCAAATTTTTTGTTGTTTTTGAAAATGTGAACGACATCCTCTTTCTTTTTCTCTTCTCCTATTTTTTTGTTTTTTGAAGAAAAGAGACTTATTGGAAATATAAATTAACAACCCTAAGTCGGCACCAATATCTCCTTTATAGCTCTATTGAATTAAACCATAAGTAAGGAAAATGAAAATTGTGCGTCAAAAACTATAAACACTTGGTAAGTGATGTAAACGATATAATTTGGTTACAAAAATGATTTTCCTGGTCGGGACCAAAACATATTGTGTAATTTTATACGAGCTTCGATTTGATATATTATAATAGTAGTTTCGATACCCGTGTCAAAAGATATCTCCGTTGAAAGTTGTAACTTATATTTACCAAATGTTTTGTTGTTTTTGAAAATGTGAAAGACATCCTCTTTCTTTTTCTCTTCTCCTACTTTTTTTTTTGAAGAAAAGAGACTTATTGGAAATATAAATTAACAACCCTTGGTGGGCACCAATATCTCCTTATAGCTCTATTGAATAAAACCATAAGTAAGGAAAATGAAAATGGTGCGTCAAAAACTATAAACACTCGGTAAGTGATGTAAACGATATAATTTGGGTACAAAAATGATTTTTCCTGGTCGGGACCAAAACATATTGTGTAATTTGATACGAGCTTCGAGTTGATATATTATAATAGTGTTTTCGATACCCGAGTCAAAAGATATCTCCGTTGAAAATTGTAACTTATATTTACCAAATTTTTTGTTGTTTTTGAAAATGTGAACGACATCCTCTTTCTTTTTCTCTTCTCCTATTTTTTTTTGAAGAATAGAGACTTATTGGAAATATAAATCAACAACCCTACGTCGGCACCAATATCTCCTGTATAGGTCTATTGAATTAAACTAGAAGTAAGAAAAATGAAAATGATGCGTCAAAAATTTAAACACTCGATAAGTGATGTAAACGATGTAATTTGTGTACAAAAACGATTTTCTTGGGAGGGACCAAAAAATATTGTGTAAATTGATACGAGCTTCAATTTGATATATTATAATAGAGGTTTCGATACCCGAGTCAAAAGATATCTCCGTTGAAAGTTGTAACTCATATTTACCAAATTTTTTGTTGTTTTTGAAAATGTGAACGACATTCTCTTTATTTTTCTCTTCTCTTATTTTTTTTGAAGAATAGAGACTTATTGGAAATATAAATCAACAACCCTAGGTCGGCACCAATATCTCCTGTATAGCTCTATTGAATTAAACCAGAAGTAAGAAGAATGAAAATGGTGCGTCAAAAAATTTAAACACTCGATAAGTGATGTAAACGATGTAATTTGGGTACAAAAACGATTTTCTTGGTTGGGACCAAAACATATTGTGTAATTTGATACGAGCTTCGATTTGATATATTATAATAGTGCTTTCGATACCCGAGTCAAAAGATATCTCCGTTGAAAGTTGTAACTTATATTTACCAAATTTTTTGTTGTTTTTGAAAATGTGAACGACATCCTCTTTCTTTTTCTCTTCTCCTATTTTTTTTGAAGAATAGAGACTTATTGGAAATATAAATCAACAACCCTAGGTCGGCAAAAATATCTCCTGTATAGCTCTATTGTATTAAACCAGAAGTAAGAAGAATGAAAATGGTGCGTCAAAAAATTTAAACACTCGATAAGTGATGTAAACGATGTAATTTGGGTACAAAAACGATTTTCTTGGTTGGGACCAAAACATATTGTGTAATTTGATACGAGCTTCGATTTGATATATTATAATAGTGCTTTCGATACCCGAGTCAAAAGATATCTCCGTTGAAAGTTGTAACTTATATTTACCAATTTTTTTGTTGTTTTTGAAAATGTGAACGACATCCTCTTTATTTTTCTCTTTTCTTATTTTTTTTTTGAAGAATAGAGACTTATTGGAAATATAAATCAACAACCCTAGGTCGGCACCAATATCTCCTGTATAGCTCTATTGAATTAACCAGAAGTAAGAAGAATGAAAATGGTGCGTCAAAAACTTTAAACACTCGATAAGTGATGTAAACGATGTAATTTGGGTACAAAAACGATTTTTCCTGGTCGGGACCGAAACATATTGTGTAATTTGATACGAGCTTCGATTTGATATATTATAATAGTGGTTTCGATACCCGAGTCAAAAGATATCTCCGTTGAAAGTTGTAACTTATATTTACCAAATTTTTTGTTGTTTTTGAAAATGTGAACGACATCCTCTTTCTTTTTCTGTTCTCTTATTTTTTTTTTGAAGAATAGAGACTTATTGGAAATATAAATCAACAACCCTAGGTCGGCACCAATATCTCCTTTATAGCTCTATTGAATTAAACCATAAGTAAGGAAAATGAAAATGGTGCGTCAAAAACTATAAACACTCGGTAAGTGATGTAAACGATATAATTTGGTTAAAAAAACGATTTTCCTGGTCGGGACCAAAACATATTGTGTAATTTGATATGAGCTTCGAGTTGATATATTATAATAGTGTTTTCGATACCCGAGTCAAAAGATATCTCCGTTGAAAGTTGTAACTTATATTTACCAAATTTTTTGTTGTTTTTGAAAATGTGAACGACATCCTCTTTCTTTTTCTCTTCTCCTATTTTTTTTGAAGAATAGAGACTTATTGGAAATATAAATCAACAACCCTAGGTCGGCACCAATATCTCCTGTATAGCTCTATTGAATTAAACTAGAAGTAAGAAAAATGAAAATTGTGCGTCAAAAAATTTAAACACTCGGTAAGTGATGTAAACGATTTAATTTGTGTACAAAAACGATTTTCTTGGGCGGCACCAAAACATATTGTGTAATTTGATACGAGCTTCGATTTGATATATTATAATAGTGGTTTCGATACCCGAGTAAAAAGATATCTCCGTTGAAAGTTGTAACTTATATTTACCAAATTTTTTGTTGTTTTTGAAAATGTGAACGACATCCTCTTTCTTTTTCTCTTCTCCTATTTTTTTTTTGAAGAAAAGAGACTTATTGGAAATATAAATTAATAACCCTTGGTCGGCACCAATATCTCCTTATAGCTCTATTGAATAAAACCATAAGTAAGGAAAATGAAAATGGTGCGTCAAAAACTATAAAAACTCGGTAAGTGATGTAAACGATATAATTTGGGTACAAAAATGATTTTCCTGGTCGGGACCAAAACATATTGTGTAATTTTATACGAGCTTCGATTTGATATATTATAATAGAGGTTTCGATACCCGTGTCAAAAGATATCTCCATTGAAAGTTGTAATTCATATTTACCAAATGTTTTGTTGTTTTTGAAAATATGAACGACATCCTCTTTCTTTTTCTCTTCTCTTATTTTTTTTGAAGAAAAGAAACTTATTGGAAATATAAATCAACAACCCTAGGTCAGCACCAATATCTCCTGTATAGCTCTATTGAATTAAACTAGAAGTAAGAAGAATGAAAATGGTGCGTGAAAAACTTTAAACACTCGATAAGTGATGTAAACGATGTAATTTGGGTACAAAAACGATTTTCCTGGTCGGGACCAAAACATATTGTGTAATTTGATACGAGCTTCGATTTGATATATTATAATAGTGGTTTCGATGCCCGAGTTAAAAGATATTTCCGTTGAAAGTTGTAACTTATATTTACCAAATTTTTTGTTGTTTTTGAAAATGTGAACGACATCCTCTTTCTTTTTCTCTTCTCCTATTTTTTTTTTTTTGAAGAAAAAGGACTTATTGGAAATATAAATTAACAACCCTTGGTGGGCACCAATATCTCCTTATAGCTCTATTGAATAAAACCATAAGTAAGGAAAATGAAAATGGTGCGTCAAAAACTATAAACACTCGGTAAGTGATGTAAACGATATAATTTGGGTACAAAAATGATTTTCCTGGTCGGGACCAAAACATATTGTGTAATTTTATACGAGCTTCGATTTGATATATTATAATGGTGGTTTCGATACCCGTGTCAAAAGATATCTCCATTGAAAGTTGTAACTCATATTTACCAAATGTTTTTTTGTTTTTGAAAATGTGAACGACATCCTCTTTCTTTTTCTCTTCTCTTATTTTTTTTGAAGAATAGAGACTTATTGGAAATATAAATCAACAACCCTAGGTCGGCACCAATATCTCCTGTATAGCTCTATTGAATTAAACTAGAAGTAAGAAAAATGAAAATGGTGCGTCAAAAACTTTAAACACTCGATAAGTGATGTAAACGATGTAATTTGGGTACAAAAACGATTTTCCTGGTCGGGACCAAAACATATTGTGTAATTTGATACGAGCTTCGATTTGATATATTATAATAGTGGTTTCGATGCCCGAGTTAAAAGATATTTCTGTTGAAAGTTGTAACTTATATTTACCAAATTTTTTGTTGTTTTTGAAAATGTGAACGACATCCTCTTTATTTTTCTCTTCTCTTATTTTTTTTTTGAAGAATAGAGACTTATTGGAAATATAAATCAACAACCCTAGGTCGGCACCAATATCTCCTTTATAGCTCTATTGAATTAAACCATAAGTAAGGAAAATGAAAATGGTGCGTCAAAAACTATAAACACTCGATAAGTGATGTAAACGATGTAATTTGGGTACAAAAACGATTTTCCTGGTCGGGACCAAAACATATTGTGTAATTTGATACGAGCTTCGATTTGATATATTATAATAGTGGTTTCGATACCCGAGTCAAAAGATATCTCCGTTGAAAGTTGTAACTTATATTTACCAAATTTTTTGTATTTTTTGAAAATGTGAACGACATCCTCTTTCTTTTTCTCTTCTCCTATTTTTTTGTTTTTTGAAGAAAAGAGACTTATTGGAAATATAAATTAACAACCCTAAGTCGGCACCAATATCTCCTTTATAGCTCTATTGAATTAAACCATAAGTAAGGAAAATGAAAATTGTGCGTCAAAAACTATAAACACTCGGTAAGTGATGTAAACGATATAATTTGGTTACAAAAACGATTTTTCCTGGTCGGGACCAAAACATATTGTGTAATTTGATACGAGCTTCAATTTGATATATTATAATAGTGGTTTCGATACCCGAGTCAAAAGATATCTCCGTTGAAAGTTGTAACTTATATTTACCAAATTTTTTGTTGTTTTTGAAAATGTGAACGACATCCTCTTTATTTTTCTCTTCTCTTATTTTTTTTGAAGAATAGAGACTTATTGGAAATATAAATCAACAACCCTAGGTCGGCACCAATATCTCCTGTATAGCTCTATTGAATTAAACCAGAAGTAAGAAGAATGAAAATGGTGCGTCAAAAACTTTAAACACTCGATAAGTGATGTAAACGATGTAATTTGGGTACAAAAACGATTTTCCTGGTCGGGACCAAAACATATTGTGTAATTTGATACGAGCTTCGATTTGATATATTATAATAGTGGTTTCGATACCCGAGTCAAAAGATATCTCCGTTGAAAGTTGTAACTTATATTTACCAAATTTTTTGTTGTTTTTGAAAATGTGAAAGACATCCTCTTTCTTTTTCTCTTCTCCTATTTTTTTTTTGAAGAAAAGAGACTTATTGGAAATATAAATTAACAACCCTTGGTGGGCACCAATATCTCCTTATAGCTCTATTGAATAAAACTATAAGTAAGGAAAATGAAAATGGTGCGTCAAAAACTATAAACACTCGGTAAGTGATGTAAACGATATAATTTGGGTACAAAAATGATTTTTCCTGGTCAGGACCAAAACATATTGTGTAATTTGATACGAGCTTCAATTTGATATATTATAATAGTGGTTTCGATACCCGAGTCAAAAGATATCTCCGTTGAAAGTTGTAACTTATATTTACCAAATTTTTTGTTGTTTTTGAAAATGTGAACGACATCCTCTTTATTTTTCTCTTCTCTTATTTTTTTTTGAAGAATAGAGACTTATTGGAAATATAAATCAACAACCCTAGGTCGGCACCAATATCTCCTGTATAGCTCTATTGAATTAAACTAGAAGTAAGAAAAATGAAAATGGTTCGTCAAAAACTTTAAACACTCGATAAGTAATGTAAACGATGTAATTTGGGTACAAAAACGATTTTCCTGGTCGGGACCAAAACATATTGTGTAATTTGATACGAGCTTCGATTTGATATATTATAATAGTGGTTTCGATGCCCGAGTTAAAAGATATTTCCGTTGAAAGTTGTAACTTATATTTACCAAATTTTTTGTTGTTTTTGAAAATGTGAACGACATCCTCTTTCTTTTTCTCTTCTCCTATTTTTTTTTTTTTGAAGAAAAAGGACTTATTGGAAATATAAATTAACAACCCTTGGTGGGCACCAATATCTCCTTATAGCTCTATTGAATAAAACCATAAGTAAGGAAAATGAAAATGGTGCGTCAAAAACTATAAACACTCGGTAAGTGATGTAAACGATATAATTTGGGTACAAAAATGATTTTCCTGGTCGGGACCAAAACATATTGTGTAATTTTATACGAGCTTCGATTTGATATATTATAATGGTGGTTTCGATACCCGTGTCAAAAGATATCTCCATTGAAAGTTGTAACTCATATTTACCAAATGTTTTTTTGTTTTTGAAAATGTGAACGACATCCTCTTTCTTTTTCTCTTCTCTTATTTTTTTTGAAGAATAGAGACTTATTGGAAATATAAATCAACAACCCTAGGTCGGCACCAATATCTCCTGTATAGCTCTATTGAATTAAACTAGAAGTAAGAAAAATGAAAATGGTGCGTCAAAAACTTTAAACACTCGATAAGTGATGTAAACGATGTAATTTGGGTACAAAAACGATTTTCCTGGTCGGGACCAAAACATATTGTGTAATTTGATACGAGCTTCGATTTGATATATTATAATAGTGGTTTCGATGCCCGAGTTAAAAGATATTTCTGTTGAAAGTTGTAACTTATATTTACCAAATTTTTTGTTGTTTTTGAAAATGTGAACGACATCCTCTTTATTTTTCTCTTCTCTTATTTTTTTTTGAAGAATAGAGACTTATTGGAAATATAAATCAACAACCCTAGGTCGGCACCAATATCTCCTTTATAGCTCTATTGAATTAAACCATAAGTAAGGAAAATGAAAATGGTGCGTCAAAAACTATAAACACTCGATAAGTGATGTAAACGATGTAATTTGGGTACAAAAACGATTTTCCTGGTCGGGACCAAAACATATTGTGTAATTTGATACGAGCTTCGATTTGATATATTATAATAGTGGTTTCGATACCCGAGTCAAAAGATATCTCCGTTGAAAGTTGTAACTTATATTTACCAAATTTTTTGTATTTTTTGAAAATGTGAACGACATCCTCTTTCTTTTTCTCTTCTCCTATTTTTTTGTTTTTTGAAGAAAAGAGACTTATTGGAAATATAAATTAACAACCCTAAGTCGGCACCAATATCTCCTTTATAGCTCTATTGAATTAAACCATAAGTAAGGAAAATGAAAATTGTGCGTCAAAAACTATAAACACTCGGTAAGTGATGTAAACGATATAATTTGGTTACAAAAACGATTTTTCCTGGTCGGGACCAAAACATATTGTGTAATTTGATACGAGCTTCAATTTGATATATTATAATAGTGGTTTCGATACCCGAGTCAAAAGATATCTCCGTTAAAAGTTGTAACTTATATTTACCAAATTTTTTGTTGTTTTTGAAAATGTGAACGACATCCTCTTTATTTTTCTCTTCTCTTATTTTTTTTGAAGAATAGAGACTTATTGGAAATATAAATCAACAACCCTAGGTCGGCACCAATATCTCCTGTATAGCTCTATTGAATTAAACCAGAAGTAAGAAGAATGAAAATGGTGCGTCAAAAACTTTAAACACTCGATAAGTGATGTAAACGATGTAATTTGGGTACAAAAACGATTTTCCTGGTCGGGACCAAAACATATTGTGTAATTTGATACGAGCTTCGATTTGATATATTATAATAGTGGTTTCGATACCCGAGTCAAAAGATATCTCCGTTGAAAGTTGTAACTTATATTTACCAAATTTTTTGTTGTTTTTGAAAATGTGAAAGACATCCTCTTTCTTTTTCTCTTCTCCTATTTTTTTTTTGAAGAAAAGAGACTTATTGGAAATATAAATTAACAACCCTTGGTGGGCACCAATATCTCCTTATAGCTCTATTGAATAAAACTATAAGTAAGGAAAATGAAAATGGTGCGTCAAAAACTATAAACACTCGGTAAGTGATGTAAACGATATAATTTGGGTACAAAAATGATTTTTCCTGGTCAGGACCAAAACATATTGTGTAATTTGATACGAGCTTCAATTTGATATATTATAATAGTGGTTTCGATACCCGAGTCAAAAGATATCTCCGTTGAAAGTTGTAACTTATATTTACCAAATTTTTTGTTGTTTTTGAAAATGTGAACGACATCCTCTTTATTTTTCTCTTCTCTTATTTTTTTTTGAAGAATAGAGACTTATTGGAAATATAAATCAACAACCCTAGGTCGGCACCAATATCTCCTGTATAGCTCTATTGAATTAAACTAGAAGTAAGAAAAATGAAAATGGTGCGTCAAAAACTTTAAACACTCGATAAGTAATGTAAACGATGTAATTTGGGTACAAAAACGATTTTCCTGGTCGGGACCAAAACATATTGTGTAATTTGATACGAGCTTCGATTTGATATATTATAATAGTGGTTTCGATGCCCGAGTTAAAAGATATTTCCGTTGAAAGTTGTAACTTATATTTACCAAATTTTTTGTTGTTTTTGAAAATGTGAACGACATCCTCTTTCTTTTTCTCTTCTCCTATTTTTTTTTTTTTGAAGAAAAAGGACTTATTGGAAATATAAATTAACAACCCTTGGTGGGCACCAATATCTCCTTATAGCTCTATTGAATAAAACCATAAGTAAGGAAAATGAAAATGGTGCGTCAAAAACTATAAACACTCGGTAAGTGATGTAAACGATATAATTTGGGTACACAAATGATTTTCCTGGTCGGGACCAAAACATATTGTGTAATTTTATACGAGCTTCGATTTGATATATTATAATAGTGGTTTCGATACCCGTGTCAAAAGATATCTCCATTGAAAGTTGTAACTCATATTTACCAAATGTTTTGTTGTTTTTGAAAATGTAAACGACATCCTCTTTCTTTTTCTCTTCTCTTATTTTTTTTTAAGAATAGAGACTTATTGGAAATATAAATCAACAACCCTAGGTCGGCACCAATATCTCCTGTATAGCTCTATTGAATTAAACTAGAAGTAAGAAAAATGAAAATGGTGCGTCAAAAATTTAAACACTCGATAAGTAATGTAAACGATGTAATTTGGGTACAAAAACGATTTTCCTGGTCGGGACCAAAACATATTGTGTAATTTGATACGAGCTTCGATTTGATATATTATAATAGTGGTTTTGATGCCCGAGTTAAAAGATATTTCTGTTGAAAGTTGTAACTTATATTTACCAAATTTTTTGTTGTTTTTGAAAATGTGAACGACATCCTCTTTCTTTTTCTCTTTTCCTATTTTTTTTTTGAAGAAAAAGGACTTATTGGAAATATAAATTAACAACCCTTGGTGGTCACCAATATCTCCTTATAGCTCTATTGAATAAAACCATAAGTAAGGAAAATGAAAATTGTGCGTCAAAAACTATAAACACTCGGTAAGTGATGTAAACGATATAATTTGGGTACAAAAATGATTTTCCTGGTCGGGACCAAAACATATTGTGTAATTTGATATGAGCTTCAATTTGATATATTATAATAGTGGTTTCGATACCCGATTTAAAAGATATCTCCGTTGAAAGTTGTAACTTATATTTACCAAATTTTTTGTTGTTTTTGAAAATGTGAACGACATCCTCTTTCTTTTTCTCTTCTCTTATTTTTTTTTGAAGAATATAGACTTATTGGAAATATAAATCAACAACCTCTGGTCAGCACCAATATCTCCTGTATTGCTCAATTGAATTAAACCAGAAATAACAAAAATGAAAATGCGGCGTCAAAAATTTTAAACACTCGGTAAGTTATGTAAACGATGTAATTTGTGTACAAAAACGATTTTCTTGGGCGGCACCAAATATATTGTGTAATTTGATATGAGCTTCAATTTGATATATTATAATAGTGGTTTCGATACCCGAGTTAAAAGATATCTCCGTTGAAAGTTGTAACTCATATTTACCAAATCTTTTGTTATTTTTGAAAACTTGAACGACATCCTCTTTCTTTTTCCCTTCTCTTATTTTTTTTTTTGAAGAATAGAGACTTATTGGAAATATAAATCAACAACCCTAGGTCGGCACCATTATCTCCTGTATAGCTCTATTGAATTAAACCAGAAGTAAGAAGAATGAAAATGGTGCGTCAAAAATTTAAACACTCGATAAGTGATGTAAACGATGTAATTTGTGTACAAAAACGATTTTCTTGGGAGGGACCAAAAAATATTGTGTAAATTGATACGAGCTTCAATTTGATATATTATAATAGAGGTTTCGATACCCGAGTCAAAAGATATCTCCGTTGAAAGTTGTAACTCATATTTACCAAATGTTTTGTTGTTTTTGAAAATGTGAACGACATCTTCTTTCTTTTTCTCTTCTCCTATTTTTTTTTAAGAAAAGAGACTTATTGGAAATATAAATTAACAACCCTAGGTCGGCACCAATATCTCCTTTATAGCTCTATTGAATTAAACCATAAATAAGGAAAATGAAAATGGTGCGTCAAAAACTTTAAACACTCGGTAAGTGATGTAAACGATATAATTTGGGTACAAAAATGATTTTCCTGGTCGGGACCAAAACATATTGTGTAATTTTATACGAGCTTCGATTTGATATATTATAATAGTGGTTTCGATACCCGAGTCAAAAGATATCTCCGTTGAAAGTTGTAACTTATATTTACCAAATTTTTTGTTGTTTTTGAAAATGTGAACGACATCCTCTTTATTTTTCTCTTCTCTTATTTTTTTTTGAAGAATAGAGACTTATTGGAAATATAAATCAACAACCCTAGGTCGGCACCAATATCTCCTGTATAGCTCTATTGAATTAAACTAGAAGTAAGAAAAATGAAAATGGTGCGTCAAAAACTTTAAACACTCGGTAAGTGATGTAAACGATATAATTTGGGTACAAAAATGATTTTCCTGGTCGGGACCAAAACATATTGTGTAATTTTATACGAGCTTCGATTTGATATATTATAATAGTGGTTCCGATACCCGAGTCAAAAGATATCTCCGTTGAAAGTTGTTACTCATATTTACCAAATCTTTTGTTATTTTTGAAAATTTGAACGACATCCTCTTTCTTTTTCTCTTGTCTTATTTTTTTTTTTGAAGAATAGAGACTTATTGGAAATATAAATCAACAACCCTAGGTCGGCACCAATATCTCCTGTATAGCTCTATTGAATTAAACCAGAAGTAAGAAGAATGAAAATGGTACGTCAAAAACTTTAAACACTCGATAAGTGATGTAAACGATGTAATTAGGGTACAAAAACGATTTTTCCTGGTCGGGACCAAAACATATTGTGTAATTTGATACGAGCTTCAATTTGATATATTATAATAGTGGTTTCGATACCCGATTTAAAAGATATCTCCGTTGAAAGTTGTAACTTATATTTACCAAATTTTTTGTTGTTTTTGAAAATGTGAACGACATCCTCTTTCTTTTTCTCTTCTCTTATTTTTTTTTGAAGAATATAGACTTTTTGGAAATATAAATCAACAACCTCTGGTCAGCACCAATATCTCCTGTATTGCTCAATTGAATTAAACCAGAAATAACAAAAATGAAAATGCGGCGTCAAAAATTTTAAACACTCGGTAAGTTATGTAAACGATGTAATTTGTGTACAAAAACGATTTTCTTGGGCGGCACCAAATATATTGTGTAATTTGATATGAGCTTCAATTTGATATATTATAATAGTGGTTTCGATACCCGAGTTAAAAGATATCTCCGTTGAAAGTTGTAACTCATATTTACCAAATCTTTTGTTATTTTTGAAAACTTGAACGACATCCTCTTTCTTTTTCCCTTCTCTTATTTTTTTTTTTGAAGAATAGAGACTTATTGGAAATATAAATCAACAACCCTAGGTCGGCACCATTATCTCCTGTATAGCTCTATTGAATTAAACCAGAAGTAAGAAGAATGAAAATGGTGCGTCAAAAATTTAAACACTCGATAAGTGATGTAAACGATGTAATTTGTGTACAAAAACGATTTTCTTGGGAGGGACCAAAAAATATTGTGTAAATTGATACGAGCTTCAATTTGATATATTATAATAGAGGTTTCGATACCCGAGTCAAAAGATATCTCCGTTGAAAGTTGTAACTCATATTTACCAAATGTTTTGTTGTTTTTGAAAATGTGAACGACATCTTCTTTCTTTTTCTCTTCTCCTATTTTTTTTTAAGAAAAGAGACTTATTGGAAATATAAATTAACAACCCTAGGTCGGCACCAATATCTCCTTTATAGCTCTATTGAATTAAACCATAAATAAGGAAAATGAAAATGGTGCGTCAAAAACTTTAAACACTCGGTAAGTGATGTAAACGATATAATTTGGGTACAAAAATGATTTTCCTGGTCGGGACCAAAACATATTGTGTAATTTTATACGAGCTTCGATTTGATATATTATAATAGTGGTTTCGATACCCGAGTCAAAAGATATCTCCGTTGAAAGTTGTAACTTATATTTACCAAATTTTTTGTTGTTTTTGAAAATGTGAACGACATCCTCTTTATTTTTCTCTTCTCTTATTTTTTTTTGAAGAATAGAGACTTATTGGAAATATAAATCAACAACCCTAGGTCGGCACCAATATCTCCTGTATAGCTCTATTGAATTAAACTAGAAGTAAGAAAAATGAAAATGGTGCGTCAAAAACTTTAAACACTCGGTAAGTGATGTAAACGATATAATTTGGGTACAAAAATGATTTTCCTGGTCGGGACCAAAACATATTGTGTAATTTTATACGAGCTTCGATTTGATATATTATAATAGTGGTTCCGATACCCGAGTCAAAAGATATCTCCGTTGAAAGTTGTTACTCATATTTACCAAATCTTTTGTTATTTTTGAAAATTTGAACGACATCCTCTTTCTTTTTCTCTTGTCTTATTTTTTTTTTTGAAGAATAGAGACTTATTGGAAATATAAATCAACAACCCTAGGTCGGCACCAATATCTCCTGTATAGCTCTATTGAATTAAACCAGAAGTAAGAAGAATGAAAATGGTACGTCAAAAACTTTAAACACTCGATAAGTGATGTAAACGATGTAATTAGGGTACAAAAACGATTTTTCCTGGTCGGGACCAAAACATATTGTGTAATTTGATACGAGCTTCGATTTGATATATTATAATAGTGGTTTCGATACCCGAGTCAAAAGATATCTCCGTTGAAAGTTGAATCTTATATTTACCAAATTTTTTGTTGTTTTTGAAAATGTGAACGACATCCTCTTTATTTTTCTCTTCTCTTATTTTTTTTTGAAGAATAGAGACTTATTGGAAATATAAATCAACAACCCTAGGTCGGCACCAATATCTCTTGTATAGCTCTATTGAACTAAACCAGAAGTAAGAAGAATGAAAATGGTGCGTCAAAAACTTTAAACACTCGATAAGTGATGTAAACGATGTAATTTGGGTACAAAAACGATTTTTCTGGTGGGGACCAAAACATATTGTGTAATTTGATACGAGCTTCGATTTGATATATTATAATAGTGGTTTCGATACCCGAGTCAAAAGATATCTCCGTTGAAAGTTGTAACTTATATTTACCAAATGTTTTGTTGTTTTTTAAAATGTGAACGACATCCTCTTTATTTTTCTATTCTCTTATTTTTTTTTGAAGAATAGAGACTTATTGGAAATATAAATCAACAACCCTAGGTCCGCACCAATATCTCCTATATAGCTCTATTGAATTAAAACAAAAATAAGAAAAATGAAAATGGTGCGTCAAAAACATTAAACACTCGGTAAGTGATGTGAACGATGTAATTTGGGTACAAAAACGATTTTTCTGGTGGAGACCAAAACATATTGTGTAATTTGATACGAGCTTCGATTTGATATATTATAATAGTGGTTTCGATACCCGAGTCAAAAGATATCTCCGTTGAAAGTTGTAACTTATATTTACCAAATTTTTTGTTGTTTTTGAAAATGTGAACGACATCCTCTTTATTTTTCTCTTCTCTTATTTTTTTTGAAGAATAGAGTCTTATTGGAAATATAAATCAACAACCCTAGGTCCGCACCAATATCTCCTGTATTGCTCTATTGAATTAAACCAGAAATAAGAAAAATGAAAATGGTGCGTCAAAAACTTTAAACACTCGGTAAGTGATGTAAACGATGTAATTTTTGTACAAAAACAATTTTCTGGGCGGCACCACATATATTGTGTAATTTGCTATGAGCTACAATTTGATATATTATAATAGTGGTTTCGATACCCGAGTTAAAAGATATCTCCGTTGAAAGTTGTAACTCATATTTACCAAATCTTTTGTTATTTTTCAAAATGTGAACGACATCCTCTTTCTTTTTCTCTTCTCCTATTTTTTTTTGAAGAAAAGAGACTTATTGGAAATATAAATAAACAACCCTAGGTCGGCACCAATATCTCCTGTATAGCTCTATTGAATTAAACTAGAATTAAGAAAAATGAAAATGGTGCGTCAAAAACTTTAAACACTCGGTAAGTGATGTAAACTATGTAATTTGTGTACAAAAACGATTTTCTTGGGCGGGACCACAATTTTTTGTGTAATTTGATACGAGCTTCAATTTGATATATTATAATAGTGGTTTAGATACCCGAGTCAAAAGATATCTCCGTTGAAAGTTGTAACTCATATTTACCAAATGTTTTGTTGTTTTTGAAAATGTGAACGACATCCTCTTTCTTTTTCTCTTCTCCTATTTTTTTTTTGAAGAAAAGAGACTTATTGGAAATATAAATTAACAACCCTAGGTCGGCACCAATATCTCCTGTATTGCTCTATTGAATTAAACCAGAAATAAGAAAAATGAAAATGGTGCGTCAAAAACTTTAAACACTCGATAAGTGATGTAAACGATGTAATTTGGGTACAAAAACGATTTTTCTGGTGGGGACCATAATATATTGTGTAATTTGATACGAGCTTCGATTTGATATATTATAATAGTGGTTTTGATACCCGTGTCAAAAGATATCTCCATTGAAAGTTGTAACTCATATTTACCAAATGTTTTGTTGTTTTGAAAATGTGAACGACATCCTCTTTCTTTTTCTTTTCTCTTATTTTTTTTTTGAAGAATAGAGACTTATGGGAAATATAAATCAGCAACCCTAGGTCAGCACCAATATCTCCTGTATAGCTCTATTGAATTAAACCAGAAATAACAAAAATGAAAATGGTGCGTCAAAAACTTTAAACACTCGGTAAGTAATGTAAACGATGTAATTTGTGTACAAAAACAATTTTCTTGGGCGGCACCAAATATATTGTGTAATTTGATATGAGCTTCAATTTGATATATTATAATAGTGGGTTCGATACCCGAGTTAAAAGATATCTCCGTTGAAAGTTGTAACTCATATTTACCAAATCTTTTGTTATTTTTGAAAATGTGAACGACATCCTCTTTCTTTTTCTCTTCTCTTATTTTTTTTTTTGAAGAATAGAGACTTATGGTAATTATAAATCAGCAACCCTAGGTCAGCACCAATATCTCTTGTATTGCTCTATTGAATTAAACCAGAAATTAGAAAAATGAAAATGGTGCGTCAAAAACTTTAAACACTCGGTAAGTGATGTAAACGGTGTAATTTGTGTTAAAAAACGATTTTCTTGGGCGGAACCAAATATATTGTGTAATTTGATATGAGCTTCAATTTGATATATTATAATAGTGGTTTCGATACCCGAGTTAAAAGATATCTCCGTTGAAAGTTATAACTCATATTTACCAAATCTTTTGTTATTTTTGAAAATGTGAACGACATCGTCTTTCTTTTTCTCTTCTCTTATTTTTTTTTAAAGAATAGAGACTTATTGAAAATATAAATCAACAACCCTAGGTCGGCACCAATATCTCCTGTATTGCTCTATTGAATTAAACCAGAAATAAGAAAAATGAAAATGGTGCGTCAAAAACTTTAAAAACTCGATAAGTGATGTAAACGATATAATTTGGGTACAAAAACGATTTTCCTGTTCGGGAACAAAACATATTGTGTAATTTGATACGAGCTTCAATTTGATATATTATAATAGTGGTTTCGATACCCGTGTCAAAAGATATCTCCATTGAAAGTTGTAACTCATATTTACCAAATGTTTTGTTGTGTTTGATAATGTGAACAACCTCCTCTTTATTTTTCTCTTCTCTTATTTTTTTTTTGAAGAATAGAGACTTATTAGAAATATAAATCAACAACCCTAGGTTGGCACCAATATCTCCTGTATAGCTCTATTGAATTAAACTATAAGTAAGAAAAATGAAAATGGTGCGTCAAAAACTTTAAACACTCGGTAAGTGATGTAAACGATGTAATTTGTGTACAAAAACGATTTTCTTGGGCGGCACCAAATATATTGTGTAATTTGATATGAGCTTCAATTTGATATATTATAATAGTGGTTTCGATACCCGAGTTAAAAGATATCTCCGTTGAAAGTTGTAACTCATATTTACCAAATCTTTTGTTATTTTTAAAAATGTTAACGACATCCTCTTTCTTTTTCTCTTCTCTTATTTTTTTTTGAAGAATAGAGACTTATTGGAAATATAAATCAACAACCCTAGGTCGGCACCAATATCTCCTGTATTGATCTATTGAATTAAACCAGAAATAAGAAAAATGAAAATGGTGCGTCAAAAACATTAAAAACTCGATAAATGATGTAAACGATGTAATTTTGGTACAAAAACGATTTTCCTGGTCAGGACCCAAACATATATTGTAATTTGATACGAGCTTCGATTTGATATATTATAATAGTGGTTTCAATACCCGAGTCAAAAGATATCTCCGTTGAAAGTTGTAACTTATATTTACCAAATTTTTTGTTGTTTTTGAAAATGTGAACGACATCCTCTTTCTTTTTCTCTTCTCTTATTTTTTTTTTGAAGAAAAGAGACTTATTGGAAATATAAATAAACAACCCTAGGTCGGCACCATTATCTCCTGTATAGCTCTATTGAATTAAACCAGAAGTAAGAAAAATGAAAATTGTGCGTCAAAATCTTTAAACACTCGATAAGTGATGTAAACGATGTAATTTGTGTACAAAAACGATTTTCTTGGGCGGGACCAAAAAATATTGTGTAATGTGATACGAGCTTCAATTTGATATATTATAATAGTGGTTACGATACCCGAGTCAAAAGATATCTCCGTTGAAAGTTGTAACTCATATTTACCAAATGTTTTGTTGTTTTTGAAAATGTGAACAACATCCTCTTTCTTTTTCTCTTCTCCTATTTTTTTTGAAGAAAAGAGACTTATTGGAAATATAAATTAACAACCCTTGGTCGGCACCAATATCTCCTTTATAGCTCTATTGAATTAAACCATAAGTAAGGAAAATGAAAATGGTGCGTCAAAAACTTTAAACACTCGGTAAGTGATGTAAACGATATAATTTAGGTACAAAAATGATTTTCCTGGTCGGGATCAAAACATATTGTGTAATTTGATACGAGCTTCGATTTGATATATTATAATAGTGGTTTCGATACTCGTGTCAAAAGATATCTCCATTGAAAGTTGTAACTCATATTTACCAAATGTTTTGTTGTTTTTGAAAATGTGAACGACATTCTCTTTCTTTTTCTCTTCTCTTATTTTTTTTTTGAAGAATAGAGACTTATTGGAAATATAAATCAATAACCCTAGGTCGGCACCAATATCTCCTGTATAGCTCTATTGAATTAAACTAGAAGTAAGAAAAATGAAAATGGTGCGTCAAAAACTTTAAACACTCGGTAAGTGATGTAAACGATGTAATTTGTGTACAAAAACGATTTTCTTGGGCGGCACCAAATATATTGTGTAATTTGATATGAGCTTCAATTTTGATATATTATAATAGTGGTTTCGATACCCGAGTTAAAAGATATCTCCGTTGAAAGTTGTAACTCATATTTACCAAATCTTTTGTTATTTTTGAAAATTTGAACGACATTCTCTTTCTTTTTCTCTTCTTTTATTTTTTTTTTTGAAGAATAGAGACTTATTGGAAATATAAATCAACAACCCTAGGTCGGCACCATTATCTCCTGTATAGCTCTATTGAATTAAACCAGAAGTAAGAAGAATGAAAATGGTGCGTCAAAAACATTAAACACTCGATAAGTGATGTAAACGATGTAATTTGTGTACAAAAACGATTTTCTTGGGAGGGACCAAAAAATATTGTGTAAATTGATACTCGCTTCAATTTGATATATTATAATAGTGGTTTCGATACCCGAGTCAAAAGATATCTCCTTTGAAAGTTGTATCTCATATTTACCAAATGTTTTGTTGTTTTTGAAAATGTGAACGACATCTTCTTTCTTTTTCTCTTCTCCTATTTTTTTTTTTAAGAAAAGAGACTTATTGGAAATATAAATTAACAACCCTTGGTCGGCACCAATATCTCCTTTATAGCTCTATTGAATTAAACCATAAGTAAGGAAAATGAAAATGGTGCGTCAAAAACTTTAAACACTCGGTAAGTGATGTAAACGATATAATTTGGGTACCAAAATGATTTTCCTGGTCGGGACCAAAACATATTGTGTAATTTTATACGAGCTTCGATTTGATATATTATAATAGTGGTTTCGATACCCGTGTCAAAAGATATCTCCATTGAAAGTTGTAACTCATATTTACCAAATGTTTTGTTGTTTTTGAAAATGTGAACGACATCCTCTTTCTTTTTCTCTTCTCTTATTTTTTTTGAAGAATAGAGACTTATTGGAAATATAAATCAACAACCCTAGGTCGGCACCAATATCTCCTGTATTGCTCTATTGAATTAAACTAGAAGTAAGAAAAATGAAAATGGTGCGTCAAAAACTTTAAACACTCGGTAAGTGATGTAAACGATGTAATTTGTGTACAAAAACGATTTTATTAGGCGGCACGAAATATATTGTGTAATTTGATATGAGCTTCAATTTGATATATTATAATAGTTGTTTCGATACCCGAGTTAAAAGATATATCCGTTGAAAGTTGTAACTCATATTTACCAAATCTTTTGTTATTTTTGAAAATGTGAACCACATCCTCTTTCTTTTTCTCTTCTCTTATTTTTTTTGAAGAATAGAGACTTATTGGAAATATAAATCAACAACCCTAGGTCGGCACCAATATCTCCTGTATAGCTCTATTGAATTAAACCAGAAGTAAGAAGAATGAAAATGGTGCGTCAAAAAATTTAAACACTCGATAAGTGATGTAAACGATGTAATTTGGGTACAAAAACGATTTTCTTGGTTGGGACCAAAACATATTGTGTAATTTGATACGAGCTTCGATTTGATATATTATAATAGTGGTTTCGATACCCGAGTCAAAAGATATCTCCGTTGAAAGTTGCAACTTATATTTACCAAATTGTTTGTTGTTTTTGAAAATGTTAACGACATCCTCTTTATTTTTCTCTTTTCTTATTTTTTTTGAAGAATAGAGACTTATTGAAAATATAAATCAACAACCCTAGGTCGGCACCAATATCTCCTGTATAGCTCTATTGAATTAAACCAGAAGTAAGAAGAATGAAAATTGTGCGTCAAAAACTTTAAACACTCGATAAGTGATGTAAACGATGTAATTTGGGTACCAAAATGATTTTCCTGGTCGGGACCAAAGCATATTGTGTAATTTGATACGAGCTTCGATTTGATATATTATAATAGTGGTTTCGATACCCGAGTCAAAAGATATCTCCGTTGAAAATTGTAACTTATATTTACCAAATTTTTTGTTGTTTTTGAAAATGTGAACGACATCCTCTTTATTTTTCTCTTCTCTTATTTTTTTTTGAAGAATAGAGACTTATTATAAATATATATCAACAACCCTAGGTCGGCACCAATATCTCCTGTATTGCTCTATTGAATTAAACCAGAAATAAGAAAAATGAAAATGGTGCGTCAAAAACTTTAAACACTCGGTAAGTGATGTAAACGATGTAATTTGTGTACAAAAACGATTTTCTTGGGCGGCACCAAATATATTGTGTAATTTGATATGAGCTTCGATTTGATATATTATAATAGTGGTTTCGATACCCGAGTTAAAAGATATCTCCGTTGAAAGTTGTAACTCATATTTACCAAATCTTTTGTTATTTTTGAAAATGTGAACGACATCCTCTTTCTTTTTCTCTTCTCTTATTTTTTTTTGAAGAATAGAGACTTATTGGAAATAAAAATCAACAACCCTAGGTCGGCACCAATATCTTCTGTATTGCTCTATTGAATTAAACCAGAAATAAGAAAAATGAAAATGGTGCGTCAAAAAATTTAAACACTCGATAAGTGATGTAAACGATATAATTTGGGTACAAAAACGATTTTCCCAGTCGGGACCAAAACATATTGTGTAATTTGATACGAGCTTCGATTTGATATATTATAATAGTGGTTTCGATACCCGTGTCCAAAGATATCTCCATTGAAAGTTGTAACTCATATTTACCAAATGTTTTGTTGTTATTGAAAATGTGAACGACATCCTCTTTCTTTTTCTCTTCTCTTATTTTTTTTTTGAAGAATAGAGACTTATTGGAAATATAAATCAACAACCCTAAGTCGGCACCAATATCTCCTGTATAGCTCTATTGAATTAAACTAGAAGTAAGAAAAATGAAAATGGTGCGTCAAAAACTTTAAACACTCGGTAAGTGATGTAAACGATGTAATTTGTGTACAAAAACGATTTTCTTGGGCGGCGCCAAATATATTGTGTAATTTGATATGAGCTTCAATTTGATATATTATAATAGTGGTTTCGATACCCGAGTTAAAAGATATCTCCGTTGAAAGTTGTAACTCATATTTACCAAATCTTTTGTTATTTTTGAAAATGTGAACGACATCCTCTTTCTTTTTCTCTTCTCTTATTTTTTTTTGAAGAAGAGAGACTTACTGGAAATATAAATCAACAACCCTAGGTCGGCACCAATATCTCCTGTATTGCTCTATTGAATTAAACCAGAAATAAGAAAAATGAAAATTGTGCGTCAAAAACTTTAAACACTCGGTAAGTGATGTAAACGATGTAATTTGTGTACAAAAACGATTTTCTTGGGCGGCACCAAATATATTGTGTAATTTGATATGAGCTTCGATTTGATATATTATAATAGTGGTTTCGATACCCGAGTTAAAAGATATCTCCGTTGAAAGTTGTAACTCATATTTACCAAATCTTTTGTTATTTTTGAAAATTTGAACGACATCCTCTTTCTTTTTCTCTTCTTTTATTTTTTTTTTTGAAGAATAGAGACTTATTGGAAATATAAATCAACAACCCTAGGTCGGCACCATTATCTCCTGTATAGCTCTATTGAATTAAACCAGAAGTAAGAAGAATGAAAATGGTGCGTCAAAAACATTAAACACTCGATAAGTGATGTAAACGATGTAATTTGTGTACAAAAACGATTTTCTTGGGAGGGACCAAAAAATATTGTGTAAATTGATACTAGCTTCAATTTGATATATTATAATAGTGGTTTCGATACCCGAGTCAAAAGATATCTCCTTTGAAAGTTGTATCTCATATTTACCAAATGTTTTGTTGTTTTTGAAAATGTGAACGACATCTTCTTTCTTTTTCTCTTCTCCTATTTTTTTTTTAAGAAAAGAGACTTATTGGAAATATAAATTAACAACCCTTGGTCGGCACCAATATCTCCTTTATAGCTCTATTGAATTAAACCATAAGTAAGGAAAATGAAAATGGTGCGTCAAAAACTATAAACACTCGGTAAGTGATGTAAACGATATAATTTGGGTACCAAAATGATTTACCTGGTCGGGACCAAAACATATTGTGTAATTTTATACGAGCTTCGATTTGATATATTATAAGAGTGGTTTCGATACCCGTGTCAAAAGATATCTCCATTGAAAGTTGTAACTCATATTTACCAAATGTTTTGTTGTTTTTGAAAATGTGAACGACATCCTCTTTCTTTTTCTCTTCTCTTATTTTTTTTTGAAGAATAGAGACTTATTGGAAATATAAATCGACAACCCTAGGTCGGCACCAATATCTCCTGTATTGCTCTATTGAATTAAACTAGAAGTAAGAAAAATGAAAATGGTGCGTCAAAAACTTTAAACACTCGGTAAGTGATGTAAACGATGTAATTTGTGTACAAAAACGATTTTCTTAGGCGGCACGAAATATATTGTGTAATTTGATATGAGCTTCAATTTGATATATTATAATAGTTGTTTCGATACCCGAGTTAAAAGATATATCCGTTGAAAGTTGTAACTCATATTTACCAAATCTTTTGTTATTTTTGAAAATGTGAACGACATCCTCTTTCTTTTTCTCTTCTCTTATTTTTTTTTGAAGAAGAGAGACTTACTGGAAATATAAATCAACAACCCTAGGTCGGCACCAATATCTCCTGTATTGCTCTATTGAATTAAACCAGAAATAAGAAGAATGAAAATGGTGCGTCAAAAACTTTAAACACTCGATAAGTGATGTAAACGATATAATTTGGGTACAAAAACGATTTTCCTGGTCGGGACCAAAACATATTGTGTAATTTGATACGAGCTTCGATTTGATATATTATAATAGTGGTTTCGATACCCGTGTCCAAAGATATCTCCATTGAAAGTTGTAACTCATATTTACCAAATGTTTTGTTGTTATTGAAAATGTGAACGACATCGTCTTTCTTTT
This sequence comes from Hippophae tibetana, assembly GCA_037013495.1. NCBI lineage: Eukaryota > Viridiplantae > Streptophyta > Magnoliopsida > Rosales > Elaeagnaceae > Hippophae > Hippophae tibetana. Next base: position 1,881,825 of record JAZDXN010000026.1, on the reverse strand, counting down.
TCTCTTCTCTTATTTTTTTTGAAGAAAAGAGACTTATTGGAAATATAAATTAACAACCCTTGGTCGGCACCAATATCTCCTTTATAGCTCTATTGAATTAAACCATAAGTAAGGAAAATGAAAATGGTGCGTCAAAAACTTTAAACACTCGGTAAGTGATGTAAACGATATAATTTAGGTACAAAAATGATTTTCCTGGTCGGGATCAAAACATATTGTGTAATTTGATACGAGCTTCGATTTGATCTATTATAATAGTGGTTTCGATACTCGTGTCAAAAGATATCTCCATTGAAAGTTGTAACTCATATTTACCAAATGTTTTGTTGTTTTTGAAAATGTGAACGACATTCTCTTTCTTTTTCTCTTCTCTTATTTTTTTTTTGAAGAATAGAGACTTATTGGAAATATAAATCAATAACCCTAGGTCGGCACCAATATCTCCTGTATAGCTCTATTGAATTAAACTAGAAGTAAGAAAAATGAAAATGGTGCGTCAAAAACTTTAAACACTCGGTAAGTGATGTAAACGATGTAATTTGTGTACAAAAACGATTTTCTTGGGCGGCACCAAATATATTGTGTAATTTGATATGAGCTTCAATTTTGATATATTATAATAGTGGTTTCGATACCCGAGTTAAAAGATATCTCCGTTGAAAGTTGTAACTCATATTTACCAAATCTTTTGTTATTTTTGAAAATTTGAACGACATTCTCTTTCTTTTTCTCTTCTTTTATTTTTTTTTTTGAAGAATAGAGACTTATTGGAAATATAAATCAACAACCCTAGGTCGGCACCATTATCTCCTGTATAGCTCTATTGAATTAAACCAGAAGTAAGAAGAATGAAAATGGTGCGTCAAAAACATTAAACACTCGATAAGTGATGTAAACGATGTAATTTGTGTACAAAAACGATTTTCTTGGGAGGGACCAAAAAATATTGTGTAAATTGATACTCGCTTCAATTTGATATATTATAATAGTGGTTTCGATACCCGAGTCAAAAGATATCTCCTTTGAAAGTTGTATCTCATATTTACCAAATGTTTTGTTGTTTTTGAAAATGTGAACGACATCTTCTTTCTTTTTCTCTTCTCCTATTTTTTTTTTTAAGAAAAGAGACTTATTGGAAATATAAATTAACAACCCTTGGTCGGCACCAATATCTCCTTTATAGCTCTATTGAATTAAACCATAAGTAAGGAAAATGAAAATGGTGCGTCAAAAACTTTAAACACTCGGTAAGTGATGTAAACGATATAATTTGGGTACCAAAATGATTTTCCTGGTCGGGACCAAAACATATTGTGTAATTTTATACGAGCTTCGATTTGATATATTATAATAGTGGTTTCGATACCCGTGTCAAAAGATATCTCCATTGAAAGTTGTAACTCATATTTACCAAATGTTTTGTTGTTTTTGAAAATGTGAACGACATCCTCTTTCTTTTTCTCTTCTCTTATTTTTTTTGAAGAATAGAGACTTATTGGAAATATAAATCAACAACCCTAGGTCGGCACCAATATCTCCTGTATTGCTCTATTGAATTAAACTAGAAGTAAGAAAAATGAAAATGGTGCGTCAAAAACTTTAAACACTCGGTAAGTGATGTAAACGATGTAATTTGTGTACAAAAACGATTTTATTAGGCGGCACGAAATATATTGTGTAATTTGATATGAGCTTCAATTTGATATATTATAATAGTTGTTTCGATACCCGAGTTAAAAGATATATCCGTTGAAAGTTGTAACTCATATTTACCAAATCTTTTGTTATTTTTGAAAATGTGAACCACATCCTCTTTCTTTTTCTCTTCTCTTATTTTTTTTGAAGAATAGAGACTTATTGGAAATATAAATCAACAACCCTAGGTCGGCACCAATATCTCCTGTATAGCTCTATTGAATTAAACCAGAAGTAAGAAGAATGAAAATGGTGCGTCAAAAAATTTAAACACTCGATAAGTGATGTAAACGATGTAATTTGGGTACAAAAACGATTTTCTTGGTTGGGACCAAAACATATTGTGTAATTTGATACGAGCTTCGATTTGATATATTATAATAGTGGTTTCGATACCCGAGTCAAAAGATATCTCCGTTGAAAGTTGCAACTTATATTTACCAAATTGTTTGTTGTTTTTGAAAATGTTAACGACATCCTCTTTATTTTTCTCTTTTCTTATTTTTTTTGAAGAATAGAGACTTATTGAAAATATAAATCAACAACCCTAGGTCGGCACCAATATCTCCTGTATTGCTCTATTGAATTAAACCAGAAATAAGAAAAATGAAAATGGTGCGTCAAAAAATTTAAACACTCGATAAGTGATGTAAACGATATAATTTGGGTACAAAAACGATTTTCCCAGTCGGGACCAAAACATATTGTGTAATTTGATACGAGCTTCGATTTGATATATTATAATAGTGGTTTCGATACCCGTGTCCAAAGATATCTCCATTGAAAGTTGTAACTCATATTTACCAAATGTTTTGTTGTTATTGAAAATGTGAACGACATCCTCTTTCTTTTTCTCTTCTCTTATTTTTTTTTTGAAGAATAGAGACTTATTGGAAATATAAATCAACAACCCTAAGTCGGCACCAATATCTCCTGTATAGCTCTATTGAATTAAACTAGAAGTAAGAAAAATGAAAATGGTGCGTCAAAAACTTTAAACACTCGGTAAGTGATGTAAACGATGTAATTTGTGTACAAAAACGATTTTCTTGGGCGGCGCCAAATATATTGTGTAATTTGATATGAGCTTCAATTTGATATATTATAATAGTGGTTTCGATACCCGAGTTAAAAGATATCTCCGTTGAAAGTTGTAACTCATATTTACCAAATCTTTTGTTATTTTTGAAAATGTGAACGACATCCTCTTTCTTTTTCTCTTCTCTTATTTTTTTTTGAAGAAGAGAGACTTACTGGAAATATAAATCAACAACCCTAGGTCGGCACCAATATCTCCTGTATTGCTCTATTGAATTAAACCAGAAATAAGAAAAATGAAAATTGTGCGTCAAAAACTTTAAACACTCGGTAAGTGATGTAAACGATGTAATTTGTGTACAAAAACGATTTTCTTGGGCGGCACCAAATATATTGTGTAATTTGATATGAGCTTCGATTTGATATATTATAATAGTGGTTTCGATACCCGAGTTAAAAGATATCTCCGTTGAAAGTTGTAACTCATATTTACCAAATCTTTTGTTATTTTTGAAAATGTGAACGACATCCTCTTTCTTTTTCTCTTCTCTTATTTTTTTTTGAAGAATAGAGACTTATTGGAAATAAAAATCAACAACCCTAGGTCGGCACCAATATCTTCTGTATTGCTCTATTGAATTAAACCAGAAATAAGAAAAATGAAAATGGTGCGTCAAAAAATTTAAACACTCGATAAGTGATGTAAACGATATAATTTGGGTACAAAAACGATTTTCCCAGTCGGGACCAAAACATATTGTGTAATTTGATACGAGCTTCGATTTGATATATTATAATAGTGGTTTCGATACCCGTGTCCAAAGATATCTCCATTGAAAGTTGTAACTCATATTTACCAAATGTTTTGTTGTTATTGAAAATGTGAACGACATCCTCTTTCTTTTTCTCTTCTCTTATTTTTTTTTTGAAGAATAGAGACTTATTGGAAATATAAATCAACAACCCTAAGTCGGCACCAATATCTCCTGTATAGCTCTATTGAATTAAACTAGAAGTAAGAAAAATGAAAATGGTGCGTCAAAAACTTTAAACACTCGGTAAGTGATGTAAACGATGTAATTTGTGTACAAAAACGATTTTCTTGGGCGGCGCCAAATATATTGTGTAATTTGATATGAGCTTCAATTTGATATATTATAATAGTGGTTTCGATACCCGAGTTAAAAGATATCTCCGTTGAAAGTTGTAACTCATATTTACCAAATCTTTTGTTATTTTTGAAAATGTGAACGACATCCTCTTTCTTTTTCTCTTCTCTTATTTTTTTTTGAAGAAGAGAGACTTACTGGAAATATAAATCAACAACCCTAGGTCGGCACCAATATCTCCTGTATTGCTCTATTGAATTAAACCAGAAATAAGAAAAATGAAAATTGTGCGTCAAAAACTTTAAACACTCGGTAAGTGATGTAAACGATGTAATTTGTGTACAAAAACGATTTTCTTGGGCGGCACCAAATATATTGTGTAATTTGATATGAGCTTCGATTTGATATATTATAATAGTGGTTTCGATACCCGAGTTAAAAGATATCTCTGTTGAAAGTTGTAACTCATATTTACCAAATCTTTTGTTATTTTTGAAAATTTGAACGACATCCTCTTTCTTTTTCTCTTCTTTTTTTTTTTTTGAAGAATAGAGACTTATTGGAAATATAAATCAACAACCCTAGGTCGGCACCATTATCTCCTGTATAGCTCTATTGAATTAAACCAGAAGTAAGAAGAATGAAAATGGTGCGTCAAAAACATTAAACACTCGATAAGTGATGTAAACGATGTAATTTGTGTACAAAAACGATTTTCTTGGGAGGGACCAAAAAATATTGTGTAAATTGATACTAGCTTCAATTTGATATATTATAATAGTGGTTTCGATACCCGAGTCAAAAGATATCTCCTTTGAAAGTTGTATCTCATATTTACCAAATGTTTTGTTGTTTTTGAAAATGTGAACGACATCTTCTTTCTTTTTCTCTTCTCCTATTTTTTTTTTTAAGAAAAGAGACTTATTGGAAATATAAATTAACAACCCTTGGTCGGCACCAATATCTCCTTTATAGCTCTATTGAATTAAACCATAAGTAAGGAAAATGAAAATGGTGCGTCAAAAACTATAAACACTCGGTAAGTGATGTAAACGATATAATTTGGGTACCAAAATGATTTTCCTGGTCGGGACCAAAACATATTGTGTAATTTTATACGAGCTTCGATTTGATATATTATAAGAGTGGTTTCGATACCCGTGTCAAAAGATATCTCCATTGAAAGTTGTAACTCATATTTACCAAATGTTTTGTTGTTTTTGAAAATGTGAACGACATCCTCTTTCTTTTTCTCTTCTCTTATTTTTTTTTGAAGAATAGAGACTTATTGGAAATATAAATCAACAACCCTAGGTCGGCACCAATATCTCCTGTATTGCTCTATTGAATTAAACTAGAAGTAAGAAAAATGAAAATGGTGCGTCAAAAACTTTAAACACTCGGTAAGTGATGTAAACGATGTAATTTGTGTACAAAAACGATTTTCTTAGGCGGCACGAAATATATTGTGTAATTTGATATGAGCTTCAATTTGATATATTATAATAGTTGTTTCGATACCCGAGTTAAAAGATATATCCGTTGAAAGTTGTAACTCATATTTACCAAATCTTTTGTTATTTTTGAAAATGTGAACGACATCCTCTTTCTTTTTCTCTTCTCTTATTTTTTTTTGAAGAAGAGAGACTTACTGGAAATATAAATCAACAACCCTAGGTCGGCACCAATATCTCCTGTATTGCTCTATTGAATTAAACCAGAAATAAGAAAAATGAAAATGGTGCGTCAAAAACTTTAAACACTCGATAAGTGATGTAAACGATATAATTTGGGTACAAAAACGATTTTCCTGGTCGGGACCAAAACATATTGTGTAATTTGATACGAGCTTCGATTTGATATATTATAATAGTGGTTTCGATACCCGTGTCCAAAGATATCTCCATTGAAAGTTGTAACTCATATTTACCAAATGTTTTGTTGTTATTGAAAATGTGAACGACATCGTCTTTCTTTTTCTCTTCTCTTATTTTTTTTGAAGAATAGAGACTTATTGGAAATATAAATCAACAACCCTAGGTCGGTACCAATATCTCCTGTATTGCTCTATTGAATTAAACCAGAAATAAGAAAAATGAAAATGGTGCGTCAAAAACTTTAAACACTCGATAAGTCATGTAAACGATATAATTTGGGTACAAAAACGATTTTCCTGGTCGGGACCAAAACATATTGTGTAATTTGATACGAGCTTCGATTTGATATATTATAATAGTGGTTTCGATACCCGAGTTAAAAGATATCTCCGTTGAAAGTTGTAACTCATATTTACCAAATCTTTTGTTATTTTTGAAAATGTGAACGACATCCTCTTTCTTTTTCTCTTCTCTTATTTTTTTTTGAAGAATAGAGACTTATTGGAAATATAAATCAACAACCCTAGGTCGGCACCAATATCTCCTGTATTGCTCTATTGAATTAAACCAGAAATAAGAAAAATGAAAATGGTGCGTCAAAAACTTTAAACACTCGGTAAGTGATGTAAACGATGTAATTTGTGTACAAAAACGATTTTCGTGGGCGGCACCAAATATATTGTGTAATTTGATATGAGCTTCGATTTGATATATTATAATAGTGGTTTCGATACCCGAGTTAAAAGATATCTCCGTTGAAAGTTGTAACTCATATTTACCAAATCTTTTGTTATTTTTGAAAATGTGAACGACATCCTCTTTCTTTTTCTCTTCTCTTATTTTTTTTTGAAGAATAGAGACTTATTGGAAATAAAAATCAACAACCCTAGGTCGGCACCAATATCTCCTGTATTGCTCTATTGAATTAAACCAGAAATAAGAAAAATGAAAATGGTGCGTCAAAAAATTTAAACACTCGATAAGTGATGTAAACGATATAATTTGGGTACAAAAACGATTTTCCTGGTCGGGACCAAAACATATTGTGTAATTTGATACGAGCTTCGATTTGATATATTATAATAGTGGTTTCGATACCCGTGTCCAAAGATATCTCCATTGAAAGTTGTAACTCATATTTACCAAATGTTTTGTTGTTATTGAAAATGTGAACGACATCCTCTTTCTTTTTCTCTTCTCTTATTTTTTTTTTGAAGAATAGAGACTTATTGGAAATATAAATCAACAACCCTAAGTCGGCACCAATGTCTCCTGTATAGCTCTATTGAATTAAACTAGAAGTAAGAAAAATGAAAATGGTGCGTCAAAAACTTTAAACACTCGGTAAGTGATGTAAACGATGTAATTTGTGTACAAAAACGATTTTCTTGGGCGGCGCCAAATATATTGTGTAATTTGATATGAGCTTCAATTTGATATATTATAATAGTGGTTTCGATACCCGAGTTAAAAGATATCTCCGTTGAAAGTTGTAACTCATATTTACAAAATCTTTTGTTATTTTTGAAAATGTGAACGACATCCTCTTTCTTTTTCTCTTCTCTTATTTTTTTTTGAAGAAGAGAGACTTACTGGAAATATAAATCAACAACCCTAGGTCGGCACCAATATCTCCTGTATTGCTCTATTGAATTAAACCAGAAATAAGAAAAATGAAAATTGTGCGTCAAAAACTTTAAACACTCGGTAAGTGATGTAAACGATGTAATTTGTGTACAAAAACGATTTTCTTGGGCGGCACCAAATATATTGTGTAATTTGATATGAGCTTCGATTTGATATATTATAATAGTGGTTTCGATACCCGAGTTAAAAGATATCTCCGTTGAAAGTTGTAACTCATATTTACCAAATCTTTTGTTATTTTTGAAAATGTGAACGACATCCTCTTTCTTTTTCTCTTCTCTTATTTTTTTTGAAGAATAGAGACTTATTGGAAATATAAATCAACAACCCTAGGTCGGCACCAATATCTCCTGTATAGCTCTATGGAATTAAACTAGAAGTAAGAAAAATGAAAATGGTGCGTCAAAAACTTTAAACACTCGATAAGTGATGTAAACGATGTAATTTGGGTACAAAAACGATTTTCCTGGTCGGGACCAAAACATATTGTGTAATTTGATACGAGCTTCAATTTGATATATTATAATAGTGGTTTCGATACCCGAGTCAAAAGATATCTCCGTTGAAAGTTGAAACTCATATTTACCAAATGTTTTGTTATTTTTGAAAATGTGAACGACATCCTCTTTCTTTTTCTCTTCTCTTATTTTTTTTGAAGAATAGAGACTTATTGGAAATATAAATCAACAACCCTAGGTCGGCACCAATATCTCCTGTATTGCTCTATTGAATTAAACCAGAAGTAAGAAGAATGAAAATGGTGCGTCAAAAACTTTAAACACTCGATAAGTGATGTAAACGATATAATTTGGGTACAAAAACGATTTTCCTAGTCGGGACCAAAACATATTGTGTAATTTGATACGAGCTTCGATTTGATATATGATAATAGTGGTTTCGATACCCGTGTCCAAAGATATCTCCATTGAAAGTTGTAACTCATATTTACCAAATGTTTTGTTGTTATTGAAAATGTGAACGACATCCTCTTTCTTTTTCTCTTCTCTTATTTTTTTTTTGAAGAATAGCGACTTATTGGAAATATAAATCAACAACCCTAGGTCGGCACCAATATCTCCTGTATAGCTCTATTGAATTAAACTAGAAGTAAGAAAAATGAAAATGGTGCGTCAAAAACTTTAAACAGTCGGTAAGTGATGTAAACGATGTAATTTGTGTACAAAAACGATTTTCTTGGGCGGAACCAAATATATTGTGTAATTTGATATGAGCTTAATTTTGATATATTATAATAGTGGTTTCGATACCCGAGTTAAAAGATATCTCCGTTGAAAGTTGTAACTCATATTTACCAAATCTTTTGTTATTTTTGAAAATGTGAACGACATCCTCTTTCTTTTTCTCTTCTCTTATTTTTTTTTGAAGAATAGAGACTTATTGGAAATATAAATCAACAACCCTAGGTCGGCACCAATATCTCCTGTATTGCTCTATTGAATTAAACCAGAAATAAGAAAAATGAAAATGGTGCGTCAAAAACTTTAAACACTCGGTAAGTGATGTAAACGATGTAATTTGTGTACAAAAACGATTTTCGTGGGCGGTACCAAATATATTGTGTAATTTGATATGAGCTTCGATTTGATATATTATAATAGTGGTTTCGATACCCGAGTTAAAAGATATCTCCGTTGAAAGTTGTAACTCATATTTACCAAATCTTTTGTTATTTTTGAAAATGTGAACGACATCCTCTTTCTTTTTCTCCTCTCTTATTTTTTTTGAAGAATAGAGACTTATTGGAAATATAAATCAACAACCCTAGGTCGGCACCAATATCTCCTGTATTGCTCTATTGAATTAAACCAGAAGTAAGAAGAATGAAAATAGTGCGTCAAAAACTTTAAACACTCGATAAGTGATGTAAACGATGTAATTTGGGAACCAAAACGATTTTCCTGGTCGGGACCAAAGCATATTGTGTAATTTGATACGAGCTTCGATTTGATATATTATAATAGTGGTTTCGATACCCGAGTCAAAAGATATCTCCGTTGAAAATTGTAACTTATATTTACCAAATGTTTTGTTGTTTTTGAAAATGTGAACGACATCCTCTTTATTTTTCTCTTCTCTTATTTTTTTTTGAAGAATAGAGACTTATTATAAATATATATCAACAACCCTAGGTCGGCACCAATATCTCCTGTATTGCTCTATTGAATTAAACCAGAAATAAGAAGAATGAAAATGGTGCGTCAAAAACTTTAAACACTCGGTAAGTGATGTAAACGATGTAATTTGTGTACAAAAACGATTTTCGTTGGCGGCACCAAATATATTGTGTAATTTGATATGAGCTTCGATTTGATATATTATAATAGTGGTTTCGATACCCGAGTTAAAATTTATCTCCGTTGAAAGTTGTAACTCATATTTACCAAATCTTTTGTTATTTTTGAAAATGTGAACGACATCCTCTTTCTTTTTCTCCTCTCTTATTTTTTTTGAAGAATAGAGACTTATTGGAAATATAAATCAACAACCCTAGGTCGGCACCAATATCTACTGTATTGCTCTATTGAAATAAACCAGAAGTAAGAAGAATGAAAATAGTGCGTCAAAAACTTTAAACACTCGATAAGTGATGTAAACGATGTAATTTGGGAACCAAAAGGATTTTCCTGGTCGGGACCAAAGCATATTGTGTAATTTGATACGAGCTTCGATTTGATATATTATAATAGTGGTTTCGATACCCGATTTAAAAGATATCTCCGTTGAAAGTTGTAACTCATATTTACCAAATCTTTTGTTATTTTTGAAAATGTGAACGACATCCTCTTTCTTTTTCTCTTCTCTTATTTTTTTTGAAGAATAGAGACTTATTGGAAATATAAATCAACAACCCTAGGTCGGCACCAATATCTCCTGTATTGCTCTATTGAATTAAACCAGAAATAAGAAAAATGAAAATGGTGCGTCAAAAACTTTAAACACTCGATAAGTGATGTAAACGATATAATTTGGGTACAAAAACGATTTTCCTGGTCGGGACCAAAACATATTGTGTAATTTGATACGAGCTTCGATTTGATATATTATAATAGTGGTTTCGATACCCGAGTTAAAAGATATCTCCGTTGAAAGTTGTAACTCATATTTACCAAATCTTTTGTTATTTTTGAAAATGTGAACGACATCCTCTTTATTTTTCTCTTCTCTTATTTTTTTTTGAAGAATAGAGACTTATTGGAAATATAAATCAACAACCCTAGGTCGGCACCAATATCTCCTGTATTGCTCTATTGAATTAAACCAGAAATAAGAAAAATGAAAATGGTGCGTCAAAAACTTTAAACACTCGGTAAGTGATGTAAACGATGTAATTTGTGTACAAAAACGATTTTCCTCGGCGGCACCAAATATATTGTGTAATTTGATATGAGCTTCGATTTGATATATTATAATAGTGGTTTAGATACCCGAGTTAAAAGATATCTCCGTTGAAAGTTGTAACTCATATTTACCAAATCTTTTGTTATTTTTGAAAATGTGAACGACATCCTCTTTCTTTTTCTCCTCTCTTATTTTTTTTGAAGAATAGAGACTTATTGGAAATATAAATCAACAACCCTAGGTCGGCACCAATATCTCCTGTATTGCTCTATTGAATTAAACGAGAAGTAAGAAGAATGAAAATAGTGCGTCAAAAACTTTAAACACTCGATAAGTGATGTAAACGATATAATTTGGGTACAAAAACGATTTTCCTGGTCGGGACCAAAACATATTGTGTAATTTGATACGATCTTCGATTTGATATATTATAATAGTGGTTTCGATACCCGAGTTAAAAGATATCTCCGTTGAAAGTTGTAACTCATATTTACCAAATATTTGTTATTTTTGAAAATGTGAACGACATCCTCTTTCTTTTTCTCTTCTCTTATTTTTTTTTGAAGAATAGAGACTTATTGGAAATATAAATCAACAACCCTAGGTCAGCATCAATATCTCTTGTATTGCTCTATTCAATTAAACCAGAAATAAGAAAAATGAAAATGGTGCGTCAAAAACATTAAACACTCGATAAGTGATGTAAACGATGTAATTTGTGTACAAAAACGATTTTCGTGGGCGGCACCAAATATATTGTGTAATTTGATATGAGCTTCGATTTGATATATTATAATAGTGGTTTCGATACCCGAGTTAAAAGATATCTCCGTTGAAAGTTGTAACTCATATTTACCAAATCTTTTGTTATTTTTGAAAATGTGAACGACATCCTCTTTCTTTTTCTCCTCTCTTATTTTTTTTGAAGAATAGAGACTTATTGGAAATATAAATCAACAACCCTAGGTCGGCACCAATATCTCCTGTATTGCTCTATTGAATTAAACCAGAAGTAAGAAGAATGAAAATAGTGCGTCAAAAACTTTAAACACTCGATAAGTGATGTAAACGATGTAATTTGGGAACCAAAAGGATTTTCCTGGTCGGGACCAAAGCATATTGTGTAATTTGATACGAGCTTCGATTTGATATATTATAATAGTGGTTTCGATACCCGATTTAAAAGATATCTCCGTTGAAAGTTGTAACTCATATTTACCAAATCTTTTGTTATTTTTGAAAATGTGAACGACATCCTCTTTCTTTTTCTCTTCTCTTATTTTTTTTGAAGAATAGAGACTTATTGGAAATATAAATCAACAACCCTAGGTCGGCACCAATATCTCCTGTATTGCTCTATTGAATTAAACCAGAAATAAGAAAAATGAAAATGGTGCGTCAAAAACTTTAAACACTCGATAAGTGATGTAAACGATATAATTTGGGTACAAAAACGATTTTCCTGGTCGGGACCAAAACATATTGTGTAATTTGATACGAGCTTCGATTTGATATATTATAATAGTGGTTTCGATACCCGAGTTAAAAGATATCTCCGTTGAAAGTTGTAACTCATATTTACCAAATCTTTTGTTATTTTTGAAAATGTGAACGACATCCTCTTTATTTTTCTCTTCTCTTATTTTTTTTTGAAGAATAGAGACTTATTGGAAATATAAATCAACAACCCTAGGTCGGCACCAATATCTCCTGTATTGCTCTATTGAATTAAACCAGAAATAAGAAAAATGAAAATGGTGCGTCAAAAACTTTAAACACTCGGTAAGTGATGTAAACGATGTAATTTGTGTACAAAAACGATTTTCCTCGGCGGCACCAAATATATTGTGTAATTTGATATGAGCTTCGATTTGATATATTATAATAGTGGTTTAGATACCCGAGTTAAAAGATATCTCCGTTGAAAGTTGTAACTCATATTTACCAAATCTTTTGTTATTTTTGAAAATGTGAACGACATCCTCTTTCTTTTTCTCCTCTCTTATTTTTTTTGAAGAATAGAGACTTATTGGAAATATAAATCAACAACCCTAGGTCGGCACCAATATCTCCTGTATTGCTCTATTGAATTAAACCAGAAGTAAGAAGAATGAAAATAGTGCGTCAAAAACTTTAAACACTCGATAAGTGATGTAAACGATATAATTTGGGTACAAAAACGATTTTCCTGGTCGGGACCAAAACATATTGTGTAATTTGATACGATCTTCGATTTGATATATTATAATAGTGGTTTCGATACCCGAGTTAAAAGATATCTCCGTTGAAAGTTGTAACTCATATTTACCAAATATTTGTTATTTTTGAAAATGTGAACGACATCCTCTTTCTTTTTCTCTTCTCTTATTTTTTTTTGAAGAATAGAGACTTATTGGAAATATAAATCAACAACCCTAGGTCAGCATCAATATCTCTTGTATTGCTCTATTCAATTAAACCAGAAATAAGAAAAATGAAAATGGTGCGTCAAAAACATTAAACACTCGATAAGTGATGTAAACGATGTAATTTGTGTACAAAAACGATTTTCGTGGGCGGCACCAAATATATTGTGTAATTTGATATGAGCTTCGATTTGATATATTATAATAGTGGTTTCGATACCCGAGTTAAAAGATATCTCCGTTGAAAGTTGTAACTCATTTTTACCAAATCTTTTGTTATTTTTGAAAATGTGAACGACATCCTCTTTCTTTTTCTCCTCTCTTATTTTTTTTGAAGAATAGAGACTTATTGGAAATATAAATCAACAACCCTAGGTCGGCACCAATATCTCCTGTATTGCTCTATTGAATTAAACCAGAAGTAAGAAGAATGAAAATAGTGCGTCAAAAACTTTAAACACTCGATAAGTGATGTAAACGATGTAATTTGGGAACCAAAACGATTTTCCTGGTCGGGACCAAAGCATATTGTGTAATTTGATACGAGCTTCGATTTGATATATTATAATAGTGGTTTCGATACCCGAGTCAAAAGATATCTCCGTTGAAAATTGTAACTTATATTTACCAAATGTTTTGTTGTTTTTGAAAATGTGAACGACATCCTCTTTATTTTTCTCTTCTCTTATTTTTTTTTGAAGAATAGAGACTTATTGGAAATATAAATCAACAACCCTAGGTCGGCACCAATATCTCCTGTATTGCTCTATTGAATTAAACCAGAAGTAAGAAGAATGAAAATAGTGCGTCAAAAACTTTAAAAACTCGGTAAGTGATGTAAACGATGTAATTTGTGTACAAAAACGATTTTCCTGGTCAGGACCAAAACATATTGTGTAATTTGATACGAGCTTCGATTTGATATATTATAATAGTGGTTTCGATACCCGTGTCCAAAGATATCTCCATTGAAAGTTGTAACTCATATTTACCAAATGTTTTGTTGTTATTGAAAATGTGAACGACATCCTCTTTCTTTTTCTCTTCTCTTATTTTTTTTTTTGAAGAATAGAGACTTATTGGAAATATAAATCAACAACCCTAGGTCGGCACCAATATCTTCTGTATAGCTCTATTGAATTAAACCAGAAGTAAGAAGAATGAAAATGGTGCGTCAAAAACTTTAAACACTCGATAAGTGATGTAAACGATGTAATTTGGGTACCAAAACGATTTTCCTGGTCGGGACCAAAGCATATTGTGTAATTTGATACGAGCTTCGATTTGATATATTATAATAGTGGTTTCGATACCCGAGTCAAAAGATATCTCCGTTGAAAATTGTAACTTATATTTACCAAATTTTTTGTTGTTTTTGAAAATGTGAACGACATCCTCTTTATTTTTCTCTTCTCTTATTTTTTTTTGAAGAATAGAGACTTATTATAAATATATATCAACAACCCTAGGTCGGCACCAATATCTCCTGTATTGCTCTATTGAATTAAACCAGAAATAAGAAAAATGAAAATGGTGCGTCAAAAACTTTAAACACTCGGTAAGTGATGTAAACGATGTAATTTGTGTACAAAAACGATTTTCTTGGGCGGCACCAAATATATTGTGTAATTTGATATGAGCTTCGATTTGATATATTATAATAATGGTTTCGATACCCGAGTTAAAAGATATCTCCGTTGAAAGTTGTAACTCATATTTACCAAATCTTTTGTTATTTTTGAAAATGTGAACGACATCCTCTTTCTTTTTCTCTTCTCTTATTTTTTTTGAAGAATAGAGACTTATTGGAAATATAAATCAACAACCCTAGGTCGGCACCATTATCTCCTGTATTGCTCTATTGAATTAAACCAGAAGTAAGAAGAATGAAAATGGTGCGTCAAAAACTTTAAACACTCGATAAGTGATGTAAACGATGTAATTTGGGTACCAAAACGATTTTCCTGGTCGGGACCAAAGCATATTGTGTAATTTGATACGAGCTTCGATTTGATATATTATAATAGTGGTTTCGATACCCGAGTCAAAAGATATCTCCGTTGAAAATTGTAACTTATATTTACCAAATGTTTTGTTGTTTTTGAAAATGTGAACGACATCCTCTTTATTTTTCTCTTCTCTTATTTTTTTTTGAAGAATAGAGACTTATTATAAATATATATCAACAACCCTAGGTCGGCACCAATATCTCCTGTATTGCTCTATTGAATTAAACCAGAAATAAGAAAAATGAAAATGGTGCGTCAAAAACTTTAAACACTCGATAAGTGATGTAAACGATGTAATTTGGGAACCAAAACGATTTTCCTGGTCGGGACCAAAGCATATTGTGTAATTTGATACGAGCTTCGATTTGATATATTATAATAGTGGTTTCGATACCCGAGTTAAAAGATATCTCCGTTGAAAGTTGTAACTCATATTTACCAAATCTTTTGTTATTTTTGAAAATGTGAACGACATCCTCTTTCTTTTTCTCTTCTCTTATTTTTTTTGAAGAATAGAGACTTATTGGAAATATAAATCAACAACCCTAGGTCGGCACCAATATCTCCTGTATTGCTCTATTGAAT
Source organism: Hippophae tibetana (assembly GCA_037013495.1). Taxonomy (NCBI): domain Eukaryota; kingdom Viridiplantae; phylum Streptophyta; class Magnoliopsida; order Rosales; family Elaeagnaceae; genus Hippophae; species Hippophae tibetana. The sequence continues at coordinate 1,866,100 of JAZDXN010000026.1, read as the reverse complement.
TAAACCAGAAATAAGAAAAATGAAAATGGTGCGTCAAAAACTTTAAACACTCGATAAGTGATGTAAACGATATAATTTGGGTACAAAAACGATTTTCCTGGTCGGGACCAAAACATATTGTGTAATTTGATACGAGCTTCGATTTGATATATTATAATAGTGGTTTTGATACCCGAGTTAAAAGATATCTCCGTTGAAAGTTGTAACTCATATTTACCAAATCTTTTGTTATTTTTGAAAATGTGAACGACATCCTCTTTATTTTTCTCTTCTCTTATTTTTTTTTGAAGAATAGAGACTTATTGGAAATATAAATCAACAACCCTAGGTCGGCACCAATATCTCCTGTATTGCTCTATTGAATTAAACCAGAAATAAGAAAAATGAAAATGGTGCGTCAAAAACTTTAAACACTCGGTAAGTGATGTAAACGATGTAATTTGTGTACAAAAACGATTTTCCTCGGCGGCACCAAATATATTGTGTAATTTGATATGAGCTTCGATTTGATATATTATAATAGTGGTTTCGATACCCGAGTTAAAAGATATCTCCGTTGAAAGTTGTAACTCATATTTACCAAATCTTTTGTTATTTTTGAAAATGTGAACGACATCCTCTTTCTTTTTCTCCTCTCTTATTTTTTTTGAAGAATAGAGACTTATTGGAAATATAAATCAACAACCCTAGGTCGGCACCAATATCTCCTGTATTGCTCTATTGAATTAAACCAGAAGTAAGAAGAATGAAAATAGTGCGTCAAAAACTTTAAACACTCGATAAGTGATGTAAACGATATAATTTGGGTACAAAAACGATTTTCCTGGTCGGGACCAAAACATATTGTGTAATTTGATACGATCTTCGATTTGATATATTATAATAGTGGTTTCGATACCCGAGTTAAAAGATATCTCCGTTGAAAGTTGTAACTCATATTTACCAAATCTTTTGTTATTTTTGAAAATGTGAACGACATCCTCTTTCTTTTTCTCTTCTCTTATTTTTTTTTGAAGAATAGAGACTTATTGGAAATATAAATCAACAACCCTAGGTCGGCACCAATATCTCCTGTATTGCTCTATTGAATTAAACCAGAAATAAGAAAAATGAAAATGGTGCGTCAAAAACTTTAAACACTCGGTAAGTGATGTAAACGATGTAATTTGTGTACAAAAACGATTTTCGTGGGCGGCACCAAATATATTGTGTAATTTGATATGAGCTTCGATTTGATATATTATAATAGTGGTTTCGATACCCGAGTTAAAAGATATCTCCGTTGAAAGTTGTAACTCATATTTACCAAATCTTTTGTTATTTTTGAAAATGTGAACGACATCCTCTTTCTTTTTCTCTTCTCTTATTTTTTTTTGAAGAATAGAGACTTATTGGAAATATAAATCAACAACCCTAGGTCGGCACCAATATCTCCTGTATTGCTCTATTGAATTAAACCAGAAATAAGAAAAATGAAAATGGTGCGTCAAAAACTTTAAACACTCGGTAAGTGATGTAAACGATGTAATTTGTGTACAAAAACGATTTTCGTTTGCGGCACCAAATATATTGTGTAATTTGATATGAGCTTCGATTTGATATATTATAATAGTGGTTTCGATACCCGAGTTAAAAGATATCTCCGTTGAAAGTTGTAACTCATATTTACCAAATCTTTTGTTATTTTTGAAAATGTGAACGACATCCTCTTTCTTTTTCTCCTCTCTTATTTTTTTGAAGAATAGAGACTTATTGGAAATATAAATCAACAACCCTAGGTCGGCACCAATATCTACTGTATTTCTCTATTGAATTAAACCAGAAGTAAGAAGAATGAAAATAGTGCGTCAAAAACTTTAAACACTCGATAAGTGATGTAAACGATGTAATTTGGGAACCAAAACGATTTTCCTGGTCGGGACCAAAGCATATTGTGTAATTTGATACGAGCTTCGATTTGATATATTATAATAGTGGTTTCGATACCCGAGTTAAAAGATATCTCCGTTGAAAGTTGTAACTCATATTTACCAAATCTTTTGTTATTTTTGAAAATGTGAACGACATCCTCTTTCTTTTTTTCTTCTCTTATTTTTTTTGAAGAATAGAGACTTATTGGAAATATAAATCAACAACCCTAGGTCGGCACCAATATCTCCTGTATTGCTCTATTGAATTAAACCAGAAATAAGAAAAATGAAAATGGTGCGTCAAAAACTTTAAACACTCGATAAGTGATGTAAACGATATAATTTGGGTACAAAAACGATTTTCCTGGTCGGGACCAAAACATATTGTGTAATTTGATACGAGCTTCGATTTGATATATTATAATAGTGGTTTCGATACCCGAGTTAAAAGATATCTCCGTTGAAAGTTGTAACTCATATTTACCAAATCTTTTGTTATTTTTGAAAATGTGAACGACATCCTCTTTATTTTTCTCTTCTCTTATTTTTTTTTTGAAGAATAGAGACTTATTGGAAATATAAATCAACAACCCTAGGTCGGCACCAATATCTCCTGTATTGCTCTATTGAATTAAACCAGAAATAAGAAAAATGAAAATGGTGCGTCAAAAACTTTAAACACTCGGTAAGTGATGTAAACGATGTAATTTGTGTACAAAAACGATTTTCCTTGGCGGCACCAAATATATTGTGTAATTTGATATGAGCTTCGATTTGATATATTATAATAGTGGTTTCGATACCCGAGTTAAAAGATATCTCCGTTGAAAGTTGTAACTCATATTTACCAAATCTTTTGTTATTTTTGAAAATGTGAACGACATCCTCTTTCTTTTTCTCCTCTCTTATTTTTTTTGAAGAATAGAGACTTATTGGAAATATAAATCAACAACCCTAGGTCGGCACCAATATCTCCTGTATTGCTCTATTGAATTAAACCAGAAGTAAGAAGAATGAAAATAGTGCGTCAAAAACTTTAAACACTCGATAAGTGATGTAAACGATATAATTTGGGTACAAAAACGATTTTCCTGGTCCGGACCAAAACATATTGTGTAATTTGATACGATCTTCGATTTGATATATTATAATAGTGGTTTCGATACCCGAGTTAAAAGATATCTCCGTTGAAAGTTGTAACTCATATTTACCAAATCTTTTGTTATTTTTGAAAATGTGAACGACATCCTCTTTCTTTTTCTCTTCTCTTATTTTTTTTTGAAGAATAGACACTTATTGGAAATATAAATCAACAACCCTAGGTCGGCACCAATATCTCCTGTATTGCTCTATTGAATTAAACCAGAAATAAGAAAAATGAAAATGGTGCGTCAAAAACTTTAAACACTCGGTAAGTGATGTAAACGATGTAATTTGTGTACAAAAACGATTTTCGTGGGCGGCACCAAATATATTGTGTAATTTGATATGAGCTTCGATTTGATATATTATAATAGTGGTTTCGATACCCGAGTTAAAATATATCTCCGTTGAAAGTTGTAACTCATATTTACCAAATCTTTTGTTATTTTTGAAAATGTGAACGACATCCTCTTTCTTTTTCTCCTCTCTTATTTTTTTTGAAGAATAGAGACTTATTGGAAATATAAATCAATAACCCTAGGTCGGCACCAATATCTACTGTATTGCTCTATTGAATTAAACCAGAAGTAAGAAGAATGAAAATAGTGCGTCAAAAACTTTAAACACTCGATAAGTGATGTAAACGATGTAATTTGGGAACCAAAACGATTTTCCTGGTCGGGACCAAATCATATTGTGTAATTTGATACGAGCTTCGATTTGATATATTATAATAGTGGTTTCGATACCCGAGTCAAAAGATATCTCCGTTGAAAATTGTAACTTATATTTACCAAATATTTTGTTGTTTTTGAAAATTTGAACGACATCCTCTTTATTTTTCTCTTCTCTTATTTTTTTTTGAAGAATAGAGACTTATTGGAAATATAAATCAACAACCCTAGGTCGGCACCAATATCTCCTGTATTGCTCTATTGAATTAAACCAGAAGTAAGAAGAATGAAAATAGTGCGTCAAAAACTTTAAAAACTCGGTAAGTGATGTAAACGATGTAATTTGTGTACAAAAACGATTTTCCTGGTCAGGACCAAAATATATTGTGTAATTTGATACGAGCTTCGTTTTGATATATTATAATAGTGGTTTCGATACCCGTGTCCAAAGGTATCTCCATTGAAAGTTGTAACTCATATTTACCAAATGTTTTGTTGTTATTGAAAATGTGAACGACATCCTCTTTCTTTTTCTCTTCTCTTATTTTTTTTTTGAAGAATAGAGACTTATTAGAAATATAAATCAACAACCCTAGGTCGGCACCAATATCTCCTGTATTGCTCTATTGAATTAAACCAGAAGTAGGAAGAATGAAAATAGTGCGTCAAAAACTTTAAACACTCGATAAGTGATGTAAACGATATAATTTGGGTACAAAAACGATTTTCCTGGTCGGGACCAAAACATATTGTGTAATTTGATACGAGCTTCGATTTGATATATTATAATAGTGGTTTCGATACCCGAGTTAAAAGATATCTCCGTTGAAAGTTGTAACTCATATTTACCAAATCTTTTGTTATTTTTGAAAATGTGAACGACATCCTCTTTCTTTTTCTCCTCTCTTATTTTTTTTTGAAGAATAGAGACTTATTGGAAATATAAATCAACAACCCTAGGTCGGCACCAATATCTCCTGTATTGCTCTATTGAATTAAACCAGAAATAAGAAAAATGAAAATGGTGCGTCAAAAACTTTAAACACTTGGTAAGTGATGTAAACGATTTAATTTGTGTACAAAAACGATTTTCGTGGGCGGCACCAAATATATTGTGTAATTTGATATGAGCTTCGATTTGATATATTATAATAGTGGTTTCGATACCCGAGTTAAAAGATATCTCCGTTGAAAGTTGTAACTCATATTTACCAAATCTTTTGTTATTTTTGAAAATGTGAACGACATCCTCTTTCTTTTTCTCCTCTCTTATTTTTTTTGAAGAATAGAGACTTATTGGAAATATAAATCAACAACCCTAGGTCGGCACCAATATCTACTGTATTGCTCTATTGAATTAAACCAGAAGTAAGAAGAATGAAAATAGTGCGTCAAAAACTTTAAACACTCGATAAGTGATGTAAACGATGTAATTTGGGAACCAAAACGATTTTCCTGGTCGGGACCAAAGCATATTGTGTAATTTGATACGAGCTTCGATTTGATATATTATAATAGTGGTTTCGATACCCGAGTCAAAAGATATCTCCGTTGAAAATTGTAACTTATATTTACCAAATATTTTGTTGTTTTTGAAAATTTGAACGACATCCTCTTTATTTTTCTCTTCTCTTATTTTTTTTTGAAGAATAGAGACTTATTGGAAATATAAATCAACAACCCTAGGTCGGCACCAATATCTCCTGTATTGCTCTATTGAATTAAACCAGAAGTAAGAAGAATGAAAATAGTGCGTCAAAAACTTTAAAAACTCGGTAAGTGATGTAAACGATGTAATTTGTGTACAAAAACGATTTTCCTGGTCAGGACCAAAATATATTGTGTAATTTGATACGAGCTTCGATTTGATATATTATAATAGTGGTTTCGATACCCGTGTCCAAAGGTATCTCCATTGAAAGTTGTAACTCATATTTACCAAATGTTTTGTTGTTATTGAAAATGTGAACGACATCCTCTTTCTTTTTCTCTTCTCTTATTTTTTTTTTGAAGAATAGAGACTTATTAGAAATATAAATCAACAACCCTAGGTCGGCACCAATATCTCCTGTATTGCTCTATTGAATTAAACCAGAAGTAAGAAGAATGAAAATGGTGCGTCAAAAACTTTAAACACTCGATAAGTGATGTAAACGATGTAATTTGGGTACCAAAACGATTTTCCTGGTCGGGACCAAAGCATATTGTGTAATTTGATACGAGCTTCGATTTGATATATTATAATAGTGGTTTCGATACCCGAGTCAAAAGATATCTCCGTTGAAAATTGTAACTTATATTTACCAAATTTTTTGTTGTTTTTGAAAATGTGAACGACATCCTCTTTATTTTTCTCTTCTCTTATTTTTTTTTGAAAAATAGAGACTTATTATAAATATATATCAACAACTCTAGGTCGCCACCAATATCTCCTGTATTGCTCTATTGAATTAAACCAGAAATAAGAAAAATGAAAATGGTGCGTCAAAAACTTTAAACACTCGGTAAGTGATGTAAACGATGTAATTTGTGTACAAAAACGATTTTCTTAGGCGGCACCAAATATATTGTGTAATTTGATATGAGCTTCAATTTGATATATTATAATAGTGGTTTCGATACCCGAGTTAAAAGATACCTCCGTTGAAAGTTGTAACTCATATTTACCAAATCTTTTGTTATTTTTGAAAATGTGAACGACATCCTCTTTCTTTTTCTCTTCTCTTATTTTTTTTGAAGAATAGAGACTTATTGGAAATATAAATCAACAACCCTAGGTCGGCACCAATATCTCCTGTATTGCTCTATTAAATTAAACCAGAAATAATAAAAATGAAAATGGTGCGTCAAAAACTTTAAACACTCGATAAGTGATGTAAACGATATAATTTGGGTACAAAAACGATTTTCCTGGTCGGGACCAAAACATATTGTGTAATTTGATACGAGCTTCGATTTGATATATTATAATAGTGGTTTCGATACCCGAGTCAAAAGATATCTCATTTGAAAGTTGTAACTCATATTTACCAAATCTTTTGTTATTTTTGAAAATGTGAACGACATCCTCTTTCTTTTTCTCTTCTCTTATTTTTTTTTTAAGAATAGAGACTTATTGGAAATATAAATCAACAACCCTAGGTCGGCACCAATATCTCCTGTATTGCTCTATTGAATTAAACCAGAAATAAGAAAAATGAAAATGGTGCGTCAAAAACTTTAAACACTCGGTAAGTGATGTAAACGATGTAATTTGTGTACAAAAACGATTTTCTTGGGCGGCACCAAATATATTGTGTAATTTGATATGAGCTTCGATTTGATATATTATAATAGTGGTTTCGATACCCGAGTTAAAAGATATCTCCGTTGAAAGTTGTAACTCATATTTACCAAATCTTTTGTTATTTTTGAAAATGTGAACGACATCCTCTTTCTTTTTCTCCTCTCTTATTTTTTTTGAAGAATAGAGACTTATTGGAAATATAAATCAACAACCTTAGGTCGGCACCAATATCTCCTGTATTGCTTTATTGAATTAAACCAGAAGTAAGAAGAATGAAAATAGTGCGTCAAAAACTTTAAACACTCGATAAGTGATGTAAACGATGTAATTTGGGAACCAAAACGATTTTCCTGGTCGGGACCAAAGCATATTGTGTAATTTGATACGAGCTTCGATTTGATATATTATAATAGTGGTTTCGATACCCGAGTTAAAAGATATCTCCGTTGAAAGTTGTAACTCATATTTACCAAATCTTTTGTTATTTTTGAAAATGTGAACGACATCCTCTTTCTTTTTCTCTTCTCTTATTTTTTTTGAAGAATAGAGACTTATTGGAAATATAAATCAACAACCCTAGGTCGGCACCAATATCTCCTGTATTGCTCTATTGAATTAAACCAGAAATAAGAAAAATGAAAATGGTGCGTCAAAAACTTTAAACACTCGATAAGTGATGTAAACGATATAATTTGGGTACAAAAACGATTTTCCTGGTCGGGACCAAAACATATTGTGTAATTTGATACGAGCTTCGATTTGATATATTATAATAGTGGTTTCGATACCCGAGTTAAAAGATATCTCCGTTGAAAGTTGTAACTCATATTTACCAAATCTTTTGTTATTTTTGAAAATGTGAACGACATCCTCTTTCTTTTTCTCTTCTCTTATTTTTTTTTGAAGAATAGAGACTTATTGGAAATATAAATCAACAACCCTAGGTCGGCACCAATATCTCCTGTATTGCTCTATTGAATTAAACCAGAAATAAGAAAAATGAAAATGGTGCGTCAAAAACTTTAAACACTCGGTAAGTGATGTAAACGAAGTAATTTGTGTACAAAAACGATTTTCGTGGGCGGCACCAAATATATTGTGTAATTTGATATGAGCTTCGATTTGATATATTATAATAGTAGTTTCGATACCCGAGTTAAAAGATATCTCCGTTGAAAGTTGTAACTCATATTTACCAAATCTTTTGTTATTTTTGAAAATGTGAACGACATCCTCTTTCTTTTTCTCCTCTCTTATTTTTTTTGAAGAATAGAGACTTATTGGAAATATAAATCAGCAACCCTAGGTCGGCACCAATATCTCCTGTATTGCTATATTGAATTAAACCAGAAGTAAGAAGAATGAAAATAGTGCGTCAAAAACTTTAAACACTCGATAAGTGATGTAAACGATGTAATTTTGGAACCAAAACGATTTTCCTGGTCGGGACCAAAGCATAGTGTGTAATTTGATACGAGCTTCTATTTGATATATTATAATAGTGGTTTCGATACCCGAGTCAAAAGATATCTCCGTTGAAAATTGTAACTTATATTTACCAAATGTTTTGTTGTTTTTGAAAATGTGAACGACATCCTCTTTATTTTTCTCTTCTCTTATTTTTTTTTGAAGAATAGAGACTTATTGGAAATATAAATCAACAACCCTAGGTCGGCACCAATATCTCTTGTATTGCTCTATTGAATTAAACCAGAAGTAAGAAGAATGAAAATAGTGCGTCAAAAACTTTAAAAACTCGGTAAGTGATGTAAACGATGTAATTTGTGTACAAAAACGATTTTCCTGGTCAGGACCAAAACATATTGTGTAATTTGATACGAGCTTCGATTTGATATATTATAATTGTGGTTTCGATACCCGTGTCCAAAGATATCTCCATTGAAAGTTGTAACTCATATTTACCAAATGTTTTGTTGTTATTGAAAATATGAACGACATCCTCTTTCTTTTTCTCTTCTCTTATTTTTTTTTTGAAGAATACAGACTTATTGGAAATATAAATCAACAACCCTTGGTCGGCACCAATATTTCCTGTATAGCTCTATTGAATTAAATCAGAAGTAAGAAGAATGAAAATGGTGCGTCAAAAACTTTAAACACTCGATAAGTGATGTAAACCATGTAATTTGGGTACCAAAACGATTTTCCTGGTCGGGACCAAAGCATATTGTGTAATTTGATACGAGCTTCGATTTGATATATTATAATAGTGGTTTCGATACCCGAGTCAAAAGATATCTCCGTTGAAAATTGTAACTTATATTTACCAAATTTTTTGTTGTTTTTGAAAATGTGAACGACATCCTCTTTATTTTTCTCTTCTCTTATTTTTTTTTGAAGAATAGAGACTTATTATAAATATATATCAACAACCCTAGGTCGGCACCAATATCTCCTGTATTGCTCTATTGAACTAAACCAGAAATAAGAAAAATGAAAATGGTGCGTCAAAAACTTTAAACACTCGGTAAGTGATGTAAACGATGTAATTTGTGTACAAAAACGATTTTCTTGTGCGGCACCAAATATATTGTGTAATTTGATATGAGCTTCGATTTGATATATTATAATAATGGTTTCGATACCCGAGTTAAAAGATATCTCCGTTGAAAGTTGCAACTCATATTTACCAAATCTTTTGTTATTTTTGAAAATGTGAACGACATCCTCTTTCTTTTTCTCTTCTCTTATTTTTTTTGAAGAATAGAGACTTATTGGAAATATAAATCAACAACCCTAGGTCGGCACCATTATCTCCTGTATTGCTCTATTGAATTAAACCAGAAGTAAGAAGAATGAAAATGGTGCGTCAAAAACTATAAACACTCGATAAGTAATGTAAACGATGTAATTTGGGTACCAAAACGATTTTCCTGGTCGGGACCAAAGCATATTGTGTAATTTGATACGAGCTTCGATTTGATATATTATAATAGTGGTTTCGATACCCGAGTCAAAAGATATCTCCGTTGAAAATTGTAACTTATATTTACCAAATGTTTTGTTGTTTTTGAAAATGTGAACGACATCCTCTTTATTTTTCTCTTCTCTTATTTTTTTTTGAAGAATAGAGACTTATTGGAAATATAAATCAACAACCTTAGGTCGGCACCAATATCTCCTGTATTGCTTTATTGAATTAAACCAGAAGTAAGAAGAATGAAAATAGTGCGTCAAAAACTTTAAACACTCGATAAGTGATGTAAACGATGTAATTTGGGAACCAAAACGATTTTCCTGGTCGGGACCAAAGCATATTGTGTAATTTGATACGAGCTTCGATTTGATATATTATAATAGTGGTTTCGATACCCGAGTTAAAAGATATCTCCGTTGAAAGTTGTAACTCATATTTACCAAATCTTTTGTTATTTTTGAAAATGTGAACGACATCCTCTTTCTTTTTCTCCTCTCTTATTTTTTTTGAAGAATAGAGACTTATTGGAAATATAAATCAACAACCTTAGGTCGGCACCAATATCTCCTGTATTGCTTTATTGAATTAAACCAGAAGTAAGAAGAATGAAAATAGTGCGTCAAAAACTTTAAACACTCGATAAGTGATGTAAACGATGTAATTTGGGAACCAAAACGATTTTCCTGGTCGGGACCAAAGCATATTGTGTAATTTGATACGAGCTTCGATTTGATATATTATAATAGTGGTTTCGATACCCGAGTTAAAAGATATCTCCGTTGAAAGTTGTAACTCATATTTACCAAATCTTTTGTTATTTTTGAAAATGTGAACGACATCCTCTTTCTTTTTCTCTTCTCTTATTTTTTTTGAAGAATAGAGAGTTATTGGAAATATAAATCAACAACCCTAGGTCGGCACCAATATCTCCTGTATTGCTCTATTGAATTAAACCAGAAATAAGAAAAATGAAAATGGTGCGTCAAAAACTTTAAACACTCGATAAGTGATGTAAACGATATAATTTGGGTACAAAAACGATTTTCCTGGTCGGGACCAAAACATATTGTGTAATTTGATACGAGCTTCGATTTGATATATTATAATAGTGGTTTCGATACCCGAGTTAAAAGATATCTCCGTTGAAAGTTGTAACTCATATTTACCAAATCTTTTGTTATTTTTGAAAATGTGAACGACATCCTCTTTCTTTTTCTCTTCTCTTATTTTTTTTTTGAAGAATAGAGACTTATTGGAAATATAAATCAACAACCCTAGGTCGGCACCAATATCTCCTGTATTGCTCTATTGAATTAAACCAGAAATAAGAAAAATGAAAATGGTGCGTCAAAAACTTTAAACACTCGGTAAGTGATGTAAACGAAGTAATTTGTGTACAAAAACGATTTTCGTGGGCGGCACCAAATATATTGTGTAATTTGATATGAGCTTCGATTTGATATATTATAATAGTAGTTTCGATACCCGAGTTAAAAGATATCTCCGTTGAAAGTTGTAACTCATATTTACCAAATCTTTTGTTATTTTTGAAAATGTGAACGACATCCTCTTTCTTTTTCTCCTCTCTTATTTTTTTTGAAGAATAGAGACTTATTGGAAATATAAATCAGCAACCCTAGGTCGGCACCAATATCTCCTGTATTGCTATATTGAATTAAACCAGAAGTAAGAAGAATGAAAATAGTGCGTCAAAAACTTTAAACACTCGATAAGTGATGTAAACGATGTAATTTTGGAACCAAAACGATTTTCCTGGTCGGGACCAAAGCATAGTGTGTAATTTGATACGAGCTTCTATTTGATATATTATAATAGTGGTTTCGATACCCGAGTCAAAAGATATCTCCGTTGAAAATGGTAACTTATATTTACCAAATGTTTTGTTGTTTTTGAAAATGTGAACGACATCCTCTTTATTTTTCTCTTCTCTTATTTTTTTTTGAAGAATAGAGACTTATTGGAAATATAAATCAACAACCCTAGGTCGGCACCAATATCTCTTGTATTGCTCTATTGAATTAAACCAGAAGTAAGAAGAATGAAAATAGTGCGTCAAAAACTTTAAAAACTCGGTAAGTGATTTAAACGATGTAATTTGTGTACAAAAACGATTTTCCTGGTCAGGACCAAAACATATTGTGTAATTTGATACGAGCTTCGATTTGATATATTATAATAGTGGTTTCGATACCCGTGTCCAAAGATATCTCCATTGAAAGTTGCAACTCATATTTACCAAATCTTTTGTTATTTTTGAAAATGTGAACGACATCCTCTTTCTTTTTCTCTTCTCTTATTTTTTTTGAAGAATACAGACTTATTGGAAATATAAATCAACAACCCTAGGTCGGCACCAATATTTCCTGTATAGCTCTATTGAATTAAATCAGAAGTAAGAAGAATGAAAATGGTGCGTCAAAAACTTTAAACACTCGATAAGTGATGTAAACGATGTAATTTGGGTACCAAAACGATTTTCCTGGTCGGGACCAAAGCATATTGTGTAATTTGATACGAGCTTCGATTTGATATATTATAATAGTGGTTTCGATACCCGAGTCAAAAGATATCTCCGTTGAAAATTGTAACTTATATTTACCAAATTTTTTGTTGTTTTTGAAAATGTGAACGACATCCTCTTTATTTTTCTCTTCTCTTATTTTTTTTTGAAGAATAGAGACTTATTATAAATATATATCAACAACCCTAGGTCGGCACCAATATCTCCTGTATTGCTCTATTGAACTAAACCAGAAATAAGAAAAATGAAAATGGTGCGTCAAAAACTTTAAACACTCGGTAAGTGATGTAAACGATGTAATTTGTGTACAAAAACGATTTTCTTGGGCGGCACCAAATATATTGTGTAATTTGATATGAGCTTCGATTTGATATATTATAATAATGGTTTCGATACCCGAGTTAAAAGATATCTCCGTTGAAAGTTGCAACTCATATTTACCAAATCTTTTGTTATTTTTGAAAATGTGAACGACATCCTCTTTCTTTTTCTCTTCTCTTATTTTTTTTGAAGAATAGAGACTTATTGGAAATATAAATCAACAACCCTAGGTCGGCACCATTATCTCCTGTATTGCTCTATTGAATTAAACCAGAAGTAAGAAGAATGAAAATGGTGCGTCAAAAACTTTAAACACTCGATAAGTGATGTAAACGATGTAATTTGGGTACCAAAACGATTTTCCTGGTCGGGACCAAAGCATATTGTGTAATTTGATACGAGCTTCGATTTGATATATTATAATAGTGGTTTCGATACCCGAGTCAAAAGATATCTCCGTTGAAAATTGTAACTTATATTTACCAAATGTTTTGTTGTTTTTGAAAATGTGAACGACATCCTCTTTATTTTTCTCTTCTCTTATTTTTTTTTGAAGAATAGAGACTTATTAAAAATATATATCAACAACCCTAGGTCGGCACCAATATCTCCTGTATTGCTCTATTGAATTAAACCAGAAATAAGAAAAATGAAAATGGCGCGTCAAAAACTTTAAACACTCGGTAAGTGATGTAAACGATGTAATTTGTGTACAAAAACGATTTTCTTGGGCGGCACCAAATATATTGTGTAATTTGATATGAGCTTCAATTTGATATATTATAATAGTGGTTTCGATACCCGAGTTAAAAGATATCTCCGTTGAAAGTTGTAACTCATATTTACCAAATCTTTTGTTATTTTGGAAAATGTGAACGACATCCTCTTTCTTTTTCTCTTCTCTTATTTTTTTTGAAGAATAGAGACTTATTGGAAATATAAATCAACAACCCTAGGTCGGCACCAATATCTCCTGTATTGCTCTATTGAATTAAACCAGAAATAAGAAAAATGAAAATGGTGCGTCAAAAACTTTAAACACTCGATAAGTGATGTAAACGATATAATTTGGGTACAAAAACGATTTTCCTGGTCGGGACCAAAACATATTGTGTAATTTGATACGAGCTTCGATTTGATATATTATAATAGTGGTTGCGATACCCGAGTTAAAAGATATCTCCGTTGAAAGTTGTAACTCATATTTACCAAATCTTTTGTTATTTTTGAAAATGTGAACGACATCCTCTTTCTTTTTCTCTTCTCTTATTTTTTTTTGAAGAATAGAGACTTATTGGAAATATAAATCAACAACCCTAGGTCGGCACCAATATCTCCTGTATTGCTCTATTGAATTAAACCAGAAATAAGAAAAATGAAAATGGTGCGTCAAAAACTTTAAACACTCGGTAAGTGATGTAAACGATGTAATTTGTGTACAAAAACGATTTTCTTGGGCGGCACCAAATATATTGTGTAATTTGATATGAGCTTCGATTTGATATATTATAATAGTGGTTTCGATACCCGAGTTAAAAGATATCTCCGTTGAAAGTTGTAACTCATATTTACCAAATCTTTTGTTATTTTTGAAAATGTGAACGACATCCTCTTTCTTTTTCTCTTCTCTTATTTTTTTTGAAGAATAGAGACTTATTGGAAATATAAATCAACAACCCTAGGTTGGCACCAATATCTCATGTATTGCTCTATTGAATTAAACCAGAAATAAGAAAAATGAAAATGGTGCGTCAAAAACTTTAAACACTCGATAAGTGATGTAACCGATATAATTAGGGTACAAAAACGATTTTCCTGGTCGGGACCAAAACATATTGTGTAATTTGATACGAGCTTCGATTTGATATATTATAATAGTGGTTTCGATACCCGAGTTAAAAGATATCTCCGTTGAAAGTTGTAACTCATATTTACCAAATCTTTTGTTATTTTTGAAAATGTGAACGACATCCTCTTTCTTTTTCTCTTCTCTTATTTTTTTTTTGAAGAATAGAGACTTATTGGAAATATAAATCAACAACCCTAGGTCGGCACCAATATCTCCTGTATTGCTCTATTGAATTAAACCAGAAATAAGAAAAATGAAAATGGTGCGTCAAAAACTTTAAACACTCGGTAAGTGATGTAAACGATGTAATTTGTGTACAAAAACGATTTTCGTGGGCGGCACCAAATATATTGTGTAATTTGATATGAGCTTTGATTTGATATATTATAATAGTGGTTTCGATACCCGAGTTAAAAGATATCTCCGTTGAAAGTTGTAACTCATATTTACCAAATCTTTTGTTATTTTTGAAAATGTGAACGACATCCTCTTTCTTTTTCTCCTCTCTTATTTTTTTTGAAGAATAGAGACTTATTGGAAATATAAATCAACAACCCTAGGTCGGCACCAATATCTCCTGTATTGCTCTATTGAATTAAACCAGAAGTAAGAAGAATGAAAATAGTGCGTCAAAAACTTTAAACACTCGATAAGTGATGTAAACGATGTAATTTGGGAACCAAAACGATTTTCCTGGTCGGGACCAAAGCATATTGTGTAATTTGATACGAGCTTCGATTTGATATATTATAATAGTGGTTTCGATACCCGAGTCAAAAGATATCTCCGTTGAAAATTGTAACTTATATTTACCAAATGTTTTGTTGTTATTGAAAATGTGAACGACATCCTCTTTCTTTTTCTCTTCTCTTATTTTTTTTTTGAAGAATAGAGACTTATTGGAAATATAAATCAACAACCCTAGGTCGGCACCAATATCTCCTGTATAGCTCTATTGAATTAAACCAGAAGTAAGAAGAATGAAAATAGTGCGTCAAAAACTTTAAACACTCGATAAGTGATGTAAACGATGTAATTTGGGTACCAAAACGATTTTCCTGGTCGGGACCAAAGCATATTGTGTAATTTGATACGAGCTTCGATTTGATATATTATAATAGTGGTTTCGATACCCGAGTCAAAAGATATCTCCGTTGAAAATTGTAACTTATATTTACCAAATTTTTTGTTGTTTTTAAAAATGTGAACGACATCCTCTTTATTTTTCTCTTCTCTTATTTTTTTTGAAGAATAGAGACTTATTATAAATATATATCAACAACCCTAGGTCGGCACCAATATCTCCTGTATTGCTCTATTGAATTAAACCAGAAATAAGAAAAATGAAAATGGTGCGTCAAAAACTTTAAACACTCGGTAAGTGATGTAAACGATTTAATTTGTGTACAAAAACGATTTTCTTGGGCGGCACCAAATATATTGTGTAATTTGATATGAGCTTCGATTTGATATATTATAATAGTGGTTTCGATACCCGAGTTAAAAGATATCTCCGTTGAAAGTTGTAACTCATATTTACCAAATCTTTTTTTATTTTTGAAAATGTGAACGACATCCTCTTTCTTTTTCTCTTCTCTTATTTTTTTTGAAGAATAGAGACTTATTGGAAATATAAATCAACAACCCTAGGTCGGCACCAATATCTATTGTATTGCTCTATTGAATTAAACCAGAAGTAAGAAGAATGAAAATGGTGCGTCAAAAACTTTAAACACTCGATAAGTGATGTAAACGATGTAATTTGGGTAGCAAAACGATTTTCCTGGTCGGGACCAAAGCATATTGTGTAATTTGATACGAGCTTCGATTTGATATATTATAATAGTGGTTTCGATACCCGAGTCAAAAGATATCTCCGTTGAAAATTGTAACTTATATTTACCAAATGTTTTGTTGTTTTTGAAAATGTGAACGACATCCTCTTTATTTTTCTCTTCTCTTATTTTTTTTTGAAGAATAGAGACTTATTATAAATATATATCAACAACCCTAGGTCGGCACCAATATCTCCTGTATTGCTCTATTCAATTAAACCAGAAATAAGAAAAATGAAAATGGTGCGTCAAAAACTTTAAACACTCGGTAAGTGATATAAACTATGTAATTTGTGTACAAAAACGATTTTCTTGGGCGGCACCAAATATATTGTGTAATTTGATATGAGCTTCAATTTGATATATTATAATAGTGGTTTCGATACCCGAGTTAAAAGATATCTCCGTTGAAAGTTGTAACTCATATTTACCAAATCTTTTGTTATTTTTGAAAATGTGAACGACATCCTCTTTCTTTTTCTCTTCTCTTTTTTTTTTTGAAGAATAGAGACTTATTGGAAATATAAATCAACAACCCTAGGTCGGCACCAATATCTCCTGTATTGCTCTATTGAATTAAACCAGAAATAAGAAAAATGAAAATGGTGCGTCAAAAACTTTAAACACTCGATAAGTGATGTAAACGATATAATTTGGGTACAAAAACGATTTTCCTGGTCGGGACCAAAACATATTGTGTAATTTGATACGAGCTTCGATTTGATATATTATAATAGTGGTTTCGATACCCGTGTCCAAAGATATCTCCATTGAAAGTTGTAACTCATATTTACCAAATGTTTTGTTGTTATTGAAAATGTGAACGACATCCTCTTTCTTTTTCTCTTCTCTTATTTTTTTTTTTGAAGAATAGAGACTTATTGGAAATATAAATCAACAACCCTAGGTCGGCACCAATATCTCCTGTATAGCTCTATTGAATTAAACTAGAAGTAAGAAAAATGAAAATGGTGCGTCAAAAACTTTAAATACTCGGTAAGTGATGTAAACGATGTAATTTGTGTACAAAAACGATTTTCTTGGGCGGCGCCAAATATATTGTGTAATTTGATATGAGCTTCAATTTGATATATTATAATAGTGGTTTCGATACCCGAGTTAAAAGATATCTCCGTTGAAAGTTGTAACTCATATTTACCAAATCTTTTGTTATTTTTGAAAATGTGAACGACATCCTCTTTCTTTTTCTCTTCTCTTATTTTTGTTTGAAGAATAGAGACTTATTGGAAATATAAATCAACAACCCTAGGTCGGCACCAATATCTCCTGTATAGCTCTATGGAATTAAACTAGAAGTAAGAAAAATGAAAATGGTGCGTCAAAAACTTTAAACACTCGATAAGTGATGTAAACGATGTAATTTGGGTACAAAAACGATTTTCCTGGTCGGGACCAAAACATATTGTGTAATTTGATACGAGCTTCAATTTGATATATTATAATAGTGGTTTCGATACCCGAGTCAAAAGATATCTCCGTTGAAAGTTGAAACTCATATTTACCAAATGTTTTGTTATTTTTGAAAATGTGAACGACATCCTCTTTCTTTTTCTCTTCTCTTATTTTTTTTGAAGAATAGAGACTTATTGGAAATATAAATCAACAACCCTAGGTCGGCACCAATATCTCCTGTATTGCTCTATTGAATTAAACTAGAAGTAAGAAAAATGAAAATGGTGCGTCAAAAACTTTAAACACTCGGTAAGTGATGTAAACGATGTAATTTGTGTACAAAAACGATTTTCGTGGGCGGCACCAAATATATTGTGTAATTTGATATGAGCTTCGATTTGATATATTATAATAGTGGTTTCGATACCCGAGTTAAAAGATATCTCCGTTGAAAGTTGTAACTCATATTTACCAAATCTTTTGTTATTTTTGAAAATGTGAACGACATCCTCTTTCTTTTTCTCCTCTCTTATTTTTTTTGAAGAATAGAGACTTATTGGAAATATAAATCAACAACCCTAGGTCGGCACCAATATCTCCTGTATTGCTCTATTGAATTAAACCAGAAGTAAGAAGAATGAAAATAGTGCGTCAAAAACTTTAAACACTCGATAAGTGATGTAAACGATGTAATTTGGGAACCAAAACGATTTTCCTGGTCGGGACCAAAGCATATTGTGTAATTTGATACGAGCTTCGATTTGATATATTATAATAGTGGTTTCGATACCCGAGTCAAAAGATATCTCCGTTGAAAATTGTAACTTATATTTACCAAATGTTTTGTTGTTATTGAAAATGTGAACGACATCCTCTTTCTTTTTCTCTTCTCTTATTTTTTTTTTGAAGAATAGAGACTTATTGGAAATATAAATCAACAACCCTAGGTCGGCACCAATATCTCCTGTATAGCTCTATTGAATTAAACCAGAAGTAAGAAGAATGAAAATGGTGCGTCAAAAACTTTAAACACTCGATAAGTGATGTAAACGATGTAATTTGGGTACCAAAACGATTTTCCTGGTCGGGACCAAAGCATATTGTGTAATTTGATACGAGCTTCGATTTGATATATTATAATAGTGGTTTCGATACCCGAGTCAAAAGATATCTCCGTTGAAAATTGTAACTTATATTTACCAAATTTTTTGTTGTTTTTAAAAATGTGAACGACATCCTCTTTATTTTTCTCTTCTCTTATTTTTTTTGAAGAATAGAGACTTATTATAAATATATATCAACAACCCTAGGTCGGCACCAATATCTCCTGTATTGCTCTATTGAATTAAACCAGAAATAAGAAAAATGAAAATGGTGCGTCAAAAACTTTAAACACTCGGTAAGTGATGTAAACGATTTAATTTGTGTACAAAAACGATTTTCTTGGGCGGCACCAAATATATTGTGTAATTTGATATGAGCTTCGATTTGATATATTATAATAGTGGTTTCGATACCCGAGTTAAAAGATATCTCCGTTGAAAGTTGTAACTCATATTTACCAAATCTTTTTTTATTTTTGAAAATGTGAACGACATCCTCTTTCTTTTTCTCTTCTCTTATTTTTTTTGAAGAATAGAGACTTATTGGAAATATAAATCAACAACCCTAGGTCGGCACCAATATCTATTGTATTGCTCTATTGAATTAAACCAGAAGTAAGAAGAATGAAAATGGTGCGTCAAAAACTTTAAACACTCGATAAGTGATGTAAACGATGTAATTTGGGTAGCAAAACGATTTTCCTGGTCGGGACCAAAGCATATTGTGTAATTTGATACGAGCTTCGATTTGATATATTATAATAGTGGTTTCGATACCCGAGTCAAAAGATATCTCCGTTGAAAATTGTAACTTATATTTACCAAATGTTTTGTTGTTTTTGAAAATGTGAACGACATCCTCTTTATTTTTCTCTTCTCTTATTTTTTTTTGAAGAATAGAGACTTATTATAAATATATATCAACAACCCTAGGTCGGCACCAATATCTCCTGTATTGCTCTATTCAATTAAACCAGAAATAAGAAAAATGAAAATGGTGCGTCAAAAACTTTAAACACTCGGTAAGTGATATAAACTATGTAATTTGTGTACAAAAACGATTTTCTTGGGCGGCACCAAATATATTGTGTAATTTGATATGAGCTTCAATTTGATATATTATAATAGTGGTTTCGATACCCGAGTTAAAAGATATCTCCGTTGAAAGTTGTAACTCATATTTACCAAATCTTTTGTTATTTTTGAAAATGTGAACGACATCCTCTTTCTTTTTCTCTTCTCTTTTTTTTTTTGAAGAATAGAGACTTATTGGAAATATAAATCAACAACCCTAGGTCGGCACCAATATCTCCTGTATTGCTCTATTGAATTAAACCAGAAATAAGAAAAATGAAAATGGTGCGTCAAAAACTTTAAACACTCGATAAGTGATGTAAACGATATAATTTGGGTACAAAAACGATTTTCCTGGTCGGGACCAAAACATATTGTGTAATTTGATACGAGCTTCGATTTGATATATTATAATAGTGGTTTCGATACCCGTGTCCAAAGATATCTCCATTGAAAGTTGTAACTCATATTTACCAAATGTTTTGTTGTTATTGAAAATGTGAACGACATCCTCTTTCTTTTTCTCTTCTCTTATTTTTTTTTGAAGAATAGAGACTTATTGGAAATATAAATCAACAACCCTAGGTCGGCACCAATATCTCCTGTATAGCTCTATTGAATTAAACTAGAAGTAAGAAAAATGAAAATGGTGCGTCAAAAACTTTAAATACTCGGTAAGTGATGTAAACGATGTAATTTGTGTACAAAAACGATTTTCTTGGGCGGCGCCAAATATATTGTGTAATTTGATATGAGCTTCAATTTGATATATTATAATAGTGGTTTCGATACCCGAGTTAAAAGATATCTCCGTTGAAAGTTGTAACTCATATTTAGCAAATCTTTTGTTATTTTTGAAAATGTGAACGACATCCTCTTTCTTTTTCTCTTCTCTTATTTTTGTTTGAAGAATAGAGACTTATTGGAAATATAAATCAACAACCCTAGGTCGGCACCAATATCTCCTGTATAGCTCTATGGAATTAAACTAGAAGTAAGAAAAATGAAAATGGTGCGTCAAAAACTTTAAACACTCGATAAGTGATGTAAACGATGTAATTTGGGTACAAAAACGATTTTCCTGGTCGGGACCAAATCATATTGTGTAATTTGATACGAGCTTCAATTTGATATATTATAATAGTGGTTTCGATACCCGAGTCAAAAGATATCTCCGTTGAAAGTTGAAACTCATATTTACCAAATGTTTTGTTATTTTTGAAAATGTGAACGACATCCTCTTTCTTTTTCTCTTCTCTTATTTTTTTTGAAGAATAGAGACTTATTGGAAATATAAATCAACAACCCTAGGTCGGCACCAATATCTCCTGTATTGCTCTATTGAATTAAACCAGAAGTAAGAAGAATGAAAATGGTGCGTCAAAAACTTTAAACACTCGGTAAGTGATGTAAACGATATAATTTGGGTACAAAAACGATTTTCCTAGTCGGGACCAAAACATATTGTGTAATTTGATACGAGCTTCGATTTGATATATGATAATAGTGGTTTCGATACCCGTGTCCAAAGATATCTCCATTGAAAGTTGTAACTCATATTTACCAAATGTTTTGTTGTTATTGAAAATGTGAACGACATCCTCTTTCTTTTTCTCTTCTCTTATTTTTTTTTGAAGAATAGAGACTTATTGGAAATATAAATCAACAACCCTAAGTCGGCACCAATATCTCCTGTATTGCTCTATTGAATTAAACCAGAAATAAGAAAAATGAAAATGGTGCGTCAAAAACTTTAAACACTCGATAAGTGATGTAAACGATGTAATTTGGGAACCAAAACGATTTTCCTGGTCGGGACCAAAGCATATTGTGTAATTTGATACGAGCTTCGATTTGATATATTATAATAGTGGTTTCGATACCCGAGTCAAAAGATATCTCCGTTGAAAATTGTAACTTATATTTACCAAATGTTTTGTTGTTATTGAAAATGTGAACGACATCCTCTTTCTTTTTCTCTTCTCTTATTTTTTTTTTGAAGAATAGAGACTTATTGGAAATATAAATCAACAACCCTAGGTCGGCACCAATATCTCCTGTATAGCTCTATTGAATTAAACCAGAAGTAAGAAGAATGAAAATGGTGCGTCAAAAACTTTAAACACTCGATAAGTGATGTAAACGATGTAATTTGGGTACCAAAACGATTTTCCTGGTCGGGACCAAAGCATATTGTGTAATTTGATACGAGCTTCGATTTGATATATTATAATAGTGGTTTCGATACCCGAGTCAAAAGATATCTCCGTTGAAAATTGTAACTTATATTTACCAAATTTTTTGTTGTTTTTAAAAATGTGAACGACATCCTCTTTATTTTTCTCTTCTCTTATTTTTTTTGAAGAATAGAGACTTATTATAAATATATATCAACAACCCTAGGTCGGCACCAATATCTCCTGTATTGCTCTATTGAATTAAACCAGAAATAAGAAAAATGAAAATGGTGCGTCAAAAACTTTAAACACTCGGTAAGTGATGTAAACGATGTAATTTGTGTACAAAAACGATTTTCTTGGGCGGCACCAAATATATTGTGTAATTTGATATGAGCTTCGATTTGATATATTATAATAGTGGTTTCGATACCCGAGTTAAAAGATATCTCCGTTGAAAGTTGTAACTCATATTTACCAAATCTTTTGTTATTTTTGAAAATGTGAACGACATCCTCTTTCTTTTTCTCTTCTCTTATTTTTTTTGAAGAATAGAGACTTATTGGAAATATAAATCAACAACCCTAGGTTGGCACCAATATCTCATGTATTGCTCTATTGAATTAAACCAGAAATAAGAAAAATGAAAATGGTGCGTCAAAAACTTTAAACACTCGATAAGTGATGTAACCGATATAATTAGGGTACAAAAACGATTTTCCTGGTCGGGACCAAAACATATTGTGTAATTTGATACGAGCTTCGATTTGATATATTATAATAGTGGTTTCGATACCCGAGTTAAAAGATATCTCCGTTGAAAGTTGTAACTCATATTTACCAAATCTTTTGTTATTTTTGAAAATGTGAACGACATCCTCTTTCTTTTTCTCTTCTCTTATTTTTTTTTTGAAGAATAGAGACTTATTGGAAATATAAATCAACAACCCTAGGTCGGCACCAATATCTCCTGTATTGCTCTATTGAATTAAACCAGAAATAAGAAAAATGAAAATGGTGCGTCAAAAACTTTAAACACTCGGTAAGTGATGTAAACGATGTAATTTGTGTACAAAAACGATTTTCGTGGGCGGCACCAAATATATTGTGTAATTTGATATGAGCTTTGATTTGATATATTATAATAGTGGTTTCGATACCCGAGTTAAAAGATATCTCCGTTGAAAGTTGTAACTCATATTTACCAAATCTTTTGTTATTTTTGAAAATGTGAACGACATCCTCTTTCTTTTTCTCCTCTCTTATTTTTTTTGAAGAATAGAGACTTATTGGAAATATAAATCAACAACCCTAGGTCGGCACCAATATCTCCTGTATTGCTCTATTGAATTAAACCAGAAGTAAGAAGAATGAAAATAGTGCGTCAAAAACTTTAAACACTCGATAAGTGATGTAAACGATGTAATTTGGGAACCAAAACGATTTTCCTGGTCGGGACCAAAGCATATTGTGTAATTTGATACGAGCTTCGATTTGATATATTATAATAGTGGTTTCGATACCCGAGTCAAAAGATATCTCCGTTGAAAATTGTAACTTATATTTACCAAATGTTTTGTTGTTATTGAAAATGTGAACGACATCCTCTTTCTTTTTCTCTTCTCTTATTTTTTTTTTGAAGAATAGAGACTTATTGGAAATATAAATCAACAACCCTAGGTCGGCACCAATATCTCCTGTATAGCTCTATTGAATTAAACCAGAAGTAAGAAGAATGAAAATAGTGCGTCAAAAACTTTAAACACTCGATAAGTGATGTAAACGATGTAATTTGGGTACCAAAACGATTTTCCTGGTCGGGACCAAAGCATATTGTGTAATTTGATACGAGCTTCGATTTGATATATTATAATAGTGGTTTCGATACCCGAGTCAAAAGATATCTCCGTTGAAAATTGTAACTTATATTTACCAAATTTTTTGTTGTTTTTAAAAATGTGAACGACATCCTCTTTATTTTTCTCTTCTCTTATTTTTTTTGAAGAATAGAGACTTATTATAAATATATATCAACAACCCTAGGTCGGCACCAATATCTCCTGTATTGCTCTATTGAATTAAACCAGAAATAAGAAAAATGAAAATGGTGCGTCAAAAACTTTAAACACTCGGTAAGTGATGTAAACGATTTAATTTGTGTACAAAAACGATTTTCTTGGGCGGCACCAAATATATTGTGTAATTTGATATGAGCTTCGATTTGATATATTATAATAGTGGTTTCGATACCCGAGTTAAAAGATATCTCCGTTGAAAGTTGTAACTCATATTTACCAAATCTTTTTTTATTTTTGAAAATGTGAACGACATCCTCTTTCTTTTTCTCTTCTCTTATTTTTTTTGAAGAATAGAGACTTATTGGAAATATAAATCAACAACCCTAGGTCGGCACCAATATCTATTGTATTGCTCTATTGAATTAAACCAGAAGTAAGAAGAATGAAAATGGTGCGTCAAAAACTTTAAACACTCGATAAGTGATGTAAACGATGTAATTTGGGTAGCAAAACGATTTTCCTGGTCGGGACCAAAGCATATTGTGTAATTTGATACGAGCTTCGATTTGATATATTATAATAGTGGTTTCGATACCCGAGTCAAAAGATATCTCCGTTGAAAATTGTAACTTATATTTACCAAATGTTTTGTTGTTTTTGAAAATGTGAACGACATCCTCTTTATTTTTCTCTTCTCTTATTTTTTTTTGAAGAATAGAGACTTATTATAAATATATATCAACAACCCTAGGTCGGCACCAATATCTCCTGTATTGCTCTATTCAATTAAACCAGAAATAAGAAAAATGAAAATGGTGCGTCAAAAACTTTAAACACTCGGTAAGTGATATAAACTATGTAATTTGTGTACAAAAACGATTTTCTTGGGCGGCACCAAATATATTGTGTAATTTGATATGAGCTTCAATTTGATATATTATAATAGTGGTTTCGATACCCGAGTTAAAAGATATCTCCGTTGAAAGTTGTAACTCATATTTACCAAATCTTTTGTTATTTTTGAAAATGTGAACGACATCCTCTTTCTTTTTCTCTTCTCTTTTTTTTTTTGAAGAATAGAGACTTATTGGAAATATAAATCAACAACCCTAGGTCGGCACCAATATCTCCTGTATTGCTCTATTGAATTAAACCAGAAATAAGAAAAATGAAAATGGTGCGTCAAAAACTTTAAACACTCGATAAGTGATGTAAACGATATAATTTGGGTACAAAAACGATTTTCCTGGTCGGGACCAAAACATATTGTGTAATTTGATACGAGCTTCGATTTGATATATTATAATAGTGGTTTCGATACCCGTGTCCAAAGATATCTCCATTGAAAGTTGTAACTCATATTTACCAAATGTTTTGTTGTTATTGAAAATGTGAACGACATCCTCTTTCTTTTTCTCTTCTCTTATTTTTTTTTTTGAAGAATAGAGACTTATTGGAAATATAAATCAACAACCCTAGGTCGGCACCAATATCTCCTGTATAGCTCTATTGAATTAAACTAGAAGTAAGAAAAATGAAAATGGTGCGTCAAAAACTTTAAATACTCGGTAAGTGATGTAAACGATGTAATTTGTGTACAAAAACGATTTTCTTGGGCGGCGCCAAATATATTGTGTAATTTGATATGAGCTTCAATTTGATATATTATAATAGTGGTTTCGATACCCGAGTTAAAAGATATCTCCGTTGAAAGTTGTAACTCATATTTACCAAATCTTTTGTTATTTTTGAAAATGTGAACGACATCCTCTTTCTTTTTCTCTTCTCTTATTTTTGTTTGAAGAATAGAGACTTATTGGAAATATAAATCAACAACCCTAGGTCGGCACCAATATCTCCTGTATAGCTCTATGGAATTAAACTAGAAGTAAGAAAAATGAAAATGGTGCGTCAAAAACTTTAAACACTCGATAAGTGATGTAAACGATGTAATTTGGGTACAAAAACGATTTTCCTGGTCGGGACCAAAACATATTGTGTAATTTGATACGAGCTTCAATTTGATATATTATAATAGTGGTTTCGATACCCGAGTCAAAAGATATCTCCGTTGAAAGTTGAAACTCATATTTACCAAATGTTTTGTTATTTTTGAAAATGTGAACGACATCCTCTTTCTTTTTCTCTTCTCTTATTTTTTTTGAAGAATAGAGACTTATTGGAAATATAAATCAACAACCCTAGGTCGGCACCAATATCTCCTGTATTGCTCTATTGAATTAAACTAGAAGTAAGAAAAATGAAAATGGTGCGTCAAAAACTTTAAACACTCGGTAAGTGATGTAAACGATGTAATTTGTGTACAAAAACGATTTTCGTGGGCGGCACCAAATATATTGTGTAATTTGATATGAGCTTCGATTTGATATATTATAATAGTGGTTTCGATACCCGAGTTAAAAGATATCTCCGTTGAAAGTTGTAACTCATATTTACCAAATCTTTTGTTATTTTTGAAAATGTGAACGACATCCTCTTTCTTTTTCTCCTCTCTTATTTTTTTTGAAGAATAGAGACTTATTGGAAATATAAATCAACAACCCTAGGTCGGCACCAATATCTCCTGTATTGCTCTATTGAATTAAACCAGAAGTAAGAAGAATGAAAATAGTGCGTCAAAAACTTTAAACACTCGATAAGTGATGTAAACGATGTAATTTGGGAACCAAAACGATTTTCCTGGTCGGGACCAAAGCATATTGTGTAATTTGATACGAGCTTCGATTTGATATATTATAATAGTGGTTTCGATACCCGAGTCAAAAGATATCTCCGTTGAAAATTGTAACTTATATTTACCAAATGTTTTGTTGTTATTGAAAATGTGAACGACATCCTCTTTCTTTTTCTCTTCTCTTATTTTTTTTTTGAAGAATAGAGACTTATTGGAAATATAAATCAACAACCCTAGGTCGGCACCAATATCTCCTGTATAGCTCTATTGAATTAAACCAGAAGTAAGAAGAATGAAAATGGTGCGTCAAAAACTTTAAACACTCGATAAGTGATGTAAACGATGTAATTTGGGTACCAAAACGATTTTCCTGGTCGGGACCAAAGCATATTGTGTAATTTGATACGAGCTTCGATTTGATATATTATAATAGTGGTTTCGATACCCGAGTCAAAAGATATCTCCGTTGAAAATTGTAACTTATATTTACCAAATTTTTTGTTGTTTTTAAAAATGTGAACGACATCCTCTTTATTTTTCTCTTCTCTTATTTTTTTTGAAGAATAGAGACTTATTATAAATATATATCAACAACCCTAGGTCGGCACCAATATCTCCTGTATTGCTCTATTGAATTAAACCAGAAATAAGAAAAATGAAAATGGTGCGTCAAAAACTTTAAACACTCGGTAAGTGATGTAAACGATTTAATTTGTGTACAAAAACGATTTTCTTGGGCGGCACCAAATATATTGTGTAATTTGATATGAGCTTCGATTTGATATATTATAATAGTGGTTTCGATACCCGAGTTAAAAGATATCTCCGTTGAAAGTTGTAACTCATATTTACCAAATCTTTTTTTATTTTTGAAAATGTGAACGACATCCTCTTTCTTTTTCTCTTCTCTTATTTTTTTTGAAGAATAGAGACTTATTGGAAATATAAATCAACAACCCTAGGTCGGCACCAATATCTATTGTATTGCTCTATTGAATTAAACCAGAAGTAAGAAGAATGAAAATGGTGCGTCAAAAACTTTAAACACTCGATAAGTGATGTAAACGATGTAATTTGGGTAGCAAAACGATTTTCCTGGTCGGGACCAAAGCATATTGTGTAATTTGATACGAGCTTCGATTTGATATATTATAATAGTGGTTTCGATACCCGAGTCAAAAGATATCTCCGTTGAAAATTGTAACTTATATTTACCAAATGTTTTGTTGTTTTTGAAAATGTGAACGACATCCTCTTTATTTTTCTCTTCTCTTATTTTTTTTTGAAGAATAGAGACTTATTATAAATATATATCAACAACCCTAGGTCGGCACCAATATCTCCTGTATTGCTCTATTCAATTAAACCAGAAATAAGAAAAATGAAAATGGTGCGTCAAAAACTTTAAACACTCGGTAAGTGATATAAACTATGTAATTTGTGTACAAAAACGATTTTCTTGGGCGGCACCAAATATATTGTGTAATTTGATATGAGCTTCAATTTGATATATTATAATAGTGGTTTCGATACCCGAGTTAAAAGATATCTCCGTTGAAAGTTGTAACTCATATTTACCAAATCTTTTGTTATTTTTGAAAATGTGAACGACATCCTCTTTCTTTTTCTCTTCTCTTTTTTTTTTTGAAGAATAGAGACTTATTGGAAATATAAATCAACAACCCTAGGTCGGCACCAATATCTCCTGTATTGCTCTATTGAATTAAACCAGAAATAAGAAAAATGAAAATGGTGCGTCAAAAACTTTAAACACTCGATAAGTGATGTAAACGATATAATTTGGGTACAAAAACGATTTTCCTGGTCGGGACCAAAACATATTGTGTAATTTGATACGAGCTTCGATTTGATATATTATAATAGTGGTTTCGATACCCGTGTCCAAAGATATCTCCATTGAAAGTTGTAACTCATATTTACCAAATGTTTTGTTGTTATTGAAAATGTGAACGACATCCTCTTTCTTTTTCTCTTCTCTTATTTTTTTTTGAAGAATAGAGACTTATTGGAAATATAAATCAACAACCCTAGGTCGGCACCAATATCTCCTGTATAGCTCTATTGAATTAAACTAGAAGTAAGAAAAATGAAAATGGTGCGTCAAAAACTTTAAATACTCGGTAAGTGATGTAAACGATGTAATTTGTGTACAAAAACGATTTTCTTGGGCGGCGCCAAATATATTGTGTAATTTGATATGAGCTTCAATTTGATATATTATAATAGTGGTTTCGATACCCGAGTTAAAAGATATATCCGTTGAAAGTTGTAACTCATATTTAGCAAATCTTTTGTTATTTTTGAAAATGTGAACGACATCCTCTTTCTTTTTCTCTTCTCTTATTTTTGTTTGAAGAATAGAGACTTATTGGAAATATAAATCAACAACCCTAGGTCGGCACCAATATCTCCTGTATAGCTCTATGGAATTAAACTAGAAGTAAGAAAAATGAAAATGGTGCGTCAAAAACTTTAAACACTCGATAAGTGATGTAAACGATGTAATTTGGGTACAAAAACGATTTTCCTGGTCGGGACCAAATCATATTGTGTAATTTGATACGAGCTTCAATTTGATATATTATAATAGTGGTTTCGATACCCGAGTCAAAAGATATCTCCGTTGAAAGTTGAAACTCATATTTACCAAATGTTTTGTTATTTTTGAAAATGTGAACGACATCCTCTTTCTTTTTCTCTTCTCTTATTTTTTTTGAAGAATAGAGACTTATTGGAAATATAAATCAACAACCCTAGGTCGGCACCAATATCTCCTGTATTGCTCTATTGAATTAAACCAGAAGTAAGAAGAATGAAAATGGTGCGTCAAAAACTTTAAACACTCGGTAAGTGATGTAAACGATATAATTTGGGTACAAAAACGATTTTCCTAGTCGGGACCAAAACATATTGTGTAATTTGATACGAGCTTCGATTTGATATATGATAATAGTGGTTTCGATACCCGTGTCCAAAGATATCTCCATTGAAAGTTGTAACTCATATTTACCAAATGTTTTGTTGTTATTGAAAATGTGAACGACATCCTCTTTCTTTTTCTCTTCTCTTATTTTTTTTTGAAGAATAGAGACTTATTGGAAATATAAATCAACAACCCTAAGTCGGCACCAATATCTCCTGTATAGCTCTATTGAATTAAACTAGAAGTAAGAAAAATGAAAATGTTGCGTCAAAAACTTTAAACACTCGGTAAGTGATGTAAACGATGTAATTTGTGTACAAAAACGATTTTCTTGGGCGGCGCCAAATATATTGTGTAATTTGATATGAGCTTAAATTTGATATATTATAATAGTGGTTTCGATACCCGAGTTAAAAGATATCTCCGTTGAAAGTTGTAACTCATATTTACCAAATCTTTTGTTATTTTTGAAAATGTGAACGACATCCTCTTTCTTTTTCTCTTCTCTTATTTTTTTTTGAAGAATAGAGACTTATTGGAAATATAAATCAACAACCCTAGGTCGGCACCAATATCTCCTGTATAGCTCTATTGAATTAAACTAGAAGTAAGAAAAATGAAAATGGTGCGTCAAAAACTTTAAACACTCGGTAAGTGATGTAAACGATGTAATTTGTGTACAAAAACGATTTTCTTTTGCGGCACCAAATATATTGTGTAATTTGATATGAGCTTCGATTTGATATATTATAATAGTGGTTTCGATACCCGAGTTAAAAGATATCTCCGTTGAAAGTTGTAACTCATATTTACCAAATCTTTTGTTATTTTTGAAAATGTGAACGACATCCTCTTTCTTTTTCTCTTCTCTTATTTTTTTTGAAGAATAGAGACTTATTGGAAATATCAATCAACAACCCTAGGTCGGCACCAATATCTCCTGTATTGCTCTATTGAATTAAACCAGAAGTAAGAAGAATGAAAATGGTGCGTCAAAAACTTTAAATACTCGGTAAGTGATGTAAACGATGTAATTTGTGTACAAAAACGATTTTCTTGGGCGGCGCCAAATATATTGTGTAATTTGATATGAGCTTCAATTTGATATATTATAATAGTGGTTTCGATACCCGAGTTAAAAGATATCTCCGTTGAAAGTTGTAACTCATATTTACCAAATCTTTTGTTATTTTTGAAAATGTGAACGACATCCTCTTTCTTTTTCTCTTCTCTTATTTTTGTTTGAAGAATAGAGACTTATTGGAAATATAAATCAACAACCCTAGGTCGGCACCAATATCTCCTGTATAGCTCTATTGAATTAAACTAGAAGTAAGAAAAATGAAAATGGTGCGTCAAAAACTTTAAATACTCGGTAAGTGATGTAAACGATGTAATTTGTGTACAAAAACGATTTTCTTGGGCGGCGCCAAATATATTGTGTAATTTGATATGAGCTTCAATTTGATATATTATAATAGTGGTTTCGATACCCGAGTTAAAAGATATCTCCGTTGAAAGTTGTAACTCATATTTACCAAATCTTTTGTTATTTTTGAAAATGTGAACGACATCCTCTTTCTTTTTCTCTTCTCTTATTTTTGTTTGAAGAATAGAGACTTATTGGAAATATAAATCAACAACCCTAGGTCGGCACCAATATCTCCTGTATAGCTCTATGGAATTAAACTAGAAGTAAGAAAAATGAAAATGGTGCGTCAAAAACTTTAAACACTCGATAAGTGATGTAAACGATGTAATTTGGGTACAAAAACGATTTTCCTGGTCGGGACCAAAACATATTGTGTAATTTGATACGAGCTTCAATTTGATATATTATAATAGTGGTTTCGATACCCGAGTCAAAAGATATCTCCGTTGAAAGTTGAAACTCATATTTACCAAATGTTTTGTTATTTTTGAAAATGTGAACGACATCCTCTTTCTTTTTCTCTTCTCTTATTTTTTTTGAAGAATAGAGACTTATTGGAAATATAAATCAACAACCCTAGGTCGGCACCAATATCTCCTGTATTGCTCTATTGAATTAAACCAGAAGTAAGAAGAATGAAAATGGTGCGTCAAAAACTTTAAACACTCGGTAAGTGATGTAAACGATGTAATTTGTGTACAAAAACGATTTTCTTGGGCGGCGCCAAATATATTGTGTAATTTGATATGAGCTTCAATTTGATATATTATAATAGTGGTTTCGATACCCGAGTTAAAAGATATCTCCGTTGAAAGTTGTAACTCATATTTACCAAATCTTTTGTTATTTTTGAAAATGTGAACGACATCCTCTTTCTTTTTCTCTTCTCTTATTTTTGTTTGAAGAATAGAGACTTATTGGAAATATAAATCAACAACCCTAGGTCGGCACCAATATCTCCTGTATAGCTCTATTGAATTAAACCAGAAGTAAGAAAAATGAAAATGGTGCGTCAAAAACTTTAAATACTCGGTAAGTGATGTAAACGATGTAATTTGTGTACAAAAACGATTTTCTTGGGCGGCGCCAAATATATTGTGTAATTTGATATGAGCTTCAATTTGATATATTATAATAGTGGTTTCGATACCCGAGTTAAAAGATATCTCCGTTGAAAGTTGTAACTCATATTTACCAAATCTTTTGTTATTTTTGAAAATGTGAACGACATCCTCTTTCTTTTTCTCTTCTCTTATTTTTGTTTGAAGAATAGAGACTTATTGGAAATATAAATCAACAACCCTAGGTCGGCACCAATATCTCCTGTATAGCTCTATTGAATTAAACTAGAAGTAAGAAAAATGAAAATGGTGCGTCAAAAACTTTAAATACTCGGTAAGTGATGTAAACGATGTAATTTGTGTACAAAAACGATTTTCTTGGGCGGCGCCAAATATATTGTGTAATTTGATATGAGCTTCAATTTGATATATTATAATAGTGGTTTCGATACCCGAGTTAAAAGATATCTCCGTTGAAAGTTGTAACTCATATTTACCAAATCTTTTGTTATTTTTGAAAATGTGAACGACATCCTCTTTCTTTTTCTCTTCTCTTATTTTTGTTTGAAGAATAGAGACTTATTGGAAATATAAATCAACAACCCTAGGTCGGCACCAATATCTCCTGTATAGCTCTATGGAATTAAACTAGAAGTAAGAAAAATGAAAATGGTGCGTCAAAAACTTTAAACACTCGATAAGTGATGTAAACGATGTAATTTGGGTACAAAAACGATTTTCCTGGTCGGGACCAAAACATATTGTGTAATTTGATACGAGCTTCAATTTGATATATTATAATAGTGGTTTCGATACCCGAGTCAAAAGATATCTCCGTTGAAAGTTGAAACTCATATTTACCAAATGTTTTGTTATTTTTGAAAATGTGAACGACATCCTCTTTCTTTTTCTCTTCTCTTATTTTTTTTGAAGAATAGAGACTTATTGGAAATATAAATCAACAACCCTAGGTCGGCACCAATATCTCCTGTATTGCTCTATTGAATTAAACCAGAAGTAAGAAGAATGAAAATGGTGCGTCAAAAACTTTAAACACTCGGTAAGTGATGTAAACGATATAATTTGGGTACAAAAACGATTTTCCTAGTCGGGACCAAAACATATTGTGTAATTTGATACGAGCTTCGATTTGATATATGATAATAGTGGTTTCGATACCCGTGTCCAAAGATATCTCCATTGAAAGTTGTAACTCATATTTACCAAATGTTTTGTTGTTATTGAAAATGTGAACGACATCCTCTTTCTTTTTCTCTTCTCTTATTTTTTTTTGAAGAATAGAGACTTATTGGAAATATAAATCAACAACCCTAAGTCGGCACCAATATCTCCTGTATAGCTCTATTGAATTAAACTAGAAGTAAGAAAAATGAAAATGGTGCGTCAAAAACTTTAAACACTCGGTAAGTGATGTAAACGATGTAATTTGTGTACAAAAACGATTTTCTTGGGCGGCGCCAAATATATTGTGTAATTTGATATGAGCTTCAATTTGATATATTATAATAGTGGTTTCGATACCCGAGTTAAAAGATATCTCCGTTGAAAGTTGTAACTCATATTTACCAAATCTTTTGTTATTTTTGAAAATGTGAACGACATCCTCTTTCTTTTTCTCTTCTCTTATTTTTTTTGAAGAATAGAGACTTATTGGAAATATAAATCAACAACCCTAGGTCGGCACCAATATCTCCTGTATAGCTCTATTGAATTAAACTAGAAGTAAGAAAAATGAAAATGGTGCGTCAAAAACTTTAAACACTCGGTAAGTGATGTAAACGATGTAATTTGTGTACAAAAACGATTTTCTTTTGCGGCACCAAATATATTGTGTAATTTGATATGAGCTTCGATTTGATATATTATAATAGTGGTTTCGATACCCGAGTTAAAAGATATCTCCGTTGAAAGTTGTAACTCATATTTACCAAATCTTTTGTTATTTTTGAAAATGTGAACGACATCCTCTTTCTTTTTCTCTTCTCTTATTTTTTTTGAAGAATAGAGACTTATTGGAAATATCAATCAACAACCCTAGGTCGGCACCAATATCTCCTGTATTGCTCTATTGAATTAAACCAGAAGTAAGAAGAATGAAAATGGTGCGTCAAAAACTTTAAATACTCGGTAAGTGATGTAAACGATGTAATTTGTGTACAAAAACGATTTTCTTGGGCGGCGCCAAATATATTGTGTAATTTGATATGAGCTTCAATTTGATATATTATAATAGTGGTTTCGATACCCGAGTTAAAAGATATCTCCGTTGAAAGTTGTAACTCATATTTACCAAATCTTTTGTTATTTTTGAAAATGTGAACGACATCCTCTTTCTTTTTCTCTTCTCTTATTTTTGTTTGAAGAATAGAGACTTATTGGAAATATAAATCAACAACCCTAGGTCGGCACCAATATCTCCTGTATAGCTCTATGGAATTAAACTAGAAGTAAGAAAAATGAAAATGGTGCGTCAAAAACTTTAAACACTCGATAAGTGATGTAAACGATGTAATTTGGGTACAAAAACGATTTTCCTGGTCGGGACCAAAACATATTGTGTAATTTGATACGAGCTTCAATTTGATATATTATAATAGTGGTTTCGATACCCGAGTCAAAAGATATCTCCGTTGAAAGTTGAAACTCATATTTACCAAATGTTTTGTTATTTTTGAAAATGTGAACGACATCCTCTTTCTTTTTCTCTTCTCTTATTTTTTTTGAAGAATAGAGACTTATTGGAAATATAAATCAACAACCCTAGGTCGGCACCAATATCTCCTGTATTGCTCTATTGAATTAAACCAGAAGTAAGAAGAATGAAAATGGTGCGTCAAAAACTTTAAACACTCGATAAGTGATGTAAACGATATAATTTGGGTACAAAAACGATTTTCCTAGTCGGGACCAAAACATATTGTGTAATTTGATACGAGCTTCGATTTGATATATGATAATAGTGGTTTCGATACCCGTGTCCAAAGATATCTCCATTGAAAGTTGTAACTCATATTTACCAAATGTTTTGTTGTTATTGAAAATGTGAACGACATCCTCTTTCTTTTTCTCTTCTCTTATTTTTTTTTTGAAGAATAGAGACTTATTGGAAATATAAATCAACAACCCTAAGTCGGCACCAATATCTCCTGTATAGCTCTATTGAATTAAACTAGAAGTAAGAAAAATGAAAATGGTGCGTCAAAAACTTTAAACACTCGGTAAGTGATGTAAACGATGTAATTTGTGTACAAAAACGATTTTCTTGGGCGGCGCCAAATATATTGTGTAATTTGATATGAGCTTCAATTTGATATATTATAATAGTGGTTTCGATACCCGAGTTAAAAGATATCTCCGTTGAAAGTTGTAACTCATATTTACAAAATCTTTTGTTATTTTTGAAAATGTGAACGACATCCTCTTTCTTTTTCTCTTCTCTTATTTTTTTTTGAAGAATAGAGACTTATTGGAAATATAAATCAACAACCCTAGGTCGGCACCAATATCTCCTGTATAGCTCTATTGAATTAAACTAGAAGTAAGAAAAATGAAAATGGTGCGTCAAAAACTTTAAACACTCGGTAAGTGATGTAAACGATATAATTTGGGTACAAAAACGATTTTCCTAGTCGGGACCAAAACATATTGTGTAATTTGATACGAGCTTCGATTTGATATATGATAATAGTGGTTTCGATACCCGTGTCCAAAGATATCTCCATTGAAAGTTGTAACTCATATTTACCAAATGTTTTGTTGTTATTGAAAATGTGAACGACATCCTCTTTCTTTTTCTCTTCTCTTATTTTTTTTTGAAGAATAGAGACTTATTGGAAATATAAATCAACAACCCTAAGTCGGCACCAATATCTCCTGTATAGCTCTATTGAATTAAACTAGAAGTAAGAAAAATGAAAATGGTGCGTCAAAAACTTTAAACACTCGGTAAGTGATGTAAACGATGTAATTTGTGTACAAAAACGATTTTCTTGGGCGGCGCCAAATATATTGTGTAATTTGATATGAGCTTCAATTTGATATATTATAATAGTGGTTTCGATACCCGAGTTAAAAGATATCTCCGTTGAAAGTTGTAACTCATATTTACCAAATCTTTTGTTATTTTTGAAAATGTGAACGACATCCTCTTTCTTTTTCTCTTCTCTTATTTTTTTTGAAGAATAGAGACTTATTGGAAATATAAATCAACAACCCTAGGTCGGCACCAATATCTCCTGTATAGCTCTATTGAATTAAACTAGAAGTAAGAAAAATGAAAATGGTGCGTCAAAAACTTTAAACACTCGGTAAGTGATGTAAACGATGTAATTTGTGTACAAAAACGATTTTCTTTTGCGGCACCAAATATATTGTGTAATTTGATATGAGCTTCGATTTGATATATTATAATAGTGGTTTCGATACCCGAGTTAAAAGATATCTCCGTTGAAAGTTGTAACTCATATTTACCAAATCTTTTGTTATTTTTGAAAATGTGAACGACATCCTCTTTCTTTTTCTCTTCTCTTATTTTTTTTGAAGAATAGAGACTTATTGGAAATATCAATCAACAACCCTAGGTCGGCACCAATATCTCCTGTATTGCTCTATTGAATTAAACCAGAAGTAAGAAGAATGAAAATGGTGCGTCAAAAACTTTAAATACTCGGTAAGTGATGTAAACGATGTAATTTGTGTACAAAAACGATTTTCTTGGGCGGCGCCAAATATATTGTGTAATTTGATATGAGCTTCAATTTGATATATTATAATAGTGGTTTCGATACCCGAGTTAAAAGATATCTCCGTTGAAAGTTGTAACTCATATTTACCAAATCTTTTGTTATTTTTGAAAATGTGAACGACATCCTCTTTCTTTTTCTCTTCTCTTATTTTTGTTTGAAGAATAGAGACTTATTGGAAATATAAATCAACAACCCTAGGTCGGCACCAATATCTCCTGTATAGCTCTATGGAATTAAACTAGAAGTAAGAAAAATGAAAATGGTGCGTCAAAAACTTTAAACACTCGATAAGTGATGTAAACGATGTAATTTGGGTACAAAAACGATTTTCCTGGTCGGGACCAAAACATATTGTGTAATTTGATACGAGCTTCAATTTGATATATTATAATAGTGGTTTCGATACCCGAGTCAAAAGATATCTCCGTTGAAAGTTGAAACTCATATTTACCAAATGTTTTGTTATTTTTGAAAATGTGAACGACATCCTCTTTCTTTTTCTCTTCTCTTATTTTTTTTGAAGAATAGAGACTTATTGGAAATATAAATCAACAACCCTAGGTCGGCACCAATATCTCCTGTATTGCTCTATTGAATTAAACCAGAAGTAAGAAGAATGAAAATGGTGCGTCAAAAACTTTAAACACTCGATAAGTGATGTAAACGATATAATTTGGGTACAAAAACGATTTTCCTAGTCGGGACCAAAACATATTGTGTAATTTGATACGAGCTTCGATTTGATATATGATAATAGTGGTTTCGATACCCGTGTCCAAAGATATCTCCATTGAAAGTTGTAACTCATATTTACCAAATGTTTTGTTGTTATTGAAAATGTGAACGACATCCTCTTTCTTTTTCTCTTCTCTTATTTTTTTTTTGAAGAATAGAGACTTATTGGAAATATAAATCAACAACCCTAAGTCGGCACCAATATCTCCTGTATAGCTCTATTGAATTAAACTAGAAGTAAGAAAAATGAAAATGGTGCGTCAAAAACTTTAAACACTCGGTAAGTGATGTAAACGATGTAATTTGTGTACAAAAACGATTTTCTTGGGCGGCGCCAAATATATTGTGTAATTTGATATGAGCTTCAATTTGATATATTATAATAGTGGTTTCGATACCCGAGTTAAAAGATATCTCCGTTGAAAGTTGTAACTCATATTTACAAAATCTTTTGTTATTTTTGAAAATGTGAACGACATCCTCTTTCTTTTTCTCTTCTCTTATTTTTTTTTGAAGAATAGAGACTTATTGGAAATATAAATCAACAACCCTAGGTCGGCACCAATATCTCCTGTATAGCTCTATTGAATTAAACTAGAAGTAAGAAAAATGAAAATGGTGCGTCAAAAACTTTAAACACTCGGTAAGTGATGTAAACGATGTAATTTGTGTACAAAAACGATTTTCTTTTGCGGCACCAAATATATTGTGTAATTTGATATGAGCTTCGATTTGATATATTATAATAGTGGTTTCGATACCCGAGTTAAAAGATATCTCCGTTGAAAGTTGTAACTCATATTTACCAAATCTTTTGTTATTTTTGAAAATGTGAACGACATCCTCTTTCTTTTTCTCTTCTCTTATTTTTTTTGAAGAATAGAGACTTATTGGAAATATCAATCAACAACCCTAGGTCGGCACCAATATCTCCTGTATTGCTCTATTGAATTAAACCAGAAGTAAGAAGAATGAAAATGGTGCGTCAAAAACTTTAAACACTCGATAAGTGATGTAAACGATGTAATTTGGGTACCAAAACGATTTTCCTGGTCGGGACCAAAGCATATTGTGTAATTTGATACGAGTTTCGATTTGATATATTATAATAGTGGTTTCGATACCCGAGTCAAAAGATATCTCCGTTGAAAATTGTAACTTATATTTACCAAATGTTTTGTTGTTTTTGAAAATGTGAACGACATCCTCTTTATTTTTCTCTTCTCTTATTTTTTTTTGAAGAATAGAGACTTATTGGAAATATAAATAAACAACCATAGGTCGGCACCATTATCTCCTGTATAGCTCTATTGAATTAAACCAGAAGTAAGAAAAATGAAAATCGTGCCTCAAAAACTTTAAACACTCGATAAGTGATGTAAACGATGTAATTTGTGTACAAAAACGATTTTCTTGGGCCGGACCAAAAAATATTGTGTAATTTGATACGAGCTTCAATTTGATATATTATAATAGTGGTTTCGATACCCGAGTCAAAAGATATCTCCGTTGAAAGTTGTAACTCATATTTACCAAATGTTTTGTTGTTATTGAAAATGTGAACGACATCCTCTTTCTTTTTCTCTTCTCTTATTTTTTTTTTGAAGAATAGAGACTTATTGGAAATATAAATCAACAACCCTAGGTCGGCACCAATATCTCCTGTATAGCTCTATTGAATAAAACTAGAAGTAAGAAAAATGAAAATGGTGCGTCAAAAACTTTAAACACTCGGTAAGTGATGTAAACGATGTAATTTGGGTACAAAAACGATTTTCTTGGGCGGCACCAAATATATTGTGTAATTTGATATGAGCTTCAATTTGATATATTATAATAGTGGTTTCGATACCCGATTTAAAAGATATCTCCGTTGAAAGTTGTAACTCATATTTACCAAATCTTTTGTTATTTTTGAAAATGTGAAGGACATCCTCTTTCTTTTTCTCTTCTCTTATTTTTTTTGAAGAATAGAGACTTATTGGAAATATAAATCAACAACCCTAGGTCGGCACCAATATCTCCTGTATTGCTCTATTGAA
This sequence comes from Hippophae tibetana, assembly GCA_037013495.1. NCBI lineage: Eukaryota > Viridiplantae > Streptophyta > Magnoliopsida > Rosales > Elaeagnaceae > Hippophae > Hippophae tibetana. The sequence continues at coordinate 1,826,142 of JAZDXN010000026.1, read as the reverse complement.
TTAAACCAGAAATAAGAAAAATGAAAATGGTGCGTCAAAAACTTTAAACACTCGATAAGTGATGTAAACGATATAATTTGGGTACAAAAACGATTTTGCTGGTCGGGACCAAAACATATTGTGTAATTTGATACGAGCTTCGATTTGATATATTATAATAGTGCTTTCGATACCCGTATCCAAAGATATCTCCATTGAAAGTTGTAACTCATATTTACCAAATGTTTTGTTGTTATTGAAAATGTGAACGACATCCTCTTTCTTTTTCTCTTCTCTTATTTTTTTTTTGAAGAATAGAGACTTATTGGAAATATAAATCAACAACCCTAGGTCGGCACCAATATCTCCTGTATAGCTCTATTGAATAAAACTAGAAGTAAGAAAAATGAAAATGGTGCGTCAAAAACTTTAAACACTCGGTAAGTGATGTAAACGATGTAATTTGTGTACAAAAACGATTTTCTTGGGCGGCGCCAAATATATTGTGTAATTTGATATGAACTTCAATTTGATATATTTCAATAGTGGTTTCGATACCCGAGTTAAAAGATATCTCCGTCGAAAGTTGTAACTCATATTTACCAAGTCTTTTGTTATTTTTGAAAATGTGAACGACATCCTCTTTCTTTTTCTCTTCTCTTATTTTTTTTTGAAGAATAGAGACTTATTGGAAATATAAATCAACAACCCTAGGTCGGCACCAATATCTCCTGTATTGCTCTATTGAATTAAACCAGAAATAAGAAAAATGAAAATGGTGCGTCAAAAACTTTAAACACTCGATAAGTGATGTAAACAATGTAATTTGGGTACAAAAACGATTTTCCTGGTCGGGACCAAAACATATTGTGTAATTTGATACGAGCTTCGATTTGATATATTATAACAGTGGTTTCGATACCCAAGTCAAAAGATATCTCCGTTGAAAGTTGTAACTTATATTTACCAAATTTTTTGTTGTTTTTGAAAATGTGAACGACATCCTCTTTCTTTTTCTCTTCTCCTATTTTTTTTTTAGAAAGAGACTTATTGGAAATATAAATAAACAACCCTAGGTCGGCACCATTATCTCCTGTATAGCTCTATTGAATTAAACCAGAAGTAAGAAAAATGAAAATCGTGCCTCAAAAACTTTAAACACTCGATAAGTGATGTAAACGATGTAATTTGTGTACAAAAACGATTTTCTTGGGCCGGACCAAAAAATATTGTGTAATTTGATACGAGCTTCAATTTGATATATTATAATAGTGGTTTCGATACCCGAGTCAAAAGATATCTCCGTTGAAAGTTGTAACTCATATTTACCAAATGTTTTGTTGTTATTGAAAATGTGAACGACATCCTCTTTCTTTTTCTCTTCTCTTATTTTTTTTTTGAAGAATAGAGACTTATTGGAAATATAAATCAACAACCCTAGGTCGGCACCAATATCTCCTGTATAGCTCTATTGAATAAAACTAGAAGTAAGAAAAATGAAAATGGTGCGTCAAAAACTTTAAACACTCGGTAAGTGATGTAAACGATGTAATTTGTGTACAAAAACGATTTTCTTGGGCGGCGCCAAATATATTGTGTAATTTGATATGAGCTTCAATTTGATATATTATAATAGTGGTTTCGATACCCGAGTTAAAAGATATCTCCGTCGAAAATTGTAACTCATATTTACCAAGTCTTTTGTTATTTTTGAAAATGTGAATGACATCCTCTTTCTTTTTCTCTTCTCTTATTTTTTTTTTGAAGAATAGAGACTTATTGGAAATATAAATCAACAACCCTAGGTCGGCACCAATATCTCCTGTATAGCTCTATTGAATTAAACTAGAAGTAAGAAAAATGAAAATGGTGCGTCAAAAACTTTAAACACTCGGTAAGTGATGTAAACGATGTAATTTGTGTACAAAAACGATTTTCTTGCGCGGCGCCAAATATATTGTGTAATTTGATATGAGCTTCAATTTGATATATTATAATAGTGGTTTCGATACCCGAGTTAAAAGATATCTCCGTCGAAAGTTGTAACTCATATTTACCAAATCTTTTGTTATTTTTGAAAATGTGAACGACATCCTCTTTCTTTTTCTCTTCTCTTATTTTTTTTTGAAGAATAGAGACTTATTGGAAATATAAATCAACAACCCTAGGTCGGCACCAATATCTCCTGTATTGCTCTATTGAATTAAACCAGAAATAAGAAAAATGAAAATGGTGCGTCAAAAACTTTAAACACTCGATAAGTGATGTAAACGATGTAATTTGGGTACGAAAACGATTTTCCTAGTCGGGACCAAAACATATTGTGTAATTTGATACGAGCTTCGATTTGATATATTATAACAGTGGTTTCGATACCCGAGTCAAAAGATATCTCCGTTGAAAGTTGTAACTTATATTTACCAAATTTTTTGTTGTTTTTGAAAATGTGAACGACATCCTCTTTCTTTTTCTCTTCTCCTATTTTTTTTTTTTGAAAAGAGACTTATTGGAAATATAAACAAACAACCCTAGGTCGGCACCATTATCTCCTGTATAGCTCTATTGAATTAAACCAGAAGTAAGAAAAATGAAAATCGTGCGTCAAAAACTTTAAACACTCGATAAGTGATGTAAACGATGTAATTTGTGTACAAAAACGATTTTCTTGGGCCGGACCAAAAAATATTGTGTAATTTGATACGAGCTTCAATTTAATATATTATAATAGTGGTTTCGATACCCGAGTCAAAAGATATCTCCGTTGAAAGTTGTAACTCATATTTACCAAATGTTTTGTTATTTTTGAAAATGTGAACGACATCCTCTTTCTTTTTCTCTTCTCTTATTTTTTTTTGAAGAATAGAGACTTATTGGAAATATAAATCAACAACCCTAGGTCGGCACCAATATCTCCTGTATTGCTCTATTGAATTAAACCAGAAGTAAGAAGAATGAAAATGGTGCGTCAAAAACTTTAAACACTCGATAAGTGATGTAAACGATGTAATTTGGGTACCAAAACGATTTTCCTGGTCGGGACCAAAGCATATTGTGTAATTTGATACGAGTTTCGATTTGATATATTATAATAGTGGTTTCGATACCCGAGTCAAAAGATATCTCCGTTGAAAGTTGTAACTCATATTTACCAAATGTTTTGTTATTTTTGAAAATGTGAACGACATCCTCTTTATTTTTCTCTTCTCTTATTTTTTTTTGAAGAATAGAGACTTATTGGAAATATATATCAACAACCCTAGGTCGGCACCAATATCTCCTGTATAGCTCTATTGAATTAAACAAGAAGTAAGAAAAATGAAAATGGTGCGTCAAAAACTTTAAACACTCGATAAGTGATGTAAACGATGTAATTTGGGTACAAAAACGATTTTCTTGGGTGGCACCAATTATATTGTGTAATTTGATATGAGCTTCAATTTGATATATTATAATAGTGGTTTCGATACCCGATTTAAAAGATATCTCCGTTGAAAGTTGTAACTCATATTTACCAAATCTTTTGTTATTTTTGAAAATGTGAACGACATCCTCTTTCTTTTTCTCTTCTCTTATTTTTTTTGAAGAATAGAGACTTATTGGAAATATAAATCAACAACCCTAGGTCGGCACCAATATCTCCTGTATTGCTCTATTGAATTAAACCAGAAATAAGAAAAATGAAAATGGTGCGTCAAAAACTTTAAACACTCGATAAGTGATGTAAACGATATAATTTGGGTACAAAAACGATTTTCCTGGTCGGGACCAAAACATATTGTGTAATTTGATACGAGCTTCGATTTGATATATTATAATAGTGCTTTCGATACCCGTATCCAAAGATATCTCCATTGAAAGTTGTAACTCATATTTACCAAATGTTTTGTTGTTATTGAAAATGTGAACGACATCCTCTTTCTTTTTCTCTTCTCTTATTTTTTTTTTGAAGAATAGAGACTTATTGGAAATATAAATCAACAACCCTAGGTCGGCACCAATATCTCCTGTATAGCTCTATTGAATAAAACTAGAAGTAAGAAAAATGAAAATGGTGCGTCAAAAACTTTAAACACTCGGTAAGTGATGTAAACGATGTAATTTGTGTACAAAAACGATTTTCTTGGGCGGCGCCAAATATATTGTGTAATTTGATATGAGCTTCAATTTGATATATTATAATAGTGGTTTCGATACCCGAGTTAAAAGATATCTCCGTCGAAAGTTGTAACTCATATTTACCAAGTCTTTTGTTATTTTTGAAAATGTGAACGACATCCTCTTTCTTTTTCTCTTCTCTTATTTTTTTTTTTTGAAGAATAGAGACTTATTGGAAATATAAATCAACAACCCTAGGTCGGCACCAATATCTCCTGTATTGCTCTATTGAATTAAACCAGAAATAAGAAAAATGAAAATGGTGCGTCAAAAACTTTAAACACTCGATAAGTGATGTAAACAATGTAATTTGGGTACAAAAACGATTTTCCTGGTCGGGACCAAAACATATTGTGTAATTTGATACGAGCTTCGATTTGATATATTATAACAGTGGTTTCGATACCCGAGTCAAAAGATATCTCCGTTGAAAGTTGTAACTTATATTTACCAAGTCTTTTGTTATTTTTGAAAATGTGAACGACATCCTCTTTCTTTTTCTCTTCTCTTATTTTTTTTTGAAGAATAGAGACTTATTGGAAATATAAATCAACAACCCTAGGTCGGCACCAATATCTCCTGTATTGCTCTATTGAATTAAACCAGAAATAAGAAAAATTAAAATGGTGCGTCAAAAACTTTAAACACTCGATAAGTGATGTAAACAATGTAATTTGGGTACAAAAACGATTTTCCTGGTCGGGACCAAAACATATTGTGTAATTTGATACGAGCTTCGATTTGATATATTATAACAGTGGTTTCGATACCCGAGTCAAAAGATATCTCCGTTGAAAGTTGTAACTTATATTTACCAAATTTTTTGTTGTTTTTGAAAATGTGAACGACATCCTCTTTCTTTTTCTCTTCTCTTATTTTTTTTGAAGAATAGAGACTTATTCGAAATATAAATAAACAACCCTAGGTCGGCACCATTATCTCCTGTATAGCTCTATTGAATTAAACCAGAAGTAAGAAAAATGAAAATCGTGCCTCAAAAACTTTAAACACTCGATAAGTGATGTAAACGATGTAATTTGTGTACAAAAACGATTTTCTTGGGCCGGACCAAAAAATATTGTGTAATTTGATACGAGCTTCAATTTGATATATTATAATAGTGGTTTCGATACCCGAGTCAAAAGATATCTCCGTTGAAAGTTGTAACTCATATTTACCAAATGTTTTGTTGTTATTGAAAATGTGAACGACATCCTCTTTCTTTTTCTCTTCTCTTATTTTTTTTTTTGAAGAATAGAGACTTATTGGAAATATAAATCAACAACCCTAGGTGGGCACCAATATCTCCTGTATAGCTCTATTGAATAAAACTAGAAGTAAGAAAAATGAAAATGTTGCGTCAAAAACTTTAAACACTCGGTAAGTGATGTAAACGATGTAATTTGTGTACAAAAACGATTTTCTTGGGCGGCGCCAAATATATTGTGTAATTTGATATGAGCTTCAATTTGATATATTATAATAGTGGTTTCGATACCCGAGTTAAAAGATATCTCCGTCGAAAATTGTAACTCATATTTACCAAGTCTTTTGTTATTTTTGAAAATGTGAACGACATCCTCTTTCTTTTTCTCTTCTCTTATTTTTTTTTGAAGAATAGAGACTTATTGGAAATATAAATCAACAACCCTAGGTCGGCACCAATATCTCCTGTATTGCTCTATTGAATTAAACCAGAAATAAGAAAAATGAAAATGGTGCGTCAAAAACTTTAAACACTCGATAAGTGATGTAAACAATGTAATTTGGGTACAAAAACGATTTTCCTGGTCGGGACCAAAACATATTGTGTAATTTGATACGAGCTTCGATTTGATATATTATAACAGTGGTTTCGATACCCGAGTCAAAAGATATCTCCGTTGAAAGTTGTAACTTATATTTACCAAGTCTTTTGTTATTTTTGAAAATGTGAACGACATCCTCTTTCTTTTTCTCTTCTCTTATTTTTTTTTGAAGAATAGAGACTTATTGGAAATATAAATCAACAACCCTAGGTCGGCACCAATATCTCCTGTATTGCTCTATTGAATTAAACCAGAAATAAGAAAAATTAAAATGGTGCGTCAAAAACTTTAAACACTCGATAAGTGATGTAAACAATGTAATTTGGGTACAAAAACGATTTTCCTGGTCGGGACCAAAACATATTGTGTAATTTGATACGAGCTTCGATTTGATATATTATAACAGTGGTTTCGATACCCGAGTCAAAAGATATCTCCGTTGAAAGTTGTAACTTATATTTACCAAATTTTTTGTTGTTTTTGAAAATGTGAACGACATCCTCTTTCTTTTTCTCTTCTCCTATTTTTTTTTTAGAAAGAGACTTATTCGAAATATAAATAAACAACCCTAGGTCGGCACCATTATCTCCTGTATAGCTCTATTGAATTAAACCAGAAGTAAGAAAAATGAAAATCGTGCCTCAAAAACTTTAAACACTCGATAAGTGATGTAAACGATGTAATTTGTGTACAAAAACGATTTTCTTGGGCCGGACCAAAAAATATTGTGTAATTTGATACGAGCTTCAATTTAATATATTATAATAGTGGTTTCGATACCCGAGTCAAAAGATATCTCCGTTGAAAGTTGTAACTCATATTTACCAAATGTTTTGTTATTTTTGAAAATGTGAACGACATCCTCTTTCTTTTTCTCTTCTCTTATTTTTTTTTGAAGAATAGAGACTTATTGGAAATATAAATCAACAACCCTAGGTCGGCACCAATATCTCCTGTATAGCTCTATTGAATTAAACCAGAAGTAAGAAGAATGAAAATGGTGCGTCAAAAACTTTATACACTCGATAAGTGATGTAAACGATGTAATTTGGGTACAAAAACGATTTTCCTGGTCGGGACCAAAACATATTGTGTAATTTGATACGAGCTTCGATTTGATATATTATAACAGTGGTTTCGATACCCGAGTTAAAAGATATCTCCGTTGAAAGTTGTAACTCATATTTACCAAATCTTTTGTTATTTTTGAAAATGTGAACGACATCCTCTTTCTTTTTCTCTTCTCTTATTTTTTTTGAAGAATAGAGACTTATTGGAAATATAAATCAACAACCCTATGTCGGCACCAATATCTCCTGTATTGCTCTATTGAATTAAACCAGAAGTAAGAAGAATGAAAATGGTGCGTCAAAAACTTTAAACACTCGATAAGTGATGTAAACGATGTAATTTGGGTACAAAAACGATTTTCCTGGTCGGGACCAAAACTTATTGTGTAATTTGATACGAGCTTCGATTTGATATATTATAATAGTGGTTTCGATACCCGAGTCAAGAGTTATCTCCGTTGAAATTTGTAACTCATATTTACCAAATGTTTTTTTGTTCTTGAAAATATGAACGACATCCTCTTTCTTTTTCTCTTCTCTTATTTTTTTTGAAGAATAGAGACTTATTGGAAATATAAATCAACAACCCTAGGTCGGCACCAATATCGCCTGTATTGCTCTATTGAATTAAACCAGAAATAAGAAAAATGAAAATGGTGCGTCAAAAAGTTTAAAAACTCGATAAGTGATGTAAACGATATAATTTGGGTACAAAAACGATTTTCCTGGTCGGGACCAAAACATATTGTGTAATTTGATACGAGCTTCGATTTGATATATTATAATAGTGGGTTCGATACGCGTGTCCAAAGATATCTCCATTGAAAGTTGTAACTCATATTTACCAAATGTTTTGTTGTTATTGAAAATGTGAACGACATCCTTTTTCTTTTTCTCTTCTCTTATTTTTTTTTGAAGAATAGAGACTTATTGGAAATATAAATCAACAACCCTAGGTCGGCACCAATATCTCCTGTATAGCTCTATTGAATTAAACCAGAAGTAAGAAGAATGAAAATGGTGCGTTAAAAACTTTAAACACTCGATAAGTGATGTAAACGATGTAATTTGGGTACAAAAACGATTTTCCTGGTCGGGACCAAAACATATTGTGTAATTTGATACGAGCTTCGATTTGATATATTATAATAGTGGTTTCGATACCCGAGTCAAAAGATATCTCCGTTGAAAGTTGTAACTTATATTTACCAAATGTTTTGCTGTTTTTGAAAAAGTGAACGACATCCTCTTTATTTTTCTCTTCTCTTATTTTTTTTTGAAGAATAGAGACTTATTGGAAATATAAATCAACAACCCTAGGTCGGCACCAATATCTCCTGTATTGCTCTATTGAATTAAACCAGAAATAAGAAAAATGAAAATGGTGCGTCAAAAACTTTAAACACTCGATAAGTGATGTAAACAATGTAATTTGGGTACAAAAACGATTTTCCTGGTCGGGACCAAAACATATTGTGTAATTTGATACGAGCTTCGATTTGATATATTATAACAGTGGTTTCGATACCCGAGTCAAAAGATATCTCCGTTGAAAGTTGTAACTTATATTTACCAAATTTTTTGTTGTTTTTGAAAATGTGAACGACATCCTCTTTCTTTTTCTCTTCTCCTGTTTTTTTTTTTAGAAAGAGACTTATTGGAAATATAAATAAACAACCCTAGGTCGGCACCATTATCTCCTGTATAGCTCTATTGAATTAAACCAGAAGTAAGAAAAATGAAAATCGTGCCTCAAAAACTTTAAACACTCGATAAGTGATGTAAACGATGTAATTTGTGTACAAAAAGGATTTTCTTGGGCCGGACCAAAAAATATTGTGTAATTTGATACGAGCTTCAATTTGATATATTATAATAGTGGTTTCGATACCCGAGTCAAAAGATATCTCCGTTGAAAGTTGTAACTCATATTTACCAAATGTTTTGTTATTTTTGAAAATGTGAACGACATCCTCTTTCTTTTTCTCTTCTCCTATTTTTTTTTTGAAGAAAAGAAACTTATTGGAAATATAAATTAACAACCCTAGTTCGGCACCAATATCTCCTTTATAGCTCTATTCAATTAAACCATAAGTAAGGAAAATGAAAATGGTTCGTCAAAAACTTTAAACACTCGGTACGTGATGTAAACGATATAATTTGGGTACAAAAATGATTTTCCTGGTCGGGACCAAAACATATTGTGTAATTTGATTCGAGCTTCGATTTGATATATTATAATAGTGGTTTCGATACCCGTGTCAAAAGATATCTCCATTGAAAGTTGTAACTCTATTTACCAAATGTTTTGTTGTTTTTGAAAATGTGAACGACATCCTCTTTCTTTTTCTCTTCTCTTATTTTTTTTTTGAAGAATAGAGACTTATTGGAAATATAAATCAACAACCCTAGGTCGGCACCAATATCTCCTGTATAGCTCTATTGAATTAAACTAGAAGTAAGAAAAATGAAAATGGTGCGTCAAAAACTTTAAACACTCGGTAAGTGATGTAAACGATGTAATTTGTGTACAAAAACGATTTTCTTGCGCGGCGCCAAATATATTGTGTAATTTGATATGAGCTTCAATTTGATATATTATAATAGTGGTTTCGATACCCGAGTTAAAAGATATCTCCGTCGAAAGTTGTAACTCATATTTACCAAATCTTTTGTTATTTTTGAAAATGTGAACGACATCCTCTTTCTTTTTCTCTTCTCTTATTTTTTTTTGAAGAATAGAGACTTATTGGAAATATAAATCAACAACCCTAGGTCGGCACCAATATCTCCTGTATTGCTCTATTGAATTAAACCAGAAATAAGAAAAATGAAAATGGTGCGTCAAAAACTTTAAACACTCGATAAGTGATGTAAACGATGTAATTTGGGTACGACAACGATTTTCCTAGTCGGGACCAAAACATATTGTGTAATTTGATACGAGCTTCGATTTGATATATTATAACAGTGGTTTCGATACCCGAGTCAAAAGATATCTCCGTTGAAAGTTGTAACTTATATTTACCAAATTTTTTGTTGTTTTTGAAAATGTGAACGACATCCTCTTTCTTTTTCTCTTCTCCTATTTTTTTTTTAGAAAAGAGACTTATTGGAAATATAAATAAACAACCCTAGGTTGGCACCATTATCTCCTGTATAGCTCTATTGAATTAAACCAGAAGTAAGAAAAATGAAAATCGTGCGTCAAAAACTTTAAACACTCGATAAGTGATGTAAACGATGTAATTTGTGTACAAAAACGATTTTCTTGGGCCGGACCAAAAAATATTGTGTAATTTGATACGAGCTTCAATTTAATATATTATAATAGTGGTTTCGATACCCGAGTCAAAAGATATCTCCGTTGAAAGTTGTAACTCATATTTACCAAATGTTTTGTTATTTTTGAAAATGTGAACGACATCCTCTTTCTTTTTCTCTTCTCTTATTTTTTTTTGAAGAATAGAGACTTATTGGAAATATAAATCAACAACCCCAGGTCGGCACCAATATCTCCTGTATAGCTCTATTGAATTAAACCAGAAGTAAGAAGAATGAAAATGGTGCGTCAAAAACTTTATACACTCGATAAGTGATGTAAACGATGTAATTTGGGTACAAAAACGATTTTCCTGGTCGGGACCAAAACATATTGTGTAATTTGATACGAGCTTCGATTTGATATATTATAACAGTGGTTTCGATACCCGAGTTAAAAGATATCTCCGTTGAAAGTTGTAACTCATATTTACCAAATCTTTTGTTATTTTTGAAAATGTGAACGACATCCTCTTTCTTTTTCTCTTCTCTTATTTTTTTTTGAAGAATAGAGACTTATTGGAAATATAAATCAACAACCCTAGGTCGGCACCAATATCTTTTGTATTGCTCTATTGAATTAAACCAGAAGTAAGAAGAATGAAAATGGTGCGTCAAAAACTTTAAACACTCGATAAGTGATGTAAACGATGTAATTTGGGTACAAAAACGATTTTCCTGGTCGGGACCAAAACTTATTGTGTAATTTGATACGAGCTTCGATTTGATATATTATAATAGTGGTTTCGATACCCGAGTCAAGAGTTATCTCCGTTGAAATTTGTAACTCATATTTACCAAATGTTTTTTTGTTTTTGAAAATATGAACGACATCCTCTTTCTTTTTCTCTTCTCTTATTTTTTTTGAAGAATAGAGACTTATTGGAAATATAAATCAACAACCCTAGGTCGGCACCAATATCGCCTGTATTGCTCTATTGAATTAAACCAGAAATAAGAAAAATGAAAATGGTGCGTCAAAAAGTTTAAAAACTCGATAAGTAATGTAAACGATATAATTTGGGTACAAAAACGATTTTCCTGGTCGGGACCAAAACATATTGTGTAATTTGATACGAGCTTCGATTTGATATATTATAATAGTGGGTTCGATACGCGTGTCCAAAGATATCTCCATTGAAAGTTGTAACTCATATTTACCAAATGTTTTGTTGTTATTGAAAATGTGAACGACATCCTTTTTCTTTTTCTCTTCTCTTATTTTTTTTTGAAGAATAGAGACTTATTGGAAATATAAATCAACAACCCTAGGTCGGCACCAATATCTCCTGTATAGCTCTATTGAATTAAACCAGAAGTAAGAAGAATGAAAATGGTGCGTTAAAAACTTTAAACACTCGATAAGTGATGTAAACGATGTAATTTGGGTACAAAAACGATTTTCCTGGTCGGGACCAAAACATATTGTGTAATTTGATACGAGCTTCGATTTGATATATTATAATAGTGGTTTCGATACCCGAGTCAAAAGATATCTCCGTTGAAAGTTGTAACTTATATTTACCAAATTTTTTGCTGTTTTTGAAAAAGTGAACGACATCCTCTTTATTTTTCTCTTCTCTTATTTTTTTTTGAAGAATAGAGACTTATTGGGAATATAAATCAACAACCCTAGGTCGGCACCAATATCTTATGTATTGCTCTATTGAATTAAACCAGAAATAAGAAAAATGAAAATGGTGCGTCAAAACTTTAAACACTCGATAAGTGATGTAAACGATGTAATTTGGGTACAAAAACGATTTTCCTGGGCGGCACCAAATATATTGTGTAATTTGATATGAGCTTCAATTTGATATATTATAATAGTGGTTTCGATACCCGAGTTAAAAGATATCTCCGTTGAAAGTTGTAACTCATATTTACCAAATCTTTTGTTATTTTTGAACATGTGAACGACATCCTCTTTCTTTTTCTCTTCTCTTATTTTTTTTTTGAAGAATAGAGACTTATTGGAAATATAAATCAACAACCCTAGGTCGGCACCAATATCTCTTGTATAGCTCTATTGAATTAAACCAGAAGTAAGAAGAATGAAAATGGTGCGTCAAAAACTTTAAACACTCGATAAGTGATGTAAACGATGTAATTTGGGTACCAAAACGATTTTCCTGGTCGGGACCAAAACATATTGTGTAATTTGATACGAGCTTGGTGCTTCAAAAACTTTAAACACTTGGTAAGTGATATAAACAATGTAATTTGGGTACAAAAACGATTTCCTTTGATTGGACTACAACATATTTTGTAATTTGATACGGGCTTCGATTTGATATATTATAATAGTGGTTTCGATACCCGAGTTAAAAGTTATCTCCGTTGAAAGTGGTAACTCATTTTTACCAAATGTTTTTTTGTTTTTCAAAATATGAACGATATCCTCTTTCTTTTTCTCTTCTCTTATTTTTTTTTTTGAAGAATAGGGATTGATTGAAAATATAAATAATCAAACCTAGGTTGGCACCAATATCTCCTTTATAGATCTATTGAATTAACCAGAAGTAAGTAAAATGAAAAAGGTGCTTCAAAAACTTTAAACACTTGGTAAGTGATGTAAACGATGTAATTTGGGTACAAAAACGATTTCCTTTGATTGGACTACAACATATTGTGTAATTTGATACGTTCTTCGATTTGATATATTATAATAGTGGTTTCGATACCCGAGTTAGAAGGTATCTCCGTTGAAAGTTGTAACTCATATTTACCAAATGTTTTTTGTTTTTGAAAATATGAACGACATCCTCTTCCTTTTTCTCTTCTCTTATTTTTTTTTGAAGAATAGGGTTTGATTGAAAATATAAATAATCAAACCTAGGTTCGCACCAATATCTCCTCTATAGCTCTTTTGAATTAACCATAAGTAAGTAAAATGAAAAAGGTGCTTCAAAAACTTTAAACACTTGGTAAGTGATATAAACAATGTAATTTGCGTACAAAAACGATTTTCCTTGGAAGTACCAAAACATATTGTGTAATTTGATACGAGCTTCGATTTGATATATTATAATAGTTGTTTCGATACCCGAGTCAAAAGTTATCTCCGTTGAAAGTTGTAACTCATATTTACCAAATGTTTTTTTATTTTTGAAAATGTAAACGACATTCTCTTTCTTTTTCTCTTCTCTTATTTTTTTTTGAAGAATAGGGATTGATTGAAAATATAAATAATCAAACCTAGGTTGGCACCAATATCTCCTGTATAGCTCTATTGAATTAACCAGAAGTAAGTAAAATGATAAAGGTGCTTCAAAAACTTTAAACACTTGGTAAGTGATATAAACAATGTAATTTGGGTACAAAAACGATTTCCTTTGATTGGACTACAACATATTGTGTAATTTGATACGGGCTTCGATTTGATATATTATAATAGTGGTTTCGATACCCGAGTTAAAAGTTATCTGCGTTGAAAGTTGTAACTCATATTTACCAAATGTTTTTTTGTTTTTTAAAATATGAACGATATCCTCATTCTTTTTCTCTTCTCTTATTTTTTTTTTGAAAATAGGGATTGATTGAAAATATAAATAATCAAACCTAGGTTGGCACCAATATCTCCTCTATAGCTCTATTGAATTAACCATAAGTAAGCAAAATGAAAAAGGTGCTTCAAAAACTTTAAACACATGGTAAGTGATATAAACAATGTAATTTGGGTACAAAAACGATTTTCCTTGGCAGTACCAAAACATATTGTGTAATTTGATACGAGCTTCAATTTGATATATTATAATAGTTGTTTCGATACCCGAGTCAAAAGCTATCTCCGTTGAAAGTTGTAACTCATATTTACCAAATGTTTTTTTATTTTTGAAAATATGAACGACATCCTCTTTCTTTTTCTCTTCTCTTATTTTTTTTTTGAAGAATAGGGATTGATTGAAAATATAAATAATCAAACCTAGGTTGGCACCAATATCTCCTCTATAGCTCTATTGAATTAACCATAAGTAAGTAAAATGAAAAAGGTGCTTCAAAAAATTTAAACACTTGGTAAGTGATATAAACAATGTAATTTGGGTACAAAAACGATTTTCCTTGGAAGTACCAAAACATATTGTGTAATTTGATACGAGCTTCGATTTGATATATTATAATAGTTGTTTCGATACCCGAGTCAAAAGTTATCTCCGTTGAAAGTTGTAACTCATATTTACCAAATGTTTTTTTGTTTTTTAAAATATGAACGATATCCTCTTTCTTTTTCTCTTCTCTTATTTTTTTTTTGAAGAATAGGGATTGATTGAAAATATAAATAATCAAAACTAGGTTGGCACCAATATCTCCTCTATAGCTCTATTGAATTAACCATAAGTAAGCAAAATGAAAAAGGTGCTTCAAAAACTTTAAACACTTGGTAAGTGATATAAACAATGTAATTTGGGTACATGATGAGTGCTCAAAAAGCACTAAAATAACCATGATTTTATGCACATTAATTGATTAAAAATACATATATTTATATGTTTTATCATATATTTATATAAATTTGTCTTTTTCGGAATCACGGGTATTTTTATTGTTTTTCAGGTATTTTGGCTTAAAAATGCAATTTAAAGACTCAAACAGGAATACTTGAAGCAATACATCACAAATATATTAATAAATAAGTGGGAAAAGGTCAACAAATATGGAAAAATTGGACAAAATGGGTCGAAAAGGTCAAAAATGTCAAAAAGACGAAAATCGCGCCGCCGTGCCGCCCGGCCGCCGCGCCCCACCGCCCGGCCGCCGCGCCCCACCGCCCGGCCGCCGCGCCCCACCGCCCGGCCGCCGCGCCCCACCGCCCGGCACCGCCCCAAGCAGCAGCGCGCGGCACTGTTCATCCACGGGTACTGTTCATCAGACTCGGCACTGTTCATGAGACGCGGCACTGTTCATCAGACTGGGTACTGTTCATCAGACTCGGCACTGTTCATCAGACGCGGCACTGTTCATCCTCGGCACTGTTCATACCCGGTACTGTACAGCCGCGGTACTGTTCATACCCGGTACTGTGCAGCCGCCCCATGTCATGCTGACGTCATCAAATGACGTCAGCAATCAATAATACGCGTTTTTTCATTTTTTTAACATTTTTTTCTCTACTTTTTCTCTCCATCCTCACCTATAAATACCCCCCTTCCCTTCACTTCAAATCACACCTTAAAACCACACTTCTCTCTTCTTTCTTTCTCTCATTTCTTAGTTTTTTGAGTTTTCCTTAGTTTCTTTCTTAGTTTCTAAGTTTTTCTTAGTTTCCTTCTTAGTTTTTAGTTCAATTCTCTTAGTTTTAGTGTTCTTCTCTTTTTGAGAGGAACTTGTAATGTTTTTGTAATAATTTAGTTTTTGATTCAATATATGGAAGTGCAAATTCCGCTCGGAGGTTTTCTAGCAACGGGAATAGCGTCGAAGTTCTGTAAGGATTTTATTTTCTTTACAGTTATTTTTATGCTTTATTCTTACATGTTATATTCAACTTGTCTGTGGTTAAATTTAACTATGCTAGCTGTTTAGTAAAAATGATGTAATAACGACGTTGTTATGCTTGCGAAATATTAAATAGGTAAAAATCTTTAAAATGAATTGATTTTGTTTTTATTCAAGATTTTATATTAAGAATGTTAGAGAGAAATATATTATTTTTCATTACAAACTTAAACCCGAAAATTAGATTTTAAGGTTTAGTTATCCGGTCTAATTTAGAGTAGTGCTCTTTTATTTGTTGGTACAATCGCCCGGTAGTTAGAGTGAAACTCTATTTCAAAAGTTTTTATAAGAATTATTATGTGAAAATGTATTGACAACATGTTTTCAATAGTGGTTTTAAAACTTGAAAGTTAGTACTCGGATAATTAAATTCTTAAGTTTAATTTGGACACCTTGAATAATGTTTAAATTGTCTAACCCCACCAAAGGTGGCATTTAAATGGTTCATTTTCAATCTCTTAGAAAAAGGAATTAATTTAATTAAGCATATTAGTTATCAACCCCACCCATAGGTGTTAATTGATTTGTTTAGTTAACAAAGAATATCTAACCCCACCAAAGGTGGTATTTATATAAAAAAGAGAGAATCAATAAAATATCAATTTATATCTTTAATAACCTAGTTAATATGAGCAAGCATAATTAATTTAGTTATTATATCCATAAATACTCCGCTAATATAAATGATAAAAATTTGCATGAATATTTATTGAATCCGTATATATGTTTATTTTTAGATAATTATTTATTGAATTTGTATCTATGTTTATTTTTATGTTATTAGATTATATTTAATTAATCTGTATATATGTTTATTTTATGTTATTAGATTAGGAACACAAAAACCAAACTATCGTGACAGGATGTTTAGGATTTAATTTCGTTTTTAAAAGTTTGAATAATAAATTAAAAACCACATACATTCCTTCCTTAGATCGACCTTGGGAGTATACTTATCATTTTCTTCGAAATGATTCGTGCACTTGCGAGAGTTTTATAAATATTAAAACCAAAGTATTTGCGAAGATCGGCGATGCCGGTTTTCGTTCATCAAGTTTTTGGCGCCGTTGCCGGGGAAGGAATAGCGTTTTTAAATTATTTATCAAAATTTTAAAAACATTTTTGTGCTGTAAATAATTGTGATATTTTAATAATAATCAAATTTCAAAATTCATAATAAATAAAAATAAAAAATAAAAAAAATAAAAAAATAAAAAATAAAAAATAAAAAATAAAAAAATAATAATTTTTTTTGTAAAATAATTTAGAAATTTGAAATTTGAAGTAAAAAAATTTACCGTTCATAAATAGTAAAAAAAAAAAAAAAAAAACAAAACAAAGAAAAAAAAAATTCAAAATTCAAAATATAAAAAATTTTAAGTTAATAAGAAATAATATAGCGTGAATAGTAAAATAAAATTACCGTTCATAAAAAAAAAAAAAAAAATTTCAAAAACTTAAATTTCAAAAAAAAAGTTTTAAGTTAATAAGACATTATATAGCGTGAATAGTAAAATAAAATTACCGTTCATAAAAAAAAAAAAAAAAAAAAAAACATTACTTGAATTTATACCTAATTAACTAAATAACATAAAAAGTAAAAATCTAAGGGAGTTCTGTCTAGGAGACTAGTTCTTGGAAGCCTTTGTGCCACTAGTCTTTCCTCGGAACGTTGCTCTGGCTAGGAGAATGGTATTTAAGGTGCCGTTTGCACCACCATTCTTTCCTGGGAGCACTCTTGGTTAATACTAATTATGTTACAAAAAAAATAAAAAAATAAAAAAAATAAAAAAAAAAATTCTTTTTTTTAGGGTTTAACTAGTTTTGTTTAGTGTTTTGTATAAAATAACATGTAAATTTTATCTAAATTTTTTTTATTTTGTTGACAGGAGTTTTAAATTTACGTTTACAATAGTCTATGCGTGGTAGGAGATCCTTAGGAAACCCCCTTACACCATATGTAAATAAATTTCATAAATTTAAACAAGTGTCAACAAAACTGGATTCTACCCATCAACCTGTTTTTGAGCCAAACATAGAACCAAGTCTTAATCCTTTACTAGAACCAAAAGAAATGGAGGAAAACCAACATATTAGGGAAACCACAATGAAAGAGTTTGCAAGACCGGTAATAGGCACGGCAACTGCCGCTATCCAGTTGGGGGAGGCTGCTCGGAATTACGACCTTAAAAATATTCATTTTTCTATGCTTCCTTCCTTTTATGGGTTACCTAATGAAGATTCTCTTTCCTTTATGAGAGATTTCTATGCTACGGTCCAAACATTCCCCCTCGGTATTCTAAACGAGGATCAACTTAGGATGAGATGTTTTCCCTACACTCTAAAGGATAAGGCCAAAGCTTGGTTGATGTCACTTCCCCCAGGTTCTCTGATGACATGGGGTAACATTTACAACAAATTCATGGGAAAATTCTATTCCCATCAAAAAACATCAGAGTTGAGAGGAAAGATTGCTACTTTCTCTCAGATGGATGGAGAGCCATTCCATGAAGCTTGGGATAGGTTCAAAATGTTTCTCACTCAGTGTCCCCATCATAGCTTTCCCCTGCAGTTGCAGAACCAATTCTTTTACGATGGACTTACACAACAATGTCAGTTCATTGTCGACAACGCTGCAGGAGGAGCAATAGGAGAAAAAACTGCCTCAGAGACGTATAACCTTTTTGAGATGTTGGGTGCTAATTCCCAACAGAAAAGCTCCCGAGTGAGAAAAGCTGGAGTTCATGAAATCGACTCCAGTAATGAAGTTCAACAACAACTTGTTCAACTGACTAAGCAAGTTGCCCTTCTCGCTACACAAACCAACACCAATAATGAACAATATGGCTTGTACAGCAACATGGGACATGGTACTGAAGCCTGTCCATATCAAGGAGAAACAACTGGACCTGAACAGGTCAATGTCTTGGGAGCATATCAACAAAGACCAAGGTTTGATCCCAACTCAAATACCTATAATCCTGGGTGGAGAAGTCATCCAAATTTCTCCTGGAGGCAAAACAACCCTCCTTTCACTCAAAGCTCAAACCAGGCAGGCCAGCAATTCCACCCACCTATTCCAAGAAGCATTCCCAATAAACCAACGCTGGAGGACAACTTGAATTCTTTTATTCAAGTCTGTAGGGATAATCAATCTAAAACCAATCAACGATTGGACTCTGTGGAAGCTTCTATCAAAAAGGTGGAAGTTCAAGTTGAACAGTTAGTTGAACATTTGCAAAAAGGCAAAGACTAATTTGAAACTTAAATGAATTCAATGAAGAGGAGACATTGAGTTTTTCATTCTGCAATCTCCAAGCAACGTCTTACTAGAAGACGATAAATTTTAGTCCTGTATGGGAGGTCACCCATTATTGTATTTTCCTTTGTTTTAGTTTGCGTGTAATAAAAATTCAGATGAAATAAAATTCGTTTGTTTCAAAAATTCTGTCCATTCGCTTAAATTTAAAAAAAAAAAAAAAAAAAAATATATTAGGTTCCTTGCACTTTTTGCTTTTACGTTTTATCAAGTTATAAATATTTCTTAGAGATAGCTACTAAAAGCAAAATGTTGATACACAATAGGAGGAGGATCATTTTCAACTACAAACAACCATGGGAGATGCTGAAGATAGGCGGAAAAAGATGAAAGAATATACAATGCCAATCATTGGCAATGTACCTTCCGGTATCCAATTACAAGAGGCTGCAAGGAATTATGAATTGAAAAAGATTCATTATTCTTTGTTGCCTTCCTTTTACGGTATCCCTAATGAAGACCCTTTGCATTTCATTCGAGAATTCTATGCTATTGTCCAAACCTTTCCACTACATGCAATTAATGAAGATCAACTTAGGATGAGGTGTTTTCCTTACACTCTCAAAGATAAAGCTTGGTCATGGTTCATTACTCTACAGTCAGGTTCTCTTAAAACTTGGGAGGCAGTCTATGAAATTTTTATGGGTAGGTTCTATTCCCATCAAAAGACTGTTGATCTAAGAACAAAGATAGCAACATTTTCTCAAATGTATGAAGAGCCCTTTCATGAAGCTTGGGAACGATTCAAACTCCTTTTCATTCAATGTCAAAATCATAGCTTTCCATTACAGCTACAAAACCAATTCTTTTATGATGGATTGACACTACAGAGTCAATACATGGTTGATAATGCTGCTGGAGGTGCTGTAGGAGAAAAGACCGCAGAGGAAACCTATAATCTTTATGAGCTGTTGGGTTCTAATTCCCAACAAAGAGGTGGTAGAAGGAAAGCAAAGGTCAATGAAGTCGGCTCTGATAATGAGATAACCTTGCAACTTGCTGAATTGACTAAACAAGTGAAATTCCTCACTTCCCACCAAATTTCAAATCAAGAGGTATGTGAAGTGTGTTGTTCAATTGGGCATGGTACTCATAATTGTTCAAATACTTGTGATTCTAGTGTCGATGCCATAGAGGAAGTCCAATCTTTTCAAAGGTATCATCCAAACACCTATAATCACCCAGCCTACACCCAATATCCAACACTAAGGCTGGATAACAACCACCCTTACCCACCAAGCCAATCTTTTAAGCCAACCTTAGAAGATAGCTTGAATGCTTTTATTCAAGTTAGTCGTGACAACCAATTGATGACAAATCAAAGGTTGAACACCATGGAGGCTTCGGTTAAAAGGATTGAATCTAAAGTTGGGCAACTAGCTGAACAAATGCAAAAGAAAGAACCAGGAAAGTTGCCCAGTCAACCAGAACAAGCAAAGGATGTTAGAACCCTTCGAAGTGGTAAGGTAGTCAATACCAGTTTACCTGAAATCTCTAACAATCTACCTTGTAGTTCAGGTAACAGAGAAGGCGATACTCAAATCTGGCAAAAAGGAGAAACAGGTGTTAAACTTAACAAGCCTTCTGAAAAACTCATTGGGGGGTCATCTGACACCCCCAAAATTCAAAAGACAACAGAACCACACCAGATACAAGTACCTTTTCCCCACCGGTTGAAAGAATCCAAACAAGATAAGCAATTCAATGATCTTTTTAATATGCTCTCTAAAGTAAATATTAATTTACCATTATTAGAAGTGATCATGAATGTGCCTTCATATGCCAAGTTTTTCAAAGAGTTGAACACTAAGAAAAGGAGGTATGAACTGAATGAACGAGTAGTAGTATCAGAAATTTCTAGTGCTGTACTTCAGCACAAACTACCCCCTAAGTTGAAAGACCCTGGAAGTTTTATTATAAACATAACTATGGGGGATAGGAAGGTTGCTAAAGCAATGCTTGATTTAGGTGCTAGTATAAATTTGATGCCCTACTCTATATTCTTACAACTCAATCTAGGGGATTTAAAACCCACAACTATGTCCCTTCAACTTGCAGATAGATCTCTTAAATATCCAGAGGGAATAGTTGAGGATGTTTTGGTACAGGTAGACAAACTGATAATACCTGTTGACTTTGTGGTTCTGGATATGCAAGAAAATCCAGCATTGGACAGAGAGCACACAATATTGCTTGGTAGACCATTTATGGCAACTACTAAAACTATTATTGATGTCCAAGATGGAAATTTGACAATGACAGTCTTAGGAGAGACTGTTCATTTTAAAGTTTTTGATTCTTCACCTTTCCCTTCTATTTCTGCCATCGATGAAATATTCGATGTTGATCCTTTGGATAATCTTGTCCAAAACACCTTTTTTCGAACCAGAATAGAAGACAAGCTTGAAACCGTTCTTACACTTGAAAAGGTTGAAGAAGATTTAGATGAAGAAATTAAGGGGTACCTTGAACAACTAGACAATAATGAAGTGATGACAAAATCTAGTACACTTTTAAATCTACCCAGTTCTTCATCTATTAAAGAGGCCAATCCACCTGAACTTGAACTCAAAGACTTACCTGAGCACTTAAAATATGTGTTTTTGGGAGAGGGAGAAACTTATCCAGTGATAATTTCTTCAACCTTGACCAAACCACAAGAAAAGGAACTCATCAAAGTGCTTAAACAGTTTAAGAAATCTATAGGTTGGAGTATAGGTGATATAAGAGGCATTAGTCCAACAATGTGTATGCACAAGATCAACTTGGAGGATGGTGCTAAACCTGTACGAGAGGCCCAAAGAAGACTAAACCCAAACATGCAAGAGGTAGTTAAAAAGGAAATTCTTAAATTATTAGAAGAAGGGATTATCTATCCTATTGCAGATAGTAAGTGGGTTAGTCCAGTGCATGTGGTACCAAAGAAATCTGGGATAACAGTTGTTAAGAATGACAAAAGTGAATTAGTGCCCACTAGAATAATCACTGGATGGAGAATGTGTATAGATTTTAGGAAACTAAATTTATATACGAAAAAGGATCACTTTCCTCTTCCATTCATTGATCAAATGTTGGAAAGATTAGCTGGGCACGAATTTTACTGTTTTTTGGATGGACTGTCTGGATATTATCAAGTACCCATAGCACCAGAAGATCAGGAAAAGACCACATTTACATGTCCTTTTGGGACATTTGCTTTTCGCAGAATGCCATTTGGGTTATGCAATGCCCCTGCCACGTTCCAGAGATGCATGATATCCATTTTCTCGGACATGGTGGAGAAATTCATTGAGATTTTCATGGACGATTTCTCTGTCTTTGGAAACTCATTTGATGATTGCTTACATAAATTGACTTTGGTTTTAGAAAGATGCATTGAATGCAATCTAACCCTTAGTTGGGAGAAAAGTCATTTTATGGTTCAACAAGGGATAGTTTTAGGACATATAATTTCAAACAAGGGTATTGAAGTTGATAAGGCAAAAGTTGAATTGATATCCAAACTACCTCCCCCTACATCTGTGAAGGGGATAAGAAGCTTCTTGGGACATGCAGGATTCTACAGACGATTTATTAAAGATTTCTCTAAAATAAGTCGTCCATTATGTAACTTGCTATCCAAAGATGCTGATTTTGATTTCAACAATGACTGCCTTACCTCCTTTAATACCTTGAAAGATAAACTCACATCTACCCCTGTTATAATGGCACCAAACTGGTCTTTACCCTTTGAAATAATGTGTGACGCTTCTGATTATGCAATAGGAGCAGTCCTGGGACAAAGAGTGGAAAAGCGTTTACATGTCATCTACTATGCTAGCAAAACACTCAATGATGCCCAGATGAATTACACCACCACTGAAAAGGAATTCTTGGCTATAGTATTCTCTTTAGACAAATTTCGGTCTTATTTAGTAGGATCTAAAGTGATTGTGCATTCTGATCATGCTGCTTTAAGATACCTATTAAGTAAACCAAATGCCAAGCCAAGGTTAATCAGGTGGGTCTTACTCTTACAAGAATTTGACCTAGAAATCAAGGATAAGAAAGGCAGTGAAAACTTAGTAGCTGACCATTTGTCTAGGTTGATTTCTGACTTTAATTCTCTTAAAGATGAGAGTAATGACGATATAGTTGAAACCTTTCCTGATGAACAGTTATTTTTCATAGGTCCGAACCCATGGTACGCTGATATTGTAAACTATCTTGCCACTGGTGTTTTGCGACCTAACACTTCATATCAGGAAAAGAAAAGGTTTTTCAAAACTATTAAGGACTATTTCTGGGATGACCCTTATTTATACAAGATTGGTCAAGATCAAGTCATCCGGAGATGTGTACCTGAAGAAGAACATAAGAGCATTCTGACTTTTTGTCATGAACTTCATTGTGGGGGTCATTTTGGAGGAGAAAAGACAGCCCGTAAGATATTACAGTCTGGATTCTTTTGGCCCACTCTTTTTAAAGATGCTCATATGTTTTGTGCACAATGTGATAGATGTCAAAGAACAGGAAACATAAGCAAAAGAGATGAAATGCCTTTGACATCTAATTTAGTTGTTGAACTCTTTGACGTATGGGGGATTGACTTTATGGGTCCTTTTCCCCCATCTAATGGTTTTCAATACATTTTGGTTGCTGTGGATTATGTGTCCAAGTGGGTAGAAGCTATCCCCACCAAAACCAATGATGCTAATGTTGTTGTGAAATTCTTGAAAGATTTCATATTCAGTAGGTTCGGAACGCCTAGAGCTATAATAAGTGATGGAGGTAGCCATTTTTGTAACAAACTCTTTGATGGAGTACTAAACAAGTACAACATCACACATAAGGTAGCTACTCCATATCATCCTCAAACTTCCGGATTAGTGGAAGTAAGTAATAGGCAAATCAAGGGAATACTGGAACGCACTGTGCGTCCTTCAAGGAAGGATTGGGCATTTAAGTTAAATGATGCCTTATGGGCATACCGCACCGCTTACAAAACACCTATTGGGATGAGCCCTTACCGGTTAATCTTTGGGAAAGCGTGCCACCTTCCAGTTGAACTTGAACACAAGGCTTATTGGGCAATTAAAGAACTAAACATGGATTTAGATAAAGCAGGTGAAAAACGAGTACTCCAGCTTCATGAGTTGGAAGAAATTAGGAATGAAGCCTATGAGAATGCCAAATTATACAAGGAGCGTACTAAGCGCTATCATGACAAGAGGCTAGTTCCTAAGACTCTTCACCCTGGAATAAAAGTTCTTTTATTTAACTCTCGTTTGAGATTGTTTCCAGGAAAGCTAAGATCAAGATGGGATGGACCATTCAAAATAGTTCAGGTATCTGAACATGGAGTAGTAGAACTATTGGACTCCAAGACACAAAAAACGTTCAAAGTTAATGGCCATCGTGTCAAGCCTTATGTGGAAGAACCAAACAACATTGCTGAAATGGATTGCATTTGGCTGAGTAACCCTTAGCACCAAAAAGATACGTCTTGCTAAGACGTTAAACTAAGCGCTGGATGGGAGGCAACCCATCATGTTAGGTAATTTTTTTATTGTTATTTGTTTTATTTACTTAATTTTATTGCTTATTTTAGTTTACTTGTATGTGAATAATTTTTAAATTTGTTAAAACTAAAATATTTGTTGAGATGTTAGAAGTTCACAGCGATCTGTCTGTATACACTTTAATGATGAATATGATGGATGCACCTGCATTTCTTCATTACTACTTACACATTCTCAAGAAATAGGTAATCTTTCTCCTCTTTTCTCTTTATCTTTAATTTGCAGTTGTTACATTGAGGATAATGTAAGTTCTAGGTTGGGGGTGGTGAAAAGTTACCATGCTATATATATAAAAATAAAAAAAATAAAAAAAATTCTCACAAAAATTTATCATTTCTTTAAATCAAATTTAAGTAAATAGTTAAGTCTTTGGTACTGTTAGATTAATTTTTGAAAACATATCATGAAATATTGTGTAATTATTTTTGATAATTAGTTAGTTTTTGTCATAACTAGTATTTCTTGATAAAATGTGGAAATTAGATTAAACCCAAAATCGGTATTTATGAATTTTGTTTTAGTGGAGACTACCCTTGTGAGATATAATTTGAGCCTAATTTCTTTTATTCAGAGTGAAATATATATTTTTTCTACTCCAAACACATTTCTTATTTATTCAAAAAGTTTAGATGATCTCTATAGGTATTAGCATTGAATGTATGAATTTTTTTTTCATCTTAATAGAGTATCATATATTTTTTTATTATTATTTTTTGTTTAGATTAAACGATTTGAGTAGAAATTGATAGTATATGCTTATATCTCATTCATGCATGACTGCTACAAAAACAAAAAGACATATCTGGGGTTACCTAAACCGAGATCAAACAGAAAAGACACAAAATTAACCACTCACCAAAATCCAAAAAAATGTACAATCTGTACATGGGTTGACTCTCTAAAAAAATACATATATTGAAAAATATCTACAAAAAAAAAAAAAAAAAAAATAGAGAGATAAAAAATAGTATCATCTACATACTATGACCCACATTGCCTACAAAGTTGTGAGTAAAGGCTAATTACAAAAGAAAGATATAGGAAGTAATTCCCTAAAAAGTCATTGCAATTTCTTCATTTGTAAAAGCATATATCTTGAAATTCTTTCTTAATGAGTTTGATTTATGCATGAAAATAATTTTTGTATATGATATCTTTATAATTTATACATTCGATTCCTTTCATGAGATCAATGTTAAAATAACACTTTGAGCCTTTATTCTTTATACATATGCGAACATATTAGTTCATTTCTATACATCAACTCTTTCGCATATAAATTAGTATGAGTGTTTGAACCCATAGGATTCAGTGCTTTGAGAGTATTGACTTGTGAGGAATAGAGTCGAAGCGAATTCTGATTCATGACACTGAAATTGGGTAAAATTAAATTGATACATTTTTGAAATGAAATATGAAAATGATTTTCGACTAATTATTGTAATAAAATCATGATTGTTTAAAGAGATTAAAATAACTTATGCTTGAGATTTTAATTATGATCTTAAAGGAGATTAAAAAGTATGAGATATTTTTGTGATATGTTGTGTTCTTTTATTCTTAAATTAATTTTTGATTGTGTTGTAATTTTAATTTTTGATTTGATTGTTTTTATCTTTACATTTAGTTCAATGTTTGTGGGTATCATTACTGAAAACCCTCACGAGACTCAAACTCGTCCACTAGGGCAACCTAGGGGTTTAACGGCTTGTTGCATAGGCTAAATGCAACCGTTTCAATCCACGAAAGTGATTTAGGATAGTTTAAATTTTAGCTTTTATCGCTTCTCTTGCTAAGAGACTAGCAAGAAGCTGGTTGGGGGTTGTGATGAGTGCTCAAAAAGCACTAAAATAACCATGATTTTATGCACATTAATTGATTAAAAATACATATATTTATATGTTTTATCATATATTTATATAAATTTGTCTTTTTCGGAATCACGGGTATTTTTATTGTTTTTCAGGTATTTTGGCTTAAAAATGCAATTTAAAGACTCAAACAGGAATACTTGAAGCAATACATCACAAATATATTAATAAATAAGTGGGAAAAGGTCAACAAATATGGAAAAATTGGACAAAATGGGTCGAAAAGGTCAAAAATGTCAAAAAGACGAAAATCGCGCCGCCGTGCCGCCCGGCCGCCGCGCCCCACCGCCCGGCACCGCCCCAAGCAGCAGCGCGCGGCACTGTTCATCCACGGGTACTGTTCATCAGACTCGGCACTGTTCATGAGACGCGGCACTGTTCATCAGACTGGGTACTGTTCATCAGACTCGGCACTGTTCATCAGACGCGGCACTGTTCATCCTCGGCACTGTTCATACCCGGTACTGTACAGCCGCGGTACTGTTCATACCCGGTACTGTGCAGCCGCCCCATGTCATGCTGACGTCATCAAATGACGTCAGCAATCAATAATACGCGTTTTTTCATTTTTTTAACTTTTTTTTCTCTACTTTTTCTCTCCATCCTCACCTATAAATACCCCCCTTCCCTTCACTTCAAATCACACCTTAAAACCACACTTCTCTCTTCTTTCTTTCTCTCATTTCTTAGTTTTTTGAGTTTTCCTTAGTTTCTTTCTTAGTTTCTAAGTTTTTCTTAGTTTCCTTCTTAGTTTTTAGTTCAATTCTCTTAGTTTTAGTGTTCTTCTCTTTTTGAGAGGAACTTGTAATGTTTTTGTAATAATTTAGTTTTTGATTCAATATATGGAAGTGCAAATTCCGCTCGGAGGTTTTCTAGCAACGGGAATAACGTCGAAGTTCTGTAAGGATTTTATTTTCTTTACAGTTATTTTTATGCTTTATTCTTACATGTTATATTCAACTTGTCTGTGGTTAAATTTAACTATGCTAGCTGTTTAGTAAAAATGATGTAATAACGACGTTGTTATGCTTGCGAAATATTAAATAGGTAAAAATCTTTAAAATGAATTGATTTTGTTTTTATTCAAGATTTTATATTAAGAATGTTAGAGAGAAATATATTATTTTTCATTACAAACTTAAACCCGAAAATTAGATTTTAAGGTTTAGTTATCCGGTCTAATTTAGAGTAGTGCTCTTTTATTTGTTGGTACAATCGCCCGGTAGTTAGAGTGAAACTCTATTTCAAAAGTTTTTATAAGAATTATTATGTGAAAATGTATTGACAACATGTTTTCAATAGTGGTTTTAAAACTTGAAAGTTAGTACTCGGATAATTAAATTCTTAAGTTTAATTTGGACACCTTGAATAATGTTTAAATTGTCTAACCCCACCAAAGGTGGCATTTAAATGGTTCATTTTCAATCTCTTAGAAAAAGGAATTAATTTAATTAAGCATATTAGTTATCAACCCCACCCATAGGTGTTAATTGATTTGTTTAGTTAACAAACAATATCTAACCCCACCAAAGGTGGTATTTATATAAAAAAGAGAGAATCAATAAAATATCAATTTATATCTTTAATAACCTAGTTAATATGAGCAAGCATAATTAATTTAGTTATTATATCCATAAATACTCCGCTAATATAAATGATAAAAATTTGCATGAATATTTATTGAATCCGTATATATGTTTATTTTTAGATAATTATTTATTGAATTTGTATCTATGTTTATTTTTATGTTATTAGATTATATTTAATTAATCTGTATATATGTTTATTTTATGTTATTAGATTAGGAACACAAAAACCAAACTATCGTGACAGGATGTTTAGGATTTAATTTCGTTTTTAAAAGTTTGAATAATAAATTAAAAACCACATACATTCCTTCCTTAGATCGACCTTGGGAGTATACTTATCATTTTCTTCGAAATGATTCGTGCACTTGCGAGAGTTTTATAAATATTAAAACCAAAGTATTTGCGAAGATCGGCGATGCCGGTTTTCGTTCATCAGTACAAAAACGATTTTCCTTGGCAGTACCAAAACATATTGTGTAATTTGATACGAGCTTCAATTTGATATATTATAATAGATGTTTCGATACCCGAGTCAAAAGTTATCTCCGTTGAAAGTTGTAACTCATATTTACCAAATGTTTTTTTATTTTTGAAAATGTAAACGACATTCTCTTTCTTTTTCTCTTCTCTTATTTTTTTTTTGAAGAATAGGGATTGATTGAAAATATAAATAATCAAACCTAGGTTGGCACCAATATCTGCTCTATAGCTCTATTGAATTAACCATAAGTAAGTAAAATGAAAAAGGTGCTTCAAAAACTTTAAACACTTGGTAAGTGATATAAACAATGTAATTTGGGTACAAAAACGATTTTCCTTGGAAGTACCAAAACATATTGTGTAATTTGATACGAGCTTCGATTTGATATATTATAATAGTTGTTTCGATACCCGAGTCAAAAGTTATCTCCGTTGAAAGTTGTAACACATATTTACCAAATGTTTTTTTGTTTTTGAAAATATGAACGATATCCTCTTTCTTTTTCTCTTCTCTTATTTTTTTTTTTGAAGAATAGGGATCGATTGAAAATATAAATAATCAAACCTAGGTTGGCACCAATATCTCCTTTATAGATCTATTGAATTAACCAGAAGTAAGTAAAATGAAAAAGGTGCTTCAAAAACTTTAAACACTTGGTAAGTGATGTAAACGAAGTAATTTGGGTACAAAAACGATTTCCTTTGATTGGACTACAACATATTGTGTAATTTGATACGGGCTTCGATTTGATATATTATAATAGTGGTTTCGATACCCGAGTTAAAAGGTATCTCCGTTGAAAGTTGTAACTCATATTTACCAAATGTTTTTTTATTTTTGAAAATGTAAACGACATTCTCTTTCTTTTTCTCTTCTCTTATTTTTTTTTTGAAGAATAGGGATTGATTGAAAATATAAATAATCAAACCTAGGTTCGCACCAATATCTCCTCTATAGCTCTTTTGAATTAACCATAAGTAAGTAAAATGAAAAAGGTGCTTCAAAAACTTTAACCACTTGGTAAGTGATATAAACAATGTAATTTGCGTACAAAAACGATTTTCCTTGGAAGTACCAAAACATATTGTGTAATTTGATACGAGCTTCGATTTGATATATTATAATAGTTGTTTCGATACCCGAGTCAAAAGTTATCTCCGTTGAAAGTTGTAACTCATATTTACCAAATGTTTTTTTGTTTTTGAAAATATGAACGACATCCTCTTTCTTTTTCTCTTCTCTTATTTTTTTTTGAAGAATAGGGTTTGATTGAAAATATAAATAATCAAACCTAGGTTGGCACCAATATCTCCTCTATAGCTCTATTGAATTAACCATAAGTAAGTAAAATGAAAAAGGTGCTTCAAAAAATTTAAACACTTGGTAAGTGATATAAACAATGTAATTTGGGTACAAAAACGATTTTCCTTGGAAGTACCAAAACATATTGTGTAATTTGATACGAGCTTCGATTTGATATATTATAATAGTTGTTTCGATACCCGAGTCAAAAGTTATCTCCGTTGAAAGTTGTAACTCATATTTACCAAATGTTTTTTTGTTTTTCAAAATATGAACGATATCCTCTTTCTTTTTCTCTTCTCTTATTTTTTTTTTGAAGAATAGGGATTGATTGAAAATATAAATAATCAAACCTAGGTTGGCACCAATATCTCCTTTATAGATCTATTGAATTAACCAGAAGTAAGTAAAATGAAAAAGGTGCTTCAAAAACTTTAAACACTTGGTAAGTGATGTAAACAATGTAATTTGGGTACAAAAACGATTTCCTTTGATTGGACTACAACATATTGTGTAATTTGATACGGGCTTCGATTTGATATATTATAATAGTGGTTTCGATACCCGAGTTAAAAGGTATCTCCGTTGAAAGTTGTAACTCATATTTACCAAATGTTTTTTTGTTTTTGAAAATATGAACGACATCCTCTTTCTTTTTCTCTTCTCTTATTTTTTTTTGAAGAATAGGGTTTGATTGAAAATATAAATAATCAAACCTAGGTTGGCACCAATATCTCCTCTATAGCTCTTTTGAATTAACCATAAGTAAGTAAAATGAAAAAGGTGCTTCAAAAACTTTAAACACTTGGTAAGTGATATAAACAATGTAATTTGGGTACAAAAACGATTTTCCTTGGCAGTACCAAAACATATTGTGTAATTTGATACGAGCTTCAATTTGATATATTATAATAGATGTTTCGATACCCGAGTCAAAAGTTATCTCCGTTGAAAGTTGTAACTCATATTTACAAAAATGTTTTTTTATTTTTGAAAATGTAAACGACATTCTCTTTCTTTTTCTCTTCTCTTATTTTTTTTTTGAAGAATAGGGATTGATTGAAAATATAAATAATCAAACCTAGGTTGGCACCAATATCTGCTCTATAGCTCTATTGAATTAACCATAAGTAAGTAAAATGAAAAAGGTGCTTCAAAAACTTTAAACACTTGGTAAGTGATATAAACAATGTAATTTGGGTACAAAAACGATTTTCCTTGGAAGTACCAAAACATATTGTGTAATTTGATACGAGCTTCGATTTGATATATTATAATAGTTGTTTCGATACCCGAGTCAAAAGTTATCTCCGTTGAAAGTTGTAACACATATTTACCAAATGTTTTTTTGTTTTTGAAAATATGAACGATATCCTCTTTCTTTTTCTCTTCTCTTATTTTTTTTTTGAAGAATAGGGATCGATTGAAAATATAAATAATCAAACCTAGGTTGGCACCAATATCTCCTTTATAGATCTATTGAATTAACCAGAAGTAAGTAAAATGAAAAAGGTGCTTCAAAAACTTTTAACACTTGGTAAGTGATGTAAACGAAGTAATTTGGGTACAAAAACGATTTCCTTTGATTGGACTACAACATATTGTGTAATTTGATACGGGCTTCGATTTGATATATTATAATAGTGGTTTCGATACCCGAGTTAAAAGGTATCTCCGTTGAAAGTTGTAACTCATATTTACCAAATGTTTTTTTATTTTTGAAAATGTAAACGACATTCTCTTTCTTTTTCTCTTCTCTTATTTTTTTTTGAAGAATAGGGATTGATTGAAAATATAAATAATCAAACCTAGGTTGGCACCAATATCTGCTCTATAGCTCTATTGAATTAACCATAAGTAAGTAAAATGAAAAAGGTGCTTCAAAAACTTTAAACACTTGGTAAGTGATATAAACAATGTAATTTGGGTACAAAAACGATTTTCCTTGGAAGTACCAAAACATATTGTGTAATTTGATACGAGCTTCGATTTGATATATTATAATAGTTGTTTCGATACCCGAGTCAAAAGTTATCTCCGTTGAAAGTTGTAACACATATTTACCAAATGTTTTTTTGTTTTTGAAAATATGAACGATATCCTCTTTCTTTTTCTCTTCTCTTATTTTTTTTTTTGAAGAATAGGGATCGATTGAAAATATAAATAATCAAACCTAGGTTGGCACCAATATCTCCTTTATAGATCTATTGAATTAACCAGAAGTAAGTAAAATGAAAAAGGTGCTTCAAAAACTTTAAACACTTGGTAAGTGATGTAAACGAAGTAATTTGGGTACAAAAACGATTTCCTTTGATTGGACTACAACATATTGTGTAATTTGATACGGGCTTCGATTTGATATATTATAATAGTGGTTTCGATACCCGAGTTAAAAGGTATCTCCGTTGAAAGTTGTAACTCATATTTACCAAATGTTTTTTTGTTTTTGAAAATATGAATGACATCCTCTTTCTTTTTCTCTTCTCTTATTTTTTTTTGAAGAATAGGGTTTGATTGAAAATATAAATAATCAAACCTAGGTTGGCACCAATATCTCCTCTATAGCTCTATTGAATTAACCATAAGTAAGTAAAATGAAAAAGGTGCTTCAAAAAATTTAAACACTTGGTAAGTGATATAAACAATGTAATTTGGGTACAAAAACGATTTTCCTTGGAAGTACCAAAACATATTGTGTAATTTGATACGAGCTTCGATTTGATATATTATAATAGTTGTTTCGATACCCGAGTCAAAAGTTATCTCCGTTGAAAGTTGTAACTCATATTTACCAAATGTTTTTTTGTTTTTGAAAATATGAACGATATCCTCTTTCTTTTTCTCTTCTCTTATTTTTTTTTTTGAAGAATAGGGATCGATTGAAAATATAAATAATCAAACCTAGGTTGGCACCAATATCTCCTTTATAGATCTATTGAATTAACCAGAAGTAAGTAAAATGAAAAAGGTGCTTCAAAAACTTTAAACACTTGGTAAGTGATGTAAACGAAGTAATTTGGGTACAAAAACGATTTCCTTTGATTGGACTACAACATATTGTGTAATTTGATACGGGCTTCGATTTGATATATTATAATAGTGGTTTCGATACCCGAGTTAAAAGGTATCTCCGTTGAAAGTTGTAACTCATATTTACCAAATGTTTTTTTGTTTTTGAAAATATGAACGACATCCTCTTTCTTTTTCTCTTCTCTTATTTTTTTTTGAAGAATAGGGTTTGATTGAAAATATAAATAATCAAACCTAGGTTGGCACCAATATCTCCTCTATAGCTCTTTTGAATTAACCATAAGTAAGTAAAATGAAAAAGGTGCTTCAAAAACTTTAAACACTTGGTAAGTGATATAAACAATGTAATTTGGGTACAAAAACGATTTTCCTTGGCAGTACCAAAACATATTGTGTAATTTGATACGAGCTTCAATTTGATATATTATAATAGATGTTTCGATACCCGAGTCAAAAGTTATCTCCGTTGAAAGTTGTAACTCATATTTACAAAAATGTTTTTTTATTTTTGAAAATGTAAACGACATTCTCTTTCTTTTTCTCTTCTCTTATTTTTTTTTTGAAGAATAGGGATTGATTGAAAATATAAATAATCAAACCTAGGTTGGCACCAATATCTGCTCTATAGCTCTATTGAATTAACCATAAGTAAGTAAAATGAAAAAGGTGCTTCAAAAACTTTAAACACTTGGTAAGTGATATAAACAATGTAATTTGGGTACAAAAACGATTTTCCTTGGAAGTACCAAAACATATTGTGTAATTTGATACGAGCTTCGATTTGATATATTATAATAGTTGTTTCGATACCCGAGTCAAAAGTTATCTCCGTTGAAAGTTGTAACACATATTTACCAAATGTTTTTTTGTTTTTGAAAATATGAACGATATCCTCTTTCTTTTTCTCTTCTCTTATTTTTTTTTTGAAGAATAGGGATCGATTGAAAATATAAATAATCAAACCTAGGTTGGCACCAATATCTCCTTTATAGATCTATTGAATTAACCAGAAGTAAGTAAAATGAAAAAGGTGCTTCAAAAACTTTTAACACTTGGTAAGTGATGTAAACGAAGTAATTTGGGTACAAAAACGATTTCCTTTGATTGGACTACAACATATTGTGTAATTTGATACGGGCTTCGATTTGATATATTATAATAGTGGTTTCGATACCCGAGTTAAAAGGTATCTCCGTTGAAAGTTGTAACTCATATTTACCAAATGTTTTTTTATTTTTGAAAATGTAAACGACATTCTCTTTCTTTTTCTCTTCTCTTATTTTTTTTTGAAGAATAGGGATTGATTGAAAATATAAATAATCAAACCTAGGTTGGCACCAATATCTGCTCTATAGCTCTATTGAATTAACCATAAGTAAGTAAAATGAAAAAGGTGCTTCAAAAACTTTAAACACTTGGTAAGTGATATAAACAATGTAATTTGGGTACAAAAACGATTTTCCTTGGAAGTACCAAAACATATTGTGTAATTTGATACGAGCTTCGATTTGATATATTATAATAGTTGTTTCGATACCCGAGTCAAAAGTTATCTCCGTTGAAAGTTGTAACTCATATTTACCAAATGTTTTTTTGTTTTTGAAAATATGAACGATATCCTCTTTCTTTTTCTCTTCTCTTATTTTTTTTTTTGAAGAATAGGGATCGATTGAAAATATAAATAATCAAACCTAGGTTGGCACCAATATCTCCTTTATAGATCTATTGAATTAACCAGAAGTAAGTAAAATGAAAAAGGTGCTTCAAAAACTTTAAACACTTGGTAAGTGATGTAAACGAAGTAATTTGGGTACAAAAACGATTTCCTTTGATTGGACTACAACATATTGTGTAATTTGATACGGGCTTCGATTTGATATATTATAATAGTGGTTTCGATACCCGAGTTAAAAGGTATCTCCGTTGAAAGTTGTAACTCATATTTACCAAATGTTTTTTTGTTTTTGAAAATATGAACGACATCCTCTTTCTTTTTCTCTTCTCTTATTTTTTTTTGAAGAATAGGGTTTGATTGAAAATATAAATAATCAAACCTAGGTTGGCACCAATATCTCCTCTATAGCTCTTTTGAATTAACCATAAGTAAGTAAAATGAAAAAGGTGCTTCAAAAACTTTAAACACTTGGTAAGTGATATAAACAATGTAATTTGGGTACAAAAACGATTTTCCTTGGCAGTACCAAAACATATTGTGTAATTTGATACGAGCTTCAATTTGATATATTATAATAGATGTTTCGATACCCGAGTCAAAAGTTATCTCCGTTGAAAGTTGTAACTCATATTTACAAAAATGTTTTTTTATTTTTGAAAATGTAAACGACATTCTCTTTCTTTTTCTCTTCTCTTATTTTTTTTTTGAAGAATAGGGATTGATTGAAAATATAAATAATCAAACCTAGGTTGGCACCAATATCTGCTCTATAGCTCTATTGAATTAACCATAAGTAAGTAAAATGAAAAAGGTGCTTCAAAAACTTTAAACACTTGGTAAGTGATATAAACAATGTAATTTGGGTACAAAAACGATTTTCCTTGGAAGTACCAAAACATATTGTGTAATTTGATACGAGCTTCGATTTGATATATTATAATAGTTGTTTCGATACCCGAGTCAAAAGTTATCTCCGTTGAAAGTTGTAACTCATATTTACCAAATGTTTTTTTGTTTTTCAAAATATGAACGATATCCTCTTTCTTTTTCTCTTCTCTTATTTTTTTTTTGAAGAATAGGTATTGATTGAAAATATAAATAATCAAACCTAGGTTGGCACCAATATCTCCTTTATAGATCTATTGAATTAACCAGAAGTAAGTAAAATGAAAAAGGTGCTTCAAAAACTTTAAACACATGGTAAGTGATGTAAACGAAGTAATTTGGGTACAAAAACGATTTCCTTTGATTGGACTACAACATATTGTGTAATTTGATACGGGCTTCGATTTGATATATTATAATAGTGGTTTCGATACCCGAGTTAAAAGGTATCTCCGTTGAAAGTTGTAACTCATATTTACCAAATGTTTTTTTGTTTTTGAAAATATGAACGACATCCTCTTTCTTTTTCTCTTCTCTTATTTTTTTTTGAAGAATAGGGTTTGATTGAAAATATAAATAATCAAACCTAGGTTGGCACCAATATCTCCTCTATAGCTCTTTTGAATTAACCATAAGTAAGTAAAATGAAAAAGGTGCTTCAAAAACTTTAAACACTTGGTAAGTGATATAAACAATGTAATTTGGGTACAAAAACGATTTTCCTTGGCAGTACCAAAACATATTGTGTAATTTGATACGAGCTTCAATTTGATATATTATAATAGATGTTTCGATACCCGAGTCAAAAGTTATCTCCGTTGAAAGTTGTAACTCATATTTACAAAAATGTTTTTTTATTTTTGAAAATGTAAACGACATTCTCTTTCTTTTTCTCTTCTCTTATTTTTTTTTTGAAGAATAGGGATTGATTGAAAATATAAATAATCAAACCTAGGTTGGCACCAATATCTGCTCTATAGCTCTATTGAATTAACCATAAGTAAGTAAAATGAAAAAGGTGCTTCAAAAACTTTAAACACTTGGTAAGTGATATAAACAATGTAATTTGGGTACAAAAACGATTTTCCTTGGAAGTACCAAAACATATTGTGTAATTTGATACGAGCTTCGATTTGATATATTATAATAGTTGTTTCGATACCCGAGTCAAAAGTTATCTCCGTTGAAAGTTGTAACACATATTTACCAAATGTTTTTTTGTTTTTGAAAATATGAACGACATCCTCTTTCTTTTTCTCTTCTCTTATTTTTTTTTGAAGAATAGGGTTTGATTGAAAATATAAATAATCAAACCTAGGTTGGCACCAATATCTCCTCTATAGCTCTTTTGAATTAACCATAAGTAAGTAAAATGAAAAAGGTGCTTCAAAAACTTTAAACACTTGGTAAGTGATATAAACAATGTAATTTGGGTACAAAAACGATTTTCCTTGGCAGTACCAAAACATATTGTGTAATTTGATACGAGCTTCAATTTGATATATTATAATAGATGTTTTGATACCCGAGTCAAAAGTTATCTCCGTTGAAAGTTGTAACTCATATTTACAAAAATGTTTTTTTATTTTTGAAAATGTAAACGACATTCTCTTTCTTTTTCTCTTCTCTTATTTTTTTTTTGAAGAATAGGGATTGATTGAAAATATAAATAATCAAACCTAGGTTGGCACCAATATCTGCTCTATAGCTCTATTGAATTAACCATAAGTAAGTAAAATGAAAAAGGTGCTTCAAAAACTTTAAACACTTGGTAAGTGATATAAACAATGTAATTTGGGTACAAAAACGATTTTCCTTGGAAGTACCAAAACATATTGTGTAATTTGATACGAGCTTCGATTTGATATATTATAATAGTTGTTTCGATACCCGAGTCAAAAGTTATCTCCGTTGAAAGTTGTAACACATATTTACCAAATGTTTTTTTGTTTTTGAAAATATGAACGATATCCTCTTTCTTTTTCTCTTCTCTTATTTTTTTTTTGAAGAATAGGGATCGATTGAAAATATAAATAATCAAACCTAGGTTGGCACCAATATCTCCTTTATAGATCTATTGAATTAACCAGAAGTAAGTAAAATGAAAAAGGTGCTTCAAAAACTTTTAACACTTGGTAAGTGATGTAAACGAAGTAATTTGGGTACAAAAACGATTTCCTTTGATTGGACTACAACATATTGTGTAATTTGATACGGGCTTCGATTTGATATATTATAATAGTGGTTTCGATACCCGAGTTAAAAGGTATCTCCGTTGAAAGTTGTAACTCATATTTACCAAATGTTTTTTTATTTTTGAAAATGTAAACGACATTCTCTTTCTTTTTCTCTTCTCTTATTTTTTTTTGAAGAATAGGGATTGATTGAAAATATAAATAATCAAACCTAGGTTGGCACCAATATCTGCTCTATAGCTCTATTGAATTAACCATAAGTAAGTAAAATGAAAAAGGTGCTTCAAAAACTTTAAACACTTGGTAAGTGATATAAACAATGTAATTTGGGTACAAAAACGATTTTCCTTGGAAGTACCAAAACATATTGTGTAATTTGATACGAGCTTCGATTTGATATATTATAATAGTTGTTTCGATACCCGAGTCAAAAGTTATCTCCGTTGAAAGTTGTAACACATATTTACCAAATGTTTTTTTGTTTTTGAAAATATGAACGATATCCTCTTTCTTTTTCTCTTCTCTTATTTTTTTTTTTGAAGAATAGGGATCGATTGAAAATATAAATAATCAAACCTAGGTTGGCACCAATATCTCCTTTATAGATCTATTGAATTAACCAGAAGTAAGTAAAATGAAAAAGGTGCTTCTAAAACTTTAAACACTTGGTAAGTGATGTAAACGAAGTAATTTGGGTACAAAAACGATTTCCTTTGATTGGACTACAACATATTGTGTAATTTGATACGGGCTTCGATTTGATATATTATAATAGTGGTTTCGATACCCGAGTTAAAAGGTATCTCCGTTGAAAGTTGTAACTCATATTTACCAAATGTTTTTTTGTTTTTGAAAATATGAATGACATCCTCTTTCTTTTTCTCTTCTCTTATTTTTTTTTGAAGAATAGGGTTTGATTGAAAATATAAATAATCAAACCTAGGTTGGCACCAATATCTCCTCTATAGCTCTATTGAATTAACCATAAGTAAGTAAAATGAAAAAGGTGCTTCAAAAAATTTAAACACTTGGTAAGTGATATAAACAATGTAATTTGGGTACAAAAACGATTTTCCTTGGAAGTACCAAAACATATTGTGTAATTTGATACGAGCTTCGATTTGATATATTATAATAGTTGTTTCGATACCCGAGTCAAAAGTTATCTCCGTTGAAAGTTGTAACTCATATTTACCAAATGTTTTTTTGTTTTTCAAAATATGAACGATATCCTCTTTCTTTTTCTCTTCTCTTATTTTTTTTTTGAAGAATAGGTATTGATTGAAAATATAAATAATCAAACCTAGGTTGGCACCAATATCTCCTTTATAGATCTATTGAATTAACCAGAAGTAAGTAAAATGAAAAAGGTGCTTCAAAAACTTTAAACACTTGGTAAGTGATGTAAACAATGTAATTTGGGTACAAAAACGATTTCCTTTGATTGGACTACAACATATTGTGTAATTTGATACGGGCTTCGATTTGATATATTATAATAGTGGTTTCGATACCCGAGTTAAAAGGTATCTCCGTTGAAAGTTGTAACTCATATTTACCAAATGTTTTTTTGTTTTTGAAAATATGAACGACATCCTCTTTCTTTTTCTCTTCTCTTATTTTTTTTTGAAGAATAGGGTTTGATTGAAAATATAAATAATCAAACCTAGGTTGGCACCAATATCTCCTCTATAGCTCTTTTGAATTAACCATAAGTAAGTAAAATGAAAAAGGTGCTTCAAAAACTTTAAACACTTGGTAAGTGATATAAACAATGTAATTTGGGTACAAAAACGATTTTCCTTGGAAGTACCAAAACATATTGTGTAATTTGATATGAGCTTTGATTTGATATATTATAATAGTTGTTTCGATACCCGAGTCAAAAGTTATCTCCGTTTGAAAGTTGTAACTCATATTTACCAAATGTTTTTTTATTTTTGAAAATGTAAACGACATTCTCTTTCTTTTTCTCTTCTCTTATTTTTTTTTGAAGAATAGGGATTGATTGAAAATATAAATAATCAAACCTAGGTTGGCACCAATATCTCATGTATAGCTCTATTGAATTAACTAGAAGTAAGTAAAATGATAAAGGTGCTTCAAAACCTTTAATCACTTGGTAAGTGATATAAACAATGTAATTTGGGTACAAAAACGATTTCCTTTGATTGGACTACAACATATTGTGTAATTTGATACGGGCTTCGATTTTATATATTATAATAGTGGTTTCGATACCCGAGTTAAAAGTTATCTCCGTTGAAAGTTGTAACTCATATTTACCAAATGTTTTTTTGTTTTTTAAAATATGAACGATATCCTCTTTCTTTTTCTCTTCTCTTATTTTTTTTTTGAAGAATAAGGATTGATTGAAAATATAAATAATCAAACCTAGGTTGGCACCAATATCTCCTCTATAGCTCTATTGAATTAACCATAAGTAAGCAAAATGAAAAAGGTGCTTCAAAAACTTTAAACACTTGGTAAGTGATATAAACAATGTAATTTGGGTACAAAAACGATTTTCCTTGGCAGTACCAAAACATATTGTGTAATTTGATACGAGCTTCAATTTGATATATTATAATAGTTGTTTCGATACCCGAGTCAAAAGTTATCTCCGTTGAAAGTTGTAACTCATATTTACCAAATGTTTTTTTATTTTTGAAAATGTAAACGACATTCTCTTTCTTTTTCTCTTCTCTTATTTTTTTTTTTGAAGAATAGGGATTGATTGAAAATATAAATAATCAAACCTAGGTTGGCAACAATATCTGCTCTATAGCTCTATTGAATTAACCATAAGTAAGTAAAATGAAAAAGGTGCTTCAAAAACTTTAAACACTTGGTAAGTGATATAAACAATGTAATTTGGGTACAAAAACGATTTTCCTTGGAAGTACCAAAACATATTGTGTAATTTGATACGAGCTTCGATTTGATATATTATAATAGTTGTTTCGATACCCGAGTCAAAAGTTATCTCCGTTGAAAGTTGTAACACATATTTACCAAATGTTTTTTTGTTTTTGAAAATATGAACGATATCCTCTTTCTTTTTCTCTTCTCTTTTTTTTTTTTGAAGAATAGGGATTGATTGAAAATATAAATAATCAAACCTAGGTTGGCACCAATATCTCCTTTATAGATCTTTTGAATTAACCAGAAATAAGTAAAATGAAAAAGGTGCTTCAAAAACTTTAAACACTTGGTAAGTGATGTAAACGAAGTAATTTGGGTACAAAAACGATTTCCTTTGATTGGACTACAACATATTGTGTAATTTGATACGGGCTTCGATTTGATATATTATAATAGTGGTTTCGATACCCGAGTTAAAAGGTATCTCCGTTGAAAGTTGTAACTCATATTTACCAA
The DNA here is from genome assembly GCA_037013495.1 of Hippophae tibetana. Taxonomy (NCBI): domain Eukaryota; kingdom Viridiplantae; phylum Streptophyta; class Magnoliopsida; order Rosales; family Elaeagnaceae; genus Hippophae; species Hippophae tibetana. The sequence goes on along the minus strand of JAZDXN010000026.1, from coordinate 1,785,027 downwards.
ATGTTTTTTTGTTTTTGAAAATATGAACGATATCCTCTTTCTTTTTCTCTTCTCTTATTTTTTTTTTGAAGAATAGGGATTGATTGAAAATATAAATAATCAAACCTAGGTTGGCACCAATATCTCTTCTATAGCTCTATTGAATTAACCATAAGTAAGTAAAATGAAAAAGGTGCTTTAAAAACTTTAAACACTTGGTAAGTGATATAAACAATGTAATTTGGGTACAAAAACGATTTTCCTTGGAAGTACCAAAACATATTGTGTAATTTGATACGAGCTTCGATTTGATATATTATAATAGTTGTTTCGATACCCGAATCAAAAGTTATCTCCGTTGAAAGTTGTAACACATATTTACCAAATGTTTTTTTGTTTTTGAAAATATGAACGATATCCTCTTTCTTTTTCTCTTCTCTTATTTTTTTTTGAGGAATAGGGTTTGATTGAAAATATAAATAATCAAACCTAGGTTGGCACCAATATCTCCTCTATAGCTCTATTGAATTAACCATAAGTAAGTAAAATGAAAAAGGTGCTTCAAAAAATTTAAACACTTGGTAAGTGATATAAACAATGTAATTTGGGTACAAAAACGATTTCCTTTGATTGGACTACAACATATTGTGTAATTTGATACGGGCTTCGATTTAATATATTATAATAGTGGTTTCGATACCCGAGTTAAAAGGTATCTCCGTTGAAAGTTGTAACTCATATTTACCAAATATTTTTTTGTTTTTGAAAATATGAACGACATCCTCTTTCTTTTTCTCTTCTCTTATTTTTTTTTGAAGAATAGGGTTTGATTGAAAATATAAATAATCAAACCTAGGTTGGCACCAATATCTCCTCTATAGCTCTTTTGAATTAACCATAAGTAAGTAAAATGAAAAAGGTGCTTTAAAAACTTTAAACACTTGGTAAGTGATATAAACAATGTAATTTGGGTACAAAAACGATTTTCCTTGGAAGTACCAAAACATATTGTGTAATTTGATACGAGCTTCGATTTGATATATTATAATAGTTGTTTCGATACCCGAATCAAAAGTTATCTCCGTTGAAAGTTGTAACACATATTTACCAAATGTTTTTTTGTTTTTGAAAATATGAACGATATCCTCTTTCTTTTTCTCTTCTCTTATTTTTTTTTGAGGAATAGGGTTTGATTGAAAATATAAATAATCAAACCTAGGTTGGCACCAATATCTCCTCTATAGCTCTATTGAATTAACCATAAGTAAGTAAAATGAAAAAGGTGCTTCAAAAAATTTAAACACTTGGTAAGTGATATAAACAATGTAATTTGGGTACAAAAACGATTTCCTTTGATTGGACTACAACATATTGTGTAATTTGATACGGGCTTCGATTTAATATATTATAATAGTGGTTTCGATACCCGAGTTAAAAGGTATCTCCGTTGAAAGTTGTAACTCATATTTACCAAATATTTTTTTGTTTTTGAAAATATGAACGACATCCTCTTTCTTTTTCTCTTCTCTTATTTTTTTTTGAAGAATAGGGTTTGATTGAAAATATAAATAATCAAACCTAGGTTGGCACCAATATCTCCTCTATAGCTCTTTTGAATTAACCATAAGTAAGTAAAATGAAAAAGGTGCTTCAAAAACTTTAAACACTTGGTAAGTGATATAAACAATGTAATTTGGGTACAAAAACGATTTTCCTTGGAAGTACCAAAAAATATTGTGTAATTTGATACGAGCTTCGATTTGATATATTATAATAGTTGTTTCGATACCCGAGTCAAAAGTTATCTCCGTTGAAAGTTGTAACTCATATTTACCAAATGTTTTTTTTATTTTTGAAAATGTAAACGACATTCTCTTTCTTTTTCTCTTCTCTTATTTTTTTTTGAAGAATAGGGATTGATTGAAAATATAAATAATCAAACCTAGGTAGGCACCAATATCTTATGTATAGCTCTATTGAATTAACCAGAAGTAAGTAAAATGATAAAGGTGCTTCAAAAACTTTAATCACTTGGTAAGTGATATAAACAATGTAATTTGGGTACAAAAACGATTTCCTTTGATTGGACTACAACATATTGTGTAATTTGATACGGGCTTCGATTTGATATATTATAATAGTGGTTTCGATACCCGAGTTAAAAGTTATCTCCGTTGAAAGTTGTAACTCATATTTACCAAATGTTTTTTTGTTTTTTAAAATATGAACGATATCCTCTTTCTTTTTCTCTTCTCTTATTTTTTTTGAAGAATAGGGATTGATTGAAAATATAAATAATCAAACCTAGGTTGGCACCAATATCTCCTCTATAGCTCTATTGAATTAACCATAAGTAAGCAAAATGAAAAAGGTGCTTCAAAAACTTTAAACACTTGGTAAGTGATATAAACAATGTAATTTGGGTACAAAAACGATTTTCCTTGGCAGTACCAAAACATATTGTGTAATTTGATACGAGCTTCGATTTGATATATTATAATAGTTGTTTCGATACCCGAATCAAAAGTTATCTCCGTTGAAAGTTGTAACACATATTTACCAAATGTTTTTTTGTTTTTGAAAATATGAACGATATCCTCTTTCTTTTTCTCTTCTCTTATTTTTTTTTGAGGAATAGGGTTTGATTGAAAATATAAATAATCAAACCTAGGTTGGCACCAATATCTCCTCTATAGCTCTATTGAATTAACCATAAGTAAGTAAAATGAAAAAGGTGCTTCAAAAAATTTAAACACTTGGTAAGTGATATAAACAATGTAATTTGGGTACAAAAACGATTTCCTTTGATTGGACTACAACATATTGTGTAATTTGATACGGGCTTCGATTTAATATATTATAATAGTGGTTTCGATACCCGAGTTAAAAGGTATCTCCGTTGAAAGTTGTAACTCATATTTACCAAATGTTTTTTTGTTTTTGAAAATATGAACGACATCCTCTTTCTTTTTCTCTTCTCTTATTTTTTTTTGAAGAATAGGGTTTGATTGAAAATATAAATAATCAAACCTAGGTTGGCACCAATATCTCCTCTATAGCTCTTTTGAATTAACCATAAGTAAGTAAAATGAAAAAGGTGCTTCAAAAACTTTAAACACTTGGTAAGTGATATAAACAATGTAATTTGGGTACAAAAACGATTTTCCTTGGAAGTACCAAAAAATATTGTGTAATTTGATACGAGCTTCGATTTGATATATTATAATAGTTGTTTCGATACCCGAGTCAAAAGTTATCTCCGTTGAAAGTTGTAACTCATATTTACCAAATGTTTTTTTTATTTTTGAAAATGTAAACGACATTCTCTTTCTTTTACTCTTCTCTTATTTTTTTTTTTTGAAGAATAGGGATTGATTGAAAATATAAATAATCAAACCTAGGTTGGCACCAATATCTGCTCTATAGCTCTATTGAATTAACCATAAGTAAGTAAAATGAAAAAGGTGCTTCAAAAACTTTAAACACTTGGTAAGTGATATAAACAATGTAATTTGGGTACAAAAACGATTTTCCTTGGAAGTACCAAAACATATTGTGTAATTTGATACGAGCTTCGATTTGATATATTATAATAGTGGTTTCGATACCCGAGTTAAAAGTTATCTCCGTTGAAAGTTGTAACTCATATTTACCAAATGTTTTTTTGTTTTTTAAAATATGAACGATATCCTCTTTCTTTTTCTCTTCTCTTATTTTTTTTGAAGAATAGGGATTGATTGAAAATATAAATAATCAAACCTAGGTTGGCAACAATATCTGCTCTATAGCTCTATTGAATTAACCATAAGTAAGTAAAATGAAAAAGGTGCTTCAAAAACTTTAAACACTTGGTAAGTGATATAAACAATGTAATTTGGGTACAAAAACGATTTTCCTCGGAAGTACCAAAACATATTGTGTAATTTGATACGAGCTTCGATTTGATATATTATAATAGTTGTTTCGATACCCGAGTCAAAAGTTATCTCCGTTGAAAGTTGTAACACATATTTACCAAATGTTTTTTTGTTTTTGAAAATATGAACGATATCCTCTTTCTTTTTCTCTTCTCTTTTTTTTTTTGAAGAATAGGGATTGATTGAAAATATAAATAATCAAACCTAGGTTGGCACCAATATCTCCTTTATAGATCTTTTGAATTAACCAGAAATAAGTAAAATGAAAAAGGTGCTTCAAAAACTTTAAACACTTGGTAAGTGATGTAAACGAAGTAATTTGGGTACAAAAACGATTTCCTTTGATTGGACTACAACATATTGTGTAATTTGATACGGGCTTCGATTTGATATATTATAATAGTGGTTTCGATACCCGAGTTAAAAGGTATCTCCGTTGAAAGTTGTAACTCATATTTACCAAATGTTTTTTTGTTTTTGAAAATATGAACGATATCCTCTTTCTTTTTCTCTTCTCTTATTTTTTTTTTGAAGAATAGGGATTGATTGAAAATATAAATAATCAAACCTAGGTTGGCACCAATATCTCTTCTATAGCTCTATTGAATTAACCATAAGTAAGTAAAATGAAAAAGGTGCTTTAAAAACTTTAAACACTTGGTAAGTGATATAAACAATGTAATTTGGGTACAAAAACGATTTTCCTTGGAAGTACCAAAACATATTGTGTAATTTGATACGAGCTTCGATTTGATATATTATAATAGTTGTTTCGATACCCGAATCAAAAGTTATCTCCGTTGAAAGTTGTAACACATATTTACCAAATGTTTTTTTGTTTTTGAAAATATGAACGATATCCTCTTTCTTTTTCTCTTCTCTTATTTTTTTTTGAGGAATAGGGTTTGATTGAAAATATAAATAATCAAACCTAGGTTGGCACCAATATCTCCTCTATAGCTCTATTGAATTAACCATAAGTAAGTAAAATGAAAAAGGTGCTTCAAAAAATTTAAACACTTGGTAAGTGATATAAACAATGTAATTTGGGTACAAAAACGATTTCCTTTGATTGGACTACAACATATTGTGTAATTTGATACGGGCTTCGATTTAATATATTATAATAGTGGTTTCGATACCCGAGTTAAAAGGTATCTCCGTTGAAAGTTGTAACTCATATTTACCAAATGTTTTTTTGTTTTTGAAAATATGAACGACATCCTCTTTCTTTTTCTCTTCTCTTATTTTTTTTTGAAGAATAGGGTTTGATTGAAAATATAAATAATCAAACCTAGGTTGGCACCAATATCTCCTCTATAGCTCTTTTGAATTAACCATAAGTAAGTAAAATGAAAAAGGTGCTTCAAAAACTTTAAACACTTGGTAAGTGATATAAACAATGTAATTTGGGTACAAAAACGATTTTCCTTGGAAGTACCAAAAAATATTGTGTAATTTGATACGAGCTTCGATTTGATATATTATAATAGTTGTTTCGATACCCGAGTCAAAAGTTATCTCCGTTGAAAGTTGTAACTCATATTTACCAAATGTTTTTTTTATTTTTGAAAATGTAAACGACATTCTCTTTCTTTTTCTCTTCTCTTATTTTTTTTTGAAGAATAGGGATTGATTGAAAATATAAATAATCAAACCTAGGTAGGCACCAATATCTTATGTATAGCTCTATTGAATTAACCAGAAGTAAGTAAAATGATAAAGGTGCTTCAAAAACTTTAATCACTTGGTAAGTGATATAAACAATGTAATTTGGGTACAAAAACGATTTCCTTTGATTGGACTACAATATATTGTGTAATTTGATACGGGCTTCGATTTGATATATTATAATAGTGGTTTCGATACCCGAGTTAAAAGTTATCTCCGTTGAAAGTTGTAACTCATATTTACCAAATGTTTTTTTGTTTTTTAAAATATGAACGATATCCTCTTTCTTTTTCTCTTCTCTTATTTTTTTTGAAGAATAGGGATTGATTGAAAATATAAATAATCAAACCTAGGTTGGCACCAATATCTCCTCTATAGCTCTATTGAATTAACCATAAGTAAGCAAAATGAAAAAGGTGCTTCAAAAACTTTAAACACTTGGTAAGTGATATAAACAATGTAATTTGGGTACAAAAACGATTTTCCTTGGCAGTACCAAAACATATTGTGTAATTTGATACGAGTTTCAATTTGATATTTTATAATAGTTGTTTCGATACCCGAGTCAAAAGTTATCTCCGTTGAAAGTTGTAACTCATATTTACCAAATGTTTTTTTATTTTTGAAAATGTAAACGACATTCTCTTTCTTTTTCTCTTCTCTTATTTTTTTTTTTGAAGAATAGGGATTGATTGAAAATATAAATAATCAAACCTAGGTTGGCACCAATATCTGCTCTATAGCTCTATTGAATTAACCATAAGTAAGTAAAATGAAAAAGGTGCTTCAAAAACTTTAAACACTTGGTAAGTGATATAAACAATGTAATTTGGGTACAAAAACGATTTTCCTTGGAAGTACCAAAAAATATTGTGTAATTTGATACGAGCTTCGATTTGATATATTATAATAGATGTTTCGATACCCGAGTCAAAAGTTATCTCCGTTGAAAGTTGTAACTCATATTTACAAAAATGTTTTTTTATTTTTGAAAATGTAAACGACATTCTCTTTCTTTTTCTCTTCTCTTATTTTTTTTTTGAAGAATAGGGATTGATTGAAAATATAAATAATCAAACCTAGGTTGGCACCAATATCTGCTCTATAGCTCTATTGAATTAACCATAAGTAAGTAAAATGAAAAAGGTGCTTCAAAAACTTTAAACACTTGGTAAGTGATATAAACAATGTAATTTGGGTACAAAAACGATTTTCCTTGGAAGTACCAAAACATATTGTGTAATTTGATACGAGCTTCGATTTGATATATTATAATAGTTGTTTCGATACCCGAGTCAAAAGTTATCTCCGTTGAAAGTTGTAACACATATTTACCAAATGTTTTTTTGTTTTTGAAAATATGAACGATATCCTCTTTCTTTTTCTCTTCTCTTATTTTTTTTTTGAAGAATAGGGATCGATTGAAAATATAAATAATCAAACCTAGGTTGGCACCAATATCTCCTTTATAGATCTATTGAATTAACCAGAAGTAAGTAAAATGAAAAAGGTGCTTCAAAAACTTTTAACACTTGGTAAGTGATGTAAACGAAGTAATTTGGGTACAAAAACGATTTCCTTTGATTGGACTACAACATATTGTGTAATTTGATACGGGCTTCGATTTGATATATTATAATAGTGGTTTCGATACCCGAGTTAAAAGGTATCTCCGTTGAAAGTTGTAACTCATATTTACCAAATGTTTTTTTATTTTTGAAAATGTAAACGACATTCTCTTTCTTTTTCTCTTCTCTTATTTTTTTTTGAAGAATAGGGATTGATTGAAAATATAAATAATCAAACCTAGGTTGGCACCAATATCTCCTTTATAGATCTATTGAATTAACCAGAAGTAAGTAAAATGAAAAAGGTGCTTCAAAAACTTTAAACACATGGTAAGTGATGTAAACGAAGTAATTTGGGTACAAAAACGATTTCCTTTGATTGGACTACAACATATTGTGTAATTTGATACGGGCTTCGATTTGATATATTATAATAGTGGTTTCGATACCCGAGTTAAAAGGTATCTCCGTTGAAAGTTGTAACTCATATTTACCAAATGTTTTTTTGTTTTTGAAAATATGAACGACATCCTCTTTCTTTTTCTCTTCTCTTATTTTTTTTTGAAGAATAGGGTTTGATTGAAAATATAAATAATCAAACCTAGGTTGGCACCAATATCTCCTCTATAGCTCTTTTGAATTAACCATAAGTAAGTAAAATGAAAAAGGTGCTTCAAAAACTTTAAACACTTGGTAAGTGATATAAACAATGTAATTTGGGTACAAAAACGATTTTCCTTGGAAGTACCAAAACATATTGTGTAATTGGATACGAGCTTCGATTTGATATATTATAATAGTTGTTTCGATACCCGAGTCAAAAGTTATCTCCGTTTAAAGTTGTAACTCATATTTACCAAATGTTTTTTTATTTTTAAAAATGTAAACGACATTCTCTTTCTTTTTCTCTTCTCTTATTTTTTTTTTGAAGAATAGGGATTGATTGAAAATATAAATAATCAAACCTAGGTTGGCACCAATATCTCTTGTATAGCTCTATTGAATTAACCAGAAGTAAGTAAAATGATAAAGGTGCTTCAAAAACTTTAAACACTTGGTAAGTGATGTAAACGATGTAATTTGGGTACAAGAACGATTTCCTTTGATTGGACTACAACATATTGTGTAATTTGATACGGGCTTCGATTTGATATATTATAATAGTGGTTTCGATACCCGAGTTAAAAGGTATCTCCGTTGAAAGTTGTAACTCATATTTACCAAATATTTTTTTGTTTTTGAAAATATGAACGACATCCTCTTTTTTTTTCTCTTCTCTTATTTTTTTTTTGAAGAATAGGGTTTGATTGAAAATATAAATAATCAAACCTAGGTTGGCACCAATATCTCCTCTATAGCTCTTTTGAATTAACCATAAGTAAGTAAAATGAAAAAGGTGCTTCAAAAACTTTAAACACTTGGTAAGTGATATAAACAATGTAATTTGGGTACAAAAACGATTTTCCTTGGAAGTACCAAAACATATTGTGTAATTGGATACGAGCTTCGATTTGATATATTATAATAGTTGTTTCGATACCCGAGTCAAAAGTTATCTCCGTTTAAAGTTGTAACTCATATTTACCAAATGTTTTTTTATTTTTAAAAATGTAAACGACATTCTCTTTCTTTTTCTCTTCTCTTATTTTTTTTTTGAAGAATAGGGATTGATTGAAAATATAAATAATCAAACCTAGGTTGGCACCAATATCTCCTTTATAGATCTATTGCATTAACCAGAAGTAAGTAAAATGAAAAAGGTGCTTCAAAAACTTTAAACACTTGGTAAGTGATGTAAACGATGTAATTTGGGTACAAAAACGATTTCCTTTGATTGGACAACAACATATTGTGTAATTTGATACGGGCTTCGATTTGATATATTATAATAGTGGTGTCGATACCCGAGTTAAAAGGTATCTCCGTTGAAAGTTGTAACTCATATTTACCAAATATTTTTTTGTTTTTGAAAATATGAACGACATCCTCTTTCTTTTTCTCTTCTCTTATTTTTTTTTTGAAGAATAGGGTTTGATTGAAAATATAAATAATCAAACCTAGGTTGGCATCAATATCTCCTCTATAGCTCTTTTGAATTAACCATAAGTAAGTAAAATGAAAAAGGTGCTTCAAAAACTTTAAACACTTGGTAAGTGATATAAACAATGTAATTTGGGTACAAAAACGATTTTCCTTGGAAGTACCAAAACATATTGTGTAATTGGATACGAGCTTCGATTTGATATATTATAATAGTTGTTTCGATACCCGAGTCAAAAGTTATCTCCGTTTAAAGTTGTAACTCATATTTACCAAATGTTTTTTTATTTTTAAAAATGTAAACGACATTCTCTTTCTTTTTCTCTTCTCTTATTTTTTTTTTGAAGAATAGGGATTGATTGAAAATATAAATAATCAAACCTAGGTTGGCACCAATATCTCTTGTATAGCTCTATTGAATTAACCAGAAGTAAGTAAAATGATAAAGGTGCTTCAAAAACTTTAAACACTTGGTAAGTGATGTAAACGATGTAATTTGGGTACAAAAACGATTTCCTTTGATTGGACTACAACATATTGTGTAATTTGATACGGGCTTCGATTTGATATATTATAATAGTGGTTTCGATACCCGAGTTAAAAGGTATCTCCGTTGAAAGTTGTAACTCATATTTACCAAATATTTTTTTGTTTTTGAAAATATGAACGACATCCTCTTTTTTTTTTCTCTTCTCTTATTTTTTTTTTGAAGAATAGGGTTTGATTGAAAATATAAATAATCAAACCTAGGTTGGCACCAATATCTCCTCTATAGCTCTTTTGAATTAACCATAAGTAAGTAAAATGAAAAAGGTGCTTCAAAAACTTTTAAACACTTGGTAAGTGATATAAACAATGTAATTTGGGTACAAAAACGATTTTCCTTGGAAGTACCAAAACATATTGTGTAATTGGATACGAGCTTCGATTTGATATATTATAATAGTTGTTTCGATACCCGAGTCAAAAGTTATCTCGTTGAAAGTTGTAACTCATATTTACCAAATGTTTTTCTTATTTTTGAAAAATGTAAACGACATTCTCTTTCTTTTTCTCTTCTCTTATTTTTTTTTTTGAAGTATAGGGATTGATTGAAAATATAAATAATCAAACCTAGGTTGGCACCAATATCTCTTGTATAGCTCTATTGAATTAACCAGAAGTAAGTAAAATGATAAGGTGCTTCAAAAACTTTAAACACTTGGTAAGTGATGTAAACGATGTAATTTGGGTACAAAAAACGATTTCCTTTGATTGGACTACAACATATTGTGTAATTTGATACGGGCTTCGATTTGATATATTATAATAGTGGTTTCGATACCCGAGTTAAAAGTTATCTCCGTTGAAAGTTGTAACTCATATTTACCAAATGTTTTTTTGTTTTTTAAAATATGAACGATATCCTCTTTCTTTTTTCTCTTCTCTTATTTTTTTTGAAGAATAGGGATTGATTGAAAATTTAAATAATCAACCTAGGTTGGCACCATATCTCCTCTATAGCTCTATATTGAATTAACCATAAGTAAGCAAAATGAAAAAGGTGCTTCAAAAACTTTAAACACTTGGTAAGTGATATAAACAATGTAATTTGGGTACAAAAACGATTTTCCTTGGCAGTACCAAAACATATTGTGTAATTTGATTACGAGTTTCAATTTGATATTTTATAATAGTTGTTTCGATACCCGAGTCAAAAGTTATCTCCGTTGAAAGTGTAACTCATATTTACCAAATGTTTTTTTATTTTTGAAAATGTAAACGACATTCTCTTTCTTTTTCTCTTCTCTTATTTTTTTTTTTTGAAGAATAGGGATTGATGAAAATATAAATAATCAAACCTAGGTTGGCACCAATATCTGCTCTATAGCTCTATTGAATTAACCATAAGTAAGTAAAATGAAAAAGGTGCTTCAAAACTTTAAACACTTGGTAAGTGATATAAACAATGTAATTTGGGTACAAAAACGATTTTCCTTGGAAGTACCAAAACATATTGTGTAATTTGATACGAGCTTCGATTTGATATATTATAATAGTTGTTTCGATACCCGAGTCAAAAGTTATCTCCGTTGAAAGTTGTAACACATATTTACCAAATGTTTTTTTGTTTTTGAAAATATGAACGATATCCTCTTTCTTTTTCTCTTCTCTTATTTTTTTTTTGAAGAATAGGGATTGATTGAAAATATAAATAATCAAACCTAGGTTGGCACCAATAACTCCTTTATAGATCTATTGCATTAACCAGAAGTAAGTAAAATGAAAAAAGGTGCTTCAAAAACTTTAAACACTTGGTAAGTGATGTTAAACGATGTAATTTGGGTACAAAAACGATTTCCTTTGATTGGACAACAACATATTGTGTAATTTGATACGGGCTTCGATTTGATATATTATAATAGTGGTGTCGATACCCGAGTTAAAAGGTATCTCCGTTGAAAGTTGTAACTCATATTTACCAAATATTTTTTTGTTTTTGAAAATATGAACGACATCCTCTTTCTTTTTCTCTTCTCTTATTTTTTTTTTGAAGAATAGGGTTTGATTGAAAATATAAATAATCAAACCTAGGTTGCATCAATATCTCCTCTATAGCTCTTTTGAATTAACCATAAGTAAGTAAAATGAAAAAGGTGCTTCAAAAACTTTAAACACTTGGTAAGTGATATAAACAATGTAATTTGGTACAAAAACGATTTTCCTTGGAAGTACCAAAACATATTGTGTAATTGGATACGAGCTTCGATTTGATATATTATAATAGTTGTTTCGATACCCGAGTCAAAAGTTATCTCCGTTGAAAGTTGTAACTCATATTTACCAAATGTTTTTTTATTTTTAAAAATGTAAACGACATTCTCTTTCTTTTTCTCTTCTCTTATTTTTTTTTTGAAGAATAGGGATTGATGAAAATATAAATAATCAAACCTAGGTTGGCACCAATATCTCTTGTATAACTCTATTGAATTAACCAGAAGTAAGTAAAATGAATAAAGGTGCTTCAAAAACTTTAAACACTTGGTAAGTGATGTAAACGATGTAATTTGGTACAAAAACGATTTCCTTTGATTGGACTACAACATATTGTGTAATTTGATACGGGCTTCGATTTGATATATTATAATAGTGGTTTCGATACCCGAGTTAAAAGGTATCTCCGTTGAAAGTTGTAACTCATATTTACCAAATATTTTTTTGTTTTTGAAAATATGAACGACATCCTCTTTTTTTTTCTCTTCTCTTATTTTTTTTTTGAAGAATAGGGTTTGATTGAAAATATAAATAATCAAACCTAGGTTGGCACCAATATCTCCTCTATAGCTTCTTTTGAATTAACCATAAGTAAGTAAAATGAAAAAGGTGCTTCAAAAACTTTAAACACTTGGTAATGTGATATAAACAACGTAATTTGGGTACAAAAACGATTTTCCTTGGAAGTACCAAAACATATTGTGTAATTGGATACGAGCTTCGATTTGATATATTATAATAGTTGTTTCGATACCCGAGTCAAAAGTTATCTCCGTTGAAAGTTGTAACTCATATTTACCAAATGTTTTTTTATTTTTGAAAATGTAAACGACATTCTCTTTCTTTTTCTCTTCTCTTATTTTTTTTTTTTGAAGTATAGGGATTGATTGAAAATATAAATAATCAAACCTAGGTTGGCACAATATCTCTTGTATAGCATTATTGAATTAACCAGAAGTAAGTAAAATGATAAAGGTGCTTCAAAAACTTTAAACACTTGGTAAGTGATGTAAACGATGTAATTTGGGTACAAAAACGATTTCTTTGATTGGACTACAACATATTGTGTAATTTGATACGGGCTTCGATTTGATATATTATAATAGTGGTTTCGATACCCGAGTTAAAAGGTATCTCCGTTGAAAGTTGTAACTCATATTTGCCAAATGTTTTTTTGTTTTTGAAAATATGAACGACATCCTCTTTCTTTTTCTCTTCTCTTATTTTTTTTTTGAAGAATAGGGATTGATTGAAAATATAAATAATCAAACCTAGGTTGGCACCAATATCTCTTCTATAGCTCTATTGAATTAACCATAAGTAAGTAAAATGAAAAAGGTGCTTTAAAAACTTTAAACACTTGGTAAGTGATATAAACAATGTAATTTGGGTACAAAAACGATTTTCCTGAAGTACCAAAACATATTGTGTAATTTGATACGAGCTTCGATTTGATATATTATAATAGTTGTTTCGATACCCGAGTCAAAAGTTATCTCCATTGAAAAGTTGTAACTCATATTTACCAAATGTTTTTTTGTTTTTGAAAATATGAACGACATCCTCTTTCTTTTTCTCTCTCTTATTTTTTTTTTGAAGAATAGGGATTGATTGAAAATATAATAATCAAACTAGGTAGGCACCAATATCTCCTTATAGATCTATTGAATAACCAGAAGTAAGTAAAATGAAAAAGGTGCTTCAAAAACTTTAAACACTTGGTAAGTGGTGTAAACGATGTAATTTGGGTACAAAAACGATTTCCTTTGATGGACAACAACATATTGTGTAATTTGATACGGGCTTCGATTTGATATATTATAATAGTGGTGTCGATACCCGAGTTAAAAGGTATCTCCGTTGAAAGTTGTAACTCATATTTACCAAATATTTTTTTGTTTTTGAAAATATGAACGACATCCTCTTTCTTTTTCTCTTCTCTTATTTTTTTTTGAAGAATAGGGTTTGATTGAAAATATAAATAATCAAACCTAGGTTGGCACCAATATCTCCTCTATAGCTTCTTTGATTAACCATAAGTAAGTAAAATGAAAAAGGTGCTTCAAAAACTTTAAACACTTGGTAAGTGATATAAACAATGTAATTTGGGTACAAAAACGATTTTCCTTGGAAGTACCAAAACATATTGTGTAATTGGATACGAGCTTCGATTTGATATATTATAATAGTTGTTTCGATACCCGAGTCAAAAGTTATCTCCGTTTTAAAGTTGTAACTCATATTTACAAATGTTTTTTTTATTTTTGAAAATGTAAACGACATTCTCTTTCTTTTTCTCTTCTCTTATTTTTTTTTTTAAGAATAGGGATTGATTGAAAATATAAATAATCAAACCTAGGTTGGCACCAATATCTCTTGTATAGCTCTATTGAATTAACCAGAAGTAAGTAAAATGATAAAGGTGCTTCAAAAACTTTAAACACTTGGTAAGTGATGTAAACGATGTAATTGGGTACAAAAACGATTTCCTTTGATTGGACTACAACATATTGTGTAATTTGATACGGGCTTCGATTTGATATATTATAATAGTGGTTTCGATACCCGAGTTAAAAGGTATCTCCGTTGAAAGTTGTAACTCATATTTACCAAATGTTTTTTTGTTTTTGAAAATATGAACGACATCCTCTTTCTTTTTCTCTTCTCTTATTTTTTTTTTTGAAGAATAGGGATTGATTTGAAAATATAAATAATCAAACCTAGGTTGGCACCAATTATCTCTTCTATAGCTCTATTGAAATAACCATAAGTAAGTAAAATGAAAAAGGTACTTTAAAAACTTTGAACACTTGGTAAGTGATATAAACAATGTAATTTGGGTACAAAAACGATATTCCTGAAGTACCAAAACATATTGTGTAATTTGATACGAGCTTCGATTTGATATATTATAATAGTTGTTTCGATACCCGAGTCAAAAGTTATCTCCATTGAAAGTTGTAACTCATATTTACCAAATGTTTTTTTGTTTTTGAAAAATATGAACGACATCCTCTTTCTTTTTCTCTTCTCTTATTTTTTTTTGAAGAATAGGGATTGATTGAAAATATAAATAATCAAACCTAGGTTGGCACCAATATCTCCTCTATAGCTCTATTGAATTAACCATAAGTAAGTAAAATGATAAAGGTGCTTCAAAAAACTTTAAACACTTGGTAAGTGATGTAAACGATGTAATTTGGGTACAAAAACGATTTTCCTTGGAAGTACCAAAACATATTGTGTAATTGGATACGAGCTTCGATTTGATATATTATAATAGTTGTTTCGATACCGAGTCAAAAGTTATATCCGTTTAAAGTTGTAACTCATATTTACCAAATGTTTTTTTATTTTTAAAAATGTAAACGGACATTCTCTTTCTTTTTCTCTTCTCTTATTTTTTTTTTGAAGAATAGGGATTGATTGAAAATATAAATAATCAAACCTAGGTTGGCACCAATATCTCTTGTATAGCTCTATTGAATTAACCAGAAGTAAGTAAAATGATAAAGGTCTTCAAAAACTTTAAACACTTGGTAAGTGATGTAAACGATGTAATTTGGGTACAAAAACGATTTCCTTTGATTGGACTACAACATATTGTGTAATTTGATACGGGCTTCGATTTGATATATTATAATAGTGGTTTCGATACCCGAGTTAAAAGGTATCTCCGTTGAAAGTTGTAACTCATATTTACCAATATTTTTTTTGTTTTTGAAAATATGAACGACATCCTCTTTTTTTTCTCTTCTCTTATTTTTTTTTTGAAGAAATAGGGGTTGATTGAAAATATAAATAATCAAACCTAGGTTGGCACCAATATCTCCTCTATAGCTCTTTTGAATTAACCATAAGTAAGTAAAATGAAAAAGGTGCTTCAAAAACTTTAAACACTTGGTAAGTGATATAAACAATGTAATTTGGGTACAAAAACGATTTTCCTTGGAAGTACCAAAACATATTGTGTAATTGGATACGAGCTTTGATTTGATATATTATAATAGTTGTTTCGATACCCCGAGTCAAAGTTATCTCCGTTGAAAGTTGTAACTCATATTTACCAAATGTTTTTTTTATTTTTGAAAATGTAAACGACATTCTCTTTCTTTTTCTCTTCTCTTATTTTTTTTTTGAAGTATAGGGATTGATTGAAAATATAATATTCAACCTAGGTTGGCACCAATATCTCTTGTATAGCTCTATTGAATTAACCAGAAGTAAGTAAAATGATAAAGGTGCTTCAAAAACTTTAAACACTTGGTAAGTGATGTAAACGATGTAATTTGGGTACAAAAACGATTTCCTTTGATTGGACTACAACATATTGTGTAATTTGATACGGGCTTCGATTTGATATATTATAATAGTGGTTTCGATACCCGAGTTAAAAGTTATCTCCGTTGAAAGTTGTAACTCATATTTACCAAATGTTTTTTTGTTTTTTAAAAATATGAACGATATCCTCTTTCTTTTTCTCTTCTCTTATTTTTTTGAAGAATAGGGATTGATTGAAAATATAAATAATCAAACCTAGGTTGGCACCAATATCTCCTCTATAGCTCTATTGAATTAACCATAAGTAAGCAAAAATGAAAAAGGTGCTTCAAAAACTTTAAACACTTGGTAAGTGATATAAACAATGTAATTTGGGTACAAAAACGATTTTCCTTGGCAGTACCAAAACATATTGTGTAATTTGATACGAGTTTCAATTTGATATTTATAATAGTTGTTTCGATACCCGAGTCAAAAGTTATCTCCGTTGAAAGTTGTAACTCATATTTACCAAATGTTTTTTTATTTTTGAAAATGTAAACGACATTCTCTTTCTTTTTCTCTTCTCTTATTTTTTTTTTTGAAGAATAGGGATTGATTGAAAATATAAATAATCAAACCTAGGTTGGCACCAATATCTGCTCTATAGCTCTATTGAATTAACATAAGTAAGTAAAATGAAAAAGGTGCTTCAAAAACTTTTAAACACTTGGTAAGTGATATAAACAATGTAATTTGGGTACAAAAACGATTTTTCCTTGGAAGTACCAAAAACATATTGTGTAATTTGATACGAGCTTCGATTTGATATATTATAATAGTTGTTTCGATACCCGAGTCAAAAGTTATCTCCGTTGAAAGTTGTAACACATATTTACCAAATGTTTTTTTGTTTTGAAAATATGAACGATATCCTCTTTCTTTTTCTCTTCTCTTATTTTTTTTTTTTGAAGAATAGGGATTGATTGAAAATATAAATAATCAAACCTAGGTTGGCACCAATAACTCCTTTATAGATCTATTGCATTAACCAGAAGTAAGTAAAATGAAAAAGGTGCTTCAAAACTTTAAACACTTGGTAAGTGATTTAAACGATGTAATTTGGGTACAAAAACGATTTCCTTTGATTGGACAACAACATATTGTGTAATTTGATACGGGCTTCGATTTGATATATTATAATAGTGGTGTCGTGTCGATACCCGAGTTAAAAGGTATCTCCGTTGAAAGTTGTAACTCATATTTACCAAATATTTTTTTGTTTTTGAAAATATGAACGACATCCTCTTTCTTTTTCTCTTCTCTTATTTTTTTTTTGAAGAATAGGGTTTGATTGAAAATATAAATAATCAAACCTAGGTTGGCATCAATATCTCCTCTATAGCTCTTTTGAATTAACCATAAGTAAGTAAAATGAAAAAGGTGCTTCAAAAACTTTAAACACTTGGTAAGTGATATAAACAATGTAATTTGGGTACAAAAACGATTTTCCTTGGAAGTACCAAAACATATTGTGTAATTGGATACGAGCTTCGATTTGATATATTATAATAGTTGTTTCGATACCCGAGTCAAAAGTTATCTCCGTTGAAAGTTGTAACTCATATTTACCAAATGTTTTTTTATTTTTAAAAATGTAAACGACATTCTCTTTCTTTTTCTCTTCTCTTATTTTTTTTTTGAAGAATAGGGATTGATTCAAAATATAAATAATCAAACCTAGGTTGGCACCAATATCTCTTGTATAGCTCTATTGAATTAACCAGAAGTAAGTAAAATGATAAAGGTGCTTCAAAAACTTTAAACACTTGGTAAGTGATGTAAACGATGTAATTTGGGTACAAAAACGATTTCCTTTGATTGGACTACAACATATTGTGTAATTTGATACGGGCTTCGATTTGATATATTATAATAGTGGTTTCGATACCCGAGTTAAAAGGTATCTCCGTTGAAAGTTGTAACTCATATTTACCAAATATTTTTTTGTTTTTGAAAATATGAACGACATCCTCTTTTTTTTTCTCTTCTCTTATTTTTTTTTTGAAGAATAGGGTTTGATTGAAAATATAAATAATCAAACCTAGGTTGGCACCAATATCTCCTCTATAGCTCTTTTGAATTAACCATAAGTAAGTAAAATGAAAAAGGTGCTTCAAAAACTTTAAACACTTGGTAAGTGATATAAACAACGTAATTTGGGTACAAAAACGATTTTCCTTGGAAGTACCAAAACATATTGTGTAATTGGATACGAGCTTCGATTTGATATATTATAATAGTTGTTTCGATACCCGAGTCAAAAGTTATCTCCGTTGAAAGTTGTAACTCATATTTACCAAATGTTTTTTTATTTTTGAAAATGTAAACGACATTCTCTTTCTTTTTCTCTTCTCTTATTTTTTTTTTTTGAAGTATAGGGATTGATTGAAAATATAAATAATCAAACCTAGGTTGGCACCAATATCTCTTGTATAGCATTATTGAATTAACCAGAAGTAAGTAAAATGATAAAGGTGCTTCAAAAACTTTAAACACTTGGTAAGTGATGTAAACGATGTAATTTGGGTACAAAAACGATTTCCTTTGATTGGACAACAACATATTGTGTAATTTGATACGGGCTTCGATTTGATATATTATAATAGTGGTTTCGATACCCGAGTTAAAAGGTATCTCCGTTGAAAGTTGTAACTCATATTTGCCAAATGTTTTTTTGTTTTTGAAAATATGAACGACATCCTCTTTCTTTTTCTCTTCTCTTATTTTTTTTTTGAAGAATAGGGATTGATTGAAAATATAAATAATCAAACCTAGGTTGGCACCAATATCTCTTCTATAGCTCTATTGAATTAACCAGAAGTAAGTAAAATGATAAAGGTGCTTCAAAAACTTTAAACACTTGGTAAGTGATGTAAACGATGTAATTTGGGTACAAAAACGATTTCCTTTGATTGGACTACAACATATTGTGTAATTTGATACGGGCTTCGATTTGATATATTATAATAGTGGTTTCGATACCCGAGTTAAAAGGTATCTCCGTTGAAAGTTGTAACTCATATTTACCAAATGTTTTTTTGTTTTTGAAAATATGAACGACATCCTCTTTCTTTTTCTCTTCTCTTATTTTTTTTTTGAAGAATAGGGATTGATTGAAAATATAAATAATCAAACCTAGGTTGGCACCAATATCTCTTCTATAGCTCTATTGAAATAACCATAAGTAAGTAAAATGAAAAAGGTACTTTAAAAACTTTGAACACTTGGTAAGTGATATAAACAATGTAATTTGGGTACAAAAACGATATTCCTGAAGTACCAAAACATATTGTGTAATTTGATACGAGCTTCGATTTGATATATTATAATAGTTGTTTCGATACCCGAGTCAAAAGTTATCTCCATTGAAAGTTGTAACTCATATTTACCAAATGTTTTTTTGTTTTTGAAAATATGAACGACATCCTCTTTCTTTTTCTCTTCTCTTATTTTTTTTTGAAGAATAGGGATTGATTGAAAATATAAATAATCAAACCTAGGTTGGCACCAATATCTCCTCTATAGCTCTATTGAATTAACCATAAGTAAGTAAAATGATAAAGGTGCTTCAAAAACTTTAAACACTTGGTAAGTGATGTAAACGATGTAATTTGGGTACAAAAACGATTTTCCTTGGAAGTACCAAAACATATTGTGTAATTGGATACGAGCTTCGATTTGATATATTATAATAGTTGTTTCGATACCCGAGTCAAAAGTTATATCCGTTTAAAGTTGTAACTCATATTTACCAAATGTTTTTTTATTTTTAAAAATGTAAACGACATTCTCTTTCTTTTTCTCTTCTCTTATTTTTTTTTTGAAGAATAGGGATTGATTGAAAATATAAATAATCAAACCTAGGTTGGCACCAATATCTCTTGTATAGCTCTATTGAATTAACCAGAAGTAAGTAAAATGATAAAGGTGCTTCAAAAACTTTAAACACTTGGTAAGTGATGTAAACGATGTAATTTGGGTACAAAAACGATTTCCTTTGATTGGACTACAACATATTGTGTAATTTGATACGGGCTTCGATTTGATATATTATAATAGTGGTTTCGATACCCGAGTTAAAAGGTATCTCCGTTGAAAGTTGTAACTCATATTTACCAAATATTTTTTTGTTTTTGAAAATATGAACGACATCCTCTTTTTTTTTCTCTTCTCTTATTTTTTTTTTGAAGAATAGGGGTTGATTGAAAATATAAATAATCAAACCTAGGTTGGCACCAATATCTCCTCTATAGCTCTTTTGAATTAACCATAAGTAAGTAAAATGAAAAAGGTGCTTCAAAAACTTTAAACACTTGGTAAGTGATATAAACAATGTAATTTGGGTACAAAAACGATTTTCCTTGGAAGTACCAAAACATATTGTGTAATTGGATACGAGCTTTGATTTGATATATTATAATAGTTGTTTCGATACCCGAGTCAAAAGTTATCTCCGTTGAAAGTTGTAACTCATATTTACCAAATGTTTTTTTATTTTTGAAAATGTAAACGACATTCTCTTTCTTTTTCTCTTCTCTTATTTTTTTTTTGAAGTATAGGGATTGATTGAAAATATAAATAATCAAACCTAGGTTGGCACCAATATCTCTTGTATAGCTCTATTGAATTAACCAGAAGTAAGTAAAATGATAAAGGTGCTTCAAAAACTTTAAACACTTGGTAAGTGATGTAAACGATGTAATTTGGGTACAAAAACGATTTCCTTTGATTGGACTACAACATATTGTGTAATTTGATACGGGCTTCGATTTGATATATTATAATAGTGGTTTCGATACCCGAGTTAAAAGTTATCTCCGTTGAAAGTTGTAACTCATATTTACCAAATGTTTTTTTGTTTTTTAAAATATGAACGATATCCTCTTTCTTTTTCTCTTCTCTTATTTTTTTTGAAGAATAGGGATTGATTGAAAATATAAATAATCAAACCTAGGTTGGCACCAATATCTCCTCTATAGCTCTATTGAATTAACCATAAGTAAGCAAAATGAAAAAGGTGCTTCAAAAACTTTAAACACTTGGTAAGTGATATAAACAATGTAATTTGGGTACAAAAACGATTTTCCTTGGCAGTACCAAAACATATTGTGTAATTTGATACGAGTTTCAATTTGATATTTTATAATAGTTGTTTCGATACCCGAGTCAAAAGTTATCTCCGTTGAAAGTTGTAACTCATATTTACCAAATGTTTTTTTATTTTTGAAAATGTAAACGACATTCTCTTTCTTTTTCTCTTCTCTTATTTTTTTTTTTTGAAGAATAGGGATTGATTGAAAATATAAATAATCAAACCTAGGTTGGCACCAATATCTGCTCTATAGCTCTATTGAATTAACCATAAGTAAGTAAAATGAAAAAGGTGCTTCAAAAACTTTAAACACTTGGTAAGTGATATAAACAATGTAATTTGGGTACAAAAACGATTTTCCTTGGAAGTACCAAAACATATTGTGTAATTTGATACGAGCTTCGATTTGATATATTATAATAGTTGTTTCGATACCCGAGTCAAAAGTTATCTCCGTTGAAAGTTGTAACACATATTTACCAAATGTTTTTTTGTTTTTGAAAATATGAACGATATCCTCTTTCTTTTTCTCTTCTCTTATTTTTTTTTTGAAGAATAGGGATTGATTGAAAATATAAATAATCAAACCTAGGTTGGCACCAATAACTCCTTTATAGATCTATTGCATTAACCAGAAGTAAGTAAAATGAAAAAGGTGCTTCAAAAACTTTAAACACTTGGTAAGTGATTTAAACGATGTAATTTGGGTACAAAAACGATTTCCTTTGATTGGACAACAACATATTGTGTAATTTGATACGGGCTTCGATTTGATATATTATAATAGTGGTGTCGATACCCGAGTTAAAAGGTATCTCCGTTGAAAGTTGTAACTCATATTTACCAAATATTTTTTTGTTTTTGAAAATATGAACGACATCCTCTTTCTTTTTCTCTTCTCTTATTTTTTTTTTGAAGAATAGGGTTTGATTGAAAATATAAATAATCAAACCTAGGTTGGCATCAATATCTCCTCTATAGCTCTTTTGAATTAACCATAAGTAAGTAAAATGAAAAAGGTGCTTCAAAAACTTTAAACACTTGGTAAGTGATATAAACAATGTAATTTGGGTACAAAAACGATTTTCCTTGGAAGTACCAAAACATATTGTGTAATTGGATACGAGCTTCGATTTGATATATTATAATAGTTGTTTCGATACCCGAGTCAAAAGTTATCTCCGTTGAAAGTTGTAACTCATATTTACCAAATGTTTTTTTATTTTTAAAAATGTAAACGACATTCTCTTTCTTTTTCTCTTCTCTTATTTTTTTTTTGAAGAATAGGGATTGATTCAAAATATAAATAATCAAACCTAGGTTGGCACCAATATCTCTTGTATAGCTCTATTGAATTAACCAGAAGTAAGTAAAATGATAAAGGTGCTTCAAAAACTTTAAACACTTGGTAAGTGATGTAAACGATGTAATTTGGGTACAAAAACGATTTCCTTTGATTGGACTACAACATATTGTGTAATTTGATACGGGCTTCGATTTGATATATTATAATAGTGGTTTCGATACCCGAGTTAAAAGGTATCTCCGTTGAAAGTTGTAACTCATATTTACCAAATATTTTTTTGTTTTTGAAAATATGAACGACATCCTCTTTTTTTTTCTCTTCTCTTATTTTTTTTTTGAAGAATAGGGTTTGATTGAAAATATAAATAATCAAACCTAGGTTGGCACCAATATCTCCTCTATAGCTCTTTTGAATTAACCATAAGTAAGTAAAATGAAAAAGGTGCTTCAAAAACTTTAAACACTTGGTAAGTGATATAAACAACGTAATTTGGGTACAAAAACGATTTTCCTTGGAAGTACCAAAACATATTGTGTAATTGGATACGAGCTTCGATTTGATATATTATAATAGTTGTTTCGATACCCGAGTCAAAAGTTATCTCCGTTGAAAGTTGTAACTCATATTTACCAAATGTTTTTTTATTTTTGAAAATGTAAACGACATTCTCTTTCTTTTTCTCTTCTCTTATTTTTTTTTTTTGAAGTATAGGGATTGATTGAAAATATAAATAATCAAACCTAGGTTGGCACCAATATCTCTTGTATAGCATTATTGAATTAACCAGAAGTAAGTAAAATGATAAAGGTGCTTCAAAAACTTTAAACACTTGGTAAGTGATGTAAACGATGTAATTTGGGTACAAAAACGATTTCCTTTGATTGGACAACAACATATTGTGTAATTTGATACGGGCTTCGATTTGATATATTATAATAGTGGTTTCGATACCCGAGTTAAAAGGTATCTCCGTTGAAAGTTGTAACTCATATTTGCCAAATGTTTTTTTGTTTTTGAAAATATGAACGACATCCTCTTTCTTTTTCTCTTCTCTTATTTTTTTTTTGAAGAATAGGGATTGATTGAAAATATAAATAATCAAACCTAGGTTGGCACCAATATCTCTTCTATAGCTCTATTGAATTAACCATAAGTAAGTAAAATGAAAAAGGTGCTTTAAAAACTTTAAACACTTGGTAAGTGATATAAACAATGTAATTTGGGTACAAAAACGATTTTCCTGAAGTACCAACACATATTGTGTAATTTGATACGAGCTTCGATTTGATATATTATAATAGTTGTTTCGATACCCGAGTCAAAAGTTATCTCCATTGAAAGTTGTAACTCATATTTACCAAATGTTTTTTTGTTTTTGAAAATATGAACGACATCCTCTTTCTTTTTCTCTTCTCTTATTTTTTTTTTGAAGAATAGGGATTGATTGAAAATATAAATAATCAAACCTAGGTAGGCACCAATATCTCCTTTATAGATCTATTGAATTAACCAGAAGTAAGTAAAATGAAAAAGGTGCTTCAAAAACTTTAAACACTTGGTAAGTGGTGTAAACGATGTAATTTGGGTACAAAAACGATTTCCTTTGATTGGACAACAACATATTGTGTAATTTGATACGGGCTTCGATTTGATATATTATAATAGTGGTGTCGATACCCGAGTTAAAAGGTATCTCCGTTGAAAGTTGTAACTCATATTTACCAAATATTTTTTTGTTTTTGAAAATATGAACGACATCCTCTTTCTTTTTCTCTTCTCTTATTTTTTTTTGAAGAATAGGGTTTGATTGAAAATATAAATAATCAAACCTAGGTTGGCACCAATATCTCCTCTATAGCTTCTTTGAATTAACCATAAGTAAGTAAAATGAAAAAGGTGCTTCAAAAACTTTAAACACTTGGTAAGTGATATAAACAATGTAATTTGGGTACAAAAACGATATTCCTGAAGTACCAAAACATATTGTGTAATTTGATACGAGCTTCGATTTGATATATTATAATAGTTGTTTCGATACCCGAGTCAAAAGTTATCTCCATTGAAAGTTGTAACTCATATTTACCAAATGTTTTTTTGTTTTTGAAAATATGAACGACATCCTCTTTCTTTTTCTCTTCTCTTATTTTTTTTTGAAGAATAGGGATTGATTGAAAATATAAATAATCAAACCTAGGTTGGCACCAATATCTCCTCTATAGCTCTATTGAATTAACCATAAGTAAGTAAAATGAAAAAGGTGCTTCAAAAACTTTAAACACTTGGTAAGTGATATAAACAATGTAATTTGGGTACAAAAACGATTTTCCTTGGAAGTACCAAAACATATTGTGTAATTTGATACGAGCTTCGATTTGATATATTATAATAGTTGTTTCGATACCCGAGTCAAAAGTTATCTCCGTTGAAAGTTGTAACTCATATTTACCAAATGTTTTTTGTTTTTGAAAATATGAACGATATCCTCTTTCTTTTTCTCTTCTCTTATTTTTTTTTGAAGAATAGGGATTGATTGAAAATATAAATAATCAAACCTAGGTTGGCACCAATATCTCCTTTATAGATCTATTGAATTAACCAGAAGTAAGTAAAATGAAAAAGGTGCTTCAAAAACTTTAAACACTTGGTAAGTGATATAAACAATGTAATTTGGGTACAAAATCGATTTTCCTTGGAAGTACCAAAACATATTGTGTAATTTGATACGAGCTTCGATTTGATATATTATAATAGTGGTTTCGATACCCGAGTTAAAAGTTATCTCCGTTGAAAGTTGTAACACATATTTACCAAATGTTTTTTTGTTTTTGAAAATATGAACGATATCCTCTTTCTTTTTCTCTTCTCTTATTTTTTTTTGAAGAATAGGGATTGATTGAAAATATAAATAATCAAACCTAGGTTGGCACCAATATCTCCTTTATAGATCTATTGAATTAACCAGAAGTAAGTAAAATGAAAAAGGTGCTTCAAAAATTTAAACACTTGGTAAGTGATGTAAACGATGTAATTTGGGTACAAAAACGATTTTCCTTGGAAGTACCAAAACATATTGTGTAATTGGATACGAGCTTCGATTTGATATATTATAATAGTTGTTTCGATACCCGAGTCAAAAGTTATCTCCGTTGAAAGTTGTAACTCATATTTACCAAATGTTTTTTTATTTTTGAAAATGTAAACGACATTCTCTTTCTTTTTCTCTTCTCTTATTTTTTTTTTGAAGAATAAGGATTGATTGAAAATATAAATAATCAAACCTAGGTTGGCACCAATATCTCCTTTATAGATCTATTCAATTAACCAGAAGTAAGTAAAATGAAAAAGGTGCTTCAAAAACTTTAAACACTTGGTAAGTGATGTAAACAATGTAATTTGGGTACATAAACGATTTCCTTTGATTGGACTACAACATATTGTGTAATTTGATACGGGCTTCGATTTGATATATTATAATAGTGGTTTCGATACCCGAGTTAAAAGGTATCTCCGTTGAAAGTTGTAACTCATATTTACCAAATGTTTTTTTGTTTTTGAAAATATGAACGACATCCTCTTTCTTTTTCTCTTCTCTTATTTTTTTTTTTGAAGAATAGGGATTGATTGAAAATATAAATAATCAAACCTAGGTTGGCACCAATATCTCTTCTATAGCTCTATTGAATTAACCATAAGTAAGTAAAATGAAAAAGGTGCTTTAAAAACTTTAAAGACTTGGTAAGTGATATAAACAATGTAATTTGGGTACAAAAACGATTTTCCTGAAGTACCAAAACATATTGTGTAATTTGATACGAGCTTCGATTTGATATATTATAATAGTTGTTTCGATACCCTAGTCAAAAGTTATCTCCGTTGAAAGTTGTAACTCATATTTACCAAATGTTTTTTTGTTTTTGAAAATATGAACGACATCCTCTTTCTTTTTCTCTTCTCTTATTTTTTTTTTGAAGAATAGGGATTGATTGAAAATATAAATAATCAAACCTAGGTTGGCACCAATATCTCCTCTATAGCTCTATTGAATTAACCATAAGTAAGTAAAATGAAAAAGGTGCTTCAAAAACTTTAAACACTTGGTAAGTGATATAAACAATATAATTTGGGTACAAAAACGATTTTCCTTGGAAGTACCAAAACATATTGTGTAATTTGATACGAGCTTCGATTTGATATATTATAATAGTTGTTTCGATACCCGAGTCAAAAGTTATCTCCGTTGAAAGTTGTAACTCATATTTACCAAATGTTTTTTTGTTTTTGAAAATATGAACGATATCCTCTTTCTTTTTCTCTTCTCTAATTTTTTTTTTGAAGAATAGGGAATTATTGAAAATATAAATAATCAAAACTAGGTTGGCACCAATATCTCTTTTATAGATCTATTGAATTAACCAGAAGTAAGTAAAATGAAAAAGGTGCTTCAAAAACTTTAAACACTTGGTAAGTGATGTAAACGATGTAATTTGGGTACAAAAACGATTTCCTTTGATTGGACTACAACATATTGTGTAATTTGATACGGGCTTCGATTTGATATATTATAATAGTGGTTTCGATACCCGTGTTAAAAGGTATCTCCGTTGAAAGTTGTAACTCATATTTACCAAATGTTTTTTTGTTTTTGAAAATATGAACGACATCCTATTTCTTTTTCTCTTCTCTTATTTTTTTTTTGAAGAATAGGGCTTGATTGAAAATATAAATAATCAAACCTAGGTTGGCACCAATATCTCCTCTATAGCTCTATTGAATTAACCATAAGTAAGTAAAATGAAAAAGGTGCTTCAAAAACTTTAAACACTTGGTAAGTGATATAAACAATGTAATTTGGGTACAAAAACGAATTTCCTGAAGTACCAAAACATATTGTGTAATTTGATACGAGCTTCGATTTGATATATTATAATAGTTGTTTCGATACCCGAGTCAAAAGTTATCTCCGTTTAAAGTTGTAACTCATATTTACCAAATGTTTTTTTATTTTTGAAAATGTAAACGACATTCTCTTTCTTTTTCTCTTCTCTTATTTTTTTTTTTGAAGATTAGGGATTGATTGAAAATATAAATAATCAAACCTAGGTTGGCACCAATATCTCTTGTATAGCTCTGTTGAATTAACCAGAAGTAAGTAAAATGATAAAGGTGCTTCAAAAACTTTAAACACTTGGTAAGTGATGTAAACGATGTAATTTGGGTACAAAAACGATTTCCTTTGATTGGACTACAATATATTGTGTAATTTGATACGGGCTTCGATTTGATATATTATAATAGTGGTTTCGATACCCGAGTTAAAAGGTATCTCCGTTGAAAGTTGTAACTCATATTTACCAAATGTTTTTTTGTTTTTGAAAATATGAACGACATCCTCTTTCTTTTTCTCTTCTCTTATTTTTTTTTTGAAGAATAGGGATTGATTGAAAATATAAATAATCAAACCTAGGTTGGCACCAATATCTCTTCTATAGCTCTATTGAAATTACCATAAGTAAGTAAAATGAAAAAGGTGCTTTAAAAACTTTGAACACTTGGTAAGTGATATAAACAATGTAATTTGGGTACAAAAACGATTTTCCTGAAGTACCAAAACATATTGTGTAATTTGATACGAGCTTCGATTTGATATATTATAATAGTTGTTTCGATACCCGAGTCAAAAGTTATCTCCATTGAAAGTTGTAACTCATATTTACCAAATGTTTTTTTGTTTTTGAAAATATGAACGACATCCTCTTTCTTTTTCTCTTCTCTTATTTTTTTTTGAAGAATAGGGATTGATTGAAAATATAAATAATCAAACCTAGGTTGGCACCAATATCTCCTCTATAGCTCTATTGAATTAACCATAAGTAAGTAAAATGAAAAAGGTGCTTCAAAAACTTTAAACACTTGGTAAGTGATATAAACAATGTAATTTGGGTACAAAAACTATTTTCCTTGGAAGTACCAAAACATATTGTGTAATTTGATACGAGCTTCGATTTGATATATTATAATAGTTGTTTCGATACCCTAGTCAAAAGTTATCTCCGTTGAAAGTTGTAACTCATATTTACCAAATGTTTTTTTGTTTTTGAAAATATGAACGACATCCTCTTTCTTTTTCTCTTCTCTTATTTTTTTTTTGAAGAATAGGGATTGATTGAAAATATAAATAATCAAACCTAGGTTGGCACCAATATCTCCTCTATAGCTCTATTGAATTAACCATAAGTAAGTAAAATGAAAAAGGTGCTTCAAAAACTTTAAACACTTGGTAAGTGATATAAACAATATAATTTGGGTACAAAAACGATTTTCCTTGGAAGTACCAAAACATATTGTGTAATTTGATACGAGCTTCGATTTGATATATTATAATAGTTGTTTCGATACCCGAGTCAAAAGTTATCTCCGTTGAAAGTTGTAACTCATATTTACCAAATGTTTTTTTGTTTTTGAAAATATGAACGATATCCTCTTTCTTTTTCTCTTCTCTAATTTTTTTTTTGAAGAATAGGGAATTATTGAAAATATAAATAATCAAAACTAGGTTGGCACCAATATCTCTTTTATAGATCTATTGAATTAACCAGAAGTAAGTAAAATGAAAAAGGTGCTTCAAAAACTTTAAACACTTGGTAAGTGATGTAAACGATGTAATTTGGGTACAAAAACGATTTCCTTT
This sequence comes from Hippophae tibetana, assembly GCA_037013495.1. Classification (NCBI taxonomy): domain Eukaryota; kingdom Viridiplantae; phylum Streptophyta; class Magnoliopsida; order Rosales; family Elaeagnaceae; genus Hippophae; species Hippophae tibetana. The sequence continues at coordinate 1,755,689 of JAZDXN010000026.1, read as the reverse complement.
GATTGGACTACAACATATTGTGTAATTTGATACGGGCTTCGATTTGATATATTATAATAGTGGTTTCGATACCCGTGTTAAAAGGTATCTCCGTTGAAAGTTGTAACTCATATTTACCAAATGTTTTTTTGTTTTTGAAAATATGAACGACATCCTATTTCTTTTTCTCTTCTCTTATTTTTTTTTTGAAGAATAGGGCTTGATTGAAAATATAAATAATCAAACCTAGGTTGGCACCAATATCTCCTCTATAGCTCTATTGAATTAACCATAAGTAAGTAAAATGAAAAAGGTGCTTCAAAAACTTTAAACACTTGGTAAGTGATATAAACAATGTAATTTGGGTACAAAAACGAATTTCCTGAAGTACCAAAACATATTGTGTAATTTGATACGAGCTTCGATTTGATATATTATAATAGTTGTTTCGATACCCGAGTCAAAAGTTATCTCCGTTTAAAGTTGTAACTCATATTTACCAAATGTTTTTTTATTTTTGAAAATGTAAACGACATTCTCTTTCTTTTTCTCTTCTCTTATTTTTTTTTTGAAGATTAGGGATTGATTGAAAATATAAATAATCAAACCTAGGTTGGCACCAATATCTCTTGTATAGCTCTGTTGAATTAACCAGAAGTAAGTAAAATGATAAAGGTGCTTCAAAAACTTTAAACACTTGGTAAGTGATGTAAACGATGTAATTTGGGTACAAAAACGATTTCCTTTGATTGGACTACAACATAATGTGTAATTTGATACGGGCTTCGATTTGATATATTATAATAGTGGTTTCGATACCCGAGTTAAAAGGTATCTCCGTTGAAAGTTGTAACTCATATTTACCAAATGTTTTTTTTGTTTTTGAAAATATGAACGACATCCTCTTTCTTTTTCTCTTCTCTTATTTTTTTTTTGAAGAATAGGGATTGATTGAAAATATAAATAATCAAACCTAGGTTGGCACCAATATCTCTTCTATAGCTCTATTGAAATTACCATAAGTAAGTAAAATGAAAAAGGTGCTTTAAAAACTTTGAACACTTGGTAAGTGATATAAACAATGTAATTTGGGTACAAAAACGATTTTACTGAAGTACCAAAACATATTGTGTAATTTGATACGAGCTTCGATTTGATATATTATAATAGTTGTTTCGATACCCGAGTCAAAAGTTATCTCCATTGAAAGTTGTAACTCATATTTACCAAATGTTTTTTTGTTTTTGAAAATATGAACGACATCCTCTTTCTTTTTCTCTTCTCTTATTTTTTTTTGAAGAATAGGGATTGATTGAAAATATAAATAATCAAACCTAGGTTGGCACCAATATCTCCTCTATAGCTCTATTGAATTAACCATAAGTAAGTAAAATGAAAAAGGTGCTTCAAAAACTTTAAACACTTGGTAAGTGATATAAACAATGTAATTTGGGTACAAAAACTATTTTCCTTGGAAGTACCAAAACATATTGTGTAATTTGATACGAGCTTCGATTTGATATATTATAATAGTTGTTTCGATACCCGAGTCAAAAGTTATCTCCGTTGAAAGTTGTAACTCATATTTACCAAATGTTTTTTGTTTTTGAAAATATGAACGATATCCTCTTTCTTTTTCTCTTCTCTTATTTTTTTTTGAAGAATAGGGATTGATTGAAAATATAAATAATCAAACCTAGGTTGGCACCAATATCTCCTCTATAGCTCTATTGAATTAACCATAAGTAAGTAAAATGAAAAAGGTGCTTCAAAAACTTTAAACACTTGGTAAGTGATATAAACAATATAATTTGGGTACAAAAACGATTTTCCTTGGAAGTACCAAAACATATTGTGTAATTTGATACGAGCTTCGATTTGATATATTATAATAGTTGTTTCGATACCCGAGTCAAAAGTTATCTCCGTTGAAAGTTGTAACTCATATTTACCAAATGTTTTTTTGTTTTTGAAAATATGAACGATATCCTCTTTCTTTTTCTCTTCTCTAATTTTTTTTTTGAAGAATAGGGAATTATTGAAAATATAAATAATCAAACCTAGGTTGGCACCAATATCTCTTTTATAGATCTATTGAATTAACCAGAAGTAAGTAAAATGAAAAAGGTGCTTCAAAAACTTTAAACACTTGGTAAGTGATGTAAACGATGTAATTTGGGTACAAAAACGATTTCCTTTGATTGGACTACAACATATTGTGTAATTTGATACGGGCTTCGATTTGATATATTATAATAGTGGTTTCGATACCCGTGTTAAAAGGTATCTGCGTTGAAAGTTGTAACTCATATTTACCAAATGTTTTTTTGTTTTTGAAAATATGAACGACATCCTATTTCTTTTTCTCTTCTCTTATTTTTTTTTTTTGAAGAATAGGGCTTGATTGAAAATATAAATAATCAAACCTAGGTTGGCACCAATATCTCCTCTATAGCTCTATTGAATTAACCATAAGTAAGTAAAATGAAAAAGGTGCTTCAAAAACTTTAAACACTTGGTAAGTGATATAAACAATGTAATTTGGGTACAAAAACGAATTTCCTGAAGTACCAAAACATATTGTGTAATTTGATACGAGCTTCGATTTGATATATTATAATAGTTGTTTCGATACCCGAGTCAAAAGTTATCTCCGTTTAAAGTTGTAACTCATATTTACCAAATGTTTTTTTATTTTTGAAAATGTAAACGACATTCTCTTTCTTTTTCTCTTCTCTTATTTTTTTTTTGAAGATTAGGGATTGATTGAAAATATAAATAATCAAACCTAGGTTGGCACCAATATCTCTTGTATAGCTCTATTGAATTAACCATAAGTAAGTAAAATGATAAAGGTGCTTCAAAAACTTTAAACACTTGGTAAGTGATGTAAACGATGTAATTTGGGTACAAAAACGATTTCCTTTGATTGGACTACAACATATTGTGTAATTTGATACGGGCTTCGATTTGATATATTATAATAGTGGTTTCGATACCCGAGTTAAAAGGTATCTCCGTTGAAAGTTGTAACTCATATTTACCAAATGTTTTTTTGTTTTTGAAAATATGAACGACATCCTCTTTCTTTTTCTCTTCTCTTATTTTTTTTTTGAAGAATAGGGATTGATTGAAAATATAAATAATCAAACCTAGGTTGGCACCAATATCTCTTCTATAGCTCAATTGAAATAACCATAAGTAAGTAAAATGAAAAAGGTGCTTTAAAAACTTTGAACACTTGGTAAGTGATATAAACAATGTAATTTGGGTACAAAAACGATTTTCCTGAAGTACCAAAACATATTGTGTAATTTGATACGAGCTTCGATTTGATATATTATAATAGTTGTTTCGATACCGGAGTCAAAAATTATCTCCATTGAAAGTTGTAACTCATATTTACCAAATGTTTTTTTTTTTTGAAAATATGAACGACATCCTCTTTCTTTTTCTCTTCTCTTATTTTTTTTTGAAGAATAGGGATTGATTGAAAATATAAATAATCAAACCTAGGTTGGCACCAATATCTCCTCTATAGCTCTATTGAATTAACCATAAGTAAGTAAAATGAAAAAGGTGCTTCAAAAACTTTAAACACTTGGTAAGTGATATAAACAATGTAATTTGGGTACAAAAACGATTTTCCTTGGAAGTACCAAAACATATTGTGTAATTTGATACGAGCTTCGATTTGATATATTATAATAGTTGTTTCGATACCCGAGTCAAAAGTTATCTCCGTTGAAAGTTGTAACTCATATTTACCAAATGTTTTTTGTTTTTGAAAATATGAACGATATCCTCTTTCTTTTTCTCTTCTCTTATTTTTTTTTTGAAGAATAGGGATTGATTGAAAATATAAATAATCAAACCTAGGTTGGCACCAATATCTCCTGTATAGATCTATTGAATTAACCAGAAGTAAGTAAAATGAAAAAGGTGCTTCAAAAACTTTAAACACTTGGTAAGTGATATAAACAATGTAATTTGGGTACAAAATCGATTTTCCTTGGAAGTACCAAAACATATTGTGTAATTTGATACGAGCTTCGATTTGATATATTATAATAGTGGTTTCGATACCCGAGTTAAAAGTTATCTCCGTTGAAAGTTGTAACACATATTTACCAAATGTTTTTTTGTTTTTGAAAATATGAACGATATCCTCTTTCTTTTTCTCTTCTCTTATTTTTTTTTGAAGAATAGGGATTGATTGAAAATATAAATAATCAAACCTAGGTTGGCACCAATATCTCCTTTATAGATCTAGTGAATTAACCAGAAGTAAGTAAAATGAAAAAGGTGCTTCAAAAATTTAAACACTTGGTAAGTGATATAAACAATGTAATTTGGGTACAAAAACGATTTTCCTTGGAAGTACCAAAACATATTGTGTAATTGGATACGAGCTTCGATTTGATATATTATAATAGTTGTTTCGTTACCCGAGTCAAAAGTTATCTCCGTTGAAAGTTGTAACACATATTTACCAAATGTTTTTTTGTTTTTGAAAATATGAACGATATCCTCTTTCTTTTTCTCTTCTCTTATTTTTTTTTTGAAGAATAGGGATCGATTGAAAATATAAATAATCAAACCTAGGTTGGCACCAATATCTCCTTTATAGATCTATTGAATTAACCAGAAGTAAGTAAAATGAAAAAGGTGCTTCAAAAACTTTAAACACTTGGTAAGTGATGTAAACGAAGTAATTTGGGTACAAAAACGATTTCCTTTGATTGGACTACAACATATTGTGTAATTTGATACGGGCTTCGATTTGATATATTATAATAGTTGTTTCGATACCCGAGTTAAAAGGTATCTCCGTTGAAAGTTGTAACTCATATTTACCAAATGTTTTTTTATTTTTGAAAATGTAAACGACATTCTCTTTCTTTTTCTCTTCTCTTATTTTTTTTTTGAAGAATAAGGATTGATTGAAAATATAAATAATCAAACCTAGGTTGGCACCAATATCTGCTCTATAGCTCTATTGAATTAACCATAAGTAAGTAAAATGAAAAAGGTGCTTCAAAAACTTTAAACACTTGGTAAGTGATATAAACAATGTAATTTGGGTACAAAAACGATTTTCCTGAAGTACCAAAACATATTGTGTAATTTGATACGAGCTTCGATTTGATATATTATAATAGTTGTTTCGATACCCTAGTCAAAAGTTATCTCCGTTGAAAGTTGTAACTCATATTTACCAAATGTTTTTTTGTTTTTGAAAATATGAACGATATCCTCTTTCTTTTTCTCTTCTCTAATTTTTTTTTGGAAGAATAGGGAATTATTGAAAATATAAATAATCAAACCTAGGTTGGCACCAATATCTCTTTTATAGATCTATTGAATTAACCAGAAGTAAGTAAAATGAAAAAGGTGCTTCAAAAACTTTAAACACTTGGTAAGTGATGTAAACGATGTAATTTGGGTACAAAAACGATTTCCTTTGATTGGACTACAACATATTGTGTAATTTGATACGGGCTTCGATTTGATATATTATAATAGTGGTTTCGATACCCGTGTTAAAAGGTATCTCCGTTGAAAGTTGTAACTCATATTTACCAAATGTTTTTTTGTTTTTGAAAATATGAACGACATCCTATTTCTTTTTCTCTTCTCTTATTTTTTTTTTTTGAAGAATAGAGCTTGATTGAAAATATAAATAATCAAACCTAGGTTGGCACCAATATCTCCTCTATAGCTCTATTGAATTAACCATAAGTAAGTAAAATGAAAAAGGTGCTTCAAAAACTTTAAACACTTGGTAAGTGATATAAACAATGTAATTTGGGTACAAAAACGAATTTCCTGAAGTACCAAAACATATTGTGTAATTTGATACGAGCTTCGATTTGATATATTATAATAGTTGTTTCGATACCCGAGTCAAAAGTTATCTCCGTTGAAAGTTGTAACTCATATTTACCAAATGTTTTTTTGTTTTTGAAAATATGAACGACATCCTCTTTCTTTTTCTCTTCTCTTATTTTTTTTTTGAAGAATAGGGATTGATTGAAAATATAAATAATCAAACCTAGGTTGGCACCAATATCTCCTCTATAGCTCTATTGAATTAACCATAAGTAAGTAAAATGAAAAAGGTGCTTCAAAAACTTTAAACACTTGGTAAGTGATATAAACAATATAATTTGGGTACAAAAACGATTTTCCTTGGAAGTACCAAAACATATTGTGTAATTTGATATGAGCTTCGATTTGATATATTATAATAGTTGTTTCGATACCCGAGTCAAAAGTTATCTCCGTTGAAAGTTGTAACTCATATTTACCAAATGTTTTTTTGTTTTTGAAAATATGAACGATATCCTCTTTCTTTTTCTCTTCTCTTATTTTTTTTTTGAAGAATAGGGATTGATTGAAAATATAAATAATCAAACCTAGGTTGGCACCAATATCTCCTGTATAGCTCTATTGAATTAACCAGAAGTAAGTAAAATGATAAAGGTGCTTCAAAAACTTTAAACACTTGGTAAGTGATATAAACAATGTAATTTGGGTACAAAAACGATTTCCTTGATTGGACTACAACATATTGTGTAATTTGATACGGGCTTCGATTTGATATATTATAATAGTGGTTTAGATACCCGAGTTAAAAGTTATCTCCGTTGAAAGTTGTAACTCATATTTACCAAATGTTTTTTTGTTTTTTAAAATATGAACGACATCCTCTTTCTTTTTCTCTTCTCTTATATTTTTTTGAAGAACAGGGATTGATTGAAAATATAAATAATCAAACCTAGGTTGGCACCAATATCTCCTCTATAGCTCTATTGAATTAACCATAAGTAAGTAAAATGAAAAAGGTGCTTCAAAAACTTTAAACACTTGGTAAGTGATATAAACAATGTAATTTGGGTACAAAAACGATTTTCCTGAAGTACCAAAACATATTGTGTAATTTGATACGAGCTTCGATTTGATATATTATAATAGTTGTTTCGATACCCGAGTCAAAAGTTATCTCCGTTGAAAGTTGTAACACATATTTTCCAAATGTTTTTTTGTTTTTGAAAATATGAACGACATCCTCTTTCTTTTTCTCTTCTCTTATTTTTTTTTTTGAAGAATAGGGATTGATTGAAAATATAAATAATCATACCTAGGTTGGCACCAATATCTCCTCTATAGCTCTATTGAATTAACCATAAGTAAGTAAAATGAAAAAGGTGCTTCAAAAACTTTAAACACTTGGTAAGTGATATAAACAATGTAATTTGGGTACAAAAACGATTTTCCTTGAAAGTACCAAAACATATTGTGTAATTTGATACGAGCTTCGATTTGATATATTATAATAGCTGTTTCGATACCCGAGTCAAAAGTTATCTCCGTTGAAAGTTGTAACTCATATTTACCAAATGTTTTTTTGTTTTTGAAAATATGAACGACATCCTCTTTCTTTTTCTCTTCTCTTATTTTTTTTTTTGAAGAATAGGGATTGATTGAAAATATAAATAATCAAACCTAGGTTGGCACCAATATCTCCTTTATAGATCTATTGAATTAACCAGAAGTAAGTAAAATGAAAAAGGTGCTTCAAAAAATTTAAACACTTGATAAGTGATTTAAACGATGTAATTTGGGTACAAAAACGATTTCCTTTGATTGGACTACAACATATTGTGTAATTTGATACGGTCTTCGATTTGATATATTATAATAGTGGTTTCGATACCCGAGTTAAAAGGTATCTCCGTTGAAAGTTGTAACTCATATTTACCAAATGTTTTTTTGTTTTTGAAAATATGAACGATATCCTCTTTCTTTTTCTCTTCTCTTATTTTTTTTGAAGAATAGGGTTTGATTGAAAATATAAATAATCAAACCTAGGTTGGCACCAATATCTCCTCTATAGCTCTATTGAATTAACCATAAGTAAGTAAAATGAAAAAGGTGCTTCAAAAACTTTAAACACTTGGTAAGTGATATAAACAATGTAATTTGGGTACAAAAACGATTTTCCTAAAGTACCAAAACATATTGTGTAATTTGATACGAGCTTCAATTTGATATATTATAATAGTTGTTTCGATACCCGAGTCAAAAGTTATCTCCGTTGAAAGTTGTAACTCATATTTACCAAATGTTTTTTTTGTTTTTGAAAATATGAACGACATCCTCTTTCTTTTTCTCTTCTCTTATTTTTTTTTGAAGAATAGGGATTGATTGAACATATAAATAATCAAACCTAGGTTGGCACCAATATCTCCTCTATAGCTCTATTGAATTAACCATAAGTAAGTAAAATGAAAAAGATGCTTCAAAAACTTTAAACACTTGGTAAGTGATATAAACAATATAATTTGGGTACAAAAACGATTTTCCTTGGAAGTACCAAAACATATTGTGTAATTTGATACGAGCTTCGATTTGATATATTATAATAGTTGTTTCGATACCCGAGTCAAAAGTTATCTCCGTTGAAAGTTGTAACTCATATTTACCAAATGTTTTTTTGTTTTTGAAAATATGAACGATATCCTCTTTCTTTTTCTCTTCTCTTATTTTTTTTTTGAAGAATAGGGATTGATTGAAAATATAAATAATCAAACCTAGGTTGGCACCAATATCTCCTGTATAGCTCTATTGAATTAACCAGAAGTAAGTAAAATGATAAAGTGCTTCAAAAACTTTAAACACTTGGTAAGTGATATAAACAATGTAATTTGGGTACAAAAACGATTTCCTTTGATTGGACTACAACATATTGTGTAATTTGATACGGGCTTCGATTTGATATATTATAATTGTGGTTTAGATACCCGAGTTAAAAGTTATCTCCGTTGAAAGTTGTCACTCATATTTACCAAATGTTTTTTTGTTTTTTAAAATATGAACGACATCCTCTTTCTTTTTCTCTTCTCTTATATTTTTTTTGAAGAATAGGGATTGATTGAAAATATAAATAATCAAACCTAGGTTGGCACCAATATCTCCTCTATAGCTCTATTGAATTAACCATAAGTAAGTAAAATGAAAAAGGTGCTTCAAAAACTTTAAACACTTGGTAAGTGATATAAACAATGTAATTTGGGTACAAAAACGATTTTCCTGAAGTACCAAAACATATTGTGTAATTTGATACGAGCTTCGATTTGATATATTATAATAGTTGTTTCGATACCCGAGTCAAAAGTTATCTCCGTTGAAAGTTGTAACTCATATTTACCAAATGTTTTTTTGTTTTTGAAAATATGAACGACATCCTCTTTCTTTTTCTCTTCTCTTATTTTTTTTTTGAAGAATAGGGATTGATTGAAAATATAAATAATCATACCTAGGTTGGCACCAATATCTCCTCTATAGCTCTATTGAATTAACCATAAGTAAGTAAAATGAAAAAGGTGCTTCAAAAACTTTAAACACTTGGTAAGTGATATAAACAATGTAATTTGGGTACAAAAACGAATTTCCTGAAGTACCAAAACATATTGTGTAATTTGATACGAGCTTCGATTTGATATATTATAATAGTTGTTTCGATACCCGAGTCAAAAGTTATCTCCGTTGAAAGTTGTAACTCATATTTACCAAATGTTTTTTTGTTTTTGAAAATATGAACGATATCCTCTTTCTTTTTCTCTTCTCTTATTTTTTTTTTGAAGAATAGGGATTGATTGAAAATATAAATAATCAAACCTAGGTTGGCACCAATATCTCCTGTATAGCTCTATTGAATTAACCAGAAGTAAGTAAAATGATAAAGGTGCTTCAAAAACTTTAAACACTTGGTAAGTGATATAAACAATGTAATTTGGGTACAAAAACGATTTCCTTTGATTGGACTACAACATATTGTGTAATTTGATACGGGCTTCGATTTGATATATTATAATAGTGGTTTAGATACCCGAGTTAAAAGTTATCTCCGTTGAAAGTTGTAACTCATATTTACCAAATGTTTTTTTGTTTTTTAAAATATGAACGACATCCTCTTTCTTTTTCTCTTCTCTTATATTTTTTTGAAGAATAGGGATTGATTGAAAATATAAATAATCAAACCTAGGTTGGCACCAATATCTCCTCTATAGCTCTATTGAATTAACCATAAGTAAGTAAAATGAAAAAGGTGCTTCAAAAACTTTAAACACTTGGTAAGTGATATAAACAATATAATTTGGGTACAAAAACGATTTTCCTGAAGTACCAAAACATATTGTGTAATTTGATACGAGCTTTGATTTGATATATTATAATAGTTGTTTCGATACCCGAGTCAAAAGTTATCTCCGTTGAAAGTTGTAACTCATATTTTCCAAATGTTTTTTTGTTTTTGAAAATATGAACGACATCCTCTTTCTTTTTCTCTTCTCTTATTTTTTTTTTGAAGAATAGGGATTGATTGAAAATATAAATAATCATACCTAGGTTGGCACCAATATCTCCTCTATAGCTCTATTGAATTAACCATAAGTAAGTAAAATGAAAAAGGTGCTTCAAAAACTTTAAACACTTGGTAAGTGATATAAACAATGTAATTTGGGTACAAAAACGATTTTCCTTGAAAGTACCAAAACATATTGTGTAATTTGATACGAGCTTCGATTTGATATATTATAATAGCTGTTTCGATACCCGAGTCAAAAGTTATCTCCGTTGAAAGTTGTAACTCATATTTACCAAATGTTTTTTTGTTTTTGAAAATATGAACGACATCCTCTTTCTTTTTCTCTTCTCTTATTTTTTTTTTTGAAGAATAGGGATTGATTGAAAATATAAATAATCAAACCTAGGTTGGCACCAATATCTCCTCTATAGCTCTATTGAATTAACCATAAGTAAGTAAAATGAAAAAGGTGCTTCAAAAACTTTAAACACTTGGTAAGTGATATAAACAATGTAATTTGGGTACAAAAACGATTTTCCTGAAGTACCAAAACATATTGTGTAATTTGATACGAGCTTTGATTTGATATATTATAATAGTTGTTTCGATACCCGAGTCAAAAGTTATCTCCGTTGAAAGTTGTAACTCATATTTTCCAAATGTTTTTTTGTTTTTGAAAATATGAACGACATCCTCTTTCTTTTTCTCTTCTCTTATTTTTTTTTTGAAGAATAGGGATTGATTGAAAATATAAATAATCATACCTAGGTTGGCACCAATATCTCCTCTATAGCTCTATTGAATTAACCATAAGTAAGTAAAATGAAAAAGGTGCTTCAAAAACTTTAAACACTTGGTAAGTGATATAAACAATGTAATTTGGGTACAAAAACGATTTTCCTTGAAAGTACCAAAACATATTGTGTAATTTGATACGAGCTTCGATTTGATATATTATAATAGCTGTTTCGATACCCGAGTCAAAAGTTATCTCCGTTGAAAGTTGTAACTCATATTTACCAAATGTTTTTTTGTTTTTGAAAATATGAACGACATCCTCTTTCTTTTTCTCTTCTCTTATTTTTTTTTTTGAAGAATAGGGATTGATTGAAAATATAAATAATCAAACCTAGGTTGGCACCAATATCTCCTTTATAGATCTATTGAATTAACCAGAAGTAAGTAAAATGAAAAAGGTGCTTCAAAAAATTTAAACACTTGATAAGTGATGTAAACGATGTAATTTGGGTACAAAAACGATTTCCTTTGATTGGACTACAACATATTGTGTAATTTGATACGGTCTTCGATTTGATATATTATAATAGTGGTTTCGATACCCGAGTTAAAAGGTATCTCCGTTGAAAGTTGTAACTCATATTTACCAAATGTTTTTTTGTTTTTGAAAATATGAACGATATCCTCTTTCTTTTTCTCTTCTCTTATTTTTTTTGAAGAATAGGGTTTGATTGAAAATATAAATAATCAAACCTAGGTTGGCATCAATATCTCCTCTATAGCTCTATTGAATTAACCATAAGTAAGTAAAATGAAAAAGGTGCTTCAAAAACTTTAAACACTTGGTAAGTGATATAAACAATGTAATTTGGGTACAAAAACGATTTTCCTAAAGTACCAAAACATATTCTGTAATTTGATACGAGCTTCAATTTGATATATTATAATAGTTGTTTCGATACCCGAGTCAAAAGTTATCTCCGTTGAAAGTTGTAACTCATATTTACCAAATGTTTTTTTGTTTTTGAAAATATGAACGACATCCTCTTTCTTTTTCTCTTCTCTTATTTTTTTTTTGAAGAATAGGGATTGATTGAACATATAAATAATCAAACCTAGGTTGGCACCAATATCTCCTCTATAGCTCTATTGAATTAACCATAAGTAAGTAAAATGAAAAAGATGCTTCAAAAACTTTAAACACTTGGTAAGTGATATAAACAATATAATTTGGGTACAAAAACGATTTTCCTTGGAAGTACCAAAACATATTGTGTAATTTGATACGAGCTTCGATTTGATATATTATAATAGTTGTTTCGATACTCGAGTCAAAAGTTATCTCCGTTGAAAGTTGTAACTCATATTTACCAAATGTTTTTTTGTTTTTGAAAATATGAACGATATCCTCTTTCTTTTTCTCTTCTCTTATTTTTTTTTTGAAGAATAGGGATTGATTGAAAATATAAATAATCAAACCTAGGTTGGCACCAATATCTCCTGTATAGCTCTATTGAATTAACCAGAAGTAAGTAAAATGATAAAGTGCTTCAAAAACTTTAAACACTTGGTAAGTGATATAAACAATGTAATTTGGGTACAAAAACGATTTCCTTTGATTGGACTACAACATATTGTGTAATTTGATACGGGCTTCGATTTGATATATTATAATTGTGGTTTAGATACCCGAGTTAAAAGTTATCTCCGTTGAAAGTTGTAACTCATATTTACCAAATGTTTTTTTGTTTTTTAAAATATGAACGACATCCTCTTTCTTTTTCTCTTCTCTTATATTTTTTTTGAAGAATAGGGATTGATTGAAAATATAAATAATCAAACCTAGGTTGGCACCAATATCTCCTCTATAGCTCTATTGAATTAACCATAAGTAAGTAAAATGAAAAAGGTGCTTCAAAAACTTTAAACACTTGGTAAGTGATATAAACAATGTAATTTGGGTACAAAAACGATTTTCCTGAAGTACCAAAACATATTGTGTAATTTGATACGAGCTTCGATTTGATATATTATAATAGTTGTTTCGATACCCGAGTCAAAAGTTATCTCCGTTGAAAGTTGTAACTCATATTTACCAAATGTTTTTTTGTTTTTGAAAATATGAACGACATCCTCTTTCTTTTTCTCTTCTCTTATTTTTTTTTTGAAGAATAGGGATTGATTGAAAATATAAATAATCATACCTAGGTTGGCACCAATATCTCCTCTATAGCTCTATTGAATTAACCATAAGTAAGTAAAATGAAAAAGGTGCTTCAAAAACTTTAAACACTTGGTAAGTGATATAAACAATGTAATTTGGGTACAAAAACGATTTTCCTTGAAAGTACCAAAACATATTGTGTAATTTGATACGAGCTTCGATTTGATATATTATAATAGTTGTTTCGATACCCGAGTCAAAAGTTATCTCCGTTGAAAGTTGTAACTCATATTTACCAAATGTTTTTTTGTTTTTGAAAATATGAACGACATCCTCTTTCTTTTTCTCTTCTCTTATTTTTTTTTTTTGAAGAATAGGGATTGATTGAAAATATAAATAATCAAACCTAGGTTGGCACCAAAATCTCCTTTATAGATCTATTGAATTAACCAGAAGTAAGTAAAATGAAAAAGGTGCTTCAAAAAATTTAAACACTTGATAAGTGATGTAAACGATGTAATTTGGGTACAAAAACGATTTCCTTTGATTGGACTACAACATATTGTGTAATTTGATACGGTCTTCGATTTGATATATTAGAATAGTGGTTTCGATACCCGAGTTAAAAGGTATCTCCGTTGAAAGTTGTAACTCATATTTACCAAATGTTTTTTTTGTTTTTGAAAATATGAACGATATCCTCTTTCTTTTTCTCTTCTCTTATTTTTTTTGAAGAATAGGGTTTGATTGAAAATATAAATAATCAAACCTAGGTTGGCACCAATATCTCCTCTATAGCTCTATTGAATTAACCATAAGTAAGTAAAATGAAAAAGGTGCTTCAAAAACTTTAAACACTTGGTAAGTGATATAAACAATGTAATTTGGGTACAAAAACGAATTTCCTGAAGTACCAAAACATATTGTGTAATTTGATACGAGATTCGATTTGATATATTATAATAGTTGTTTCGATACCCGAGTCAAAAGTTATCTCCGTTTAAAGTTGTAACTCATATTTACCAAATGTTTTTTTATTTTTGAAAATGTAAACGACATTCTCTTTCTTTTTCTCTTCTCTTATTTTTTTTTTGAAGATTAGGGATTGATTGAAAATATAAATAATCAAACCTAGGTTGGCACCAATATCTCTTGTATAGCTCTATTGAATTAACCAGAAGTAAGTAAAATGATAAAGGTGCTTCAAAAACTTTAAACACTTGGTAAGTGATGTAAACGATGTAATTTGGGTACAAAAACGATTTCCTTTGATTGGACTACAACATATTGTGTAATTTGATACGGGCTTCAATTTGATATATTATAATAGTGGTTTCGATACCCGAGTTAAAAGGTATCTCCGTTGAAAGTTGTAACTCATATTTACCAAATGTTTTTTTGTTTTTGAAAATATGAACGACATCCTCTTTCTTTTTCTCTTCTCTTATTTTTTTTTTGAAGAATAGGGATTGATTGAAAATATAAATAATCAAACCTAGGTTGGCACCAATATCTCTTCTATAGCTCTATTGAAATAACCATAAGTAAGTAAAATGAAAAAGGTGCTTTAAAAACTTTGAACACTTGGTAAGTGATATAAACAATGTAATTTGGGTACAAAAACGATTTTCCTGAAGTACCAAAACATATTGTGTAATTTGATACGAGCTTCGATTTGATATATTATAATAGTTGTTTCGATACCGGAGTCAAAAGTTATCTCCATTGAAAGTTGTAACTCATATTTACCAAATGTTTTTTTGTTTTTGAAAATATGAACGACATCCTCTTTCTTTTTCTCTTCTCTTATTTTTTTTTGAAGAATAGGGATTGATTGAAAATATAAATAATCAAACCTAGGTTGGCACCAATATCTCTTCTATAGCTCTATTGAATTAACCAGAAGTAAGTAAAATGATAAAGGTGCTTCAAAAACTTTAAACACTTGGTAAGTGATGTAAACGATGTAATTTGGGTACAAAAACGATTTCCTTTGATTGGACTACAACATATTGTGTAATTTGATACGGGCTTCGATTTGATATATTATAATAGTGGTTTCGATACCCGAGTTAAAAGGTATCTCCATTGAAAGTTTTAACTCATATTTACCAAATGTTTTTTTTTTTTTGAAAATATGAACGACATCCTCTTTCTTTTTCTCTTCTCTTATTTTTTTTTGAAGAATAGGGATTGATTGAAAATATAAATAATCAAACCTAGGTTGGCACCAATATCTCCTCTATAGCTCTATTGAATTAACCATAAGTAAGTAAAATGAAAAAGGTGCTTCAAAAACTTTAAACACTTGGTAAGTGATATAAACAATGTAATTTGGGTACAAAAACGATTTTCCTTGGAAGTACCAAAACATATTGTGTAATTTGATACGAGCTTCGATTTGATATATTATAATAGTTGTTTCGATACCCGAGTCAAAAGTTATCTCCGTTGAAAGTTGTAACTCATATTTACCAAATGTTTTTTGTTTTTGAAAATATGAACGATATCCTCTTTCTTTTTCTCTACTCTTATTTTTTTTTTGAAGAATAGGGATTGATTGAAAATATAAATAATCAAACCTAGGTTGGCACCAATATCTCCTGTATAGATCTATTGAATTAACCAGAAGTAAGTAAAATGAAAAAGGTGCTTCAAAAACTTTAAACACTTGGTAAGTGATATAAACAATGTAATTTGGGTACAAAATCGATTTTCCTTGGAAGTACCAAAACATATTGTGTAATTTGATACGAGCTTCGATTTGATATATTATAATAGTGGTTTCGATACCCGAGTTAAAAGTTATCTCCGTTGAAAGTTGTAACACATATTTACCAAATGTTTTTTTGTTTTTGAAAATATGAACGATATCCTCTTTCTTTTTCTCTTCTCTTATTTTTTTTTGAAGAATAGGGATTGATTGAAAATATAAATAATCAAACCTAGGTTGGCACCAATATCTCCTGTATAGATCTATTGAATTAACCAGAAGTAAGTAAAATGAAAAAGGTGCTTCAAAAACTTTAAACACATGGTAAGTGATATAAACAATGTAATTTGGGTACAAAATCGATTTTCCTTGGAAGTACCAAAACATATTGTGTAATTTGATACGAGCTTCGATTTGATATATTATAATAGTGGTTTCGATACCCGAGTTAAAAGTTATCTCCGTTGAAAGTTGTAACACATATTTACCAAATGTTTTTTTGTTTTTGAAAATATGAACGATATCCTCTTTCTTTTTCTCTTCTCTTATTTTTTTTTGAAGAATAGGGATTGATTGAAAATATAAATAATCAAACCTAGGTTGGCACCAATATCTCCTTTATAGATCTAGTGAATTAACCAGAAGTAAGTAAAATGAAAAAGGTGCTTCAAAAATTTAAACACTTGGTAAGTGATGTAAACGATGTAATTTGGGTACAAAAACGATTTTCCTTGGAAGTACCAAAACATATTGTGTAATTGGATACGAGCTTCGATTTGATATATTATAATAGTTGTTTCGATACCCGAGTCAAAAGTTATCTCCGTTGAAAGTTGTAACACATATTTACCAAATGTTTTTTTGTTTTTGAAAATATGAACGATATCCTCTTTCTTTTTCTCTTCTCTTATTTTTTTTTTGAAGAATAGGGATCGATTGAAAATATAAATAATCAAACCTAGGTTGGCACCAATATCTCCTTTATAGATCTATTGAATTAACCAGAAGTAAGTAAAATGAAAAAGGTGCTTCAAAAACTTTAAACACTTGGTAAGTGATGTAAACGAAGTAATTTGGGTACAAAAACGATTTCCTTTGATTGGACTACAACATATTGTGTAATTTGATACGGGCTTCGATTTGATATATTATAATAGTGGTTTCGATACCCGAGTTAAAAGGTATCTCCGTTGAAAGTTGTAACTCATATTTACCAAATGTTTTTTTATTTTTGAAAATGTAAACGACATTCTCTTTCTTTTTCTCTTCTCTTATTTTTTTTTGAAGAATAGGGATTGATTGAAAATATAAATAATCAAACCTAGGTTGGCACCAATATCTGCTCTATAGCTCTATTGAATTAACCATAAGTAAGTAAAATGAAAAAGGTGCTTCAAAAACTTTAAACACTTGGTAAGTGATATAAACAATGTAATTTGGGTACAAAAACGATTTTCCTGAAGTACCAAAACATATTGTGTAATTTGATACGAGCTTCGATTTGATATATTATAATAGTTGTTTCGATACCTTAGTCAAAAGTTATCTCCGTTGAAAGTTTTAACTCATATTTACCAAATGTTTTTTTGTTTTTGAAAATATGAACGATATCCTCTTTCTTTTTCTCTTCTCTAATTTTTTTTTTGAAGAATAGGGAATTATTGAAAATATAAATAATCAAACCTAGGTTGGCACCAATATCTCTTTTATAGATCTATTGAATTAACCAGAAGTAAGTAAAACGAAAAAGGTGCTTCAAAAACTTTAAACACTTGGTAAGTGATGTAAACGATGTAATTTGGGTACAAAAACGATTTCCTTTGATTGGACTACAACATATTGTGTAATTTGATACGGGCTTCGATTTGATATATTATAATAGTGGTTTCGATACCCGTGTTAAAAGGTATCTCCGTTGAAAGTTGTAACTCATATTTACCAAATGTTTTTTTGTTTTTGAAAATATGAACGACATCCTATTTCTTTTTCTCTTCTCTTATTTTTTTTTTTGAAGAATAGAGCTTGATTGAAAATATAAATAATCAAACCTAGGTTGGCACCAATATCTCCTCTATAGCTCTATTGAATTAACCATAAGTAAGTAAAATGAAAAAGGTGCTTCAAAAACTTGAAACACTTGGTAAGTGATATAAACAATGTAATTTGGGTACAAAAACGAATTTCCTGAAGTACCAAAACATATTGTGTAATTTGATACGAGCTTCGATTTGATATATTATAATAGTTGTTTCGATACCCGAGTCAAAAGTTATCTCCGTTGAAAGTTGTAACTCATATTTACCAAATGTTTTTTTGTTTTTGAAAATATGAACGACATCCTCTTTCTTTTTCTCTTCTCTTATTTTTTTTTTGAAGAATAGGGATTGATTGAACATATAAATAATCAAACCTAGGTTGGCACCAATATCTCCTCTATAGCTCTATTGAATTAACCATAAGTAAGTAAAATGAAAAAGATGCTTCAAAAACTTTAAACACTTGGTAAGTGATATAAACAATATAATTTGGGTACAAAAACGATTTTCCTTGGAAGTACCAAAACATATTGTGTAATTTGATACGAGCTTCGATTTGATATATTATAATAGTTGTTTCGATACTCGAGTCAAAAGTTATCTCCGTTGAAAGTTGTAACTCATATTTACCAAATGTTTTTTTGTTTTTGAAAATATGAACGATATCCTCTTTCTTTTTCTCTTCTCTTATTTTTTTTTTGAAGAATAGGGATTGATTGAAAATATAAATAATCAAACCTTGGTTGGCACCAATATCTCCTGTATAGCTCTATTGAATTAACCAGAAGTAAGTAAAATGATAAAGTGCTTCAAAAACTTTAAACACTTGGTAAGTGATATAAACAATGTAATTTGGGTACAAAAACGATTTCCTTTGATTGGACTACAACATATTGTGTAATTTGATACGGGCTTCGATTTGATATATTATAATTGTGGTTTAGATACCCGAGTTAAAAGTTATCTCCGTTGAAAGTTGTAACTCATATTTACCAAATGATTTTTTGTTTTTTAAAATATGAACGACATCCTCTTTCTTTTTCTCTTCTCTTATATTTTTTTTGAAGAATAGGGATTGATTGAAAATATAAATAATCAAACCTAGGTTGGCACCAATATCTCCTCTATAGCTCTATTGAATTAACCATAAGTAAGTAAAATGAAAAAGGTGCTTCAAAAACTTTAAACACTTGGTAAGTGATATAAACAATGTAATTTGGGTACAAAAACGATTTTCCTGAAGTACCAAAACATATTGTGTAATTTGATACGAGCTTCGATTTGATATATTATAATAGTTGTTTCGATACCCGAGTCAAAAGTTATCTCCGTTGAAAGTTGTAACTCATATTTACCAAATGTTTTTTTGTTTTTGAAAATATGAACGACATCCTCTTTCTTTTTCTCTTCTCTTATTTTTTTTTTGAAGAATAGGGATTGATTGAAAATATAAATAATCATACCTAGGTTGGCACCAATATCTCCTCTATAGCTCTATTGAATTAACCATAAGTAAGTAAAATGAAAAAGGTGCTTCAAAAACTTTAAACACTTGGTAAGTGATATAAACAATGTAATTTGGGTACAAAAACGATTTTCCTTGAAAGTACCAAAACATATTGTGTAATTTGATACGAGTTTCGATTTGATATATTATAATAGTTGTTTCGATACCCGAGTCAAAAGTTATCTCCGTTGAAAGTTGTAACTCATATTTACCAAATGTTTTTTTGTTTTTGAAAATATGAACGACATCCTCTTTCTTTTTCTCTTCTCTTATTTTTTTTTTGAAGAATAGGGATTGATTGAAAATATAAATAATCAAACCTAGGTTGGCACCAAAATCTCCTTTATAGATCTATTGAATTAACCAGAAGTAAGTAAAATGAAAAAGGTGCTTCAAAAAATTTAAACACTTGATAAGTGATGTAAACGATGTAATTTGGGTACAAAAACGATTTCCTTTGATTGGACTACAACATATTGTGTAATTTGATACGGTCTTCGATTTGATATATTATAATAGTGGTTTCGATACCCGAGTTAAAAGGTATCTCCGTTGAAAGTTGTAACTCATATTTACCAAATGTTTTTTTTGTTTTTGAAAATATGAACGATATCCTCTTTCTTTTTCTCTTCTCTTATTTTTTTTGAAGAATAGGGTTTGATTGAAAATATAAATAATCAAACCTAGGTTGGCACCAATATCTCCTCTATAGCTCTATTGAATTAACCATAAGTAAGTAAAATGAAAAAGGTGCTTCAAAAACTTTAAACACTTGGTAAGTGATATAAACAATGTAATTTGGGTACAAAAACGAATTTCCTGAAGTACCAAAACATATTGTGTAATTTGATACGAGCTTCGATTTGATATATTATAATAGTTGTTTCGATACCCGAGTCAAAAGTTATCTCCGTTTAAAGTTGTAACTCATATTTACCAAATGTTTTTTTATTTTTGAAAATGTAAACGACATTCTCTTTCTTTTTCTCTTCTCTTATTTTTTTTTTGAAGATTAGGGATTGATTGAAAATATAAATAATCAAACCTAGGTTGGCACCAATATCTCTTGTATAGCTCTATTGAATTAACCAGAAGTAAGTAAAATGATAAAGGTGCTTCAAAAACTTTAAACACTTGGTAAGTGATATAAACAATGTAATTTGGGTACAAAAACGATTTTCCTAAAGTACCAAAACATATTGTGTAATTTGATACGAGCTTCAATTTGATATATTATAATAGTTGTTTCGATACCCGAGTCAAAAGTTATCTCCGTTGAAAGTTGTAACTCATATTTACCAAATGTTTTTTTGTTTTTGAAAATATGAACGACATCCTCTTTCTTTTTCTCTTCTCTTATTTTTTTTTTGAAGAATAGGGATTGATTGAACATATAAATAATCAAACCTAGGTTGGCACCAATATCTCCTCTATAGCTCTATTGAATTAACCATAAGTAAGTAAAATGAAAAAGATGCTTCAAAAACTTTAAACACTTGGTAAGTGATATAAACAATATAATTTGGGTACAAAAACGATTTTCCTTGGAAGTACCAAAACATATTGTGTAATTTGATACGAGCTTCGATTTGATATATTATAATAGTTGTTTCGATACTCGAGTCAAAAGTTATAACTCATATTTACCAAATGTTTTTTTGTTTTTGAAAATATGAACGATATCCTCTTTCTTTTTCTCTTCTCTTATTTTTTTTGAAGAATAGGGATTGATTGAAAATATAAATAATCAAACCTAGGTTGGCACCAATATCTCCTGTATAGCTCTATTGAATTAACCAGAAGTAAGTAAAATGATAAAGGTGCTTCAAAAACTTTAAACACTTGGTAAGTGATATAAACAATGTAATTTGGGTACAAAAACGATTTTCCTAAAGTACCAAAACATATTGTGTAATTTGATACGAGCTTCAATTTGATATATTATAATAGTTGTTTCGATACCCGAGTCAAAAGTTATCTCCGTTGAAAGTTGTAACTCATATTTACCAAATGTTTTTTTGTTTTTGAAAATATGAACGACATCCTCTTTCTTTTTCTCTTCTCTTATTTTTTTTTTGAAGAATAGGGATTGATTGAACATATAAATAATCAAACCTAGGTTGGCACCAATATCTCCTCTATAGCTCTATTGAATTAACCATAAGTAAGTAAAATGAAAAAGATGCTTCAAAAACTTTAAACACTTGGTAAGTGATATAAACAATATAATTTGGGTACAAAAACGATTTTCCTTGGAAGTACCAAAACATATTGTGTAATTTGATACGAGCTTCGATTTGATATATTATAATAGTTGTTTCGATACTCGAGTCAAAAGTTATAACTCATATTTACCAAATGTTTTTTTGTTTTTGAAAATATGAACGATTTCCTCTTTCTTTTTCTCTTCTCTTATTTTTTTTTTGAAGAATAGGGATTGATTGAAAATATAAATAATCAAACCTAGGTTGGCACCAATATCTCCTGTATAGCTCTATTGAATTAACCAGAAGTAAGTAAAATGATAAAGGTGCTTCAAAAACTTTAAACACTTGGTAAGTGATATAAACAATGTAATTTGGGTACAAAAACGATTTCCTTTGATTGGACTACAACATATTGTGTAATTTGATACGGGCTTCGATTTGATATATTATAATAGTGGCTTAGATACCCGAGTTAAAAGTTATCTCCGTTGAAAGTTGTAACTCATATTTACCAAATGTTTTTTTGTTTTTTAAAATATGAACGACATCCTCTTTCTTTTTCTCTTCTCTTATATTTTTTTGAAGAATAGGGATTGATTGAAAATATAAATAATCAAACCTAGGTTGGCACCAATATCTCCTCTATAGCTCTATTGAATTAACCATAAGTAAGTAAAATGAAAAAGGTGCTTCAAAAACTTTAAACACTTGGTAAGTGATATAAACAATATAATTTGAGTACAAAAACGATTTTCCTTGGAAGTACCAAAACATATTGTGTAATTTGATACGAGCTTCGATTTGATATATTATAATAGTTGTTTCGATACCCGAGTCAAAAGTTATCTCCGTTGAAAGTTGTAACTCATATTTACCAAATGTTTTTTTGTTTTTGAAAATATGAACGATATCCTCTTTCTTTTTCTCTTCTCTTATTTTTTTTTTGAAGAATAGGGATTGATTGAAAATATAAATAATCAAACCTAGGTTGGCACCAATATCTCCTGTATAGCTCTATTGAATTAACCAGAAGTAAGTAAAATGATAAAGTGCTTCAAAAACTTTAAACACTTGGTAAGTGATATAAACAATGTAATTTGGGTACAAAAACGATTTCCTTTGATTGGACTACAACATATTGTGTAATTTGATACGGGCTTCGATTTGATATATTATAATTGTGGTTTAGATACCCGAGTTAAAAGTTATCTCCGTTGAAAGTTGTAACTCATATTTACCAAATGTTTTTTTGTTTTTTAAAATATGAACGACATCCTCTTTCTTTTTCTCTTCTCTTATATTTTTTTGAAGAATAGGGATTGATTGAAAATATAAATAATCAAACCTAGGTTGGCACCAATATCTCCTCTATAGCTCTATTGAATTAACCATAAGTAAGTAAAATGAAAAAGGTGCTTCAAAAACTTTAAACACTTGGTAAGTGATATAAACAATGTAATTTGGGTACAAAAACGATTTTCCTGAAGTACCAAAACATATTGTGTAATTTGATACGAGCTTCGATTTGATATATTATAATAGTTGTTTCGATACCCGAGTCAAAAGTTATCTCCGTTGAAAGTTGTAACACATATTTTCCAAATGTTTTTTTGTTTTTGAAAATATGAACGACATCCTCTTTCTTTTTCTCTTCTCTTATTTTTTTTTTGAAGAATAGGGATTGATTGAAAATATAAATAATCATACCTAGGTTGGCACCAATATCTCCTCTATAGCTCTATTGAATTAACCATAAGTAAGTAAAATGAAAATGGTGCTTCAAAAACTTTAAACACTTGGTAAGTGATATAAACAATGTAATTTGGGTACAAAAACGATTTTCCTTGAAAGTACCAAAACATATTGTGTAATTTGATACGAGCTTCGATTTGATATATTATAATAGCTGTTTCGATACCCGAGTCAAAAGTTATCTCCGTTGAAAGTTGTAACTCATATTTACCAAATGTTTTTTTGTTTTTGAAAATATGAACGACATCCTCTTTCTTTTTCTCTTCTCTTATTTTTTTTTTGAAGAATAGGGATTGATTGAAAATATAAATAATCATACCTAGGTTGGCACCAATATCTCCTCTATAGCTCTATTGAATTAACCATAAGTAAGTAAAATGAAAAAGGTGCTTCAAAAACTTTAAACACTTGGTAAGTGATATAAACAATGTAATTTGGGTACAAAAACGATTTTCCTTGAAAGTACCAAAACATATTGTGTAATTTGATACGAGTTTCGATTTGATATATTATAATAGTTGTTTCGATACCCGAGTCAAAAGTTATCTCCGTTGAAAGTTGTAACTCATATTTACCAAATGTTTTTTTGTTTTTGAAAATATGAACGACATCCTCTTTCTTTTTCTCTTCTCTTATTTTTTTTTTTGAAGAATAGGGATTGATTGAAAATATAAATAATCAAACCTAGGTTGGCACCAAAATCTCCTTTATAGATCTATTGAATTAACCAGAAGTAAGTAAAATGAAAAAGGTGCTTCAAAAAATTTAAACACTTGATAAGTGATGTAAACGATGTAATTTGGGTACAAAAACGATTTCCTTTGATTGGACTACAACATATTGTGTAATTTGATACGGTCTTCGATTTGATATATTATAATAGTGGTTTCGATACCCGAGTTAAAAGGTATCTCCGTTGAAAGTTGTAACTCATATTTACCAAATGTTTTTTTTGTTTTTGAAAATATGAACGATATCCTCTTTCTTTTTCTCTTCTCTTATTTTTTTTGAAGAATAGGGTTTGATTGAAAATATAAATAATCAAACCTAGGTTGGCACCAATATCTCCTCTATAGCTCTATTGAATTAACCATAAGTAAGTAAAATGAAAAAGGTGCTTCAAAAACTTTAAACACTTGGTAAGTGATATAAACAATGTAATTTGGGTACAAAAACGAATTTCCTGAAGTACCAAAACATATTGTGTAATTTGATACGAGCTTCGATTTGATATATTATAATAGTTGTTTCGATACCCGAGTCAAAAGTTATCTCCGTTTAAAGTTGTAACTCATATTTACCAAATGTTTTTTTATTTTTGAAAATGTAAACGACATTCTCTTTCTTTTTCTCTTCTCTTATTTTTTTTTTGAAGATTAGGGATTGATTGAAAATATAAATAATCAAACCTAGGTTGGCACCAATATCTCTTGTATAGCTCTATTGAATTAACCAGAAGTAAGTAAAATGATAAAGGTGCTTCAAAAACTTTAAACACTTGGTAAGTGATATAAACAATGTAATTTGGGTACAAAAACGATTTTCCTAAAGTACCAAAACATATTGTGTAATTTGATACGAGCTTCAATTTGATATATTATAATAGTTGTTTCGATACCCGAGTCAAAAGTTATCTCCGTTGAAAGTTGTAACTCATATTTACCAAATGTTTTTTTGTTTTTGAAAATATGAACGACATCCTCTTTCTTTTTCTCTTCTCTTATTTTTTTTTGAAGAATAGGGATTGATTGAACATATAAATAATCAAACCTAGGTTGGCACCAATATCTCCTCTATAGCTCTATTGAATTAACCATAAGTAAGTAAAATGAAAAAGATGCTTCAAAAACTTTAAACACTTGGTAAGTGATATAAACAATATAATTTGGGTACAAAAACGATTTTCCTTGGAAGTACCAAAACATATTGTGTAATTTGATACGAACTTCGATTTGATATATTATAATAGTTGTTTCGATACTCGAGTCAAAAGTTATAACTCATATTTACCAAATGTTTTTTTGTTTTTGAAAATATGAACGATATCCTCTTTCTTTTTCTCTTCTCTTTTTTTTTTTTTGAAGAATAGGGATTGATTGAAAATATAAATAATCAAACCTAGGTTGGCACCAATATCTCCTGTATAGCTCTATTGAATTAACCAGAAGTAAGTAAAATGATAAAGGTGCTTCAAAAACTTTAAACACTTGGTAAGTGATATAAACAATGTAATTTGGGTACAAAAACGATTTTCCTAAAGTACCAAAACATATTGTGTAATTTGATACGAGCTTCAATTTGATATATTATAATAGTTGTTTCGATACCCGAGTCAAAAGTTATCTCCGTTGAAAGTTGTAACTCATATTTACCAAATGTTTTTTTGTTTTTGAAAATATGAACGACATCCTCTTTCTTTTTCTCTTCTCTTATTTTTTTTTTGAAGAATAGGGATTGATTGAACATATAAATAATCAAACCTAGGTTGGCACCAATATCTCCTCTATAGCTCTATTGAATTAACCATAAGTAAGTAAAATGAAAAAGATGCTTCAAAAACTTTAAACACTTGGTAAGTGATATAAACAATATAATTTGGGTACAAAAACGATTTTCCTTGGAAGTACCAAAACATATTGTGTAATTTGATACGAGCTTCGATTTGATATATTATAATAGTTGTTTCGATACTCGAGTCAAAAGTTATAACTCATATTTACCAAATGTTTTTTTGTTTTTGAAAATATGAACGATTTCCTCTTTCTTTTTCTCTTCTCTTATTTTTTTTTTGAAGAATAGGGATTGATTGAAAATATAAATAATCAAACCTAGGTTGGCACCAATATCTCCTGTATAGCTCTATTGAATTAACCAGAAGTAAGTAAAATGATAAAGGTGCTTCAAAAACTTTAAACACTTGGTAAGTGATATAAACAATGTAATTTGGGTACAAAAACGATTTCCTTTGATTGGACTACAACATATTGTGTAATTTGATACGGGCTTCGATTTGATATATTATAATAGTGGCTTAGATACCCGAGTTAAAAGTTATCTCCGTTGAAAGTTGTAACTCATATTTACCAAATGTTTTTTTGTTTTTTAAAATATGAACGACATCCTCTTTCTTTTTCTCTTCTCTTATATTTTTTTGAAGAATAGGGATTGATTGAAAATATAAATAATCAAACCTAGGTTGGCACCAATATCTCCTCTATAGCTCTATTGAATTAACCATAAGTAAGTAAAATGAAAAAGGTGCTTCAAAAACTTTAAACACTTGGTAAGTGATATAAACAATATAATTTGGGTACAAAAACGATTTTCCTTGGAAGTACCAAAACATATTGTGTAATTTGATACGAGCTTCGATTTGATATATTATAATAGTTGTTTCGATACCCGAGTCAAAAGTTATCTCCGTTGAAAGTTGTAACTCATATTTACCAAATGTTTTTTTGTTTTTGAAAATATGAACGATATCCTCTTTCTTTTTCTCTTCTCTTATTTTTTTTTTGAAGAATAGGGATTGATTGAAAATATAAATAATCAAACCTAGGTTGGCACCAATATCTCCTGTATAGCTCTATTGAATTAACCAGAAGTAAGTAAAATGATAAAGTGCTTCAAAAACTTTAAACACTTGGTAAGTGATATAAACAATGTAATTTGGGTACAAAAACGATTTCCTTTGATTGGACTACAACATATTGTGTAATTTGATACGGGCTTCGATTTGATATATTATAATTGTGGTTTAGATACCCGAGTTAAAAGTTATCTCCGTTGAAAGTTGTAACTCATATTTACCAAATGTTTTTTTGTTTTTTAAAATATGAACGACATCCTCTTTCTTTTTCTCTTCTCTTATATTTTTTTGAAGAATAGGGATTGATTGAAAATATAAATAATCAAACCTAGGTTGGCACCAATATCTCCTCTATAGCTCTATTGAATTAACCATAAGTAAGTAAAATGAAAAAGGTGCTTCAAAAACTTTAAACACTTGGTAAGTGATATAAACAATGTAATTTGGGTACAAAAACGATTTTCCTGAAGTACCAAAACATATTGTGTAATTTGATACGAGCTTCGATTTGATATATTATAATAGTTGTTTCGATACCCGAGTCAAAAGTTATCTCCGTTGAAAGTTGTAACACATATTTTCCAAATGTTTTTTTGTTTTTGAAAATATGAACGACATCCTCTTTCTTTTTCTCTTCTCTTATTTTTTTTTTTGAAGAATAGGGATTGATTGAAAATATAAATAATCATACCTAGGTTGGCACCAATATCTCCTCTATAGCTCTATTGAATTAACCATAAGTAAGTAAAATGAAAAAGGTGCTTCAAAAACTTTAAACACTTGGTAAGTGATATAAACAATGTAATTTGGGTACAAAAACGATTTTCCTTGAAAGTACCAAAAAATATTGTGTAATTTGATACGAGCTTCGATTTGATATATTATAATAGCTGTTTCGATACCCGAGTCAAAAGTTATCTCCGTTGAAAGTTGTAACTCATATTTACCAAATGTTTTTTTGTTTTTGAAAATATGAACGACATCCTCTTTCTTTTTCTCTTCTCTTATTTTTTTTTTTTGAAGAATAGGGATTGATTGAAAATATAAATAATCAAACCTAGGTTGGCACCAATATCTCCTTTATAGATCTATTGAATTAACCAGAAGTAAGTAAAATGAAAAAGGTGCTTCAAAAAATTTAAACACTTGGTAAGTGATTTAAACGATGTAATTTGGGTACAAAAACGATTTCCTTTGATTGGACTACAACATATTGTGTAATTTGATACGGGCTTCGATTTGATATATTATAATTGTGGTTTAGATACCCGAGTCAAAAGTTATCTCCGTTGAAAGTTGTAACTCATATTTACCAAATGTTTTTTTGTTTTTGAAAATATGAACGACATCCTCTTTCTTTTTCTCTTCTCTTATTTTTTTTTTTTTGAAGAATAGGGATTGATTGAAAATATAAATAATCATACCTAGGTTGGCACCAATATCTCCTCTATAGCTCTATTGTATTAACCATAAGTAAGTAAAATGAAAAAGGTGCTTCAAAAACTTTAAACACTTGGTAAGTGATATAAACAATGTAATTTGGGTACAAAAACGATTTTCCTTGAAAGTACCAAAACATATTGTGTAATTTGATACGAGCTTCGATTTGATATATTATAATAGCTGTTTCGATACCCGAGTCAAAAGTTATTACCGTTGAAAGTTGTAACTCATATTTATCAAATGTTTTTTTTTTTTGAAAATATGAACGACATCCTCTTTCTTTTTCTCTTCTCTTATTTTTTTTTTTGAAGAATAGGGATTGATTGAAAATATAAATAATCAAACCTAGGTTGGCACCAATATCTCCTGTATAGCTCTATTGAATTAACCAGAAGTAAGTAAAATGATAAAGTGCTTCAAAAACTTTAAACACTTGGTAAGTGATATAAACAATGTAATTTGGGTACAAAAACGATTTCCTTTGATTGGACTACAACATATTGTGTAATTTGATACGGGCTTCGATTTGATATATTATAATTGTGGTTTAGATACCCGAGTTAAAAGTTATCTCCGTTGAAAGTTGTAACTCATATTTACCAAATGTTTTTTTGTTTTTTAAAATATGAACGACATCCTCTTTCTTTTTCTCTTCTCTTATATTTTTTTGAAGAATAGGGATTGATTGAAAATATAAATAATCAAACCTAGGTTGGCACCAATATCTCCTCTATAGCTCTATTGAATTAACCATAAGTAAGTAAAATGAAAAAGGTGCTTCAAAAACTTTAAACACTTGGTAAGTGATATAAACAATGTAATTTGGGTACAAAAACGATTTTCCTGAAGTACCAAAACATATTGTGTAATTTGATACGAGCTTCGATTTGATATATTATAATAGTTGTTTCGATACCCGAGTCAAAAGTTATCTCCGTTGAAAGTTGTAACACATATTTTCCAAATGTTTTTTTGTTTTTGAAAATATGAACGACATCCTCTTTCTTTTTCTCTTCTCTTATTTTTTTTTTTGAAGAATAGGGATTGATTGAAAATATAAATAATCATACCTAGGTTGGCACCAATATCTCCTCTATAGCTCTATTGAATTAACCATAAGTAAGTAAAATGAAAAAGGTGCTTCAAAAACTTTAAACACTTGGTAAGTGATATAAACAATGTAATTTGGGTACAAAAACGATTTTCCTTGAAAGTACCAAAACATATTGTGTAATTTGATACGAGCTTCGATTTGATATATTATAATAGCTGTTTCGATACCCGAGTCAAAAGTTATCTCCGTTGAAAGTTGTAACTCATATTTACCAAATGTTTTTTTGTTTTTGAAAATATGAACGACATCCTCTTTCTTTTTCTCTTCTCTTATTTTTTTTTTTTGAAGAATAGGGATTGATTGAAAATATAAATAATCAAACCTAGGTTGGCACCAATATCTCCTTTATAGATCTATTGAATTAACCAGAAGTAAGTAAAATGAAAAAGGTGCTTCAAAAAATTTAAACACTTGGTAAGTGATTTAAACGATGTAATTTGGGTACAAAAACGATTTCCTTTGATTGGACTACAACATATTGTGTAATTTGATACGGGCTTCGATTTGATATATTATAATTGTGGTTTAGATACCCGAGTCAAAAGTTATCTCCGTTGAAAGTTGTAACTCATATTTACCAAATGTTTTTTTGTTTTTGAAAATATGAACGACATCCTCTTTCTTTTTCTCTTCTCTTATTTTTTTTTTTTTGAAGAATAGGGATTGATTGAAAATATAAATAATCATACCTAGGTTGGCACCAATATCTCCTCTATAGCTCTATTGTATTAACCATAAGTAAGTAAAATGAAAAAGGTGCTTCAAAAACTTTAAACACTTGGTAAGTGATATAAACAATGTAATTTGGGTACAAAAACGATTTTCCTTGAAAGTACCAAAACATATTGTGTAATTTGATACGAGCTTCGATTTGATATATTATAATAGCTGTTTCGATACCCGAGTCAAAAGTTATTACCGTTGAAAGTTGTAACTCATATTTATCAAATGTTTTTTTTTTTGAAAATATGAACGACATCCTCTTTCTTTTTCTCTTCTCTTATTTTTTTTTTTGAAGAATAGGGATTGATTGAAAATATAAATAATCAAACCTAGGTTGGCACCAATATCTCCTTTATAGATCTATTGAATTAACCAGAAGTAAGTAAAATGAAAAAGGTGCTTCAAAAAATTTAAACACTTGATAAGTGATGTAAACGATGTAATTTGGGTACAAAAACGATTTCCTTTGATTGGACTACAACATATTGTGTAATTTGATACGGTCTTCGATTTGATATATTATAATAGTGGTTTCGATACCCGAGTTAAAAGGTATCTCCGTTGAAAGTTGTAACTCATATTTACCAAATGTTTTTTTGTTTTTGAAAATATGAACGATATCCTCTTTCTTTTTCTCTTCTTTTATTTTTTTTTGAAGAATAGGGTTTGATTGAAAATATAAATAATCAAACCTAGGTTGGCACCAATATCTCCTCTATAGCTCTATTGAATTAACCATAAGTAAGTAAAATGAAAAAGATGCTTCAAAAACTTTAAACACTTGGTAAGTGATATAAACAATATAATTTGGGTACAAAAACGATTTTCCTTGGAAGTACCAAAACATATTGTGTAATTTGATACGAGCTTCGATTTGATATATTATAATAGTTGTTTCGATACTCGAGTCAAAAGTTATAACTCATATTTACCAAATGTTTTTTTGTTTTTGAAAATATGAACGATATCCTCTTTCTTTTTCTCTTCTCTTATTTTTTTTTTTGAAGAATAGGGATTGATTGAAAATATAAATAATCAAACCTAGGTTGGCACCAATATCTCCTGTATAGCTCTATTGAATTAACCAGAAGTAAGTAAAATAATAAAGGTGCTTCAAAAACTTTAAACACTTGGTAAGTGATATAAACAATGTAATTTGGGTACAAAAACGATTTCCTTTGATTGGACTACAACATATTGTGTAATTTGATACGGGCTTCGATTTGATATATTATAATAGTGGCTTAGATACCCGAGTTAAAAGTTATCTCCGTTGAAAGTTGTAACTCATATTTACCAAATGTTTTTTTGTTTTTTAAAATATGAACGACATCCTCTTTCTTTTTCTCTTCTCTTATATTTTTTTGAAGAATAGGGATTGATTGAAAATATAAATAATCAAACCTAGGTTGGCACCAATATCTCCTCTATAGCTCTATTGAATTAACCATAAGTAAGTAAAATGAAAAAGGTGCTTCAAAAACTTTAAACACTTGGTAAGTGATATAAACAATATAATTTGGGTACTAAAACGATTTTCCTTGGAAGTACCAAAACATATTGTGTAATTTGATACGAGCTTCGATTTGATATATTATAATAGTTGTTTCGATACCCGAGTCAAAAGTTATCTCCGTTGAAAGTTGTAACTCATATTTACCAAATGTTTTTTTGTTTTTGAAAATATGAACGACATCCTCTTTCTTTTTCTCTTCTCTTATTTTTTTTTTTTTTGAAGAATAGGGATTGATTGAAAATATAAATAATCATACCTAGGTTGGCACCAATATCTCCTCTATAGCTCTATTGTATTAACCATAAGTAAGTAAAATGAAAAAGGTGCTTCAAAAACTTTAAACACTTGGTAAGTGATATAAACAATGTAATTTGGGTACAAAAACGATTTTCCTTGAAAGTACCAAAACATATTGTGTAATTTGATACGAGCTTCGATTTGATATATTATAATAGCTGTTTCGATACCCGAGTCAAAAGTTATTACCGTTGAAAGTTGTAACTCATATTTATCAAATGTTTTTTTGTTTTTGAAAATATGAACGACATCCTCTTTCTTTTTCTCTTCTCTTATTTTTTTTTTTGAAGAATAGGGATTGATTGAAAATATAAATAATCAAACCTAGGTTGGCACCAATATCTCCTTTATAGATCTATTGAATTAACCAGAAGTAAGTAAAATGAAAAAGGTGCTTCAAAAAATTTAAACACTTGATAAGTGATGTAAACGATGTAATTTGGGTACAAAAACGATTTCCTTTGATTGGACTACAACATATTGTGTAATTTGATACGGTCTTCGATTTGATATATTATAATAGTGGTTTCGATACCCGAGTTAAAAGGTATCTCCGTTGAAAGTTGTAACTCATATTTACCAAATGTTTTTTTGTTTTTGAAAATATGAACGATATCCTCTTTCTTTTTCTCTTCTCTTATTTTTTTTTGAAGAATAGGGTTTGATTGAAAATATAAATAATCAAACCTAGGTTGGCACCAATATCTCCTCTATAGCTCTATTGAATTAACCATAAGTAAGTAAAATGAAAAAGATGCTTCAAAAACTTTAAACACTTGGTAAGTGATATAAACAATATAATTTGGGTACAAAAACGATTTTCCTTGGAAGTACCAAAACATATTGTGTAATTTGATACGAGCTTCGATTTGATATATTATAATAGTTGTTTCGATACTCGAGTCAAAAGTTATAACTCATATTTACCAAATGTTTTTTTGTTTTTGAAAATATGAACGATATCCTCTTTCTTTTTCTCTTCTCTTATTTTTTTTTTTGAAGAATAGGGATTGATTGAAAATATAAATAATCAAACCTAGGTTGGCACCAATATCTCCTGTATAGCTCTATTGAATTAACCAGAAGTAAGTAAAATAATAAAGGTGCTTCAAAAACTTTAAACACTTGGTAAGTGATATAAACAATGTAATTTGGGTACAAAAACGATTTCCTTTGATTGGACTACAACATATTGTGTAATTTGATACGGGCTTCGATTTGATATATTATAATAGTGGCTTAGATACCCGAGTTAAAAGTTATCTCCGTTGAAAGTTGTAACTCATATTTACCAAATGTTTTTTTGTTTTTTAAAATATGAACGACATCCTCTTTCTTTTTCTCTTCTCTTATATTTTTTTGAAGAATAGGGATTGATTGAAAATATAAATAATCAAACCTAGGTTGGCACCAATATCTCCTCTATAGCTCTATTGAATTAACCATAAGTAAGTAAAATGAAAAAGGTGCTTCAAAAACTTTAAACACTTGGTAAGTGATATAAACAATATAATTTGGGTACAAAAACGATTTTCCTTGGAAGTACCAAAACATATTGTGTAATTTGATACGAGCTTCGATTTGATATATTATAATAGTTGTTTCGATACCCGAGTCAAAAGTTATCTCCGTTGAAAGTTGTAACTCATATTTACCAAATGTTTTTTTGTTTTTGAAAATATGAACGATATCCTCTTTCTTTTTCTCTTCTCTTATTTTTTTTTTTTGAAGAATAGGGATTGATTGAAAATATAAATAATCAAACCTAGGTTGGCACCAATATCTCCTCTATAGCTCTATTGAATTAACCATAAGTAAGTAAAATGAAAAAGATGCTTCAAAAACTTTAAACACTTGGTAAGTGATATAAACAATATAATTTGGGTACAAAAACGATTTTCCTTGGAAGTACCAAAACATATTGTGTAATTTGATACGAGCTTCGATTTGATATATTATAATAGTTGTTTCGATACTCGAGTCAAAAGTTATAACTCATATTTACCAAATGTTTTTTTGTTTTTGAAAATATGAACGATATCCTCTTTCTTTTTCTCTTCTCTTATTTTTTTTTTGAAGAATAGGGATTGATTGAAAATATAAATAATCAAACCTAGGTTGGCACCAATATCTCCTGTATAGCTCTATTGAATTAACCAGAAGTAAGTAAAATGATAAAGGTGCTTCAAAAACTTTAAACACTTGGTAAGTGATATAAACAATGTAATTTGGGTACAAAAACGATTTCCTTTGATTGGACTACAACATATTGTGTAATTTGATACGGGCTTCGATTTGATATATTATAATAGTGGCTTAGATACCCGAGTTAAAAGTTATCTCCGTTGAAAGTTGTAACTCATATTTACCAAATGTTTTTTTGTTTTTTAAAATATGAACGACATCCTCTTTCTTTTTCTCTTCTCTTATATTTTTTTGAAGAATAGGGATTGATTGAAAATATAAATAATCAAACCTAGGTTGGCACCAATATCTCCTCTATAGCTCTATTGAATTAACCATAAGTAAGTAAAATGAAAAAGGTGCTTCAAAAACTTTAAACACTTGGTAAGTGATATAAACAATATAATTTGGGTACAAAAACGATTTTCCTTGGAAGTACCAAAACATATTGTGTAATTTGATACGAGCTTCGATTTGATATATTATAATAGTTGTTTCGATACCCGAGTCAAAAGTTATCTCCGTTGAAAGTTGTAACTCATATTTACCAAATGTTTTTTTGTTTTTGAAAATATGAACGATATCCTCTTTCTTTTTCTCTTCTCTTATTTTTTTTTTGAAGAATAGGGATTGATTGAAAATATAAATAATCAAACCTAGGTTGGCACCAATATCTCCTGTATAGCTCTATTGAATTAACCAGAAGTAAGTAAAATGATAAAGTGCTTCAAAAACTTTAAACACTTGGTAAGTGATATAAACAATGTAATTTGGGTACAAAAACGATTTCCTTTGATTGGACTACAACATATTGTGTAATTTGATACGGGCTTCGATTTGATATATTATAATAGTGGCTTAGATACCCGAGTTAAAAGTTATCTCCGTTGAAAGTTGTAACTCATATTTACCAAATGTTTTTTTGTTTTTTAAAATATGAACGACATCCTCTTTCTTTTTCTCTTCTCTTATATTTTTTTGAAGAATAGGGATTGATTGAAAATATAAATAATCAAACCTAGGTTGGCACCAATATCTCCTCTATAGCTCTATTGAATTAACCATAAGTAAGTAAAATGAAAAAGGTGCTTCAAAAACTTTAAACACTTGGTAAGTGATATAAACAATATAATTTGGGTACAAAAACGATTTTCCTTGGAAGTACCAAAACATATTGTGTAATTTGATACGAGCTTCGATTTGATATATTATAATAGTTGTTTCGATACCCGAGTCAAAAGTTATCTCCGTTGAAAGTTGTAACTCATATTTACCAAATGTTTTTTTGTTTTTGAAAATATGAACGATATCCTCTTTCTTTTTCTCTTCTCTTATTTTTTTTTTGAAGAATAGGGATTGATTGAAAATATAAATAATCAAACCTAGGTTGGCACCAATATCTCCTCTATAGATCTATTGAATTAACCATAAGTAAGTAAAATGAAAAAGATGCTTCAAAAACTTTAAACACTTGGTAAGTGATATAAACAATATAATTTGGGTACAAAAACGATTTTCCTTGGAAGTACCAAAACATATTGTGTAATTTGATACGAGCTTCGATTTGATATATTATAATAGTTGTTTCGATACTCGAGTCAAAAGTTATAACTCATATTTACCAAATGTTTTTTTGTTTTTGAAAATATGAACGATATCCTCTTTCTTTTTCTCTTCTCTTATTTTTTTTTTGAAGAATAGGGATTGATTGAAAATATAAATAATCAAACCTAGGTTGGCACCAATATCTCCTGTATAGCTCTATTGAATTAACCAGACGTAAGTAAAATGATAAAGGTGCTTCAAAAACTTTAAACACTTGGTAAGTGATATAAACAATGTAATTTGGGTACAAAAACGATTTCCTTTGATTGGACTACAACATATTGTGTAATTTGATACGGGCTTCGATTTGATATATTATAATAGTGGCTTAGATACCCGAGTTAAAAGTTATCTCCGTTGAAAGTTGTAACTCATATTTACCAAATGTTTTTTTGTTTTTTAAAATATGAACGACATCCTCTTTCTTTTTCTCTTCTCTTATATTTTTTTGAAGAATAGGGATTGATTGAAAATATAAATAATCAAACCTAGGTTGGCACCAATATCTCCTCTATAGCTCTATTGAATTAACCATAAGTAAGTAAAATGAAAAAGGTGCTTCAAAAACTTTAAACACTTGGTAAGTGATATAAACAATATAATTTGGGTACAAAAACGATTTTCCTTGGAAGTACCAAAACATATTGTGTAATTTGATACGAGCTTCGATTTGATATATTATAATAGTTGTTTCGATACCCGAGTCAAAAGTTATCTCCGTTGAAAGTTGTAACTCATATTTACCAAATGTTTTTTTGTTTTTGAAAATATGAACGATATCCTCTTTCTTTTTCTCTTCTCTTATTTTTTTTTTGAAGAATAGGGATTGATTGAAAATATAAATAATCAAACCTAGGTTGGCACCAATATCTCCTGTATAGCTCTATTGAATTAACCAGAAGTAAGTAAAATGATAAAGTGCTTCAAAAACTTTAAACACTTGGTAAGTGATATAAACAATGTAATTTGGGTACAAAAACGATTTCCTTTGATTGGACTACAACATATTGTGTAATTTGATACGGGCTTCGATTTGATATATTATAATTGTGGTTTAGATACCCGAGTTAAAAGTTATCTCCGTTGAAAGTTGTAACTCATATTTACCAAATGTTTTTTTGTTTTTTAAAATATGAACGACATCCTCTTTCTTTTTCTCTTCTCTTATATTTTTTTGAAGAATAGGGATTGATTGAAAATATAAATAATCAAACCTAGGTTGGCACCAATATCTCCTCTATAGCTCTATTGAATTAACCATAAGTAAGTAAAATGAAAAAGGTGCTTCAAAAACTTTAAACACTTGGTAAGTGATATAAACAATGTAATTTGGGTACAAAAACGATTTTCCTGAAGTACCAAAACATATTGTGTAATTTGATACGAGCTTCGATTTGATATATTATAATAGTTGTTTCGATACCCGAGTCAAAAGTTATCTCCGTTGAAAGTTGTAACTCATATTTTCCAAATGTTTTTTTGTTTTTGAAAATATGAAGGACATCCTCTTTCTTTTTCTCTTCTCTTATTTTTTTTTTTTGAAGAATAGGGATTGATTGAAAATATAAATAATCATACCTAGGTTGGCACCAATATCTCCTGTATAGCTCTATTGAATTAACCAAAAGTAAGTAAAATGATAAAGGTGCTTCAAAAACTTTAAACACTTGGTAAGTGATATAAACAATGTAATTTGGGTACAAAAACGATTTCCTTTGATTGGACTACAACATATTGTGTAATTTGATACGAGCTTCGATTTGATATATTATAATAGCTGTTTCGATACCCGAGTCAAAAGTTATCTCCGTTGAAAGTTGTAACTCATATTTATCAAATGTTTTTTTGTTTTTGAACATATGAACGACATCCTCTTTCTTTTTCTCTTCTCTTATTTTTTTTTTTTTGAAGAATAGGGATTGATTGAAAATATAAATAATCAAACCTAGGTTGGCACCAATATCTCCTTTATAGATCTATTGAATTAACCAGAAGTAAGTAAAATGAAAAAGGTGCTTCAAAAAATTTAAACACTTGATAAGTGATGTAAACGATGTAATTTGGGTACAAAAACGATTTCCTTGGATTGGACTACAACATATTGTGTAATTTGATACGGTCTTCGATTTGATATATTATAATAGTGGTTTCGATACCCGAGTTAAAAGGTATCTCCGTTGAAAGTTGTAACTCATATTTACCAAATGTTTTTTTGTTTTTGAAAATATGAACGATATCCTCTTTCTTTTTCTCTTCTCTTATTTTTTTTTGAAGAATAGGGTTTGATTGAAAATATAAATAATCAAACCTAGGTTGGCACCAATATCTCCTCTATAGCTCTATTGAATTAACCATAAGTAAGTAAAATGAAAAAGGTGCTTCAAAAACTTTAAACACTTGGTAAGTGATATAAACAATGTAATTTGGGTACAAAAACGATTTTCCTAAAGTACCAAAACATATTGTGTAATTTGATACGAGCTTCAATTTGATATATTATAATAGTTGTTTCGATACCCGAGTCAAAAGTTATCTCCGTTGAAAGTTGTAACTCATATTTACCAAATGTTTTTTTGTTTTTGAAAATATGAACGACATCCTCTTTCTTTTTCTCTTCTCTTATTTTTTTTTTGAAGAATAGGGATTGATTGAACATATAAATAATCAAACCTAGGTTGGCACCAATATCTCCTCTATAGCTCTATTGAATTAACCATAAGTAAGTAAAATGAAAAAGGTGCTTCAAAAACTTTAAACACTTGGTAAGTGATATAAACAATATAATTTGGGTACAAAAACGATTTTCCTTGGAAGTACCAAAACATATTGTGTAATTTGATACGAGCTTCGATTTGATATATTATAATAGTTGTTTCGATACCCGAGTCAAAAGTTATCTCCGTTGAAAGTTGTAACTCATATTTACCAAATGTTTTTTTGTTTTTGAAAATATGAACGATATCCTCTTTCTTTTTCTCTTCTCTTATTTTTTTTTTGAAGAATAGGGATTGATTGAAAATATAAATAATCAAACCTAGGTTGGCACCAATATCTCCTGTATAGCTCTATTGAATTAACCAGAAGTAA
Organism: Hippophae tibetana; assembly: GCA_037013495.1. NCBI lineage: Eukaryota > Viridiplantae > Streptophyta > Magnoliopsida > Rosales > Elaeagnaceae > Hippophae > Hippophae tibetana. The sequence continues at coordinate 1,716,663 of JAZDXN010000026.1, read as the reverse complement.
GTAAAATGATAAAGTGCTTCAAAAACTTTAAACACTTGGTAAGTGATATAAACAATGTAATTTGGGTACAAAAACGATTTCCTTTGATTGGACTACAACATATTGTGTAATTTGATACGGGCTTCGATTTGATATATTATAATTGTGGTTTAGATACCCGAGTTAAAAGTTATCTCCGTTGAAAGTTGTAACTCATATTTACCAAATGTTTTTTTGTTTTTTAAAATATGAACGACATCCTCTTTCTTTTTCTCTTCTCTTATATTTTTTTTGAAGAATAGGGATTGATTGAAAATATAAATAATCAAACCTAGGTTGGCACCAATATCTCCTCTATAGCTCTATTGAATTAACCATAAGTAAGTAAAATGAAAAAGGTGCTTCAAAAACTTTAAACACTTGGTAAGTGATATAAACAATGTAATTTGGGTACAAAAACGATTTTCCTGAAGTACCAAAACATATTGTGTAATTTGATACGAGCTTCGATTTGATATATTATAATAGTTGTTTCGATACCCGAGTCAAAAGTTATCTCCGTTGAAAGTTGTAACTCATATTTACCAAATGTTTTTTTGTTTTTGAAAATATGAACGACATCCTCTTTCTTTTTCTCTTCTCTTATTTTTTTTTGAAGAATAGGGATTGATTGAAAATATAAATAATCATACCTAGGTTGGCACCAATATCTCCTCTATAGCTCTATTGAATTAACCATAAGTAAGTAAAATGAAAAAGGTGCTTCAAAAACTTTAAACACTTGGTAAGTGATATAAACAATGTAATTTGTGTACAAAAACGATTTTCCTTGAAAGTACCAAAACATATTGTGTAATTTGATACGAGCTTCGATTTGATATATTATAATAATTGTTTCGATACCCGAGTCAAAAGTTATCTCCGTTGAAAGTTGTAACTCATATTTACCAAATGTTTTTTTGTTTTTGAAAATATGAACGACATCCTCTTTCTTTTTCTCTTCTCTTATTTTTTTTTTTGAAGAAGAGGGATTGATTGAAAATATAAATAATCAAACCTAGGTTGGCACCAATATCTCCTTTATAGATCTATTGAATTAACCAGAAGTAAGTAAAATGAAAAAGGTGCTTCAAAAAATTTAAACACTTGATAAGTGATGTAAAAGATGTAATTTGGGTACAAAAACGATTTCCTTTGATTGGACTACAACATATTGTGTAATTTGATACGGTCTTCGATTTGATATATTATAATAGTGGTTTCGATACCCGAGTTAAAAGGTATCTCCGTTGAAAGTTGTAACTCATATTTACCAAATGTTTTTTTGTTTTTGAAAATAAGAACGATATCCTCTTTCTTTTTCTCTTCTCTTATTTTTTTTGAAGAATAGGGTTTGATTGAAAATATAAATAATCAAACCTAGGTTGGCACCAATATCTCCTCTATAGCTCTATTGAATTAACCATAAGTAAGTAAAATGAAAAAGGTGCTTCAAAAACTTTAAACACTTGGTAAGTGATATAAACAATGTAATTTGGGTACAAAAACGATTTTCCTAAAGTACCAAAACATATTGTGTAATTTGATACGAGCTTCAATTTGATATATTATAATAGTTGTTTCGATACCCGAGTCAAAAGTTATCTCCGTTGAAAGTTGTAACTCATATTTACCAAATGTTTTTTTGTTTTTGAAAATATGAACGACATCCTCTTTCTTTTTCTCTTCTCTTATTTTTTTTTTGAAGAATAGGGATTGATTGAAAATATAAATAATCATACCTAGGTTGGCACCAATATCTCCTCTATAGCTCTATTGAATTAACCATAAGTAAGTAAAATGAAAAAGGTGCTTCAAAAACTTTAAACACTTGGTAAGTGATATAAACAATGTAATTTGGGTACAAAAACGATTTTCCTTGAAAGTACCAAAACATATTGTGTAATTTGATACGAGCTTCGATTTGATATATTATAATAGTTGTTTCGATACCCGAGTCAAAAGTTATCTCCGTTGAAAGTTGTAACTCATATTTACCAAATGTTTTTTTGTTTTTGAAAATATGAACGACATCCTCTTTCTTTTTCTCTTCTCTTATTTTTTTTTTTTGAAGAATAGGGATTGATTGAAAATATAAATAATCAAACCTAGGTTGGCACCAATATCTCATTTATAGATCTATTGAATTAACCAGAAGTAAGTAAAATGAAAAAGGTGCTTCAAAAAATTTAAACACTTGATAAGTGATGTAAACGATGTAATTTGGGTACAAAAACGATTTCCTTTGATTGGACTACAACATATTGTGTAATTTGATACGGTCTTCGATTTGATATATTATAATAGTGGTTTCGATACCCGAGTTAAAAGGTATCTCCGTTGAAAGTTGTAACTCATATTTACCAAATATTTTTTTTTTTTGAAAATATGAACGATATCCTCTTTCTTTTTCTCTTCTCTTATTTTTTTTGAAGAATAGGGTTTGATTGAAAATATAAATAATCAAACCTAGGTTGGCACCAATATCTCCTCTATAGCTCTATTGAATTAACCATAAGTAAGTAAAATGAAAAAGGTGCTTCAAAAACTTTAAACACTTGGTAAGTGATATAAACAATGTAATTTGGGTACAAAAACGATTTTCCTAAAGTACCAAAACATATTGTGTAATTTGATACGAGCTTCAATTTGATATATTATAATAGTTGTTTCGATACCCGAGTCAAAAGTTATCTCCGTTGAAAGTTGTAACTCATATTTACCAAATGTTTTTTTGTTTTTGAAAATATGAACGACATCCTCTTTCTTTTTCTCTTCTCTTATTTTTTTTTTGAAGAATAGGGATTGATTGAACATATAAATAATCAAACCTAGGTTGGCACCAATATCTCCTCTATAGCTCTATTGAATTAACCATAAGTAAGTAAAATGAAAAAGGTGCTTCAAAAACTTTAAACACTTGGTAAGTGATATAAACAATGTAATTTGGGTACAAAAACGATTTTCCTAAAGTACCAAAACATATTGTGTAATTTGATACGAGCTTCAATTTGATATATTATAATAGTTGTTTCGATACCCGAGTCAAAAGTTATCTCCGTTGAAAGTTGTAACTCATATTTACCAAATGTTTTTTTGTTTTTGAAAATATGAACGACATCCTCTTTCTTTTTCTCTTCTCTTATTTTTTTTTTGAAGAATAGGGATTGATTGAAAATATAAATAATCATACCTAGGTTGGCACCAATATCTCCTCTATAGCTCTATTGAATTAACCATAAGTAAGTAAAATGAAAAAGGTGCTTCAAAAACTTTAAACACTTGGTAAGTGATATAAACAATGTAATTTGTGTACAAAAACGATTTTCCTTGAAAGTACCAAAACATATTGTGTAATTTGATACGAGCTTCGATTTGATATATTATAATAGTTGTTTCGATACCCGAGTCAAAAGTTATCTCCGTTGAAAGTTGTAACTCATATTTACCAAATGTTTTTTTGTTTTTGAAAATATGAACGACATCCTCTTTCTTTTTCTCTTCTCTTATTTTTTTTTTTGAAGAATAGGGATTGATTGAAAATATAAATAATCAAACCTAGGTTGGCACCAATATCTCCTTTATAGATCTATTGAATTAACCAGAAGTAAGTAAAATGAAAAAGGTGCTTCAAAAAATTTAAACACTTGATAAGTGATGTAAAAGATGTAATTTGGGTACAAAAACGATTTCCTTTGATTGGACTACAACATATTGTGTAATTTGATACGGTCTTCGATTTGATATATTATAATAGTGGTTTCGATACCCGAGTTAAAAGGTATCTCCGTTGAAAGTTGTAACTCATATTTACCAAATGTTTTTTTGTTTTTGAAAATAAGAACGATATCCTCTTTCTTTTTCTCTTCTCTTATTTTTTTTGAAGAATAGGGTTTGATTGAAAATATAAATAATCAAACCTAGGTTGGCACCAATATCTCCTCTATAGCTCTATTGAATTAACCATAAGTAAGTAAAATGAAAAAGGTGCTTCAAAAACTTTAAACACTTGGTAAGTGATATAAACAATGTAATTTGGGTACAAAAACGATTTTCCTAAAGTACCAAAACATATTGTGTAATTTGATACGAGCTTCAATTTGATATATTATAATAGTTGTTTCGATACCCGAGTCAAAAGTTATCTCCGTTGAAAGTTGTAACTCATATTTACCAAATGTTTTTTTGTTTTTGAAAATATGAACGACATCCTCTTTCTTTTTCTCTTCTCTTATTTTTTTTTTGAAGAATAGGGATTGATTGAAAATATAAATAATCATACCTAGGTTGGCACCAATATCTCCTCTATAGCTCTATTGAATTAACCATAAGTAAGTAAAATGAAAAAGGTGCTTCAAAAACTTTAAACACTTGGTAAGTGATATAAACAATGTAATTTGGGTACAAAAACGATTTTCCTTGAAAGTACCAAAACATATTGTGTAATTTGATACGAGCTTCGATTTGATATATTATAATAGTTGTTTCGATACCCGAGTCAAAATTTATCTCCGTTGAAAGTTGTAACTCATATTTACCAAATGTTTTTTTGTTTTTGAAAATATGAACGACATCCTCTTTCTTTTTCTCTTCTCTTATTTTTTTTTTTGAAGAATAGGGATTGATTGAAAATATAAATAATCAAACCTAGGTTGGTACCAATATCTCCTTTATAGATCTATTGAATTAACCAGAAGTAAGTAAAATGAAAAAGGTGCTTCAAAAAATTTAAACACTTGATAAGTGATGTAAACGATGTAATTTGGGTACAAAAACGATTTCCTTTGATTGGACTACAACATATTGTGTAATTTGATACGGTCTTCGATTTGATATATTATAATAGTGGTTTCGATACCCGAGTTAAAAGGTATCTCCGTTGAAAGTTGTAACTCATATTTACCAAATGTTTTTTTGTTTTTGAAAATATGAACGATATCCTCTTTCTTTTTCTCTTCTCTTATTTTTTTTTGAAGAATAGGGTTTGATTGAAAATATAAATAATCAAACCTAGGTTGGCACCATTATCTCCTCTATAGCTCTATTGAATTAACCATAAGTAAGTAAAATGAAAAAGGTGCTTCAAAAACTTTAAACACTTGGTAAGTGATATAAACAATGTAATTTGGGTACAAAAACGATTTTCCTAAAGTACCAAAACATATTGTGTAATTTGATACGAGCTTCAATTTGATATATTATAATAGTTGTTTCGATACCCGAGTCAAAAGTTATCTCCGTTGAAAGTTGTAACTCATATTTACCAAATGTTTTTTTGTTTTTGAAAATATGAACGACATCCTCTTTCTTTTTCTCTTCTCTTATTTTTTTTTTGAAGAATAGGGATTGATTGAACATATAAATAATCAAACCTAGGTTGGCACCAATATCTCCTCTATAGCTCTATTGAATTAACCATAAGTAAGTAAAATGAAAAAGGTGCTTCAAAAACTTTAAACACTTGGTAAGTGATATAAACAATGTAATTTGGGTACAAAAACGATTTTCCTAAAGTACCAAAACATATTGTGTAATTTGATACGAGCTTCAATTTGATATATTATAATAGTTGTTTCGATACCCGAGTCAAAAGTTATCTCCGTTGAAAGTTGTAACTCATATTTACCAAATGTTTTTTTGTTTTTGAAAATATGAACGACATCCTCTTTCTTTTTCTCTTCTCTTATTTTTTTTTGAAGAATAGGGATTGATTGAAAATATAAATAATCATACCTAGGTTGGCACCAATATCTCCTCTATAGCTCTATTGAATTAACCATAAGTAAGTAAAATGAAAAAGGTGCTTCAAAAACTTTAAACACTTGGTAAGTGATATAAACAATGTAATTTGGCTACAAAAACGATTTTCCTTGAAAGTACCAAAACATATTGTGTAATTTGATACGAGCTTCGATTTGATATATTATAATAGTTGTTTCGATACCCGAGTCAAAAGTTATCTCCGTTGAAAGTTGTAACTCATATTTACCAAATGTTTTTTTGTTTTTGAAAATATGAACGACATCCTCTTTCTTTTTCTCTTCTCTTATTTTTTTTTTTTGAAGAATAGGGATTGATTGAAAATATAAATAATCAAACCTAGGTTGGCACCAATATCTTTTTTATAGATCTATTGAATTAACCAGAAGTAAGTAAAATGAAAAAGGTGCTTCAAAAAATTTAAACACTTGATAAGTGATGTAAACGATGTAATTTGGGTACAAAAACGATTTCCTTTGATTGGACTACAACATATTGTGTAATTTGATACGGTCTTCGATTTGATATATTATAATAGTGGTTTCGATACCCGAGTTAGAAGGTATCTCCGTTGAAAGTTGTAACTCATATTTACCAAATGTTTTTTTGTTTTTGAAAATATGAACGATATCCTCTTTCTTTTTCTCTTCTCTTATTTTTTTTGAAGAATAGGGTTTGATTGAAAATATAAATAATCAAACCTAGGTTGGCACCAATATCTCCTCTATAGCTCTTTTGAATTAACCATAAGTAAGTAAAATGAAAAAGGTGTTTCAAAAACTTTAAACACTTGGTAAGTGATATAAACAATGTAATTTGGGTACAAAAACGATTTTCCTTGGAAGTATCAAAACATATTGTGTAATTTGATACGAGCTTCGATTTGATATATTATAATAGTTGTTTCGATACCCGAGTCAAAATTTATCTCCGTTGAAAGTTGTAACTCATATTTACCAAATGTTTTTTTATTTTTGAAAATGTAAACGACATTCTCTTTCTTTTTCTCTTCTCTTATTTTTTTTTTGAAGAATAGGGATTGATTGAAAATATAAATAATCAAACCTAGGTTGGCACCAATATCTCCTGTATAGCTCTATTGAATTAACCAGAAGTAAGTAAAATGATAAACGTGCTTCAAAAACTTTAAACACTTGGTAAGTGATGTAAACGATGTAATTTGGGTACAAAAACGATTTCCTTTGATTGGACTACAACATATTTTGTAATTTGATACGGGCTTCGATTTGATATATTATAATAGTGGTTTCGATACCCGAGTTAAAAGGTATCTCCGTTGAAAGTTGTAACTCATATTTACCAAATGTTTTTTTGTTTTTGAAAATATGAACGACATCCTCTTTCTTTTTCTCTTCTCTTATTTTTTTTTTTGAAGAATAGGGATTGATTGAAAATATAAATAATCAAACCTAGGTTGGCACCAATATCTCCTCTATAGCTCTATTGAATTAACCATAAGTAAGTAAAATGAAAAAGGTGCTTCAAAAACTTTAAACACTTGGTAAGTGATATAAACAATGTAATTTGGGTACAAAAACGATTTTCCTTGGAAGTACCAAAACATATTGTGTAATTTGATACGAGCTTCGATTTGATATATTATAATAGTTGTTTCGATACCCGAGTCAAAAGTTATCTCCGTTGAAAGTTGTAACTCATATTTACCAAATGTTTTTTGGTTTTTGAAAATATGAACGATATCCTCTTTCTTTTTCTCTTCTCTTATTTTTTTTTTTGAAGAATAGGGATTGATTGAAAATATAAATAATCAAACCTAGGTTGGCACCAATATCTCCTTTATAGATCTATTGAATTAACCAGAAGTAAGTAAAATGATAAAGGTGCTTCAAAAACTTTAAACACTTGGTAAGTGATATAAATATTGTAATTTGGGTACAAAAACGATTTCCTTTGATTGGACTACAACATATTGTGTAATTTGATACGGGCTTCGATTTGATATATTATAATAGTGGTTTCGATACCCGAGTTAAAAGTTATCTCCGTTGAAAGTTGTAACTCATATTTACCAAATGTTTTTTTGTTTTTCGAAAATATGAACGATATCCTCTTTCTTTTTCTCTTCTCTTATTTTTTTTTGAAGAATAGGGATTGATTGAAAATATAAATAATCAAACCTAGGTTGGCACCAATATCTCCTCTATAGCTCTATTGAATTAACATGAAGTAAGTAAAATGATAAAGGTGCTTCAAAAACTTTAAACACTTGGTAAGTGATATAAACAATGTAATTTGGGTACAAAAACGATTTTCCTTGGCAGTACCAAAACATATTGTGTAATTTGATACGAGCTTCGATTTGATATATTATAATAGTTGTTTCGATACCCGAGTCAAAAGTTATCTCCGTTGAAAGTTGTAACTCATATTTACCAAATGTTTTTTTGTTTTTGAAAATATGAACGATATCCTCTTTCTTTTTCTCTTCTCTTATTTTTTTTTTTGAAGAATAGGGATTGATTGAAAATATAAATAATCAAACCTAGGTTGGCACCAATATCTCCTGTATAGATCTATTGAATTAACCAGAAGTAAGTAAAATGAAAAGGGTGCTTCAAAAACTTTAAACACTTGGTAAGTGATGTAAACGATGTAATTTGGGTACAAAAACGATTTCCTTTGATTGGACTACAACATATTGTGTAATTTGATACGGGCTTCGATTTGATATATTAAAATAGTGGTTTCGATACCCGAATTAAAAGGTATCTCCGTTGAAAGTTGTAACTCATATTTACCAAATGTTTTTTTGTTTTTGAAAATATGAACGACATCCTCTTTCTTTTTCTCTTCTCTTATTTTTTTTTGAAGAATAGGGTTTGATTGAAAATATAAATAATCAAACCTAGGTTGGCACCAATATCTCCTCTATAGCTCTTTTGAATTAACCATAAGTAAGTAAAATGAAAAAGGTGCTTCAAAAACTTTAAACACTTGGTAAGTGATATAAACAATGTAATTTGGGTACAAAAACGATTTTCCTTGGAAGTACCAAAACATATTGTGTAATTTGATACGAGCTTCGATTTGATATATTATAATAGTTGTTTCGATACCCGAGTCAAAAGTTATCTCCGTTGAAAGTTGTAACTCATATTTACCAAATGTTTTTTGGTTTTTGAAAATATGAACGATATCCTCTTTCTTTTTCTCTTCTCTTATTTTTTTTTTTGAAGAATAGGGATTGATTGAAAATATAAATAATCAAACCTAGGTTGGCACCAATATCTCCTTTATAGATCTATTGAATTAACCAGAAGTAAGTAAAATGATAAAGGTGCTTCAAAAACTTTAAACACTTGGTAAGTGATATAAATATTGTAATTTGGGTACAAAAACGATTTCCTTTGATTGGACTACAACATATTGTGTAATTTGATACGGGCTTCGATTTGATATATTATAATAGTGGTTTCGATACCCGAGTTAAAAGTTATCTCCGTTGAAAGTTGTAACTCATATTTACCAAATGTTTTTTTGTTTTTCGAAAATATGAACGATATCCTCTTTCTTTTTCTCTTCTCTTATTTTTTTTTGAAGAATAGGGATTGATTGAAAATATAAATAATCAAACCTAGGTTGGCACCAATATCTCCTCTATAGCTCTATTGAATTAACATGAAGTAAGTAAAATGATAAAGGTGCTTCAAAAACTTTAAACACTTGGTAAGTGATATAAACAATGTAATTTGGGTACAAAAACGATTTTCCTTGGCAGTACCAAAACATATTGTGTAATTTGATACGAGCTTCGATTTGATATATTATAATAGTTGTTTCGATACCCGAGTCAAAAGTTATCTCCGTTGAAAGTTGTAACTCATATTTACCAAATGTTTTTTTGTTTTTGAAAATATGAACGATATCCTCTTTCTTTTTCTCTTCTCTTATTTTTTTTTTTTGAAGAATAGGGATTGATTGAAAATATAAATAATCAAACCTAGGTTGGCACCAATATCTCCTGTATAGATCTATTGAATTAACCAGAAGTAAGTAAAATGAAAAGGGTGCTTCAAAAACTTTAAACACTTGGTAAGTGATGTAAACGATGTAATTTGGGTACAAAAACGATTTCCTTTGATTGGACTACAACATATTGTGTAATTTGATACGGGCTTCGATTTGATATATTAAAATAGTGGTTTCGATACCCGAATTAAAAGGTATCTCCGTTGAAAGTTGTAACTCATATTTACCAAATGTTTTTTTGTTTTTTGAAAATATGAACGACATCCTCTTTCTTTTTCTCTTCTCTTATTTTTTTTTGAAGAATAGGGATTGATTGAAAATATAAATAATCAAACCTAGGTTGGCACCAATATCTCCTCTATAGCTCTATTGAATTAACATGAAGTAAGTAAAATGATAAAGGTGCTTCAAAAACTTTAAACACTTGGTAAGTGATATAAACAATGTAATTTGGGTACAAAAACGATTTTCCTTGGCAGTACCAAAACATATTGTGTAATTTGATACGAGCTTCGATTTGATATATTATAATAGTTGTTTCGATACCCGAGTCAAAAGTTATCTCCGTTGAAAGTTGTAACTCATATTTACCAAATGTTTTTTTGTTTTTGAAAATATGAACGATATCCTCTTTCTTTTTCTCTTCTCTTATTTTTTTTTTTGAAGAATAGGGATTGATTGAAAATATAAATAATCAAACCTAGGTTGGCACCAATATCTCCTCTATAGCTCTATTGAATTAACCATAAGTAAGTAAAATGAAAAAGGTGCTTCAAAAACTTTAAACACTTGGTAAGTGATATAAACAATGTAATTTGGGTACAAAAACGATTTTCCTTGGAAGTACCAAAACATATTGTGTAATTTGATACGAGCTTCGATTTGATATATTATAATAGTTGTTTCGATACCCGAGTCAAAAGTTATCTCCGTTGAAAGTTGTAACTCATATTTACCAAATGTTTTTTGGTTTATGAAAATATGAACGATATCCTCTTTCTTTTTCTCTTCTCTTATTTTTTTTTTTGAAGAATAGGGATTGATTGAAAATATAAATAATCAAACCTAGGTTGGCACCAATATCTCCTTTATAGATCTATTGAATTAACCAGAAGTAAGTAAAATGATAAAGGTGCTTCAAAAACTTTAAACACTTGGTAAGTGATATAAATATTGTAATTTGGGTACAAAAACGATTTCCTTTGATTGGACTACAACATATTGTGTAATTTGATACGGGCTTCGATTTGATATATTATAATAGTGGTTTCGATACCCGAGTTAAAAGTTATCTCCGTTGAAAGTTGTAACTCATATTTACCAAATGTTTTTTTGTTTTTCGAAAATATGAACGATATCCTCTTTCTTTTTCTCTTCTCTTATTTTTTTTTGAAGAATAGGGATTGATTGAAAATATAAATAATCAAACCTAGGTTGGCACCAATATCTCCTCTATAGCTCTATTGAATTAACATGAAGTAAGTAAAATGATAAAGGTGCTTCAAAAACTTTAAACACTTGGTAAGTGATATAAACAATGTAATTTGGGTACAAAAACGATTTTCCTTGGCAGTACCAAAACATATTGTGTAATTTGATACGAGCTTCGATTTGATATATTATAATAGTTGTTTCGATACCCGAGTCAAAAGTTATCTCCGTTGAAAGTTGTAACTCATATTTACCAAATGTTTTTTTGTTTTTGAAAATATGAACGATATCCTCTTTCTTTTTCTCTTCTCTTATTTTTTTTTTTGAAGAATAGGGATTGATTGAAAATATAAATAATCAAACCTAGGTTGGCACCAATATCTCCTGTATAGATCTATTGAATTAACCAGAAGTAAGTAAAATGAAAAGGGTGCTTCAAAAACTTTAAACACTTGGTAAGTGATGTAAACGATGTAATTTGGGTACAAAAACGATTTCCTTTGATTGGACTACAACATATTGTGTAATTTGATACGGGCTTCGATTTGATATATTAAAATAGTGGTTTCGATACCCGAATTAAAAGGTATCTCCGTTGAAAGTTGTAACTCATATTTACCAAATGTTTTTTTGTTTTTGAAAATATGAACGACATCCTCTTTCTTTTTCTCTTCTCTTATTTTTTTTTGAAGAATAGGGTTTGATTGAAAATATAAATAATCAAACCTAGGTTGGCACCAATATCTCCTCTATAGCTCTTTTGAATTAACCATAAGTAAGTAAAATGAAAAAGGTGCTTCAAAAACTTTAAACACTTGGTAAGTGATATAAACAATGTAATTTGGGTACAAAAACGATTTTCCTTGGAAGTACCAAAACATATTGTGTAATTTGATACGAGCTTCGATTTGATATATTATAATAGTTGTTTCGATACCCGAGTCAAAAGTTATCTCCGTTGAAAGTTGTAACTCATATTTACCAAATGTTTTTTGGTTTTTGAAAATATGAACGATATCCTCTTTCTTTTTCTCTTCTCTTATTTTTTTTTTTGAAGAATAGGGATTGATTGAAAATATAAATAATCAAACCTAGGTTGGCACCAATATCTCCTTTATAGATCTATTGAATTAACCAGAAGTAAGTAAAATGATAAAGGTGCTTCAAAAACTTTAAACACTTGGTAAGTGATATAAATATTGTAATTTGGGTACAAAAACGATTTCCTTTGATTGGACTACAACATATTGTGTAATTTGATACGGGCTTCGATTTGATATATTATAATAGTGGTTTCGATACCCGAGTTAAAAGTTATCTCCGTTGAAAGTTGTAACTCATATTTACCAAATGTTTTTTTGTTTTTCGAAAATATGAACGATATCCTCTTTCTTTTTCTCTTCTCTTATTTTTTTTTGAAGAATAGGGATTGATTGAAAATATAAATAATCAAACCTAGGTTGGCACCAATATCTCCTCTATAGCTCTATTGAATTAACATGAAGTATGTAAAATGATAAAGGTGCTTCAAAAACTTTAAACACTTGGTAAGTGATATAAACAATGTAATTTGGGTACAAAAACGATTTTCCTTGGCAGTACCAAAACATATTGTGTAATTTGATACGAGCTTCGATTTGATATATTATAATAGTTGTTTCGATACCCGAGTCAAAAGTTATCTCCGTTGAAAGTTGTAACTCATATTTACCAAATGTTTTTTTGTTTTTGAAAATATGAACGATATCCTCTTTCTTTTTCTCTTCTCTTATTTTTTTTTTTGAAGAATAGGGATTGATTGAAAATATAAATAATCAAACCTAGGTTGGCACCAATATCTCCTGTATAGATCTATTGAATTAACCAGAAGTAAGTAAAATGAAAAGGGTGCTTCAAAAACTTTAAACACTTGGTAAGTGATGTAAACGATGTAATTTGGGTACAAAAACGATTTCCTTTGATTGGACTACAACATATTGTGTAATTTGATACGGGCTTCGATTTGATATATTAAAATAGTGGTTTCGATACCCGAATTAAAAGGTATCTCCGTTGAAAGTTGTAACTCATATTTACCAAATGTTTTTTTGTTTTTTGAAAATATGAACGACATCCTCTTTCTTTTTCTCTTCTCTTATTTTTTTTTGAAGAATAGGGTTTGATTGAAAATATAAATAATCAAACCTAGGTTGGCACCAATATCTCCTCTATAGCTCTTTTGAATTAACCATAAGTAAGTAAAATGAAAAAGGTGCTTCAAAAACTTTAAACACTTGGTAAGTGATATAAACAATGTAATTTGGGTACAAAAACGATTTTCCTTGGAAGTACCAAAAAATATTGTGTAATTTGATGCGAGCTTCGATTTGATATATTATAATAGTTGTTTTGAGACCCGAGTCAAAAGTTATCTCCGTTGAAAGTTGTAACTCATATTTACCAAATGTTTTTTTATCTTTGAAAATGTAAACGACATTCTCTTTCTTTTTCTCTTCCCTTATTTTTTTTTTGAATAATAGGGATTGATTGAAAATATAAATAATCAAACCTAGGTTTGCACCAATATCTCCTGTATAGCTCTATTGAATTAACCAGAAGTAAGTAAAATGATAAAGGTGCTTCAAAAACTTTAAACACTTGGTAAGTGATATAAACAATGTAATTTGGGTACAAGAACGATTTCCTTTGATTGGACTACAACATATTGTGTAATTTGATACGGGCTTCGATTTGATATATTATAATAGTGGTTTCGATGCCCGTGTTAAAAGGTATCTCCGTTAAAAGTTGTAACTCATATTTACCAAATGTTTTTTTTTGTTTATGAAAATATGAACGACATCCTCTTTCTTTTTCTCTTCTCTTATTTTTTTTTTTCAAGAATAGGGATTGATTGAAAATATAAATAATCAAACCTAGGTTGTCACCAATATCTCCTCTATAGCTCTATTGAATTAACCATAAGTAAGTAAAATGAAAAGGTGCTTCAAAAACTATAAACACTTGGTAAGTGATATAAACAATGTAATTTGGGTACAAAAACGATTTTCCTGAAGTACCAAAACATATTGTGTAATTTGATACGAGCTTCGATTTGATATATTATAATAGTTGTTTCGATACCCGAGTCAAAAGTTATCTTTGTTGAAAGTTGTAACTCATATTTACCAAATGTTTTTTTTATTTTTGAAAATGTAAACGACATTCTCTTTCTTTTTCTCTTCTCTTATTTTTTTTTTGAAGAATAGGGATTGATTGAAAATATAAATAATCAAACCTAGGTTGGCACCAATATCTCCTGTATAGCTCTATTGAATTAACCAAAAGTAAGTAAAATGATAAAGGTGCTTCAAAAACTTTAAACACTTGGTAAGTGATATAAACAATGTAATTTGGGTACAAAAACGATTTCCTTTGATTGGACTACAACATATTGTGTAATTTGATACGAGCTTCGATTTGATATATTATAATAGTGCTTTCGATACCCGAGTTAAAAGTTATCTCCGTTGAAAGTTGTAACTCATATTTACCAAATGTTTTTTGGTTTTTGAAAATATGAACGATATCCTCTTTCTTTTTCTCTTCTCTTATTTTTTTTTTTTTGAAGAATAGGGATTGATTGTAAATATAAATAATCAAACCTAGGTTGGCACCAATATCTCCTTTATAGATCTATTGAATTAACCAGAAGTAAGTAAAATGATAAAGGTGCTTCAAAAACTTTAAACACTTGGTAAGTGATATAAATATTGTAATTTGGGTACAAAAACGATTTCCTTTGATTGGACTACAACATATTGTGTAATTTGATACGGGCTTCGATTTGATATATTATAATAGTGGTTTCGATACCCGAGTTAAAAGTTATCTCCGTTGAAAGTTGTAACTCATATTTACCAAATGTTTTTTTGTTTTTCGAAAATATGAACGATATCCTCTTTCTTTTTCTCTTCTCTTATTTTTTTTTGAAGAATAGGGATTGATTGAAAATATAAATAATCAAACCTAGGTTGGCACCAATATCTCCTCTATAGCTCTATTGAATTAAAATGAAGTAAGTAAAATGATAAAGGTGCTTCAAAAACTTTAAACACTTGGTAAGTGATATAAACAATGTAATTTGGGTACAAAAACGATTTTCCTTGGCAGTACCAAAACATATTGTGTAATTTGATACGAGCTTCGATTTGATATATTATAATAGTTGTTTCGATACTCGAGTCAAAAGTTATCTCCGTTGAAAGTTGTAACTCATATTTACCAAATGTTTTTTTGTTTTTGAAAATATGAACGATATCCTCTTTCTTTTTCTCTTCTCTTATTTTTTTTTTTTTGAAGAATAGGGATTGATTGAAAATATAAATAATCAAACCTAGGTTGGCACCAATATCTCCTGTATAGATCTATTGAATTAACCAGAAGTAAGTAAAATGAAAAGGGTGCTTCAAAAACTTTAAACACTTGGTAAGTGATGTAAACGATGTAATTTGGGTACAAAAACGATTTCCTTTGATTGGACTACAACATATTGTGTAATTTGATACGGGCTTCGATTTGATATATTAAAATAGTGGTTTCGATACCCGAATTAAAAGGTATCTCCGTTGAAAGTTGTAACTCATATTTACCAAATGTTTTTTTGTTTTTGAAAATATGAACGACATCCTCTTTCTTTTTCTCTTCTCTTATTTTTTTTTGAAGAATAGGGTTTGATTGAAAATATAAATAATCAAACCTAGGTTGGCACCAATATCTCCTCTATAGCTCTTTTGAATTAACCATAAGTAAGTAAAATGAAAAAGGTGCTTCAAAAACTTTAAACACTTGGTAAGTGATATAAACAATGTAATTTGGGTACAAAAACGATTTTCCTTGGAAGTACCAAAAAATATTGTGTAATTTGATGCGAGCTTCGATTTGATATATTATAATAGTTGTTTTGAGACCCGAGTCAAAAGTTATCTCCGTTGAAAGTTGTAACTCATATTTACCAAATGTTTTTTTATCTTTGAAAATGTAAACGACATTCTCTTTCTTTTTCTCTTCCCTTATTTTTTTTTTGAATAATAGGGATTGATTGAAAATATAAATAATCAAACCTAGGTTTGCACCAATATCTCCTGTATAGCTCTATTGAATTAACCAGAAGTAAGTAAAATGATAAAGGTGCTTCAAAAACTTTAAACACTTGGTAAGTGATATAAACAATGTAATTTGGGTACAAGAACGATTTCCTTTGATTGGACTACAACATATTGTGTAATTTGATACGGGCTTCGATTTGATATATTATAATAGTGGTTTCGATGCCCGTGTTAAAAGGTATCTCCGTTAAAAGTTGTAACTCATATTTACCAAATGTTTTTTTTTGTTTATGAAAATATGAACGACATCCTCTTTCTTTTTCTCTTCTCTTATTTTTTTTTTCAAGAATAGGGATTGATTGAAAATATAAATAATCAAACCTAGGTTGTCACCAATATCTCCTCTATAGCTCTATTGAATTAACCATAAGTAAGTAAAATGAAAAGGTGCTTCAAAAACTATAAACACTTGGTAAGTGATATAAACAATGTAATTTGGGTACAAAAACGATTTTCCTGAAGTACCAAAACATATTGTGTAATTTGATACGAGCTTCGATTTGATATATTATAATAGTTGTTTCGATACCCGAGTCAAAAGTTATCTTTGTTGAAAGTTGTAACTCATATTTACCAAATGTTTTTTTTATTTTTGAAAATGTAAACGACATTCTCTTTCTTTTTCTCTTCTCTTATTTTTTTTTTGAAGAATAGGGATTGATTGAAAATATAAATAATCAAACCTAGGTTGGCACCAATATCTCCTGTATAGCTCTATTGAATTAACCAAAAGTAAGTAAAATGATAAAGGTGCTTCAAAAACTTTAAACACTTGGTAAGTGATATAAACAATGTAATTTGGGTACAAAAACGATTTCCTTTGATTGGACTACAACATATTGTGTAATTTGATACGAGCTTCGATTTGATATATTATAATAGTGCTTTCGATACCCGAGTTAAAAGTTATCTCCATTGAAAGTTGTAACTCATATTTACCAAATGTTTTTTTGTTTTTGAAAATATGAACGATATCCTCTTTCTTTTTATCTTCTCTTATTTTTTTTTGAAGAATAGGGATTGATTGAAAATATAAATAATCAAACCTAGGTTGGCACCAATATCTCCTTTATAGATCTATTGAATTAACCAGAAGTAAGTAAAATGAAAAAGGTGCTTCAAAAACTTTAAACACTTGGTAAGTGATGTAAACGATGTAATTTGGGTACAAAAATGATTTCCTTTGATTGGACTACAACATATTGTGTAATTTGATACGGGCTTCGATTTGATATATTATAATAGTGGTTTCGATACCCGAGTTAAAAGTTATCTCCGTTGAAAGTTGTAACTCATATTTACCAAATGTTTTTTTGTTTTTGAAAATATGAACGATATCCTCTTTCTTTTTCTCTTCTCTTATTTTTTTTTTTTGAAGAATAGGGATTGATTGAAAATATAAATAATCAAATCTAGGTTGGCACCAATATCTCCTCTATAGCTCTATTGAATTAACCAGAAGTAAGTAAAATGAAAAAGGTGCTTCAAAAACATTAAACACTTGGTAAGTGATATAAACAATGTAATTTAGGTACAAAAACGATTTTCCTTTGCAGTACCAAAACATATTGTGTAATTTGATATGAGCTTTGATTTGATATATTATAATAGTTGTTTCGATACCCAAGTCAAGAGTTATCTCCGTTGAAAGTTGTAACCCATATTTACCAAATGTTTTTTTGTTTTTAAAAATATGAACGACATCCTCTTTCTTTTTCTCTTCTCTTATTTTTTTTTGAAGAATAGGGATTGAATGAAAATATAAATAATCAAACCTAGGTTGGCACCAATATCTCCTGTATAACTCTATGAATTAACCAGAAATAAGTAAAATGAAAAAGGTGCTTCAAAAACTTTAAACACTTGGTAAGTGATATAAACAATGTAATTTGGGTACAAAAACGATTTTCCTTGGCAGTGCCAAAACATATTGTGTAAATTGATACGAGCTTGATTTGATATATTATAATAATGCTTTCGATACCCGAGTCAAAAGTTATCTCCGTTGAAAGTTGTAACTCATATTTACCAAATGTTTTTTTATTTTTGAAAATGTAAACGACATTCTCTCTCTTTTTCTCTTCTCTTATTTTTTTTTGAAGAATAGGGATTGATTGAAAATATCAATAATCAAACCTAGGTTGGCACCAATATCTCCTGTATAGCTCTATTGAATTAAACAAGAAGTAAGTAAATTGAAAATGGTGCGTCAAAAACTTTAAACACACGGAAAATGGTGTAAACGATGTAATTTGGGTACAAAAACGATTTTCTTTGACGGGACCAAAACATATTATGTAATTTGATTCAAGCTTCGATTTGATATATTATAATAGTGGTTTCGATACCCGAGTCAAAAGTTATCTCCGTTGAAATTTGTAACTCATATTTACCAAATGTTTTTTGGTTTTTGGAAATATAAACGACATCCTATTTCTTTTTCTCTTCTCTTATTTTTTTTGAAGAATAGGGATTGATTGAAAATATAAATAATCAAACCTAGGTTGGCACCAATATCTCCTCTATAGCTCTATTGAATTAACCATGAGTAAGTAAAATGAAAAAGGTGCTTCAAAAACATTAAACACTTGGTAAGTGATATAAACAATGTAATTTAGGTACAAAAACGATTTTCCTTTGCAGTACCAAAACATATTGTGTAATTTGATATGAGCTTTGATTTGATATATTATAATAGTTGTTTCGATACCCGAGTCAAGAGTTATCTCCGTTGAAAGTTGTAACTCATATTTACCAAATGTTTTTTTGTTTTTAAAAATATGAACGACATCCTCTTTCTTTTTCTCTTCTCTTATTTTTTTTTTGAAGAATAGGGATTGATTGAAAATATAAATAATCAAACCTAGGTTGGCACCAATATCTCCTGTATAACTCTATGAATTAACCAGAAATAAGTAAAATGAAAAAGGTGCTTCAAAAACTTTAAACACTTGGTAAGTGATATAAACAATGTAATTTGGGTACAAAAACGATTTTCCTTGGCAGTGCCAAAACATATTGTGTAAATTGATACGAGCTTGATTTGATATATTATAATAATGCTTTCGATACCCGAGTCAAAAGTTATCTCCGTTGAAAGTTGTAACTCATATTTACTAAATGTTTTTTTATTTTTGAAAATGTAAACGACATTCTCTTTCTTTTTCTCTTCTCTTATTTTTTTTTTAAGAATAGGGATTGATTGAAAATATTAATAATCAAACCTAGGTTGGCACTAATATCTCCTGTATAGCTCTATTGAATTAAAGAAGAAGTAAGTAAATTGAAAATGGTGCGTCAAAAACTTTAAACACACGGAAAATGGTGTAAACGATGTAATTTGGGTACAAAAACGGTTTTCTTTGACCGGACCAAAACATATTATGTAATTTGATTCGAGCTTCGATTTGATATATTATAATAGTGGTTTCGATACCCGAGTCAAAAGTTATCTCTGTTGAAATTTGTAACTCATATTTACCAAATGTTTTTTTGTTTTTGAAAATATGAACGACATCCTCTTTCTTTTTCTCTTCTCTTATTTTTTTTTGAAAAATAGGGTTTGATTGAAAATATAAATAATCAAACCTAGGTTGGTACCAATATCTCCTCTATAGATCTTTTGAATTAACCATAAGTAAGTAAAATGAAAAAGGTGCTTCAAAAACTTTAAACACTTGGTAAGTGATGTAAACGATGTAATTTGGGTACAAAAACGATTTCCTTTGATTGGACTAAAACATATTGTGTAATTTGATACGGGCTTCGATTTGATATATTATAATAGTGGTTTCGATACCCGAGTTAAAAGTTATCTACGTTGAAAGTTGTAACTCATATTTACCAAATGTTTTTTTTGTTTTTGCAAATATGAACGACATCCTCTTTCTTTTTCTCTTCTCTTATTTTTTTTGAAGAATAGGGATTGATTGAAAATATAAATAATCAAACCTAGGTTGGCACCAATATCTCCTCTATAGCTCTATTGAATTGACCATAAGTAAATAAAATGAAAAAGGTGCTTCAAAAACTTTAAACACTTGGTAAGTGATATAAACAATGTAATTTGGGTACAAAAACGATTTTCCTTTGAAGTACCAAAACATATTGTGTAATTTGATACGAGCTTCGATTTGATATATTATAATAGTTGTTTCGATACCCGAGTCAAAAGTTATCTCCGTTGAAAGTTGTAACTCATATTTACCAAATGTTTTTTTATTTTTGAAAATGTAAACGACATTCTCTTTCTTTTTCTCTTCTCTTATTTTTTTTTTGAAGAATAGCGATTGATTGAAAATATAAATAATCAAACTTAGGTTGGCACCGATATCTCCTGTATAGCTCTATTGAATTAACCAGAAGTAAGTAAAATGATAAAGGTGCTTCCAAAACTTTAAACACTTGGTAAGTGATATAAACAATTTAATTTGGGTACAAAAACGATTTCCTTTGATTGGACTACAACATATTGTGTAATTTGATACGGGCTTCGATTTGATATATTATAATAGTGGTTTCGATACCCGAGTTAAAAGTTATCTCCGTTGAAAGTTGTAAGTCATATTTACCAAATGTTTTTTGGTTTTTTAAAATATGAACGATATCCTCTTTCTTTTTCTCTTCTCTTATTTTTTTTTGAAGAATAGGGATTGATTGAAAATATAAATAATCGAACCTAGGTTGGCACCAATATCTCCTCTATAGCTCTATTGAATTAACCATAAGTAAGTAAAATGAAAAAGGTGCTTCAAAAACTTTAAACACTTGGTAAGTGATATAAACAATGTAATTTGGGTACAAAAACGATTTTCCTTGGCAGTACCAAAACATATTGTGTAATTTGATACGAGCTTCGATTTGATATATTATAATAGTTGTTTCGATACCCGAGTCAAAAGTTATCTCCGTTGAAAGTTGTAACTCATATTTACCAAATGTTTTTTTGTTTTCGAAAATATGAACGACATCCTCTTTCTTTTTCTCTTCTCTTATTTTTTTTTTTTGAAGAATAGGGATTGATTGAAAATATAAATAATCAAACCTAGGTTGGCACCAATATCTCCTCTATAGCTCTATTGAATTAACCATAAGTAAGTAAAATGAAAAAGGTGCTTCAAAAACTTTAAACACTTGGTAAGTGATATAAACAATGTAATTTGGGTACAAAAACGATTTTCCTGAAGTACCAAAACATATTGTGTAATTTGATACGAGCTTCGATTTGATATATTATAATAGTTGTTTCGATACCCGAGTCAAAAGTTATCTCCGTTGAAAGTTGTAACTCATATTTACCAAATGTTTTTTTGTTTTCGAAAATATGAACGACATCCTCTTTCTTTTTCTCTTCTCTTATTTTTTTTTTTTTGAAGAATAGGGATTGATTGAAAATATAAATAATCAAACCTAGGTTGGCACCAATATCTCCTCTATAGCTCTATTGAATTAACCATAAGTAAGTAAAATGAAAAAGGTGCTTCAAAAACTTTAAACACTTGGTAAGTGATATAAACAATGTAATTTGGGTACAAAAACGATTTTCCTTTGCTGTGCCAAAACATATTGTGTAAATTGATACGAGCTTGATTTGATATATTATAATAGTGGTTTCGATACCCAAGTCAAAAGTTATCTCCGTTGAAAGTTGTAACTCATATTTACCAAATGTTTTTTTTGTTTTTGAAAATATGAACGACATCCTCTTTCTTTTTCTCTTCTCTTATTTTTTTTTGAATAAAAGGGATTGAGTGAAAATATAAATAATCAAACCTAGGTTGGCACCAATATCTCCTCTATAGCTCTATTGAATTAACCAGAAGTAAGTAAAATGAAAAATGTGCTTCAAAAACTTTAAACACTTGGTAAGTGATATAAACAATGTAATTTGGGTACAAAAACGATTTTCCTTGGCAGTACCAAAACATATTGTGTAATTTGATACGAGCTTCGATTTGATATATTATAATAGTTGTTTCGATACCCGAGTCAAAAGTTATCTCCGTTGAAAGTTGTAACTCATATTTACCAAATGTTTTTTTGTTTTCGAAAATATGAACGACATCCTCTTTCTTTTTCTCTTCTCTTATTTTTTTTTTTGAAGAATAGGGATTGATTGAAAATATAAATAATCAAACCTAGGTTGGCACCAATATCTCCTCTATAGCTCTATTGAATTAACCATAAGTAAGTAAAATGAAAAAGGTGCTTCAAAAACTTTAAACACTTGGTAAGTGATATAAACAATGTAATTTGGGTACAAAAACGATTTTCTTGAAGTACCAAAACATATTGTGTAATTTGATACGAGCTTCGATTTGATATATTATAATAGTTGTTTCGATACCCGAGTTAAAAGTTATCTCCGTTGAAAGTTGTAACTCATATTTACCAAATGTTTTTTTGTTTTTGAAAATATGAACGACATCCTCTTTCTTTTTCTCTTCTCTTATTTTTTTTTGAAGAATAGGGATTGATTGAAAATATAAATAATCAAACCTAGGTTGGCACCAACATCTCCTCTATAGCTCTATTGAATTAACCATAAGTAAGTAAAATGAAAAAGGTGCTTCAAAAACTTTAAACACTTGGTAAGTGATATAAACAATGTAATTTGGGTACAAAAACGATTTTCGTTGGAAGTACCAAAACATATTGTGTAATTTGATACGAGCTTCGATTTGATATATTATAATAGTTGTTTTGATACCCGAGTCAAAAGTTATCTCCGTTGAAAGTTGTAACTCATATTTACCAAATGTTTTTTTGTTTTTGAAAATATGAACGATATCCTCTTTCTTTTTCTCTTCTCTTATTTTTTTTTTTTTGAATTTTTTTTTTTGAAGAATAGGGATTGATTGAAAATATAAATAATCAAACCTAGGTTGGCACCAATATCTCCTTTATAGATCTATTGAATTAACCAGAAGTAAGTAAAATGAAAAAGGTGCTTCAAAAACATTAAACACTTGGTATGTGATGTAAACGATGTAATTTGGGTACAAAAACGATTTCCTTTGATTGGAATACAACATATTGTGTAATTTGATACGGGCTTCGATTTGATATATTATAATAGTGGGGTCGATACCCGAGTTAAAAGGTATCTCCGTTGAAAGTTGTAACTCATATTTACCAAATGTTTTATTGTTTTTGAAAATATGAACGACATCCTCTTTCTTTTTCTCTTCTCTTATTTTTTTTTGAAGAATAGGGTTTGATTGAAAATATAAATAATCAAACCTAGGTTGGCAACAATATCTCCTCTATAGCTCTTTTGAATTAACCATAAGTATGTAAAATGAAAAAGGTGCTTCAAAAACTTTAAACACTTGGTAAGTGATATAAACAATGTAATTTGGGTACAAAAACGATTTTCCCGAAGTACCAAAACATATTGTGTAATTTGATACGAGCTTCGATTTGATATATTATAATAGTTGTTTCGATACCCGAGTCCAAAGTTATCTCCGTTGAAAGTTGTAACTCATATTTACCAAATGTTTTTTTGTTTTTGAAAATATGAACGACATCCTCTTTCTTTTTCTCTTCTCTTATTTTTTTTTTGAAGAATAGGGATTGATTGAAAATATAAATAATCAAACCTAGGTTGGCACCAATATCTCCTCTATAGCTCTATTGAATTAACCATAAGTATGTAAAATGAAAAAGGTGCTTCAAAAACTTTAAACACTTGGTAAGTGATATAAACAATGTAATTTGGGTACAAAATCGATTTTCCTTGGAAGTACCAAAACATATTGTGTAATTTGATACGAGCTTCGATTTGATATATTATAATAGTTGTTTCGATACCCGAGTCAAAAGTTATCTCCGTTGAAAGTTGTAACTCATATTTACCAAATGTTTTTTTGTTTTTGAAAATATGAACGACATCCTCTTTCTTTTTCTCTTCTCTTATTTTTTTTTGAATAATAGGGATTGAGTGAAAATATAAATAATCAAACCTAGGTTGGCACCAATATCTCCTCTATAGCTCTATTGAATTAACCAGAAGTAAGTAAAATGATAAAGGTGCTTCAAAAACATTAAACACTTGGTAAGTGATATAAACAATGTAATTTGGGTACAAAAACGATTTTCCTTGGCAGTACCAAAACATATTGTGTAATTTGATACGAGCTTCGATTTGATATATTATAATAGTTGTTTCGATACCCGAGTCAAAAGTTATCTCCGTTGAAAGTTGTAACTCATATTTACCAAATGTTTTTTTGTTTTTGAAAATATGAACGACATCCTCTTTCTTTTTCTCTTCTCTTATTTTTTTTTTTGAAGAATAGGGATTGATTGAAAATATAAATAATCAAACCTAGGTTGGCACTAATATCTCCTCTATAGCTCTATTGAATTAACCATAAGTAAGTAAAATGAAAAAGGTGCTTCAAAAACTTTAAACACTTGGTAAGTGATATAAACAATGTAATTTGGGTACAAAAACGATTTTCTTGAAGTACCAAAACATATTGTGTAATTTGATACGAGCTTCGATTTGATATATTATAATAGTTGTTTCGATACCCGAGTCAAAAGTTATCTCCGTTGAAAGTAGTAACTCATATTTACCAAATGTTTTTTTGTTTTTGAAAATATGAACGACATCCTCTTTCTTTTTCTCTTCTCTTATTTTTTTTTGAAGAATAGGGATTGATTGAAAATATAAATAATCAAACCTAGGTTGGAACCAATATCTCCCTATAGCTCTATTGAATTAACCATAAGTAAGTAAAATGAAAAAGGTGCTTCAAAAACTTTAAACACTTGGTAAGTGATATAAACAATGTAATTTGGGTACAAAAACGATTTTCGTTGGAAGTACCAAAACATATTGTGTAATTTGATACGAGCTTCGATTTGATATATTATAATAGTTGTTTCGATACCCGAGTCAAAAGTTATCTCCATTGAAAGTTGTAACTCATATTTACCAAATGTTTTTTTGTTTTTGAAAATATGAACGATATCCTCTTTCTTTTTCTCTTCTCTTATTTTTTTTTTTTTGAAGAATAGGGAATTGATTGAAAATATAAATAATCAAACCTAGGTTGGCACCAATATCTCCTTTATAGATCTATTGAATTAACCAGAAGTAAGTAAAATGAAAAAGGTGCTTCAAAAACATTAAACAGTTGGTAAGTGATGTAAACGATGTAATTTGGGTACAAAAACGATTTCCTTTGATTGGACTACAACATATTGTGTAATTTGATACGGGATTCGATTTGATATATTATAATAGTGGTTTCGATACCCGAGTTAAAAGTTATCTCCGTTGAAAGTTGTAACTCATATTTACCAAATGTTTTTTTGTTTTTGAAAATATGAACGACATCCTCTTTCTTTTTCTCTTCTCTTATTTTTTTTTGAAGAATAGGGATTGATTGAAAATATAAATAATCAAACCTAGGTTGGCACAAATATCTCCTCTATAGCTCTATTGAATTAACCAGAAGTAAGTAAAATGATAAAGGTGCTTCAAAAACTTTAAACACTTGGTAAGTGATATAAACAATGTAATTTGGGCACAAAAACGATTTTCCTTGGCAGTTCCAAAACATATTGTGTAATTTGATACGAGCTTCGATTTGATATATTATAATAGTTGTTTCGATACCCGAGTCAAAAGTTATCTCCGTTGAAAGTTGTAACTCATATTTACCAAATGTTTTTTTTATTTTTGAAAATGTAAACGACATTCTCTTTCTTTTTCTCTTCTCTTATTTTTTTTTTGAAGAATATGGATTGATTGAAAATATAAATAATCAAACCTAGGTTGGCACCAATATCTCCTCTATAGCTCTATTGAATTAACCAGAAGTAAGTAAAATGATAAAGGTGCTTCAAAAACTTTAAACACTTGGTAAGTGATATAAACAATGTAATTTGGGTACAAAAACGATTTTCTTGAAGTACCAAAACATATTGTGTAATTTGATACGAGCTTCGATTTGATATATTATAATAGTTGTTTCGATACCCGAGTCAAAAGTTATCTCCGTTGAAAGTAGTAACTCATATTTACCAAATGTTTTTTTGTTTTTGAAAATATGAACGACATCCTCTTTCTTTTTCTCTTCTCTTATTTTTTTTTGAAGAATAGGGATTGATTGAAAATATAAATAATCAAACCTAGGTTGGAACCAATATCTCCCTATAGCTCTATTGAATTAACCATAAGTAAGTAAAATGAAAAAGGTGCTTCAAAAACTTTAAACACTTGGTAAGTGATATAAACAATGTAATTTGGGTACAAAAACGATTTTCGTTGGAAGTACCAAAACATATTGTGTAATTTGATACGAGCTTCGATTTGATATATTATAATAGTTGTTTCGATACCCGAGTCAAAAGTTATCTCCATTGAAAGTTGTAACTCATATTTACCAAATGTTTTTTTGTTTTTGAAAATATGAACGATATCCTCTTTCTTTTTCTCTTCTCTTATTTTTTTTTTGAAGAATAGGGATTGATTGAAAATATAAATAATCAAACCTAGGTTGGCACCAATATCTCCTTTATAGATCTATTGAATTAACCAGAAGTAAGTAAAATGAAAAAGGTGCTTCAAAAACATTAAACACTTGGTAAGTGATGTAAACGATGTAATTTGGGTACAAAAACGATTTCCTTTGATTGGACTACAACATATTGTGTAATTTGATACGGGATTCGATTTGATATATTATAATAGTGGTTTCGATACCCGAGTTAAAAGTTATCTCCGTTGAAAGTTGTAACTCATATTTACCAAATGTTTTTTTGTTTTTGAAAATATGAACGATATCCTCTTTCTTTTTCTCTTCTCTTATTTTTTTTTGAAGAATTGGGATTGATTGAAAATATAAATAATCAAACCTAGGTTGGCACAAATATCTCCTCTATAGCTCTATTGAATTAACCAGAAGTAAGTAAAATGATAAAGGTGCTTCAAAAACTTTAAACACTTGGTAAGTGATATAAACAATGTAATTTGGGCACAAAAACGATTTTCCTTGGCAGTTCCAAAACATATTGTGTAATTTGATACGAGCTTCGATTTGATATATTATAATAGTTGTTTCGATACCCGAGTCAAAAGTTATCTCCGTTGAAAGTTGTAACTCATATTTACCAAATGTTTTTTTATTTTTGAAAATGTAAACGACATTCTCTTTGTTTCTCTCTTCTCTTATTTTTTTTTGAAGAATATGGATTGATTGAAAATATAAATAATCAAACCTAGGTTGGCACCAATATCTCCTCTATAGCTCTATTGAATTAACCATAAGTAAGTAAAATGAAAAAGGTGCTTCAAAAACTTTAAACACTTGGTAAGTGATATAAACAATGTAATTTGGGTACAAAAACGATTTTCCTGAAGTACCAAAACATATTGTGTAATTTGATACGAGCTTCGATTTGATATATTATAATAGTTGTTTCGATACCCGAGTCAAAAGTTATATCCGTTGAAAGTTGTAACTCATATTTACCAAATGTTTTTTTGTTTTTGAAAATATGAACGACATCCTCTTTCTTTTTCTCTTCTCTTATTTTTTTTTTTGAAGAATAGGGATTGATTGAAAATATAAATAATCAAACCTAGGTTGGCACCAATATCTCCTCTATAGCTCTATTGAATTAACCATAAGTATGTAAAATGAAAAAGGTTCTTCAAAAACTTTAAACACTTGGTAAGTGATATAAACAATGTAATTTGGGTACAAAAACGATTTTCCTTGGAAGTACCAAAACATATTGTGTAATTTGATACGAGCTTCGATTTGATATATTATAATAGTTGTTTCGATACCCGAGTCAAAAGTTATCTCCATTGAAAGTTGTAACTCATATTTACCAAATGTTTTTTTGTTTTTGAAAATATGAACGATATCATCTTTCTTATTCTCTTCTCTTATTTTTTTTTTGAAGAATAGGGATTGATTGAAAATATAAATAATCAAACCTAGGTTGGCACCAATATCTCCTTTATAGATCTATTGAATTAACCAGAAGTAAGTAAAATGAAAAAGGTGCTTCAAAAACTTTAAACACTTGGTAAGTGATGTAAACGATGTAATTTGGGTACAAAAACGATTTCCTTTGATTGGACTACAACATATTGTGTAATTTGATACGGGCTTCGATTTGATATATTATAATAGTGGTTTCGATAACCGAGTTAAAAGTTATCTCTGTTGAAAGTTGTAACTCATATTTACCAAATGTTTTTTTGTTTTTGAAAATATGAACGATATCCTCTTTCTTTTTCTCTTCTCTTATTTTTTTTTGAAGAATAGGGTTTGATTGAAAATATAAATAATCAAACCTAGGTTGGCACCAATATCTCCTCTATAGCTCTTTTGAATTAACCATAAGTAAGTAAAATGAAAAAGGTGCTTCAAAAACTTTAAACAGTTGGTAAGTGATATAAAAAATTTAATTTGGGCACAAAAACGATTTTCCTTGGCAGTTCCAAAACATATTGTGTAATTTGATACGAGCTTCGATTTGATATATTATAATTGTTGTTTCGATACCCGAGTCAAAAGTTATCTCCGTTGAAAGTTGTAACTCATATTTACCAAATGTTTTTTTATTTTTGAAAATGTAAACGACATTCTCTTTGTTTTTCTCTTCTCTTATTTTTTTTTGAAGAATATGGATTGATTGAAAATATAAATAATCAAACCTAGGTTGGCACCAATATCTCCTCTATAGCTCTATTGAATTAACCATAAGTAAGTAAAATGAAAAAGGTGCTTCAAAAACTTTAAACACTTGGTAAGTGATATAAACAATGTAATTTGGGTACAAAAACGATTTTCCTGAAGTACCAAAACATATTGTGTAATTTGATACGAGCTTCGATTTGATATATTATAATAGTTGTTTCGATACCCGAGTCAAAAGTTATATCCGTTGAAAGTTGTAACTCATATTTACCAAATGTTTTTTTGTTTTTGAAAATATGAACGACATCCTCTTTCTTTTTCTCTTCTCTTATTTTTTTTTTGAAGAATAGGGATTGATTGAAAATATAAATAATCAAACCTAGGTTGGCACCAATATCTCCTCTATAGCTCTATTGAATTAACCATAAGTATGTAAAATGAAAAAGGTTCTTCAAAAACTTTAAACACTTGTTAAGTGATATAAACAATGTAATTTGGGTACAAAAACGATTTTCCTTGGAAGTACCAAAACATATTGTGTAATTTGATACGAGCTTCGATTTGATATATTATAATAGTTGTTTCGATACCCGAGTCAAAAGTTATCTCCATTGAAAGTTGTAACTCATATTTACCAAATGTTTTTTTGTTTTTGAAAATATGAACGATATCATCTTTCTTATTCTCTTCTCTTATTTTTTTTTTGAAGAATAGGGATTGATTGAAAATATAAATAATCAAACCTAGGTTGGCACCAATATCTCCTTTATAGCTCTATTGAATTAACCAGAAGTAAGTAAAATGATAAAGGTGCTTCAAAAACTTTAAACACTTGGTAAGTGATATAAACAATGTAATTTGGGCACAAAAACGATTTTCCTTGGCAGTTCCAAAACATATTGTGTAATTTGATATGAGCTTCGATTTGATATATTATAATAGTTGTTTCGATACCCGAGTCAAAAGTTATCTCCGTTGAAAGTTGTAACTCATATTTACCAAATGTTTTTTTATTTTTGAAAATGTAAACGACATTCTCTTTGTTTTTCTCTTCTCTTATTTTTTTTTGAAGAATATGGATTGATTGAAAATATAAATAATCAAACCTAGGTTGGCACCAATATCTCCTCTATAGCTCTATTGAATTAACCATAAGTAAGTAAAATGAAAAAGGTGCTTCAAAAACTTTAAACACTTGGTAAGTGATATAAACAATGTAATTTGGGTACAAAAACGATTTTCCTGAAGTACCAAAACATATTGTGTAATTTGATACGAGCTTCGATTTGATATATTATAATAGTTATTTCGATACCCGAGTCAAAAGTTATATCCGTTGAAAGTTGTAACTCATATTTACCAAATGTTTTTTTGTTTTTGAAAATATGAACGACATCCTCTTTCTTTTTCTCTTCTCTTATTTTTTTTTTGAAGAATAGGGATTGATTGAAAATATAAATAATCAAACCTAGGTTGGCACCAATATCTCCTCTATAGCTCTATTGAATTAACCATAAGTATGTAAAATGAAAAAGGTTCTTCAAAAACTTTAAACACTTGGTAAGTGATATAAACAATGTAATTTGGGTACAAAAACGATTTTCCTTGGAAGTACCAAAACATATTGTGTAATTTGATACGAGCTTCGATTTGATATATTATAATAGTTGTTTCGATACCCGAGTCAAAAGTTATCTCCATTGAAAGTTGTAACTCATATTTACCAAATGTTTTTTTGTTTTTGAAAATATGAACGATATCATCTTTCTTATTCTCTTCTCTTATTTTTTTTTTGAAGAATAGGGATTGATTGAAAATATAAATAATCAAACCTAGGTTGGCACCAATATCTCCTTTATAGATCTATTGAATTAACCAGAAGTAAGTAAAATGAAAAAGGTGCTTCAAAAACATTAAACACTTGGTAAGTGATGTAAACGATGTAATTTGGGTACAAAAACGATTTCCTTTGATTGGACTACAACATATTGTGTAATTTGATACGGGATTCGATTTGATATATTATAATAGTGGTTTCGATACCCGAGTTAAAAGTTATCTCCGTTGAAAGTTGTAACTCATATTTACCAAATGTTTTTTTGTTTTTGAAAATATGAACGATATCCTCTTTCTTTTTCTCTTCTCTTATTTTTTTTTGAAGAATAGGGATTGATTGAAAATATAAATAATCAAACCTAGGTTGGCACAAATATCTCCTCTATAGCTCTATTGAATTAACCAGAAGTAAGTAAAATGATAAAGGTGCTTCAAAAACTTTAAACACTTGGTAAGTGATATAAACAATGTAATTTGGGTACAAAAACGATTTTCCTTGGAAGTACCAAAACATATTGTGTAATTTGATACGAGCTTCGATTTGATATATTATAATAGTTGTTTCGATACCCGAGTCAAAAGTTATCTCCATTGAAAGTTGTAACTCATATTTACCAAATGTTTTTTTGTTTTTGAAAATATGAACGATATCATCTTTCTTATTCTCTTCTCTTATTTTTTTTTGAAGAATAGGGATTGATTGAAAATATAAATAATCAAACCTAGGTTGGCACCAATATCTCCTTTATAGATCTATTGAATTAACCAGAAGTAAGTAAAATGAAAAAGGTGCTTCAAAAACATTAAACACTTGGTAAGTGATGTAAACGATGTAATTTGGGTACAAAAACGATTTCCTTTGATTGGACTACAACATATTGTGTAATTTGATACGGGATTCGATTTGATATATTATAATAGTGGTTTCGATACCCGAGTTAAAAGTTATCTCCGTTGAAAGTTGTAACTCATATTTACCAAATGTTTTTTTGTTTTTGAAAATATGAACGATATCCTCTTTCTTTTTCTCTTCTCTTATTTTTTTTTGAAGAATAGGGATTGATTGAAAATATAAATAATCAAACCTAGGTTGGCACAAATATCTCCTCTATAGCTCTATTGAATTAACCAGAAGTAAGTAAAATGATAAAGGTGCTTCAAAAACTTTAAACACTTGGTAAGTGATATAAACAATGTAATTTGGGCACAAAAACGATTTTCCTTGGCAGTTCCAAAACATATTGTGTAATTTGATATGAGCTTCGATTTGATATATTATAATAGTTGTTTCGATACCCGAGTCAAAAGTTATCTCCGTTGAAAGTTGTAACTCATATTTACCAAATGTTTTTTTATTTTTGAAAATGTAAACGACATTCTCTTTGTTTTTCTCTTCTCTTATTTTTTTTTGAAGAATATGGATTGATTGAAAATATAAATAATCAAACCTAGGTTGGCACCAATATCTCCTCTATAGCTCTATTGAATTAACCATAAGTAAGTAAAATGAAAAAGGTGCTTCAAAAACTTTAAACACTTGGTAAGTGATATAAACAATGTAATTTGGGTACAAAAACGATTTTCCTGAAGTACCAAAACATATTGTGTAATTTGATACGAGCTTCGATTTGATATATTATAATAGTTGTTTCGATACCCGAGTCAAAAGTTATATCCGTTGAAAGTTGTAACTCATATTTACCAAATGTTTTTTTGTTTTTGAAAATATGAACGACATCCTCTTTCTTTTTCTCTTCTCTTATTTTTTTTTTTGAAGAATAGGGATTGATTGAAAATATAAATAATCAAACCTAGGTTGGCACCAATATCTCCTCTATAGCTCTATTGAATTAACCATAAGTATGTAAAATGAAAAAGGTTCTTCAAAAACTTTAAACACTTGGTAAGTGATATAAACAATGTAATTTGGGTACAAAAACGATTTTCCTTGGAAGTACCAAAACATATTGTGTAATTTGATACGAGCTTCGATTTGATATATTATAATAGTTGGTTCGATACCCGAGTCAAAAGTTATCTCCATTGAAAGTTGTAACTCATATTTACCAAATGTTTTTTTGTTTTTGAAAATATGAACGATATCATCTTTCTTATTCTCTTCTCTTATTTTTTTTTTGAAGAATAGGGATTGATTGAAAATATAAATAATCAAACCTAGGTTGGCACCAATATCTCCTTTATAGATCTATTGAATTAACCAGAAGTAAGTAAAATGAAAAAGGTGCTTCAAAAACTTTAAACACTTGGTAAGTGATGTAAACGATGTAATTTGGGTACAAAAACGATTTCCTTTGATTGGACTACAACATATTGTGTAATTTGATACGGGCTTCGATTTGATATATTATAATAGTGGTTTCGATAACCGAGTTAAAAGTTATCTCTGTTGAAAGTTGTAACTCATATTTACCAAATGTTTTTTTTGTTTTTGAAAATATGAACGATATCCTCTTTCTTTTTCTCTTCTCTTATTTTTTTTTGAAGAATAGGGTTTGATTGAAAATATAAATAATCAAACCTAGGTTGGCACCAATATCTCCTCTATAGCTCTTTTGAATTAACCATAAGTAAGTAAAATGAAAAAGGTGCTTCAAAAACTTTAAACAGTTGGTAAGTGATATAAACAATCTAATTTGGGTACAAAAACGATTTTCCTTGGAAGTACCAAAACATATTGTGTCATTTGATACGAGCTTCGATTTGATATATTATAATAGTTGTTTCGATACCCGAGTCAAAAGTTATCTTCGTTGAAAGTTGTAACTCATATTTACCAAATGTTTTTTTATTTTTGAAAATGTAAACGACATTCTCTTTCTTTTTCTCTTCTCTTATTTTTTTTTTTGAAGAATAGGGATTGATTGAAAATATAAATAATCAAACCTAGGTTGGCACCAATATCTCCTGTATAGCTCTATTGAATTAACCAGAAGTAAGTAAAATGATAAAGGTGCTTCAAAATCTTGAAACACTTGGTAAGTGATATAAACAATGTAATTTGGGTACAAAAACGATTTCATTTGATTGGACTACAACATATTTTGTAATTTGATACGGGCTTCGATTTGATATATTATAATAGTGGTTTGATAACCGAGTTAAAAGTTATCTCTCTTGAAAGTTGTAACTCATATTTACCAAATGTTTTTTTGTTTTTGAAAATATGAACGATATCCTCTTTCTTTTTCTCTTCTCTTATTTTTTTTTTGAAGAATAGGGATTGATTGAAAATATAAATAATCAAACCTAGGTTGGCACCAATATCTCCTCTATAGCTCTATTGAATTAACCATAAGTAAGTAAAATGAAAAAGGTGCTTCAAAAACTTTAAACACTTGGTAAGTGATATAAACAATGTAATTTGTGTACAAAAACGATTTTCCTTGGAAAGTACCAAAACATATTGTGTAATTTGATACGAGCTTCGATTTGATATATTATAATAGTTGTTTCGATACTCGAGTCAAAAGTTATCTCCGTTGAAAGTTGTAACTCATATTTACCAAATGTTTTTTTATTTTTGAAAATGTAAACGACATTCTCTTTCTTTTTTTCTTCTCTTATTTTTTTTTTGAAGAATAGGGATTGATTGAAAATATAAATAATCAAACCTAGGTTGGCACCAATATCTCCTGTATAGCTCTATTGAATTAACCAGAAGTAAGTAAAATGATAAAGGTGCTTCAAAAACTTTAAACACTTGGTAAGTGATATAAATATTGTAATTTGGGTACAAAAACGATTTCCTTTGATTGGACTACAACATATTGTGTAGTTTGATACGGGCTTTGATTTGATATATTATAATAGTGGTTTCGATACCCGAGTTAAAAGTTATCTCCGTTGAAAGTTGTAACTCATATTTACCAAATGTTTTTTTGTTTTTGAAAATATGAACGATATCCTCTTTCTTTTTCTCTTCTCTTATTTTTTTTTGAAGAATAGGGATTGATTGAAAATATAAATAATCAAACCTAGGTTGGTACCAATATCTCCTCTATAGCTCTATTGAATTAACCATAAGTAAGTAAAATGATAAAGGTGCTTCAAAAACTTTAAACACTTGGTAAGTGATATAAACAATGTAATTTGGGTACAAAAACGATTTTCCTTGGCAGTACCAAAACATATTGTGTAATTTGATACGAGCTTCGATTTGATATATTATAATAGTTGTTTCGATACCCGAGTCAAAAGTTATCTCCGTTGAAAGTTGTAACTCATATTTACCAAATGTTTTTTTGTTTTTGAAAATATGAACGATATCCTCTTTCTTTTTCTCTTCTCTTATTTTTTTTTGAAGAATAGGGTTTGATTGAAAATATAAATAATCAAACCTAGGTTGGC
Organism: Hippophae tibetana; assembly: GCA_037013495.1. NCBI lineage: Eukaryota > Viridiplantae > Streptophyta > Magnoliopsida > Rosales > Elaeagnaceae > Hippophae > Hippophae tibetana. Next base: position 1,681,418 of record JAZDXN010000026.1, on the reverse strand, counting down.
ACCAATATCTCCTCTATAGCTCTTTTGAATTAACCATAAGTAAGTAAAATGAAAAAGGTGCTTCAAAAACTTTAAACAGTTGGTAAGTGATATAAACAATGTAATTTGGGTACAAAAACGATTTTCCTTGGAAGTACCAAAACATATTGTGTAATTTGATACGAGCTTCGATTTGATATATTATAATAGTTGTTTCGATACCCGAGTCAAAAGTAATCTTCGTTGAAAGTTGTAACTCATATTTACCAAATGTTTTTTTATTTTTGAAAATGTAAACGACATTCTCTTTCTTTTTCTCTTCTCTTATTTTTTTTTGAAGAATAGGGATTGATTGAAAATATAAATAATCAAACCTAGGTTGGCACCAATATCTCCTGTATAGCTCTATTGAATTAACCAGAAGTAAGTAAAATGATAAAGGTGCTTCAAAATCTTGAAACACTTGGTAAGTGATATAAACAATGTAATTTGGGTACAAAAACGATTTCCTTTGATTGGACTACAACATATTTTGTAATTTGATACGGGCTTCGATTTGATATATTATAATAGTGGTTTCGATAACCTAGTTAAAAGTTATATCTGTTGAAAGTTGTAACTCATATTTACCAAATGTTTTTTTGTTTTTGAAAATATGAACGATATCCTCTTTCTTTTTCTCTTCTCTTATTTTTTTTTTTGAAGAATAGGGATTGATTGAAAATATAAATAATCAAACCTAGGTTGGCACCAATATCTCCTCTATAGCTCTATTGAATTAACCATAAGTAAGTAAAATGAAAAAGGTGCTTCAAAAACTTTAAACACTTGGTAAGTGATATAAACAATGTAATTTGTGTACAAAAACGATTTTCCTTGGAAAGTACCAAAACATATTGTGTAATTTGATACGAGCTTCGATTTGATATATTATAATAGTTGTTTCGATACTCGAGTCAAAAGTTATCTCTGTTGAAAGTTGTAACTCATATTTACCAAATGTTTTTTTATTTTTGAAAATGTAAACGACATTCTCTTTCTTTTTTTCTTCTCTTATTTTTTTTTTGAAGAATAGGGATTGATTGAAAATATAAATAATCAAACCTAGGTTGGCACCAATATCTCCTGTATAGCTCTATTGAATTAACCAGAAGTAAGTAAAATGATAAAGGTGCTTCAAAAACTTTAAACACTTGGTAAGTGATATAAATATTGTAATTTGGGTACAAAAACGATTTCCTTTGATTGGACTACAACATATTGTGTAATTTGATACGGGCTTTGATTTGATATATTATAATAGTGGTTTCGATACCCGAGTTAAAAGTTATCTCCGTTGAAAGTTGTAACTCATATTTACCAAATGTTTTTTTGTTTTTGAAAATATGAACGATATCCTCTTTCTTTTTCTCTTCTCTTATTTTTTTTTGAAGAATAGGGATTGATTGAAAATATAAATAATCAAACCTAGGTTGGTACCAATATCTCCTCTATAGCTCTATTGAATTAACCAAAAGTAAGTAAAATGATAAAGGTGCTTCAAAAACTTTAAACACTTGGTAAGTGATATAAACAATGTAATTTGGGTACAAAAACGATTTTCCTTGGCAGTACCAAAACATATTGTGTAATTTGATACGAGCTTCGATTTGATATATTATAATAGTTGTTTCGATACCCGAGTCAAAAGTTATCTCCGTTGAAAGTTGTAACTCATATTTACCAAATGTTTTTTTGTTTTTGAAAATATGAACGATATCCTCTTTCTTTTTCTCTTCTCTTATTTTTTTTTTTGAAGAATAGGGATTGATTGAAAATATAAATAATCAAACCTAGGTTGGCACCAATATCTCCTGTATAGATCTATTGAATTAACCAGAAGTAAGTAAAATGAAAAGGGTGCTTCAAAAACTTTAAACACTTGGTAAGTGATGTAAACGATGTAATTTGGGTACAAAAACGATTTCCTTTGATTGGACTACAACATATTGTGTAATTTGATACGGGCTTCGATTTGTAATATTAAAATAGTGGTTTCGATACCCGAATTAAAAGGTATCTCCGTTGAAAGTTGTAACTCATATTTACCAAATGTTTTTTTGTTTTTGAAAATATGAACGACATCCTCTTTCTTTTTCTCTTCTCTTATTTTTTTTTTTGAAGAATAGGGATTGATTGAAAATATAAATAATCAAACCTAGGTTGGCACCAATATCTCCTCTATAGCTCTATTGAATTAACCATAAGTAAGTAAAATGAAAAAGGTGCTTCAAAAACTTTAAACACTTGGTAAGTGATATAAACAATGTAATTAGGGTACAAAAACGATTTTCCTTGGAAGTACCAAAACATATTGTGTAATTTGATACGAGCTTCGATTTGATATATTATAATAGTTGTTTCGATGCCGGAGTCAAAAGTTATCTCTGTTGAAAGTTGTAACTCATATTTACCAAATGTTTTTTTATTTTTGAAAATGTAAACGACATTCTCTTTCTTTTTCTCTTCTCTTATTTTTTTTTTTGAAGAATAGGGATTGATTGAAAATATAAATAATCAAACCTAGGTTGGCACCAATATCTCCTGTATAGCTCTATTGAATTAACCAGAAGTAAGTAAAATGATAAAGGTGCTTCAAAAACTTTAAACACTTGGTAAGTGATATAAACAATGTAATTTGGGTACAAAAACGATTTCCTTTGATTGGACTACAACATATTGTGTAATTTGATACGGGCTTCGATTTGATATATTATAATAGTGGTTTCGATACCCGAGTTAAAAGTTATCTCCGTTGAAAGTTGTAACTCATATTTACCAAATCCCCGGCAACGGCGCCAAAAACTTGATGAGCGAAAACCGACATCGTCGATTCTTCCCAATACTTTGGTTTTAATATTTATAAAACTCTCGCAAGTGCACGAATCATTTCGTAGAAAATGATAAGTATACTCCCAAGGTCGATCTAAGGAAGGAATGTGTGTGGTTTTTAATTTATTATTCAAACTTTTAAAAACGAAATTAAATCCTAAACATCTTGTCACGATATTTTGGGGTTTTGTGCTTTTAATCTAATTACATAAAATTAAACATAGATTCAATAAACATTTATGCAAATTTTATCATTTATAATGGCGGAGTATTTATGGATATAATAACTAAGTTAATTATGCTTGCTCACATTATCTAGGTTATTAAGGATATGAATTGATATTTATTGATTGTCCCTTTTTTGTATGAATACCACCTTTGGTGGGGTTAGATATTCTTTGTTAACTAAACAAATCAATTAACACCTATGGGTGGGGTTGATAACTAATTTGCTTAATTAAATTAATTCCTTTTTCTAAGAGATTGAAAATGAACCATTTATATGCCACCTTTGGTGAGGTTAGACAGTTTAAACTTTATTCAAGGTGTCCAAATTAAACCCAAGAATTTAGTTATCCGAGTACTAACTTTCAAGTTTTAAAACCACTACCGAAAACATGTTGTCAATACATTTTCAGATAATAATTCTTATAAAAACTTTTGAAATAGAGCTTCACTCTAACTACCGGGCGATTGTACCATCAAATAAAAGAGCACTACTCTAAATCAGACCGGATAACTAAACCTTAAAATCTAATTTTCAGGTTTAAGTTTGTAATAAAAAATAATATATTTCTCTCTAACATTCTTAATACAAAATCATGAATAAAAACAAAATCAATTCATTTTAGAGATTTTTACCTATTTAATATTTCGCAAGCATAACAACGTTATTATTACATCATGTTTACTAAATAGCCAGCACAGTTAAATTTAACCACAGACAAATTAAATATAACATGTAAGAATAAAGCATAAAAATAACTGTAAAGAAAATAAAATCCTTACAGAACTTCGACGCTATTCCCGTTGCTGGAAAAACTCCAAGCGGAATTTGCACTCCCATTTATTGAATCAAAGAGCTAAAATATTACAAAAACATAACTAGTTCTTCCCAAAAAAGGGAAGAACTCTAAATCTAAGAGAAATTAACTAAGAAAAGCTAAAAACTAAGAAAACATAAGAAAAACTAAAAAAAATCCTAAAAATATAAGAAAAGAGAGAAAAGAATGTATTTGGAGGTTTTTGAAGGTGTGATTTGAAGTGAAGGGAAGGGGGTATTTATAGGTGAGGATGGAGAGAAAAAGTAGAGAAAAAAAGGTTAAAAAAATATAAAAACGCGGATTAGTGACAAATGACGTCATTTGATTACGTCAACATGACGGGGGGCGGCTGCACAGTACCGGGGATGAACAGTGCCGAGGCTGCACAGTACAGCGGGGATGAACAGTGCCGAGGCTGCACAGTGCAGCGCGGATGAACAGTGCAGCGCAGATGAACAGTTCCGCGCGCAGCTTGGGGCGGAGCTGGGCGGTGGGGCGCGGCGGCCGGGCGGTGGGGCGCGGCGGCCGGGCGGTGGGGCGCGGCGGCCGGGCGGTGGGGCGCGGCGGCCGGGCGGTGGGGCGCGGCGGCCGGGCGGTGGGGCGCGGCGGCCGGGCGGTGGGGCGCGGCGGCCGGGCGGTGGGGCGCGGCGGCCGGGCGGTGGGGCGCGGCGGCCAGGCGGTGGGGCGAGGCGGCGAGATTTTTTCCTTTATGACATTTTTATCCTTTTTGACCCATTTTGTCCAATTTTTCCATATTTGTTGACCTTTTCCCATTTATTTATTAATATATTTGTGATGTATTGCTTCCAGTATTCCTCTTTGAGTTTTTAAGTTGCGTTTTTAAGCCAATATACCTGAAAAACAATAAAAATACCCGTGATTCCAAAAAAGACAAATTTATATAAATATATGATAAAACATATAAATATATATATTTTTAATCAATTAATGTGCATTAAATCATGGTTATTTTAGTGCTTTTGAGCACTCATCAGTTTCGCTACCCGAGTTAAAAGTTATCTCCGTTGAAAGTTATAACTCATATTTACCAAAAGTTTTTTTGTTTTTGAAAATATGAACGATATCCTCTTTCTTTTTCTCTTCTCTTATTTTTTTATGAAGAATAGGGATTGATTGAAAATATAAATAATCAAACCTAGGTTGGCACCAATATCTCCTCTATAGCTCTATTGAATTAACCATAAGTAAGTAAAATGAAAAAGGTTCTTCAAAAACTTTAAACACTTGGTAAGTGATATAAACAATGTAATTTGGGTACAAAAACGATTTTCCTTGGCAGTACCAAAACATATTGTGTAATTTGATACGAGCTTCGATGTGATATATTATAATAGTTGTTTCGATACCCGAGTCAAAAGTTATCTCCGTTAAAAGTTGTAACTCATATTTACCAAATGTTTTTTTTATTTTTGAAAATGTAAACGACATTCTCTTTCTTTTTCTCTTCTCTTATTTTTTTTTTGAAGAATAGGGATTGATTGAAAATATAAATAATCAAACCTAGGTTGGCACCAATATCTCCTGTATAGCTCTATTGAATTAAACCAGAGGTAAGTAAAATAAAAACGGTTCTTCAAAAACTTTAAACACACGGAAAATGGTGTAAACGATGTAATTTGGGTACAAAAACGATTTCCTTTGACGGGACCAAAACATATTATGTAATTTGATTCGAGCTTCGATTTGAAATATTATAATAATGGTTTCGATACCCGAGTCAAAAGTTATCTCCGTTGAAATTTGTAACTCATATTTACCAAATGTTTTTTTGTTTTTGGAAATATAAACGACATCCTCTTTCTTTTTCTCTTCTCTTATTTTTTTTTGAAGAATAGGGATTGATTGAAAATATAAATAATCAAACCTAGGTTGGCACCAATATCTCCTGTATAGATCTATTGAATTAACCAGAAGTAAGTAAAATGATAAAGGTGCTTCAAAAACTTTAAACACTTGGTAAGTGATATAAACAATGTAATTTGGGTACAAAAACGATTTCCTTTGATTAGACTACAACATATTGTGTAATTTGATACGGGCTTCGCTTTGATATATTATAATAGTGGTTTCGATACCCGAGTTAAAAGTTATCTCTGTTGAAATTTGTAACTCATATTTACCAAATGTTTTTTTATTTTTGAAAATGTAAACGACATTCTCTTTCTTTTTCTCTTCTCTTGTTTTTTTTTGAAGAATAGGGATTGATTGAAAATATTAATAATCAAACCTAGGTTGGCACCAATATCTCCTGTATAGCTCTATTGAATTAACCAGAAGTAAGTAAAATGATAAAGGTGCTTCAAAAACTTTAAACACTTGGTAAGTGATATGAACAATGTAATTTGGGTACAAAAACGATTTTCCTTGGCAGTACCAAAACATATTGTGTAATTTGATACGAGGTTCGATTTGATATATTATAATAGTTGTTTCGATACCCGAGTCAAAAGTTATCTCCGTTGAAAGTTGTAACTCATATTTACCAAATGTTTTTTTATTTTTAAAAATGTGAACGACATCCTCTTTCTTTTTCTCTTCTCTTATTTTTCTTTTGAAGAATAGGGATTGATTGAAAATATAAATAATCAAACCTAGGTTGGCACCAATATCTCCTCTATAGCTCTATTGAATTAACCAGAAGTAAGTAAAATGATAAAGGTGCTTCAAAAACTTTAAACACTTGGTAAGTGATATAAACAATGTAATTTGGGTACAAAAACGATTTCCTTTGATTGGACTACAACATATTGTGTAATTTGATACGGGCTTCGATTTGATATATTATAATAGTGGTTTCGATACCCGAGTCAAAAGTTATCTCCGTTGAAAGTTGTAACTCATATTTACCAAATATTTTTTTTTTGAAAATATGAACGACGTCCTCTTTCTTTTTCTCTTCTCTTATTTTTTTTGAAGAATAGGGATTGATTGAAAATATAAATAATCAAACCTAGGTTGGCACCAATATCTCCTCTATAGCTCTATTGAATTAACCATAAGTAAGTAAAATGAAAAAGGTGCTTCAAAAACTTTAAACACTTGGTAAGTGATGTAAACAATGTAATTTGGGTACGAAAACGATTTTCCTTGGCAGTACCAAAACATATTGTGTAATTTGATACGAGCTTCGATTTGATATATTATAATAGTTGTTTCGATACCCGAGTCAAAAGTTATTTCCGTTGAAAGTTGTAACTCATATTTACCAAATAATTTTTTGTTTTTGAAAATATGAACGACATCCTCTTTCTTTTTCTCTTCTCTTATTTTTTTTTTCAAAGAATAGAGACTGATTGAAAATATAAATAAACAACCCTAGGTCAGCACCAATATGTCCTGTATAGCTCTATTGAATTAAACCAGAAATAACTAAAATGAAAACGGTGCTTCAAAAACTTTAAACACTTGGTAAGTGATGTAAACGATGTAATTTGGGTACAAAAACGATTTCCATTGATTGGACTAAAACATATTGTGTAATTTGATACGAGCTTCGATTTGATATATTATAATAGTGGTTTCGATACTCGAGTTAAAAGTTATCTCCGTTGAAAGTTGTAACTCATATTTACCAAATGTTTTTAAATTTTTTAAAATGTAAACGACATTCTCTTTCTTTTTCTCTTCTCTTATTTTTTTTTTGAAGAATAGGGATTGATTGAAAATATAAATAATCAAACCTAGGTTGGCACCAATATCTCCGGTATAGCTCTATTGAATTAACCAGAAGTAAGTAAAATGAAAAAAGGTGCTTCAAAAACTTTAAACACTTGGTAAGTTATATAAACAATGTAATATGGGTCCAAAAACGATTTTCCTTTGCAGTACGAAAACATATTTTGTAATTTGATACGAGCTTTGATTTGATATATTATAATAGTTGTTTCGATACCCGAGTCAAAAGTTATCTCCGTTGAAAGTTGTAACTCATATTTACCAAATGTTTTTTTTATTTTTGAAAATGTAAACGACATTCTCTTTCTTTTTCACTTCTCTTATTTTTTTTTTTGAAGAATAGGGATTGATTGAAAATATTAATAATCAAACCTAGGTTGGCACCAATATCTCCTGTATAGCTCTATGGAATTAAACAAGAAGTAAGTAAATTGAAAATGATGCGTCAAAAACTTTAAACACACGGAAAATGGTGTAAACGATGTAATTTGGGTACAAAAACGATTTCCTTTGACGGGACCAAAACATATTATGTAATTTGATTCGAGCTTCGATTTGATATATTATAATAGTGGTTTCGATACCCGAGTCAAAAGTTATCTCCGTTGAAATTTGTAACTCATATTTAAAAAATGTTTTTTTATTTTTGAAAATATAAACGACATCCTCTTTCTCTTTCTCTTCTTTTATTTTTTATTGAAGAATAGGGATTGATTGAAAATATAAATAATCAAACCTAGGTTGGCACCAATATCTCCTCTATAGCTCTATTGAATTAACCAGAAGTAAGTAAAATGAAAAAGATGCTTCAAAAACTTTAAACACTTGGTAAGTGATGTAAACGATGTAATTTTGGTACCAAAACGATTTCCTTTGATTGGACTACAAAATATTGTGTAATTTGATACGGGCTTCGATTTGATATATTATAATAGTGGTTTCGATACCCGAGTTAAAAGTTATCTCCGTTGAAAGTTGTAACTCATATTTAGCAAATGTTTTTTTTGTTTTTGAAAATATGAACGACATCCTCTTTCTTTTTCTCTTCTCTTATTTTTTTTTTTTGAAGAATAGGGATTGATTGAAAATATAAATAATCAAACCTAGGTTGGCACCAATATCTCCTCTATAGCTCTATTGAATTAACCATAAGTAAGTAAAATGAAAAAGGTGCTTCAAAAACTTTAAACACTTGGTAAGTGATATAAACAATGTAATTTGGGTACAAAAAGAATTTTCCTTGGCAGTACCAAAACATATTGTGTAATTTAATATTAGCTTCGATTTGATATATTATAATAGTTGTTTCGATACCCGAGTTAAAAGTTATCTAAGTTGAAAGTTGTAACTCATATTTACCAAATGTTTTTTTTATTTTTGAAAATGTAAACGACATTCTCTTTCTTTTTCTCTTCTCTTATTTTTTTTTGAAGAATAGGGATTGATTGAAAATATAAATAATCAAACCTAGGTTGGCACCAATATCTCATGTATAGCTCTATTGAATTAACCAGAAGTAAGTAAAATGAAAAAGGTGCTTCAAAAACTTTAAACACTTGGTAAGTGATATAAACAATGTATTTTGGGTACAAAAACGATTTTCCTTTGCAGTACCAAAACATATTGTGTAATTTGATATGAGCTTCGATTTGATATATTATAATAGTTGTTTCGATACCCGAGTCAAAAGTTATCTCCGTTTAAAGTTGTAACTCATATTTACCAAATGTTTTTTTGTTTTTGAAAATATGAACGACATCCTCTTTCTTTTTCTCTTCTCTTATTTTTTTTTTTGAGGAATAGGGATTGATTGAAAATATAAATAATCAATCCTAGGTTGGCACCAATATCTCCTGTATAACTCTATGAATTAACCAGAAATAAGTAAAATGAAAAAGGTGCTTCAAAAACTTTAAACACTTGGTAAGTGATATAAACAATGTAATTTGGGTACAAAAACGATTTTCCTTGGCAGTGCCAAAACATATTGTGTAAATTGAAACGAGTTTGATTTGATATATTATAATAATGCTTTCGATACCCGAGTCAATATTTATCTCCGTTGAAAGTTGTAACTCATATTTACCAAATGTTTTTTTATTTTTGAAAATGTAAACGACATTCTCTTTCTTTTTCTCTTCTCTTGTTTTTTTTGAAGAATAGGGATTGATTGAAAATATTAATAATCAAACCTAGGTTGGTACCAATATCTCCTGTATAGCTCTATTGAATTAAACCAGAAGTAAGTAAATTGAAAATGGTGCATCAAAAACTTTAAAACACGGAAAGTGGTGTAAACGATGTAATTTGGGTGCAAAAACGATTTTCTTTGACGGGACCAAAACATATTATGTAATTTGATACGAGCTTCGATTTTATATATTATAATAGTGGTTTCGATACCCGAGTCAAAAGTTATCTCCGTTTAAATTTGTAACTCATATTTACCAATTTTTTATTTATTTTTGAAAATATGAACGACATCCTCTTTCTTTTTCTCTTCTCTTATTTTTCCTTTGAAGAATAGGGATTGATTGAAAATATAAATAATCAAACCTAGGTTGGCACCAATATCTACTGTATAGCTCTATTGAATTAACCAGAAGTAAGTAAAATGAAAAAGGTGCTTCAAAAACTTTAAACACTTGGTAAGTGATATAAACAATGTAATTTGGGTACAAAAACGATTTTCCTTTGCAGTGCCAAAACATATTGTGTAAATTGATATGAGCTTGATTTGATATATTATAATAGTGGTTTCGATACCCGAGTCAAAAGTTATCTCCGTTGAAAGTTGTAACTCATATTTACCAAATGTTTTTTTGTTTTTGAACATATGAACGACATCCTCTTTCTTTTTCTCTTCTCTTATTTTTTTTTTGAAGAATAGGGATTGATTGAAAATATAAATAATCAAACCTAGGTTGGCACCAATATCTCCTTTATAGCTCTATTGAATTAACCATAAGTAAGTAAAATGAAAAAGGTGGTTCAAAAACTTTAAATACTTGGTAAGTGATATAAAAAATGTAATTTGGGTACAAAAATGATTTTCCTTGGCATTACCAAAAAATATTGTGTTATTTGATACGAGCTTCGATTTGATATATTATAATAGTTGTTTCGATACCCGAGTCAAAAGTTATCTATGTTGAAAGTTGTAACTCATATTTACCAAATGTTTTTTTATTTTTGAAAATGTAAACGACATTCTCTTTCTTTTTCTCTTCTCTTATTTTTTTTTGAAGAATAGGGATTGATTGAAAATATTAATAATCAAACCTAGGTTGGTACCAATGTCTCCTGTATAGCTCTATTGAATTAAACCAGAAGTAATTAAATTGAAAATGGTGCGTCAAAAACTTTAAAACACGGAAAGTGGTGTAAACGATGTAATTTGGGTGCAAAAACGATTTTCTTTGACGGGACCAAAACATATTATGTAATTTGATACGAGCTTCGATTTGATATATTATAATAGTGGTTTCGATACCCGAGTCAAAAGTTATCTCCGTTTAAATTTGTAACTCATATTTACCAATTTTTATTTATTTTTGAAAATGTGAACGACATCCTCTTTCTTTTTCTCTTCTCTTATTTTTCTTTTAAAGAATAGGGATTGATTGAAAATATAAATAATCAAACCTAGGTTGGCACCAATATCTCCTGTATAGCTCTATTGAATTAACTAGAAGTAAGTAAAATGATAAAGGTGCTTCAAAAACTTTAAACACTTGGTAAGTGATATAAACAATGTAATTTGGGTACAAAAACGATTTTCCTTTGCAGTGCCAAAACATATTGTGTAAATTGATACGAGCTTGATTTGATATATTATAATAGTGGTTTCGATACCCGAGTCAAAAGTTATCTCCGTTGAAAGTTGTAACTCATATTTACCAAATGTTTTTTTGTTTTTGAACATATGAACGACATCCTCTTTCTTTTTCTCTTCTCTTATTTTTTTTTGAAGAATAGGGATTGATTGAAAATATAAATAATCAAACCTAGGTTGGCACCAATATCTCCTCTATAGCTCTATTGAATTAACCATAAGTAAGTAAAATGAAAAAGGTGGTTCAAAAACTTTAAACACTTGGTAAGTGATATAAACAATGTAATTGGGGTACAAAAATGATTTTCCTTGGAAGTACCAAAAAATATTGTGTTATTTGATACGAGATTCGATTTGATATATTATAATAGTTGTTTCGATACCCGAGTCAAAAGTTATCTATGTTGAAAGTTGTAACTCATATTTACCAAATGTTTTTTTATTTTTGAAAATGTAAACGACATTCTCTTTCTTTTTCTCTTCTCTTATTTTTTTTTTGAAGAATAGGGATTGATTGAAAATATTAATAATCAAACCTAGGTTGGTACCAATGTCTCCTGTATAGCTCTATTGAATTAAACCAGAAGTAAGTAAATTGAAAATGGTGCGTCAAAAACTTTAAACCACGGAAAGTGGTGTAAACGATGTAATTTGGGTGCAAAAACGATTTTCTTTGACGGGACCAAAACATATTATGTAATTTGATACGAGCTTCGATTTGATATATTATAATAGTGGTTTCGATACCCGAGTCAAAAGTTATCTCCGTTTAAATTTGTAACTCATATTTACCAATTGTTTTTTATTTTTGAAAATGTGAACGACATCCTCTTTCTTTTTCTCTTCTCTTATTTTTCTTTTGAAGAATAGGGATTGATTGAAAATATAAATAATCAAACCTAGGTTGTCACCAATATCTCCTGTATAGCTCTATTGAATTAACCAGAAGTAAGTAAAATGATAAAGGTGCTTCAAAAACTTTAAACACTTGGTAAGTGATATAAACAATGTAATTTGGGTACAAAAACCATTTTCCTTTGCTGTGCCAAAACATATTGTGTAAATTGATACGAGCTTGATTTGATATATTATAATATTGGTTTCGATACCCGAGTCAAAAGTTATCTCCGTTGAAAGTTGTAACTCATATTTACCAAATGTTTTTTTGTTTTTGAAAATATGAACGACATCCTCTTTCTTTTTCTCTTCTCTTATTTTTTTTTGAAGAATAGGGATTGATTGAAAATATAAATAATCAAACCTAGGTTGGCACCAATATCTCCTGTATAACTCTATGAATTAACCATAAGTAAGTAAAATGATAAAGGTGCTTCAAAAACTTTAAACACTTGGTAAGTGATATAAACAATGTAATTTGGGTACAAAAACGATTTTCCTTTGCTGTGCCAAAACATATTGTGTAAATTGATACGAGCTTGATTTGATATATTATAATAGTGGTTTCGATACCCTAGTCAAAAGTTATCTCCCTTGAAAGTTGTAACTCATATTTACCAAATGTTAATTTGTTTTTGAAAATATGAACGACATCCTCTTTCTTTTTCTCTTCTCTTATTTTTTTTTGAAGAATAGGGATTGATTGAAAATATAAATAATCAAACCTAGGTTGGCACCAATATCTCCTGTATAGCTCTATTGAATTAACCATAAGTAAGTAAAATGAAAAAGGTGGTTCAAAAACTTTAAACACTTGGTAAGTGATATAAAAAATGTAATTTGGGTACAAAAATGATTTTCCTTGGCAGTACCAAAAAATATTGTGTTATTTGATACGAGCTTCGATTTGATATATTATAATAGTTGTTTCGATACCCGAGTCAAGAGTTATCTATGTTGAAAGTTGTAACTCATATTTACCAAATGTTTTTTTATTTTTGAAAATGTAAACGACATTCTCTTTCTTTTTCTCTTCTCTTATTTTTTTTTGAAGAATAGGGATTGATTGAAAATATTAATAATCAAACCTAGGTTGGTACCAATGTCTCCTGTATAGCTCTATTGAATTAAACCAGAAGTAAGTAAATTGAAAATGGTGCGTCAAAAACTTTAAAACACGGAAAGTGGTGTAAACGATGTAATTTGGGTGCAAAAACGATTTTCTTTGACGGGACCAAAACATATTATGTAATTTGATACGAGCTTCGATTTGATATATTATAATAGTGGTTTCGATACCCGAGTCAAAAGTTATCTCCATTTAAATTTGTAACTCATATTTACCAATTTTTTTTTATTTTTGAAAATGTGAACGACATCCTCTTTCTTTTTCTCTTCTCTTATTTTTCTTTTGAAGAATAGGGATTGATTGAAAATATAAATAATCAAACCTAGGTTGTCACCAATATCTCCTGTATAGCTCTATTGAATTAACCAGAAGTAAGTAAAATGATAAAGGTGCTTCAAAAACTTTAAACACTTGGTAAGTGATATAAACAATGTAATTTGGGTACAAAAACGATTTTCCTTTGCAGTGCCAAAACATATTGTGTAAATTGATACGAGCTTGATTTGATATATTATAATAGTGGTTTCAATACCCGAGTCAAAAGTTATCTCCGTTGAAAGTTGTAACTCATATTTACCAAATGTTTTTTTGTTTTTGAAAATATGAACGACATCCTCTTTCTTTTTCTCTTCTCTTATTTTTTTTTGAAGAATAGGGATTGATTGAAAATATAAATAATCAAACCTAGGTTGGCACCAATATCTCCTGTATAACTCTATGAATTAACCATAAGTAAGTAAAATGAAAAAGGTGCTTCAAAAACATTAAACACTTGGTAAGTGATATAAACAATGTAATTTGGGTACAAAAACGATTTTCCTTTGCAGTACCAAAACATATTGTGTAATTTGATATGAGCTTCGATTTGATATATTATAATAGTGGTTTCGATACCCGAGTTAAAAGTTATCTCCGTTGAAAGTTGTAACTCATATTTACCAAATGTTTTTTTGTTTTTGAAAATATGAACGACATCCTCTTTCTTTTTCTCTTCTCTTATTTTTTTTTTGAAGAATAGGGATTGATTGAAAATATAAATAATCAAACCTAGGTTGGCACCAATATCTCCTGTATAACTCTATGAATTAACCATAAGTAAGTAAAATGATAAAGGTGCTTCAAAAACTTTAAACACTTGGTAAGTGATATAAACAATGTAATTTGGGTACAAAAACGATTTTCCTTTGCAGTACCAAAACATATTGTGTAATTTGATATGAGCTTCGATTTGATATATTATAATAGTTGTTTCGATACCCGAGTCAAAAGTTATCTCCGTTGAAAGTTGTAACTCATATTTACCAAATGTTTTTTGTTTTTGAACATATGAACGACATCCTCTTTCTTTTTCTCTTCTCTTATTTTTTTTTGAAGAATAGGGATTGATTGAAAATATAAATAATCAAACGTAGGTTGGCACCAATATCTCCTGTATAGCTCTATTGAATTAACCATAAGTAAGTAAAATGAAAAAGGTGGTTCAAAAACTTTAAACACTTGGTAAGTGATATAAAAAATGTAATTTGGGTACAAAAATGATTTTCCTTGGCAGTACCAAGAAATATTGTGTTATTTGATACGAGCTTCGATTTGATATATTATAATAGTTGTTTCGATACCCGAGTCAAAAGTTATCTATGTTGAAAGTTGTAACTCATATTTACCAAATGTTTTTTTATTTTTGAAAATGTAAACGACATTCTCTTTCTTTTTCTCTTCTCTTATTTTTTTTTTTGAAGAATAGGGATTGATTGAAAATATTAATAATCAAACCTAGGTTGGTACCAATGTCTCCTGTATAGCTCTATTGAATTAAACCAGAAGTAAGTAAATTGAAAATGGTGCGTCAAAAACTTTAAAACACGGAAAGTGGTGTAAACGATGTAATTTGGGTGCAAAAACGATTTTCTTTGACGGGACCAAAACATATTATGTAATTTGATACGAGCTTCGATTTGATATATTATAATAGTGGTTTCGATACCCGAGTCAAAAGTTATCTCCGCTTAAATTTGTAACTCATATTTACCAATTTTTTTTTATTTTTGAAAATGTGAACGACATCCTCTTTCTTTTTCTCTTCTCTTATTTTTTTTTGAAGAATAGGGATTGATTGAAAATATAAATAATCAAACCTAGGTTGGCACAAATATCTCCTCTATAGCTCTATTGAATTAACCAGAAGTAAGTAAAATGATAAAGGTGCTTCAAAAACTTTAAACACTTGGTAAGTGATATAAACAATGTAATTTGGGTACAAAAACGATTTTCCTTTGCAGTGCCAAAACATATTGTGTAAATTGATACGAGCTTGATTTGATATATTATAATAGTGGTTTCAATACCCGAGTCAAAAGTTATCTCCGTTGAAAGTTGTAACTCATATTTACCAAATGTTTTTTTGTTTTTGAAAATATGAACGACATCCTCTTTCTTTTTCTCTTCTCTTATTTTTTTTTGAAGAATAGGGATTGATTGAAAATATAAATAATCAAACCTAGGTTGGCACCAATATCTCCTGTATAACTCTATGAATTAACCATAAGTAAGTAAAATGAAAAAGGTGCTTCAAAAACATTAAACACTTGGTAAGTGATCTAAACAATGTAATTTGGGTACAAAAACGATTTTCCTTTGCAGTACCAAAACATATTGTGTAATTTGATATGAGCTTCGATTTGATATATTATAATAGTTGTTTCGATAACCGAGTCAAAAGTTATCTCCGTTGAAAGTTGTAACTCATATTTACCAAATGTTTTTTTGTTTTTGAACATATGAACGACATCCTCTTTCTTTTTCTCTTCTCTTATTTTTTTTTGAAGAATAGGGATTGATTGAAAATATAAATAATCAAACCTAGGTTGGCACCAATATCTCCTCTATAGCTCTATTGAATTAACCATAAGTAAGTAAAATGAAAAAGGTGGTTCAAAAACTTTAAACACTTGGTAAGTGATATAAACAATGTAATTGGGGTACAAAAATGATTTTCCTTGGAAGTACCAAAAAATATTGTGTTATTTGATACGAGATTCGATTTGATATATTATAATAGTTGTTTCGATACCCGAGTCAAAAGTTATCTATGTTGAAAGTTGTAACTCATATTTACCAAATGTTTTTTTATTTTTGAAAATGTAAACGACATTCTCTTTCTTTTTCTCTTCTCTTATTTTTTTTTTGAAGAATAGGGATTGATTGAAAATATTAATAATCAAACCTAGGTTGGTACCAATGTCTCCTGTATAGCTCTATTGAATTAAACCAGAAGTAAGTAAATTGAAAATGGTGCGTCAAAAACTTTAAACCACGGAAAGTGGTGTAAACGATGTAATTTGGGTGCAAAAACGATTTTCTTTGACGGGACCAAAACATATTATGTAATTTGATACGAGCTTCGATTTGATATATTATAATAGTGGTTTCGATACCCGAGTCAAAAGTTATCTCCGTTTAAATTTGTAACTCATATTTACCAATTGTTTTTTATTTTTGAAAATGTGAACGACATCCTCTTTCTTTTTCTCTTCTCTTATTTTTCTTTTGAAGAATAGGGATTGATTGAAAATATAAATAATCAAACCTAGGTTGTCACCAATATCTCCTGTATAGCTCTATTGAATTAACCAGAAGTAAGTAAAATGATAAAGGTGCTTCAAAAACTTTAAACACTTGGTAAGTGATATAAACAATGTAATTTGGGTATAAAAACCATTTTCCTTTGCTGTGCCAAAACGTATTGTGTAAATTGAGACGAGCTTGATTTGATATATTATAATAGTGGTTTCGATACCCGAGTCAAAAGTTATCTCCGTTGAAAGTTGTAACTCATATTTACCAAATGTTTTTTTGTTTTTGAAAATATGAACGACATCCTCTTTCTTTTTCTCTTCTCTTATTTTTTTTTTTGAAGAATAGGGATTGATTGAAAATATAAATAATCAAACCTAGGTTGGCACCAATATCTCCTGTATAACTCTATGAATTAACCATAAGTAAGTAAAATGATAAAGGTGCTTCAAAAACTTTAAACACTTGGTAAGTGATATAAACAATGTAATTTGGGTACAAAAACGATTTTCCTTTGCTGTGCCAAAACATATTGTGTAAATTGATACGAGCTTGATTTGATATATTATAATAGTGGTTTCGATACCCTAGTCAAAAGTTATCTCCCTTGAAAGTTGTAACTCATATTTACCAAATGTTAATTTGTTTTTGAAAATATGAACGACATCCTCTTTCTTTTTCTCTTCTCTTATTTTTTTTTGAAGAATAGGGATTGATTGAAAATATAAATAATCAAACCTAGGTTGGCACCAATATCTCCTGTATAGCTCTATTGAATTAACCATAAGTAAGTAAAATGAAAAAGGTGGTTCAAAAACTTTAAACACTTGGTAAGTGATATAAAAAATGTAATTTGGGTACAAAAATGATTTTCCATGGCAGTACCAAAAAATATTGTGTTATTTGATACGAGCTTCGATTTGATATATTATAATAGTTGTTTCGATACCCGAGTCAAGAGTTATCTATGTTGAAAGTTGTAACTCATATTTACCAAATGTTTTTTTATTTTTGAAAATGTAAACGACATTCTCTTTCTTTTTCTCTTCTCTTATTTTTTTTTGAAGAATAGGGATTGATTGAAAATATTAATAATCAAACCTAGGTTGGTACCAATGTCTCCTGTATAGCTCTATTGAATTAAACCAGAAGTAAGTAAATTGAAAATGGTGCGTCAAAAACTTTAAAACACGGAAAGTGGTGTAAACGATGTAATTTGGGTGCAAAAACGATTTTCTTTGACGGGACCAAAACATATTATGTAATTTGATACGAGCTTCGATTTGATATATTATAATAGTGGTTTCGATACCCGAGTCAAAAGTTATCTCCGTTTAAATTTGTAACTCATATTTACCAATTTTTTTTATTTTTGAAAATGTGAACGACATCCTCTTTCTTTTTCTCTTCTCTTATTTTTCTTTTGAAGAATAGGGATTGATTGAAAATATAAATAATCAAACCTAGGTTGTCACCAATATCTCCTGTATAGCTCTATTGAATTAACCAGAAGTAAGTAAAATGATAAAGGTGCTTCAAAAACTTTAAACACTTGGTAAGTGATATAAACAATGTAATTTGGGTACAAAAACGATTTTCCTTTGCAGTGCCAAAACATATTGTGTAAATTGATACGAGCTTGATTTGATATATTATAATAGTGGTTTCAATACCCGAGTCAAAAGTTATCTCCGTTGAAAGTTGTAACTCATATTTACCAAATGTTTTTTTGTTTTTGAAAATATGAACGACATCCTCTTTCTTTTTCTCTTCTCTTATTTTTTTTTGAAGAATAGGGATTGATTGAAAATATAAATAATCAAACCTAGGTTGGCACCAATATCTCCTGTATAACTCTATGAATTAACCATAAGTAAGTAAAATGAAAAAGGTGCTTCAAAAACATTAAACACTTGGTAAGTGATATAAACAATGTAATTTGGGTACAAAAACGATTTTCCTTTGCAGTACCAAAACATATTGTGTAATTTGATAGGAGCTTCGATTTGATATATTATAATAGTGGTTTCGATACCCGAGTTAAAAGTTATCTCCGTTGAAAGTTGTAACTCATATTTACCAAATGTTTTTTTGTTTTTGAAAATATGAACGACATCCTCTTTCTTTTTCTCTTCTCTTATTTTTTTTTTGAAGAATAGGGATTGATTGAAAATATAAATAATCAAACCTAGGTTGGCACCAATATCTCCTGTATAACTCTATGAATTAACCATAAGTAAGTAAAATGATAAAGGTGCTTCAAAAACTTTAAACACTTGGTAAGTGATATAAACAATGTAATTTGGGTACAAAAACGATTTTCCTTTGCAGTACCAAAACATATTGTGTAATTTGATATGAGCTTCGATTTGATATATTATAATAGTTGTTTCGATACCCGAGTCAAAAGTTATCTCCGTTGAAAGTTGTAACTCATATTTACCAAATGTTTTTTGTTTTTGAACATATGAACGACATCCTCTTTCTTTTTCTCTTCTCTTATTTTTTTTTTGAAGAATAGGGATTGATTGAAAATATAAATAATCAAACGTAGGTTGGCACCAATATCTCCTGTATAGCTCTATTGAATTAACCATAAGTAAGTAAAATGAAAAAGGTGGTTCAAAAACTTTAAACACTTGGTAAGTGATATAAAAAATGTAATTTGGGTACAAAAATGATTTTCCTTGGCAGTACCAAAAAATATTGTGTTATTTGATACGAGCTTCGATTTGATATATTATAATAGTTGTTTCGATACCCGAGTCAAAAGTTATCTATGTTGAAAGTTGTAACTCATATTTACCAAATGTTTTTTTATTTTTGAAAATGTAAACGACATTCTCTTTCTTTTTCTCTTCTCTTATTTTTTTTTTGAAGAATAGGGATTGATTGAAAATATTAATAATCAAACCTAGGTTGGTACCAATATCTCCTGTATAGCTCTATTGAATTAAACCAGAAGTAAGTAAATTGAAAATGGTGCGTCAAAAACTTTAAAACACGGAAAGTGGTGTAAACGATGTAATTTGGGTGCAAAAACGATTTTCTTTGACGGGACCAAAGCATATTATGTAATTTGATACGAGCTTCGATTTGATATATTATAATAGTGGTTTCGATACCCGAGTCAAAAGTTATCTCCGTTTAAATTTGTAACTCATATTTACCAATTGTTTTTTATTTTTGAAAATGTGAACGACATCCTCTTTCTTTTTCTCTTCTCTTATTATTCTTTTGAAGAATAGGGATTGATTGAAAATATAAATAATCAAACCTAGGTTGTCACCAATATCTCCTGTATAGCTCTATTGAATTAACCAGAAGTAAGTAAAATGATAAAGGTGCTTCAAAAACTTTAAACACTTGGTAAGTGATATAAACAATGTAATTTGGGTACAAAAACGATTTTCCTTTGCTGTTCCAAAACATATTGTGTAAATTGATACGAGCTTGATTTGATATATTATAATAGTGGTTTCGATACCCGAGTCAAAAGTTATCTCCGTTGAAAGTTGTAACTCATATTTACCAAATGTTTTTTTGTTTTTGAAAATATGAACGACATCCTCTTTCTTTTTCTCTTCTCTTATTTTTTTTTTGAAGAATAGGGATTGATTGAAAATATAAATAATCAAACCTAGGTTGGCACCAATATCTCCTGTATAACTCTATGAATTAACCATAAGTAAGTAAAATGAAAAAGGTGCTTCAAAAACATTAAACACTTGGTAAGTGATATAAACAATGTAATTTGGGTACAAAAACGATTTTCCTTTGCAGTACCAAAACATATTGTGTAATTTGATATGAGCTTCGATTTGATATATTATAATAGTTGTTTCGATACCCGAGTCAAAAGTTATCTCCGTTGAAAGTTGTAACTCATATTTACCAAATGTTTTTTTGTTTTTGAACATATGAACGACATCCTCGTTCTTTTTCTCTTCTCTTATTTTTTTTGAAGAATAGGGATTGATTGAAAATATAAATAATCAAACCTAGGTTGGCACCAATATCTCCTGTATAACTCTATGAATTAACCATAAGTAAGTAAAATGAAAAAGGTGCTTCAAAAACATTAAACACTTGGTAAGTGATATAAACAATGTAATTTGGGTACAAAAACGATTTTCCTTTGCAGTACCAAAACATATTGTGTAATTTGATATGAGCTTCGATTTGATATATTATAATAGTTGTTTCGATACCCGAGTCAAAAGTTATCTCCGTTGAAAGTTGTAACTCATATTTACCAAATGTTTTTTTGTTTTTGAACATATGAACGACATCCTCGTTCTTTTTCTCTTCTCTTATTTTTTTTGAAGAATAGGGATTGATTGAAAATATAAATAACAAACCTAGGTTGGCACCAATATCTCCTGTATAGCTCTATCGAATTAACTAGAAGTAAGTAAAATGAAAAAGGTGCTTCAAAAACTTTAAACACTTGGTAAGTGATATTAACAATGTAATTCGGGTCCAAAAACGATTTTCCTTTGCAGTACGAAAACATATTGTGTAATTTGATACGAGCTTCGATTTGATATATTATAATAGTTGTTTCGATACACGAGTCAAAAGTTATCTATGTTGAAAGTTGTAACTCATATTTACCAAATGTTTTTTTATTTTTGAAAATGTAAAAGACATTCTCTTTCTTTTTCTCTTCTCTTATTTTTTTTTTTGAAGAATAGGGATTGATTGAAAATATTAATAATCAAACCTAGGTTGGTACCAATATCTCCTGTATAGCTCTATTGAATTAAACCAGAAGTAAGTAAATTGAAAATGGTGCGTCAAAAACTTTAAAACACGGAAAGTGGTGTAAACGATGTAATTTGGGTGCAAAAACGATTTTCTTTGACGGGACCAAAACATATTATGTAATTTGATACGAGCTTCGATTTGATATAATATAATAGTGGTTTCGATACCCGAATCAAAAGTTATCACCGTTGAAAGTTGTAACTCATATTTACCAAATGTTTTTTTGTTTTTGAAAATATGAACGACATCCTCTTTCTTTTTCTCTTCTCTTATTTTTTTTTGAAGAATAGGGATTGATTGAAAATATAAATAATCAAACCTAGGTTGGCACCAATATCTCCTGTATAACTCTATGAATTAACCATAAGTAAGTAAAATGAAAAAGGTGCTTCAAAAACATTAAACACTTGGTAAGTGAGATAAACAATGTAATTTGGGTACAAAAACGATTTTCCTTTGCAGTACCAAAACATATTGTGTAATTTGATGTGAGCTTCAATTTGATATATTATAATAGTTGTTTCGATACCCGAGTCAAAAGTTATCGCCGTTGAAAGTTGTAACTCATATTTACCAAATGTTTTTTTGTTTTTGAACATATGAACGACATCCTCTTTCTTTTTCTCTTCTCTTATTTTTTTTTTGAAGAATAGGGATTGATTGAAAATATAAATAATCAAACCTAGGTTGGCACCAATATCTCCTCTATAGCTCTATTGAATTAACCATAAGTAAGTAAAATGAAAAAGGTGGTTCAAAAACTTTAAACACTTGGTAAGTGATATAAACAATGTAATTTGGGTACAAAAATGATTTTCCTTGGCAGTACCAAAAAATATTGTGTTATTTGATACGAGCTTCGATTTGATATATTATAATAGTTGTTTCGATACCCGAGTCAAAAGTTATCTATGTTGAAAGTTGTAACTCATATTTACCAAATGTTTTTTTTATTTTTGAAAATGTAAACGACATTCTCTTTCTTTTTCTCTTCTCTTATTTTTTTTTGAAGAATAGGGATTGATTGAAAATATTAATAATCAAACCTAGGTTGGTACCAATATCTCCTGTATAGCTCTATTGAATTAAACTAGAAGTAAGTAAATTGAAAATGGTGCGTCAAAAACTTTAAAACACGGAAAGTGCTGTAAACGATGTAATTTGGGTGCAAAAACGATTTTCTTTGACGGGACCAAACATATTATGTAATTTGATACGAGCTTCGATTTGATATATTATAATAGTGGTTTCGATACCCGAGTCAAAAGTTATCTCCGTTTAAATTTGTAACTCATATTTACCAATTTTGTTTTATTTTTGAAAATGTGAACGACATCCTCTTTCTTTTTCTCTTCTCTTATTTTTCTTTTGAAGAATAGGAATTGATTGAAAATATAAATAATCAAACCTAGGTTGGCACCAATATCTCCTGTATAGCTGTATTGAATTAACCAGAAGTAAGTAAAATGATAAAGGTGCTTCAAAAACATTAAACACTTGGTAAGTGATATGACCAATGTAATTTGGGTACAAAAACGATTTTCCTTTGCAGTACCAAAACATATTGTGTGATTTGATATGAGCTTCGATTTGATATATTATAATAGTTGTTTCGATACCCGAGTCAAAAGTTATCTCCGTTGAAAGTTGTAACTCATATTTACCAAATGTTTTTTTGTTTTTGAACATATGAACGACATCCTCTTTCTTTTTCTCTTCTCTTATTTTTTTTGAAGAATAGGGATTGATTGAAAATATAAATAACAAACCTAGGTTGGCACCAATATCTCCTGTATAGCTCTATTGAATTAACCAGAATTAAGTAAAATGAAAAAGGTGCTTCAAAAACTTTAAACACTTGGTAAGTAATATAAACAATGTAATTTGGGTCCAAAAATGATTTTCCTTTGCAGTACGAAAAAATATTGTGTAATTTGATACGATCTTCGATTTGATATATTATAATAGTTGTTTCGATACCCGAGTCAAAAGTTATCTCCGTTGAAAGTTGTAACTCATATATACCAAATGTTTTTTTGTTTTTGAAAATATGAACGACATCCTCTTTCTTTTTCTCTTCTATTATTTTTTTTTGAAGAATAGGGATTGATTGAAAATATAAATAATCAAACCTAGGTTGGCACCAATATCTCCTGTATAACTCTATGAATTAACCATAAGTAAGTAAAATGAAAAAGGTGCTTCAAAAACATTAAACACTTGGTAAGTGATATAAACAATGTAATTTGGGTACAAAAACGATTTTCCTTTGCAGTACCAAAACATATTGTGTAAATTGATACGAGCTTGATTTGATATATTATAATAGTGGTTTCGATACCCTAGTCAAAAGTTATCTCCTTTGAAAGTTGTAACTCATATTTACCAAATGTTTTTTTGTTTTTGAAAATATGAACGACATCCTCTTTCTTTTTCTCTTCTCTTATTTTTTTTGAAGAATAGGGATTGATTGAAAATATAAATAATCAAACCTAGGTTGGCACCAATATCTCCTCTATAGCTCTATTGAATTAACCAGAAGTAAGTAAAATGAAAAAAGTGCTTCAAAAACTTTAAACACTTGGTAAGTGATATAAACAATGTAATTTGGGTCCAAAAACGATTTTCCTTTGCAGTACGAAAACATATTGTGTAATTTGATACGAGCTTCGATTTGATATATTATAATAGTTGTTTCGATACCCGAGTCAAAAGTTATCTATGTTGAAAGTTGTAACTAATATTTACCAAATGTTTTTTTATTTTTGAAAATGTAAACGACATTCTCTTTCTTTTTCTCTTCTCTTATTTTTTTTTTGAAGAATAGGGATTGATTGAAAATATTAACAATCAAACCTAGGTTGGCACCAATATCTCCTGTATAGCTGTATTGAATTAACCAGAAGTAAGTAAAATGATAAAGGTGCTTCAAAAACATTAAACACTTGGTAAGTGACATGACCAATGTAATTTGGGTACAAAAACGATTTTCCTTTGCAGTACCAAAACATATTGTGTAATTTGATATGAGCTTCGATTTGATATATTATAATAGTTGTTTCGATACCCGAGTCAAAAGTTATCTCCGTTGAAAGTTGTAACTCATATTTACCAAAGGCTTTTTTGTTTTTGAAAATATGAACGACATCCTCTTTCTTTTTCTCTTCTCTTATTTTTTTTTTGAGGAATAGGGATTGATTGTAAATATAAATAATCAATCCTAGGTTGGCACCAATATCTCCTGTATAACTCTATGAATTAACCAGAAATAAGTAAAATGAAAAAGGTGCTTCAAAAACTTTAAACACTTGGTAAGTGATATAAACAATGTAATTTGGGTACAAAAACGATTTTCCTTTGCAGTGCCAAAACATATTGTGTAAATTGATACGAGCTTGATTTGATATATTATAATAGTGGTTTCAATACCCGAGTCAAAAGTTATCTCCGTTGAAAGTTGTAACTCATATTTACCAAATGTTTTTTTGTTTTTGAAAATATGAACGACATCCTCTTTCTTTTTCTCTTCTCTTATTTTTTTTTTGAAGAATAGGGATTGATTGAAAATATAAATAATCAAACCTAGGTTGGCACCAATATCTCCTGTATAACTCTATGAATTAACCATAAGTAAGTAAAATGAAAAAGGTGGTTCAAAAACTTTAAACACTTGGTAAGTGATATAAACAATGTAATTTGGGTACAAAAATGATTTTCCTTGGAAGTACCAAAAAATATTGTGTTATTTGATACGAGCTTCGATTTGATATATTATAATAGTTGTTTCGATACCCGAGTCAAAAGTTATCTATCTTGAAAGTTGTAACTCATATTTACCAAATGTTTTTTTATTTTTGAAAATGTAAACGACATTCTCTTTCTTTTTCTCTTCTCTTATTTTTTTTTGAAGAATAGGGATTGATTGAAAATATTAATAATCAAACCTAGGTTGGTACCAATATCTCCTGTATAGCTCTATTGAATTAAACAAGAAGTAAGTAAATTGAAAATGGTGCGTCAAAAACTTTAAACACACGGAAAATGGTGTAAACGATGTAATTTGGGTACAAAAACGATTTTCTTTGACGGGATCAAAACATATTATGTAATTTGATTCGAGCTTCGATTTGATATATTATAAAAGTTGTTTTGATACCCGAGTCAAAAGTTATCTCCGTTAAAAGTTGTAACTCATATTTACCAAATGTTTTTTTTATTTTTGAAAATGTAATAGACATTCTCTTTCTTTTTCTCTTACCTTATTTTTTTTTTGAAGAATAGGGATTGATTGAAAATATAAATAATCAAACCTAGGTTGGAACCAATATCTCATGTATAGCTCTATTGAATTAACCAGAAGTAAGTAAAATGAAAAAGGTGCTTCAAAAACTTTAAACACTTGGTAAGTGATATAAACAATGTAATTTGGGTACAAAAACGATTTTCCTTTTCAGTACCAAAACATATTGTGTAATTTGATATGAGCTTCGATTTGATATATTATAATAATTGTTTCGATACCCGAGTCAAAAGTTATCTCCGTTGAAAGTTGTAACTCATATTTACCAAATGTTTTTTTGTTTTTGAAAATATGAACGATATCCTCTTTCTTTTTCTCTTCTCTTATTTTTTTTTTGAGGAATAGGGATTGATTGAAAATATAAATAATCAATCCTAGGTTGGCACCAATATCTCCTGTATAACTCTATGAATTAACCAGAAATAAGTAAAATGAAAAAGGTGCTTCAAAAACTTTAAACACTTGGTAAGTGATATAAACAATGTAATTTGGGTACAAAAACGATTTTCCTTGGCAGTGCCAAAACATATTGTGTAAATTGATACGAGTTTGATTTGATATATTATAATAATGCTTTCGATACCCGAGTCAAAAGTTATCTCCGTTGAAAGTTGTAACTCATATTTACCAAATGTTTTTTTATTTTTGAAAATGTAAACGACATTCTCTTTCTTTTTCTCTTCTCTTGTTTTTTTTTGAAGAATAGGGATTGATTGAAAATATTAATAATCAAACCTAGGTTGGTACCAATATCTCCTGTATAGCTCTATTGAATTAAACCAGAAGTAAGTAAATTGAAAATGGTGCGTCAAAAACTTTAAAACACGGAAAGTGGTGTAAACGATGTAATTTGGGTGCAAAAACGATTTTCTTTGATGGGACCAAAACATATTGTGTAATTTGATATGAGCTTCGATTTGATATATTATAATAGTGGTTTCGATACCCGAGTCAAAAGTTATCTCCGTTTAAATTTGTAACTCATATTTACCAAATGTTTTTTTATTTTTGAAAATGTGAACGACATCCTCTTTCTTTTTCTCTTCTCTTATTTTTCTTTTGAAGAATAGGGATTGATTGAAAATATAAATAATCAAACCTAGGTTGGCACCAATATCTTCTGTATAGCTCTATTGAATTAACCAGAAGTAAGTAAAATGATAAAGGTGCTTCAAAAACTTTAAACACTTGGTAAGTGATATAAACAATGTAATTTGGGTACAAAAACGATTTTCCTTTGCAGTACCAAAACATATTGTGTAAATTGATACGAGCTTGATTTGATATATTATAATAGTGGTTTCAATACCCGAGTCAAAAGTTATCTCCGTTGAAAGTTGTAACTCATATTTACCAAATGTTTTTTTGTTTTTGAAAATGTAAACGACATCCTCTTTCCCTTTCTCTTCTCTTATTTTTTTTTGAAGAATAGGGATTGATTGAAAATATAAATAATCAAACCTAGGTTGGCACCAATATCTCCTGTATAACTCTATGAATTAACCAGAAATAAGTAAATTGAAAATGGTGCATCAAAAACTTTAAACACACGGAAAAACGATTTTCTTTGACGGGACCAAAACATATTATGTAATTTGATTCGAGCTTCGATTTGATATATTATAATAGTGGTTTCGATACCCGAGTCAAAAGTTATCTTCCTGGAAATTTGTAACTCATATTTACCAAATGTTTTTTTGTTTTTGAAAATATAAACGACATCCTCTTTCTCTTTCTCTTCTCTTATTTTTTTTTGAAGAATAGGGATTGATTGAAAATATAAATAATCAAACCTAGGTTGGCACCAATATCTCCTGTATAGCTCTATTGAATTAACCAGAAGTAAGTAAAATGAAAAAGATGCTTCAAAAACTTTAAACACTTGGTAAGTGATATAAACAATGTAATTTGGGTACAAAAACGATTTTCCTTGGCAGTGCCAAAACATATTGTGTAAATTGATACGAGTTTGATTTGATATATTATAATAATGCTTTCGATACCCGAGTCAAAAGTTATCTCCGTTGAAAGTTGTAACTCATATTTACCAAATGTTTTTTTATTTTTGAAAATGTAAACGACATTCTCTTTCTTTTTCTCTTCTCTTGTTTTTTTTTTGAAGAATAGGGATTGATTGAAAATATTAATAATCAAACCTAGGTTGGTACCAATATCTCCTGTATAGCTCTATTGAATTAAACCAGAAGTAAGTAAATTGAAAATGGTGCGTCAAAAACTTTAAAACACGGAAAGTGGTGTAAACGATGTAATTTGGGTGCAAAAACGATTTTCTTTGATGTGACCAAAACATATTATGTAATTTGATACGAGCTTCGATTTGATATATTATAATAGTGGTTTCGATACCCGAGTCAAAAGTTATCTCCGTTTAAATTTGTAACTCATATTTACCAATTTTTTTTTATTTTTGAAAATGTGAACGACATCCTCTTTCTTTTTCTCTTCTCTTATTTTTCTTTTGAAGAATAGGGATTGATTGAAAATATAAATAATCAAACCTAGGTTGGCACCAATATCTCCTGTATAGCTCTATTGAATTAACCAGAAGTAAGTAAAATGATAAAGGTGCTTCAAAAACTTTAAACACTTGGTAAGTGATATAAACAATGTAATTTGGGTACAAAAACGATTTTCCTTTGCAGTGCCAAAACATATTGTGTAAATTGATACGAGCTTGATTTGATATATTATAATAGTGGTTTCAATACCCGAGTCAAAAGTTATCTCCGTTGAAAGTTGTAACTCATATTTACCAAATGTTTTTTTGTTTTTGAAAATGTAAACGACATCCTCTTTCCCTTTCTCTTCTCTTATTTTTTTTTGAAGAATAGGGATTGATTGAAAATATAAATAATCAAACCTAGGTTGGCACCAATATCTCCTGTATAACTCTATGAATTAACCAGAAATAAGTAAATTGAAAATGGTGCGTCAAAAACTTTAAACACACGGAAAATGGTGTAAATGATGTAATTTGGGTACAAAAACGATTTTCTTTGACGGGACCAAAACATATTATGTAATTTGATTCGAGCTTCGATTTGATATATTATAATAGTTGTTTCGATACCCGAGTCAAAAGTTATCTTCCTGGAAATTTGTAACTCATATTTACCAAATGTTTTTTTGTTTTTGAAAATATAAACGACATCCTCTTTCTCTTTCTCTTCTCTTATTTTTTTTTGAAGAATAGGGATTGATTGAAAATATAAATAATCAAACCTAGGTTGGCACCAATATCTCCTATATAGCTCTATTGAATTAACCAGAAGTAAGTAAAATGAAAAAGATGCTTCAAAAACTTTAAACACTTGGTAAGTGATGTAAACGATGTAATTTTGGTACCAAAACGATTTCCTTTGATTGGACTACAAATTATTGTGTAATTTGATACGGGCTTCGATTTGATATATTATAATAGTGGTTTCGATACCCGAGTTAAAAGTTATCTCCGTTGAAAGTTGTAACTCATATTTACCAAATGTTTTTTTTGTTTTTGCAAATATGAACGACATCCTCTTTCTTTTTCTCTTCTCTTATTTTTTTTTTGAAGAATAGGGACTGATTGAAAATATAAATAATCAAACCTAGGTTGGCACCAATATCTCCTCTATAGCTCTATTGAATTAACCATAAGTAAGTAAAATGAAAACGGTTCTTCAAAAACTTTAAACACTTGGTAAGTGATATAAACAATGTAATTTGGGTACAAAAAGAATTTTCCTTGGCAGTACCAAAACATATTGTGTAATTTGATATTAGCTTCGATTTGATATATTATAAAAGTTTTTTCGATACCCGAGTCAAAAGTTATCTCCGTTAAAAGTTGTAACTCATATTTACCAAATGTTTTTTTTATTTTTGAAAATGTAAACGACATTCCCTTTCTTTTTCTCTTACCTTATTTTTTTTGAAGAATAGGGATTGATTGAAAATATAAATAATCAAACCTAGGTTGGAACCAATATCTCATGTATAGCTCTATTGAATTAACCAGAAGTAAGTAAAATGAAAAAAGTGCTTCAAAAACTTTAAACACTTGGTAAGTGACATGACCAATGTAATTTGGGTACAAAAACGATTTTCCTTTGCAGTACCAAAACATATTGTGTAATTTGATATGAGCTTCGATTTGATATATTATAATAGTTGTTTCGATACCCGAGTCAAAAGTTATCTCCGTTGAAAGTTGTAACTCATATTTACCAAAGGCTTTTTTGTTTTTGAAAATATGAACGACATCCTCTTTCTTTTTCTCTTCTCTTATTTTTTTTTTGAGGAATAGGGATTGATTGAAAATATAAATAATCAATCC
The DNA here is from genome assembly GCA_037013495.1 of Hippophae tibetana. Taxonomy (NCBI): domain Eukaryota; kingdom Viridiplantae; phylum Streptophyta; class Magnoliopsida; order Rosales; family Elaeagnaceae; genus Hippophae; species Hippophae tibetana. The sequence goes on along the minus strand of JAZDXN010000026.1, from coordinate 1,650,989 downwards.
TAGGTTGGCACCAATATCTCCTGTATAACTCTATGAATTAACCAGAAATAAGTAAAATGAAAAAGGTGGTTCAAAAACTTTAAACACTTGGTAAGTGATATAAACAATGTAATTTGGGTACAAAAACGATTTTCCTTTGCAGTATGAAAAAATATTGTGTAATTTGATACGAGCTTCGATTTGATATATTATAATAGTTGTTTCGATACCCGAGTCAAAAGTTATCTCCGTTGAAAGTTGTAACTCATAATTACCAAATGTTTTTTTGTTTTTGAAAATATGAACGACATCCTCTTTCTTTTTCTCTTCTATTATTTTTTTTTGAAGAATAGGGATTGATTGAAAATATAAATAATCAAACCTAGGTTGGCACCAATATCTCCTGTATAACTCTATGAATTAACCATAAGTAAGTAAAATGAAAAAGGTGCTTCAAAAACATTAAACACTTGGTAAGTGATATAAACAATGTAATTTGGGTACAAAAACGATTTTCCTTTGCAGTACCAAAACATATTGTGTAAATTGATACGAGCTTGATTTGATATATTATAATAGTGGTTTCGATACCCTAGTCAAAAGTTATCTCCTTTGAAAGTTGTAACTCATATTTACCAAATGTTTTTTTGTTTTTGAAAATATGAACGACATCCTCTTTCTTTTTCTCTTCTCTTATTTTTTTTGAAGAATAGGGATTGATTGAAAATATAAATAATCAAACCTAGGTTGGCACCAATATCTCCTCTATAGCTCTATTGAATTAAACCAGAAGTAAGTAAAATGAAAAAAGTGCTCAAAAACTTTAAACACTTGGTAAGTGATATAAACAATGTAATTTGGGTCCAAAAACGATTTTCCTTTGCAGTACGAAAACATATTGTGTAATTTGATACGAGCTTCGATTTGATATATTATAATAGTTGTTTCGATACCCGAGTCAAAAGTTATCTATGTTGAAAGTTGTAACTAATATTTACCAAATGTTTTTTTATTTTTGAAAATGTAAACGACATTCTCTTTCTTTTTCTCTTCTCTTATTTTTTTTTTTGAAGAATAGGGATTGATTGAAAATATTAACAATCAAACCTAGGTTGGCACCAATATCTCCTGTATAGCTGTATTGAATTAACCAGAAGTAAGTAAAATGATAAAGGTGCTTCAAAAACATTAAACACTTGGTAAGTGACATGACCAATGTTAATTTGGGTACAAAAACGATTTTCCTTTGCAGTGCCAAAACATATTGTGTAAATTGATACGAGCTTGATTTGATATATTATAATAGTGGTTTCAATACCCGAGTCAAAAGTTATCTCCGTTGAAAGTTGTAACTCATATTTACCAAATGTTTTTTTGTTTTTGAAAATGTAAACGACATCCTCTTTCTTTTTCTCTTCTCTTATTTTTTTTTAAGAATAGGTATTGATTGAAAATATAAATAATCAAACCTAGGTTGGCACCAATATCTCCTGTATAACTCTATGAATTAACCATAAGTAAGTAAAATGAAAAAGGTGCTTCAAAAACATTAAACACTTGGTAAGTGATATAAACAATGTAATTTGGGTACAAAAACGATTTTCCTTTGCAGTACCAAAACATATTGTGTAATTTGATATGAGCTTCGATTTGATATATTATAATAGTTGTTTCGATACCCGAGTCAAAAGTTATCTCCGTTGAAAGTTGTAACTCATATTTACCAAATGTTTTTTTGTTTTTGAACATATGAACGACATCCTCTTTCTTTTTCTCTTCTCTTATTTTTTTTTTTTTGAAGAATAGGGATTGATTGAAAATATAAATAATCAAACCTAGGTTGGCACCAATATCTCCTCTATAGCTCTATTGAATTAACCATAAGTAAGTAAAATGAAAAAGGTGGTTCAAAAACTTTAAACATTTGGTAAGTGATATAAACAATGTAATTTGGGTACAAAAATGATTTTCCTTGGCAGTACCAAAAAATATTGTGTTATTTGTTACGAGCTTCGATTTGATATATTATAATAGTTGTTTCGATACCCGAGTCAAAAGTTATCTATGTTGAAAGTTGTAACTCATATTTACCAAATGTTTTTTTATTTTTGAAAATGTAAACGACATTCTCTTTCTTTTTCTCTTCTCTTATTTTTTTTTGAAGAATAGGGATTGATTGAAAATATTAATAATCAAACCTAGGTTGGTACCAATATCTCCTGTATAGCTCTATTGAATTAAACAGAAGTAAGTAAATTGAAAATGGTGCGTCAAAAACTTTAAAACACGGAAAGTGGTGTAAACGATGTAATTTGCGTGCAACAACGATTTTCTTTGACGGGAGCAAAACATATTATGTAATTTGATACGAGCTTCGATTTGATATATTATAATAGTGGTTTCGATACCCGAGTCAAAAGTTATCTCCGTTTAAATTTGTAACTCATATTTACCAATTTTTTTTTTTTTGAAAATTTGAACGACATCCTCTTTCTTTTTCTCTTCTCTTATTTTTATTTTGAAGAATAGGGATTGATTGAAAATATAAATAATCAAACCTAGGTTGGCACCAATATCTCCTGTATAGCTGTATTGAATTAACCAGAAGTAAGTAAAATGATAAAGGTGCTTCAAAAACTTTAAACACTTGGTAAGTGATATAAACAATGTAATTTGGGTACAAAAACGATTTTCCTTTGCAGTGCCAAAACATATTGTGTAAATTGATACGAGCTTGATTTGATATATTATAATAGTGGTTTCGATACCCGAGTCAAAAGTTATCTCCGTTGAAAGTTGTAACTCATATTTACCAAATGTTTTTTTGTTTTTGAACATATGAACGACATCCTATTTCTTTTTCTCTTCTCTTATTTTTTTTGAAGAATAGGGATTGATTGAAAATATAAATAACAAACCTAGGTTGGCACCAATATCTCCTGTATAGCTCTATTGAATTAACCAGAAGTAAGTAAAATGAAAAAGGTGCTTCAAAAACTTTAAACACTTGGTAAGTGATATAAACAATGTAATTTGGGTACAAAAACGATTTTCCTTTGCAGTACGAAAAAATATTGTGTAATTTGATACGAGCTTCGATTTGATATATTATAATAGTTGTTTCGATACCCGAGTCAAAAGTTATCTCCGTTGAAAGTTGTAACTTATATTTACCAAATGTTTTTTTGTTTTTGAACATAAGAACGACATCCTATTTCTTTTTCTCTTCTCTTATTTTTTTTGAAGAATAGGGATTGATTGAAAATATAAATAACAAACCTAGGTTGGCACCAATATCTCCTGTATAGCTCTATTGAATTAACCAGAAGTAAGTAAAATGAAAAAGGTGCTTCAAAAACTTTAAACACTGGGTAAGTGATATAAACAATGTAATTTGGGTACAAAAACGATTTTCCTTGGCAGTGCCAAAACATATTGTGTAAATTGATACGAGTTTGATTTGATATATTATAATAATGCTTTCGATACCCGAGTCAAAAGTTATCTCCGTTGAAAGTTGTAACTCATATATACCAAATGTTTTTTTATTTTTGAAAATGTAAACGACATTCTCTTTCTTTTTCTCTTCTCTTATTTTTTTTTTTGAAGAATAGGGATTGATTGAAAATATTAATAATCAAACCTAGGTTGGCACCAATATCTCCTGTATAGCTCTATTAAATTAAACTAGAAGTAAGTAAATTGAAAATGGTGCGTCAAAAACTTTAAACACACGGAAAATGGTGTAAACGATGAAATTTGGGTACAAAAACGATTTCCTTTTACGGGACCAAAGCATATTATGTAATTTGATTCGAGCTTCGATTTGATATATTATAATAGTGGTTTCGATACCCAAGTCAAAAGTTATCTCCGTTGAAATTTGTAACTCATATTTACCAAATGTTTTTTTGTTTTTGGAAATATAAACGACATCCTCTTTCTTTTTCTCTTCTCTTATTTTTTTTTTGAAGAATAGGGATTCATTGAAAATATAAATAATCAAACCTAGAATGGCACCAATATCTCCTGTATAGATCTATTGAATTAACCAGAAGTAAGTAAAATGAAAAAGGTGCTTCAAAAACTTTAAACACTTGGTAAGTGATGTAAACGATGTAATTTGGGTACAAAAACGATTTTCCTTGGCAGTACCAAAACATATTTTGTAATTTGATACGAGCTTCGATTTGATATATTATAATAGTTGTTTCGATACCCGAGTCAAAAGTTTTCTCCGTTAAAAGTTGTAACTCATATTTACCAAATGTTTTTTAATTTTTGAAAATGTAAACGACATTCTCTTTCTTTTTCTCTTCTCTTATTTGTTTTTGAAGAATAGGGATTGATTGAAAATATAAATAATCAAACCTAGGTTGGCACCAATATCTCCTCTATAGCTCTATTGAATTAACAATAAGTAAGTAAAATGAAAAAGGTGGTTCAAAAACTTTAAACACTTGGTAAGTAATATAAACAATGTAATTTGGGTACAAAAATGATTTTCCTTGGCAGTACCAAAAAAATATTGTGTTATTTGATACGAGCTTCGATTTGATATATTATAATAGTTGTTTCGATACCCGAGTCAAAAGTTATCAATCTTGAAAGTTGTAACTCATATTTACCAAATGTTTTTTTATTTTTGAAAATGTAAACGACATTCTCTTTCTTTTTCTCTTCTCTTATTTTTTTTTGAAGAATAGGGATTGATTGAAAATATTAATAATCAAACCTAGGTTGGTACCAATATCTCCTGTATAGCTCTATTGAATTAAACCAGAAGTAAATAAATTGAAAATAGTGCGTCAAAAACTTTAAAACACGGAAAGTGGTGTAAACGATGTAATTTGGGTGCAAAAACGATTTTCTTTGACGGGATCAAAACATATTATGTAATTTGATACGAGCTTCGATTTGATATATTATAATAGTGGTTTCGATACCCGAGTCAAAAGTTATCTCCGTTTAAATTTGTAACTCATATTTACCAAATTTTTTTATTTTTGAAAATGTGAACGACATCCTCTTTCTTTTTCTCTTCTCTTATTTTTCTTTTGAAGAATAGGGATTGATTGAAAATATAAATAATCAAACCTAGGTTGGCACCAATATCTCCTGTATAGCTGTATTGAATTAACCAGAAGTAAGTAAAATGATAAAGATGCTTCAAAAACTTTAAACACTTGGTAAGTGATATAAACAATGTAATTTGGGTACAAAAACGATTTTCCTTTGCAGTACCAAAACATATTGTGTAAATTGATACGAGCTTGATTTGATATATTATAATAGTGGTTTCGATACCCGAGTCAAAAGTTATCTCCGTTGAAAGTTGTAACTCATATTTACCAAATGTTTTTTTGTTTTTGAAAATATGAACGACATCCTCTTTCTTTTTCTCTTCTCTTATTTTTTTTTGAAGAATAGGGAATGATTGAAAATATAAATAATCAAACCTAGGTTGGCACCAATATCTCCTGTATAGCTCTTTGAATTAACCATAAGTAAGTAAAATGATAAAGGTGCTTCAAAAACATTAAACACTTGGTAAGTGATATAAACAATGTAATTTGGGTACAAAAACGATTTTCCTTTGCAGTACCAAAACATATTGTGTAAATTGATACGAGCTTGATTTGATATATTATAATAGTGGTTTCGATACCCTAGTCAAAAGTTATCTCCGTTGAAAGTTGTAACTCATATTTACCAAATGTTTTTTTATTTTTAAAAATATGAACGACATCCTCTTTCTTTTTCTCTTCTCTTATTTTTTTTTGAAGATTGATTGAAAATATAAATAATCAAACCTAGGTTGGCACCAATATCTCCTGTATAACTCTATGAATTAACCATAAGTAAGTAAAATGAAAAAGGTGCTTCAAAAACATTAAACACTTGGTAAGTGATATAAACAATGTAATTTGGGTACAAAAACGATTTTCCTTTGCAGTACGAAAAAATATTGTGTAATTTGATACGAGCTTCGATTTGATATATTATAATAGTTGTTTCGATACCCGAGTTAAAAGTTATCTCCGTTGAAAGTTGTAACTCATATATACCAAATGTTTTTTTATTTTTGAAAATGTAAACGACATTCTCTTTCTTTTTCTCTTCTCTTATTTTTTTTTTTGAAGAATAGGGATTGATTGAAAATATTAATAATCAAACCTAGGTTGGCACCAATATCTCCTGTATAGCTCTATTAAATTAAACTAGAAGTAAGTAAATTGAAAATGGTGCGTCAAAAACTTTAAACACACGGAAAATGGTGTAAACGATGAAATTTGGGTACAAAAACGATTTCCTTTTACGGGACCAAAGCATATTATGTAATTTGATTCGAGCTTCGATTTGATATATTATAATAGTGGTTTCGATACCCGAGTCAAAAGTTATCTCCGTTGAAATTTGTAACTCATATTTACCAAATGTTTTTTTGTTTTTGGAAATATAAACGACATCCTCTTTCTTTTTCTCTTCTCTTATTTTTTTTTTGAAGAATAGGGATTCATTGAAAATATAAATAATCAAACCTAGAATGGCACCAATATCTCCTGTATAGATCTATTGAATTAACCAGAAGTAAGTAAAATGAAAAAGGTGCTTCAAAAACTTTAAACACTTGGTAAGTGATGTAAACGATGTAATTTGGGTACAAAAACGATTTTCCTTGGCAGTACCAAAACATATTGTGTAATTTGATACGAGCTTCGATTTGATATATTATAATAGTTGTTTCGATACCCTAGTCAAAAGTTTTCTCCGTTAAAAGTTGTAACTCATATTTACCAAATGTTATTTAATTTTTGAAAATGTAAACGACATTCTCTTTCTTTTTCTCTTCTCTTATTTTTTTTTTGAAGAATAGGGATTGATTGAAAATATAAATAATCAAACCTAGGTTGGCACCAATATCTCCTGTATAACTCTATGAATTAACCATAAGTAAGTAAAATGAAAAAGGTGGTTCAAAAACTTTAAACACTTGGTAAGTGATATAAACAATGTAATTTGGGTACAAAAATGATTTTCCTTGGAAGTACCAAAAAATATTGTGTTATTTGATACGAGCTTCGATTTGATATATTATAATAGTTGTTTCGATACCCGAGTCAAAAGTTATCTATCTTGAAAGTTGTAACTCATATTTACCAAATGTTTTTTTATTTTTGAAAATGTAAACAACATTCTCTTTCTTTTTCTCTTCTCTTATTTTTTTTTTGAAGAATAGGGATTGATTGAAAATATTAATAATCAAACCTAGGTTGGTACCAATATCTCCTGTATAGCTCTATTGAATTAAACAAGAAGTAAGTAAATTGAAAATGGTGCGTCAAAAACTTTAAACACACGGAAAATGGTGTAAACGATGTAATTTGGGTACAAAAACGATTTTCTTTGACGGGACCAAAACATATTATGTAATTTGATTCGAGCTTCGATTTGATATATTATAATAGTGGTTTCGATACCCGAGTCAAAAGTTATCTCCGTTTAAATTTGTAACTCATATTTACCAAATTTTTTTATTTTTGAAAATGTGAATGACATCCTCTTTCTTTTTCTCTTCTCTTATTTTTCTTTTGAAGAATAGGGATTGATTGAAAATATAAATAATCAAACCTAGGTTGGCACCAATATCTCCTGTATAGCTGTATTGAATTAACCAGAAGTAAGTAAAATGATAAAGGTGCTTCAAAAACTTTAAACACTTGGTAAGTGATATAAACAATGTAATTTGGGTCCAAAAACGATTTTCCTTTGCAGTACCAAAACATATTGTGTAAATTGATACGAGCTTGATTTGATATATTTTAATAGTGGTTTCGATACCCGAGTCAAAAGTTATCTCCGTTGAAAGTTGTAACTCATATTTACCAAATGTTTTTTTGTTTTTGAAAATATGAACGACATCCTCTTTCTTTTTCTCTTCTCTTATTTTTTTTTGAAGAATAGGGATTGATTGAAAATATAAATAATCAAACCTAGGTTGGCACCAATATCTCCTGTATAACTCTATGAATTAACCATAAGTAAGTAAAATGAAAAAGGTGCTTCAAAAACATTAAACACTTGGTAAGTGATATAAACAATGTAATTTGGGTACAAAAACGATTTTCCTTTGCAGTACCAAAACATATTGTGTAATTTGATATGAGCTTCGATTTGATATATTATAATAGTTGTTTCGATACCCGAGTCAAAAGTTATCTCCGTTGAAAGTTGTAACTCATATTTACCAAATGTTTTTTTGTTTTTGAACATATGAACGACATCCTCTTTCTTTTTCTCTTCTCTTATTTTTTTTTTTTGAAGAATAGGGATTGATTGAAAATATAAATAATCAAACCTAGGTTGGCACCAATATCTCCTCTATAGCTCTATTGAATTAACCATAAGTAAGTAAAATGAAAAAGGTGGTTCAAAAACTTTAAACATTTGGTAAGTGATATAAACAATGTAATTTGGGTACAAAAATGATTTTCCTTGGCAGTACCAAAAAATATTGTGTTATTTGTTACGAGCTTCGATTTGATATATTATAATAGTTGTTTCGATACCCGAGTCAAAAGTTATCTATGTTGAAAGTTGTAACTCATATTTACCAAATGTTTTTTTATTTTTGAAAATGTAAACGACATTCTCTTTCTTTTTCTCTTCTCTTATTTTTTTTTGAAGAATAGGGATTGATTGAAAATATTAATAATCAAACCTAGGTTGGTACCAATATCTCCTGTATAGCTCTACTGAATTAAACAGAAGTAAGTAAATTGAAAATGGTGCGTCAAAAACTTTAAAACACGGAAAGTGGTGTAAACGATGTAATTTGCGTGCAACAACGATTTTCTTTGACGGGAGCAAAACATATTATGTAATTTGATACGAGCTTCGATTTGATATATTATAATAGTGGTTTCGATACCCGAGTCAAAAGTTATCTCCGTTTAAATTTGTAACTCATATTTACCAATTTTTTTTTTTTTGAAAATTTGAACGACATCCTCTTTCTTTTTCTCTTCTCTTATTTTTATTTTGAAGAATAGGGATTGATTGAAAATATAAATAATCAAACCTAGGTTGGCACCAATATCTCCTGTATAGCTGTATTGAATTAACCAGAAGTAAGTAAAATGATAAAGGTGCTTCAAAAACTTTAAACACTTGGTAAGTGATATAAACAATGTAATTTGGGTACAAAAACGATTTTCCTTTGCAGTGCCAAAACATATTGTGTAAATTGATACGAGCTTGATTTGATATATTATAATAGTGGTTTCGATACCCGAGTCAAAAGTTATCTCCGTTGAAAGTTGTAACTCATATTTACCAAATGTTTTTTTGTTTTTGAACATATGAACGACATCCTATTTCTTTTTCTCTTCTCTTATTTTTTTTGAAGAATAGGGATTGATTGAAAATATAAATAACAAACCTAGGTTGGCACCAATATCTCCTGTATAGCTCTATTGAATTAACCAGAAGTAAGTAAAATGAAAAAGGTGCTTCAAAAACTTTAAACACTTGGTAAGTGATATAAACAATGTAATTTGGGTACAAAAACGATTTTCCTTTGCAGTACGAAAAAATATTGTGTAATTTGATACGAGCTTCGATTTGATATATTATAATAGTTGTTTCGATACCCGAGTCAAAAGTTATCTCCGTTGAAAGTTGTAACTTATATTTACCAAATGTTTTTTTGTTTTTGAACATAAGAACGACATCCTATTTCTTTTTCTCTTCTCTTATTTTTTTTGAAGAATAGGGATTGATTGAAAATATAAATAACAAACCTAGGTTGGCACCAATATCTCCTGTATAGCTCTATTGAATTAACCAGAAGTAAGTAAAATGAAAAAGGTGCTTCAAAAACTTTAAACACTGGGTAAGTGATATAAACAATGTAATTTGGGTACAAAAACGATTTTCCTTTGCAGTACGAAAAAATATTGTGTAATTTGATACGAGCTTCGATTTGATATATTATAATAGTTGTTTCGATACCCGAGTTAAAAGTTATCTCCGTTGAAAGTTGTAACTCATATATACCAAATGTTTTTTTATTTTTGAAAATGTAAACGACATTCTCTTTCTTTTTCTCTTCTCTTATTTTTTTTTTTGAAGAATAGGGATTGATTGAAAATATTAATAATCAAACCTAGGTTGGCACCAATATCTCCTGTATAGCTCTATTAAATTAAACTAGAAGTAAGTAAATTGAAAATGGTGCGTCAAAAACTTTAAACACACGGAAAATGGTGTAAACGATGAAATTTGGGTACAAAAACGATTTCCTTTTACGGGACCAAAGCATATTATGTAATTTGATTCGAGCTTCGATTTGATATATTATAATAGTGGTTTCGATACCCGAGTCAAAAGTTATCTCCGTTGAAATTTGTAACTCATATTTACCAAATGTTTTTTTGTTTTTGGAAATATAAACGACATCCTCTTTCTTTTTCTCTTCTCTTATTTTTTTTTTGAAGAATAGGGATTCATTGAAAATATAAATAATCAAACCTAGAATGGCACCAATATCTCCTGTATAGATCTATTGAATTAACCAGAAGTAAGTAAAATGAAAAAGGTGCTTCAAAAACTTTAAACACTTGGTAAGTGATGTAAACGATGTAATTTGGGTACAAAAACGATTTTCCTTGGCAGTACCAAAACATATTGTGTAATTTGATACGAGCTTCGATTTGATATATTATAATAGTTGTTTCGATACCCGAGTCAAAAGTTTTCTCCGTTAAAAGTTGTAACTCATATTTACCAAATGTTTTTTAATTTTTGAAAATGTAAACGACATTCTCTTTCTTTTTCTCTTCTCTTATTTGTTTTTGAAGAATAGGGATTGATTGAAAATATAAATAATCAATCCTAGGTTGGCACCAATATCTCCTGTATAACTCTATGAATTAACCAGAAATAAGTAAAATGAAAAAGGTGCTTCAAAAACTTTAAACACTTGGTAAGTGATATAAACAATGTAATTTGGGTACAAAAACGATTTTCCTTGGCAGTGCCAAAACATATTGCGTAAATTGATACGAGTTTGATTTGATATATTATAATAATGCTTTGGATACCCGAGTCAAAAGTTATCTCCGTTGAAAGTTGTAACTCATATTTACCAAATGTTTTTTTATTTTTGAAAATGTAAACGACATTCTCTTTCTTTTTCTCTTCTCTTATTTTTTTTTTGAAGAATAGGGATTGATTGAAAATATTAATAATCAAACCTAGGTTGGTACCAATATCTCCTGTATAGCTCTATTGAATTAAACCAGAAGTAAGTAAATTGAAAATAGTGCGTCAAAAACTTTAAAACACGGAAAGTGGTGTAAACGATGTAATTTGGGTGCAAAAACGATTTTCTTTGACGGGATCAAAACATATTATGTAATTTGATACGAGCTTCGATTTGATATATTATAATAGTGGTTTCGATACCCGAGTCAAAAGTTATCTCCGTTTAAATTTGTAACTCATATTTACCAAATTTTTTTTATTTTTGAAAATGTGAACGACATCCTCTTTCTTTTTCTCTTCTCTTATTTTTCTTTTGAAGAATAGGGATTGATTGAAAATATAAATAATCAAACCTAGGTTGGCACCAATATCTCCTGTATAGCTGTATTGAATTAACCAGAAGTAAGTAAAATGATAAAGATGCTTCAAAAACTTTAAACACTTGGTAAGTGATATAAACAATGTAATTTGGGTACAAAAACGATTTTCCTTTGCAGTACCAAAACCTATTGTGTAAATTGATACGAGCTTTATTTGATATATATTATAATAGTGGTTTCGATACCCGAGTCAAAAGTTATCTCCGTTGAAAGTTGTAACTCATATTTACCAAATGTTTTTTTGTTTTTGAAAATATGAACGACATCCTCTTTCTTTTTCTCTTCTCTTATTTTTTTTTGAAGAATAGGGATTGATTGAAAATATAAATAATCAAACCTAGGTTGGCACCAATATCTCCTGTATAGCTCTTTGAATTAACCATAAGTAAGTAAAATGAAAAAGGTGCTTCAAAAACATTAAACACTTGGTAAGTGATATAAACAATGTAATTTGGGTACAAAAACGATTTTCCTTTGCAGTACCAAAACATATTGTGTAAATTGATACGAGCTTGATTTGATATATTATAATAGTGGTTTCAATACCCTAGTCAAAAGTTATCTCCGTTGAAAGTTGTAACTCATATTTACCAAATGTTTTTTTATTTTTAAAAATATGAACGACATCCTCTTTCTTTTTCTCTTCTCTTATTTTTTTTTGAAGATTGATTGAAAATATAAATAATCAAACCTAGGTTGGCACCAATATCTCCTGTATAACTCTATGAATTAACCATAAGTAAGTAAAATGAAAAAGGTGCTTCAAAAACATTAAACACTTGGTAAGTGATATAAACAATGTAATTTGGGTACAAAAACGATTTTCCTTTGCAGTACAAAAAAATATTGTGTAATTTGATACGAGCTTCGATTTGATATATTATAATAGTTGTTTCGATACCCGAGTAAAAAGTTATCTCCGTTGAAAGTTGTAACTCATATATACCAAATGTTTTTTTATTTTTGAAAATGTAAACGATATTCTCTTTCTTTTTCTCTTCTCTTATTTTTTTTTTGAAGAATAGGGATTGATTGAAAATATTAATAATCAAACCTAGGTTGGCACCAATATCTCCTGTATAGCTCTATTAAATTAAACTAGAAGTAAGTAAATTGAAAATGGTGCGTCAAAAACTTTAAACACACGGAAAATGGTGTAAACGATGAAATTTGGGTACAAAAACGATTTCCGTTTACGGGACCAAAGCATATTATGTAATTTGATTCGAGCTTCGATTTGATATATTATAATAGTGGTTTCGATACCCGAGTCAAAAGTTATCTCCGTTGAAATTTGTAACTCATATTTACCAAATGTTTTTTTGTTTTTGGAAATATAAACGACATCCTCTTTCTTTTTCTCTTCTCTTATTTTTTTTTTGAAGAATAGGGATTCATTGAAAATATAAATAATCAAACCTAGAATGGCACCAATATCTCCTGTATAGATCTATTGAATTAACCAGAAGTAAGTAAAATGAAAAAGGTGCTTCAAAAACTTTAAACACTTGGTAAGTGATGTAAACGATGTAATTTGGGTACAAAAACGATTTTCCTTGGCAGTACCAAAACATATTGTGTAATTTGATACGAGCTTCGATTTGATATATTATAATAGTTGTTTCGATACCCTAGTCAAAAGTTTTCTCCGTTAAAAGTTGTAACTCATATTTACCAAATGTTATTTAATTTTTGAAAATGTAAACGACATTCTCTTTCTTTTTCTCTTCTCTTATTTTTTTTTTGAAGAATAGGGATTGATTGAAAATATAAATAATCAAACCTAGGTTGGCACCAATATCTCCTGTATAACTCTATGAATTAACCATAAGTAAGTAAAATGAAAAAGGTGGTTCAAAAACTTTAAACACTTGGTAAGTGATATAAACAATGTATTTTGGGTACAAAAATGATTTTCCTTGGAAGTACCAAAAAATATTGTGTTATTTGATACGAGCTTCGATTTGATATATTATAATAGTTGTTTCGATACCCGAGTCAAAAGTTATCTATCTTGAAAGTTGTAACTCATATTTACCAAATGTTTTTTTATTTTTGAAAATGTAAACAACATTCTCTTTCTTTTTCTCTTCTCTTATTTTTTTTTGAAGAATAGGGATTGATTGAAAATATTAATAATCAAACCTAGGTTGGTACCAATATCTCCTGTATAGCTCTATTGAATTAAACAAGAAGTAAGTAAATTGAAAATGGTGCGTCAAAAACTTTAAACACACGAAAATGGTGTAAACGATGTAATTTGGGTACAAAAACGATTTTCTTTGACGGGACCAAAACATATTATGTAATTTGATTCGAGCTTCGATTTGATATATTATAATAGTGGTTTCGAAACCCGAGTCAAAAGTTATCTCCGTTTAAATTTGTAACTCATATTTACCAAATTTTTTTATTTTTGAAAATGTGAATGACATCCTCTTTCTTTTTCTCTTCTCTTATTTTTCTTTTGAAGAATAGGGATTGATTGAAAATATAAATAATCAAACCTAGGTTGGCACCAATATCTCCTGTATAGCTGTATTGAATTAACCAGAAGTAAGTAAAATGATAAACGTGCTTCAAAAACTTTAAACACTTGGTAAGTGATATAAACAATGTAATTTGGGTCCAAAAACGATTTTCCTTTGCAGTACCAAAACATATTGTGTAAATTGATACGAGCTTGATTTGATATATTTTAATAGTGGTTTCGATACCCGAGTCAAAAGTTATCTCCGTTGAAAGTTGTAACTCATATTTACCAAATGTTTTTTTGTTTTTGAAAATATGAACGACATCCTCTTTCTTTTTCTCTTCTCTTATTTTTTTTTGAAGAATAGGGATTGATTGAAAATATAAATAATCAAACCTAGGTTGGCACCAATATCTCCTGTATAACTCTATGAATTAACCATAAGTAAGTAAAATGAAAAAGGTGCTTCAAAAACATTAAACACTTGGTAAGTGATATAAACAATGTAATTTGGGTACAAAAACGATTTTCCTTTGCAGTACCAAAACATATTGTGTAAATTGATACGAGCTTGATTTGATATATTATAATAGTGGTTTCGATACCCTAGTCAAAAGTTATCTCCGTTGAAAGTTGTAACTCATATTTACCAAATGTTTTTTTGTTTTTGAAAATATGAACGACATCCTCTTTCTTTTTCTCTTCTCTTATTTTTTTTTGAAGAATAGGGATTGATTGAAAATATAAATAATCAAACCTAGGTTGGCACCAATATGTCCTCTATAGCTCTATTGAATTAACCATAAGTAAGTAAAATGAAAAAGGTGGTTCAAAAACTTTAAACACTTGGTAAGTGATATAAACAATGTAATTTGGGTACAAAAATGATTTTCCTTGGAAGTACCAAAAAATATTGTGTTATTTGATACGAGCTTCGATTTGATATATTATAATAGTTGTTTCGATACCCGAGTCAAAAGTTATCTATGTTGAAAGTTGTAACTCATATTTACCAAATGTTTTTTTTATTTTTGAAAATGTAAACGACATTTTCTTTCTTTTTCTCTTCTCTTATTTTTTTTTTGAAGAATAGGGATTGATTGAAAATATTAATAATCAAACCTAGGTTGGTACCAATGTCTCCTGTATAGCTCTATTGAATTAAACCAGAAGTAAGTAAATTGAAAATGGTGCGTCAAAAACTTTAAACACTTGGTAACTGATATAAACAATGTAATTTGGGTCCAAAAACGATTTTCCTTTGCAGTACGAAAACATATTGTGTAATTTGATACGAGCTTCGATTTGATATATTATAATAGTTGTTTCGATACCCGAGTCAAAAGTTATCTCCGTTGAAAGTTGTAACTCATATATACCAAATGTTTTTTTATTTTTGAAAATGTAAACGACATTCTCTTTCTTTTTCTCTTCTCTTATTTTTTTTTTGAAGAATAGGGATTGATTGAAAATATTAATAATCAAACCTAGGTTGGCACCAATATCTCCTGTATAGCTCTATTGAATTAAACAAGAAGTAAGTAAATTGAAAATGGTGCGTCAAAAACTTTAAACACACGGAAAATGGTGTAAACGTTGTAATTTGGGTACAAAAACGATTTCCTTTGACGGGACCAAAGCATATTATGTAATTTGATTCGAGCTTCGATTTGATATATTATAATAGTGGTTTCGATACCCGAGTCAAAAGTTATCTCCGTTGAAATTTGTAACTCATATTTACCAAATGTTTTTTTGTTTTTGGAAATATAAACGACATCCTCTTTGTTTTTCTCTTCTCTTATTTTTTTTTGAAGAATAGGGATTCATTGAAAATATAAATAATCAAACCTAGGTTGGCACCAATATCTCCTGTATAGATCTATTGAATTAACCAGAAGTAAGTAAAATGATAAAGGTGCTTCAAAAACTTTAAACACTTGGTAAGTGATATAAACAATGTAATTTGGGTACAAAAACGATTTCCTTTGATTGGACTACAACATATTGTGTAATTTGATACGGGGTTCGATTTGATATATTATAATAGTGGTTTCGATACCCGAGTCTAAAGTTATCTTCCTGGAAATTTGTAACTCATATTTACCAAATGTTTTTTTGTTTTTGAAAATATAAACGACATCCTCTTTCCCTTTCTCTTCTCTTATTTTTTTTTTTTGAAGAATAGGGATTGATTGAAAATATAAATAATCAAACCTAGGTTGGCACCAATATCTCCTGTATAACTCTATGAATTAACCAGAAATAAGTAAATTGAAAATGGTGCGTCAAAAACTTTAAACACACGGAAAATGGTGTAAATGATGTAATTTGGGTACAAAAACGATTTTCTTTGACGGGACCAAAACATATTATGTAATTTGATTCGAGCTTCGATTTGATATATTATAATAGTGGTTTCGATACCCGAGTCAAAAGTTATCTTCCTGGAAATTTGTAACTCAAATTTACCAAATGTTTTTTTGTTTTTGAAAATATAAACGACATCCTCTTTCTCTTTCTCTTCTCTTATTTTTTTTTGAAGAATAGGGATTGATTGAAAATATAAATAATCAAACCTAGGTTGGCACCAATATGTCCTCTATAGCTCTATTGAATTAACCATAAGTAAGTAAAATGAAAAAGGTGGTTCAAAAACTTTAAACACTTGGTAAGTGATATAAACAATGTAATTTGGGTACAAAAATGATTTTCCTTGGAAGTACCAAAAAATATTGTGTTATTTGATACGAGTTTCGATTTGATATATTATAATAGTTGTTTCGATACCCGAGTCAAAAGTTATCTATGTTGAAAGTTGTAACTCATATTTACCAAATGTTTTTTTATTTTTGAAAATGTAAACGACATTCTCTTTCTTTTTCTCTTCTCTTATTTTTTTTTTGAAGAATAGGGATTGATTGAAAATATTAATAATCAAACCTAGGTTGGTACCAATGTCTCCTGTATAGCTCTATTGAATTAAACCAGAAGTAAGTAAATTGAAAATGGTGCGTCAAAAACTTTAAACACTTGGTAACTGATATAAACAATGTAATTTGGGTCCAAAAACGATTTTCCTTTGCAGTACGAAAACATATTGTGTAATTTGATACGAGCTTCGATTTGATATATTATAATAGTTGTTTCGATACCCGAGTCAAAAGTTATCTCCGTTGAAAGTTGTAACTCATATATACCAAATGTTTTTTTATTTTTGAAAATGTAAACGACATTCTCTTTCTTTTTCTCTTCTCTTATTTTTTTTTTGAAGAATAGGGATTGATTGAAAATATTAATAATCAAACCTAGGTTGGCACCAATATCTCCTGTATAGCTCTATTGAATTAAACAAGAAGTAAGTAAATTGAAAATGGTGCGTCAAAAACTTTAAACACACGGAAAATGGTGTAAACGTTGTAATTTGGGTACAAAAACGATTTCCTTTGACGGGACCAAAGCATATTATGTAATTTGATTCGAGCTTCGATTTGATATATTATAATAGTGGTTTCGATACCCGAGTCAAAAGTTATCTCCGTTGAAATTTGTAACTCATATTTACCAAATGTTTTTTTGTTTTTGGAAATATAAACGACATCCTCTTTGTTTTTCTCTTCTCTTATTTTTTTTTGAAGAATAGGGATTCATTGAAAATATAAATAATCAAACCTAGGTTGGCACCAATATCTCCTGTATAGATCTATTGAATTAACCAGAAGTAAGTAAAATGATAAAGGTGCTTCAAAAACTTTAAACACTTGGTAAGTGATATAAACAATGTAATTTGGGTACAAAAACGATTTCCTTTGATTGGACTACAACATATTGTGTAATTTGATACGGGGTTCGATTTGATATATTATAATAGTGGTTTCGATACCCGAGTCTAAAGTTATCTTCCTGGAAATTTGTAACTCATATTTACCAAATGTTTTTTTGTTTTTGAAAATATAAACGACATCCTCTTTCCCTTTCTCTTCTCTTATTTTTTTTTTGAAGAATAGGGATTGATTGAAAATATAAATAATCAAACCTAGGTTGGCACCAATATCTCCTGTATAACTCTATGAATTAACCAGAAATAAGTAAATTGAAAATGGTGCGTCAAAAACTTTAAACACACGGAAAATGGTGTAAATGATGTAATTTGGGTACAAAAACGATTTTCTTTGACGGGACCAAAACATATTATGTAATTTGATTCGAGCTTCGATTTGATATATTATAATAGTGGTTTCGATACCCGAGTCAAAAGTTATCTTCCTGGAAATTTGTAACTCAAATTTACCAAATGTTTTTTTGTTTTTGAAAATATAAACGACATCCTCTTTCTCTTTCTCTTCTCTTATTTTTTTTTGAAGAATAGGGATTGATTGAAAATATAAATAATCAAACCTAGGTTGGCACCAATATCTCCTGTATAGCTCTATTGAATTAACCAGAAGTAAGTAAAATGAAAAAGATGCTTCAAAAACTTTAAACACTTGGTAAGTGATGTAAACGATGTAATTTTGGTACCAAAACGATTTCCTTTGATTGGACTACAAATTATTGTGTAATTTGATACGGGCTTCGATTTGATATATTATGATAGTGGTTTCGATACCCGAGTTAAAAGTTATCTCCGTTGAAAGTTGTAACTCATATTTACCAAATGTTTTTTTTGTTTTTGCAAATATGAACGACATCCTCTTTCTTTTTCTCTTCTCTTATTTTTTTTTTGAAAAATAGGGATTGATTGAAAATATAAATAATCAAACCTAGGTTGGCACCAATATCTCCTCTATAGCTCTATTGAATTAACCATAAGTAAGTAAAATGAAAACGGTTCTTCAAAAACTTTAAACACTTGGTAAGTGATATAAACAATGTAATTTGGGTACAAAAAGAATTTTCCATGGCAGTACCAAAACATATTGTGTAATTTGATATTAGCTTCGATTTGATATATTATAAAAGTTGTTTCGATACCCGAGTCAAAAGTTATCTCCGTTAAAAGTTGTAACTCATATTTACCAAATGTTTTTTTTATTTTTGAAAATGTAAACGACATTCTCTTTCTTTTTCTCTTACCTTATTTTTTTTGAAGAATAGGGATTGATTGAAAATATAAATAATCAAACCTAGGTTGGAACCAATATCTCATGTATAGCTCTATTGAATTAACCAGAAGTAAGTAAAATGAAAAAAGTGCTTCAAAAACTTTAAACACTTGGTAAGTGATATAAACAATGTAATTTGGGTACAAAAACGATTTTCCTTTTCAGTACCAAAACATATTGTGTAATTTGATATGAGCTTCGATTTGATATATTATAATAGTTGTTTTCGATACCCGAGTCAAAAGTTATCTCCGTTGAAAGTTGTAACTCATATTTACCAAATGTTTTTTTGTTTTTGAAAATATGAACGACATCCTCTTTCTTTTTCTCTTCTCTTATTTTTTTTTTGAGGAATAGGGATTGATTGAAAATATAAATAATCAATCCTAGGTTGGCACCAATATCTCCTGTATAACTCTATGAATTAACCAGAAATAAGTAAAATGAAAAAGGTGCTTCAAAAACTTTAAACACTTGGTAAGTGATATAAACAATGTAATTTGGGTACAAAAACGATTTTCCTTGGCAGTGCCAAAACATATTGCGTAAATTGATACGAGTTTGATTTGATATATTATAATAATGCTTTGGATACCCGAGTCAAAAGTTATCTCCGTTGAAAGTTGTAACTCATATTTACCAAATGTTTTTTTATTTTTGAAAATGTAAACGACATTCTCTTTCTTTTTCTCTTCTCTTGTTTTTTCTTGAAGAATAGGTTGGTACCAATATCTCCTGTATAGCTCTATTGAATTAAACCAGAAGTAAGTAAATTGAAAATGGTGCGTCAAAAACTTTAAAACACGGAAAGTGGTGTAAACGATGTAATTTGGGTGCAAAAACGATTTTCTTTGATGGGACCAAAACATATTATGTAATTTGATACGAGCTTCGATTTGATATATTATAATAGTGGTTTCGATACCCGAGTCAAAAGTTATCTCCGTTTAAATTTGTAACTCATATTTACCAATTTTTTTTTTATTTTTGAAAATGTGAACGACATCCTCTTTCTTTTTCTCTTCTCTTATTTTTCTTTTGAAGAATAGGGATTGATTGAAAATATAAATAATCAATCCTAGGTTGGCACCAATATCTCCTGTATAACTCTATGAATTAACCAGAAATAAGTAAAATGAAAAAGGTGCTTCAAAAACTTTAAACACTTGGTAAGTGATATAAACAATGTAATTTGGGTACAAAAACGATTTTCCTTGGCAGTGCCAAAACATATTGCGTAAATTGATACGAGTTTGATTTGATATATTATAATAATGCTTTGGATACCCGAGTCAAAAGTTATCTCCGTTGAAAGTTGTAACTCATATTTACCAAATGTTTTTTTATTTTTGAAAATGTAAACGACATTCTCTTTCTTTTTCTCTTCTCTTGTTTTTTCTTGAAGAATAGGTTGGTACCAATATCTCCTGTATAGCTCTATTGAATTAAACCAGAAGTAAGTAAATTGAAAATGGTGCGTCAAAAACTTTAAAACACGGAAAGTGGTGTAAACGATGTAATTTGGGTGCAAAAACGATTTTCTTTGATGGGACCAAAACATATTATGTAATTTGATACGAGCTTCGATTTGATATATTATAATAGTGGTTTCGATACCCGAGTCAAAAGTTATCTCCGTTTAAATTTGTAACTCATATTTACCAATTTTTTTTTTATTTTTGAAAATGTGAACGACATCCTCTTTCTTTTTCTCTTCTCTTATTTTTCTTTTGAAGAATAGGGATTGATTGAAAATATAAATAATCAAACCTAGGTTGGCACCAATATCTCCTGTATAGCTCTATTGAATTAACCAGAAGTAAGTAAAATGATAAAGGTGCTTCAAAAACTTTAAACACTTGGTAAGTGATATAAACAATGTAATTTGGGTACAAAAACGATTTTCCTTTGCAGTGCCAAAACATATTGTGTAAATTGATACGAGCTTGATTTGATATATTATAATAGTGGTTTCAATACCCGAGTCAAAAGTTATCTCCGTTGAAAGTTGTAACTCATATTTACCAAATGTTTTTTTGTTTTTGAAAATGTAAACGACATCCTCTTTCTTTTTCTCTTCTCTTATTTTTTTTTAAGAATAGGTATTGATTGAAAATATAAATAATCAAACCTAGGTTGGCACCAATATCTCCTGTATAACTCTATGAATTAACCATAAGTAAGTAAAATGAAAAAGGTGCTTCAAAAACATTAAACACTTGGTAAGTGATATAAACAATGTAATTTGGGTACAAAAACGATTTTCCTTTGCAGTACCAAAACATATTGTGTAATTTGATATGAGCTTCGATTTGATATATTATAATAGTGTTTTCGATACCCGAGTCAAAAGTTATCTCCGTTGAAAGTTGTAACTCATATTTACCAAATGTTTTTTTGTTTTTGAACATATGAACGACATCCTCTTTCTTTTTCTCTTCTCTTATTTTTTTTTGAAGAATAGGGATTGATTGAAAATATAAATAATCAAACCTAGGTTGGCACCAATATCTCCTCTATAGCTCTATTGAATTAACCATAAGTAAGTAAAATGAAAAAGGTGGTTCAAAAACTTTAAACACTTGGTAAGTGATATAAACAATGTAATTTGGGTACAAAAATGATTTTCCTTGGCAGTACCAAAAATATTGTGTTATTTGATACGAGCTTCGATTTGATATATGATAATAGTTGTTTCGATACCCGAGTCAAAAGTTATCTATGTTGAAAGTTGTAACTCATATTTACCAAATGTTTTTTTATTTTTGAAAATGTAAACGACATTCTCTTTCTTTTTCTCTTCTATTATTTTTTTTTTTGAAGAATAGGGATTGATTGAAAATATAAATAATCAAACCTAGGTTGGCACCAAATCTCCTCTATAGCTCTATTGAATTAACCATAAGTAAGTAAAATGAAAAAGGTGGTTCAAAAACTTTAAACACTTGGTAAGTGATATAAACAATGTAATTTGGGTACAAAAATGATTTTCCTTGGAAGTACCAAAAATATTGTGTTATTTGATACGAGCTTCGATTTGATATATGATAATAGTTGTTTCGATACCCGAGTCAAAAGTTATCTATGTTGAAAGTTGTAACTCATATTTACCAAATGTTTTTTTATTTTTGAAAATGTAAACGACATTCTCTTTCTTTTTCTCTTCTCTTATTTTTTTTTTGAAGAATAGGGATTGATTGAAAATATTAATAATCAAACCTAGGTTGGTACCAATATCTCCTGTATAGCTCTATTGAATTAAACCAGAAGTAAGTAAATTGAAAATGGTGCGTCAAAAACTTTAAAACACGGAAAGTGTTGTAAACGATGTAATTTGGGTGCAACAACGATTTTCTTTGACGGGAGCAAAATATATTATGTAATTTGATACGACCTTCGATTTGATATATTATAATAGTGGTTTCAATACCCGAGTCAAAAGTTATCTCCGTTTAAATTTGTAACTCATATTTACCAATTTGTTTTTTTTTGAAAATGTGAACGACATCCTCTTTCTTTTTCTCTTCTCTTATTTTTATTTTGAAGAATAGGGATTGATTGAAAATATAAATAATCAAACCTAGGTTGGCACCAATATCTCCTGTACAGCTCTATTGAATTAACCAGAAGTAAGTAAAATGATAAAGGTGCTTCAAAAACTTTAAACACTTGGTAAGTGATATAAACAATGTAATTTGGGTACAAAAACGATTTTCCTTTGCAGTGCCAAAACATATTGTGTAAATTGATACGAGCTTGATTTGATATATTATAATTGTGGTTTCGATACCCGAGTCAAAAGTTATCTCCGTTGAAAGTTGTAACTCATATTTACCAAATGTTTTTTTGTTTTTGAAAATATGAACGACATCCTCTTTCTTTTTCTCTTCTCTTATTTTTTTTTGAAGAATAGGAATTGATTGAAAATATAAATAATCAAACCTAGGTTGGCACCAATATCTCCTGTATAACTCTATGAATTAACCATAAGTAAGTAAAATGAAAAAGGTGCTTCAAAAACATTAAACACTTGCTAAGTGATATAAACAATGTAATTTGGGTACAAAAACTATTTTCCTTTGCAGTACCAAAACATATTGTGTAATTTGATATGAGCTTCGATTTGATATATTATAATAGTTGTTTCGATACCCGAGTCAAAAGTTATCTCCGTTGAAAGTTGTAACTCATATTTACCAAATGTTTTTATGTTTTTGAACATATGAACGACATCCTATTTCTTTTTCTCTTCTCTTATTTTTTTTTTGAAGAATAGGGATTGATTGAAAATATAAATAACAAACCTAGGTTGGCACCAATATCTCCTGTATAGCTCTATTGAATTAACCAGAAGTAAGTAAAATGAAAAAGGTGCTTCAAAAACTTTAAACACTTGGTAAGTGATATAAACAATGTAATTTGGGTCCAAAAACGATTTTCCTTTGCAGTACGAAAACATATTGTGTAATTTGATACGAGCTTCGATTTGATATATTATAATAGTTGTTTCGATACCCGAGTTAAAAGTTATCTCCGTTGAAAGTTGTAACTCATATATACCAAATGTTTTTTTATTTTTGAAAATGTAAACGACATTCTCTTTCTTTTTCTCTTCTCTTATTTTTTTTTTTTGAAGAATAGGGATTGATTGAAAATATTAATAATCAAACCTAGGTTGGCACCAATATCTCCTGTATAGCTCTATTAAATTAAACTAGAAGTAAGTAAATTGAAAATGGTGCGTCAAAAACTTTAAACACACGGAAAATGGTGTAAACGATGAAATTTGGGTACAAAAACGATTTCCTTTTACGGGACCAAAGCATATTATGTAATTTGATTCGAGCTTCGATTTGATATATTATAATAGTGGTTTCGATACCCGAGTCAAAAGTTATCTCCGTTGAAATTTGTAACTCATATTTACCAAATGTTTTTTTGTTTTTGGAAATATAAACGACATCCTCTTTCTTTTTCTCTTCTCTTATTTTTTTTTGAAGAATAGGGATTCATTGAAAATATAAATAATCAAACCTAGAATGGCACCAATATCTCCTATATAGATCTATTGAATTAACCAGAAGTAAGTAAAATGAAAAAGGTGCTTCAAAAACTTTAAACACTTGGTAAGTGATGTAAACGATGTAATTTGGGTACAAAAACGATTTTCCTTGGCAATACCAAAACATATTGTGTAATTTGATACGAGCTTCGATTTGATATATTATAATAGTTGTTTCGATACCCGAGTCAAAAGTTTTCTCCGTTAAAAGTTGTAACTCATATTTACCAAATGTTTTTTAATTTTTGAAAATGTAAACGACATTCTCTTTCTTTTTCTCTTCTCTTATTTGTTTTTGAAGAATAGGGATTGATTGAAAATATAAATAATCAAACCTAGGTTGGCACCAATATCTCCTGTATAGATCTATTGAATTAACCAGAAGTAAGTAAAATGATAAAGGTGCTTCAAAAACTTTAAACACTTGGTAAGTGATATAAACAATGTAATTTGGGTACAAAAACGATTTCCTTTGATTGGACTACAACATATTGTGTAATTTGATACGGGGTTCGATTTGATATATTATAATAGTGGTTTCGGTACCCGAGTCTAAAGTTATCTTCCTGGAAATTTGTAACTCATATTTACCAAATGTTTTTTTTGTTTTTGGAAATATAAACGACATCCTCTTTCTTTTTCTCTTCTCTTATTTTTTTTTGAAGAATAGGGATTCATTGAAAATATAAATAATCAAACCTAGGTTGGCACCAATATCTCCTGTATAGGTCTATTGAATTAACCAGAAGTAAGTAAAATGAAAAAGGTAATTCAAAAACTTTAAACACTTGGTAAGTGATGTAAACGATGTAATTTGGGTACAAAAACGATTTTCCTTGGCAGTACCAAAACATATTGTGTAATTTGATACGAGCTTCGATTTGATATATTATAATAGTTGTTTCGATACCCGAGTCAAAAGTTTTCTCCGTTAAAAGTTGTAACTCATATTTACCAAATGTTTTTTAATTTTTGAAAATGTAAACGACATTCTCTTTCTTTTTCTCTTCTCTTATTTGTTTTTGAAGAATAGGGATTGATGGAAAATATAAATAATCAAACCTAGGTTGGCACCAATATCTCCTGTATAGATCTATTGAATTAACCAGAAGTAAGTAAAATGATAAAGGTGCTTCAAAAACTTTAAACACTTGGTAAGTGATATAAACAATGTAATTTGGGTACAAAAATGATTTCCTTTGATTGGACTACAACATATTGTGTAATTTGATACGGGGTTCGATTTGATAAATTATAATAGTGGTTTCGGTACCCGAGTCTAAAGTTATCTTCCTGGAAATTTGTAACTCATATTTACCAAATGTTTTTTTGTTTTTGAAAATATAAACGACATCGTCTTTCCCTTTCTCTTCTCTTATTTTTTTTTGAAGAATAGGGATTGATTGAAAATATAAATAATCAAACCTAGGTTGGCACCAATATCTCCTGTATAACTCTATGAATTAACCAGAAATAAGTAAATTGAAAATGGTGCGTCAAAAACTTTAAACACACGGAAAATGGTGTAAATGATGTAATTTGGGTACAAAAACGATTTTCTTTGACGGGACCAAAACATATTATGTAATTTGATTCGAGCATCGATTTGATATATTATAATAGTGGTTTCGATACCCGAGTCAAAAGTTATCTTCCTGGAAATTTGTAACTCATATTTACCAAATGTTTTTTTGTTTTTGAAAATATAAACGACATCCTCTTTCTCTTTCTCTTCTCTTATTTTTTTTTTGAAGAATAGGGATTGATTGAAAATATAAATAATCAAACCTAGGTTGGCACCAATATCTCTTGTATAGCTCTATTGAATTAACCAGAAGTAAGTAAAATGAAAAAGATGCCTCAAAAACTTTAAACACTTGGTAAGTGATGTAAACGATGTAATTTTGGTACCAAAACGATTTCCTTTGATTGGACTACAAAATATTGTGTAATTTGACACGGGCTTCGATTTGATATATTATAATAGTGGTTTCGATACCCGAGTTAAAAGTTATCTCCGTTGAAAGTTGTAACTCATATTTACCGAATGTTTTTTTTGTTTTTGAAAATATGAACGACATCCTCTTTCTTTTTCTCTTCTATTATTTTTTTTTGAAGAATAGGGATTGATTGAAAATATAAATAATCAAACTTAGGTTGGCACCAATATCTCCTGTATAACTCTATGAATTAACCATAAGTAAGTAAAATGAAAAAGGTGCTTCAAAAACATTAAACAATTGGTAAGTGATATAAACAATGTAATTTGGGTACAAAAACGATTTTCCTTTGCAGTACCAAAACATATTGTGTAATTTGATATGAGCTTCGATTTGATATATTATAATAGTTGTTTCGATACCCGAGTCAAAAGTTATCTCCGTTGAAAGTTGTAACTCATATTTACCAAATGTTTTTTTTGTTTTTGAACATATGAACGACGTCCTCTTTCTTTTTCTCTTCTCTTATATTTTTTTGAAGAATAGGGATTGATTGAAAATATAAATAATCAAACCTAGGTTGGCACCAATATCTCCTCTATAGCTCTATTGAATTAACCATAAGTAAGTAAAATGAAAAAGGTGGTTCAAAAACTTTAAACACTTGGTAAGTGATATAAAAAATGTAATTTGGGTACAAAAATGATTTTCCTTGGCAGTACCAAAAAATATTGTGTTATTTGATACGAGCTTCGATTTGATATATTATAATAGTTGTTTCGATACCCGAGTCAAAAGTTATCTATGTTGAAAGTTGTAACTCATATTTACCAAATGTTTTTTTATTTTTGAAAATGTAAACGACATTCTCTTTCTTTTTCACTTCTCTTATTTTTTTTTTGAAGAATCGGGATTGATTGAAAATATTAATAATCAAACCTAGGTTGGTACCAATGTCTCCTGTATAGCTCTATTGAATTAAACCAGAAGTAAGTAAATTTAAAATGGTGCGTCAAAAACTTTAAAACACGGAAAGTGGTGTAAACGATGTAATTTGGGTGCAAAAATGATTTTCTTTGACGGGACCAAAAAATATTATGTAATTTGATTCGAGCTTCGATTTGATATATTATAATAGTGGTTTCGATACCCGAGTCAAAAGTTATCTCCGTTTAAATTTGTAACTCATATTTACCAAATTTTTTTTATTTTTGAAAATGTGAACGACATCCTCTTTCTTTTTCTCTTCTGTTATTTTTCTTTTGAAGAATAGGGATTGATTGAAAATATAAATAATCAAACCTAGGTTGGCACCAATATCTCCTGTATAGCTCTATTGAATTAACCAGAAGTAAGTAAAATGATAAAGGTGCTTCAAAAACTTTAAACACTTGGTAAGTGATATAAACAATGTAATTTGGGTACAAAAACGATTTTCCTTTGCAGTGCCAAAACATATTGTGTAAATTGATACCAGCTTGATTTGATTTATTATAATAGTGGTTTCAATACCCGAGTCAAAAGTTATCTCCGTTGAAAGTTGTAACTCATATTTACCAAATGTTTTTTTGTTTTTGAAAATATGAACGACATCCTCTTTCTTTTTCTCTTCTCTTATTTTTTTTTTGAAGAATAGGGATTGATTGAAAATATAAATAATCAAACCTTGGTTGGCACCAATATCTCCTGTATAACTCTATGAATTAACCAGAAATAAGTAAAATGAAAAAGGTGCTTCAAAAACTTTAAACACTTGGTAAGTGATATAAACAATGTAATTTGGGTACAAAAACGATTTTCCTTTGCAGTACCAAAACATATTGTGTAATTTGATATGAGCTTCGATTTGATATATTATAATAGTGGTTTCAATACCCGAGTCAAAAGTTATCTCCGTTGAAAGTTGTAACTCATATTTACCAAATGTTTTTTTGTTTTTGAAAATATGAACGACATCCTCTTTCTTTTTCTCTTCTCTTATTTTTTTTTTGAAGAATAGGGATTGATTGAAAATATAAATAATCAAACCTAGGTTGGCACCAATATCTCCTGTATAACTCTATGAATTAACCATAAGTAAGTAAAATGAAAAAGGTGCTTCGAAAACATTAAACACTTGGTAAGTGATATAAACAATGTAATTTGGGTACAAAAACGATTTTCCTTTGCAGTAACAAAACATATTGTGTAATTTGATATGAGCTTCGATTTGATATATTATAATAGTTGTTTCGATACCCGAGTCAAAAGTTATCTCCGTTGAAAGTTGTAACTCATATTTACCAAATGTTTTTTTGTTTTTGAACATATGAACGACATCCTCTTTCTTTTTCTCTTCTCTTATTTTTTTTTGAAGAATAGGGATTGATTGAAAATATAAATAATCAAACCTAGGTTGGCACCAATATCTCCTCTATAGCTCTATTGAATTAACCATAAGTAAGTAAAATGAAAAAGGTGGTTCAAAAACTTTAAACACTTGGTAAGTGATATAAACAATGTAATTTGGTTACAAAAATGATTTTCCATGGAAGTACCAAAAAATATTGTGTTATTTGATACCAGCTTCGATTTGATATATTATAATAGTTGTTTCGATACCCGAGTCAAAAGTTATCTATGTTGAAAGTTGTAACTCATATTTACCAAATGTTTTTTTATTTTTGAAAATGTAAACGACATTCTCTTTCTTTTTCTCTTCTCTTATTTTTTTTTTGAAGAATAGGGATTGATTGAAAATATTAATAATCAAACCTAGGTTGGTACCAATGTCTCCTGTATAGCTCTATTGAATTAAACCAGAAGTAAGTAAATTGAAAATGGTGCGTCAAAAACTTTAAAACACGGAAAGTGGTGTAAACGATGTAATTTGGGTGCAAAAACGATTTTCTTTGACGGGACCAAAACATATTATGTAATTTGATACGAGCTTCGATTTGATATATTATAATAGTGGTTTCGATACCCGAGTCAAAAGTTATCTCCGTTTAAATTTGTAACTCATATTTACCAATTTTTTTTTTATTTTTGAAAATGTGAACGACATCCTCTTTCTTTTTCTCTTCTCTTATTTTTCTTTTGAAGAATAGGGATTTATTGAAAATATAAATAATCAAACCTAGGTTGGCACCAATATCTCCTGTATAGCTCTATTGAATTAACCAGAAGTAAGTAAAATGATAAAGGTGCTTCAAAAACTTTGAACACTTGGTAAGTGATATAAACAATGTAATTTGGGTACAAAAATGATTTTCCTTGGAAGTACCAAAAAATATTGTGTTATTTGATACGAGATTCGATTTGATATATTATAATAGTTGTTTCGATACCCGAGTCCAAAGTTATCTATGTTGAAATTTGTAACACATTTTTACCAAATGTTTTTTTATTTTTGAAAATGTAAACGACATTCTCTTTCTTTTTCTCTTCTCTTATTTTTTTTTGAAGAATAGGGATTGATTGAAAATATTAATAATCAAACCTAGGTTGGTACCAATGTCTCCTGTATAGCTCTATTGAATTAAATCAGAAGTAAGTAAATTGAAAATGGTGCGTCAAAAACTTTAAAACACGGAAAGTGGTGTAAACGATGTAATTTGGGTGCAAAAACGATTTTCTTTGACGGGACCAAAACATATTATGTAATTTGATACGAGCTTCGATTTGATATATTATAATAGTGGTTTCGATACCCGAGTCAAAAGTTATCTCCGTTTAAATTTGTAACTCATATTTACCAATTTTTTTTTATTTTTGAAAATGTGAACGACATCCTCTTTCTTTTTCTCTTCTCTTATTTTTCTTTTGAAGAATAGGGATTTATTGAAAATATAAATAATCAAACCTAGGTTGGCACCAATATCTCCTGTATAGCTCTATTGAATTAACCAGAATTAAGTAAAATGATAAAGGTGCTTCAAAAACTTTGAACACTTGGTAAGTGATATAAACAATGTAATTTGGTTACAAAAATGATTTTCCATGGAAGTACCAAAAAATATTGTGTTATTTGATACCAGCTTCGATTTGATATATTATAATAGTTGTTTCGATACCCGAGTCAAAAGTTATCTATGTTGAAAGTTGTAACTCATATTTACCAAATGTTTTTTTATTTTTGAAAATGTAAACGACATTCTCTTTCTTTTTCTCTTCTCTTATTTTTTTTTTGAAGAATAGGGATTGATTGAAAATATTAATAATCAAACCTAGGTTGGTACCAATGTCTCCTGTATAGCTCTATTGAATTAAACCAGAAGTAAGTAAATTGAAAATGGTGCGTCAAAAACTTTAAAACACGGAAAGTGGTGTAAACGATGTAATTTGGGTGCAAAAACGATTTTCTTTGACGGGACCAAAACATATTATGTAATTTGATACGAGCTTCGATTTGATATATTATAATAGTGGTTTCGATACCCGAGTCAAAAGTTATCTCCGTTTAAATTTGTAACTCATATTTACCAATTTTTTTTTTATTTTTGAAAATGTGAACGACATCCTCTTTCTTTTTCTCTTCTCTTATTTTTCTTTTGAAGAATAGGGATTTATTGAAAATATAAATAATCAAACCTAGGTTGGCACCAATATCTCCTGTATAGCTCTATTGAATTAACCAGAAGTAAGTAAAATGATAAAGGTGCTTCAAAAACTTTGAACACTTGGTAAGTGATATAAACAATGTAATTTGGGTACAAAAATGATTTTCCTTGGAAGTACCAAAAAATATTGTGTTATTTGATACGAGATTCGATTTGATATATTATAATAGTTGTTTCGATACCCGAGTCCAAAGTTATCTATGTTGAAATTTGTAACACATTTTTACCAAATGTTTTTTTATTTTTGAAAATGTAAACGACATTCTCTTTCTTTTTCTCTTCTCTTATTTTTTTTTTGAAGAATAGGGATTGATTGAAAATATTAATAATCAAACCTAGGTTGGTACCAATGTCTCCTGTATAGCTCTATTGAATTAAATCAGAAGTAAGTAAATTGAAAATGGTGCGTCAAAAACTTTAAAACACGGAAAGTGGTGTAAACGATGTAATTTGGGTGCAAAAACGATTTTCTTTGACGGGACCAAAACATATTATGTAATTTGATACGAGCTTCGATTTGATATATTATAATAGTGGTTTCGATACCCGAGTCAAAAGTTATCTCCGTTTAAATTTGTAACTCATATTTACCAATTTTTTTTTATTTTTGAAAATGTGAACGACATCCTCTTTCTTTTTCTCTTCTCTTATTTTTCTTTTGAAGAATAGGGATTTATTGAAAATATAAATAATCAAACCTAGGTTGGCACCAATATCTCCTGTATAGCTCTATTGAATTAACCAGAATTAAGTAAAATGATAAAGGTGCTTCAAAAACTTTGAACACTTGGTAAGTGATATAAACAATGTAATTTGGGTACAAAAATGATTTTCCTTGGAAGTACCAAAAAATATTGTGTTATTTGATACGAGCTTCGATTTGATATATTATAATAGTTGTTTCGATACCCGAGTCAAAAGTTATCTATGTTGAAATTTGTAACTCATATTTACCAAATGTTTTTTTATTTTTGAAAATGTAAACGACATTCTCTTTCTTTTTCTCTTCTCTTATTTTTTTTTTGAAGAATAGGGATTGATTGAAAATATTAATAATCAAACCTAGGTTGGTACCAATGTCTCCTGTATAGCTCTATTGAATTAAACCAGAAGTAAGTAAATTGAAAATGGTGCGTCAAAAACTTTAAAACACGGAAAGTGGTGTAAACGATGTAATTTGGGTGCAAAAACGATTTTCTTTGACGGGACCAAAACATATTATGTAATTTGATACGAGCTTCGATTTGATATATTATAATAGTGGTTTCGATACCCGAGTCAAAAGTTATCTCCGTTTAAATTTGTAACTTATATTTACCAATTTTTTTTTATTTTTGAAAATGTGAACGACATCCTCTTTCTTTTTCTCTTCTCTTATTTTTCTTTTGAAGAATAGGAATTTATTGAAAATATAAATAATCAAACCTAGGTTGGCACCAATATCTCCTGTATAGCTCTATTGAATTAACCAGAAGTAAGTAAAATGATAAAGGTGCTTCAAAAACTTTAAACACTTGGTAAGTGATATAAACAATGTAATTTGGGTACAAAAACGATTTTCCTTTGCAGTGCCAAAACATATTGTGTAAATTGATACGAGCTTGATTTGATATATTATAATAGTGGTTTCAATACCCGAGTCAAAAGTTATCTCCGTTGAAAGTTGTAACTCATATTTACCAAATGTTTTTTTGTTTTTGAAAATATGAACGACATCCTCTTTCTTTTTCTCTTCTCTTATTTTTTTTTTGAAGAATAGGGATTGATGGAAAATATAAATAATCAAACCTAGGTTGGCACCAATATCTCCTGTATAACTCTATGAATTAACCATAAGTAAGTAAAATGAAAAAGGTGCTTCAAAAACATTAAACACTTGGTAAGTGATATAAACAATGTAATTTGGGTAGAAAAACGATTTTCCTTTGCAGTACCAAAACATATTGTGTAATTTGATATGAGCTTCGATTTGATATATTATAATAGTTGTTTCGATACCCGAGTCAAAAGTTATCTCCGTTGAAAGTTGTAACTCATATTTACCAAATGTTTTTTTTTTGAACATATGAACGACATCCTCTTTCTTTTTCTCTTCTCTTATTTTTTTTTGAAGAATAGGGATTGATTGAAAATATAAATAATCAAACCTATGTTGGCACCAATATCTCCTCTATAGCTCTATTGAATTAACCATAAGTAAGTAAAATGAAAAAGGTGGTTCAAAAACTTTAAACACTTGGTAAGTGATATAAACAATGTAATTTGGGTACAAAAATGATTTTCCTTGGCAGTACCAAAAAATATTGTGTTATTTGATACGAGCTTCGATTTGATATATTATAATAGTTGTTTCGATACCCGAGTCAAAAGTTATCTATGTTGACAGTTGTAACTCATATTTACCAAATGTTTTTTTATTTTTGAAAATGTAAACGACATTCTCTTTCTTTTTCTCTTCTCTTATTTTTTTTTTGAATAATAGGGATTGATTGAAAATATTAATAATCAAACCTAGGTTGGTACCAATGTCTCCTGTATAGCTCTATTGAATTAAACCAGAAGTAAGTAAATTGAAAATGGTGCGTCAAAAACTTTAAAACACGGAAAGTGGTGTAAACGATGTAATTTGGGTGCAAAAACGATTTTCTTTGACGGGACCAAAACATATTATGTAATTTGATATGAGCTTCGATTTGATATATTATAATAGTGGTTTCGATACCCGAGTCAAAAGTTATCTCCGTTTAAATTTGTAACTCATATTTACCAATTACTTTTTATTTTTGAAAATGTGAACGACATCCTCTTTCTTTTTCTCTTCTCTTATTTTTCTTTTGAAGAATAGGGATTTATTGAAAATATAAATAATCAAACCTAGGTTGGCACCAATATCTCCTATATAGCTCTATTGAATTAACCAGAAGTAAGTAAAATGATAAAGGTGCTTCAAAAACTTTTAACACTTGGTAAGTGATATAAACAATGTAATTTGGGTACAAAAACGATTTTCCTTTGCAGTGCCAAAACATATTGTGTAAATTGATACGAGCTTGATTTGATATATTATAATAGTGGTTTCAATACCCGAGTCAAAAGTTATCTCCGTTGAAAGTTGTAACTCATATTTACCAAATGTTTTTTTGTTTTTGAAAATATGAACGACATCCTCTTTCTTTTTCTCTTCTCTTATTTTTTTTTTGAAGAATAGGGATTGATTGAAAATATAAATAATCAAACCTAGGTTGGCACCAATATCTCCTGTATAACTCTATGAATTAACCATAAGTAAGTAAAATGAAAAAGGTGCTTCAAAAACATTAAACACTTGGTAAGTGATATAAACAATGTAATTTGGGTACAAAAACGATTTTCCTTTGCAGTACCAAAACATATTGTGTTATTTGATATGAGCTTCGATTTGATATATTATAATAGTTGTTTCGATACCCGAGTCAAAAGTTATCTCCGTTGAAAGTTGTAACTCATATTTACCAAATGTTTTTTTTGTTTTTAAACATATGAACGACGTCCTCTTTCTTTTTCTCTTCTCTTATATTTTTTTGAAGAATAGGGATTGATTGAAAATATTAATAATCAAACCTAGGTTGGTACCAATGTCTCCTGTATAGCTCTATTGAATTAAACCAGAAGTAAGTAAATTGAAAATGGTGCGTCAAAAACTTTAAAACACGGAAAGTGGTGTAAACGATGTAATTTGGGTGCAAAAACGATTTTCTTTGACGGGACCAAAACATATTATGTAATTTGATACGAGCTTCGATTTGATATATTATAATAGTGGTTTCGATACCCGAGTCAAAAGTTATCTCCGTTTAAATTTGTAACTCATATTTACCAATTTTTTTTTATTTTTGAAAATGTGAACGACATCCCCTTTCTTTTTCTCTTCTCTTATTTTTCTTTTGAAGAATAGGGATTTATTGAAAATATAAATAATCAAACCTAGGTTGGCACCAATATCTCCTGTATAGCTCTATTGAATTAACCAGAAGTAAGTAAAATGATAAAGGTGCTTCAAAAACTTTAAACACTTGGTAAGTGATATAAACAATGTAATTTGGGTACAAAAACGATTTTCCTTTGCAGTGCCAAAACATATTGTGTAAATTGATACGAGCTTGATTTCATATATTATAATAGTGGTTTCAATACCCGAGTCAAAAGTTATCTCCGTTGAAAGTTGTAACTCATATTTACCAAATGTTTTTTTGTTTTTGAAAATATGAACGACATCCTCTTTCTTTTTCTCTTCTCTTATTTTTTTTTTGAAGAATAGGGATTGATGGAAAATATAAATAATCAAACCTAGGTTGGCACCAATATCTCCTGTATAACTCTATGAATTAACCATAAGTAAGTAAAATGAAAAAGGTGCTTCAAAAACATTAAACACTTGGTAAGTGATATAAACAATGTAATTTGGGTACAAAAACGATTTTCCTTTGCAGTACCAAAACATATTGTGTAATTTGATATGAGCTTCGATTTGATATATTATAATAGTTGTTTCGATACCCGAGTCAAAAGTTATCTATGTTGAAATTTGTAACTCATATTTACCAAATGTTTTTTTGTTTTTGAACATATGAACGACATCCTCTTTCTTTTTCTCTTCTCTTATTTTTTTTTTGAAGAATAGGGATTGATTGAAAATATAAATAATCAAACCTAGGTTGGCACCAATATCTCCTCTATAGCTCTATTGAATTAACCATAAGTAAGTAAAATGAAAAAGGTGGTTCAAACACTTTAAACACTTGGTAAGTGATATAAACAATTTAATTTGGGTACAAAAATGATTTTCCTTGGCAGTACCAAAAAATATTGTGTTATTTGATACGAGCTTCGATTTGATATATTATAATAGTTGTTTCGATACCCGAGTCAAAAGTTATCTATGTTGAAATTTGTAACTCATATTTACCAAATGTTTTTTTATTTTTGAAAATGTAAACGACATTCTCTTTCTTTTTCTCTTCTCTTATTTTTTTTTTGAAGAATAGGGATTGATTGAAAATATTAATAATCAAACCTAGGTTGGTACCAATGTCTCCTGTATAGCTCTATTGAATTAAACCAGAAGTAAGTAAATTGAAAATGGTGCGTCAAAAACTTTAAAACATGGAAAGTGGTGTAAACGATGTAATTTGGGTGCAAAAACGATTTTCTTTGACGGGACCAAAACATATTATGTAATTTGATACGAGCTTCGATTTAATATATTATAATAGTGGTTTCGATACCCGAGTCAAAAGTTATCTCCGTTTAAAGTTGTAACTCATATTTACCAAATGCTTTTTTGTTTTTGAAAATATGAACGACATCCTCTTTCTTTTTCTCTTCTCTTATTTTTTTTTGAAGAATAGGGATTGATTGAAAATATAAATAATCAAACCTTGGTTGGCACCAATATCTCCTGTATAACTCTATGAATTAACCAGAAATAAGTAAAATGAAAAAGGTGCTTCAAAAACTTTAAACACTTGGTAAGTGATATAAACAATGTAATTTGGGTACAAAAACGATTTTCCTTTGCAGTACCAAAACATATTGTGTAATTTGATATGAGCTTCGATTTGATATATTATAATAGTTGTTTCGATACCCGAGTCAAAAGTTATCTCCGTTGAAAGTTGTAACTCATATTTACCAAATGTTTTTTTTGTTTTTAAACATATGAACGACGTCCTCTTTCTTTTTCTCTTCTCTTATATTTTTTTGAAGAATAGGGATTGATTGAAAATATAAATAATCAAACCTAGGTTGGCACCAATATCTCCTCTATAGCTCTATTGAATTAACCATAAGTAAGTAAAACGAAAAAGGTGGTTCAAAAACTTTAAACACTTGGTAAGTGATATAAAAAATGTAATTTGGGTACAAAAATGATTTTCCTTGGCAGTACCAAAAAATATTGTGTTATTTGATACGAGCTTCGATTTGATATATTATAATAGTTGTTTCGATACCCGAGTCAAAAGTTATCTATGTTGAAAGTTGTAACTCATATTTACCAAATGTTTTTTTATTTTTGAAAATGTAAACGACATTCTCTTTCTTTTTCACTTCTCTTATTTTTTTTTTGAAGAATCGGGATTGATTGAAAATATTAATAATCAAACCTAGGTTGGTACCAATGTCTCCTGTATAGCTCTATTGAATTAAACCAGAAGTAAGTAAATTGAAAATGGTGCGTCAAAAACTTTAAAACACGGAAAGTGGTGTAAACGATGTAATTTGGGTGCAAAAATGATTTTCTTTGACGGGACCAAAAAATATTATGTAATTTGATACGAGCTTCGATTTGATATATTATAATAGTGGTTTCGATACCCGAGTCAAAAGTTATCTCCGTTTAAATTTGTAACTCATATTTACCAAATTTTTTTTATTTTTGAAAATGTGAACGACATCCTCTTTCTTTTTCTCTTCTGTTATTTTTCTTTTGAAGAATAGGGATTGATTGAAAATATAAATAATCAAACCTAGGTTGGCACCAATATCTCCTGTATAGCTCTATTGAATTAACCAGAAGTAAGTAAAATGATAAAGGTGCTTCAAAAACTTTAAACACTTGGTAAGTGATATAAACAATGTAATTTGGGTACAAAAACGATTTTCCTTTGCAGTGCCAAAACATATTGTGTAAATTGATACCAGCTTGATTTGATATATTATAATAGTGGTTTCAATACCCGAGTCAAAAGTTATCTCCGTTGAAAGTTGTAACTCATATTTACCAAATGTTTTTTTGTTTTTGAAAATATGAACGACATCCTCTTTCTTTTTCTCTTCTCTTATTTTTTTTTTGAAGAATAGGGATTGATTGAAAATATAAATAATCAAACCTAGGTTGGCACCAATATCTCCTGTATAACTCTATGAATTAACCATAAGTAAGTAAAATGAAAAAGGTACTTCAAAAACATTAAACACTTGGTAAGTGATATAAACAATGTAATTTGGGTACAAAAACGATTTTCCTTTGCAGTACCAAAACATATTGTGTAATTTGATATGAGCTTCGATTTGATATATTATAATAGTTGTTTCGATACCCGAGTCAAAAGTTATCTCCGTTGAAAGTTGTAACTCATATTTACCAAATGTTTTTTTGTTTTTGAACATATGAACGACATCCTCTTTCTTTTTCTCTTCTCTTATTTTTTTTTGAAGAATAGGGATTGATTGAAAATATAAATAATCAAACCTAGGTTGGCACCAATATCTCCTCTATAGCTCTACTGAATTAACCATAAGTAAGTAAAATGAAAAAGGTGGTTCAAAAACTTTAAACACTTGGTAAGTGATATAAACAATGTAATTTGGTTACAAAAATGATTTTCCATGGAAGTACCAAAAAATATTGTGTTATTTGATACCAGCTTCGATTTGATATATTATAATAGTTGTTTCGATACCCGAGTCAAAAGTTATCTATGTTGAAAGTTGTAACTCATATTTACCAAATGTTTTTTTATTTTTGAAAATGTAAACGACATTCTCTTTGTTTTTCTCTTCTCTTATTTTTTTTTTTGAAGAATAGGGATTGATTGAAAATATTAATAATCAAACCTAGGTTGGTACCAATGTCTCCTGTATAGCTCTATTGAATTAAACCAGAAGTAAGTAAATTGAAAATGGTGCGTCAAAAACTTTAAAACACGGAAAGTGGTGTAAACGATGTAATTTGGGTGCAAAAACGATTTTCTTTGACGGGACCAAAACATATTATGTAATTTGATACGAGCTTCGATTTGATATATTATAATAGTGGTTTCGATACCCGAGTCAAAAGTTATCTCCGTTTAAATTTGTAACTCATATTTACCAATTTTTTTTTTATTTTTGAAAATGTGAACGACATCCTCTTTCTTTTTCTCTTCTCTTATTTTTCTTTTGAAGAATAGGGATTTATTGAAAATATAAATAATCAAACCTAGGTTGGCACCAATATCTCCTGTATAGCTCTATTGAATTAACCAGAAGTAAGTAAAATGATAAAGGTGCTTCAAAAACTTTAAACACTTGGTAAGTGATATAAACAATGTAATTTGGGTACAAAAACGATTTTCCTTTGCAGTACCAAAACATATTGTGTAATTTGATATGAGCTTCGATTTGATATATTATAATAGTTGTTTCGATACCCGAGTCAAAAGTTATCTCCGTTTAAATTTGTAACTCATATTTACCAATTTTTTTTTTATTTTTGAAAATGTGAACGACATCCTCTTTCTTTTTCTCTTCTCTTATTTTTCTTTTGAAGAAAAGGGATTTATTGAAAATATAAATAATCAAACCTAGGTTGGCACCAATATCTCCTGTATAGCTCTATTGAATTAACCAGAAATAAGTAAAATGAAAAAGGTGCTTCAAAAACTTTAAACACTTGGTAAGTGATATAAACAATGTAATTTGGGTACAAAAACGATTTTCCTTTGCAGTACCAAAACATATTGTGTAATTTGATATGAGCTTCGATTTGATATATTATAATAGTTGTTTCGATACCCGAGTCAAAAGTTATCTCCGTTGAAAGTTGTAACTCATATTTACCAAATGTTTTTTTTTGTTTTTAAACATATGAACGACGTCCTCTTTCTTTTTCTCTTCTCTTATATTTTTTTGAAGAATAGGGATTGATTGAAAATATAAATAATCAAACCTAGGTTGGCACCAATATCTCCTCTATAGCTCTATTGAATTAACCATAAGTAAGTAAAACGAAAAAGGTGGTTCAAAAACTTTAAACACTTGGTAAGTGATATAAAAAATGTAATTTGGGTACAAAAATGATTTTCCTTGGCAGTACCAAAAAATATTGTGTTATTTGATACGAGCTTCGATTTGATATATTATAATAGTTGTTTCGATACCCGAGTCAAAAGTTATCTATGTTGAAAGTTGTAACTCATATTTACCAAATGTTTTTTTATTTTTGAAAATGTAAACGACATTCTCTTTCTTTTTCACTTCTCTTATTTTTTTTTTGAAGAATCGGGATTGATTGAAAATATTAATAATCAAACCTAGGTTGGTACCAATGTCTCCTGTATAGCTCTATTGAATTAAACCAGAAGTAAGTAAATTGAAAATGGTGCGTCAAAAACTTTAAAACACGGAAAGTGGTGTAAACGATGTAATTTGGGTGCAAAAATGATTTTCTTTGACGGGACCAAAAAATATTATGTAATTTGATACGAGCTTCGATTTGATATATTATAATAGTGGTTTCGATACCCGAGTCAAAAGTTATCTCCGTTTAAATTTGTAACTCATATTTACCAAATTTTTTTTATTTTTGAAAATGTGAACGACATCCTCTTTCTTTTTCTCTTCTGTTATTTTTCTTTTGAAGAATAGGGATTGATTGAAAATATAAATAATCAAACCTAGGTTGGCACCAATATCTCCTGTATAGCTCTATTGAATTAACCAGAAGTAAGTAAAATGATAAAGGTGCTTCAAAAACTTTAAACACTTGGTAAGTGATATAAACAATGTAATTTGGGTACAAAAACGATTTTCCTTTGCAGTGCCAAAACATATTGTGTAAATTGATACCAGCTTGATTTGATATATTATAATAGTGGTTTCAATACCCGAGTCAAAAGTTATCTCCGTTGAAAGTTGTAACTCATATTTACCAAATGTTTTTTTGTTTTTGAAAATATGAACGACATCCTCTTTCTTTTTCTCTTCTCTTATTTTTTTTTTGAAGAATAGGGATTGATTGAAAATATAAATAATCAAACCTAGGTTGGCACCAATATCTCCTGTATAACTCTATGAATTAACCATAAGTAAGTAAAATGAAAAAGGTACTTCAAAAACATTAAACACTTGGTAAGTGATATAAACAATGTAATTTGGGTACAAAAACGATTTTCCTTTGCAGTACCAAAACATATTGTGTAATTTGATATGAGCTTCGATTTGATATATTATAATAGTTGTTTCGATACCCGAGTCAAAAGTTATCTCCGTTGAAAGTTGTAACTCATATTTACCAAATGTTTTTTTTGTTTTTGAACATATGAACGACATCCTCTTTCTTTTTCTCTTCTCTTATTTTTTTTTGAAGAATAGGGATTGATTGAAAATATAAATAATCAAACCTAGGTTGGCACCAATATCTCCTCTATAGCTCTACTGAATTAACCATAAGTAAGTAAAATGAAAAAGGTGGTTCAAAAACTTTAAACACTTGGTAAGTGATATAAACAATGTAATTTGGTTACAAAAATGATTTTCCATGGAAGTACCAAAAAATATTGTGTTATTTGATACCAGCTTCGATTTGATATATTATAATAGTTGTTTCGATACCCGAGTCAAAAGTTATCTATGTTGAAAGTTGTAACTCATATTTACCAAATGTTTTTTTATTTTTGAAAATGTAAACGACATTCTCTTTGTTTTTCTCTTCTCTTATTTTTTTTTTTTGAAGAATAGGGATTGATTGAAAATATTAATAATCAAACCTAGGTTGGTACCAATGTCTCCTGTATAGCTCTATTGAATTAAACCAGAAGTAAGTAAATTGAAAATGGTGCGTCAAAAACTTTAAAACACGGAAAGTGGTGTAAACGATGTAATTTGGGTGCAAAAACGATTTTCTTTGACGGGACCAAAACATATTATGTAATTTGATACGAGCTTCGATTTGATATATTATAATAGTGGTTTCGATACCCGAGTCAAAAGTTATCTCCGTTTAAATTTGTAACTCATATTTACCAATTTTTTTTTTATTTTTGAAAATGTGAACGACATCCTCTTTCTTTTTCTCTTCTCTTATTTTTCTTTTGAAGAATAGGGATTTATTGAAAATATAAATAATCAAACCTAGGTTGGCACCAATATCTCCTGTATAGCTCTATTGAATTAACCAGAAGTAAGTAAAATGATAAAGGTGCTTCAAAAACTTTGAACACTTGGTAAGTGATATAAACAATGTAATTTGGGTACAAAAATGATTTTCCTTGGAAGTACCAAAAAATATTGTGTTATTTGATACGAGCTTCGATTTGATATATTATAATAGTTGTTTCGATACCCGAGTCAAAAGTTATCTATGTTGAAATTTGTAACACATTTTTACCAAATGTTTTTTTATTTTTGAAAATGTAAACGACATTCTCTTTCTTTTTCTCTTCTCTTATTTTTTTTTTGAAGAATAGGGATTGATTGAAAATATTAATAATCAAACCTAGGTTGGTACCAATGTCTCCTGTATAGCTCTATTGAATTAAATCAGAAGTAAGTAAATTGAAAATGG
The DNA here is from genome assembly GCA_037013495.1 of Hippophae tibetana. Lineage (NCBI taxonomy): Eukaryota > Viridiplantae > Streptophyta > Magnoliopsida > Rosales > Elaeagnaceae > Hippophae > Hippophae tibetana. Next base: position 1,608,876 of record JAZDXN010000026.1, on the reverse strand, counting down.
TGCGTCAAAAACTTTAAAACACGGAAAGTGGTGTAAACGATGTAATTTGGGTGCAAAAACGATTTTCTTTGACGGGACCAAAACATATTATGTAATTTGATACGAGCTTCGATTTGATATATTATAATAGTGGTTTCGATACCCGAGTCAAAAGTTATCTCCGTTTAAATTTGTAACTCATATTTACCAATTTTTTTTTATTTTTGAAAATGTGAACGACATCCTCTTTCTTTTTCTCTTCTCTTATTTTTCTTTTGAAGAATAGGGATTTATTGAAAATATAAATAATCAAACCTAGGTTGGCACCAATATCTCCTGTATAGCTCTATTGAATTAACCAGAAGTAAGTAAAATGATAAAGGTGCTTCAAAAACTTTGAACACTTGGTAAGTGATATAAACAATGTAATTTGGGTACAAAAATGATTTTCCTTGGAAGTACCAAAAAATATTGTGTTATTTGATACGAGCTTCGATTTGATATATTATAATAGTTGTTTCGATACCCGAGTCAAAAGTTATCTATGTTGAAATTTGTAACTCATATTTACCAAATGTTTTTTTATTTTTGAAAATGTAAACGACATTCTCTTTCTTTTTCTCTTCTCTTATTTTTTTTTTTGAAGAATAGGGATTGATTGAAAATATTAATAATCAAACCTAGGTTGGTACCAATGTCTCCTGTATAGCTCTATTGAATTAAACCAGAAGTAAGTAAATTGAAAATGGTGCGTCAAAAACTTTAAAACACGGAAAGTGGTGTAAACGATGTAATTTGGGTGCAAAAACGATTTTCTTTACCGGGACCAAAACATATTATGTAATTTGATACGAGCTTCGATTTGATATATTATAATAGTGGTTTCGATACCCGAGTCAAAAGTTATCTCCGTTTAAATTTGTAACTCATATTTACCAATTTTTTTTTATTTTTGAAAATGTGAACGACATCCTCTTTCTTTTTCTCTTCTCTTATTTTTCTTTTGAAGAATAGGGATTTATTGAAAATATAAATAATCAAACCTAGGTTGGCACCAATATCTCCTGTATAGCTCTATTGAATTAACCAGAAGTAAGTAAAATGATAAAGGTGCTTCAAAAACTTTAAACACTTGGTAAGTGATATAAACAATGTAATTTGGGTACAAAAACGATTTTCCTTTGCAGTGCCAAAACATATTGTGTAAATTGATACGAGCTTGATTTCATATATTATAATAGTGGTTTCAATACCCGAGTCAAAAGTTATCTCCGTTGAAAGTTGTAACTCATATTTACCAAATGTTTTTTTGTTTTTGAAAATATGAACGACATCCTCTTTCTTTTTCTCTTCTCTTATTTTTTTTTTGAAGAATAGGGATTGATTGAAAATATAAATAATCAAACCTAGGTTGGCACCAATATCTCCTGTATAACTCTATGAATTAACCATAAGTAAGTAAAATGAAAAAGGTGCTTCAAAAACATTAAACACTTGGTAAGTGATATAAACAATGTAATTTGGGTACAAAAACGATTTTCCTTTGCAGTACCAAAACATATTGTGTAATTTGATATGAGCTTCGATTTGATATATTATAATAGTTGTTTCGATACCCGAGTCAAAAGTTATCTCCGTTGAAAGTTGTCACTCATATTTACCAAATGTTTTTTTGTTTTTGAACATATGAACGACATCCTCTTTCTTTTTCTCTTCTCTTATTTTTTTTTTGAAGAATAGGGATTGATTGAAAATATAAATAATCAAACCTAGGTTGGCACCAATATCTCCTCTATAGCTCTATTGAATTAACCATAAGTAAGTAAAATGAAAAAGGTGGTTCAAACACTTTAAACACTTGGTAAGTGATATAAACAATTTAATTTGGGTACAAAAATGATTTTCCTTGGCAGTACCAAAAAATATTGTGTTATTTGATACGAGCTTCGATTTGATATATTATAATAGTTGTTTCGATACCCGAGTCAAAAGTTATCTATGTTGAAATTTGTAACTCATATTTACCAAATGTTTTTTTATTTTTGAAAATGTAAACGACATTCTCTTTCTTTTTCTCTTCTCTTATTTTTTTTTTTGAAGAATAGGGATTGATTGAAAATATTAATAATCAAACCTAGGTTGGTACCAATGTCTCCTGTATAGCTCTATTGAATTAAACCAGAAGTAAGTAAATTGAAAATGGTGCGTCAAAAACTTTAAAACACGGAAAGTGGTGTAAACGATGTAATTTGGGTGCAAAAACGATTTTCTTTGACGGGACCAAAACATATTATGTAATTTGATACGAGCTTCGATTTGATATATTATAATAGTGGTTTCGATACTCGAGTCAAAAGTTATCTCCGTTTAAATTTGTAACTCATATTTACCAATTTTTTTTTATTTTTGAAAATGTGAACGACATCCTCTTTCTTTTTCTCTTCTCTTATTTTTCTTTTGAAGAATAGGGATTTATTGAAAATATAAATAATCAAACCTAGGTTGGCACCAATATCTCCTGTATAGCTCTATTGAATTAACCAGAAGTAAGTAAAATGATAAAGGTGCTTCAAAAACTTTAAACACTTGGTAAGTGATATAAACAATGTAATTTGGGTACAAAAACGATTTTCCTTTGCAGTGCCAAAACATATTGTGTAAATTGATACGAGCTTGATTTCATATATTATAATAGTGGTTTCAATACCCGAGTCAAAAGTTATCTCCGTTGAAAGTTGTAACTCATATTTACCAAATGTTTTTTTGTTTTTGAAAATATGAACGACATCCTCTTTCTTTTTCTCTTCTCTTATTTTTTTTTTGAAGAATAGGGATTGATTGAAAATATAAATAATCAAACCTAGGTTGGCACCAATATCTCCTGTATAACTCTATGAATTAACCATAAGTAAGTAAAATGAAAAAGGTGCTTCAAAAACATTAAACACTTGGTAAGTGGTGTAAACGATGTAATTTGGGTGCAAAAACGATTTTCTTTGGAAGTACCAAAAAATATTGTGTTATTTGATACGAGCTTCGATTTGATATATTATAATAGTTGTTTCGATACCCGAGTCAAAAGTTATCTATGTTGAAATTTGTAACTCATATTTACCAAATGTTTTTTTATTTTTGAAAATGTAAACGACATTCTCTTTCTTTTTCTCTTCTCTTATTTTTTTTTGAAGAATAGGGATTGATTGAAAATATTAATAATCAAACCTAGGTTGGTACCAATGTCTCCTGTATAGCTCTATTGAATTAAACCAGAAGTAAGTAAATTGAAAATGGTGCGTCAAAAACTTTAAAACACGGAAAGTGGTGTAAACGATGTAATTTGGGTGCAAAAACGATTTTCTTTGACGGGACCAAAACTTATTATGTAATTTGATACGAGCTTCGATTTGATATATTATAATAGTGGTTTCGATACCCGAGTCAAAAGTTATCTCCGTTTAAATTTGTAACTCATATTTACCAATTACTTTTTATTTTTGAAAATGTGAACGACATCCTCTTTCTTTTTCTCTTCTCTTATTTTTCTTTTGAAGAATAGGGATTTATTGAAAATATAAATAATCAAACCTAGGTTGGCACCAATATCTCCTATATAGCTCTATTGAATTAACCAGAAGTAAGTAAAATGATAAAGGTGCTTCAAAAACTTTAAACACTTGGTAAGTGATATAAACAATGTAATTTGGGTACAAAAACGATTTTCCTTTGCAGTGCCAAAACATATTGTGTAAATTGATACGAGCTTGATTTGATATATTATAATAGTGGTTTCAATACCCGAGTCAAAAGTTATCTCCGTTGAAAGTTGTAACTCATATTTACCAAATGTTTTTTTGTTTTTGAAAATATGAACGACATCCTCTTTCTTTTTCTCTTCTCTTATTTTTTTTTTTTTTGAAGAATAGGGATTGATTGAAAATATAAATAATCAAACCTAGGTTGGCACCAATATCTCCTGTATAACTCTATGAATTAACCATAAGTAAGTAAAATGAAAAAGGTGCTTCAAAAACATTAAACACTTGGTAAGTGATATAAACAATGTAATTTGGGTACAAAAACGATTTTCCTTTGCAGTACCAAAACATATTGTGTAATTTGATATGAGCTTCGATTTGATATATTATAATAGTTGTTTCGATACCCGAGTCAAAAGTTATCTCCGTTGAAAGTTGTAACTCATATTTACCAAATGTTTTTTTTTTGAACATATGAACGACATCCTCTTTCTTTTTCTCTTCTCTTATTTTTTTTTGAAGAATTGGGATTGATTGAAAATATAAATAATCAAACCTATGTTGGCACCAATATCTCCTCTATAGCTCTATTGAATTAACCATAAGTAAGTAAAATGAAAAAGGTGGTTCAAAAACTTTAAACACTTGGTAAGTGATATAAACAATGTAATTTGGGTACAAAAATGATTTTCCTTGGCAGTACCAAAAAATATTGTGTTATTTGATACGAGCTTCGATTTGATATATTATAATAGTTGTTTCGATACCCGAGTCAAAAGTTATCTATGTTGACAGTTGTAACTCATATTTACCAAATGTTTTTTTATTTTTGAAAATGTAAACGACATTCTCTTTCTTTTTCTCTTCTCTTATTTTTTTTTTTTGAATAATAGGGATTGATTGAAAATATTAATAATCAAACCTAGGTTGGTACCAATGTCTCCTGTATAGCTCTATTGAATTAAACCAGAAGTAAGTAAATTGAAAATGGTGCGTCAAAAACTTTAAAACACGGAAAGTGGTGTAAACGATGTAATTTGGGTGCAAAAACGATTTTCTTTGACGGGACCAAAACATATTATGTAATTTGATACGAGCTTCGATTTGATATATTATAATAGTGGTTTCGATACCCGAGTCAAAAGTTATCTCCGTTTAAATTTGTAACTCATATTTACCAATTACTTTTTATTTTTGAAAATGTGAACGACATCCTCTTTCTTTTTCTCTTCTCTTATTTTTCTTTTGAAGAATAGGGATTTATTGAAAATATAAATAATCAAACCTAGGTTGGCACCAATATCTCCTATATAGCTCTATTGAATTAACCAGAAGTAAGTAAAATGATAAAGGTGCTTCAAAAACTTTAAACACTTGGTAAGTGATATAAACAATGTAATTTGGGTACAAAAACGATTTTCCTTTGCAGTGCCAAAACATATTGTGTAAATTGATACGAGCTTGATTTGATATATTATAATAGTGGTTTCAATACCCGAGTCAAAAGTTATCTCCGTTGAAAGTTGTAACTCATATTTACCAAATGTTTTTTTGTTTTTGAAAATATGAACGACATCCTCTTTCTTTTTCTCTTCTCTTATTTTTTTTTTTTTGAAGAATAGGGATTGATTGAAAATATAAATAATCAAACCTAGGTTGGCACCAATATCTCCCGTATAACTCTATGAATTAACCATAAGTAAGTAAAATGAAAAAGGTGCTTCAAAAACATTAAACACTTGGTAAGTGATATAAACAATGTAATTTGGGTACAAAAACGATTTTCCTTTGCAGTACCAAAACATATTGTGTTATTTGATACGAGCTTCGATTTGATATATTATAATAGTTGTTTCGATACCCGAGTCAAAAGTTATCTATGTTGAAATTTGTAACTCATATTTACCAAATGTTTTTTTATTTTTGAAAATGTAAACGACATTCTCTTTCTTTTTCTCTTCTCTTATTTTTTTTTTTTGAAGAATAGGGATTGATTGAAAATATTAATAATCAAACCTAGGTTGGTACCAATGTCTCCTGTATAGCTCTATTGAATTAAACCAGAAGTAAGTAAATTGAAAATGGTGCGTCAAAAACTTTAAAACACGGAAAGTGGTGTAAACGATGTAATTTGGGTGCAAAAACGATTTTCTTTGACGGGACCAAAACATATTATGTAATTTGATACGAGCCTCGATTTGATATATTATAATAGTGGTTTCGATACCCGAGTCAAAAGTTATCTCCGTTTAAATTTGTAACTCATATTTACCAATTTTTTTTTATTTTTGAAAATGTGAACGACATCCTCTTTCTTTTTCTCTTCTCTTATTTTTCTTTTGAAGAATAGGGATTTATTGAAAATATAAATAATCAAACCTAGGTTGGCACCAATATCTCCTGTATAGCTCTATTGAATTAACCAGAAGTAAGTAAAATGATAAAGGTGCTTCAAAAACTTTAAACACTTGGTAAGTGATATAAACAATGTAATTTGGGTACAAAAACGATTTTCCTTTGCAGTGCCAAAACATATTGTGTAAATTGATACGAGCTTGATTTCATATATTATAATAGTGGTTTCAATACCCGAGTCAAAAGTTATCTCCGTTGAAAGTTGTAAGTCATATTTACCAAATGTTTTTTTGTTTTTGAAAATATGAACGACATCCTCTTTCTTTTTCTCTTCTCTTATTTTTTTTTGAAGAATAGGGATTGATTGAAAATATAAATAATCAAACCTAGGTTGGCACCAATATCTCCTGTATAACTCTATGAATTAACCATAAGTAAGTAAAATGAAAAAGGTGCTTCAAAAACATTAAACACTTGGTAAGTGATATAAACAATGTAATTTGGGTACAAAAACGATTTTCCTTTGCAGTACCAAAACATATTGTGTAATTTGATATGAGCTTCGATTTGATATATTATAATAGTTGTTTCGATACCCGAGTCAAAATTTATCTCCGTTGAAAGTTGTAACTCATATTTACCAAATGTTTTTTTGTTTTTGAACATATGAACGACATCCTCTTTCTTTTTCTCTTCTCTTATTTTTTTTTGAAGAATAGGGATTGATTGAAAATATAAATAATCAAACCTAGGTTGGCACCAATATCTCCTCTATAGCTCTATTGAATTAACCATAAGTAAGTAAAATGAAAAAGGTGGTTCAAAAACTTTAAAACACTTGGTAAGTTATATAAACAATTTAATTTGGGTACAAAAATGATTTTCCTTGGCAGTACCAAAAAATATTGTGTTATTTGATACGAGCTTCGATTTGATATATTATAATAGTTGTTTCGATACCCGAGTCAAAAGTTATCTCCGTTGAAAGTTGTAACTCATATTTACCAAATGTTTTTTTATTTTTGAAAATGTAAACGACATTCTCTTTCTTTTTCTCTTCTCTTATTTGTTTTTGAAGAATAGGGATTGATGGAAAATATAAATAATCAAACCTAGGTTGGCACCAATATCTCCTGTATAGATCTATTGAATTAACCAGAAGTAAGTAAAATGATAAAGGTGCTTCAAAAACTTTAAACACTTGGTAAGTGATATAAACAATGTAATTTGGGTACAAAAATGATTTCCTTTGATTGGACTACAACATATTGTGTAATTTGATACGGGGTTCGATTTGATAAATTATAATAGTGGTTTCGGTACCCGAGTCTAAAGTTATCTTCCTGGAAATTTGTAACTCATATTTACCAAATGTTTTTTTGTTTTTGAAAATATAAACGACATCGTCTTTCCCTTTCTCTTCTCTTATTTTTTTTTTGAAGAATAGGGATTGATTGAAAATATAAATAATCAAACCTAGGTTGGCACCAATATCTCCTGTATAACTCTATGAATTAAGCAGAAATAAGTAAATTGAAAATGGTGCGTCAAAAACTTTAAACACACGGAAAATGGTGTAAATGATGTAATTTGGGTACAAAAACGATTTTCTTTGACGGGACCAAAACATATTATGTAATTTGATTCGAGCATCGATTTGATATATTATAATAGTGGTTTCGATACCCGAGTCAAAAGTTATCTTCCTGGAAATTTGTAACTCATATTTACCAAATGTTTTTTTTGTTTTTGAAAATATAAACGACATCCTCTTTCTCTTTCTCTTCTCTTATTTTTTTTTTGAAGAATAGGGATTGATTGAAAATATAAATAATCAAACCTAGGTTGGCACCAATATCTCTTGTATAGCTCTATTGAATTAACCAGAAGTAAGTAAAATGAAAAAGATGCCTCAAAAACTTTAAACACTTGGTAAGTGATGTAAACGATGTAATTTTGGTACCAAAACGATTTCCTTTGATTGGACTACAAAATATTGTGTAATTTGACACGGGCTTCGATTTGATATATTATAATAGTGGTTTCGATACCCGAGTTAAAAGTTATCTCCGTTGAAAGTTGTAACTCATATTTACCAAATGTTTTTTTTGTTTTTGAAAATATGAACGACATCCTCTTTCTTTTTCTCTTCTATTATTTTTTTTTGAAGAATAGGGATTGATTGAAAATATAAATAATCAAACCTAGGTTGGCACCAATATCTCCTGTATAACTCTATGAATTAACCATAAGTAAGTAAAATGAAAAAGGTGCTTCAAAAACATTAAACAATTGGTAAGTGATATAAACAATGTAATTTGGGTACAAAAACGATTTTCCTTTGCAGTACCAAAACATATTGTGTAATTTGATATGAGCTTCGATTTGATATATTATAATAGTTGTTTCGATACCCGAGTCAAAAGTTATCTCTGTTTAAATTTGTAACTCATATTTACCAATTTTTTTTTATTTTTGAAAATGTGAACGACATCCTCTTTCTTTTTCTCTTCTCTTATTTTTCTTTTGAAGAATAGGGATTTATTGAAAATATAAATAATCAAACCTAGGTTGGCACCAATATCTCCTGAATAGCTCTATTGAATTAACCAGAAGTAAGTAAAATGATAAAGGTGCTTCAAAAACTTTAAACACTTGGTAAGTGATATAAACAATGTAATTTGGGTACAAAAACGATTTTCCTTTGCAGTGCCAAAACATATTGTGTAAATTGATACGAGCTTGATTTCATATATTATAATAGTGGTTTCAATACCCGAGTCAAAAGTTATCTCCGTTGAAAGTTGTAACTCATATTTACCAAATGTTTTTTTGTTTTTGAAAATATGAACGACATCCTCTTTCTTTTTCTCTTCTCTTATTTTTTTTTTGAAGAATAGGGATTGATTGAAAATATAAATAATCAAACCTAGGTTGGCACCAATATCTCCTGTATAACTCTATGAATTAACCATAAGTAAGTAAAATGAAAAAGGTGCTTCAAAAACATTAAACACTTGGTAAGTGATATAAACAATGTAATTTGGGTACAAAAACGATTTTCCTTTGCAGTACCAAAACATATTGTGTAATTTGATATGAGCTTCGATTTGATATATTATAATAGTTGTTTCGATACCCGAGTCAAAAGTTATCTCCGTTGAAAGTTGTCACTCATATTTACCAAATGTTTTTTTGTTTTTTGAACATATGAACGACATCCTCTTTCTTTTTCTCTTCTCTTATTTTTTTTTTGAAGAATAGGGATTGATTGAAAATATAAATAATCAAACCTAGGTTGGCACCAATATCTCCTCTATAGCTCTATTGAATTAACCATAAGTAAGTAAAATGAAAAAGGTGGTTCAAACACTTTAAACACTTGGTAAGTGATATAAACAATTTAATTTGGGTACAAAAATGATTTTCCTTGGCAGTACCAAAAAATATTGTGTTATTTGATACGAGCTTCGATTTGATATATTATAATAGTTGTTTCGATACCCGAGTCAAAAGTTATCTATGTTGAAATTTGTAACTCATATTTACCAAATGTTTTTTTATTTTTGAAAATGTAAACGGACATTCTCTTTCTTTTTCTCTTCTCTTATTTTTTTTTTGAAGAATAGGGATTGATTGAAAATATTAATAATCAAACCTAGGTTGGTACCAATGTCTCCTGTATAGCTCTATTGAATTAAACCAGAAGTAAGTAAATTGAAAATGGTGCGTCAAAAACTTTAAAACACGGAAAGTGGTGTAAACGATGTAATTTGGGTGCAAAAACGATTTTCTTTGACGGGACCAAAACATATTATGTAATTTGATACGAGCTTCGATTTGATATATTATAATAGTGGTTTCGATACCCGAGTCAAAAGTTATCTCCGTTTAAATTTGTAACTCATATTTACCAATTTTTTTTTATTTTTGAAAATGTGAACGACATCCTCTTTCTTTTTCTCTTCTCTTATTTTTCTTTTGAAGAATAGGGATTTATTGAAAATATAAATAATCAAACCTAGGTTGGCACCAATATCTCCTGTATAGCTCTATTGAATTAACCAGAAGTAAGTAAAATGATAAAGGTGCTTCAAAAACTTTAAACACTTGGTAAGTGATATAAACAATGTAATTTGGGTACAAAAACGATTTTCCTTTGCAGTGCCAAAACATATTGTGTAAATTGATACGAGCTTGATTTCATATATTATAATAGTGGTTTCAATACCCGAGTCAAAAGTTATCTCCGTTGAAAGTTGTAACTCATATTTACCAAATGTTTTTTTTGTTTTTGAAAATATGAACGACATCCTCTTTCTTTTTTCTCTTCTCTTATTTTTTTTTTGAAGAATAGGGATTGATTGAAAATATAAATAATCAAACCTAGGTTGGCACCAATATCTCCTGTATAACTCTATGAATTAACCATAAGTAAGTAAAATGAAAAAGGTGCTTCAAAAACATTAAACACTTGGTAAGTGGTGTAAACGATGTAATTTGGGTGCAAAAACGATTTTCTTTGACGGGACCAAAACATATTGTGTAATTTGATACGAGCTTCGATTTGATATATTATAATAGTGGTTTCGATACCCGAGTCAAAAGTTATCTCCGTTTAAATTTGTAACTCATATTTACCAATTTTTTTTTTTTTTTGAAAATGTGAACGACATCCTCTTTCTTTTTCTCTTCTCTTATTTTTCTTTTGAAGAATAGGGATTTATTGAAAATATAAATAATCAAACCTAGGTTGGCACCAGTATCTCCTGTATAGCTCTATTGAATTAACCAGAAGTAAGTAAAATGATAAAGGTGCTTCAAAAACTTTGAACACTTGGTAAGTGATATAAACAATGTAATTTGGGTACAAAAATGATTTTCCTTGGAAGTACCAAAAAATATTGTGTTATTTGATACGAGCTTCGATTTGATATATTATAATAGTTGTTTCGATACCCGAGTCAAAAGTTATCTATGTTGAAAGTTGTAACTCATATTTACCAAATGTTTTTTTATTTTTGAAAATGTAAACGACATTCTCTTTCTTTTTCTCTTCTCTTATTTTTTTTTGAAGAATAGGGATTGATTGAAAATATTAATAATCAAAACCTAGGTTGGTACCAATGTCTCCTGTATAGCTCTATTGAATTAAACCAGAAGTAAGTAAATTGAAAATGGTGCGTCAAAAACTTTAAAACACGGAAAGTGGTGTAAACGATGTAATTTGGGTGCAAAAACGATTTTCTTTGACGGGACCAAAACATATTATGTAATTTGATACGAGCTTCGATTTGATATATTATAATAGTGGTTTCGATACCCGAGTCAAAAGTTATCTCCGTTTAAATTTGTAACTCATATTTACCAATTACTTTTTATTTTTGAAAATGTGAACGACATCCTCTTTCTTTTTCTCTTCTCTTATTTTTCTTTTGAAGAATAGGGAATTATTGAAAATATAAATAATCAAACCTAGGTTGGCACCAATATCTCCTATATAGCTCTATTGAATTAACCAGAAGTAAGTAAAATGATAAAGGTGCTTCAAAAACTTTAAACACTTGGTAAGTGATATAAACAATGTAATTTGGGTACAAAAAACGATTTTCCTTTGCAGTGCCAAAACATATTGTGTAAATTGATACGAGCTTGATTTGATATATTATAATAGTGGTTTCAATACCCGAGTCAAAAGTTATCTCCGTTGAAAGTTGTAACTCATATTTACCAAATGTTTTTTTTGTTTTTGAAAATATGAACGACATCCTCTTTCTTTTTCTCTTCTCTTATTTTTTTTTTTTGAAGAATAGGGATTGATTGAAAATATAAATAATCAAACCTAGGTTGGCACCAATATCTCCTGTATAACTCTATGAATTAACCATAAGTAAGTAAAATGAAAAAGGTGCTTCAAAAACATTAAACACTTGGTAAGTGATATAAACAATGTATTTGGGTACAAAAACGATTTTCCTTTGCAGTACCAAAACATATTGTGTAATTTGATATGAGCTTCGATTTGATATATTATAATAGTTGTTTCGATACCCGAGTCAAAAGTTATCTCCGTTGAAAGTTGTAACTCATATTTACCAAATGTTTTTTTTTTTTTGAACATATGAACGACATCCTCTTTCTTTTTCTCTTCTCTTATTTTTTTTTGAAGAATTGGGATTGATTGAAAATATAAATAATCAAACCTATGTTGGCACCAATATCTCCTCTATAGCTCTATTGAATTAACCATAAGTAAGTAAAATGAAAAAGGTGGTTCAAAAACTTTAAACACTTGGTAAGTGATATAAACAATGTAATTTGGGTACAAAAATGATTTTCCTTGGCAGTACCAAAAAATATTGTGTTATTTGATACGAGCTTCGATTTGATATATTATAATAGTTGTTTCGATACCCGAGTCAAAAGTTATCTATGTTGACAGTTGTAACTCATATTTACCAAATGTTTTTTTTATTTTTGAAAATGTAAACGACATTCTCTTTCTTTTTCTCTTCTCTTATTTTTTTTTTTGAATAATAGGGATTGATTGAAAATATTAATAATCAAACCTAGGTTGGTACCAATGTCTCCTGTATAGCTCTATTGAATTAAACCAGAAGTAAGTAAATTGAAAATGGTGCGTCAAAAACTTTAAAACACGGAAAGTGGTGTAAACGATGTAATTTGGGTGCAAAAACGATTTTCTTTGACGGGACCAAAAACATATTATGTAATTTGATACGAGCTTCGATTTGATATATTATAATAGTGGTTTCGATACCCGAGTCAAAAGTTATCTCCGTTTAAATTTGTAACTCATATTTACCAATTACTTTTTATTTTTGAAAATGTGAACGACATCCTCTTTCTTTTTCTCTTCTCTTATTTTTCTTTTGAAGAATAGGATTTATTGAAAATATAAATAATCAAACCTAGGTTGGCACCAATATCTCCTATATAGCTCTATTGAATTAACCAGAAGTAAGTAAAATGATAAAGGTGCTTCAAAAACTTTAAACACTTGGTAAGTGATATAAACAATGTAATTTGGGTACAAAAAACGATTTTCCTTTGCAGTGCCAAAACATATTGTGTAAATTGATACGAGCTTGATTTGATATATTATAATAGTGGTTTCAATACCCGAGTCAAAAGTTATCTCCGTTGAAAGTTGTAACTCATATTTACCAAATGTTTTTTTGTTTTTGAAAATATGAACGACATCCTCTTTCTTTTTCTCTTCTCTTATTTTTTTTTTTTTGAAGAATAGGGATTGATTGAAAATATAAATAATCAAACCTAGGTTGGCACCAATATCTCCCGTATAACTCTATGAATTAACCATAAGTAAGTAAAATGAAAAAGGTGCTTCAAAAACATTAAACACTTGGTAAGTGATATAAACAATGTAATTTGGGTACAAAAACGATTTTCCTTTGCAGTACCAAAACATATTGTGTTATTTGATACGAGCTTCGATTTGATATATTATAATAGTTGTTTCGATACCCGAGTCAAAAGTTATCTATGTTGAAATTTGTAACTCATATTTACCAAATGTTTTTTTATTTTTGAAAATGTAAACGACATTCTCTTTCTTTTTCTCTTCTCTTATTTTTTTTTTTGAAGAATAGGGATTGATTGAAAATATTAATAATCAAACCTAGGTTGGTACCAATGTCTCCTGTATAGCTCTATTGAATTAAACCAGAAGTAAGTAAATTGAAAATGGTGCGTCAAAAACTTTAAAACACGGAAAGTGGTGTAAACGATGTAATTTGGGTGCAAAAACGATTTTCTTTGACGGGACCAAAACATATTATGTAATTTGATACGAGCTTCGATTTGATATATTATAATAGTGGTTTCGATACCCGAGTCAAAAGTTATCTCCGTTTAAATTTGTAACTCATATTTACCAATTTTTTTTTATTTTTGAAAATGTGAACGACATCCTCTTTCTTTTTCTCTTCTCTTATTTTTCTTTTGAAGAATAGGGATTTATTGAAAATATAAATAATCAAACCTAGGTTGGCACCAATATCTCCTGTATAGCTCTATTGAATTAACCAGAAGTAAGTAAAATGATAAAGGTGCTTCAAAAACTTTAAACACTTGGTAAGTGATATAAACAATGTAATTTGGGTACAAAAACGATTTTCCTTTGCAGTGCCAAAACATATTGTGTAAATTGATACGAGCTTGATTTCATATATTATAATAGTGGTTTCAATACCCGAGTCAAAAGTTATCTCCGTTGAAAGTTGTAAGTCATATTTACCAAATGTTTTTTTGTTTTTGAAAATATGAACGACATCCTCTTTCTTTTTCTCTTCTCTTATTTTTTTTTTGAAGAATAGGGATTGATTGAAAATATAAATAATCAAACCTAGGTTGGCACCAATATCTCCTGTATAACTCTATGAATTAACCATAAGTAAGTAAAATGAAAAAGGTGCTTCAAAAACATTAAACACTTGGTAAGTGATATAAACAATGTAATTTGGGTACAAAAACGATTTTCCTTTGCAGTACCAAAACATATTGTGTAATTTGATATGAGCTTCGATTTGATATATTATAATAGTTGTTTCGATACCCGAGTCAAAATTTATCTCCGTTGAAAGTTGTAACTCATATTTACCAAATGTTTTTTTGTTTTTGAACATATGAACGACATCCTCTTTCTTTTTCTCTTCTCTTATTTTTTTTTGAAGAATAGGGATTGATTGAAAATATAAATAATCAAACCTAGGTTGGCACCAATATCTCCTCTATAGCTCTATTGAATTAACCATAAGTAAGTAAAATGAAAAAGGTGGTTCAAAAACTTTAAACACTTGGTAAGTTATATAAACAATTTAATTTGGGTACAAAAATGCTTTTCCTTGGCAGTACCAAAAAATATTGTGTTATTTGATACGAGCTTCGATTTGATATATTATAATAGTTGTTTCGATACCCGAGTCAAAAGTTATCTCCGTTGAAAGTTGTAACTCATATTTACCAAATGTTTTTTTTATTTTTGAAAATGTAAACGACATTCTCTTTCTTTTTCTCTTCTCTTATTTGTTTTTGAAGAATAGGGATTGATGGAAAATATAAATAATCAAACCTAGGTTGGCACCAATATCTCCTGTATAGATCTATTGAATTAACCAGAAGTAAGTAAAATGATAAAGGTGCTTCAAAAACTTTAAACACTTGGTAAGTGATATAAACAATGTAATTTGGGTACAAAAATGATTTCCTTTGATTGGACTACAACATATTGTGTAATTTGATACGGGGTTCGATTTGATAAATTATAATAGTGGTTTCGGTACCCGAGTCTAAAGTTATCTTCCTGGAAATTTGTAACTCATATTTACCAAATGTTTTTTTGTTTTTGAAAATATAAACGACATCGTCTTTCCCTTTCTCTTCTCTTATTTTTTTTTTTGAAGAATAGGGATTGATTGAAAATATAAATAATCAAACCTAGGTTGGCACCAATATCTCCTGTATAATTCTATGAATTAACCAGAAATAAGTAAATTGAAAATGGTGCGTCAAAAACTTTAAACACACGGAAAATGGTGTAAATGATGTAATTTGGGTACAAAAACGATTTTCTTTGACGGGACCAAAACATATTATGTAATTTGATTCGAGCATCGATTTGATATATTATAATAGTGGTTTCGATACCCGAGTCAAAAGTTATCTTCCTGGAAATTTGTAACTCATATTTACCAAATGTTTTTTTTGTTTTTGAAAATATAAACGACATCCTCTTTCTCTTTCTCTTCTCTTATTTTTTTTTTGAAGAATAGGGATTGATGGAAAATATAAATAATCAAACCTAGGTTGGCACCAATATCTCTTGTATAGCTCTATTGAATTAACCAGAAGTAAGTAAAATGAAAAAGATGCCTCAAAAACTTTAAACACTTGGTAAGTGATGTAAACGATGTAATTTTGGTACCAAAACGATTTCCTTTGATTGGACTACAAAATATTGTGTAATTTGACACGGGCTTCGATTTGATATATTATAATAGTGGTTTCGATACCCGAGTTAAAAGTTATCTCCGTTGAAAGTTGTAACTCATATTTACCAAATGTTTTTTTTTGTTTTTGAAAATATGAACGACATCCTCTTTCTTTTTCTCTTCTATTATTTTTTTTTGAAGAATAGGGATTGATTGAAAATATAAATAATCAAACCTAGGTTGGCACCAATATCTCCTGTATAACTCTATGAATTAACCATAAGTAAGTAAAATGAAAAAGGTGCTTCAAAAACATTAAACAATTGGTAAGTGATATAAACAATGTAATTTGGGTACAAAAACGATTTTCCTTTGCAGTACCAAAACATATTGTGTAATTTGATATGAGCTTCGATTTGATATATTATAATAGTTGTTTCGATACCCGAGTCAAAAGTTATCTCCGTTGAAAGTTGTAACTCATATTTACCAAATGTTTTTTTTTGTTTTTGAACATATGAACGACGTCCTCTTTCTTTTTCTCTTCTCTTATTTTTTTTTGAAGAATAGGGATTGATTGAAAATATAAATAATCAAACCTAGGTTGGCACCAATATCTCCTCTATAGCTCTATTGAATTAACCATAAGTAAGTAAAATGAAAAAGGTGGTTCAAAAACTTTAAACACTTGGTAAGTGATATAAAAAATGTAATTTGGGTACAAAAATGATTTTCCTTGGCAGTACCAAAAAATATTGTGTTATTTGATACGAGCTTCGATTTGATATATTATAATAGTTGTTTCGATACCCGAGTCAAAAGTTATCTATGTTGAAAGTTGTAACTCATATTTACCAAATGTTTTTTTATTTTTGAAAATGTAAACGACATTCTCTTTCTTTTTCACTTCTCTTATTTTTTTTTTGAAGAATAGGGATTGATTGAAAATATTAATAATCAAACCTAGGTTGGTACCAATGTCTCCTGTATAGCTCTATTGAATTAAACCAGAAGTAAGTAAATTGAAAATGGTGCGTCAAAAACTTTAAAACACGGAAAGTGGTGTAAACCATGTAATTTGGGTGCAAAAAATGATTTTCTTTGACGGGACCAAAAAATATTATGTAATTTGATACGAGCTTCGATTTGATATATTATAATAGTGGTTTCGATACCCGAGTCAAAAGTTATCTCCGTTTAAATTTGTAACTCATATTTACCAAATTTTTTTTATTTTTGAAAATGTGAACGACATCCTCTTTCTTTTTCTCTTCTGTTATTTTTCTTTTGAAGAATAGGGATTGATTGAAAATATAAATAATCAAACCTAGGTTGGCACCAATATCTCCTCTATAGCTCTATTGAATTAACCAGAAGTAAGTAAAATGATAAAGGTGCTTCAAAAACTTTAAACACTTGGTAAGTGATATAAACAATGTAATTTGGGTACAAAAACGATTTTCCTTTGCAGTGCCAAAACATATTGTGTAAATTGATACCAGCTTGATTTGATATATTATAATAGTGGTTTCAATACCCGAGTCCAAAGTTATCTCCGTTCGTTGAAAGTTGTAACTCATATTTACCAAATGTTTTTTTGTTTTTGAAAATATGAACGACATCCTCTTTCTTTTTCTCTTCTCTTATTTTTTTTTTGAAGAATAGGGATTGATTGAAAATATAAATAATCAAACCTTGGTTGGCACCAATATCTCCTGTATAACTCTATGAATTAACCAGAAATAAGTAAAATGAAAAAGGTGCTTCAAAAACTTTAAACACTTGGTAAGTGATATAAACAATGTAATTTGGGTACAAAAACGATTTTCCTTTGCAGTACCAAAACATATTGTGTAATTTGATATGAGCTTCGATTTGATATATTATAATAGTGGTTTCAATACCCGAGTCAAAGGTTATCTCCGTTGAAAGTTGTAACTCATATTTACCAAATGTTTTTTTGTTTTGAAAATATGAACGACATCCTCTTTCTTTTTCTCTTCTCTTATTTTTTTTTTGAAGAATAGGGATTGATTGAAAATATAAATAATCAAACCTAGGTTGGCACCAATATCTCCTGTATAACTCTATGAATTAACCATAAGTAAGTAAAATGAAAAAGGTGCTTCAAAAAACATTAAACACTTGGTAAGTGATATAAACCAATGTAATTTGGGTACAAAAACGATTTTCCTTTGCAGTACCAAAAACATATTGTGTAATTTGATATGAGCTTCGATTTGATATATTATAATAGTTGTTTCGATACCCGAGTCAAAAGTTATCTCCGTTGAAAGTTGTAACTCATATTTACCAAATGTTTTTTTGTTTTTGAACATATGAACGACATCCTCTTTCTTTTTCTCTTCTCTTATTTTTTTTTGAAGAATAGGGATTGATTGAAAATATAAATAATCAAACCTAGGTTGGCACCAATATCTCCTCTATAGCTCTATTGAATTAACCATAAGTAAGTAAAATGAAAAAGGTGGTTCAAAAACTTTAAACACTTGGTAAGTGATATAAACAATGTAATTTGGTTACAAAATGATTTTCCATGGAAGTACCAAAAAATATTTGTGTTATTTGATACGAGCTTTCGATTTGATATATTATA
Source organism: Hippophae tibetana (assembly GCA_037013495.1). Taxonomy (NCBI): domain Eukaryota; kingdom Viridiplantae; phylum Streptophyta; class Magnoliopsida; order Rosales; family Elaeagnaceae; genus Hippophae; species Hippophae tibetana. The sequence continues at coordinate 1,590,196 of JAZDXN010000026.1, read as the reverse complement.
ATAGTTGTTTCGATACCCGAGTCAAACGTTATCTATGTTGAAAGTTGTAACTCATATTTACCAAATGTTTTTTTATTTTTGAAAATGTAAACGACATTCTCTTTCTTTTTCTCTTCTCTTATTTTTTTTTTGAAGAATAGGGATTGATTGAAAATATTAATAATCAAACCTAGGTTGGTACCAATGTCTCCTGTATAGCTCTATTGAATTAAACCAGAAGTAAGTAAATTGAAAATGGTGCGTCAAAAACTTTAAAACACGGAAAGTGGTGTAAACGATGTAATTTGGGTGCAAAAACGATTTTCTTTGACGGGACCAAAACATATTATGTAATTTGATACGAGCTTCGATTTGATATATTATAATAGTGGTTTCGATACCCGAGTCAAAAGTTATCTCCGTTTAAATTTGTAACTCATATTTACCAATTTTTTTTTATTTTTGAAAATGTGAACGACATCCTCTTTCTTTTTCTCTTCTCATATTTTTCTTTTGAAGAATAGGGATTTATTGAAAATATAAATAATCAAACCTAGGTTGGCACCAATATCTCCTGTATAGCTCTATTGAATTAACCAGAAGTAAGTAAAATGATAAAGGTGCTTCAAAAACTTTGAACACTTGGTAAGTGATATAAACAATGTAATTTGGGTACAAAAATGATTTTCCTTGGAAGTACCAAAAAATATTGTGTTATTTGATACGAGCTTCGATTTGATATATTATAATAGTTGTTTCGATACCCGAGTCAAAAGTTATCTATGTTGAAATTTGTAACTCATATTTACCAAATGTTTTTTTATTTTTGAAAATGTAAACGACATTCTCTTTCTTTTTCTCTTCTCTTATTTTTTTTTTGAAGAATAGGGATTGATTGAAAAATATTAATAATCAAACCTAGGTTGGTACCAATGTCTCCTGTATAGCTCTATTGAATTAAACCAGAAGTAAGTAAATTGAAAATGGTGCGGTCAAAAACTTTAAAACACGGAAAGTGGTGTAAACGATGTAATTTGGGTGCAAAAAACGATTTTCTTTGACGAGACCAAAACATATTATGTAATTTGATACGAGCTTCGATTTGATATATTATAATAGTGGTTTCGATACCCGAGTCAAAAGTTATCTCCGTTTAAATTTGTAACTCATATTTACCAATTTTTTTTTATTTTTGAAAATGTGAACGACATCCTCTTTCTTTTTCTCTTCTCTTATTTTTCTTTTGAAGAATAGGGATTTATTGAAAATATAAATAATCAAACCTAGGTTGGCACCAATATCTCCTGTATAGCTCTATTGAATTAACCAGAAGTAAGTAAAATGATAAAGGTGCTTCAAAAACTTTAAACACTTGGTAAGTGATATAAACAATGTAATTTGGGTACAAAAACGATTTTCCTTTGCAGTGCCAAAACATATTGTGTAAATTGATACGAGCTTGATTTGATATATTATAATAGTTGTTTCGATACCCGAGTCAAAAGTTATCTCCGTTGAAAGTTGTAACTCATATTTACCAAATGTTTTTTTGTTTTTGAAAATATGAACGACATCCTCTTTCTATTTCTCTTCTCTTATTTTTTTTTTGAAGAATAGGGATTGATTGAAAATATAAATAATCAAACCTAGGTGGGCACCAATATCTCCTGTATAACTCTATGAATTAACCATAAGTAAGTAAAATGAAAAAGGTGCTTCAAAAACATTAAACACTTGGTAAGTGATATAAACAATGTAATTTGGGTACAAAAACGATTTTCCTTTGCAGTACCAAAACATATTGTGTAATTTGATATGAGCTTCGATTTGATATATTATAATAGTTGTTTCGATACCCGAGTCAAAAGTTATCTTCGTTGAAAGTTGTAACTCATATTTACCAAATGTTTTTTTGTTTTTGAACATATGAACGACATCCTCTTTCTTTTTCTCTTCTCTTATTTTTTTTTGAAGAATAGGGATTGATTGAAAATATAAATAATCAAACCTATGTTGGCACCAATATCTCCTCTATAGCTCTATTGAATTAACCATAAGTAAGTAAAATGAAAAAGGTGGTTCAAAAACTTTAAACACTTGGTAAGTGATATAAACAATGTAATTTGGGTACAAAAATGATTTTCCTTGGCAGTACCAAAAAATATTGTGTTATTTGATACGAGCTTAAATTTGATATATTATAATAGTTGTTTCGATACCCGAGTCAAAAGTTATCTATGTTGAAAGTTGTAACACATATTTACCAAATGTTTTTTTATTTTTGAAAATGTAAACGACATTCTCTTTCTTTTTCTCTTCTCTTATTTTTTTTTTGAATAATAGGGATTGATTGAAAATATTAATAATCAAACCTAGGTTGGTACCAATGTCTCCTGTATAGCTCTATTGAATTAAACCAGAAGTAAATAAATTGAAAATGGTGCGTCAAAAACTTTAAAACACGGAAAGTGGTGTAAACGATGTAATTTGGGTGCAAAAACGATTTTCTTTGACGGGACCAAAACATATTATGTAATTTGATACGAGCTTCGATTTGATATATTATAATAGTGGTTTCGATACCCGAGTCAAAAGTTATCTCCGTTTAAATTTGTAACTCATATTTACCAATTACTTTTTATTTTTGAAAATGTGAACGACATCCTCTTTCTTTTTCTCTTCTCTTATTTTTCTTTTGAAGAATAGGGATTTATTGAAAATATAAATAATCAAACCTAGGTTGGCACCAATATCTCCTATATAGCTCTATTGAATTAACCAGAAGTAAGTAAAATGATAAAGGTGCTTCAAAAACTTTAAACACTTGGTAAGTGATATAAACAATGTAATTTGGGTACAAAAACGATTTTCCTTTGCAGTGCCAAAACATATTGTGTAAATTGATACGAGCTTGATTTGATATATTATAATAGTGGTTTCAATACCCGAGTCAAAAGTTATCTCCGTTGAAAGTTGTAACTCATATTTACCAAATGTTTTTTTGTTTTTGAAAATATGAACGACATCCTCTTTCTTTTTCTCTTCTCTTATTTTTTTTTTTTTTGAAGAATAGGGATTGATTGAAAATATAAATAATCAAACCTAGGTTGGCACCAATATCTCCTGTATAACTCTATGAATTAACCATAAGTAAGTAAAATGAAAAAGGTGCTTCAAAAACATTAAACACTTGGTAAGTGATATAAACAATGTAATTTGGGTACAAAAACGATTTTCCTTTGCAGTACCAAAACATATTGTGTAATTTGATATGAGCTTCGATTTGATATATTATAATAGTTGTTTCGATACCCGAGTCAAAAGTTATCTCCGTTGAAAGTTGTAACTCATATTTACCAAATGTTTTTTTGTTTTTGAACATATGAACGACATCCTCTTTCTTTTTCTCTTCTCTTATTTTTTTTTGAAGAATAGGGATTGATTGAAAATATAAATAATCAAACCTATGTTGGCACCAATATCTCCTCTATAGCTCTATTGAATTAACCATAAGTAAGTAAAATGAAAAAGGTGGTTCCAAAACTTTAAACACTTGGTAAGTGATATAAACAATGTAATTTGGGTACAAAAATGATTTTCCTTGGCAGTACCAAAAAATATTGTGTTATTTGATACGAGCTTCGATTTGATATATTATAATAGTTGTTTCGATACCCGAGTCAAAAGTTATCTATGTTGAAAGTTGTAACTCATATTTACCAAATGTTTTTTTATTTTTGAAAATGTAAACGACATTCTCTTTCTTTTTCTCTTCTCTTATTTTTTTTTTTGAAGAATAGGGATTGATTGAAAATATTAATAATCAAACCTAGGTTGGTACCAATGTCTCCTGTATAGCTCTATTGAATTAAACCAGAAGTAAGTAAATTGAAAATGGTGCGTCAAAAACTTTAAAACACGGAAAGTGGTGTAAACGATGTAATTTGGGTGCAAAAACGATTTTCTTTGACGGGACCAAAACATATTATGTAATTTGATACGAGCTTCGATTTGATATATTATAATAGTGGTTTCGATACCCGAGTCAAAAGTTATCTCCGTTTAAATTTGTAACTCATATTTACCAATTTTTTTTTTATTTTTGAAAATGTGAACGACATCCTCTTTCTTTTTCTCTTCTCTTATTTTTCTTTTGAAGAATAGGGATTTATTGAAAATATAAATAATCAAACCTAGGTTGGCACCAATATCTCCTGTATAGCTCTATTGAATTAACCAGAAGTAAGTAAAATGATAAAGGTGCTTCAAAAACTTTAAACACTTGGTAAGTGATATAAACAATGTAATTTGGGTACAAAAACGATTTTCCTTTGCAGTGCCAAAACATATTGTGTAAATTGATACGAGCTTGATTTGATATATTATAATAGTGGTTTCGATACCCGAGTCAAAAGTTATCTCCGTTTAAATTTGTAACTCATATTTTCCAATTACTTTTTATTTTTGAAAATGTGAACGACATCCTCTTTCTTTTTCTCTTCTCTTATTTTTCTTTTGAAGAATAGGGATTTATTGAAAATATAAATAATCAAACCTAGGTTGGCACCAATATCTTTTATATAGCTCTATTGAATTAACCAGAAGTAAGTAAAATGATAAAGGTGCTTCAAAAACTTTAAACACTTGGTAAGTGATATAAACAATGTAATTTGGGTACAAAAACGATTTTCCTTTGCAGTGCCAAAACATATTGTGTAAATTGATACGAGCTTGATTTGATATATTATAATAGTGGTTTCAATACCCGAGTCAAAAGTTATCTCCGTTGAAAGTTGTAACTCATATTTACCAAATGTTTTTTTGTTTTTGAAAATATGAACGACATCCTCTTTCTTTTTCTCTTCTCTTATTTTTTTTTTGAAGAATAGGGATTGATTGAAAATATAAATAATCAAACCTAGGTTGGCACCAATATCTCCTGTATAACTCTATGAATTAACCATAAGTAAGTAAAATGAAAAAGGTGCTTCAAAAACATTAAACACTTGGTAAGTGATATAAACAATGTAATTTGGGTACAAAAACGATTTTCCTTTGCAGTACCAAAACATATTGTTTAATTTGATATGAGCTTCGATTTGATATATTATAATAGTTGTTTCGATACCCGAGTCAAAAGTTATCTCCGTTGAAAGTTGTAACTCATATTTAGCAAATGTTTTTTTGTTTTTGAACATATGAACGACATCCTCTTTCTTTTTCTCTTCTCTTATTTTTTTTTGAAGAATAGGGATTGATTGAAAATATAAATAATCAAACCTAGGTTGGCACAAATATCTCCTCTATAGCTCTATTGAATTAACCATAAGTAAGTAAAATGAAAAAGGTGGTTCAAAAACTTTAAACACTTGGTAAGTGATATAAACAATGTAATTTGGGTACAAAAATGATTTTCCTTGGCAGTACCAAAAAATATTGTGTTATTTGATACGAGCTTCGATTTGATATATTATAATAGTTGTTTCGATACCCGAGTCAAAAGTTATCTATGTTGAAAGTTGTAACTCATATTTACCAAATGTTTTTTTATTTTTGAAAATGTAAACGACATTCTCTTTCTTTTTCTCTTCTCTTATTTTTTTTTTAAGAATAGGGATTGATTGAAAATATTAATAATCAAACCTAGGTTGGTACCAATGTCTCCTGTATAGCTCTATTGAATTAAACCAGAAGTAAGTAAATTGAAAATGGTGCGTCAAAAACATTAAAACACGGAAAGTGGTGTAAACGATGTAATTTGGGTGCAAAAACGATTTTCTTTGACGGGACCAAAACATATTATGTAATTTGATACGAGCTTCGATTTGATATATTATAATAGTGGTTTCGATACCCGAGTCAAAAGTTATCTCCGTTTAAATTTGTAACTCATATTTACCAATTACTTTTTATTTTTGAAAATGTGAACGACATCCTCTTTCTTTTTCTCTTCTCTTATTTTTCTTTTGAAGAATAGGGATTTATTGAAAATATAAATAATCAAACCTAGGTTGGCACCAATATCTCCTATATAGCTCTATTGAATTAACCAGAAGTAAGTAAAATGATAAAGGTGCTTCAAAAACTTTAAACACTTGGTAAGTGATATAAACAATGTAATTTGGGTACAAAAACGATTTTCCTTTGCAGTGCCAAAACATATTGTGTAAATTGATACGAGCTTGATTTGATATATTATAATAGTGGTTTCAATACCCGAGTCAAAAGTTATCTCCGTTGAAAGTTGTAACTCATATTTACCAAATGTTTTTTTGTTTTTGAAAATATGAACGACATCCACTTTCTTTTTCTCTTCTCTTATTTTTTTTTTGAAGAATAGGGATTGATTGAAAATATAAATAATCAAACCTAGGTTGGCACCAATATCTCCTGTATAACTCTATGAATTAACCATAAGTAAGTAAAATGAAAAAGGTGCTTCAAAAACATTAAACACTTGGTAAGTGATATAAACAATGTAATTTGGGTACAAAAACGATTTTCCTTTGCAGTACCAAAACATATTGTTTAATTTGATATGAGCTTCGATTTGATATATTATAATAGTTGTTTCGATACCCGAGTCAAAAGTTATCTCCGTTGAAAGTTGTAACTCATATTTAGCAAATGTTTTTTTGTTTTTGAACATATGAACGACATCCTCTTTCTTTTTCTCTTCTCTTATTTTTTTTTGAAGAATAGGGATTGATTGAAAATATAAATAATCAAACCTAGGTTGGCACCAATATCTCCTCTATAGCTCTATTGAATTAACCATAAGTAAGTAAAATGAAAAAGGTGGTTCAAAAACTTTAAACACTTGGTAAGTGATATAAACAATGTAATTTGGGTACAAAAATGATTTTCCTTGGAAGTACCAAAAAATATTGTGTTATTTGATACGAGTTTCGATTTGATATATTATAATAGTTGTTTCGATACCCGAGTCAAAAGTTATCTATGTTGAAATTTGTAACTCATATTTACCAAATGTTTTTTTATTTTTGAAAATGTAAACGACATTCTCTTTCTTTTTCTCTTCTCTTATTTTTTTTTGAAGAATAGGGATTGATTGAAAATATTAATAATCAAACCTAGGTTGGTACCAATGTCTCCTGTATAGCTCTATTGAATTAAACCAGAAGTAAGTAAATTGAAAATGGTGCGTCAAAAACTTTAAAACACGGAAATTGGTGTAAACGATGTAATTTGGGTGCAAAAACGATTTTCTTTGACGGGACCAAAACATATTATGTAATTTGATACGAGCTTCGATTTGATATATTATAATAGTGGTTTCGATACCCGAGTCAAAAGTTATCTCCGTTTAAATTTGTAACTCATATTTACCAATTACTTTTTATTTTTGAAAATGTGAACGACATCCTCTTTCTTTTTCTCTTCTCTTATTTTTCTTTTGAAGAATAGGGATTTATTGAAAATATAAATAATCAAACCTAGGTTGGCACCAATATCTCCTATATAGCTCTATTGAATTAACCAGAAGTAAGTAAAATGATAAAGGTGCTTCAAAAACTTTAAACACTTGGTAAGTGATATAAACAATGTAATTTGGGTACAAAAACGATTTTCCTTTGCAGTGCCAAAACATATTGTGTAAATTGATACGAGCTTGATTTGATATATTATAATAGTGGTTTCAATACCCGAGTCAAAAGTTATCTCCGTTGAAAGTTGTAACTCATATTTACCAAATGTTTTTTTGTTTTTGAAAATATGAACGACATCCTCTTTCTTTTTCTCTTCTCTTATTTTTTTTTTGAAGAATAGGGATTGATTGAAAATATAAATAATCAAACCTAGGTTGGCACCAATATCTCCTGTATAACTCTATGAATTAACCATAAGTAAGTAAAATGAAAAAGGTGCTTCAAAAACATTAAACACTTGGTAAGTGATATAAACAATGTAATTTGGGTACAAAAACGATTTTCCTTTGCAGTACCAAAACATATTGTTTAATTTGATATGAGCTTCGATTTGATATATTATAATAGTTGTTTCGATACCCGAGTCAAAAGTTATCTCCGTTGAAAGTTGTAACTCATATTTAGCAAATGTTTTTTTGTTTTTGAACATATGAACGACATCCTCTTTCTTTTTCTCTTCTCTTATTTTTTTTTGAAGAATAGGGATTGATTGAAAATATAAATAATCAAACCTAGGTTGGCACAAATATCTCCTCTATAGCTCTATTGAATTAACCATAAGTAAGTAAAATGAAAAAGGTGGTTCAAAAACTTTAAACACTTGGTAAGTGATATAAACAATGTAATTTGGGTACAAAAATGATTTTCCTTGGCAGTACCAAAAAATATTGTGTTATTTGATACGAGCTTCGATTTGATATATTATAATAGTTGTTTCGATACCCGAGTCAAAAGTTATCTATGTTGAAAGTTGTAACTCATATTTACCAAATGTTTTTTTATTTTTGAAAATGTAAACGACATTCTCTTTCTTTTTCTCTTCTCTTATTTTTTTTTTAAGAATAGGGATTGATTGAAAATATTAATAATCAAACCTAGGTTGGTACCAATGTCTCCTGTATAGCTCTATTGAATTAAACCAGAAGTAAGTAAATTGAAAATGGTGCGTCAAAAACATTAAAACACGGAAAGTGGTGTAAACGATGTAATTTGGGTGCAAAAACGATTTTCTTTGACGGGACCAAAACATATTATGTAATTTGATACGAGCTTCGATTTGATATATTATAATAGTGGTTTCGATACCCGAGTCAAAAGTTATCTCCGTTTAAATTTGTAACTCATATTTACCAATTACTTTTTATTTTTGAAAATGTGAACGACATCCTCTTTCTTTTTCTCTTCTCTTATTTTTCTTTTGAAGAATAGGGATTTATTGAAAATATAAATAATCAAACCTAGGTTGGCACCAATATCTCCTATATAGCTCTATTGAATTAACCAGAAGTAAGTAAAATGATAAAGGTGCTTCAAAAACTTTAAACACTTGGTAAGTGATATAAACAATGTAATTTGGGTACAAAAACGATTTTCCTTTGCAGTGCCAAAACATATTGTGTAAATTGATACGAGCTTGATTTGATATATTATAATAGTGGTTTCAATACCCGAGTCAAAAGTTATCTCCGTTGAAAGTTGTAACTCATATTTACCAAATGTTTTTTTGTTTTTGAAAATATGAACGACATCCACTTTCTTTTTCTCTTCTCTTATTTTTTTTTTGAAGAATAGGGATTGATTGAAAATATAAATAATCAAACCTAGGTTGGCACCAATATCTCCTGTATAACTCTATGAATTAACCATAAGTAAGTAAAATGAAAAAGGTGCTTCAAAAACATTAAACACTTGGTAAGTGATATAAACAATGTAATTTGGGTACAAAAACGATTTTCCTTTGCAGTACCAAAACATATTGTGTAATTTGATATGAGCTTCGATTTGATATATTATAATAGTTGTTTCGATACCCGAGTCAAAAGTTATCTCCGTTGAAAGTTGTAACTCATATTTACCAAATGTTTTTTTGTTTTTGAACATATGAACGACGTCCTCTTTCTTTTTCTCTTCTCTTATTTTTTTTTGAAGAATAGGGATTGATTGAAAATATAAATAATCAAACCTATGTTGGCACCAATATCTCCTCTATAGCTCTATTGAATTAACCATAAGTAAGTAAAATGAAAAAGGTGGTTCAAAAACTTTAAACACTTGGTAAGTGATATAAACAATGTAATTTGGGTACAAAAATGATTTTCCTTGGCAGTACCAAAAAATATTGTGTTATTTGATACGAGCTTCGATTTGATATATTATAATAGTTGTTTCGATACCCGAGTCAAAAGTTATCTATGTTGAAAGTTGTAACTCATATTTACCAAATGTTTTTTTATTTTTGAAAATGTAAACGACATTCTCTTTCTTTTTCTCTTCCCTTATTTTTTTTTGAAGAATAGGGATTGATTGAAAATATTAATAATCAAACCTAGGTTGGTACCAATGTCTCCTGTATAGCTCTATTGAATTAAACCAGAAGTAAGTAAATTGAAAATGGTGCGTCAAAAACTTTAAAACACAGAAAGTGGTGTAAACGATGTAATTTGGGTGCAAAAACGATTTTCTTTGACGGGACCAAAACATATTATGTAATTTGATACGAGCTTCGATTTGATATATTATAATAGTGGTTTCGATACCCGAGTCAAAAGTTATCTCCGTTTAAATTTGTAACTCATATTTACCAATTACTTTTTATTTTTGAAAATGTGAACGACATCCTCTTTCTTTTTCTCTTCTCTTATTTTTCTTTTGAAGAATAGGGATTTATTGAAAATATAAATAATCAAACCTAGGTTGGCACCAATATCTCCTATATAGCTCTATTGAATTAACCAGAAGTAAGTAAAATGATAAAGGTGCTTCAAAAACTTTAAACACTTGGTAAGTGATATAAACAATGTAATTTGGGTACAAAAACGATTTTCCTTTGCAGTGCCAAAACATATTGTGTAAATTGATACGAGCTTGATTTGATATATTATAATAGTGGTTTCAATACCCGAGTCAAAAGTTATCTCCGTTGAAAGTTGTAACTCATATTTACCAAATGTTTTTTTGTTTTTGAAAATATGAACGACATCCACTTTCTTTTTCTCTTCTCTTATTTTTTTTTTGAAGAATAGGGATTGATTGAAAATATAAATAATCAAACCTAGGTTGGCACCAATATCTCCTGTATAACTCTATGAATTAACCATAAGTAAGTAAAATGAAAAAGGTGCTTCAAAAACATTAAACACTTGGTAAGTGATATAAACAATGTAATTTGGGTACAAAAACGATTTTCCTTTGCAGTACCAAAACATATTGTGTAATTTGATATGAGCTTCGATTTGATATATTATAATAGTTGTTTCGATACCCGAGTCAAAAGTTATCTCCGTTGAAAGTTGTAACTCATATTTACCAAATGTTTTTTTGTTTTTGAACATATGAACGACGTCCTCTTTCTTTTTCTCTTCTCTTATTTTTTTTTGAAGAATAGGGATTGATTGAAAATATAAATAATCAAACCTATGTTGGCACCAATATCTCCTCTATAGCTCTATTGAATTAACCATAAGTAAGTAAAATGAAAAAGGTGGTTCAAAAACTTTAAACACTTGGTAAGTGATATAAACAATGTAATTTGGGTACAAAAATGATTTTCCTTGGCAGTACCAAAAAATATTGTGTTATTTGATACGAGCTTCGATTTGATATATTATAATAGTTGTTTCGATACCCGAGTCAAAAGTTATCTATGTTGAAAGTTGTAACTCATATTTACCAAATGTTTTTTTATTTTTGAAAATGTAAACGACATTCTCTTTCTTTTTCTCTTCCCTTATTTTTTTTTTGAAGAATAGGGATTGATTGAAAATATTAATAATCAAACCTAGGTTGGTACCAATGTCTCCTGTATAGCTCTATTGAATTAAACCAGAAGTAAGTAAATTGAAAATGGTGCGTCAAAAACTTTAAAACACAGAAAGTGGTGTAAACGATGTAATTTGGGTGCAAAAACGATTTTCTTTGACGGGACCAAAACATATTATGTAATTTGATACGAGCTTCGATTTGATATATTATAATAGTGGTTTCGATACCCGAGTCAAAAGTTATCTCCGTTTAAATTTGTAACTCATATTTACCAATTACTTTTTATTTTTGAAAATGTGAACGACATCCTCTTTCTTTTTCTCTTCTCTTATTTTTCTTTTGAAGAATAGGGATTTATTGAAAATATAAATAATCAAACCTAGGTTGGCACCAATATCTCCTATATAGCTCTATTGAATTAACCAGAAGTAAGTAAAATGATAAAGGTGCTTCAAAAACTTTAAACACTTGGTAAGTGATATAAACAATGTAATTTGGGTACAAAAACGATTTTCCTTTGCAGTGCCAAAACATATTGTGTAAATTGATACGAGCTTGATTTGATATATTATAATAGTGGTTTCAATACCCGAGTCAAAAGTTATCTCCGTTGAAAGTTGTAACTCATATTTACCAAATGTTTTTTTGTTTTTGAACATATGAACGACGTCCTCTTTCTTTTTCTCTTCTCTTATTTTTTTTTGAAGAATAGGGATTGATTGAAAATATAAATAATCAAACCTATGTTGGCACCAATATCTCCTCTATAGCTCTATTGAATTAACCATAAGTAAGTAAAATGAAAAAGGTGGTTCAAAAACTTTAAACACTTGGTAAGTGATATAAACAATGTAATTTGGGTACAAAAATGATTTTCCTTGGCAGTACCAAAAAATATTGTGTTATTTGATACGAGCTTCGATTTGATATATTATAATAGTTGTTTCGATACCCGAGTCAAAAGTTATCTATGTTGAAAGTTGTAACTCATATTTACCAAATGTTTTTTTATTTTTGAAAATGTAAACGACATTCTCTTTCTTTTTCTCTTCCCTTATTTTTTTTTGAAGAATAGGGATTGATTGAAAATATTAATAATCAAACCTAGGTTGGTACCAATGTCTCCTGTATAGCTCTATTGAATTAAACCAGAAGTAAGTAAATTGAAAATGGTGCGTCAAAAACTTTAAAACACAGAAAGTGGTGTAAACGATGTAATTTGGGTGCAAAAACGATTTTCTTTGACGGGACCAAAACATATTATGTAATTTGATACGAGCTTCGATTTGATATATTATAATAGTGGTTTCGATACCCGAGTCAAAAGTTATCTCCGTTTAAATTTGTAACTCATATTTACCAATTACTTTTTATTTTTGAAAATGTGAACGACATCCTCTTTCTTTTTCTCTTCTCTTATTTTTCTTTTGAAGAATAGGGATTTATTGAAAATATAAATAATCAAACCTAGGTTGGCACCAATATCTCCTATATAGCTCTATTGAATTAACCAGAAGTAAGTAAAATGATAAAGGTGCTTCAAAAACTTTAAACACTTGGTAAGTGATATAAACAATGTAATTTGGGTACAAAAACGATTTTCCTTTGCAGTGCCAAAACATATTGTGTAAATTGATACGAGCTTGATTTGATATATTATAATAGTGGTTTCAATACCCGAGTCAAAAGTTATCTCCGTTGAAAGTTGTAACTCATATTTACCAAATGTTTTTTTGTTTTTGAAAATATGAACGACATCCACTTTCTTTTTCTCTTCTCTTATTTTTTTTTTGAAGAATAGGGATTGATTGAAAATATAAATAATCAAACCTAGGTTGGCACCAATATCTCCTGTATAACTCTATGAATTAACCATAAGTAAGTAAAATGAAAAAGGTGCTTCAAAAACATTAAACACTTGGTAAGTGATATAAACAATGTAATTTGGGTACAAAAACGATTTTCCTTTGCAGTACCAAAACATATTGTGTAATTTGATATGAGCTTCGATTTGATATATTATAATAGTTGTTTCGATACCCGAGTCAAAAGTTATCTCCGTTGAAAGTTGTAACTCATATTTACCAAATGTTTTTTTGTTTTTGAACATATGAACGACATCCTCTTTCTTTTTCTCTTCTCTTATTTTTTTTTGAAGAATAGGGATTGATTGAAAATATAAATAATCAAACCTATGTTGGCACCAATATCTCCTCTATAGCTCTATTGAATTAACCATAAGTAAGTAAAATGAAAAAGGTGGTTCAAAAACTTTAAACACTTGGTAAGTGATATAAACAATGTAATTTGGGTACAAAAATGATTTTCCTTGGCAGTACCAAAAAATATTGTGTTATTTGATACGAGCTTCGATTTGATATATTATAATAGTTGTTTCGATACCCGAGTCAAAAGTTATCTATGTTGAAAGTTGTAACTCATATTTACCAAATGTTTTTTTATTTTTGAAAATGTAAACGACATTCTCTTTCTTTTTCTCTTCCCTTATTTTTTTTTGAAGAATAGGGATTGATTGAAAATATTAATAATCAAACCTAGGTTGGTACCAATGTCTCCTGTATAGCTCTATTGAATTAAACCAGAAGTAAGTAAATTGAAAATGGTGCGTCAAAAACTTTAAAACACAGAAAGTGGTGTAAACGATGTAATTTGGGTGCAAAAACGATTTTCTTTGACGGGACCAAAACATATTATGTAATTTGATACGAGCTTCGATTTGATATATTATAATAGTGGTTTCGATACCCGAGTCAAAAGTTATCTCCGTTTAAATTTGTAACTCATATTTACCAATTACTTTTTATTTTTGAAAATGTGAACGACATACTCTTTCTTTTTCTCTTCTCTTATTTTTCTTTTGAAGAATAGGGATTTATTGAAAATATAAATAATCAAACCTAGGTTGGCACCAATATCTCCTATATAGCTCTATTGAATTAACCAGAAGTAAGTAAAATGATAAAGGTGCTTCAAAAACTTTAAACACTTGGTAAGTGATATAAACAATGTAATTTGGGTACAAAAACGATTTTCCTTTGCAGTGCCAAAACATATTGTGTAAATTGATACGAGCTTGATTTGATATATTATAATAGTGGTTTCAATACCCGAGTCAAAAGTTATCTCCGTTGAAAGTTGTAACTCATATTTACCAAATGTTTTTTTGTTTTTGAAAATATGAACGACATCCTCTTTCTTTTTCTCTTCTCTTATTTTTTTTTTTGAAGAATAGGGATTGATTGAAAATATAAATAATCAAACCTAGGTTGGCACCAATATCTCCTGTATAACTCTATGAATTAACCATAAGTAAGTAAAATGAAAAAGGTGCTTCAAAAACATTAAACACTTGGTAAGTGATATAAACAATGTAATTTGGGTACAAAAACGATTTTCCTTTGCAGTACCAAAACATATTGTGTAATTTGATATGAGCTTCGATTTGATATATTATAATAGTTGTTTCGATACGCGAGTCAAAAGTTATCTTCGTTGAAAGTTGTAACTCATATTTACCAAATGTTTTTTTGTTTTTGAACATATGAACGACATCCTCTTTCTTTTTCTCTTCTCTTATTTTTTTTTGAAGAATAGGGATTGATTGAAAATATAAATAATCAAACCTATGTTGGCACCAATATCTCCTCTATAGCTCTATTCAATTAACCATAAGTAAGTAAAATGAAAAAGGTGGTTCCAAAACTTTAAACACTTGGTAAGTGATATAAACAATGTAATTTGGGTACAAAAATGATTTTCCTTGGCAGTACCAAAAAATATTGTGTTATTTGATACGAGCTTCGATTTGATATATTATAATAGTTGTTTCGATACCCGAGTCAAAAGTTATCTATGTTGAAAGTTGTAACTCATATTTACCAAATGTTTTTTTATTTTTGAAAATGTAAACGGCATTCTCTTTCTTTTTCTCTTCTCTTATTTTTTTTTTGAAGAATAGGGATTGATTGAAAATATTAATAATCAAACCTAGGTTGGTACCAATGTCTCCTGTATAGCTCTATTGAATTAAACCAGAAGTAAGTAAATTGAAAATGGTGCGTCAAAAACTTTAAAACACGGAAAGTGGTGTAAACGATGTAATTTGGGAGCAAAAACGATTTTCTTTGACGGGACCAAAACATATTATGTAATTTGATACGAGCTTCGATTTGATATATTATAATAGTGGTTTCGATACCCGAGTCAAAAAGTTATCTCCGTTTAAATTTGTAACTCATATTTACCAATTACTTTTTATTTTTGAAAATGTGAACGACATCCTCTTTCTTTTTCTCTTCTCTTATTTTTCTTTTGAAGAATAGGGATTTATTGAAAATATAAATAATCAAACCTAGGTTGGCACCAATATCTCCTATATAGCTCTATTGAATTAACCAGAAGTAAGTAAAATGATAAAGGTGCTTCAAAAACTTTAAACACTTGGTAAGTGATATAAACAATGTAATTTGGGTACAAAAACGATTTTCCTTTGCAGTGCCAAAACATATTGTGTAAATTGATACGAGCTTGATTTGATATATTATAATAGTGGTTTCAATACCCGAGTCAAAAGTTATCTCCGTTGAAAGTTGTAACTCATATTTACCAAATGTTTTTTTGTTTTTGAAAATATGAACGACATCCACTTTCTTTTTCTCTTCTCTTATTTTTTTTTTGAAGAATAGGGATTGATTGAAAATATAAATAATCAAACCTAGGTTGGCACCAATATCTCCTGTATAACTCTATGAATTAACCATAAGTAAGTAAAATGAAAAAGGTGCTTCAAAAACATTAAACACTTGGTAAGTGATATAAACAATGTAATTTGGGTACAAAAACGATTTTCCTTTGCAGTACCAAAACATATTGTGTAATTTGATATGAGCTTCGATTTGATATATTATAATAGTTGTTTCGATACGCGAGTCAAAAGTTATCTTCGTTGAAAGTTGTAACTCATATTTACCAAATGTTTTTTTGTTTTTGAACATATGAACGACATCCTCTTTCTTTTTCTCTTCTCTTATTTTTTTTTGAAGAATAGGGATTGATTGAAAATATAAATAATCAAACCTATGTTGGCACCAATATCTCCTGTATAGCTCTATTCAATTAACCATAAGTAAGTAAAATGAAAATGGTGCGTCAAAAACTTTAAAACACGGAAAGTGGTGTAAACGATGTAATTTGGGTGCAAAAACGATTTTCTTTGACGGGACCAAAACATATTATGTAATTTGATACGAGCTTCGATTTGATATATTATAATAGTGATTTCGATACCCGAGTCAAAAGTTATCTCCGTTTAAATTTGTAACTCATATTAACCAATTTTTTTTTTTTTTTTGAAAATGTGAACGACATCCTCTTTCTTTTTCTCTTCTCTTATTTTTCTTTTGAAGAATAGGGATTTATTGAAAATATAAATAATCAAACCTAGGTTGGCACCAATATCTCCTATATAGCTCTATTGAATTAACCAGAAGTAAGTAAAATGATAAAGGTGCTTCAAAAACTTTAAACACTTGGTAAGTGATATAAACAATGTAATTTGGGTACAAAAACGATTTTCCTTTGCAGTGCCAAAACATATTGTGTAAATTGATACGAGCTTGATTTGATATATTATAATAGTGGTTTCAATACCCGAGTCAAAAGTTATCTCCGTTGAAAGTTGTAACTCATATTTACCAAATGTTTTTTTGTTTTTGAAAATATGAACGACATCCTCTTTCTTTTTCTCTTCTCTTATTTTTTTTTTGAAGAATAGGGATTGATTGAAAATATAAATAATCAAACCTAGGTTGGCACCAATATCTCCTGTATAACTCTATGAATTAACCAGAAGTAAGTAAAATGAAAAAGGTGCTTCAAAAACATTAAACACTTGGTAAGTGATATAAACAATGTAATTTGGGTACAAAAACGATTTTCCTTTGCAGTACCAAAACATATTGTTTAATTTGATATAAGCTTCGATTTGATATATTATAATAGTTGTTTCGATACCCGAGTCAAAAGTTATCTCCGTTGAAAGTTGTAACTCATATTTAGCAAATGTTTTTTTGTTTTTGAACATATGAACGACATCCTCTTTCTTTTTCTCTTCTCTTATTTTTTTTTGAAGAATAGGGATTGATTGAAAATATAAATAATCAAACCTAGGTTGGCACCAATATCTCCTCTATAGCTCTATTGAATTAACCATAAGTAAGTAAAATGAAAAAGGTGGTTCAAAAACTTTAAACACTTGGTAAGTGATATAAACAATGTAATTTGGGTACAAAAATGATTTTCCTTGGCAGTACCAAAAAATATTGTGTTATTTGATACGAGCTTCGATTTGATATATTATAATAGTTGTTTCGATACCCGAGTCAAAAGTTATCTATGTTGAAAGTTGTAACTCATATTTACCAAATGTTTTTTTATTTTTGAAAATGTAAACGACATTCTCTTTCTTTTTCTCTTCTCTTATTTTTTTTTTTAAGAATAGGGATTGATTGAAAATATTAATAATCAAACCTAGGTTGGTACCAATGTCTCCTGTATAGCTCTATTGAATTAAACCAGAAGTAAGTAAATTGAAAATGGTGCGTGAAAAACATTAAAACACGGAAAGTGGTGTAAACGATGTAATTTGGGTGCAAAAACGATTTTCTTTGACGGGACCAAAACATATTATGTAATTTGATACGAGCTTCGATTTGATATATTATAATAGTGGTTTCGATACCCGAGTCAAAAGTTATCTCCGTTTAAATTTGTAACTCATATTTACCAATTACTTTTTATTTTTGAAAATGTGAACGACATCCTCTTTCTTTTTCTCTTCTCTTATTTTTCTTTTGAAGAATAGGGATTTATTGAAAATATAAATAATCAAACCTAGGTTGGCACCAATATCTCCTATATAGCTCTATTGAATTAACCAGAAGTAAGTAAAATGATAAAGGTGCTTCAAAAACTTTAAACACTTGGTAAGTGATATAAACAATGTAATTTGGGTACAAAAACGATTTTCCTTTGCAGTGCCAAAACATATTGTGTAAATTGATACGAGCTTGATTTGATATATTATAATAGTGGTTTCAATACCCGAGTCAAAAGTTATCTCCGTTGAAAGTTGTAACTCATATTTACCAAATGTTTTTTTGTTTTTGAAAATATGAACGACATCCACTTTCTTTTTCTCTTCTCTTATTTTTTTTTTGAAGAATAGGGATTGATTGAAAATATAAATAATCAAACCTAGGTTGGCACCAATATCTCCTGTATAACTCTATGAATTAACCATAAGTAAGTAAAATGAAAAAGGTGCTTCAAAAACATTAAACACTTGGTAAGTGATATAAACAATGTAATTTGGGTACAAAAACGATTTTCCTTTGCAGTACCAAAACATATTGTGTAATTTGATATGAGCTTCGATTTGATATATTATAATAGTTGTTTCGATACCCGAGTCAAAAGTTATCTCCGTTGAAAGTTGTAACTCATATTTACCAAATGTTTTTTTGTTTTTGAACATATGAACGACATCCTCTTTCTTTTTCTCTTCTCTTATTTTTTTTGAAGAATAGGGATTGATTGAAAATATAAATAATCAAACCTATGTTGGCACCAATATCTCCTCTATAGCTCTATTGAATTAACCATAAGTAAGTAAAATGAAAAAGGTGGTTCAAAAACTTTAAACACTTGGTAAGTGATATAAACAATGTAATTTGGGTACAAAAATGATTTTCCTTGGCAGTACCAAAAAATATTGTGTTATTTGATACGAGCTTCGATTTGATATATTATAATAGTTGTTTCGATACCCGAGTCAAAAGTTATCTATGTTGAAAGTTGTAACTCATATTTACCAAATGTTTTTTTATTTTTGAAAATGTAAACGACATTCTCTTTCTTTTTCTCTTCCCTTATTTTTTTTTGAAGAATAGGGATTGATTGAAAATATTAATAATCAAACCTAGGTTGGTACCAATGTCTCCTGTATAGCTCTATTGAATTAAACCAGAAGTAAGTAAATTGAAAATGGTGCGTCAAAAACATTAAAACACGGAAAGTGGTGTAAACGATGTAATTTGGGTGCAAAAACGATTTTCTTTGACGGGACCAAAACATATTATGTAATTTGATACGAGCTTCGATTTGATATATTATAATAGTGGTTTCGATACCCGAGTCAAAAGTTATCTCCGTTTAAATTTGTAACTCATATTTACCAATTACTTTTTATTTTTGAAAATGTGAACGACATCCTCTTTCTTTTTCTCTTCTCTTATTTTTCTTTTGAAGAATAGGGATTTATTGAAAATATAAATAATCAAACCTAGGTTGGCACCAATATCTCCTATATAGCTCTATTGAATTAACCAGAAGTAAGTAAAATGATAAAGGTGCTTCAAAAACTTTAAACACTTGGTAAGTGATATAAACAATGTAATTTGGGTACAAAAACGATTTTCCTTTGCAGTGCCAAAACATATTGTGTAAATTGATACGAGCTTGATTTGATATATTATAATAGTGGTTTCAATACCCGAGTCAAAAGTTATCTCCGTTGAAAGTTGTAACTCATATTTACCAAATGTTTTTTTGTTTTTGAAAATATGAACGACATCCTCTTTCTTTTTCTCTTCTCTTATTTTTTTTTTTGAAGAATAGGGATTGATTGAAAATATAAATAATCAAACCTAGGTTGGCACCAATATCTCCTGTATAACTCTATGAATTAACCATAAGTAAGTAAAATGAAAAAGGTGCTTCAAAAACATTAAACACTTGGTAAGTGATATAAACAATGTAATTTGGGTACAAAAACGATTTTCCTTTGCAGTACCAAAACATATTGTGTAATTTGATATGAGCTTCGATTTGATATATTATAATAGTTGTTTCGATACGCGAGTCAAAAGTTATCTTCGTTGAAAGTTGTAACTCATATTTACCAAATGTTTTTTTGTTTTTGAACATATGAACGACATCCTCTTTCTTTTTCTCTTCTCTTATTTTTTTTTTGAAGAATAGGGATTGATTGAAAATATAAATAATCAAACCTATGTTGGCACCAATATCTCCTCTATAGCTCTATTCAATTAACCATAAGTAAGTAAAATGAAAAAGGTGGTTCCAAAACTTTAAACACTTGGTAAGTGATATAAACAATGTAATTTGGGTACAAAAATGATTTTCCTTGGCAGTACCAAAAAATATTGTGTTATTTGATACGAGCTTCGATTTGATATATTATAATAGTTGTTTCGATACCCGAGTCAAAAGTTATCTATGTTGAAAGTTGTAACTCATATTTACCAAATGTTTTTTTATTTTTGAAAATGTAAACGGCATTCTCTTTCTTTTTCTCTTCTCTTATTTTTTTTTTGAAGAATAGGGATTGATTGAAAATATTAATAATCAAACCTAGGTTGGTACCAATGTCTCCTGTATAGCTCTATTGAATTAAACCAGAAGTAAGTAAATTGAAAATGGTGCGTCAAAAACTTTAAAACACGGAAAGTGGTGTAAACGATGTAATTTGGGAGCAAAAACGATTTTTTTTGACGGGACCAAAACATATTATGTAATTTGATACGAGCTTCGATTTGATATATTATAATAGTGGTTTCGATACCCGAGTCAAAAAGTTATCTCCGTTTAAATTTGTAACTCATATTTACCAATTACTTTTTATTTTTGAAAATGTGAACGACATCCTCTTTCTTTTTCTCTTCTCTTATTTTTCTTTTGAAGAATAGGGATTTATTGAAAATATAAATAATCAAACCTATGTTGGCACCAATATCTCCTCTATAGCTCTATTGAATTAACCATAAGTAAGTAAAATGAAAAAGGTGGTTCAAAAACTTTAAACACTTGGTAAGTGATATAAACAATGTAATTTGGGTACAAAAATGATTTTCCTTGGCAGTACCAAAAAATATTGTGTTATTTGATACGAGCTTCGATTTGATATATTATAATAGTTGTTTCGATACCCGAGTCAAAAGTTATCTATGTTGAAAGTTGTAACTCATATTTACCAAATGTTTTTTTATTTTTGAAAATGTAAACGACATTCTCTTTCTTTTTCTCTTCTCTTATTTTTTTTTTGAAGAATAGGGATTGATTGAAAATATTAATAATCAAACCTAGGTTGGTACCAATGTCTCCTGTATAGCTCTATTGAATTAACCATAAGTAAGTAAAATGAAAAAGGTGGTTCAAAAACTTTAAACACTTGGTAAGTGATATAAACAATGTAATTTGGGTACAAAAATGATTTTCCTTGGCAGTACCAAAAAATATTGTGTTATTTGATACGAGCTTCGATTTGATATATTATAATAGTTGTTTCGATACCCGAGTCAAAAGTTATCTATGTTGAAAGTTGTAACTCATATTTACCAAATGTTTTTTTATTTTTGAAAATGTAAACGACATTCTCTTTCTTTTTCTCTTCTCTTATTTTTTTTTTTGAAGAATAGGGATTGATTGAAAATATTAATAATCAAACCTAGGTTGGTACCAATGTCTCCTGTATAGCTCTATTGAATTAAACCAGAAGTAAGTAAATTGAAAATGGTGCGTCAAAAACTTTCAAACACGGAAAGTGGTGTAAAGAATGTAATTTGGGTGCAAAAACGATTTTCTTTGACGGGACCAAAAAATATTATGTAATTTGATACGAGCTTCGATTTGATATATTATAATAGTGGTTTCGATACCCGAGTCAAAAGTTATCTCCGTTTAAATTTGTAACTCATATTTACCAATTTTTTTTTTTAAAATGTGAACGACATCCTCTTTCTTTTTCTCTTCTCTTATTTTTCTTTTGAAGAATAGGGATTTATTGAAAATATAAATAATCAAACCTAGGTTGGCACCAATATCTCCTGTATAGCTCTATTGAATTAACCAGAAGTAAGTAAAATGATAAAGGTGCTTCAAAAACTTTAAACACTTGGTAAGTGATATAAACAATGTAATTTGGGTATAAAACGATTTTCCTTTGCAGTGCCAAAACATATTGTGTAAATTGATACGAGCTTGATTTGATATATTATAATAGTGGTTTCAATACCCGAGTCAAAAGTTATCTCCGTTGAAAGTTGTAACTCATATTTACCAAATGTTTTTTTGTTTTTGAAAATATGAAGACATCCTCTTTCTTTTTCTCTTCTCTTATTTTTTTTTTGAAGAATAGGGATTGATTGAAAATATAAATAATCAAACCTATGTTGGCACCAATATCTCCTCTATAGCTCTATTGAATTAACCATAAGTAAGTAAAATGAAAAAGGTGGTTCAAAAACTTTAAACACTTGGTAAGTGATATAAACAATTTAATTTGGGTACAAAAATGATTTTCCTTGGCAGTACCAAAAAATGTTGTGTTATTTGATACGAGCTTCGATTTGATATATTATAATAGTTGTTTCGATACCCGAGTCAAAAGTTATCTATGTTGAAATTTGTAACTCATATTTACCAAATGTTTTTTTATTTTTGAAAATGTAAACGACATTCTCTTTCTTTTTCTCTTCTCTTATTTTTTTTTGAAGAATAGGGATTGATTGAAAATATTAATAATCAAACCTAGGTTGGTACCAATGTCTCCTGTATAGCTCTATTGAATTAAACCAGAAGTAAGTAAATTGAAAATGGTGCGTCAAAAACTTTAAAACACGGAAAGTGGTGTAAACGATGTAATTTGGGTGCAAAAACGATTTTCTTTGATGGGACCAAAACATATTATGTAATTTGATACGAGCTTCGATTTGATATATTATAATAGTGGTTTCGATACCCGAGTCAAAAGTTATCTCCGTTTAAATTTGTAACTCATATTTACCAATTACTTTTTATTTTTGAAAATGTGAACGACATCCTCTTTCTTTTTCTCTTCTCTTATTTTTCTTTTGAAGAATAGGGATTTATTGAAAATATAAATAATCAAACCTAGGTTGGCACCAATATCTCCTATATAGCTCTATTGAATTAACCAGAAGTAAGTAAAATGATAAAGGTGCTTCAAAAACTTTAAACACTTGGTAAGTGATATAAACAATGTAATTTGGGTACAAAAACGATTTTCCTTTGCAGTGCCAAAACATATTGTGTAAATTGATACGAGCTTGATTTGATATATTATAATAGTGGTTTCAATACCCGAGTCAAAAGTTATCTCCGTTGAAAGTTGTAACTCATATTTACCAAATGTTTTTTTGTTTTTGAAAATATGAACGACATCCTCTTTCTTTTTCTCTTCTCTTATTTTTTTTTTTTTTGAAGAATAGGGATTGATTGAAAATATAAATAATCAAACCTAGGTTGGCACCAATATCTCCTGTATAACTCTATGAATTAACCATAAGTAAGTAAAATGAAAAAGGTGCTTCAAAAACATTAAACACTTGGTAAGTGATATAAACAATGTAATTTGGGTACAAAAACGATTTTCCTTTGCAGTACCAAAACATATTGTGTAATTTGATACGAGCTTCGATTTGATATATTATAATAGTTGTTTCGATACCCGAGTCAAAAGTTATCTCCGTTGAAAGTTGTAACTCATATATACCAAATGTTTTTAAATTTTTTAAAATGTAAAAGACATTCTTTTTCTTTTTCTCTTCTCTTATTTTTCTTTTGAAGAATAGGGATTTATTGAAAATATAAATAATCAAACCTAGGTTGGCACCAATATCTCCTATATAGCTCTATTGAATTAACCAGAAGTAAGTAAAATGATAAAGGTGCTTCAAAAACTTTAAACACTTGGTAAGTGATATAAACAATGTAATTTGGGTACAAAAACGATTTTCCTTTGCAGTGCCAAAACATATTGTGTAAATTGATACGAGCTTGATTTGATATATTATAATAGTTGTTTCGATACCCGAGTCAAAATTTATCTATGTTGAAAGTTGTTACTCATATTTACCAAATGTTTTTTTATTTTTGAAAATGTAAACGACATTCTCTTTCTTTTTCTCTTCTCTTATTTTTTTTGAAGAATAGGGATTGATTGAAAATATAAATAATCAAACCTAGGTTGGCACCAATATCTCCTGTATAGCTCTATTGAATTAACCAGAAGTAAGTAAAATGAAAAAGGTGCTTCAAAAACTTTAAACACTTTTTAAGTGATATAAACAATGTAATTTGGGTCCAAAAACGATTTTCCTTTGTAGTAAGAAAACATATTGTGTAATTTGATACGAGCTTCGATTTGATATATTATAATAGTTGTTTCGATACCCGAGTCAAAAGTTATCTCCGTTGAAAGTTGTAACTCATATATACCAAATGTTTTTAAATTTTTTAAAATGTAAAAGACATTCTTTTTCTTTTTCTCTTCTCTTATTTTTTTTTGAAGAATAGGGATTGATTGAAAAAATAAATAATCAAACCTAGGTTGGCACCAATACCTCCGGTATAGCTCTATTGAATTAACCAGAAGTAAGTAAAATGAAAAAAGGTGCTTCAAAAACTTTAAACACTTGGTAAGTGATATAAACAATGTAATTTGGGTCCAAAAAGGATTTTCCTTTGCAGTACGAAAACATATTGTGTAATTTGATACGAGCTTCGATTTGATATATTATAATAGTTGTTTCAATACCCGAGTCAAAAGTTATCTCCGTTGAAAGTTGTAACTCATATTTACCAAATGTTTTTAAATTTTTTAAAATGTAAACGACATTCTCTTTCTTTTTCTCTTCTCTTATTTTTTTTTTGAAGAATAGAGATTGATTGAAAATATAAATAATCAAACCTAGGTTGGCACCAATATCTCCTGTATAGCTCTATTGAATTAACCAGAAGTAAGTAAAATAAAAAAGGTGCTTCAAAAACTTTAAACACTTGGTAAGTGATATAAACAATGTAATTTGGGTACAAAAACGATTTTCCTTTGCAGTACCGAAACATATTGTGTAATTTGATACGAGTTTCGATTTGATATATTATAATAGTTGTTTCGATACCCGAGTCAAAAGTTATCTCCGTTGAAAGTTGTAACTCATATTTACCAAATTTTTTAAATTTTTTAAAATGTAAACGACATTCTTTTTCTTTTTCTCTTCTCTTATTTTTTTTTGAAGAATAGAGATTGATTGAAAATATAAATAATCAAACCTAGGTTGGCACCAATATCTCCGGTATAGCTCTATTGAATTAACCAGAAGTAAGTAAAATGAAAAAAGGTGCTTCAAAAACTTTAAACACTTGGTAAGTGATATAAACAATGTAATTTGGGTACAAAAATGATTTTCCTTGGCAGTACCAAAAAATATTGTGTTATTTGATACGAGCTTCGATTTGATATATTATAATAGTTGTTTCGATACCCGAGTCAAAAGTTATCTATGTTGAAAGTTGTAACTCATATTTACCAAATGTTTTTTTATTTTTGAAAATGTAAACGACATTCTCTTTCTTTTTCTCTTCTCTTATTTTTTTTGAAGAATAGGGATTGATTGAAAATATAAATAATCAAACCTAGGTTGGCACCAATATCTCCTGTATAGCTCTATTGAATTAACCAGAAGTAAGTAAAATGAAAAAGGTGCTTCAAAAACTTTAAACACTTGGTAAGTGATATAAACAATGTAATTTGGGTCCAAAAACGATTTTCCTTTGTATTAAGAAAACATATTGTGTAATTTGATACGAGCTTCGATTTGATATATTATAATAGTTGTTTCGATACCCGAGTCAAAAGTTATCTCCGTTGAAAGTTGTAACTCATATATACCAAATGTTTTTAAATTTTTTAAAATGTAAAAGACATTCTTTTTCTTTTTCTCTTCTCTTATTTTTTTTTGAAGAATAGGGATTGATTGAAAATATAAATAATCAATCCTAGGTTGGCACCAATATCTCCTGTATAACTCTATGAATTAACCAGAAATAAGTAAAATGTAAAAGGTTCTTCAAAAACTTTAAACACTTGGTAAGTGATATAAACAACGTAATTTGGTTCAAAAACGATTTTCCTTGGCAGTGCCAAAACATATTGTGTAAATTGATACGAGCTTGATTTGATAAATTATAATAATGCTTTCGATACCCGAGTCAAAAGTTATGTCCGTTGAAAGTTGTAACTCATATTTACCAAATGTTTTTTTTTATTTTTGAAAATGTAAACGACATTCTCTTTCTTTTTCTCTTCTCTTATTTTTTTTTGAAGAATAGGGATTGATTGAAAATATAAATAATCAAACCTAGGTTGGCACCAATATCTCCTGTATAGCTCTATTGAATTAACCAGAAGTAAGTAAAATGAAAAAGGTGCTTCAAAAACTTTAAACACTTGGTAATTGATATAAACAATGTAATTTGGGTACAAAAACGATTTTCCTTTGCAGTACCAAAACATATTGTGTAATTTGATATGAGCTTCGATTTGATATATTATAATAGTTGTTTCGATACCCGAGTCAAAAGTTATCTCCGTTGAAAGTTGTAACTCATATTTACCAAATGTTTTTTTGTTTTTGAAAATATGAACGACATCCTCTTTCTTTTTCTCTTCTCTTTTTTTTTTGAGGAATAGGGATTGATTGAAAATATAAATAATCAATCCTAGGTTGGCACCAATATCTCCTGTATAACTCTATGAATTAACCAGAAATAAGTAAAATGTAAAAGGTGCTTCAAAAACTTTAAACACTTGGTAAGTGATATAAACAATGTAATTTGGGTACAAAAACGATTTTCCTTGGCAGTGCCAAAACATATTGTGTAAATTGATACGAGTTTGATTTGATAAATTATAATAATGCTTTCGATACCCGAGTCAAAAGTTATCTCCGTTGAAAGTTGTAACTCATATTTACCAAATGTTTTTTTATTTTTGAAAATGTAAACGACATTCTCTTTCTTTTTCTCTTCTCTTTTTTTTTTGAAGAATAGGGATTGATTGAAAATATTAATAATCAAACCTAGGTTGGCACCAATACCTCCGGTATAGCTCTATTGAATTAACCAGAAGTAAGTAAAATGAAAAAAGGTGCTTCAAAAACTTTAAACACTTGGTAAGTGATATAAACAATGTAATTTGGGTCCAAAAAGGATTTTCCTTTGCAGTACGAAAACATATTATGTAATTTGATACGAGCTTCGATTTGATATATTATAATAGTTGTTTCGATACCCGAGTCAAAAGTTATCTCCGTTGAAAGTTGTAACTCATATTTACCAAATGTTTTTAAATTTTTTAAAATGTAAACGACATTCTCTTTCTTTTTCTCTTCTCTTATTTTTTTTTTGAAGAATAGAGATTGATTGAAAATATAAATAATCAAACCTAGGTTGGCACCAATATCTCCTGTATAGCTCTATTGAATTAACCAGAAGTAAGTAAAATAAAAAAGGTGCTTCAAAAACTTTAAACACTTGGTAAGTGATATAAACAATGTAATTTGGGTACAAAAACGATTTTCCTTTGCAGTACCGAAACATATTGTGTAATTTGATACGAGTTTCGATTTGATATATTATAATAGTTGTTTCGATACCCGAGTCAAAAGTTATCTCCGTTGAAAGTTGTAACTCATATTTACCAAATTTTTAAAATTTTTTAAAATGTAAACGACATTCTTTTTCTTTTTCTCTTCTCTTATTTTTTTTTTGAAGAATAGGGATTGATTGAAAATATAAATAATCAAACCTAGGTTGGCACCAATATCTCCGGTATAGCTCTATTGAATTAACCAGAAGTAAGTAAAATGAAAAAAGGTGCTTCAAAAACTTTAAACACTTGGTAAGTGATATAAACAATGTAATTTGGGTCCAAAAACGATTTTCCTTTGCAGTACGAAAACATATTGTGTAATTTGATACGAGCTTGGATTTGATATATTATAATAGTTGTTTCGATACCCGAGTCAAAAGTTATCTCCGTTGAAAGTTGTAACTCATATTTACCAAATGTTTTTTTATTTTTGCAAATGTAAACGACATTCTCTTTCTTTTTCTCTTCTCTTATTTTTTTTTGAAGAATAGGGATTCATTGAAAATATAAATAATCAAACCTAGGTTGGCACCAATATCTCCTGTATAGATCTATTGAATTAACCAGAAGTAAGTAAAATGAAAAAGGTGCTTCAAAAATTTTAAACACTTGGTAAGTGATGTAAACGATGTAATTTGGGTACAAAAACGATTTTCCTTGGCAGTACCAAAACATATTGTGTAATTTGATACGAGCTTCGATTTGATATATTATAATAGTTGTTTCGATACCCGAGTCAAAAGTTATCTCCGTTGAAAGTTGTAACTCATATTTACCAAATGTTTTAAATTTTTTAAAATGTAAACGACATTGTTTTTCTTTTTCTCTTCTCTTATTTTTTTTTTGAAGAATAGGGATTGATTGAAAATATAAATAATCAAACCTAGGTTGGCACCAATATCTCCGGTATAGCTCTATTGAATTAACCAGAAGTAAGTAAAATGAAAAAAGGTGCTTCAAAAACTTTAAACACTTGGTAAGTGATATAAACAATGTAATTTGGGTCCAAAAACGATTTTCCTTTGCAGTACGAAAACATATTGTGTAATTTGATACGAGCTTGGATTTGATATATTATAATAGTTGTTTCGATACCCGAGTCAAAAGTTATCTCCGTTGAAAGTTGTAACTCATATTTACCAAATGTTTTTTTATTTTTGAAAATGTAAACGACATTCTCTTTCTTTTTCTCTTCTCTTATTTTTTTTAAAGAATAGGGATTCATTGAAAATATAAATAATCAAACCTAGGTTGGCACCAATATCTCCTGTATAGATCTATTGAATTAACCAGAAGTAAGTAAAATGAAAAAGGTGCTTCAAAAACTTTAAACACTTGGTAAGTGATGTAAACGATGTAATTTGGGTACAAAAACGATTTTCCTTGGCAGTACCAAAACATATTGTGTAATTTGATACGAGCTTCGATTTGATATATTATAATAGTTGTTTCGATACCCGTGTCAAAAGTTATCTCCGTTAAAAGTTGTAACTCATATTTACCAAATGTTTTTTAATTTTTGAAAATGTAAACGACATTCTCTTTCTTTTTCTCTTCTCTTATTTTTTTTTTGAAGAATATGGATTGATTGAAAATATAAATAATCATACCTAGGTTGGCACCAATATCTCCTGTATAGATCTATTGAATTAACCAGAAGTAAGTAAAATGATAAAGGTGCTTCAAAAACTTTAAACACTTGGTAAGTGATATAAACAATGTAATTTGGGTACAAAAACGATTTCCTTTGATTGGACTACAACATATTGTGTAATTTGATACGGGGTTCGATTTGATATATTATAATAGTGGTTTCGATCCCCGAGTCTAAAGTTATCTTCCTGGAAATTTGTAACTCATATTTACCAAATGTTTTTTTGTTTTTGAAAATATAAACGACATCCTCTTTCCCTTTCTCTTCTCTTTTTTTTTTGAAGAATAGGGATTGATTGAAAATATAAATAATCAAACCTAGGTTGGCACCAATATCTCCTGTATAACTCTATGAATTAACCAGAAATAAGTAAATTGAAAATGGTGCGTCAAAAACATTAAACACACGGAAAATGGTGTAAATGATGTAATTTGGGTACAAAAACGATTTTCTTTGACGGGACCAAAACATATTATGTAATTTGATTCGAGCTTCGATTTGATATATTATAATAGTGGTTTCGATACCCGAGTCAAAAGTTATCTTCCTGGAAATTTGTAACTCATATTTACCAAATGTTTTTTTGTTTTTGAAAATATAAACGACATTCTCTTTCTTTTTCTCTTCTCTTATTTTTTTTTTGAAGAATAGGGATTGATTGAAAATATAAATAATCATACCTAGGTTGGCACCAATATCTCCTGTATAGATCTATTGAATTAACCAGAAGTAAGTAAAATGATAAAGGTGCTTCAAAAACTTTAAACACTTGGTAAGTGATATAAACAATGTAATTTGGGTACAAAAACGATTTCCTTTGATTGGACTACAACATATTGTGTAATTTGATACGGGGTTCGATTTGATATATTATAATAGTGGTTTCGATCCCTGAGTCTAAAGTTATCTTCCTGGAAATTTGTAACTCATATTTACCAAATGTTTTTTTGTTTTTGAAAATATAAACGACATCCTCTTTCCCTTTCTCTTCGCTTTTTTTTTTTGAAGAATAGGGATTGATTGAAAATATAAATAATCAAACCTAGGTTGGCACCAATATCTCCTGTATAACTCTATGAATTAACCAGAAATAAGTAAATTGAAAATGGTGCGTCAAAAACTTTAAACACACGGAAAATGGTGTAAATGATGTAATTTGGGTACAAAAACGATTTTCTTTGACGGGACCAAAACATATTATGTAATTTGATTCGAGCTTCGATTTGATATATTATAATAGTGGTTTCGATACCCGAGTCAAAAGTTATCTTCCTGGAAATTTGTAACTCATATTTACCAAATGTTTTTTTGTTTTTGAAAATATAAACGACATTCTCTTTCTTTTTCTCTTCTCTTATTTTTTTTTTGAAGAATAGGGATTGATTGAAAATATAAATAATCATACCTAGGTTGGCACCAATATCTCCTGTATAGATCTATTGAATTAACCAGAAGTAAGTAAAATGATAAAGGTGCTTCAAAAACTTTAAACACTTGGTAAGTGATATAAACAATGTAATTTGGGTACAAAAACGATTTCCTTTGATTGGACTACAACATATTGTGTAATTTGATACGGGGTTCGATTTGATATATTATAATAGTGGTTTCGATCCCCGAGTCTAAAGTTATCTTCCTGGAAATTTGTAACTCATATTTACCAAATGTTTTTTTGTTTTTGAAAATATAAACGACATCCTCTTTCTCTTTCTCTTCTCTTATTTTTTTTTGAAGAATAGGGATTCATTGAAAATATAAATAATCAAACCTAGGATGGCACCAATATCTCCTGTATAGCTCTATTGAATTAACCAGAAGTAAGTAAAACGAAAAAGATGCTTCAAAAACTTTAAACACTTGGTAAGTGATGTAAACGATGTAATTTTGGTACCAAAACGATTTCCTTTGATTGGACTACAAAATATTGTGTAATTTGATATGGACTTCGATTTGATATATTATAATAGTGGTTTCGATACCCGAGTTAAAAGTTATCTTCGTTGAAAGTTGTAACTCATATTTACCAAATGTTTTTTTTGTTTTTGAAAATATGAACGACATCCTCTTTCTTTTTCTCTTCTCTTATTTTTTTTTTTGAAGAATAGGGATTGATTGAAAATATAAATAATCAAACCTATGTTGGCACCAATATCTCCTCTATAGCTCTATTGAATTAACCATAAGTAAGTAAAATGAAAAAGGTGCTTCAAAAACTTTAAACACTTGGTAAGTGTTATAAACAATGTAATTTGGGTACAAAAAGAATTTTCCATGGCAGTACCAAAACATATTGTGTAATTTGATATGAGCTTCGATTTGATATATTATAATAGTTGTTTCGATACCCGAGTCAAAAGTTATGTCCGTTGAAAGTTGTAACTCATATTTACCAAATGTTTTTTTTTATTTTTGAAAATGTAAACGACATTCTCTTTCTTTTTATCTTCTCTTATTTTTTTTTGAAGAATAGGGATTGATTGAAAATATAAATAATCAAACCTAGGTTGGCACCAATATCTCCTGTATAGCTCTATTGAATTAACCAGAAGTAAGTAAAATGAAAAAGGTGCTTCAAAAACTTTAAACACTTGGTAAGTGATATAAACAATGTAATTTGGGTACAAAAACGATTTTCCTTTGCAGTACCAAAACATATTGTGTAATTTGATATGAGCTTCGATTTGATATATTATAATAGTTGTTTCGATACCCGAGTCAAAAGTTATCTCCGTTGAAAGTTGTAACTCATATTTACCAAATGTTTTTTTGTTTTTGAAAATATGAACGACATCCTCTTTCTTTTTCTCTTCTCTTTTTTTTTTTGAGGAATAGGGATTGATTGAAAATATAAATATTCAATCCTAGGTTGGCACCAATATCTCCTGTATAACTCTATGAATTAACCAGAAATAAGTAAAATGTAAAAGGTGCTTCAAAAACTTTAAACACTTGGTAAGTGATATAAACAATGTAATTTGGGTACAAAAACGATTTTCCTTGGCAGTGCCAAAACATATTGTGTAAATTGATACGGGTTTGATTTGATAAATTATAATAATGCTTTCGATACCCGAGTCAAAAGTTATCTCCGTTGAAAGTTGTAACTCATATTTACCAAATGTTTTTTTATTTTTGAAAATGTAAACGACATTCTCTTTCTTTTTCTCTTCTCTTATTTTTTTTTGAAGAATAGGGATTGATTGAAAATATAAATAATCAAACCTAGGTTGGCACCAATATCTCCTGTATAGCTCTATTGAATTAACCATAAGTAAGTAAAATGAAAAAGGTGCTTCAAAAACTTTAAACACTTGGTAAGTGTTATAAACAATGTAATTTGGGTACAAAAAGAATTTTCCATGGCAGTACCAAAACATATTGTGTAATTTGATATGAGCTTCGATTTGATATATTATAATAGTTGTTTCGATACCCGAGTCAAAAGTTATGTCCGTTGAAAGTTGTAACTCATATTTACCAAATGTTTTTTTTTATTTTTGAAAATGTAAACGACATTCTCTTTCTTTTTATCTTCTCTTATTTTTTTTTGAAGAATAGGGATTGATTGAAAATATAAATAATCAAACCTAGGTTGGCACCAATATCTCCTGTATAGCTCTATTGAATTAACCAGAAGTAAGTAAAATGAAAAAGGTGCTTCAAAAACTTTAAACACTTGGTAAGTGATATAAACAATGTAATTTGGGTACAAAAACGATTTTCCTTTGCAGTACCAAAACATATTGTGTAATTTGATATGAGCTTCGATTTGATATATTATAATAGTTGTTTCGATACCCGAGTCAAAAGTTATCTCCGTTGAAAGTTGTAACTCATATTTACCAAATGTTTTTTTGTTTTTGAAAATATGAACGACATCCTCTTTCTTTTTCTCTTCTCTTTTTTTTTTTGAGGAATAGGGATTGATTGAAAATATAAATATTCAATCCTAGGTTGGCACCAATATCTCCTGTATAACTCTATGAATTAACCAGAAATAAGTAAAATGTAAAAGGTGCTTCAAAAACTTTAAACACTTGGTAAGTGATATAAACAATGTAATTTGGGTACAAAAACGATTTTCCTTGGCAGTGCCAAAACATATTGTGTAAATTGATACGGGTTTGATTTGATAAATTATAATAATGCTTTCGATACCCGAGTCAAAAGTTATCTCCGTTGAAAGTTGTAACTCATATTTACCAAATGTTTTTTTATTTTTGAAAATGTAAACGACATTCTCTTTCTTTTTCTCTTCTCTTTTTTTTTTTGAAGAATAGGGATTGATTGAAACTATTAATAATCAAACCTAGGTTGGGACCAATATCTCCTCTATAGCTCTATTGAATTAAACCAGAAGTAAGTAAATTGAAAATGGTGCGTCAAAAACTTTAAAACACGGAAAGTGGTGTAAACGATGTAATTTTTGAGCATAAACGATTTTCTTTGACGGGACCAAAACATATTATGTAATTTGATACCAGCTTCGATTTGATATATTATAATAGTTGTTTCAATACCCGAGTCAAAAGTTATCTCCGTTGAAAGTTGTAACTCATATTTACCAAATGTTTTTTTGTTTTTGAAAATATGAACGACATCCTCTTTCTTTTTCTCTTCTCTTATTTTTTTTTTGAAGAATAGGGATTGATTGAAAATATAAATAATCAAACCTAGGTTGGCACCAATATCTCCTGTATAACTCTATGAATTAACCATAAGTAAGTAAAATGAAAAAAGTGCTTCAAAAACTTTAAACACTTGGTAAGTGATATAAACAATGTAATTTGGGTACAAAAACGATTTTCCTTTGCAGTACCAAAACATATTGTGTAATTTGATATGAGCTTCGATTTGATATATTATAATAGTTGTTTCGATACCCGAGTCAAAAGTTATCTCCGTTGAAAGTTGTAACTCATATTTACCAAATGTATTTTTTGTTTTTGAACATATGAACGACATCCTCTTTCTTTTTCTCTTCTCTTATTTTTTTTTGAAGAATAGGGATTGATTGAAAATATAAATAATCAAACCTAGGTTGGCACCAATATCTCCTCTATAGCTCTATTGAATTAACCATAAGTAAGTAAAATGAAAAAGGTGCTTCAAAAACATTAAACACTTGGTAAGTGATATAAACAATGTAATTTGGGTACAAAAACGATTTCCTTTGATTGGACTACAACATATTGTGTAATTTGATACGGGGTTCGATTTGATATATTATAATAGTGGTTTCGATCCCCGAGTCTAAAGTTATCTTCCTGGAAATTTGTAACTCATATTTACCAAATGTTTTTTTATTTTTGAAAATGTAAACGACATTCTCTTTCTTTTTCTCTTCTCTTTTTTTTTTGAAGAATAGGGATTGATTGAAAATATTAATAATCAAACCTAGGTTGGCACCAATATCTCCTCTATAGCTCTATTGAATTAAACCAGAAGTAAGTAAATTGAAAATGGTGCGTCAAAAACTTTAAAACACGGAAAGTGGTGTAAACGATGTAATTTGTGAGCAAAAACGATTTTCTTTGACGGGACCAAAACATATTATGTAATTTGATACCAGCTTCGATTTGATATATTATAATAGTTGTTTCAATACCCGAGTCAAAAGTTATCTCCGTTGAAAGTTGTAACTCATATTTACCAAATGTTTTTTTGTTTTTGAAAATATGAACGACATCCTCTTTCTTTTTCTCTTCTCTTATTTTTTTTTTGAAGAATAGGGATTGATTGAAAATATAAATAATCAAACCTAGGTTGGCACCAATATCTCCTGTATAACTCTATGAATTAACCATAAGTAAGTAAAATGAAAAAGGTGCTTCAAAAACTTTAAACACTTGGTAAGTGATATAAACAATGTAATTTGGGTACAAAAACGATTTTCCTTTGCAGTACCAAAACATATTGTGTAATTTGATATGAGCTTCGATTTGATATATTATAATAGTTGTTTCGATACCCGAGTCAAAAGTTATCTCCGTTGAAAGTTGTAACTCATATTTACCAAATGTATTTTTTGTTTTTGAACATATGAACGACATCCTCTTTCTTTTTCTCTTCTCTTATTTTTTTTTGAAGAATAGGGATTGATTGAAAATATAAATAATCAAACCTAGGTTGGCACCAATATCTCCTGTATAACTCTATGAATTAACCATAAGTAAGTAAAATGAAAAAGGTGCTTCAAAAACTTTAAACACTTGGTAAGTGATATAAACAATGTAATTTGGGTCCAAAAACGATTTTCCTTTGTAGTACGAAAACATATTGTGTAATTTGATACGAGCTTCGATTTGATATATTATAATATTTGTTTCGATACCCGAGTCAAAAGTTATCTCCGTTGAAAGTTGTAACTCATATTTACCAAATGTTTTTAAATTTTTTAAAATGTAAACGACATTCTCTTTCTTTTTCTCTTCTCTTATTTTTTTTTTGAAGAATAGAGATTGATTGAAAATATAAATAATCAAACCTAGGTTGGCACCAATATCTCCTGTATAGCTCTATTGAATTAACCAGAACTAAGTAAAATAAAAAAGGTGCTTCAAAAACTTTAAACACTTGGTAAGTGATATAAACAATGTAATTTGGGTACAAAAACGATTTTCCTTTGCAGTACCGAAACATATTGTGTAATTTGATACGAGTTTCGATTTGATATATTATAATAGTTGTTTCGATACCCGAGTCAAAAGTTATCTCCGTTGAAAGTTGTAACTCATATTTACCAAATTTTTTAAATTTTTTAAAATGTAAACGACATTCTTTTTCTTTTTCTCTTCTCTTATTTTTTTTTGAAGAATAGGGATTGATTGAAAATATAAATAATCAAACCTAGGTTGGCACCAATATCTCCGGTATAGCTCTATTGAATTAACCAGAAGTAAGTAAAATGAAAAAAGGTGCTTCAAAAACTTTAAACACTTGGTAAGTGATATAAACAATGTAATTTGGGTCCAAAAACGATTTTCCTTTGCAGTACGAAAACATATTGTGTAATTTGATACGAGCTTGGATTTGATATATTATAATAGTTGTTTCGATACCCGAGTCAAAAGTTATCTCCGTTGAAAGTTGTAACTCATATTTACCAAATGTTTTTTTATTTTTGAAAATGTAAACGACATTCTCTTTCTTTTTCTCTTCTCTTATTTTTTTTTGAAGAATAGGGATTCATTGAAAATATAAATAATCAAACCTAGGTTGGCACCAATATCTCCTGTATAGATCTATTGAATTAACCAGAAGTAAGTAAAATGAAAAAGGTGCTTCAAAAACTTTAAACACTTGGTAAGTGATGTAAACGATGTAATTTGGGTACAAAAACGATTTTCCTTGGCAGTACCAAAACATATTGTGTAATTTGATACGAGCTTCGATTTGATATATTATAATAGTTGTTTCGATACCCGAGTCAAAAGTTATCTCCGTTAAAAGTTGTAACTCATATTTACCAAATGTTTTTTAATTTTTGAAAATGTAAACGACATTCTCTTTCTTTTTATCTTCTCTTATTTTTTTTTGAAGAATAGGGATTGATTGAAAATATAAATAATCAAACCTAGGTTGGCACCAATATCTCCTGTATAGATCTATTGAATTAACCAGAAGTAAGTAAAATGATAAAGGTGCTTCAAAAACTTTAAACACTTGGTAAGTGATATAAACAATGTAATTTGGGTACAAAAACGATTTCCTTTGATTGGACTACAACATATTGTGTAATTTGATACGGGGTTCGATTTGATATATTATAATAGTGGTTTCGATCCCCGAGTCTAAAGTTATCTTCCTGGAAATTTGTAACTCATATTTACCAAATGTTTTTTTGTTTTTGAAAATATAAACGACATCCTCTTTCCCTTTCTCTTCTCTTTTTTTTTTGAAGAATAGGGATTGATTGAAAATATAAATAATCAAACCTAGGTTGGCACCAATATCTCCTGTATAACTCTATGAATTAACCAGAAATAAGTAAATTGAAAATGGTGCGTCAAAAATATTAAACACACGGAAAATGGTGTAAATGATGTAATTTGGGTACAAAAACGATTTTCTTTGACGGGACCAAAACATATTATGTAATTTGATTCGAGCTTCGATTTGATATATTATAATAGTGGTTTCGATACCCGAGTCAAAAGTTATCTTCCTGGAAATTTGTAACTCATATTTACCAAATGTTTTTTTGTTTTTGAAAATATAAACGACATCCTCTTTCTCTTTCTCTTCTCTTATTTTTTTTGAAGAATAGGGATTGATTGAAAATATAAATAATCAAACCTAGGTTGGCACCAATATCTCCTGTATAGCTCTATTGAATTAACCAGAAGTAAGTAAAATGAAAAAGATGCTTCAAAAACTTTAAACACTTGGTAAGTGATGTAAACGATGTAATTTTGGTACCAAAACGATTTCCTTTGATTGGACTACAAAATATTGTGTAATTTGATACGGACTTCGATTTGATATATTATAATAGTGGTTTCGATACCCGAGTTAAAAGTTATCTTCGTTGAAAGTTGTAACTCATATTTACCAAATGTTTTTTTTGTTTTTGAAAATATGAACGACATCCTCTTTCTTTTTCTCTTCTCTTATTTTTTTTTTGAAGAATAGGGATTGATTGAAAATATAAATAATCAAACCTAGGTTGGCACCAATATCTCCTCTATAGCTCTATTGAATTAACCATAAGTAAGTAAAATGAAAAAGGTGCTTCAAAAACTTTAAACACTTGGTAAGTGTTATAAACAATGTAATTTGGGTACAAAAAGAATTTTCCATGGCAGTACCAAAACATATTGTGTAATTTGATATGAGCTTCGATTTGATATATTATAATAGTTGTTTCGATACCCGAGTCAAAAGTTATGTCCGTTGAAAGTTGTAACTCATATTTACCAAATGTTTTTTTTTATTTTTGAAAATGTAAACGACATTCTCTTTCTTTTTATCTTCTCTTATTTTTTTTTTGAAGAATAGGGATTGATTGAAAATATAAATAATCAAACCTAGGTTGGCACCAATATCTCCTGTATAGCTCTATTGAATTAACCAGAAGTAAGTAAAATGAAAAAGGTGCTTCAAAAACTTTAAACACTTGGTAAGTGATATAAACAATGTAATTTGGGTACAAAAACGATTTTCCTTTGCAGTAACAAAACATATTGTGTAATTTGATATGAGCTTCGATTTGATATATTATAATAGTTGTTTCGATACCCGAGTCAAAAGTTATCTCCGTTGAAAGTTGTAACTCATATTTACCAAATGTTTTTTTGTTTTTGAAAATATGAACGACATCCTCTTTCTTTTTCTCTTCTCTTTTTTTTTTTTGAGGAATAGGGATTGATTGAAAATATAAATAATCAATCCTAGGTTGGCACCAATATCTCCTGTATAACTCTATGAATTAACCAGAAATAAGTAAAATGTAAAAGGTGCTTCAAAAACTTTAAACACTTGGTAAGTGATATAAACAATGTAATTTGGGTACAAAAACGATTTTCCTTGGCAGTGCCAAAACATATTGTGTAAATTGATACGAGTTTGATTTGATAAATTATAATAATGCTTTCGATACCCGAGTCAAAAGTTATCTCCGTTGAAAGTTGTAACTCATATTTACCAAATGTTTTTTTATTTTTGAAAATGTAAACGACATTCTCTTTCTTTTTCTCTTCTCTTTTTTTTTTGAAGAATAGGGATTGATTGAAAATATTAATAATCAAACCTAGGTTGGCACCAATATCTCCTCTATAGCTCTATTGAATTAAACCAGAAGTAAGTAAATTGAAAATGGTGCGTCAAAAACTTTAAAACACGGAAAGTGGTGTAAACGATGTAATTTGTGAGCAAAAACGATTTTCTTTG
This sequence comes from Hippophae tibetana, assembly GCA_037013495.1. NCBI lineage: Eukaryota > Viridiplantae > Streptophyta > Magnoliopsida > Rosales > Elaeagnaceae > Hippophae > Hippophae tibetana. The sequence continues at coordinate 1,550,688 of JAZDXN010000026.1, read as the reverse complement.
ACGGGACCAAAACATATTATGTAATTTGATACCAGCTTCGATTTGATATATTATAATAGTTGTTTCAATACCCGAGTCAAAAGTTATCTCCGTTGAAAGTTGTAACTCATATTTACCAAATGTTTTTTTGTTTTTGAAAATATGAACGACATCCTCTTTCTTTTTCTCTTCTCTTATTTTTTTTTTGAAGAATAGGGATTGATTGAAAATATAAATAATCAAACCTAGGTTGGCACCAATATCTCCTGTATAACTCTATGAATTAACCATAAGTAAGTAAAATGAAAAAGGTGCTTCAAAAACTTTAAACACTTGGTAAGTGATATAAACAATGTAATTTGGGTACAAAAACGATTTTCCTTTGCAGTACCAAAACATATTGTGTAATTTGATATGAGCTTCGATTTGATATATTATAATAGTTGTTTCGATACCCGAGTCAAAAGTTATCTCCGTTGAAAGTTGTAACTCATATTTACCAAATGTATTTTTTGTTTTTGAACATATGAACGACATCCTCTTTCTTTTTCTCTTCTCTTATTTTTTTTTGAAGAATAGGGATTGATTGAAAATATAAATAATCAAACCTAGGTTGGCACCAATATCTCCTCTATAGCTCTATTGAATTAACCATAAGTAAGTAAAATGAAAATGGTGCTTCAAAAACATTAAACACTTGGTAAGTGATATAAACAATGTAATTTGGGTACAAAAATGATTTTCCTTGGCAGTACCAAAAACTATTGTGTTATTTGATACGAGCTTCGATTTGATATATTATAATAGTTGTTTCGATACCCGAGTCAAAAGTTATCTATGTTGAAAGTTGTAACTCATATTTACCAAATGTTTTTTTATTTTTGAAAATGTAAACGACATTCTCTTTCTTTTTCTCTTCTCTTATTTTTTTTTTGAAGAATAGGGATTGATTGAAAATATAAATAACAAACCTAGGTTGGCACCAATATCTCCTGTATAGCTCTATTGAATTAACCAGAAGTAAGTAAATTGAAAATGGTGCGTCAAAAACTTTAAACACTTGGTAAGTGATATAAACAATGTAATTTGGGTACAAAAACGATTTTCTTTTGCAGTACCAAAACATATTGTGTAATTTGATATGAGCTTCGATTTGATATATTATAATAGTTGTTTCGATACCCGAGTCAAAAGTTATCTCCGTTGAAAGTTGTAACTCATATTTACCAAATGTTTTTTTGTTTTTGAAAATATGAACGACATCCTCTTTCTTTTTCTCTTCCCTTTTTTTTTTGAGGCATAGGGATTGATTGAAAATATAAATAATCAATCCTAGGTTGGCACCAATATCTCCTGTATAACTCTATGAATTAACCAGAAATAAGTAAAATGAAAAAGGTGCTTCAAAAACTTTAAACACTTGGTAAGTGATATAAACAATGTAATTTGGGTACAAAAACGATTTCCTTTGATTGGACTACAACATATTGTGTAATTTGATACGAGATTCGATTTGATATATTATAATAGTGGTTTCGATACCCGAGTTAAAAGTTATCTCCGTTGAAAGTTGTAACTCATATTTACTAAATGTTTTTTTGTTTTTGAAAATATGAACGACATCCTCTTTCTTTTTCTCTTCTCTTATTTTTTTTTTTGAAGAATAGGGATTGATTGAAAATATAAATAATCAAACCTAGGTTGGCACCAATATCTCCTCTATAGCTCTATTGAATTAACCATAAGTAAGTAAAATGAAAAAGGTGCTTCAAAAACTTTAAACACTTGGTAAGTGTTATAAACAATGTAATTTGGGTACAAAAAGAATTTTCCATGGCAGTACCAAAACATATTGTGTAATTTGATATGAGCTTCGATTTGATATATTATAATAGTTGTTTCGATACCCGAGTCAAAAGTTATGTCCGTTGAAAGTTGTAACTCATATTTACCAAATGTTTTTTTTATTTTTGAAAATGTAAACGACATTCTCTTTCTTTTTATCTTCTCTTATTTTTTTTTTGAAGAATAGGGATTGATTGAAAATATAAATAATCAAACCTAGGTTGGCACCAATATCTCCTGTATAGCTCTATTGAATTAACCAGAAGTAAGTAAAATGAAAAAGGTGCTTCAAAAACTTTAAACACTTGGTAAGTGATATAAACAATGTAATTTGGGTACAAAAACGATTTTCCTTTGCAGTACCAAAACATATTGTGTAATTTGATATGTGCTTCGATTTGATATATTATAATAGTTGTTTCGATACCCGAGTCAAAAGTTATCTCCGTTTAAAGTTGTAACTCATATTTACCAAATGTTTTTTTGTTTTTGAAAATATGAACGACATCCTCTTTCTTTTTCTCTTCTCTTTTTTTTTTGAGGAATAGGGATTGATTGAAAATATAAATAATCAATCCTAGGTTGGCACCAATATCTCCTGTATAACTCTATGAATTAACCAGAAATAAGTAAAATGTAAAAGGTGCTTCAAAAACTTTAAACACTTGGTAAGTGATATAAACAATGTAATTTGGGTACAAAAACGATTTTCCTTGGCAGTGCCAAAACATATTGTGTAATTTGATACGTGCTTCGATTTGATATATTATAATAGTGGTTCCGATACCCGAGTCAAAAGTTATCTCTATTGAAAATTGTAACTCATATTTACCAAATGTTTTTTTGTTTTTGAAAATATAAACGACATCCTCATTCTTTTTCTCTTCTCTTATTGTTTTTTTGAAGAATAGGGATTGATTGAAAATATTAATAATCAAACCTAGGTTGGCACCAATATCTTCTGTATAGCTCTATTGAATTAAACTAGAAGTAAGTAAATTGAAAATGGTGCGTCAAAAACTTTAACCGCAAAGAAAAGTGTTGTAAACGATGTAATTCGGGTACATAAACGATTATCCTTGGTGGGACGAAAAACTATTGTGTAATTTCATACGAGCTTCGATTTGATATATTATAATAGTGGTTTCGATACCCGAGTCAAAAGTTATCTCCGTTGAAATTTGTAACTCATATTTACCAAATTATTTTTTGTTTTTGAAAATATGAACGACATCCTCTTTCTTTTTCTCTTCTCTTATTTTTTTTTCAAAGAATAGAGACTGATTGAAAATATAAATAAACAACCCTAGGTCAGCACCAATATTTCCTCTATAGCTCTATTGAATTAAACCAGAAATAACTAAAATAAAAACGGTGCTTCAAAAACTTTAAACATTCGGTAAGTGATGTAAACGATGTAATTTGGGTACAAAAACGATTTCCTTTGATCGGACTAAAACATATTGTGTAATTTGATACGAGCTTCGATTTGATATATTATAATAGTGGTTTCGATACCCGAGTTAAATGTTATCTCCGTTGAAAGTTGTAACTCATATTTACCAAATGTTTTTTTGTTTTTGAACATATGAACGACATCCTCTTTCTTTTTCTCTTCTCTTATTTTTTTTGAAGAATAGGGATTAATTGAAAATATAAATAATCAATCCTAGGTTGGCACCAATATCTCCTGTATAACTCTATGAATTAACCAGAAATAAGTAAAATGTAAAAGGTGCTTCAAAAACTTTAAACACTTGGTAAGTGATATAAACAATGTAATTTGGGTACAAAAACGATTTTCCTTGGCAGTGCCAAAACATATTGTGTAAATTGATACGAGTTTGATTTGATAAATTATAATAATGCTTTCGATACCCGAGTCAAAAGTTATCTCCGTTGAAAGTTGTAACTCATATTTACCAAATGTTTTTTTATTTTTGAAAATGTAAACGACATTCTCTTTCTTTTTCTCTTCTCTTTTTTTTTTGAAGAATAGGGATTGATTGAAAATATTAATAATCAAACCTAGGTTAGCACCAATATCTCCTCTATAGCTCTATTGAATTAAACCAGAAGTAAGTAAATTGAAAATGGTGCGTCAAAAACTTTAAAACACGGAAAGTGGTGTAAACGATGTAATTTGTGAGCAAAAACGATTTTCTTTGACGGGACCAAAACATATTATGTAATTTGATACCAGCTTCGATTTGATATATTATAATAGTTGTTTCAATACCCGAGTCAAAAGTTATCTCCGTTAAAAGTTGTAACTCATATTTACCAAATGTTTTTTTGTTTTTGAAAATATGAACGACGTCCTCTTTCTTTTTCTCTTCTCTTATTTTTTTTTTGAAGAATAGGGATTGATTGAAAATATAAATAATCAAACCTAGGTTGGCACCAATATCTCCTGTATAACTCTATGAATTAACCATAAGTAAGTAAAATGAAAAAGGTGCTTCAAAAACTTTAAACACTTGGTAAGTGATATAAACAATGTAATTTGGGTACAAAAACGATTTTCCTTTGCAGTACCAAAACATATTGTGTAATTTGATATGAGCTTCGATTTGATATATTATAATAGTTGTTTCGATACCCGAGTCAAAAGTTATCTCCGTTGAAAGTTGTAACTCATATTTACCAAATGTATTTTTTGTTTTTGAACATATGAACGACATCCTCTTTCTTTTTCTCTTCTCTTATTTTTTTTTGAAGAATAGGGATTGATTGACAATATAAATAATCAAACCTAGGTTGGCACCAATATCTCCTCTATAGCTCTATTGAATTAACCATAAGTAAGTAAAATGAAAATGGTGCTTCAAAAACATTAAACACTTGGTAAGTGATATAAACAATGTAATTTGGGTACAAAAATGATTTTCCTTGGCAGTACCAAAAACTATTGTGTTATTTGATACGAGCTTCGATTTGATATATTATAATAGTTGTTTCGATACCCGAGTCAAAAGTTATGTCCGTTGAAAGTTGTAACTCATATTTACCAAATGTTTTTTTTATTTTTGAAAATGTAAACGACATTCTCTTTCTTTTTATCTTCTCTTATTTTTTTTTTGAAGAATAGGGATTGATTGAAAATATAAATAATCAAACCTAGGTTGGCACCAATATCTCCTGTATAGCTCTATTGAATTAACCAGAAGTAAGTAAAATGAAAAAGGTGCTTCAAAAACTTTAAACACTTGGTAAGTGATATAAACAATGTAATTTGGGTACAAAAACGATTTTCCTTTGCAGTACCAAAACATATTGTGTAATTTGATATGTGCTTCGATTTGATATATTATAATAGTTGTTTCGATACCCGAGTCAAAAGTTATCTCCGTTGAAAGTTGTAACTCATATTTACCAAATGTTTTTTTGTTTTTGAAAATATGAACGACATCCTCTTTCTTTTTCTCTTCTCTTTTTTTTTTGAGGAATAGGGATTGATTGAAAATATAAATAATCAATCCTAGGTTGGCACCAATATCTCCTGTATAACTCTATGAATTAACCAGAAATAAGTAAAATGTAAAAGGTGCTTCAAAAACTTTAAACACTTGGTAAGTGATATAAACAATGTAATTTGGGTACAAAAACGATTTTCCTTGGCAGTGCCAAAACATATTGTGTAATTTGATACGTGCTTCGATTTGATATATTATAATAGTGGTTCCGATACCCGAGTCAAAAGTTATCTCTATTGAAAATTGTAACTCATATTTACCAAATGTTTTTTTGTTTTTGAAAATATAAACGACATCCTCATTCTTTTTCTCTTCTCTTATTGTTTTTTTGAAGAATAGGGATTGATTGAAAATATTAATAATCAAACCTAGGTTGGCACCAATATCTTCTGTATAGCTCTATTGAATTAAACTAGAAGTAAGTAAATTGAAAATGGTGCGTCAAAAACTTTAACCGCAAAGAAAAGTGTTGTAAACGATGTAATTCGGGTACATAAACGATTATCCTTGGTGGGACGAAAAACTATTGTGTAATTTCATACGAGCTTCGATTTGATATATTATAATAGTGGTTTCGATACCCGAGTCAAAAGTTATCTCCGTTGAAATTTGTAACTCATATTTACCAAATTATTTTTTGTTTTTGAAAATATGAACGACATCCTCTTTCTTTTTCTCTTCTCTTATTTTTTTTTCAAAGAATAGAGACTGATTGAAAATATAAATAAACAACCCTAGGTCAGCACCAATATTTCCTCTATAGCTCTATTGAATTAAACCAGAAATAACTAAAATAAAAACGGTGCTTCAAAAACTTTAAACATTCGGTAAGTGATGTAAACGATGTAATTTGGGTACAAAAACGATTTCCTTTGATCGGACTAAAACATATTGTGTAATTTGATACGAGCTTCGATTTGATATATTATAATAGTGGTTTCGATACCCGAGTTAAATGTTATCTCCGTTGAAAGTTGTAACTCATATTTACCAAATGTTTTTTTGTTTTTGAACATATGAACGACATCCTCTTTCTTTTTCTCTTCTCTTATTTTTTTTGAAGAATAGGGATTAATTGAAAATATAAATAATCAATCCTAGGTTGGCACCAATATCTCCTGTATAACTCTATGAATTAACCAGAAATAAGTAAAATGTAAAAGGTGCTTCAAAAACTTTAAACACTTGGTAAGTGATATAAACAATGTAATTTGGGTACAAAAACGATTTTCCTTGGCAGTGCCAAAACATATTGTGTAAATTGATACGAGTTTGATTTGATAAATTATAATAATGCTTTCGATACCCGAGTCAAAAGTTATCTCCGTTGAAAGTTGTAACTCATATTTACCAAATGTTTTTTTATTTTTGAAAATGTAAACGACATTCTCTTTCTTTTTCTCTTCTCTTTTTTTTTTGAAGAATAGGGATTGATTGAAAATATTAATAATCAAACCTAGGTTAGCACCAATATCTCCTCTATAGCTCTATTGAATTAAACCAGAAGTAAGTAAATTGAAAATGGTGCGTCAAAAACTTTAAAACACGGAAAGTGGTGTAAACGATGTAATTTGTGAGCAAAAACGATTTTCTTTGACGGGACCAAAACATATTATGTAATTTGATACCAGCTTCGATTTGATATATTATAATAGTTGTTTCAATACCCGAGTCAAAAGTTATCTCCGTTAAAAGTTGTAACTCATATTTACCAAATGTTTTTTTGTTTTTGAAAATATGAACGACGTCCTCTTTCTTTTTCTCTTCTCTTATTTTTTTTTTGAAGAATAGGGATTGATTGAAAATATAAATAATCAAACCTAGGTTGGCACCAATATCTCCTGTATAACTCTATGAATTAACCATAAGTAAGTAAAATGAAAAAGGTGCTTCAAAAACTTTAAACACTTGGTAAGTGATATAAACAATGTAATTTGGGTACAAAAACGATTTTCCTTTGCAGTACCAAAACATATTGTGTAATTTGATATGAGCTTCGATTTGATATATTATAATAGTTGTTTCGATACCCGAGTCAAAAGTTATCTCCGTTGAAAGTTGTAACTCATATTTACCAAATGTATTTTTTGTTTTTGAACATATGAACGACATCCTCTTTCTTTTTCTCTTCTCTTATTTTTTTTTGAAGAATAGGGATTGATTGACAATATAAATAATCAAACCTAGGTTGGCACCAATATCTCCTCTATAGCTCTATTGAATTAACCATAAGTAAGTAAAATGAAAATGGTGCTTCAAAAACATTAAACACTTGGTAAGTGATATAAACAATGTAATTTGGGTACAAAAATGATTTTCCTTGGCAGTACCAAAAACTATTGTGTTATTTGATACGAGCTTCGATTTGATATATTATAATAGTTGTTTCGATACCCGAGTCAAAAGTTATCTATGTTGAAAGTTGTAACTCATATTTACCAAATGTTTTTTTATTTTTGAAAATGTAAACGACATTCTCTTTCTTTTTCTCTTCTCTTATTTTTTTTTTGAAGAATAGGGATTGATTGAAAATATAAATAACAAACCTAGGTTGGCACCAATATCTCCTGTATAGCTCTATTGAATTAACCAGAAGTAAGTAAATTGAAAATGGTGCGTCAAAAACTTTAAACACTTGGTAAGTGATATAAACAATGTAATTTGGGTACAAAAACGATTTTCTTTTGCAGTACCAAAAAATATTGTGTAATTTGATATGAGCTTCGATTTGATATATTATAATAGTTGTTTCGATACCCGAGTCAAAAGTTATCTCCGTTGAAAGTTGTAACTCATATTTACCAAATGTTTTTTTGTTTTTGAAAATATGAACGACATCCTCTTTCTTTTTCTCTTCCCTTTTTTTTTTTGAGGAATAGGGATTGATTGAAAATATAAATAATCAATCCTAGGTTGGCACCAATATCTCCTGTATAACTCTATGAATTAACCAGAAATAAGTAAAATGAAAAAGGTGCTTCAAAAATTTAAACACTTGGTAAGTGATATAAACAATGTAATTTGGGTACAAAAACGATTTCCTTTGATTGGACTACAACATATTGTGTAATTTGATACGAGATTCGATTTGATATATTATAATAGTGGTTTCGATACCCGAGTTAAAAGTTATCCCCGTTGAAAGTTGTAACTCATATTTACTAAATGTTTTTTTGTTTTTGAAAATATGAACGACATCCTCTTTCTTTTTCTCTTCTCTTATTTTTTTTTTGAAGAATAGGGATTGATTGAAAATATAAATAATCAAACCTAGGTTGGCACCAATATCTCCTCTATAGCTCTATTGAATTAACCATAAGTAAGCAAAATGAAAAAGGTGCTTCAAAAACTTTAAACACTTGGTAAGTGATATAAACAATGTAATTTGGGTACAAAAACGATTTTCCTTGGCAGTACCAAAACATATTGTGTAATTTGATACGAGTTTCAATTTTATATTTTATAATAGTTGTTTCGATACCCGAGTCAAAAGTTATCTCCGTTGAAAGTTGTAACTCATATTTACCAAATGTTTTTTTGTTTTTGAAAATATGAACGACATCCTCTTTCTTTTTCTCTTCCCTTTTTTTTTTTGAGGAATAGGGATTGATTGAAAATATAAATAATCAATCCTAGGTTGGCACCAATATCTCCTGTATAACTCTATGAATTAACCAGAAATAAGTAAAATGAAAAAGGTGCTTCAAAAACTTTAAACACTTGGTAAGTGATATAAACAATGTAATTTGGGTACAAAAACGATTTCCTTTGATTGGACTACAACATATTGTGTAATTTGATACGAGATTCGATTTGATATATTATAATAGTGGTTTCGATACCCGAGTTAAAAGTTATCCCCGTTGAAAGTTGTAACTCATATTTACTAAATGTTTTTTTGTTTTTGAAAATATGAACGACATCCTCTTTCTTTTTCTCTTCTCTTATTTTTTTTTTGAAGAATAGGGATTGATTGAAAATATAAATAATCAAACCTAGGTTGGCACCAATATCTCCTCTATAGCTCTATTGAATTAACCATAAGTAAGTAAAATGAAAAAGGTGCTTCAAAAACTTTAAACACTTGGTAAGTGTTATAAACAATGTAATTTGGGTACAAAAAGAATTTTCCATGGCAGTACCAAAACATATTGTGTAATTTGATATGAGCTTCGATTTGATATATTATAATAGTTGTTTCGATACCCGAGTCAAAAGTTATGTCCGTTGAAAGTTGTAACTCATATTTACCAAATGTTTTTTTTTATTTTTGAAAATGTAAACGACATTCTCTTTCTTTTTATCTTCTCTTATTTTTTTTTTGAAGAATAGGGATTGATTGAAAATATAAATAATCAAACCTAGGTTGGCACCAATATCTCCTGTATACCTCTATTGAATTAACCAGAAGTAAGTAAAATGAAAAAGGTGCTTCAAAAACTTTAAACACTTGGTAAGTGATATAAACAATGTAATTTGGGTACAAAAACGATTTTCCTTTGCAGTACCAAAACATATTGTGTAATTTGATATGTGCTTCGATTTGATATATTATAATAGTTGTTTCGATACCCGAGTCAAAAGTTATCTCCGTTGAAAGTTGTAACTCATATTTACCAAATGTTTTTTTGTTTTTGAAAATATGAACGACATCCTCTTTCTTTTTCTCTTCTCTTTTTTTTTTGAGGAATAGGGATTGATTGAAAATATAAATAATCAATCCTAGGTTGGCACCAATATCTCCTGTATAACTCTATGAATTAACCAGAAATAAGTAAAATGTAAAAGGTGCTTCAAAAACTTTAAACACTTGGTAAGTGATATAAACAATGTAATTTGGGTACAAAAACGATTTTCCTTGGCAGTGCCAAAACATATTGTGTAATTTGATACGTGCTTCGATTTGATATATTATAATAGTGGTTCCGATACCCGAGTCAAAAGTTATCTCTATTGAAAATTGTAACTCATATTTACCAAATGTTTTTTTGTTTTTGAAAATATAAACGACATCCTCATTCTTTTTCTCTTCTCTTATTGTTTTTTTGAAGAATAGGGATTGATTGAAAATATTAATAATCAAACCTAGGTTGGCACCAATATCTTCTGTATAGCTCTATTGAATTAAACTAGAAGTAAGTAAATTGAAAATGGTGCGTCAAAAACTTTAACCGCAAAGAAAAGTGTTGTAAACGATGTAATTCGGGTACATAAACGATTATCCTTGGTGGGACGAAAAACTATTGTGTAATTTCATACGAGCTTCGATTTGATATATTATAATAGTGGTTTCGATACCCGAGTCAAAAGTTATCTCCGTTGAAATTTGTAACTCATATTTACCAAATTATTTTTTGTTTTTGAAAATATGAACGACATCCTCTTTCTTTTTCTCTTCTCTTATTTTTTTTTCAAAGAATAGAGACTGATTGAAAATATAAATAAACAACCCTAGGTCAGCACCAATATTTCCTCTATAGCTCTATTGAATTAAACCAGAAATAACTAAAATAAAAACGGTGCTTCAAAAACTTTAAACATTCGGTAAGTGATGTAAACGATGTAATTTGGGTACAAAAACGATTTCCTTTGATCGGACTAAAACATATTGTGTAATTTGATACGAGCTTCGATTTGATATATTATAATAGTGGTTTCGATACCCGAGTTAAATGTTATCTCCGTTGAAAGTTGTAACTCATATTTACCAAATGTTTTTTTGTTTTTGAACATATGAACGACATCCTCTTTCTTTTTCTCTTCTCTTATTTTTTTTGAAGAATAGGGATTGATTGAAAATATAAATAATCAAACCTAGGTTGGCACCAATATCTCCTCTATAGCTCTATTGAATTAACCATAAGTAAGTAAAATGAAAAAGGTGCTTCAAAAACTTTAAACACTTGGTAAGTGATATAAACAATGTAATTTGGGTACAAAAACGATTTTCCATGGAAGTACCAAAACATATTGTGTAATTTGATACGAGCTTCGATTTGAAATATTATAATAGTTGTTTCGATACCCGAGTCAAAAGTTATCTCCGATGAAAGTTGTAACTCATATTTACCAAATGTTTTTTTATTTTTGAAAATGTAAACGACATTCTCTTTCTTTTTCTCTTCTCTTATTTTTTTTTTGAAGAATAGGGATTGATTGAAAATATAAATAATCAAACCTTGGTTGGCACCAATATCTCCTGTATAGCTCTATTGAATTAACCAGAAGTAAGTAAAATGATAAAGGTACTTCAAAAACATTAAACACTTGGTAAGTGATATAAACAATGTAATTTGGGTACAAAAACGATTTCCTTTGATTGGACTACAACATATTGTGTAATTTGATACGGGCTTCGATTTGATATATTATAATAGTGGTTTCGGTATTTGAGTCAAAAGTTATCTCCGTTGAAATTTGTAACTCATATTTACCAAATGTTTTTTTATTTTTGAAAATATGAACGACATCCTCTTTCTTTTTCTCTTCTCTTATTTTTTTTTGAAGAATAGGGATTGATTGAAAATATAAATAATCAAACCTAGGTTGGCACCAATATCTCCTGTATAGCTCTATTGAATTAACCAGAAGTAAGTAAAATGAAAAAGGTGCTTCAAAAACTTTAAACACTTGGTAAGTGATATAAACAATGTAATTTGGGTACAAAAACGATTTTCCTTTGCATTACCAAAACATATTGTGTAATTTGATATGAGCTTCGATTTGATATATTATAATAGTTGTCTCGATACCCGAGTCAAAAGTTATCTCCGTTGAAAGTTGTAACTCATATTTAACAAATGTTTTTTTGTTTTTGAAAATATGAACGACATCCTCTTTCTTTTTCTCTTCTCTTATTTTTTTTTTTGAAGAATAAGGATTGATTGAAAATATAAATAATCAAACCAAGGTTGGCACCAATATCTCCTCTATAGCTCTATTGAATTAACCATAAGTAAGTAAAATGAAAAAGGTGCTTCAAAAACTTTAAACACTTGGTAAGTGATATAAACAATGTAATTTGGGTACAAAAACGATTTTCCTTGGAAGTACCAAAACATATTGTGTAATTTGATACGAGCTTCGATTTGATATATTATAATAGTTGTTTCGATACCCGAGTCAAAAGTTATCTCCGTTGAAAGTTGTAACTCATATTTACCAAATGTTTTTTTATTTTTGAAAATGTAAACGACATTCTCTTTCTTTTTCTCTTCTCTTATTTTTTTTTTTGAAGAATAGGGATTGATTGAAAATATAAATAATCAAACCTAGGTTGGCACCAATTTCTCCTCTATAGCTCTATTGAATTAACCATAAGTAAGTAAAATGAAAAAGGTGCTTCAAAAACTTTAAACACTTGGTAAGTGATATAAACAATGTAATTTGGGTACAAAAACGATTTTCCTTGGAAGTACCAAAACATATTGTGTAATTTGATACGAGCTTCGATTTGATATATTATAATAGTTGTTTCGATACCCGAGTCAAAAGTTATCTATGTTGAAAGTTGTAACTCATATTTACCAAATGTTTTTTTATTTTTGAAAATGTAAACGACATTCTCTTTCTTTTTCTCTTCTCTTATTTTTTTTTTGAAGAATAGGGATTGATTGAAAATATAAATAATCAAACCTAGGTTGGCACCAATATCTCCTGTATAGCTCTATTGAATTAACCAGAAGTAAGTAAAATGAGAAAGGTGCTTCAAAAACTTTAAACACTTGGTAAGTAATATAAACGATGTAATTTGGGTACAAAATCGATTTCCTTTGATTGGACTACAACATATTGTGTAATTTGACACGGGCTTGGATTTGATATATTATAATAGTGGTTTGGATACCCGAGTTAAAAGTTATCTCCGTTGAAAGTTGTAACTCATATTTACCAAATGTTTTTTTGTTTTTGAAAATATGAACGACATCCTCTTTCTTTTTCACTTCTCTTATTTTTTTTTTGAAGAATAGGGATTGATTGAAAATATAAATAATCAAACCTAGGTTGGCACCAATATCTCCTGTATAGCTCTATTGAATTAACATGAAGTAAGTAAAATGAAAAAGGTGCTTCAAAAACTTTAAACACTTGGTAAGTGATATAAACAATGTAATTTGGGTAAAAAAACGATTTTCCTTTGCATTACCAAAACATATTGTGTAATTTGATATGAGCTTCGATTTGATATATTATAATAGTTGTTTCGATACCCGAGTCAAAAGTTATCTCCGTTGAAAGTTGTAACTCATATTTACCAAATGTTTTTTTGTTTTTGAAAATATGAACGATATCCTCTTTCTTTTTCTCTTCTCTTATTTTTTTTTGAAGAATAGGGATTGATTGAAAATATAAATAATCAAACCTAGGTTGGCACCCATATCTCCTGTATAGATCTATTAAATTAACCAGAAGTAAGTAAAATGAAAAAGGTGATTCAAAAACATTAAACACTTGGTAAGTGATGTAAACGATGTAATTTGGGTACAAAAACGATTTCCTTTGATTAGACTACAAAATATTGTGTAATTTGATACGGGCTTCGATTTGATATATTATAATAGTGGTTTCGATACCCGAGTTAAAAGTTATCTCCGTTGAAAGTTGTAACTCATATTTAACAAATGTTTTTTTGTTTTTGAAAATATGAACGACATCCTCTTTCTTTTTCTCTTCTCTTATTTTTTTTTTGAAGAATAAGGATTGATTGAAAATATAAATAATCAAACCTAGGTTGGCACCAATATCTCCTCTATAGCTCTATTGAATTAACCATAAGTAAGTAAAATGAAAAAGGTGCTTCAAAAACTTTAAACACTTGGTAAGTGATATAAACAATGTAATTTGGGTACAAAAACGATTTTCCTGGGCAGTACCAAAGCATATTGTGTAATTTGATACGAGCTTCGATTTGATATATTATAATAGTGGTTTCGATACCCGAGTTAAAAGTTATCTCCGTTGAAAGTTGTAACTCATATTTACCAAATGTTTTTTTGTTTTTGAAAATATGAACGACATCCTCTTTCTTTTTCTCTTCTCTTATTTTTTTTTTGAAAAATACGGATTGATTGAAAATATAAATAATCAAACCTAGGTTGGCACCAATATCTCCTGTATAGCTCTATTGAATTAACCAGAAGTAAGTAAAATGATAAAGGTGCTTCAAAAACTTTAAACGTTTGGTAAGTGATATAAATATTGTAATTTGGGTACAAAAACGATTTCCTTTGATTGGACTACAACATATTGTGTAATTTGATACGGGCTTCGATTTGATATATTATAATAGTGGTTTCGATACCCGAGTTAAGAGTTATCTCCGTTGAAAGTTGTAACTCATATTTACCAAATGTTTTTTTGTTTTTGAAAATATGAACGACATCCTCTTTCTTTTTCTCTTATCTTATTTTTTTTTGAAGAATAGGGATTGATTGAAAATATAAATAATCAAACCTAGGTTGGCACCAATATCTCCTGTATAGCTCTATTGAATTAACCAGAAGTAAGTAAAATGAAAAAGGTGCTTCAAAAACTTTAAACACTTGGTAAGTGATATAAACAATGTAATTTGGGTAAAAAAAACGATTTTCCTTTGCATTACCAAAACATAGTGTGTAATTTGATATGAGCTTCGATTTGATATATTATAATATTTGTTTCGATACCCGAGTCAAAAGTTATCTCCGTTGAAAGTTGTAACTCATATTTACCAAATGTTTTTTTGTTTTTGAAAATATGAACGATATCCTCTTTCTTTTTCTCTTCTCTTATTTTTTTTTGAAGAATAGGGATTGATTGAAAATATAAATAATCAAACCTAGGTTGGCACCAATATCTCCTGTATAGCTCTATTGAATTAACGAGAAGTAAGTAAAATGATAAAAGTGCTTCAAAAACTTTAAACACTTGGTAAGTGATATAAATATTGTAATTTGGGTACAAAAACGATTTCCTTTGATTGGACTACAACATATTGTGTAATTTGATACGGGCTTCGATTTGATATATTATAATAGTGGTTTCGATACCCGAGTTAAAAGTTATCTCCGTTGAAAGTTGTAACTCATATTTACCAAATGTTTTTTTGTTTTTGAAAATATGAACGACATCCTCTTTCTTTTTCTCTTATCTTATTTTTTTTTTGAAGAATAGGGATTGATTGAAAATATAAATAATCAAACCTAGGTTGGCACCAATATCTCCTGTATAGCTCTATTGAATTAAACAGAAGTAAGTAAAATGAAAAAGGTGCTTCAAAAACTTTAAACACTTGGTAAGTGATATAAACAATGTAATTTGGGTAAAAAAACGATTTTCCTTTGCATTACCAAAACATATTGTGTAATTTGATATGAGCTTCGATTTGATATATTATAATAGTTGTTTCGATACCCGAGTCAAAAGTTATCTCCGTTGAAAGTTGTAACTCATATTTACCAAATGTTTTTTTGTTTTTGAAAATATGAACGATATCCTCTTTCTTTTTCTCTTCTCTTATTTTTTTTTGAAGAATAGGGATTGATTGAAAATATAAATAATCAAACCTAGGTTGGCACCAATATCTCCTGTATAGCTCTATTGAATTAACCAGAAGTAAGTAAAATGATAAAGGTGCTTCAAAAACTTTAAACACTTGGTAAGTGATATAAATATTGTAATTTGGGTACAAAAACGATTTCCTTTGATTGGACTACAACATATTGTGTAATTTGATACGGGCTTCGATTTGATATATTATAATAGTGGTTTCGATACCCGAGTTAAAAGTTATCTCCGTTGAAAGTTGTAACTCATATTTACCAAATGTTTTTTTGTTTTTGAAAATATGAACGACATCCTCTTTCTTTTTCTCTTATCTTATTTTTTTTTTGAAGAATAGGGATTGATTGAAAATATAAATAATCAAACCTAGGTTGGCACCAATATCTCCTGTATAGCTCTATTGAATTAACCAGAAGTAAGTAAAATGAAAAAGGTGCTTCAAAAACTTTAAACACTTGGTAAGTGATATAAACAATGTAATTTGGGTAAAAAAACGATTTTCCTTTGCATTACCAAAGCATATTGTGTAATTTGATACGAGCTTCGATTTGATATATTATAATAGTTGTTTCGATACCCGAGTCAAAAGTTATCTCCGTTGAAAGTTGTAACTCATATTTACCAAATGTTTTTTTGTTTTTGAAAATATGAACGACATCCTCTTTCTTTTTCTCTTCTCTTATTTTTTTTTTGAAGAATACGGATTGATTGAAAATATAAATAATCAAACCTAGGTTGGCACCAATATCTCCTGTATAGCTCTATTGAATTAACGAGAAGTAAGTAAAATGATAAAGGTGCTTCAAAAACTTTAAACGTTTGGTAAGTGATATAAATATTGTAATTTGGGTACAAAAACGATTTCCTTTGATTGGACTACAACATATTGTGTAATTTGATACGGGCTTCGATTTGATATATTATAATAGTGGTTTCGATACCCGAGTTAAGAGTTATCTCCGTTGAAATTTGTAACTCATATTTAACAAATGTTTTTTTGTTTTTGAAAATATGAACGACATCCTCTTTCTTTTTCTCTTATCTTATTTTTTTTTTGAAGAATAGGGATTGATTGAAAATATAAATAATCAAACCTAGGTTGGCACCAATATCTCCTGTATAGCTCTATTGAATTAACCAGAAGTAAGTAAAATGAAAAAGGTGCTTCAAAAACTTTAAACACTTGGTAAGTGATATAAACAATGTAATTTGGGTAAAAAAACGATTTTCCTTGGAAGTACAAAAACATATTGTGTAATTTGATACGAGCTTCGATTTGATATATTATAATAGTTGTTTCGATACCCGAGTCAAAAGTTATCTCCGTTGAAAGTTGTAACTCATATTTACCAAATGTTTTTTTATTTTTGAAAATGTAAACGACATTCTCTTTCTTTTTCTCTTCTCTTATTTTTTTTTTGAAGAATAGGGATTGATTGAAAATATAAATAATCAAACCTAGGTTGGCACCAATTTCTCCTCTATAGCTCTATTGAATTAACCATAAGTAAGTAAAATAAAAAAGGTGCTTCAAAAACTTTAAACACTTGGTAAGTGATATAAACAATGTAATTTGGGTACAAAAACGATTTTCCTTGGAAGTACCAAAACATATTGTGTAATTTGATACGAGCTTCGATTTGATATATTATAATAGTTGTTTCGATACCCGAGTCAAAAGTTATCTCCGTTGAAAGTTGTAACTCATATTTACCAAATGTTTTTTTATTTTTGAAAATGTAAACGACATTCTCTTTCTTTTTCTCTTCTCTTATTTTTTTTTTTGAAGAATAGGGATTGATTGAAAATATAAATAATCAAACCTAGGTTGGCACCAATATCTCCTGTATAGCTCTATTGAATTAACCATAAGTAAGTAAAATGAGAAAGGTGCTTCAAAAACTTTAAACACTTGGTAAGTAATATAAACGATGTAATTTGGGTACCAAATCGATTTCCTTTGATTGGACTACAACATATTGTGTAATTTGATACGGGCTTGGATTTGATATATTATAATAGTGGTTTCGATACCCGAATTAAAAGTTATCTCCGTTGAAAGTTGTAACTCATATTTACCAAATGTTTTTTTGTTTTTGAAAATATGAACGACATCCTCTTTCTTTTTCTCTTCTCTTATTTTTTTTTTGAAGAATAGGGATTGATTGAAAATATAAATAATCAAACCTAGGTTGGCACCAATATCTCCTGTATAGCTCTATTGAATTAACATGAAGTAAGTAAAATGAAAAAGGTGCTTCAAAAACTTTAAACACTTGGTAAGTGATATAAACAATGTAATTTGGGTAAAAAACGATTTTCCTTTGCATTACCAAAACATATTGTGTAATTTGATATGAGCTTCGATTTGATATATTATAATAGTTGTTTCGATACCCGAGTCAAAAGTTATCTCCGTTGAAAGTTGTAACTCATATTTACCAAATGTTTTTTTGTTTTTGAAAATATGAACGATATCCTCTTTCTTTTTCTCTTCTCTTATTTTTTTTGTAGAATAGGGATTGATTGAAAATATAAATAATCAAACCTAGGTTGGCACCCATATCTCCTGTATAGATCTATTAAATTAACCAGAAGTAAGTAAAATGAAAAAGGTGATTCAAAAACATTAAACACTTGGTAAGCGATGTAAACGATGTAATTTGGGTACAAAAACGATTTCCTTTGATTAGACTACAACATATTGTGTAATTTGATACGGGCTTCGATTTGATATATTATAATAGTGGTTTCGATACCCGAGTTAAAAGTTATCTCCGTTGAAAGTTGTAACTCATATTTAACAAATGTTTTTTTGTTTCTGAAAATATGAACGACATCCTCTTTCTTTTTCTCTTCTCTTATTTTTTTTTTGAAGAATAAGGATTGATTGAAAATATAAATAATCAAACCTAGGTTGGCACCAATATCTCCTCTATAGCTCTATTGAATTAACCATAAGTAAGTAAAATGAAAAAGGTGCTTCAAAAACTTTAAACACTTGGTAAGTGATATAAACAATGTAATTTGGGTACAAAAACGATTTTCCTTGGAAGTACAAAAACATATTGTGTAATTTGATACGAGCTTCGATTTGATATATTATAATAGTTGTTTCGATACCCGAGTCAAAAGTTATCTCCGTTGAAAGTTGTAACTCATATTTACCAAATGATTTTTTATTTTTGAAAATGTAAACGACATTCTCTTTCTTTTTCTCTTCTCTTATTTTTTTTTTGAAGAATAGGGATTGATTGAAAATATAAATAATCAAACCTAGGTTGGCACCAATTTCTCCTCTATAGCTCTATTGAATTAACCATAAGTAAGTAAAATGAAAAAGGTGCTTCAAAAACTTTAAACACTTGGTAAGTGATATAAACAATGTAATTTGGGTACAAAAACGATTTTCCTTGGAAGTACCAAAACATATTGTGTAATTTGATACGAGCTTCGATTTGATATATTATAATAGTTGTTTCGATACCCGAGTCAAAAGTTATCTCCGTTGAAAGTTGTAACTCATATTTACCAAATGTTTTTTTATTTTTGAAAATGTAAACGACATTCTCTTTCTTTTTCTCTTCTCTTATTTTTTTTTTGAAGAATAGGGATTGATTGAAAATATAAATAATCAAACCTAGGTTGGCACCAATATCTCCTGTATAGCTCTATTGAATTAACCATAAGTAAGTAAAATGAGAAAGGTGCTTCAAAAACTTTAAACACTTGGTAAGTAATATAAACGATGTAATTTGGGTACCAAATCGATTTCCTTTGATTGGACTAAAACATATTGTGTAATTTGATACGGGCTTGGATTTGATATATTATAATAGTGGTTTCGATACCCGAGTTAAAAGTTATCTCCGTTGAAAGTTGTAACTCATATTTAACAAATGTTTTTTTGTTTTTGAAAATATGAACGATATCCTCTTTCTTTTTCTCTTATCTTATTTTTTTTTTGAAGAATAGGGATTGATTGAAAATATAAATAATCAAACCTAGGTTGGCACCAATATCTCCTGTATAGCTCTATTGAATTAAACAGAAGTAAGTAAAATGAAAAAGGTGCTTCAAAAACTTTAAACACTTGGTAAGTGATATAAACAATGTAATTTGGGTAAAAAAACGATTTTCCTTTGCATTACCAAAACATATTGTGTAATTTGATATGAGCTTCGATTTGATATATTATAATAGTTGTTTCGATACCCGAGTCAAAAGTTATCTCCGTTGAAAGTTGTAACTCATATTTACCAAATGTTTTTTTGTTTTTGAAAATATGAACGATATCCTCTTTCTTTTTCTCTTCTCTTATTTTTTTTTGAAGAATAGGGATTGATTGAAAATATAAATAATCAAACCTAGGTTGGCACCAATATCTCCTGTATAGCTCTATTGAATTAACGAGAAGTAAGTAAAATGATAAAAGTGCTTCAAAAACTTTAAACACTTGGTAAGTGATATAAATATTGTAATTTGGGTACAAAAACGATTTCCTTTGATTGGACTACAACATATTGTGTAATTTGATACGGGCTTCGATTTGATATATTATAATAGTGGTTTCGATACCCGAGTTAAAAGTTATCTCCGTTGAAAGTTGTAACTCATAATTACCAAATGTTTTTTTGTTTTTGAAAATATGAACGACATCCTCTTTCTTTTTCTCTTATCTTATTTTATTTTTGAAGAATAGGGATTGATTGAAAATATAAATAATCAAACCTAGGTTGGCACCAATATCTCCTGTATAGCTCTATTGAATTAAACAGAAGTAAGTAAAATGAAAAAGGTGCTTCAAAAACTTTAAACACTTGGTAAGTGATATAAACAATGTAATTTGGGTAAAAAAACGATTTTCCTTTGCATTACCAAAACATATTGTGTAATTTGATATGAGCTTCGATTTGATATATTATAATAGTTGTTTCGATACCCGAGTCAAAAGTTATCTCCGTTGAAAGTTGTAACTCATATTTACCAAATGTTTTTTTGTTTTTGAAAATATGGACGATATCCTCTTTCTTTTTCTATTCTCTTATTTTTTTTTGAAGAATAGGGATTGATTGAAAATATAAATAATCAAACCTAGGTTGGCACCAATATCTCCTGTATAGCTCTATTGAATTAACCAGAAGTAAGTAAAATGATAAAGGTGCTTCAAAAACTTTAAACGTTTGGTAAGTGATATAAATATTGTAATTTGGGTACAAAAACGATTTCCTTTGATTGGACTACAACATATTGTGTAATTTGATACGGGCTTCGATTTGATATATTATAATAGTGGTTTCGATACCCGAGTTAAAAGTTATCTCCGTTGAAAGTTGTAACTCATATTTACCAAATGTTTTTTTGTTTTTGAAAATATGAACGACATCCTCTTTCTTTTTCTCTTATCTTATTTTTTTTTTGAAGAATAGGGATTGATTGAAAATATAAATAATCAAACCTAGGTTGGCACCAATATCTCCTGTATAGCTCTATTGAATTAACCAGAAGTAAGTAAAATGAAAAAGGTGCTTCAAAAACTTTAAACACTTGGTAAGTGATATAAACAATGTAATTTGGGTAAAAAACGATTTTCCTTTGCATTACCAAAACATATTGTGTAATTTGATATGAGCTTCGATTTGATATATTATAATAGTTGTTTCGATACCCGAGTCAAAAGTTATCTCCGTTGAAAGTTGTAACTCATATTTACCAAATGTTTTTTTGTTTTTGAAAATATGAACGATATCCTCTTTCTTTTTCTCTTCTCTTATTTTTTTTGAAGAATAGGGATTGATTGAAAATATAAATAATCAAACCTAGGTTGGCACCAATATCTCCTGTATAGCTCTATTGAATTAACGAGAAGTAAGTAAAATGATAAAGGTGCTTCAAAAACATTAAACACTTGGTAAGTGATATAAACAATGTAATTTGGGTACAAAAACGATTTCCTTTGATTGGACTACAACATATTGTGTAATTTGATACGGGCTTCGATTTGATATATTATAATAGTGGTTTCGGTATTCGAGTCAAAAGTTATCTCCGTTGAAATTTGTAACTCATATTTACCAAATGTTTTTTTGTTTTTGGAAATATAAACGACATCCTCTTTCTTTTTCTCTTCTCTTATTTTTTTTTGAAGAATAGGGATTGATTGAAAATATAAATAATCAAACCTAGGTTGGCACCCATATCTCCTGTATAGATCTATTAAATTAACCAGAAGTAAGTAAAATGAAAAAGGTGCTTCAAAAACATTAAACACTTGGTAAGTGATGTAAACGATGTAATTTGGGTACAAAAATGATTTCCTTTGATTAGACTACAACATATTGTGTAATTTGATACGGGCTTCGATTTGATATATTATAATAGTGGTTTCGATACCCGAGTTAAAAGTTATCTCCGTTGAAAGTTGTAACTCATATTTAACAAATGTTTTTTTGTTTTTGAAAATATGAACGACATCCTCTTTCTTTTTCTCTTCTCTTATTTTTTTTTGAAGAATAAGGATTGATTGAAAATATAAATAATCAAACCTAGGTTGGCACCAATATCTCCTCTATAGCTTTATTGAATTAACCATAAGTAAGTAAAATGAAAAAGGTGCTTCAAAAACTTTAAACACTTGGTAAGTGATATAAACAATGTAATTTAGGTACAAAAACGATTTTCCTTGGAAGTACCAAAACATATTGTGTAATTTGATACGAGCTTCGATTTAATATATTATAATAGTTGTTTCGATACCCGAGTCAAAAGTTATCTCCGTTGAAAGTTGTAACTCATATTTACCAAATGTTTTTTTATTTTTGAAAATGTAAACGACATTCTCTTTCTTTTTCTCTTCTCTTATTTTTTTTTTGAAGAATAGGGATTGATTGAAAATATAAATAATCAAACCTAGGTTGGCACCAATATCTCCTGTATAGCTCTATTGAATTAACCATAAGTAAGTAAAATGAGAAAGGTGCTTCAAAAACTTTAAACACTTGGTAAGTAATATAAACGATGTAATTTGGGTACAAAATCGATTTCCTTTGATTGGACTACAACATATTGTGTAATTTGATACGGGCTTGGATTTGATATATTATAATAGTGGTTTGGATACCCGAGTTAAAAGTTATCTCCGTTGAAAGTTGTAACTCATATTTACCAAATGTTTTTTTGTTTTTGAAAATATGAACGACATCCTCTTTCTTTTTCTCTTCTCTTATTTTTTTTTTGAAGAATAGGGATTGATTGAAAATATAAATAATCAAACCTAGGTTGGCACCAATATCTCCTGTATAGCTCTATTGAATTAACCATAAGTAAGTAAAATGAAAAAGGTGCTTCAAAAATTTAAACACTTGGTAAGTGATATAAATATTGTAATTTGGGTACAAAAACGATTTCCTTTGATTGGACTACAACATATTGTGTAATTTGATACGGGCTTCGATTTGATATATTATAATAGTGGTTTCGATACCCGAGTTAAAAGTTATCTCCGTTGAAAGTTGTAACTCATATTTACCAAATGTTTTTTTGTTTTTGAAAATATGAACGACATCCTCTTTCTTTTTCTCTTCTCTTATTTTTTTTTGAAGAATAGGGATTGATTGAAAATATAAATAATCAAACCTAGGTTGGCACCAATATCTCCTGTATAGCTCTATTGAATTAACCAGAAGTAAGTAAAATGAAAAAGGTGCTTCAAAACTTTTAAACACTTGGTAAGTGATATAAACAATGTAATTTGGGTAAAAAAACGATTTTCCTTTGCATTACCAAAACATATTGTGTAATTTGATATGAGCTTCGATTTGATATATTATAATAGTTGTTTCGATACCCGAGTCAAAAGTTATCTCCGTTGAAAGTTGTAACTCATATTTACCAAATGTTTTTTTGTTTTTGAAAATATGAACGATATCCTCTTTCTTTTTCTCTTCTCTTATTTTTTTTTGAAGAATAGGGATTGATTGAAAATATAAATAATCAAACCTAGGTTGGCACCAATATCTCCTGTATAGCTCTATTGAATTAACCAGAAGTAAGTAAAATGATAAAGGTGCTTCAAAAACTTTAAACACTTGGTAAGTGATATAAACAATGTAATTTGGGTACAAAAACGATTTTCCTTGGAAGTACCAAAACATATTGTGTAATTTGATACGAGCTTCGATTTGATATATTATAATAGTTGTTTCGATACCCGAGTCAAAAGTTATCTCCGTTGAAAGTTGTAACTCATATTTACCAAATGTTTTTTTATTTTTGAAAATGTAAACGACATTCTCTTTCTTTTTCTCTTCTCTTATTTTTTTTTTGAAGAATAGGGATTGATTGAAAATATAAATAATCAAACCTAGGTTGGCACCAATATCTCCTGTATAGCTCTATTGAATTAACCAGAAGTAAGTAAAATGAGAAAGGTGCTTCAAAAACTTTAAACACTTGGTAAGTAATATAAACGATGTAATTGGGGTACAAAATCGATTTCCTTTGATTGGACTACAACATATTGTGTAATTTGATACGGGCTTGGATTTGATATATTATAATAGTGGTTTCGATACCCGAGTTAAAAGTTATCTCCGTTGAAAGTTGTAACTCATATTTACCAAATGTTTTTTTGTTTTTGAAAATATGAACGACATCCTCTTTCTTTTTCTCTTCTCTTATTTTTTTTTTGAAGAATAGGGATTGATTGAAAATATAAATAATCAAACCTAGGTTGGCACCAATATCTCCTGTATAGCTCTATTGAATTAACCAGAAGTAAGTAAAATGAAAAAGGTGCTTCAAAAACTTTAAACACTTGGTAAGTGATATAAATATTGTAATTTGGGTACAAAAACGATTTCCTTTGATTGGACTACAACATATTGTGTAATTTGATACGGGCTTCGATTTGATATATTATAATAGTGGTTTCGATACCCGAGTTAAAAGTTATCTCCGTTGAAAGTTGTAACTCATATTTACCAAATGTTTTTTTGTTTTTGAAAATATGAACGACATCCTCTTTCTTTTTCTCTTCTCTTATTTTTTTTTGAAGAATAGGGATTGATTGAAAATATAAATAATCAAACCTAGGTTGGCACCAATATCTCCTGTATAGCTCTATTGAATTAACCAGAAGTAAGTAAAATGAAAAAGGTGCTTCAAAAACTTTAAACACTTGGTAAATGATATAAACAATGTAATTTGGGTAAAAAAACGATTTTCCTATGCATTACCGAAACATATTGTGTAATTTGATATGAGCTTCGACTTGATATATTATAATAGTTGTTTCGATACCCGAGTCAAAAGTTATCTCCGTTGAAAGTTGTAACTCATATTTACCAAATGTTTTTTTGTTTTTGAAAATATGAACGATATCCTCTTTCTTTTTCTCTTCTCTTATTTTTTTTTGAAGAATAGGGATTGATTGAAAATATAAATAATCAAACCTTGGTTGGCACCAATATCTCCTGTATAGCTCTATTGAATTAACCAGAAGTAAGTAAAATGATAAAGGTGCTTCAAAAACTTTAAACACTTGGTAAGTGATATAAATATTGTAATTTGGCTACAAAAACGATTTCCTTTGATTGGACTACAACATATTGTGTAATTTGATACGGGCTTCGATTTGATATATTATAATAGTGGTTTCGATACTCGAGTTAAAAGTTATCTCCGTTGAAAGTTGTAACTCATATTTACCAAATGTTTTTTTGTTTTTGAAAATATGAACGACATCCTCTTTCTTTTTCTCTTCTCTTATTTTTTTTTTGAAGAATAGGGATTGATTGAAAATATAAATAATCAAACCTAGGTTGGCACCAATATCTCCTGTATAGCTCTATTGAATTAACCAGAAGTAAGTAAAATGAAAAAGGTGCTTCAAAAACTTTAAACACTTGGTAAGTGATATAAACAATGTAATTTGGGTAAAAAAACGATTTTCTTTTGCATTACCGAAACATATTGTGTAATTTGATATGAGCTTCGATTTGATATATTATAATAGTTGTTTCGATACCCGAGTCAAAAGTTATCTCCGTTGAAAGTTGTAACTCATATTTACCAAATGTTTTTTTGTTTTTGAAAATATGAACGATATCCTCTTTCTTTTTCTCTTCTATTATTTTTTTTTACGGAATAGGGATTGATTGAAAATATAAATAATCAATCCTAGGTTGGCACCAATATCTCCGGTATAACTCTATGAATTAACCAGAAATAAGTAAAATGAAAAAGGTGCTTCAAAAACTTTAAACACTTGGTAAGTGATATAAACAATGTAATTTGGGTACAAAAACGATTTTCCTTGGCAGTGCCAAAACATATTGTGTAAATTGATACGAGTTTGATTTGATATGTTATAATAATGCTTTCGATACCCGAGTTAAAATTTATCTCCGTTGAAAGTTGTAACTCATATTTACCAAATGTTATTTTATTTTTGAAAATGTAAACGACATTCTCTTTCTTTTTCTCTTCTCTTGTTTTTTTTGAAGAATAGGGATTGATTGAAGATATTAATAATCAAACCTAGGTTGGCACCAATATCTCCTGTATAGCTCTATTGAATTAAACCAGAAGTAAGTAAATTGAAAATGGTACGTCAAAAACTTTAAAACACGGAAAGTGGTGTAAACGATGTAATTTGGGTGCAAAAACGATTTTCTTTGACGGGACCAAAACATATTATGTAATTTGATACGAGCTTCGATTTGATATATTATAATAGTGGTTTCGATACCCGAGTCAAAAGTTATCTCCGTTTAAATTTGTTACTCATATTTACCAAATGTTTTTTTATTTTTGAAAATGTGAACGACATCCTCTTTCTTTTTCTCTTCTCTTATTTTTCTTTTGAAGAATAGGGATTGATTGAAAATATAAATAATCAAACCTAGGTTGGCACCAATATCTCCTGTATAGCTCTATTGAACTAACCAGAAGTAAGTAAAATGATAAAGGTGCTTCAAAAACTTTAAACACTTGGTAAGTGATATAAACAATGTAATTTGGGTACAAAAACGATTTTCCTTTGCAGTGCCAAAACATATTGTGTAAATTGATACGAGCTTGATTTGATATATTATAATAGTGGTTTCGATACCCGAGTCAAAAGTTATCTCCGTTGAAAGTTGTAACTCATATTTACCAAATGTTTTTTTGTTTTTGAAAATGTGAACGACATCCTCTTTCTTTTTCTCTTCTCTTATTTTTCTTTTGAAGAATAGGGATTGATTGAAAATATAAATAATCAAACCTAGGGTGGCACCAATATCTCCTGTATAGCTCTATTGAATTAACCAGAAGTAAGTAAAATGATAAAGGTGCTTCAAAAACTTTAAACACTTGGTAAGTGATATAAACAATGTAATTTGGGTACAAAAACGATTTTCCTTTGCTGTGCCAAAACATATTGTGTAAATTGATACGAGCTTGATTTGATATATTATAATAGTAGTTTCGATACCCGAGTAAAAAGTTATCTCCGTTGAAAGTTGTAACTCATATTTACCAAATGATTTTTTATTTTTGAAAATGTAAACGACATCCTCTTTCTTTTTCTCTTCTCTTATTTTTTTTTTCAAAGAATAGAGACTGATTGAAAATATAAATAAACAACCCTAGGTCAGCACCAATATTTCCTCTATAGCTCTATTGAATTAAACCAGAAATAACTAAAATGAAAACGGTGCTTCAAAAACTTTAAACATTCGGTAAGTGATGTAAACGATGTAATTTGGGTACAAAAACGATTTCCTTTGTTTGGACTACAACATATTGTGTAATTTGATACGGGCTTCGATTTGATATATTATAATAGTGGTTTCGATACCCGAGTTAAAAGTTATCTCCGTTGAAAGTTGTAACTCATATTTACCAAATGTTTTTTTGTTTTTGAAAATATGAACGACATCCTCTTTCTTTTTCTCTTCTCTTATTTTTTTTTTTGAAGAATATGGATTGATTGAAAATATAAATAATCAAACCTAGGTTGGCACCAATATCTCCTGTATAGCTCTATTGAATTAACCAGAAGTAAGTAAAATGAAAAAGGTGCTTCAAAACTTTTAAACACTTGGTAAGTGATATAAACAATGTAATTTGGGTAAAAAAACGATTTTCCTTTGCATTACCAAAACATATTGTGTAATTTGATATGAGCTTCGATTTGATATATTATAATAGTTGTTTCGATACCCGAGTCAAAAGTTATCTCCGTTGAAAGTTGTAACTCATATTTACCAAATGTTTTTTTGTTTTTGAAAATATGAACGATATCCTCTTTCTTTTTCTCTTCTCTTATTTTTTTTTGAAGAATAGGGATTGATTGAAAATATAAATAATCAAACCTAGGTTGGCACCAATATCTCCTGTATAGCTCTATTGAATTAACCAGAAGTAAGTAAAATGATAAAGGTGCTTCAAAAACTTTAAACACTTGGTAAGTGATATAAACAATGTAATTTGGGTACAAAAACGATTTTCCTTGGAAGTACCAAAACATATTGTGTAATTTGATACGAGCTTCGATTTGATATATTATAATAGTTGTTTCGATACCCGAGTCAAAAGTTATCTCCGTTGAAAGTTGTAACTCATATTTACCAAATGTTTTTTTATTTTTGAAAATGTAAACGACATTCTCTTTCTTTTTCTCTTCTCTTATTTTTTTTTTGAAGAATAGGGATTGATTGAAAATATAAATAATCAAACCTAGGTTGGCACCAATATCTCCTGTATAGCTCTATTGAATTAACCAGAAGTAAGTAAAATGAGAAAGGTGCTTCAAAAACTTTAAACACTTGGTAAGTAATATAAACGATGTAATTGGGGTACAAAATCGATTTCCTTTGATTGGACTACAACATATTGTGTAATTTGATACGGGCTTGGATTTGATATATTATAATAGTGGTTTCGATACCCGAGTTAAAAGTTATCTCCGTTGAAAGTTGTAACTCATATTTACCAAATGTTTTTTTGTTTTTGAAAATATGAACGACATCCTCTTTCTTTTTCTCTTCTCTTATTTTTTTTTTGAAGAATAGGGATTGATTGAAAATATAAATAATCAAACCTAGGTTGGCACCAATATCTCCTGTATAGCTCTATTGAATTAACCAGAAGTAAGTAAAATGAAAAAGGTGCTTCAAAAACTTTAAACACTTGGTAAGTGATATAAATATTGTAATTTGGGTACAAAAACGATTTCCTTTGATTGGACTACAACATATTGTGTAATTTGATACGGGCTTCGATTTGATATATTATAATAGTGGTTTCGATACCCGAGTTAAAAGTTATCTCCGTTGAAAGTTGTAACTCATATTTACCAAATGTTTTTTTTGTTTTTGAAAATATGAACGACATCCTCTTTCTTTTTCTCTTCTCTTATTTTTTTTTGAAGAATAGGGATTGATTGAAAATATAAATAATCAAACCTAGGTTGGCACCAATATCTCCTGTATAGCTCTATTGAATTAACCAGAAGTAAGTAAAATGAAAAAGGTGCTTCAAAAACTTTAAACACTTGGTAAATGATATAAACAATGTAATTTGGGTAAAAAAACGATTTTCCTATGCATTACCGAAACATATTGTGTAATTTGATATGAGCTTCGACTTGATATATTATAATAGTTGTTTCGATACCCGAGTCAAAAGTTATCTCCGTTGAAAGTTGTAACTCATATTTACCAAATGTTTTTTTGTTTTTGAAAATATGAACGATATCCTCTTTCTTTTTCTCTTCTCTTATTTTTTTTTGAAGAATAGGGATTGATTGAAAATATAAATAATCAAACCTTGGTTGGCACCAATATCTCCTGTATAGCTCTATTGAATTAACCAGAAGTAAGTAAAATGATAAAGGTGCTTCAAAAACTTTAAACACTTGGTAAGTGATATAAATATTGTAATTTGGCTACAAAAACGATTTCCTTTGATTGGACTACAACATATTGTGTAATTTGATACGGGCTTCGATTTGATATATTATAATAGTGGTTTCGATACTCGAGTTAAAAGTTATCTCCGTTGAAAGTTGTAACTCATATTTACCAAATGTTTTTTTTGTTTTTGAAAATATGAACGACATCCTCTTTCTTTTTCTCTTCTCTTATTTTTTTTTTTGAAGAATAGGGATTGATTGAAAAT
This sequence comes from Hippophae tibetana, assembly GCA_037013495.1. Taxonomy (NCBI): domain Eukaryota; kingdom Viridiplantae; phylum Streptophyta; class Magnoliopsida; order Rosales; family Elaeagnaceae; genus Hippophae; species Hippophae tibetana. Next base: position 1,520,680 of record JAZDXN010000026.1, on the reverse strand, counting down.
ATAAATAATCAAACCTAGGTTGGCACCAATATCTCCTGTATAGCTCTATTGAATTAACCAGAAGTAAGTAAAATGAAAAAGGTGCTTCAAAAACTTTAAACACTTGGTAAGTGATATAAACAATGTAATTTGGGTAAAAAAACGATTTTCTTTTGCATTACCGAAACATATTGTGTAATTTGATATGAGCTTCGATTTGATATATTATAATAGTTGTTTCGATACCCGAGTCAAAAGTTATCTCCGTTGAAAGTTGTAACTCATATTTACCAAATGTTTTTTTGTTTTTGAAAATATGAACGATATCCTCTTTCTTTTTCTCTTCTATTATTTTTTTTTACGGAATAGGGATTGATTGAAAATATAAATAATCAATCCTAGGTTGGCACCAATATCTCCGGTATAACTCTATGAATTAACCAGAAATAAGTAAAATGAAAAAGGTGCTTCAAAAACTTTAAACACTTGGTAAGTGATATAAACAATGTAATTTGGGTACAAAAACGATTTTCCTTGGCAGTGCCAAAACATATTGTGTAAATTGATACGAGTTTGATTTGATATGTTATAATAATGCTTTCGATACCCGAGTTAAAATTTATCTCCGTTGAAAGTTGTAACTCATATTTACCAAATGTTATTTTATTTTTGAAAATGTAAACGACATTCTCTTTCTTTTTCTCTTCTCTTGTTTTTTTTGAAGAATAGGGATTGATTGAAGATATTAATAATCAAACCTAGGTTGGCACCAATATCTCCTGTATAGCTCTATTGAATTAAACCAGAAGTAAGTAAATTGAAAATGGTACGTCAAAAACTTTAAAACACGGAAAGTGGTGTAAACGATGTAATTTGGGTGCAAAAACGATTTTCTTTGACGGGACCAAAACATATTATGTAATTTGATACGAGCTTCGATTTGATATATTATAATAGTGGTTTCGATACCCGAGTCAAAAGTTATCTCCGTTTAAATTTGTTACTCATATTTACCAAATGTTTTTTTATTTTTGAAAATGTGAACGACATCCTCTTTCTTTTTCTCTTCTCTTATTTTTCTTTTGAAGAATAGGGATTGATTGAAAATATAAATAATCAAACCTAGGTTGGCACCAATATCTCCTGTATAGCTCTATTGAACTAACCAGAAGTAAGTAAAATGATAAAGGTGCTTCAAAAACTTTAAACACTTGGTAAGTGATATAAACAATGTAATTTGGGTACAAAAACGATTTTCCTTTGCAGTGCCAAAACATATTGTGTAAATTGATACGAGCTTGATTTGATATATTATAATAGTGGTTTCGATACCCGAGTCAAAAGTTATCTCCGTTGAAAGTTGTAACTCATATTTACCAAATGTTTTTTTGTTTTTGAAAATGTGAACGACATCCTCTTTCTTTTTCTCTTCTCTTATTTTTCTTTTGAAGAATAGGGATTGATTGAAAATATAAATAATCAAACCTAGGGTGGCACCAATATCTCCTGTATAGCTCTATTGAATTAACCAGAAGTAAGTAAAATGATAAAGGTGCTTCAAAAACTTTAAACACTTGGTAAGTGATATAAACAATGTAATTTGGGTACAAAAACGATTTTCCTTTGCTGTGCCAAAACATATTGTGTAAATTGATACGAGCTTGATTTGATATATTATAATAGTAGTTTCGATACCCGAGTAAAAAGTTATCTCCGTTGAAAGTTGTAACTCATATTTACCAAATGATTTTTTATTTTTGAAAATGTAAACGACATCCTCTTTCTTTTTCTCTTCTCTTATTTTTTTTTTCAAAGAATAGAGACTGATTGAAAATATAAATAAACAACCCTAGGTCAGCACCAATATTTCCTCTATAGCTCTATTGAATTAAACCAGAAATAACTAAAATGAAAACGGTGCTTCAAAAACTTTAAACATTCGGTAAGTGATGTAAACGATGTAATTTGGGTACAAAAACGATTTCCTTTGTTTGGACTACAACATATTGTGTAATTTGATACGGGCTTCGATTTGATATATTATAATAGTGGTTTCGATACCCGAGTTAAAAGTTATCTCCGTTGAAAGTTGTAACTCATATTTACCAAATGTTTTTTTGTTTTTGAAAATATGAACGACATCCTCTTTCTTTTTCTCTTCTCTTATTTTTTTTTTTGAAGAATATGGATTGATTGAAAATATAAATAATCAAACCTAGGTTGGCACCAATATCTCCTGTATAGCTCTATTGAATTAACCAGAAGTAAGTAAAATGAAAAAGGTGCTTCAAAAACTTTAAACACTTGGTAAGTGATATAAACAATGTAATTTGGGTAAAAAAACGATTTTCCTTTGCATTACCGAAACATATTGTGTAATTTGATATGAGCTTCGATTTGATATATTATAATAGTTGTTTCGATACCCGAGTCAAAAGTTATCTCCGTTGAAAGTTGTAACTCATATTTACCAAATGTTTTTTTGTTTTTGAAAATATGAACGATATCCTCTTTCTTTTTCTCTTCTCTTATTTTTTTTTGAAGAATAGGGATTGATTGAAAATATAAATAATCAAACCTAGGTTGGCACCAATATCTCCTGTATAGCTCTATTGAATTAACCAGAAGTAAGTAAAATGATAAAGGTGCTTCAAAAACTTTAAACACTTGATAAGTGATATAAATATTGTAATTTGGGTACAAAAACGATTTCCTTTGATTGTACTACAACATATTGTGTAATTTGATACGGGCTTCGATTTGATATATTATAATAGTGGTTTCGATACTCGAGTTAAAAGTTATCTCCGTTGAAAGTTGTAACTCATATTTACCAAATGTTTTTTTGTTTTTGAAAATATGAACGACATCCTCTTTCTTTTTCTCTTCTCTTATTTTTTTTTTGAAGAATAGGGATTGATTGAAAATATAAATAATCAAACCTAGGTTGGCACCAATATCTCCTGTATAGCTCTATTGAATTAACCAGAAGTAAGTAAAATGAAAAAGGTGCTTCAAAAACTTTAAACACTTGGTAAGTGATATAAACAATGTAATTTGGGTACAAAAACGATTTTCCTTTGCATTACCAAAACATATTGTGTAATTTGATATGAGCTTCGATTTGATATATTATAATAGTTGTCTCGATACCCGAGTCAAAAGTTATCTCCGTTGAAAGTTGTAACTCATATTTACCAAATGTTTTGTTGTTTTTGAAAATATGAACGACATCCTCTTTCTTTTTCTCTTCTCTTATTTTTTTTTTGAAGAATAGGGATTGATTGAAAATATAAATAATCAAACCTAGGTTGGCACCAATATCTCCTGTATAGCTCTATTGAATTAACCAGAAGTAAGTAAAATGAAAAAATGCTTCAAAAACTTTAAACACTTGGTAAGTGATATAAACAATGTAATTTGGGTAAAAAAACGATTTTCCTTTGCATTACCGAAACATATTGTGTAATTTGATATGAGCTTCGATTTGATATATTATAATAGTTGTTTCGATACCCGAGTCAAAAGTTATCTCCGTTGAAAGTTGTAACTCATATTTACCAAATGTTTTTTTGTTTTTGAAAATATGAACGATATCCTCTTTCTTTTTCTCTTCTATTATTTTTTTTTACGGAATAGGGATTGATTGAAAATATAAATAATCAATCCTAGGTTGGCACCAATATCTCCGGTATAACTCTATGAATTAACCAGAAATAAGTAAAATGAAAAAGGTGCTTCAAAAACTTTAAACACTTGGTAAGTGATATAAACAATGTAATTTGGGTACAAAAACGATTTTCCTTGGCAGTGCCAAAACATATTGTGTAAATTGATACGAGTTTGATTTGATATGTTATAATAATGCTTTCGATACCCGAGTTAAAATTTATCTCCGTTGAAAGTTGTAACTCATATTTACCAAATGTTATTTTATTTTTGAAAATGTAAACGACATTCTCTTTCTTTTTCTCTTCTCTTGTTTTTTTTGAAGAATAGGGATTGATTGAAAATATTAATAATCAAACCTAGGTTGGCACCAATATCTCCTGTATAGCTCTATTGAATTAAACCAGAAGTAAGTAAATTGAAAATGGTACGTCAAAAACTTTAAAACACGGAAAGTGGTGTAAACGATGTAATTTGGGTGCAAAAACGATTTTCTTTGACGGGACCAAAACATATTATGTAATTTGATACGAGCTTCGATTTGATATATTATAATAGTGGTTTCGATACCCGAGTCAAAAGTTATCTCCGTTTAAATTTGTTACTCATATTTACCAAATGTTTTTTTATTTTTGAAAATGTGAACGACATCCTCTTTCTTTTTCTCTTCTCTTATTTTTCTTTTGAAGAATAGGGATTGATTGAAAATATAAATAATCAAACCTAGGTTGGCACCAATATCTCCTGTATAGCTCTATTGAACTAACCAAACACTTGGTAAGTGATATAAACAATGTAATTTGGGTACAAAAACGATTTTCCTTTGCAGTGCCAAAACATATTGTGTAAATTGATACGAGCTTGATTTGATATATTATAATAGTGGTTTCGATACCCGAGTCAAAAGTTATCTCCGTTGAAAGTTGTAACTCATATTTACCAAATGTTTTTTTGTTTTTGAAAATGTGAACGACATCCTCTTTCTTTTTCTCTTCTCTTATTTTTCTTTTGAAGAATAGGGATTGATTGAAAATATAAATAATCAAACCTAGGGTGGCACCAATATCTCCTGTATAGCTCTATTGAATTAACCAGAAGTAAGTAAAATGATAAAGGTGCTTCAAAAACTTTAAACACTTGGTAAGTGATATAAACAATGTAATTTGGGTACAAAAACGATTTTCCTTTGCTGTGCCAAAACATATTGTGTAAATTGATACGAGCTTGATTTGATATATTATAATAGTAGTTTCGATACCCGAGTAAAAAGTTATCTCCGTTGAAAGTTGTAACTCATATTTACCAAATGATTTTTTATTTTTGAAAATGTAAACGACATCCTCTTTCTTTTTCTCTTCTCTTATTTTTTTTCAAAGAATAGAGACTGATTGAAAATATAAATAAACAACCCTAGGTCAGCACCAATATTCCCTCTATAGCTCTATTGAATTAAACCAGAAATAACTAAAATGAAAACGGTGCTTCAAAAACTTTAAACATTCGGTAAGTGATGTAAACGATGTAATTTGGGTACAAAAACGATTTCCTTTGATTGGACTACAACATATTGTGTAATTTGATACGGGCTTCAATTTGATATATTATAATAGTGGTTTCGATACCCGAGTTAAAAGTTATCTCCGTTGAGAGTTGTAACTCATATTTACCAAATGTTTTTTTGTTTTTGAAAATATGAACGACATCCTCTTTCTTTTTCTCTTCTCTTATTTTTTTTTTTGAAGAATAGGGATTGATTGAAAATATAAATAATCAAACCTAGGTTGGCACCAATATCTCCTGTATAGCTCTATTGAATTAACCAGAAGTAAGTAAAATGAAAAAGGTGCTTCAAAAACTTTAAACACTTGGTAAGTGATATAAACAATGTAATTTGGGTAAAAAAACGATTTTCCTTTGCATTACCGAAACATATTGTGTAATTTGATATGAGCTTCGATTTGATATATTATAATAGTTGTTTCGATACCCGAGTCAAAAGTTATCTCCGTTGAAAGTTGTAAATCATATTTACCAAATGTTTTTTTGTTTTTGAAAATATGAACGATATCCTCTTTCTTTTTCTCTTCTCTTATTTTTTTTTGAAGAATAGGGATTGATTGAAAATATAAATAATCAAACCTAGGTTGGCACCAATATCTCCTGTATAGCTCTATTGAATTAACCAGAAGTAAGTAAAATGATAAAGGTGCTTCAAAAACTTTAAACACTTGATAAGTGATATAAATATTGTAATTTGGGTACAAAAACGATTTCCTTTGATTGTACTACAACATATTGTGTAATTTGATACGGGCTTCGATTTGATATATTATAATAGTGGTTTCGATACTCGAGTTAAAAGTTATCTCCGTTGAAAGTTGTAACTCATATTTACCAAATGTTTTTTTGTTTTTGAAAATATGAACGACATCCTCTTTCTTTTTCTCTTCTCTTATTTTTTTTTGAAGAATAGGGATTGATTGAAAATATAAATAATCAAACCTAGGTTGGCACCAATATCTCCTGTATAGCTCTATTGAATTAACCAGAAGTAAGTAAAATGAAAAACGTGCTTCAAAAACTTTAAACACTTGGTAAGTGATATAAACAATGTAATTTGGGTACAAAAACGATTTTCCTTTGAATTACCAAAACATATTGTGTAATTTGATATGAGCTTCGATTTGATATATTATAATAGTTGTCTCGATACCCGAGTCAAAAGTTATCTCCGTTGAAAGTTGTAACTCATATTTACCAAATGTTTTTTTGTTTTTGAAAATGTAAACGACATCCTCTTTCTTTTTCTCTTCTCTTATTTTTTTTTCAAAGAATAGAGACTGATTGAAAATATAAATAAACAACCCTAGGTCAGCACCAATATTTCCTCTATAGCTCTATTGAATTAAACCAGAAATAACTAAAATGAAAACGGTGCTTCAAAAACTTTAAACATTCGGTAAGTGATGTAAACGATGTAATTTGGGTACAAAAACGATTTCCTTTGATCGGACAAAAACATATTGTGTAATTCGATACGAGCTTCGATTTGATATATTATAATAGTGGTTTCGATACCCGAGTTAAATGTTATCTCCGTTGAAAGTTGTAACTCATATTTACCAAATGTTTTTTTGATTTTGAACATATGAACGACATCCTCTTTCTTTTTCTCTTCTCTTATTTTTTTTGAAGAATAGGGATTGATTGAAAATATAAATAATCAAACCTAGGTTGGCACCAATATCTCCTCTATAGCTCTATTGAATTAACCATAAGTAAGTAAAATGAAAAAGGTGCTTCAAAAACTTTAAACACTTGGTAAGTGATATAAACAATGTAAATTGGGTACAAAAACGATTTTCCTTGGAAGTACCAAAACATATTGTGTAATTTGATACGAGCTTCGATTTGAAATATTATAATAGTTGTTTCGATACCCGAGTCAAAAGTTATCTCCGTTGAAAGTTGTAACTCATATTTACCAAATGTTTTTTTATTTTTGAAAATGTAAACGACATTCTCTTTCTTTTTCTCTTCTCTTTTTTTTTTTTTGAAGAATAGGGATTGATTGAAAATATAAATAATCAAACCTTGGTTGGCACCAATATCTCCTGTATAGCTCTATTGAATTAACCAGAAGTAAGTAAAATGATAAAGGTCCTTCAAAAACTTTAAACACTTCGTAAGTGATATAAACAATGTAATTTGGGTACAAAACCGATTTCCTTTGATTGGACTACAACATATTGTGTAATTTGATACGGGCTTCGATTTGATATATTATAATAGTGGTTTCGGTATTCGAGTCAAAAGTTATCTCCCTTGAAATTTGTAACTCATATTTACCAAATGTTTTTTTGTTTTTGGAAATATAAACGACATCCTCTTTCTTTTTCTCTTCTCTTATTTTTTTTTGAAGAATAGGGATTGATTGAAAATATAAATAATCAAACCTAGGTTGGCACCAATATCTCCGGTATAGATCTATTAAATTAACGAGAAGTAAGTAAAATGAAAAAGGTGCTTCAAAAACTTTAAACACTTGGTAAGTGATGTAAACGATGTAATTTGGGTACAAAAACGATTTCCTTTGATTAGAGTACAACATATTGTGTAATTTGATACGGGCTTCGATTTGATATATTATAATAGTGGTTTCGATACCCGAGTTAAAAGTTATCTCCGTTGAAAGTGGTAACTCATATTTAACAAATGTTTTTTTGTTTTTGAAAATATGAACGACATCCTCTTTTTTTTCTCTTCTCTTATTTTTTTTTTGAAGAATAGGGATTGATTGATAATATAAATAATCAAACCTAGGTTGGCACCAATATGTCCTCTATAGCTCTATTGAATTAACCATAAGTAAGTAAAATGAAAAAGGTGCTTCAAAAACTTTAAACACTTGGTAAGTGATATAAACAATGTAATTTGGGTACAAAAACGATTTTCCTTGGAAGTGCCAAAACATATTGTGTAATTTGATACGAGCTTCGATTTGATATATTATAATAGTTGTTTCGATGCCCGAGTCAAAAGTTATCTCCGTTGAAAGTTGTAACTCATATTTACCAAATGATTTTTTGTTTTTGAAAATGTAAACGACATCCTCTTTCTTTTTCTCTTCTCTTATTTTTTTTTCAAAGAATAGAGACTGATTGAAAATATAAATAAACAACCCTAGGTCAGCACCAATATTTCCTCTATAGCTCTATTGAATTAAACCAGAAATAACTAAAATGAAAACGGTGCTTCAAAAACTTTAAACATTCGGTAAGTGATGTAAACGATGTAATTTGGGTACAAAAACGATTTCCTTTGATCGGACTAAAAAATATTGTGTAATTCGATACGAGCTTCGATTTGATATATTATAATAGTGGTTTCGATACCCGAGTTAAATGTTATCTCCGTTGAAAGTTGTAACTCATATTTACCAAATGTTTTTTTGTTTTTGAACATATGAACGACATCCTCTTTCTTTTTCTCTTCTCTTATTTTTTTTGAAGAATAGGGATTGATTGAAGATATAAATAATCAAACCTAGGTTGGCACCAATATCTCCTCTATAGCTCTATTGAATTAACCATAAGCAAGTAAAATGAAAAAGGTGCTTCAAAAACTTTAAACACTTGGTAAATGATATAAACAATGTAAATTGGGTACAAAAACGATTTTCCTTGGAAGTACCAAAACATATTGTGTAATTTGATATGAGCTTCGATTTGAAATATTATAATAGTTGTTTCGATACCCGAGTCAAAAGTTATCTCCGTTGAAAGTTGTAACTCATATTTACCAAATGTTTTTTTTGTTTTTGAAAATATGAACGACATCCTCTTTCTTTTTCTCTTCTATTATTTTTTTTTTTGAGGAATAGGGATTGATTGAAAATATAAATAATCAATCCTAGGTTGGCACCAATATCTCCTGTATAACTCTATGAATTAACCAGAAATAAGTAAAATGAAAAAGGTGCTTCAAAAACTTTAAACACTTGGTAAGTGATATAAACAATGTAATTTGGGTACAAAAACGATTTTCCTTGGCAGTGCCAAAAAATATTGTGTAAATTGATACGATTTTGATTTGATATATTATAATAATGCTTTCGATACCCGAGTCAAAAGTTATCTCCGTTGAAAGTTGTAACTCATATTTACCAAATGTTTTTTTATTTTTGAAAATGTAAACGACATTCTCTTTCTTTTTCTCTTCTCTTGTTTTTTTTTGAAGAATAGGGATTGATTGAAAATATTAATAATCAAACCTAGGTTGGCACCAATATCTCCTGTATAGCTCTATTGAATTAAACCAGAAGTAAGTAAATTGAAAATGGTGCGTCAAAAACTTTAAAACACGGAAAGTGGTGTAAACGATGTAATTTGGGTGCAAAAACGATTTTCTTTGACGGGACCAAAACATATTATGTAATTTGATACGAGCTTCGATTTGATATATTATAATAGTGGTTTCGATACCCGAGTCAAAAGTTATCTCCGTTTAAATTTGTAACTCATATTTACCAAATGTTTTTTTATTTTTGAAAATGTGAACGACATCCTCTTTCTTTTTCTCTTCTATTATTTTTCTTTTGAAGAATAGGGATTGATTGAAAATATAAATAATAAAACCTAGGTTGGCACCAATATCTCCTGTATAGCTCTATTGAATTAACCAGAAGTAAGTAAAATGATAAAGGTGCTTCAAAAACTTTAAACACTTGGTAAGTGATATAAACAATGTCATTTGGGTACAAAAACGATTTTCCTTTGCAGTGCCAAAACATATTGTGTAAATTGATACGAGCTTGATTTGATATATTATAATAGTAGTTTCGATACCCGAGTAAAAAGTTATCTCCGTTGAAAGTTGTAACTCATATTTACCAAATGATTTTTTGTTTTTGAAAATGTAAACGACATCCTCTTTCTTTTTCTCTTCTCTTATTTTTTTTTCAAAGAATAGAGACTGATTGAAAATATAAATAAACAACCCTAGGTCAGCACCAATATTTCCTCTATAGCTCTATTGAATTAAACCAGAAATAACTAAAATGAAAACGGTGCTTCAAAAACTTTAAATATTCGGTAAGTGATGTAAACGATGTAATTTGGGTACAAAAACGATTTCCTTTGATCGGACTAAAAAATATTGTGTAATTCGATACGAGCTTCGATTTGATATATTATAATAGTGGTTTCGATACCCGAGTTAAATGTTATCTCCGTTGAAAGTTGTAACTCATATTTACCAAATGTTTTTTTTTTTTGAACATATGAACGACATCCTCTTTCTTTTTCTCTTCTCTTATTTTTTTTGAAGAATAGGGATTGATTGAAGATATAAATAATCAAACCTAGGTTGGCACCAATATCTCCTCTATAGCTCTATTGAATTAACCATAAGTAAGTAAAATGAAAAAAGTGCTTCAAAAACTTTAAACACTTGGTAAGTGATATAAACAATGTAAATTGGGTACAAAAACGATTTTCCTTGGAAGTACCAAAACATATTGTGTAATTTGATACGAGCTTCGATTTGAAATATTATAATAGTTGTTTCGATACCCGAGTCAAAAGTTATCTCCGTTGAAAGTTGTAACTCATATTTACCAAATGTTTTTTTATTTTTGAAAATGTAAACGACATTCTTTTTCTTTTTCTCTTCTCTTATTTTTTTTTGAAGAATAGGGATTGATTGAAAATATAAATAATCAAACCTAGGTTGGCACCAATATCTCCTGTATAGCTCTACTGAATTAACCAGAAGTAAGTAAAATGAGAAAGGTGCTTCAAAAACTTTAAACACTTGGTAAGTAATATAAACGATGTAATTTGGGTAAAAAATCGATTTCCTTTGATTGGACTACAACATATTGTGTAATTTGATACGGGCTTGGATTTGATATATTATAATAGTGGTTTCGATACCCGAGTTAAAAGTTATCTCCGTTGAAAGTTGTAACTCATATTTACCAAATGTTTTTTTGTTTTTGAAAATATGAACGACATCCTCCTTCTTTTTCTCTTCTCTTATTTTTTTTTTGTAGAATAGGGATTGATTGAAAATATAAATAATCAAACCTAGGTTGGCACCAATATCTCCTGTATAGCTCTTTTGAATTAACCAGAAGTAAGTAAAAGGAAAAAGGTGCTTCAAAAACTTTAAACACTTGGTAAGTGATATAAACAATGTAATTTGGGTACAAAAACGATTTTCCTTTGCATTACCAAAACATATTGTGTAATTTGATATGAGCTTCGATTTGATATATTATAATAGTTGTTTCGATACCCGAGTCAAAAGTTATCTCCGTTGAAAGTTGTAACTCATATTTACCAAATGTTTTTTTGTTTTTGAAAATATGAACGACATCCTCTTTCTTTTTCTCTTCTATTATTTTTTTTTTGAGGAATAGGGATTGATTGAAAATATAAATAATCAATCCTAGGTTGGCACCAATATCTCCTGTATAACTCTATGAATTAACCAGAAATAAGTAAAATGAAAAAGGTGCTTCAAAAACTTTAAACACTTGGTAAGTGATATAAACAATGTAATTTGGGTACAAAAACGATTTTCCTTGGCAGTGCCAAAAAATATTGTGTAAATTGATACGAGTTTGATTTGATATATTATAATAATGCTTTCGATACCCGAGTCAAAAGTTATCTCCATTGAAAGTTGTAACTCATATTTACCAAATGTTTTTTTATTTTTGAAAAAGTAAACGACATTCTCTTTCTTTTTCTCTTCTCTTGTTTTTTTTTTGAAGAATAGGGATTGATTGAAAATATTAATAATCAAACCTAGGTTGGCACCAATATCTCCTGTATAGCTCTATTGAATTAAACCAGAAGTAAGTAAATTGAAAATGGTGCGTCAAAAACTTTAAAACACGGAAAGTGGTGTAAACGATGTAATTTGGGTGCAAAAACGATTTTCTTTGACGGGACCAAAACATATTATGTAATTTGATACGAGCTTCGATTTGATATATTTTAATAGTGGTTTCGATACCCGAGTCAAAAGTTATCTTCGTTTAAATTTGTAACTCATATTTACCAAATGTTTTTTTATTTTTGAAAATGTGAACGACATCCTCTTTCTTTTTCTCTTCTATTATTTTTCTTTTGAAGAATAGGGATTGATTGAAAATATAAATAATCAAACCTAGGTTGGCACCAATATCTCCTTTATAGCTCTATTGAATTAACCAGAAGTAAGTAAAATGATAAAGGTGCTTCAAAAACTTTAAACACTTGGTAAGTGATATAAACAATATAATTTGGGTACAAAAACGATTTTCCTTTGCAGTGCCAAAACATATTGTGTAAATTAATACGAGCTTGATTTGATATATTATAATAGTGGTTTCGATACCCGAGTCAAAAGTTATCTCCGTTGAAAGTTGTAACTCATATTTACCAAATGTTTTTTTGTTTTTGAAAATATGAACGACATCCTCCTTCTTTTTCTCTTCTCTTATTTGTTTTTTGAAGAATAGGGATTGATTGAAAATATAAATAATCAAACCTAGGTTGGCACCAATATCTCCTTTATAGCTCTATTGAATTAACCAGAAGTAAGTAAAATGATAAAGGTTCTTCAAAAACTTTAAACACTTGGTAAGTGATATAAACAATGTAATTTGGGTACAAAAACGATTTTCCTTTGCAGTGCCAAAACATATTGTGTAAATTGATACGAGCTTGATTTGATATATTATAATAGTTGTTTCGATACCCGAGTCAAAAGTTATCTCCGTTGAAATTTGTAACTCATATTTACCAAATGTTTTTTTGTTTTTGAAAATATGAACTACATCCTCTTTCTTTTTCTCTTCTCTTATTTTTCTTTTGAAGAATAGGGATTGATTGAAAATATAAATAATCAAACCTAGGTTGGCACCAATATCTCCTGTATAGCTCTATTGAATTTACCAGAAGTAAGTAAAATGATAAAGGTGCTTCAAAAACTTTAAACACTTGGTAAGTGATATAAACAATGTAATTTGGGTACAAAAAACGATTTTCCTTTGCAGTGCCAAAACATATTGTGTAAATTGATACGAGCTTGATTTGATATATTATAATAGTGGTTTCGATACCCGAGTCAAAAGTTATCTCCGTTGAAAGTTGTAACTCATATTTACCAAATGTTTTTTTGTTTTTGAAAATGTGAACGACATCCTCTTTCTTTTTCTCTTCTCTTATTTTTCTTTTGAAGAATAGGGATTGATTGAAAATATAAATAATCAAACCTAGGTTGGCACCAATATCTCCTGTATAGCTCTATTGAATTAACCAGAAGTAAGTAAAATGAAAAAGGTGCTTCAAAAACTTTAAACAGTTGGTAAGTGATATAAACAATGTAATTTGGGTACAAAAACGATTTTCCTTTGCATTAACAAAACATATTGTGTAATTTGATATGAGCTTCGATTTGATATATTATAATAGTTGTTTCGATACCCGAGTCAAAAGTTATCTCCGTTGAAAGTTGTAACTCATATTTACCAAATGTTTTTTTGTTTTTGAAAATATGAACGACATCCTCTTTCTTTTTCTCTTCTATTATTTTTTTTTTGAGGAATAGGGATTGATTGAAAATATAAATAATCAATCCTAGGTTGGGACCAATATCTCCTATATAACTCTATGAATTAACCAGAAATAAGTAAAATGAAAAAGGTGCTTCAAAAACTTTAAACACTTGGTAAGTGATATAAACAATGTAATTTGGGTACAAAAACGATTTTCCTTTGCAGTGCCAAAACATATTGTGTAAATTGATACGAGCTTGATTTGATATATTATAATAGTTGTTTCGATACCCGAGTCAAAAGTTATCTCCGTTGAAATTTGTAACTCATATTTACCAAATGTTTTTTTGTTTTTGAAAATATGAACTACATCCTCTTTCTTTTTCTCTTCTCTTATTTTTCTTTTGAAGAATAGGGATTGATTGAAAATATAAATAATCAAACCTAGGTTGGCACCAATATCTCCTGTATAGCTCTATTGAATTAACCAGAAGTAAGTAAAATGATAAAGGTGCTTCAAAAACTTTAAACACTTGGTAAGTGATATAAACAATGTAATTTGGGTACAAAAACGATTTTCCTTTGCAGTGCCAAAACATATTGTGTAAATTGATACGAGCTTGATTTGATATATTATAATAGTGGTTTCGATACCCGAGTCAAAAGTTATCTCCGTTGAAAGTTGTAACTCATATTTACCAAATGTTTTTTTGTTTTTGAAAATGTGAATGACATCCTCTTTCTTTTTCTCTTCTCTTATTTTTCTTTTGAAGAATAGGGATTGATTGAAAATATAAATAATCAAACCTAGGTTGGCACCAATATCTCCTGTATAGCTCTATTGAATTAACCAGAAGTAAGTAAAATGAAAAAGGTGCTTCAAAAACTTTAAACAGTTGGTAAGTGATATAAACAATGTAATTTGGGTACAAAAACGATTTTCCTTTGCATTACCAAAACATATTGTGTAATTTGATATGAGCTTCGATTTGATATATTATAATAGTTGTTTCGATACCCGAGTCAAAAGTTATCTCCGTTGAAAGTTGTAACTCATATTTACCAAATGTTTTTTTGTTTTTGAAAATATGAACGACATCCTCTTTCTTTTTCTCTTCTATTATTTTTTTTTTTGAGGAATAGGGATTGATTGAAAATATAAATAATCAATCCTAGGTTGGCACCAATATCTCCTATATAACTCTATGAATTAACCAGAAATAAGTAAAATGAAAAAGGTGCTTCAAAAACTTTAAACACTTGGTAAGTGATATAAACAATGTAATTTGGGTTCAAAAACGATTTTCCTTTGCAGTGCCAAAACATATTGTGTAAATTGATACGAGCTTGATTTGATATATTATAATAGTTGTTTCGATACCCGAGTCAAAAGTTATCTCCGTTGAAATTTGTAACTCATATTTACCAAATGTTTTTTTGTTTTTGAAAATATAAACTACATCCTCTTTCTTTTTCTCTTCTCTTATTTTTCTTTTGAAGAATAGGGATTGATTGAAAATATAAATAATCAAACCTAGGTTGGCACCAATATCTCCTGTATAGCTCTATTGAATTAACCAGAAGTAAGTAAAATGATAAAGGTGCTTCAAAAACTTTAAACACTTGGTAAGTGATATAAACAATGTAATTTGGGTACAAAAACGATTTTCCTTTGCAGTGCCAAAACATATTGTGTAAATTGATACGAGCTTGATTTGATATATTATAATAGTGGTTTCGATACCCGAGTCAAAAGTTATCTTCGTTGAAAGTTGTAACTCATATTTACCAAATGTTTTTTTGTTTTTGAAAATGTGAACGACATCCTCTTTCTTTTTCTCTTCTCTTATTTTTCTTTTGAAGAATAGGGATTGATTGAAAATATAAATAATCAAACCTAGGTTGGCACCAATATCTCCTGTATAGCTCTATTGAATTAACCAGAAGTAAGTAAAATGAAAAAGGTGCTTCAAAAACTTTAAACAGTTGGTAAGTGATATAAACAATGTAATTTGGGTACAAAAACGATTTTCCTTTGCATTACCAAAACATATTGTGTAATTTGATATGAGCTTCGATTTGATATATTATAATAGTTGTTTCGATACCCGAGTCAAAAGTTATCTCCGTTGAAAGTTGTAACTCATATTTACCAAATGTTTTTTTGTTTTTGAAAATATGAACTACATCCTCTTTCTTTTTCTCTTCTCTTATTTTTCTTTTGAAGAATAGGGATTGATTGAAAATATAAATAATCAATCCTAGGTTGGCACCAATATCTCCTGTATAACTCTATGAATTAACCAGAAATAAGTAAAATGAAAAAGGTGCTTCAAAAACTTTAAACACTTGGTAAGTGATATAAACAATGTAATTTGGGTACAAAAACGATTTTCCTTGGCAGTGCCAAAAAATATTGTGTAAATTGATACGAGTTTGATTTGATATATTATAATAATGCTTTCGATACCCGAGTCAAAAGTTATCTCCATTGAAAGTTGTAACTCATATTTACCAAATGTTTTTTTATTTTTGAAAATGTAAACGACATTCTCTTTCTTTTTCTCTTCTCTTGTTTTTTTTTTGAAGAATAGGGATTGATTGAAAATATTAATAATCAAACCTAGGTTGGCACCAATATCTCCTGTATAGCTCTATTGAATTAAACCAGAAGTAAGTAAATTGAAAATGGTGCGTCAAAAACTTTAAAACACGGAAAGTGGTGTAAACGATGTAATTTGGGTGCAAAAACGATTTTCTTTGATGGGACCAAAACATATTATGTAATTTGATACGAGCTTCGATTTGATATATTATAATAGTGGTTTCGATACCCGAGTCAAAAGTTATCTCCGTTTAAATTTGTAACTCATATTTACCAAATGTTTTTTTATTTTTGAAAATGTGAACGACATCCTCTTTCTTTTTCTCTTCTATTATTTTTCTTTTGAAGAATAGGGATTGATTGAAAATATAAATAATCAAACCTAGGTTGGCACCAATATCTCCTTTATAGCTCTATTGAATTAACCAGAAGTAAGTAAAATGATAAAGGTGCTTCAAAAACTTTAAACACTTGGTAAGTGATATAAACAATATAATTTGGGTACAAAAACGATTTTCCTTTGCAGTGCCAAAACATATTGTGTAAATTGATACGAGCTTGATTTGATATATTATAATAGTGGTTTCGATACCCGAGTCAAAAGTTATCTCCGTTGAAAGTTGTAACTCATATTTACCAAATGTATTTTTGTTTTTGAAAATATGAACGACATCCTCCTTCTTTTTCTCTTCTCTTATTTGTTTTTTGAAGAATAGGGATTGAATGAAAATATAAATAATCAAACCTAGGTTGGCACCAATATCTCCTTTATAGCTCTATTGAATTAACCAGAAGTAAGTAAAATGATAAAGGTTCTTCAAAAACTTTAAACACTTGGTAAGTGATATAAACAATGTAATTTGGGTACAAAAACGATTTTCCTTTGCAATGCCAAAACATATTGTGTAAATTGATACGAGCTTGATTTGATATATTATAATAGTTGTTTCGATACCCGAGTCAAGAGTTATCTCCGTTGAAATTTGTAACTCATATTTACCAAATGTTTTTTTGTTTTTGAAAATATGAACTACATCCTCTTTCTTTTTCTCTTCTCTTATTTTTCTTTTGAAGAATAGGGATTGATTGAAAATATAAATAATCAAACCTAGGTTGGCACCAATATCTCCTGTATAGCTCTATTGAATTAACCAGAAGTAAGTAAAATGATAAAGGTGCTTCAAAAACTTTAAACACTTGGTAAGTGATATAAACAATGTAATTTGGGTACAAAAACGATTTTCCTTTGCATTACCAAAACATATTGTGTAATTTGATATGAGCTTCGATTTGATATATTATAATAGTTGTTTCGATACCCGAGTCAAAAGTTATCTCCGTTGAAAGTTGTAACTCATATTTACCAAATGTTTTTTTGTTTTTGAAAATATGAACTACATCCTCTTTCTTTTTCTCTTCTCTTATTTTTCTTTTGAAGAATAGGGATTGATTGAAAATATAAATAATCAATCCTAGGTTGGCACCAATATCTCCTGTATAACTCTATGAATTAACCAGAAATAAGTAAAATGAAAAAGGTGCTTCAAAAACTTTAAACACTTGGTAAGTGATATAAACAATGTAATTTGGGTACAAAAACGATTTTCCTTGGCAGTGCCAAAAAATATTGTGTAAATTGATACGAGTTTGATTTGATATATTATAATAATGCTTTCGATACCCGAGTCAAAAGTTATCTCCATTGAAAGTTGTAACTCATATTTACCAAATGTTTTTTTATTTTTGAAAATGTAAACGACATTCTCTTTCTTTTTCTCTTCTCTTGTTTTTTTTTTGAAGAATAGGGATTGATTGAAAATATTAATAATCAAACCTAGGTTGGCACCAATATCTCCTGTATAGCTCTATTGAATTAAACCAGAAGTAAGTAAATTGAAAATGGTGCGTCAAAAACTTTAAAACACGGAAAGTGGTGTAAACGATGTAATTTGGGTGCAAAAACGATTTTCTTTGATGGGACCAAAACATATTATGTAATTTGATACGAGCTTCGATTTGATATATTATAATAGTGGTTTCGATACCCGAGTCAAAAGTTATCTCCGTTTAAATTTGTAACTCATATTTACCAAATGTTTTTTTATTTTTGAAAATGTGAACGACATCCTCTTTCTTTTTCTCTTCTATTATTTTTCTTTTGAAGAATAGGGATTGATTGAAAATATAAATAATCAAACCTAGGTTGGCACCAATATCTCCTTTATAGCTCTATTGAATTAACCAGAAGTAAGTAAAATGATAAAGGTGCTTCAAAAACTTTAAACACTTGGTAAGTGATATAAACAATATAATTTGGGTACAAAAACGATTTTCCTTTGCAGTGCCAAAACATATTGTGTAAATTGATACGAGCTTGATTTGATATATTATAATAGTGGTTTCGATACCCGAGTCAAAAGTTATCTCCGTTGAAAGTTGTAACTCATATTTACCAAATGTATTTTTGTTTTTGAAAATATGAACGACATCCTCCTTCTTTTTCTCTTCTCTTATTTGTTTTTTGAAGAATAGGGATTGAATGAAAATATAAATAATCAAACCTAGGTTGGCACCAATATCTCCTTTATAGCTCTATTGAATTAACCAGAAGTAAGTAAAATGATAAAGGTTCTTCAAAAACTTTAAACACTTGGTAAGTGATATAAACAATGTAATTTGGGTACAAAAACGATTTTCCTTTGCAATGCCAAAACATATTGTGTAAATTGATACGAGCTTGATTTGATATATTATAATAGTTGTTTCGATACCCGAGTCAAGAGTTATCTCCGTTGAAATTTGTAACTCATATTTACCAAATGTTTTTTTGTTTTTGAAAATATGAACTACATCCTCTTTCTTTTTCTCTTCTCTTATTTTTCTTTTGAAGAATAGGGATTGATTGAAAATATAAATAATCAAACCTAGGTTGGCACCAATATCTCCTGTATAGCTCTATTGAATTAACCAGAAGTAAGTAAAATGATAAAGGTGCTTCAAAAACTTTAAACACTTGGTAAGTGATATAAACAATGTAATTTGGGTACAAAAACGATTTTCCTTTGCAATGCCAAAACATATTATGTAATTTGATACGAGCTTCGATTTGATATATTATAATAGTTGTTTCGATACCCGAGTCAAAAGTTATCTCCGTTGAAAGTTGTAACTCATATTTACCAAATGTTTTTTTGTTTTTGAAAATATGAACGACATCCTCTTTCTTTTTCTCTTCTATTATTTTTTTTGAGGAATAGGGATTGATTGAAAATATAAATAATCAATCCTAGGTTGGCACCAATATCTCCTATATAACTCTATGAATTAACCAGAAATAAGTAAAATGAAAAAGGTGCTTCAAAAACTTTAAACACTTGGTAAGTGATATAAACAATGTAATTTGGGTACAAAAACGATTTTCCTTTGCAGTGCCAAAACATATTGTGTAAATTGATACGAGCTTGATTTGATATATTATAATAGTTGTTTCGATACCCGAGTCAAAAGTTATCTCCGTTGAAATTTGTAACTCATATTTACCAAATGTTTTTTTGTTTTTGAAAATATGAACTACATCCTCTTTCTTTTTCTCTTCTCTTATTTTTCTTTTGAAGAATAGGGATTGATTGAAAATATAAATAATCAAACCTAAGTTGGCACCAATATCTCCTGTATAGCTCTATTGAATTAACCAGAAGTAAGTAAAATGATAAAGGTGCTTCAAAAACTTTAAACACTTGGTAAGTGATATAAACAATGTAATTTGGGTACAAAAACGATTTTCCTTTGCAGTGCCAAAACATATTGTGTAAATTGATACGAGCTTGATTTGATATATTATAATAGTGGTTTCGATACCCGAGTCAAAAGTTATCTCCGTTGAAAGTTGTAACTCATATTTACCAAATGTTTTTTTGTTTTTGAAAATGTGAACGACATCCTCTTTCTTTTTCTCTTCTCTTATTTTTCTTTTGAAGAATACGGATTGATTGAAAATATAAATAATCAAACCTAGGTTGGCACCAATATCTCCTGTATAGCTCTATTGAATTAACCAGAAGTAAGTAAAATGAAAAAGGTGCTTCAAAAACTTTAAACAGTTGGTAAGTGATATAAACAATGTAATTTGGGTACAAAAACGATTTTCCTTTGCATTACCAAAACATATTGTGTAATTTGATATGAGCTTCGATTTGATATATTATAATAGTTGTTTCGATACCCGAGTCAAAAGTTATCTCCGTTGAAAGTTGTAACTCATATTTACCAAATGTTTTTTTGTTTTTGAAAATATGAACGACATCCTCTTTCTTTTTCTCTTCTATTATTTTTTTTTGAGGAATAGGGATTGATTGAAAATATAAATAATCAATCCTAGGTTGGCACCAATATCTCCTATATAACTCTATGAATTAACCAGAAATAAGTAAAATGAAAAAGGTGCTTCAAAAACTTTAAACACTTGGTAAGTGATATAAACAATGTAATTTGGGTACAAAAACGATTTTCCTTGGCAGTGCCAAAAAATATTGTGTAAATTGATACGAGTTTGATTTGATATATTATAATAATGCTTTCGATACCCGAGTCAAAAGTTATCTCCGTTGAAAGTTGTAACTCATATTTACCAAATTTTTTTTATTTTTGAAAATGTAAACGACATTCTCTTTCTTTTTCTCTTCTCTTGTTTTTTTTTTGAAGAATAGGGATTGATTGAAAATATTAATAATCAAACCTAGGTTGGCACCAATATCTCCTGTATAGCTCTATTGAATTAAACCAGAAGTAAGTAAATTGAAAATGGTGCGTCAAAAACTTTAAAACACGGAAAGTGGTGTAAACGATGTAATTTGGGTGCAAAAACGATTTTCTTTGACGGGACCAAAACATATTATGTAATTTGATACGAGCTTCGATTTGATATATTATAATAGTGGTTTCGATACCCGAGTCAAAAGTTATCTCCGTTTAAATTTGTAACTCATATTTACCAAATGTTTATTTATTTTTGAAAATGTGAACGACATCCTCTTTCTTTTTCTCTTCTATTATTTTTCTTTTGAAGAATAGGGATTGATTGAAAATATAAATAATCAAACCTAGGTTGCACCAATATCTCCTGTATAGCTCTACTGAATTAACAAGATGTAAGTAAAATGATAAAGGTGCTTCAAAAACTTTAAACACTTGGTAAGTGATATAAACAATATAATTTGGGTACAAAACGATTTTCCTTTGTAGTGCCAAAACATATTGTGTAAATTGATACGAGCTTGATTTGATATATTCTAATAGTGGTTTCGATACCCGAGTCAAAGGTTATCTCCGTTGAAAGTTGTAACTCATATTTACCAAATGTTTTTTTGTTTTTGAAAATGTAAACGACATCCTCTTTCTTTTTCACTTCTCTTATTTTTCTTTTGAAGAATAGGGATTGATTGAAAATATAAATAATCAAACCTTGGTTGGCACCAATATCTCCCGTATAGCTCTATTGAATTAACCAGAAGTAAGTAAAATGATAAATGTGCTTCAAAACTACAAACACTTGGTAAGTGATATAAACAATGTAATTTGGGTACAAAAATGATTTTCCTTTGCAGTGCCAAAACTTATTGTGTAAATTGATACGAGCTTGATTTGATATATTATAATAGTGGTTTCGATACCCGAGTCAAAAGTTATCTCCGTTGAAAGTTGTAACTCATATTTACCAAATGTTTTTTTGTTTTTGAAAATATGAACGACATCCTCTTTCTTTTTCTCTTCTCTTATTTTTTTTTAAGAATAGGGATTGATTGAAAATATATATAATCAAACCTAGGTTGGCACCAATATCTCCTCTATAGCTCTATGAATTAACCATAAGTAAGTAAAATGAAAAAGGTGCTTCAAAAACATTAAACACTTGGTAAGTGATATAACCAATGTAATTTGGGTACAAAAACGATTTTCCTTTGCAGTACCAAAACATATTGTGTTATTTGATACGAGCTTCGATTTGATATATTATAATAGTTGTTTCGATACCCGAGTCAAAAGTTATCTATGTTGAAAGTTGTAACTCATATTTACCAAATGTTTTTTTATTTTGAAAATGTAAACGACATTCTCTTTCTTTTTCTCTTCTCTTATTTTTTTTTTCAAAGAATATAGACTGATTGAAAATATAAATAAACAACCCTAGGTCAGCACCAATATATCCTGTATAGCCCTATTGAATTAAACCAGAATAACTAAAATGAAAACGGTGCTTCAAAAACTTTAAACACTTGATAAGTGATGTAAACGATGTAATTTGGGTACAAAAACGATTTCCTTTGATCGGACTAAAACATATTGTGTAATTTGATACGAGCTTCGATTTGATATATTATAATAGTGGTTTCGATACCCGAGTTAAATGTTATCTCCGTTGAAAGTTGTAACTCATATTTACCAAATGTTTTTTTGTTTTTGAAAATATGAACGACATCCTCTTTCTTTTTCTCTTCTCTTACTTTTTTTAAGAATAGGGATTGATTGAAAATATATATAATCAAACCTAGGTTGGCACCAATATCTCCTCTATAGCTCTATGAATTAACCATAAGTAAGTAAAATGAAAAAGGTGCTTCAAAAACATTAAACACTTGGTAAGTGATATAAACAATGTAATTTAGGTACAAAAACGATTTTCCTTTGCAGTACCAAAACATATTGTGTTATTTGATACGAGCTTGGATTTGATATATTATAATAGTTGTTTCGATACCCGAGTCAAAAGTTATCTATGTTGAAAGTTGTAACTCATATTTACCAAATGTTTTTTTATTTTTGAAAATGTAAACGACATTCTCTTTCTTTTCTCTTCTCTTATTTTTTTTTTGAAGAATAGGGATTTGTTGAAAATATAAATAACAAACCTAGGTTGGCACCAATATCTCCTGTATAGCTCTATTGAATTAACCAGAAGTAAGTAAAATGAAAAAGGTGCTTCAAAAACTTTAAACACTTGGTAAGTGATATAAACAATGTAATTTGGGTACAAAAACGATTTTCCTTTGCAGTACCAAACATATTGTGTAATTTGATACGAGCTTCGATTTAATATATTATAATAGTTGTTTCGATACCCGAGTTAAAAGTTATCTCCGTTGAAATCTGTAACTCATATTTACCAACTGATTTTTTGTTTTTGAAAATTTGAACGACATCCTCTTCTTTTTCTCTTCTCTTATTTTTTTTTCAAAGAATAGAGACTGATTGAAAATATAAATAAACAACCCTAGGTCAGCACCAATATATCCTGTATAGCCCTATTGAATTAAACCAGAATAACTAAAATGAAAACGGTGCTTCAAAAACATTAAACACTTGATAATTGATGTAAACGATGTAATTTGGGTACAAAAACGATTTCCTTTGATTGGACTACAACATATTGTGTAATTTGATACGAGATTCGATTTGATATATTATAATAGTGGTTTCGATACCCGAGTTAAAAGTTATCTCCGTTGAAAGTTGTAACTCATATTTACTAAATGCTTTTTTGTTTTTGAAAATATGAACGACATCCTCTTTCTTTTTCTCTTCTCTTATTTTTCTTTTGAAGAATAGGGATTGATTGAAAATATAAATAATCAAACCTAGGTTGGCACCAATATCTCCTGTATAGCTCTATTGAATTAACCAGAAGTAAGTAAAATGATAAAGGTGCTTCAAAAACTTTAAACACTTGGTAAGTGATATAAACAATGTAATTTGGGTACAAAAACGATTTTCCTTTGCAGTGCCAAAACACATTGTGTAAATTGATACGAGCTTGATTTGATATATTATAATAGTGGTTTCGATACCCGAGTCAAAAGTTATCTCCGTTGAAAGTTGTAACTCATATTTACCAAATGTTTTTTTGTTTTTGAAAATGTGAACGACATCCTCTTTCTTTTTCTCTTCTCTTATTTTTCTTTTGAAGAATAGGGATTGATTGAAAATATAAATAATCAAACCAAGGTTGGCACCAATATCTCCTGTATAGCTCTATTGAATTAACCAGAAGTAAGTAAAATGATAAAAGTGCTTCAAAAACTTTAAACACTTGGTAAGTGATATAAACAATGTAATTTGGGTACAAAAACGATTTTCCTTTGTAGTGCCAAAACATATTGTGTAAATTGATACGAGCTTGATTTGATATATTATAATAGTAGTTTCGATACCCGAGTAAAAAGTTATCTCCGTTGAAAGTTGTAACTCATATTTACCAAATGATTTTTTGTTTTTGAAAATGTAAACGACATCCTCTTTCTTTTTCTCCTCTCTTATTTTTTTTTTCAAAGAATAGAGACTGATTGAAAATATAAATAAACAACCCTAGGTCAGCACCAATATTTCCTCTATAGCTCTATTGAATTAAACCAGAAATAACTAAAATGAAAACGGTGCTTCAAAAACTTTAAACATTCGGTAAGTGATGTAAACGATGTAATTTGGGTACAAAAACGATTTCCTTTGATCGGACTAAAACATATTGTGTAATTTGATACAAGATTCGATTTGATATATTATAATAGTGGTTTCGATACCCGAGTTAAATGTTATCTCCGTTGAAAGTTGTAACTCATATTTACCAAATGTTTTTTTGTTTTTGAAAATATGAACGACATCCTCTTTCTTTTTCTCTTCTCTTATTTTGTTTTAAGAATAGGGATTGATTGAAAATATATATAATCAAACCTAGGTTGGCACCAATATCTCCTCTATAGCTCTATGAATTAACCATAAGTAAGTAAAATGAAAAAGGTGCTTCAAAAACATTAAACACTTGGTAAGTGATATAAACAATGTAATTTGGGTACAAAAACGATTTTCCTTTGCAGTACCAAAACATATTGTGTTATTTGATACGAGCTTGGATTTGATATATTATAACAGTTGTTTCAATACCCGAGTCAAAAGTTATCTATGTTGAAAGTTGTAACTCATATTTACCAAATGTTTTTTTATTTTTGAAAATGTAAACGACATTCTCTTTCTTTTTCTCTTCTCTTATTTTTTTTTTGAAGAATAGGGATTTGTTGAAAATATAAATAACAAACCTAGGTTGGCACCAATATCTCCTGTATAGCTCTATTGAATTAACCAGAAGTAAGTAAAATGAAAAAGGTGCTTCAAAAACTTTAAACACTTGGTAAGTGATATAAACAATGTAATTTGGGTACAAAAACGATTTTCCTTTGCAGTACCAAAACATATTGTGTAATTTGATACGAGCTTCGATTTAATATATTATAATAGTTGTTTCGATACCCGAGTTAAAAGTTATCTCCGTTGAAATTTGTAACTCATATTTACCAAATGATTTTTTGTTTTTGAAAATTTGAACGACATCCTCTTTCTTTTTCTCTTCTCTTATTTTTTTTTTCAAAGAATAGAGACTGATTGAAAATATAAATAAACAACCCTAGGTCAGCACCAATATTTCCTCTATAGCTCTATTGAATTAAACCAGAAATAACTAAAATGAAAACGGTGCTTCAAAAAATTTAAACATTCGGTAAGTGATGTAAACGATGTAATTTGGGTACAAAAACGATTTCCTTTGATCGGACTAAAACATATTGTGTAATTTGATACGAGCTTCGATTTGATATATTATAATAGTGGTTTCGATACCCGAGTTAAATGTTATCTCCGTTGAAAGTTGTAACTCATATTTACCAAATGTTTTTTTGTTTTTGAAAATATGAACGACATCCTCTTTCTTTTTCTCTTCTCTTATTTTTTTTTAAGAATAGGGATTGATTGAAAATATATATAATCAAACCTAGGTTGGCACCAATATCTCCTCTATAGCTCTATGAATTAACCATAAGTAAGTAAAATGAAAAAGGTGCTTCAAAAACATTAAACACTTGGTAAGTGATATAAACAATGTAATTTGGGTACAAAAACGATTTTCCTTTGCAGTACCAAAACATATTGTGTTATTTGATACGAGCTTCGATTTGATATATTATAATAGTTGTTTCGATACCCGAGTCAAAAGTTATCTATGTTGAAAGTTGTAACTCATATTTACCAAATGTTTTTTTATTTTTAAACATATGAACGACATCCTCTTTCTTTTTCTCTTCTCTTATTTTTTTTGAAGAATAGGGATTGTTTGAAAATTTAAATAATCAAACCTAGGTTGGCACCAATATCTCCTCTATAGCTCAATTGAATTAACCATAAGTAAGTAAAATGAAAAAAGGTGCTTCAATAACTTTAAACACTTTGTAAGTGATATAAACAATGTAATTTGGGTACAAAAACGATTTTCCTTGGCAGTAAAAAAACATATTGTGTAATTTGATACGAGCTTCGATTTGATATATTATAATAGTTGTTTCGATACCCGAGTCAAAAGTTATCTCCGTTGAAAGTTGTAACTCATATTTACCAAATGTTTTTTTATTTTTGAAAATGTAAACGACATTCTCTTTCTTTTTCTCTTCTCTTATTTTTTTTTTGAAGAATAGGGATTGATTGAAAATATAAATAATCAAACCTAGGTTGGCACCAATATCTCCTGTATAGCTCTATTGAATTAAACCAGAAATAACTAAAATGAAAACGGTGCTTCAAAAACTTTAAACATTCGGTAAGTGATGTAAACGATGTAATTTGGGTACAAAAACGATTTCCTTTGATCGGACTAAAACATATTGTGTAATTTGATACGAGCTTCGATTTGATATATTATAATAGTGGTTTCGATACCCGAGTTAAATGTTATCTCCGTTGAAAGTTGTAACTCATATTTACCAAATGTTTTTTTGTTTTTGAAAATATGAACGACATCCTCTTTCTTTTTCTCTTCTCTTATTTTTTTTTAAGAATAGGGATTGATTGAAAATATATATAATCAAACCTAGGTTGGCACCAATATCTCCTCTATAGCTCTATGAATTAACCATAAGTAAGTAAAATGAAAAAGGTGCTTCAAAAACATTAAACACTTGGTAAGTGATATAAACAATGTAATTTGGGTACAAAAACGATTTTCCTTTGCATTACCAAAACATATTGTGTAATTTTATATGAGCTTCGATTTGATATATTATAATAGTTGTTTCGATACCCGAGTCAAAAGTTATCTCCGTTGAAAGTTGTAACTCATATTTACCAAATGTTTTTTTGTTTTTGAAAATATGAACGACATCCTCTTTCTTTTTCTCTTCTCTTATTTTTTTTTTCAAAGAATAGAGACTGATTGAAAATATAAATAAACAACCCTAGGTCAGCACCAATATTTCCTCTATAGCTCTATTGAATTAAACCAGAAATAACTAAAATGAAAACTGTGCTTCAAAAACTTTAAACATTCGGTAAGTGATGTAAACGATGTAATTTGGGTACAAAAACGATTTCCTTTGATCGGACTAAAACATATTGTGTAATTTGATACAAGATTCGATTTGATATATTATAATAGTGGTTTCGATACCCGAGTTAAATGTTATCTCCGTTGAAAGTTGTAACTCATATTTACCAAATGTTTTTTTGTTTTTGAAAATATGAACGACATCCTCTTTCTTTTTCTCTTCTCTTATTTTGTTTTAAGAATAGGGATTGATTGAAAATATATATAATCAAACCTAGGTTGGCACCAATATCTCCTCTATAGCTCTATGAATTAACCATAAGTAAGTAAAATGAAAAAGGTGCTTCAAAAACATTAAACACTTGGTAAGTGATATAAACAATGTAATTTGGGTACAAAAACGATTTTCCTTTGCAGTACCAAAACATATTGTGTAATTTGATACGAGCTTCGATTTAATATATTATAATAGTTGTTTCGATACCCGAGTTAAAAGTTATCTCCGTTGAAATTTGTAACTCATATTTACCAAATGATTTTTTGTTTTTGAAAATTTGAACGACATCCTCTTTCTTTTTCTCTTCTCTTATTTTTTTTTTCAAAGAATAGAGACTGATTGAAAATATAAATAAACAACCCTAGGTCAGCACCAATATTTCCTCTATAGCTCTATTGAATTAAACCAGAAATAACTAAAATGAAAACGGTGCTTCAAAAACTTTAAACATTCGGTAAGTGATGTAAACGATGTAATTTGGGTACAAAAACGATTTCCTTTGATCGGACTAAAACATATTGTGTAATTTGATACAAGATTCGATTTGATATATTATAATAGTGGTTTCGATACCCGAGTTAAATGTTATCTCCGTTGAAAGTTGTAACTCATATTTACCAAATGTTTTTTTGTTTTTGAAAATATGAACGACATCCTCTTTCTTTTTCTCTTCTCTTATTTTGTTTTAAGAATAGGTATTGATTGAAAATATATATAATCAAACCTAGGTTGGCACCAATATCTCCTCTATAGCTCTATGAATTAACCATAAGTAAGTAAAATGAAAAAGGTGCTTCAAAAACATTAAACACTTGGTAAGTGATATAAACAATGTAATTTGGGTACAAAAACGATTTTCCTTGGCAGTACCAAAACATATTGTGTTATTTGATACGAGCTTCGATTTGATATATTATAATAGTTGTTTCGATACCCGAGTCAAAAGTTATCTCCGTTGAAAGTTGTAACTCATATTTACCAAATGTTTTTTTATTTTTGAAAATGTAAACGACATTCTCTTTCTTTTTCTCTTCTCTTTTTTTTTTTGAAGAATAGGGATTGATTGAAAATATAAATAATCAAACCTAGGTTGGCACCAATATCTCCTGTATAGCTCTATTGAATTAAACCAGAAATAACTAAAATGAAAACGGTGCTTCAAAAACTTTAAACATTCGGTAAGTGATGTAAACGATGTAATTTGGGTACAAAAACGATTTCCTTTGATCGGACTAAAACATATTGTGTAATTTGATACGAGCTTCGATTTGATATATTATAATAGTGGTTTCGATACCCGAGTTAAATGTTATCTCCGTTGAAAGTTGTAACTCATATTTACCAAATGTTTTTTTGTTTTTGAAAATATGAACGACATCCTCTTTCTTTTTCTCTTCTCTTATTTTTTTTTAAAAATAGGGATTGATTGAAAATATATATAATCAAACCTAGGTTGGCACCAATATCTCCTCTATAGCTCTATGAATTAACCATAAGTAAGTAAAATGAAAAAGGTGCTTCAAAAACATTAAACACTTGGTAAGTGATATAAACAATGTAATTTGGGTACAAAAACGATTTTCCTTTGCATTACCAAAACATATTGTGTAATTTTATATGAGCTTCGATTTGATATATTATAATAGTTGTTTCGATACCCGAGTCAAAAGTTATCTCCGTTGAAAGTTGTAACTCATATTTACCAAATGTTTTTTTGTTTTTGAAAATATGAACGACATCCTCTTTCTTTTTCTCTTCTATTTTTTTTTTTTTGAGGAATAGGGATTGATTGAAAATATAAATAATCAATCCTAGGTTGGCACCAATATCTCCTGTATAACTCTATGAATTAACCAGAAATAAGTAAAATGAAAAAGGTGCTTCAAAAACATTAAACACTTGGTAAGTGATATAAACAATGTAATTTGGGTACAAAAACGATTTTCCTTTGCATTACCAAAACATATTGTGTAATTTGATATGAGCTTCGATTTGATATATTATAATAGTTGTTTCGATACCCGAGTCAAAAGTTATCTCCGTTGAAAGTTGTAACTCATATTTACCAAATGTTTTTTTGTTTTTGAAAATATGAACGACATCCTCTTTCTTTTTCTCTTTTATTTTTTTTTTGAGGAATAGGGATTGATTGAAAATATAAATAATCAATCCTAGGTTGGCACCAATATCTCCTGTATAACTCTATGAATTAACCAGAAATAAGTAAAATGAAAAAGGTGCTTCAAAAACTTTAAACACTTGGTAAGTGATATAAACAATGTAATTTGGGTAGAAAAACGATTTTCCTTTGCAGTACCAAAACATATTGTGTAATTTGATACGAGCTTCGATTTAATATATTATAATAGTTGTTTCGATACCCGAGTTAAAAGTTATATCCGTTGAAATTTGTAACTCATATTTACCAAATGATTTTTTGTTTTTGAAAATGTAAACGACATCCTCTTTCTTTTTCTCTTCTCTTATTTTTTTTTCAAAGAATAGAGACTGATTGAAAATATAAATAAACAACCCTAGGTCAGCACCAATATTTCCTCTATAGCTCTATTGAATTAAACCAGAAATAACTAAAATGAAAACGGTGCTCCAAAAACTTTAAACATTCGGTAAGTGATGTAAACGATGTAATTTGGGTACAAAAACGATTTCCTTTGATTGGACTAAAACATATTGTGTAATTTGATACGAGCTTCGATTTGATATATTATAATAGTGGTTTCGATACCCGAGTTAAATGTTATCTCCGTTGAAAGTTGTAACTCATATTTACCAAATGTTTTTTTGTTTTTGAAAATATGAACGACATCCTCTTTCTTTTTCTCTTCTCTTATTTTTTTTTAAGAATAGGGATTGATTGAAAATATATATAATCAAACCTAGGTTGGCACCAATATCTCCTCTATAGCTCTATGAATTAACCATAAGTAAGTAAAATGAAAAAGGTGCTTCAAAAACATTAAACACTTGGTAAGTGATATAAACAATGTAATTTGGGTACAAAAACGATTTTCCTTTGCAGTACCAAAACATATTGTGTTATTTGATACGAGCTTGGATTTGATATATTATAATAGTTGTTTCGATACCCGAGTCAAAAGTTATCTATGTTGAAAGTTGTAACTCATATTTACCAAATGTTTTTTTATTTTTGAAAATGTAAACGACATTCTCTTTCTTTTTCTCTTCTCTTATTTTTTTTTTGAAGAATAGGGATTTGTTGAAAATATAAATAACAAACCTAGGTTGGCACCAATATCTCCTGTATAGCTCTATTGAATTAACCAGAAGTAAGTAAAATGAAAAAGGTGCTTCAAAAACTTTAAACACTTGGTAAGTGATATAAACAATGTAATTTGGGTACAAAAACGATTTTCCTTTGCAGTACCAAAACATATTGTGTAATTTGATACGAGCTTCGATTTAATATATTATAATAGTTGTTTCGATACCCGAGTTAAAAGTTATCTCCGTTGAAATTTGTAACTCATATTTACCAAATGATTTTTTGTTTTTGAAAATTTGAACGACATCCTCTTTCTTTTTCTCTTCTCTTATTTTTTTTTTCAAAGAATAGAGACTGATTGAAAATATAAATAAACAACCCTAGTTCAGCACCAATATATCCTGTATAGCTCTATTGAATTAAACCAGAATAACTAAAATGAAAACGGTGCTTCAAAAACTTTAAACACTTGATAAGTGATGTAAACGATGTAATTTGGGTACAAAAACGATTTCCTTTGATTGAACTACAACATATTGTGTAATTTGATACGAGATTCGATTTGATATATTATAATAGTGGTTTCGATACCCGAGTTAAAAGTTATCTCCGTTGAAAGTTGTAACTCATATTTACTAAATGTTTTTTTGTTTTTGAAAATATGAACGACATCCTCTTTCTTTTTCTCTTCTCTTATTTTTTTTTGAACAATAGGGATTGATTGAAAATATAAATAAACAACCCAAAGTCAGCACCAATATCTCCTCTATAGCTCTATTGAATTAACCAGAAGTAAGTAAAATGAAAAAGGTGCTTCAAAAACATTAAACACTTGGTAAGTGATATAAACAATGTAATTTGGGTACAAAAACGATTTTCCTTTGCAGTGCCAAAACATATTGTGTAAATTGATACGAGCTTGATTTGATATATTATAATAGTTGTTTCGATACCCGAGTCAAAAGTTATCTCCGTTGAAATTTGTAACTCATATTTACCAAATGTTTTTTTGTTTTTGAAAATATGAACGACATCCTCCTTCTTTTTCTCTTCTCTTATTTTTTTTTTTGTAGAATAGGGATTGATTGAAAATATAAATAATCAAACCTAGGTTGGCACCAATATCTCCTGTATAGCTCTATTGAATTAACCAGAAGTAAGTAAAATGAAAAAGGTGCTTCAAAAACTTTAAACACTTGGTAAGTGATATAAACAATGTAATTTGGGTACAAAAACGATTTTCCTTTGCATTACCAAAACATATTGTGTAATTTGATATGAGCTTCGATTTGATTTATTATAATAGTTGTTTCGATACCCGAGTCAAAAGTTAT
The DNA here is from genome assembly GCA_037013495.1 of Hippophae tibetana. Taxonomy (NCBI): domain Eukaryota; kingdom Viridiplantae; phylum Streptophyta; class Magnoliopsida; order Rosales; family Elaeagnaceae; genus Hippophae; species Hippophae tibetana. The sequence continues at coordinate 1,488,168 of JAZDXN010000026.1, read as the reverse complement.
CTCCGTTGAAAGTTGTAACTCATATTTACCAAATGTTTCTTTGTTTTTGAAAATATGAACGACATCCTCTTTCTTTTTCTCTTCTATTATTTTTTTTTTGAGGAATAGGGATTGATTGAAAATATAAATAATCAATCCTAGGTTGGCACCAATATCTCCTGTATAACTCTATGAATTAACCAGAAATAAGTAAAATGAAAAAGGTGCTTCAAAAACTTTAAACACTTGGTAAGTTATATAAACAATGCAATTTGGGTACAAAAACGATTTTCCTTGGCAGTGCCAAAAAATATTGTGTAAATTGATACGAGTTTGATTTGATATATTATAATAATGCTTTCGATACCCGAGTCAAAAGTTATCTCCGTTGAAAGTTGTAACTCATATTTACCAAATGTTTTTTTATTTTTGAAAATGTAAACGACATTCTCTTTCTTTTTCTCTTCTCTTGTTTTTTTTTTTGAAGAATAGGGATTGATTGAAAATATTAATAATCAAACCTAGGCTGGCACCAATATCTCCTGTATAGCTCTATTGAATTAAACCAGAAGTAAGTAAATTGAAAATGGTGCGTCAAAAACTTTAAAACACGGAAAGTGGTGTAAACGATGTAATTTGGTGCAAAAACGATTTTCTTTGACGGGACCAAAACATATTATGTAATTTGATACGTGCTTCGATTTGATATATTATAATAGTGGTTTCGATACCCGAGTCAAAAGTTATCTCCGTTGAAATTTGTAACTCATATTTACCAAATGATTTTTTGTTTTTGAAAATTTGAACGACATCCTCTTTCTTTTTCTCTTCTCTTATTTTTTTTTTCAAAGAATAGAGACTGATTGAAAATATAAATAAACAACCCTAGTTCAGCACCAATATATCCTGTATAGCTCTATTGAATTAAACCAGAATAACTAAAATGAAAACGGTGCTTCAAAAACTTTAAACACTTGATAAGTGATGTAAACGATGTAATTTGGGTACAAAAACGATTTCCTTTGATTGAACTACAACATATTGTGTAATTTGATACGAGATTCGATTTGATATATTATAATAGTGGTTTCGATACCCGAGTTAAAAGTTATCTCCGTTGAAAGTTGTAACTCATATTTACTAAATGTTTTTTTGTTTTTGAAAATATGAACGACATCCTCTTTCTTTTTCTCTTCTCTTATTTTTTTTTGAACAATAGGGATTGATTGAAAATATAAATAAACAACCCAAAGTCAGCACCAATATCTCCTCTATAGCTCTATTGAATTAACCAGAAGTAAGTAAAATGAAAAAGGTGCTTCAAAAACATTAAACACTTGGTAAGTGATATAAACAATGTAATTTGGGTACAAAAACGATTTTCCTTTGCAGTGCCAAAACATATTGTGTAAATTGATACGAGCTTGATTTGATATATTATAATAGTTGTTTCGATACCCGAGTCAAAAGTTATCTCCGTTGAAATTTGTAACTCATATTTACCAAATGTTTTTTTGTTTTTGAAAATATGAACTACATCCTCTTTCTTTTTCTCTTCTCTTATTTTTATTTTGAAGAATAGGGATTGATTGAAAATATAAATAATCAAACCTAGGTTGGCACCAATATCTCCTGTATAGCTCTATTGAATTAACCAGAAGTAAGTAAAATGATAAAGGTGCTTCAAAAACTTTAAACACTTGGTAAGTGATATAAACAATGTAATTTGGGTACAAAAACGATTTTCCTTTGCAGTGCCAAAACATATTGTGTAAATTGATACGAGCTTGATTTGATATATTATAATAGTGGTTTCGATACCCGAGTCAAAAGTTATCTCCGTTGAAAGTTGTAACTCATATTTACCAAATGTTTTTTTGTTTTTGAAAATGTGAACGACATCCTCTTTCTTTTTCTCTTCTCTTATTTTTCTTTTGAAGAATAGGGATTGATTGAAAATATAAATAATCAAACCTAGGTTGGCACCAATATCTCCTGTATAGCTCTATTGAATTAACCAGAAGTAAGTAAAATGAAAAAGGTGCTTCAAAAACTTTAAACACTTGGTAAGTGATATAAACAATGTAATTTGGGTACAAAAACGATTTTCCTTTGAAGTGCCAAAACATATTGTGTAAATTGATACGAGCTTGATTTTATATATTATAATAGTAGTTTCGATACCCGAGTAAAAAGTTATCTCCGTTGAAAGTTGTAACTCATATTTACCAAATGATTTTTTGTTTTTGAAAATGTAAACGACATCCTCTTTCTTTTTCTCTTCTCTTATTTTTTTTTCAAAGAATAGAGACTGATTGAAAATATAAATAAACAACCCTAGGTCAGCACCAATATTTCCTCTATAGCTCTATTGAATTAAACCAGAAATAACTAAAATGAAAACGGTGCTTCAAAAACTTTAAACATTCGGTAAGTGATGTAAACGATGTAATTTGGGTACAAAAACGATTTCCTTTGATCGGATTAAAACATATTGTGTAATTTGATACGAGCTTCGATTTGATATATTATAATAGTGGTTTCGATACCCGAGTTAAATGTTATCTCCGTTGAAAGTTGTAACTCATATTTACCAAATGTTTTTTTGTTTTTGAACATATGAACGACATCCTCTTTCTTTTTCTCTTCTCTTATTTTTTTTGAAGAATAGGGATTGATTGAAAATATAAATAATCAAACCTAGGTTGGCACCAATATCTCCTCTATAGCTCTATTGAATTAACCAGAAGTAAGTAAAATGAAAAAGGTGCTTCAAAAACTTTAAACACTTGGTAAGTGATATAAACAATGTAAATTGGGTACAAAAACGATTTTCCTTGGAAGTACCAAAACATATTGTGTAATTTGATACGAGCTTCGATTTGAAATATTATAATAGTTGTTTCGATACCCGAGTCAAAAGTTATCTCCGTTGAAAGTTGTAACTCATATTTACCAAATGTTTTTTTATTTTTGAAAATGTAAACGACATTCTCTTTCTTTTTCTCTTCTCTTATTTTTTTTTTGAAGAATAGGGATTGATTGAAAATATAAATAATCAAACCTTGGTTGGCACCAATATCTCCTGTATAGCTCTATTGAATTAACCAGAAGTAAGTAAAATGATAAAGGTGCTTCAAAAACTTTAAACACTTGGTAAGTGATATAAACAATGTAATTTGGGTACAAAACCGATTTCCTTTGATTGGACTACAACATATTGTGTAATTTGATACGGGCTTCGATTTGATATATTATAATAGTGGTTTCGGTATTCGAGTCAAAAATTATCTCCGTTGAAATTTGTAACTCATATTTACCAAATGTTTTTTTTGTTTTTGGAAATATAAACGACATCCTCTTTCCTTTTCTCTTCTCTTATTTTTTTTTTGAAGAATAGAAATTGATTGAAAATATAAATAATCAAACCTAGGTTGGCAACAATATCTCCTGTATAGATCTATTAAATTAACGAGAAGTAAGTAAAATGAAAAAGGTGCTTCAAAAACTTTAAACACTTGGTAAGTGATGTAAACGATGTAATTTGGGTACAAAAACGATTTCCTTTGATTAGACTACAACATATTGTGTAATTTGATACGGGCTTCGATTTGATATATTATAATAGTGGTTTCGATACCCGAGTTAAAAGTTATCTCCGTTGAAAGTTGTAACTCATATTTAACAAATGTTTTTTTGTTTTTGAAAATATGAACGACATCCTCTTTTTTTTTCTCTTCTCTTATTTTTTTTTTGAAGAATAGGGATTGATTGATAATATAAATAATCAAACCTAGGTTGGCACCAATATCTCCTCTATAGCTCTATTGAATTAACCATAAGTAAGTAAAATGAAAAAGGTGCTTCAAAAACTTTAAACACTTGGTAAGTGATATAAACAATGTAATTTGGGTACAAAAACGATTTTCCTTGGAAGTACCAAAACATATTTTGTAATTTGATACGAGCTTCGATTTGATATATTATAATAGTTGTTTCGATACCCGAGTCAAAAGTTATCTCCGTTGAAAGTTGTAACTCATATTTACCAAATGTTTTTTTATTTTTGAAAATGTAAACGACATTCTCTTTCTTTTTCTCTTCTCTTATTTTTTTTTTTGAAGAATAGGGATTGATTGAAAATATAAATAATCAAACCTAGGTTGGCACCAATATCTCCTGTATAGCTCTACTGAATTAACCAGAAGTAAGAAAAATGAGAAAGGTGCTTCAAAAACTTTAAACACTTGGTAAGTAATATAAACGATGTAATTTGGGTACAAAATCGATTTCCTTTGATTGGACTACAACATATTGTGTAATTTGATACGGGCTTGGATTTGATATATTATAATAGTGGTTTCGATACCCGAGTTAAAAGTTATCTCCGTTGAAAGTTGTAACTCATATTTACCAAATGTTGTTTTGTTTTTGAAAATATGAACGACATCCTCCTTCTTTTTCTCTTCTCTTATTTTTTTTTTTTTGAAGAATAGGGATTGATTGAAAATATAAATAATCAAACCTAGGTTGGCACCAATATCTCCTGTATAGCTCTATTGAATTAACCAGAAGTAAGTAAAATGAAAAAGGTGCTTCAAAAACTTTAAACACTTGGTAAGTGATATAAACAATGTAATTTGGGTACAAAAACGATTTTCCTTTGCATTACCAAAACATATTGTGTAATTTGATATGAGCTTCGATTTGATATATTATAATAGTTGTTTCGATACCCGAGTCAAAAGTTATCTCCGTTGAAAGTTGTAACTCATATTTACCAAATGTTTTTTTGTTTTTGAAAATATGAACGACATCCTCTTTCTTTTTCTCTTCTATTATTTTTTTTTGAGGAATAGGGATTGATTGAAAATATAAATAATCAATCCTAGGTTGGCACCAATATCTCCTGTATAACTCTATGAATTAACCAGAAATAAGTAAAATGAAAAAGGTGCTTCAAAAACTTTAAACACTTGGTAAGTGATATAAACAATGTAATTTGGGTACAAAAACGATTTTCCTTGGCAGTGCCAAAAAATATTGTGTAAATTGATACGAGTTTGATTTGATATATTATAATAATGCTTTCGATACCCGAGTCAAAAGTTATCTCCGTTGAAAGTTGTAACTCATATTTACCAAATGTTTTTTTATTTTTGAAAATGTAAACGACATTCTTTTTCTTTTTCTCTTCTCTTGTTTTTTTTTTGAAGAATAGGGATTGATTGAAAATATTAATAATCAAACCTAGGCTGGCACCAATATCTCCTGTATAGCTCTATTGAATTAAACCAGAAGTAAGTAAATTGAAAATGGTGCGTCAAAAACTTTAAAACACGGAAAGTGGTGTAAACGATGTAATTTGGTGCAAAAACGATTTTCTTTGACGGGACCAAAACATATTATGTAATTTGATACGAGCTTCGATTTGATATATTATAATAGTGGTTTCGATACCCGAGTCAAAAGTTATCTCCGTTTAAATTTGTAACTCATATTTACCAAATGTTTTTTTATTTTTGAAAATGTGAACGACATCCTCTTTCTTTTTCTCTTCTATTATTTTTCTTTTGAAGAATAGGGATTGATTGAAAATATAAATAATCAAACCTAGGTTGGCACCAATATCTCCTGTATAGCTCTACTGAATTAACCAGAAGTAAGTAAAATGAGAAAGGTGCTTCAAAAACTTTAAACACTTGGTAAGTAATATAAACGATGTAATTTGGGTACAAAATCGATTTCCTTTGATTGGACTACAACATATTGTGTAATTTGATACGGGCTTGGATTTGATATATTATAATAGTGGTTTCGATACCCGAGTTAAAAGTTATCTCCGTTGAAAGTTTTAACTCATATTTACCAAATGTTTTTTTGTTTTTGAAAATATGAACGACATCCTCCTTCTTTTTCTCTTCTCTTATTTTTTTTTTTGAAGAATAGGGATTGATTGAAAATATAAATAATCAAACCTAGGTTGGCACCAATATCTCCTGTATAGCTCTATTGAATTAACCAGAAGTAAGTAAAATGAAAAAGGTGCTTCAAAAACTTTAAACACTTGGTAAGTGATATAAACAATGTAATTTGGGTACAAAAACGATTTTCCTTTGCATTACCAAAACATATTGTGTAATTTGATATGAGCTTCGATTTGATTTATTATAATAGTTGTTTCGATACCCGAGTCAAAAGTTATCTCCGTTGAAAGTTGTAACTCATATTTACCAAATGTTTCTTTGTTTTTGAAAATATGAACGACATCCTCTTTCTTTTTCTCTTCTATTATTTTTTTTTGAGGAATAGGGATTGATTGAAAATATAAATAATCAATCCTAGGTTGGCACCAATATCTCCTGTATAACTCTATGAATTAACCAGAAATAAGTAAAATGAAAAAGGTGCTTCAAAAACTTTAAACACTTGGTAAGTTATATAAACAATGTAATTTGGGTACAAAAACGATTTTCCTTGGCAGTGCCAAAAAATATTGTGTAAATTGATACGAGTTTGATTTGATATATTATAATAATGCTTTCGATACCCGAGTCAAAAGTTATCTCCGTTGAAAGTTGTAACTCATATTTACCAAATGTTTTTTTATTTTTGAAAATGTAAACGACATTCTCTTTCTTTTTCTCTTCTCTTGTTTTTTTTTGAAGAATAGGGATTGATTGAAAATATTAATAATCAAACCTAGGCTGGCACCAATATCTCCTGTATAGCTCTATTGAATTAAACCAGAAGTAAGTAAATTGAAAATGGTGCGTCAAAAACTTTAAAACACGGAAAGTGGTGTAAACGATGTAATTTGGTGCAAAAACGATTTTCTTTGACGGGACCAAAACATATTATGTAATTTGATACGAGCTTCGATTTGATATATTATAATAGTGGTTTCGATACCCGAGTCAAAAGTTATCTCCGTTTAAATTTGTAACTCATATTTACCAAATGTTTTTTTATTTTTGAAAATGTGAACGACATCCTCTTTCTTTTTCTCTTCTATTATTTTTCTTTTGAAGAATAGGGATTGATTGAAAATATAAATAATCAAACCTAGGTTGGCACCAATATCTCCTGTATAGCTCTACTGAATTAACCAGAAGTAAGTAAAATGAGAAAGGTGCTTCAAAAACTTTAAACACTTGGTAAGTAATATAAACGATGTAATTTGGGTACAAAATCGATTTCCTTTGATTGGACTACAACATATTGTGTAATTTGATACGGGCTTGGATTTGATATATTATAATAGTGGTTTCGATACCCGAGTTAAAAGTTATCTCCGTTGAAAGTTTTAACTCATATTTACCAAATGTTTTTTTGTTTTTGAAAATATGAACGAAATCCTCCTTCTTTTTCTCTTCTCTTATTTTTTTTTTGAAGAATAGGGATTGATTGAAAATATAAATAATCAAACCTAGGTTGGCACCAATATCTCCTGTATAGCTCTATTGAATTAACCAGAAGTAAGTAAAATGAAAAAGGTGCTTCAAAAACTTTAAACACTTGGTAAGTGATATAAACAATGTAATTTGGGTACAAAAACGATTTTCCTTTGCATTACCAAAACATATTGTGTAATTTGATATGAGCTTCGATTTGATTTATTATAATAGTTGTTTCGATACCCGAGTCAAAAGTTATCTCCGTTGAAAGTTGTAACTCATATTTACCAAATGTTTTTTTGTTTTTGAAAATATGAACGACATCCTCTTTCTTTTTCTCTTCTATTATTTTTTTTTGAGGAATAGGGATTGATTGAAAATATAAATAATCAATCCTAGGTTGGCACCAATATCTCCTGTATAACTCTACGAATTATCCAGAAATAAGTAAAATGAAAAAGGTGCTTCAAAAACTTTAAACACTTGGTAAGTGATATAAACAATGTAATTTGGGTACAAAAACGATTTTCCTTGGCAGTGCCAAAAAATATTGTGTAAATTGATACGAGTTTGATTTGATATATTATAATAATGCTTTCGATACCCGAGTCAAAAGTTATCTCCGTTGAAAGTTGTAACTCATATTTACCAAATGTTTTTTTATTTTTGAAAATGTAAACGACATTCTCTTTCTTTTTCTCTTCTCTTGTTTTTTTTTGAAGAATAGGGATTGATTGAAAATATTAATAATCAAACCTAGGCTGGCACCAATATCTCATGTATAGCTCTATTGAATTAAACCAGAAGTAAGTAAATTGAAAATGGTGCGTCAAAAACTTTAAAACACGGAAAGTGGTGTAAACGATGTAATTTGGTGCAAAAACGATTTTCTTTGACGGGACCAAAACATATTATGTAATTTGATACGAGCTTCGATTTGATATATTATAATAGTGGTTTCGATACCCGAGTCAAAAGTTATCTCCGTTTAAATTTGTAACTCATATTTACCAAATGTTTTTTTATTTTTGAAAATGTGAACGACATCCTCTTTCTTTTTCTCTTCTATTATTTTTCTTTTGAAGAATAGGGATTGATTGAAAATATAAATAATCAAACCTAGGTTGGCACCAATATCTCCTGTATAGCTCTACTGAATTAACCAGAAGTAAGTAAAATGAGAAAGGTGCTTCAAAAACTTTAAACACTTGGTAAGTAATATAAACGATGTAATTTGGGTACAAAATCGATTTCCTTTTATTGGACTACAACATATTGTGTAATTTGATACGGGCTTGGATTTGATATATTATAATAGTGGTTTCGATACCCGAGTTAAAAGTTATCTCCGTTGAAAGTTTTAACTCATATTTACCAAATGTTTTTTTGTTTTTGAAAATATGAACGACATCCTCCTTCTTTTTCTCTTCTCTTATTTTTTTTTTTGAAGAATAGGGATTGATTGAAAATATAAATAATCAAACCTAGGTTGGCACCAATATCTCCTGTATAGCTCTATTGAATTAACCAGAAGTAAGTAAAATGAAAAAGGTGCTTCAAAAACTTTAAACACTTGGTAAGTGATATAAACAATGTAATTTGGGTACAAAAACGATTTTCCTTTGCATTACCAAAACATATTGTGTAATTTGATATGAGCTTCGATTTGATTTATTATAATAGTTGTTTCGATACCCGAGTCAAAAGTTATCTCCGTTGAAAGTTGTAACTCATATTTACCAAATGTTTTTTTGTTTTTGAAAATATGAACGACATCCTCTTTCTTTTTCTCTTCTATTTTTTTTTTTGAGGAATAGGGATTGATTGAAAATATAAATAATCAATCCTAGGTTGGCACCAATATCTCCTGTATAACTCTATGAATTATCCAGAAATAAGTAAAATGAAAAAGGTGCTTCAAAAACTTTAAACACTTGGTAAATGATATAAACAATGTAATTTGGGTACAAAAACGATTTTCCTTGGCAGTGCCAAAAAATATTGTGTAAATTGATACGAGTTTGATTTGATATATTATAATAATGCTTTCGATACCCGAGTCAAAAGTTATCTCCGTTGAAAGTTGTAACTCATATTTACCAAATGTTTTTTTATTTTTGAAAATGTAAACGACATTCTCTTTCTTTTTCTCTTCTCTTGTTTTTTTTTGAAGAATAGGGATTGATTGAAAATATTAATAATCAAACCTAGGCTGGCACCAATATCTCATGTATAGCTCTATTGAATTAAACCAGAAGTAAGTAAATTGAAAATGGTGCGTCAAAAACTTTAAAACACGGAAAGTGGTGTAAACGATGTAATTTGGTGCAAAAACGATTTTCTTTGACGGGACCAAAACATATTATGTAATTTGATACGAGCTTCGATTTGATATATTATAATAGTGGTTTCGATACCCGAGTCAAAAGTTATCTCCGTTTAAATTTGTAACTCATATTTACCAAATGTTTTTTTATTTTTGAAAATGTGAATGACATCCTCTTTCTTTTTCTCTTCTATTATTTTTCTTTTGAAGAATAGGGATTGATTGAAAATATAAATAATCAAACCTAGGTTGGCACCAATATCTTTTGTATAGCTCTACTGAATTAACCAGAAGTAAGTAAAATGAGAAAGGTGCTTCAAAAACTTTAAACACTTGGTAAGTAATATAAACGATGTAATTTGGGTACAAAATCGATTTCCTTTGATTGGACTACAACATATTGTGTAATTTGATACGGGCTTGGATTTGATATATTATAATAGTGGTTTCGATACCCGAGTTAAAAGTTATCTCCGTTGAAAGTTTTAACTCATATTTACCAAATGTTTTTTTGTTTTTGAAAATATGAACGACATCCTCCTTCTTTTTCTCTTCTCTTATTTTTTTTTTTGAAGAATAGGGATTGATTGAAAATATAAATAATCAAACCTAGGTTGGCACCAATATCTCCTGTATAGCTCTATTGAATTAACCAGAAGTAAGTAAAATGAAAAAGGTGCTTCAAAAACTTTAAACACTTGGTAAGTGATATAAACAATGTAATTTGGGTACAAAAACGATTTTCCTTTGCATTACCAAAACATATTGTGTAATTTGATATGAGCTTCGATTTGATTTATTATAATAGTTGTTTCGATACCCGAGTCAAAAGTTATCTCCGTTGAAAGTTGTAACTCATATTTACCAAATGTTTCTTTGTTTTTGAAAATATGAACGACATCCTCTTTCTTTTTCTCTTCTATTATTTTTTTTTTGAGGAATAGGGATTGATTGAAAATATAAATAATCAATCCTAGGTTGGCACCAATATCTCCTGTATAACTCTATGAATTAACCAGAAATAAGTAAAATGAAAAAGGTGCTTCAAAAACTTTAAACACTTGGTAAGTTATATAAACAATGTAATTTGGGTACAAAAACGATTTTCCTTGGCAGTGCCAAAAAATATTGTGTAAATTGATACGAGTTTGATTTGATATATTATAATAATGCTTTCGATACCCGAGTCAAAAGTTATCTCCGTTGAAAGTTGTAACTCATATTTACCAAATGTTTTTTTATTTTTGAAAATGTAAACGACATTCTCTTTCTTTTTCTTTCTCTTGTTTTTTTTTTTGAAGAATAGGGATTGATTGAAAATATTAATAATCAAACCTAGGCTGGCACCAATATCTCCTGTATAGCTCTATTGAATTAAACCAGAAGTAAGTAAATTGAAAATGGTGCGTCAAAAACTTTAAAACACGGAAAGTGGTGTAAACGATGTAATTTGGTGCAAAAACGATTTTCTTTGACGGGACCAAAACATATTATGTAATTTGATACGAGCTTCGATTTGATATATTATAATAGTGGTTTCGATACCCGAGTCAAAAGTTATCTCCGTTTAAATTTGTAACTCATATTTACCAAATGTTTTTTTATTTTTGAAAATGTGAACGACATCCTCTTTCTTTTTCTCTTCTATTATTTTTCTTTTGAAGAATAGGGATTGATTGAAAATATAAATAATCAAACCTAGGTTGGCACCAATATCTCCTGTATAGCTCTACTGAATTAACCAGAAGTAAGTAAAATGAGAAAGGTGCTTCAAAAACTTTAAACACTTGGTAAGTAATATAAACGATGTAATTTGGGTACAAAATCGATTTCCTTTGATTGGACTACAACATATTGTGTAATTTGATACGGGCTTGGATTTGATATATTATAATAGTGGTTTCGATACCCGAGTTAAAAGTTATCTCCGTTGAAAGTTTTAACTCATATTTACCAAATGTTTTTTTGTTTTTGAAAATATGAACGACATCCTCCTTCTTTTTCTCTTCTCTTATTTTTTTTTTTTGAAGAATAGGGATTGATTGAAAATATAAATAATCAAACCTAGGTTGGCACCAATATCTCCTGTATAGCTCTATTGAATTAACCAGAAGTAAGTAAAATGAAAAAGGTGCTTCAAAAACTTTAAACACTTGGTAAGTGATATAAACAATGTAATTTGGGTACAAAAACGATTTTCCTTTGCATTACCAAAACATATTGTGTAATTTGATATGAGCTTCGATTTGATTTATTATAATAGTTGTTTCGATACCCGAGTCAAAAGTTATCTCCGTTGAAAGTTGTAACTCATATTTACCAAATGTTTCTTTGTTTTTGAAAATATGAACGACATCCTCTTTCTTTTTCTCTTCTATTATTTTTTTTTTGAGGAATAGGGATTGATTGAAAATATAAATAATCAATCCTAGGTTGGCACCAATATCTCCTGTATAACTCTATGAATTAACCAGAAATAAGTAAAATGAAAAAGGTGCTTCAAAAACTTTAAACACTTGGTAAGTTATATAAACAATGTAATTTGGGTACAAAAACGATTTTCCTTGGCAGTGCCAAAAAATATTGTGTAAATTGATACGAGTTTGATTTGATATATTATAATAATGCTTTCGATACCCGAGTCAAAAGTTATCTCCGTTGAAAGTTGTAACTCATATTTACCAAATGTTTTTTTATTTTTGAAAATGTAAACGACATTCTCTTTCTTTTTCTTTCTCTTGTTTTTTTTTTTGAAGAATAGGGATTGATTGAAAATATAAATAATCAAACCTAGGTTGGCACCAATATCTCCTGTATAGCTCTACTGAATTAACCAGAAGTAAGTAAAATGAGAAAGGTGCTTCAAAAACTTTAAACACTTGGTAAGTAATATAAACGATGTAATTTGGGTACAAAATCGATTTCCTTTGATTGGACTACAACATATTGTGTAATTTGATACGGGCTTGGATTTGATATATTATAATAGTGGTTTCGATACCCGAGTTAAAAGTTATCTCCGTTGAAAGTTTTAACTCATATTTACCAAATGTTTTTTTGTTTTTGAAAATATGAACGACATCCTCCTTCTTTTTCTCTTCTCTTATTTTTTTTTTTGAAGAATAGGGATTGATTGAAAATATAAATAATCAAACCTAGGTTGGCACCAATATCTCCTGTATAGCTCTATTGAATTAACCAGAAGTAAGTAAAATGAAAAAGGTGCTTCAAAAACTTTAAACACTTGGTAAGTGATATAAACAATGTAATTTGGGTACAAAAACGATTTTCCTTTGCATTACCAAAACATATTGTGTAATTTGATATGAGCTTCGATTTGATTTATTATAATAGTTGTTTCGATACCCGAGTCAAAAGTTATCTCCGTTGAAAGTTGTAACTCATATTTACCAAATGTTTTTTTGTTTTTGAAAATATGAACGACATCCTCTTTCTTTTTCTCTTCTATTATTTTTTTTTGAGGAATAGGGATTGATTGAAAATATAAATAATCAATCCTAGGTTGGCACCAATATCTCCTGTATAACTCTATGAATTATCCAGAAATAAGTAAAATGAAAAAGGTGCTTCAAAAACTTTAAACACTTGGTAAGTGATATAAACAATGTAATTTGGGTACAAAAACGATTTTCCTTGGCAGTGCCAAAAAATATTGTGTAAATTGATACGAGTTTGATTTGATATATTATAATAATGCTTTCGATACCCGAGTCAAAAGTTATCTCCGTTGAAAGTTGTAACTCATATTTACCAAATGTTTTTTTATTTTTGAAAATGTAAACGACATTCTCTTTCTTTTTCTCTTCTCTTGTTTTTTTTTTGAAGAATAGGGATTGATTGAAAATATTAATAATCAAACCTAGGCTGGCACCAATATCTCCTGTATAGCTCTATTGAATTAAACCAGAAGTAAGTAAATTGAAAATGGTGCGTCAAAAACTTTAAAACACGGAAAGTGGTGTAAACGATGTAATTTGGTGCAAAAACGATTTTCTTTGACGGGACCAAAACATATTATGTAACTTGATACGAGCTTCGATTTGATATATTATAATAGTGGTTTCGATACCCGAGTCAAAAGTTATCTCCGTTTAAATTTGTAACTCATATTTACCAAATGTTTTTTTATTTTTGAAAATGTGAACGACATCCTCTTTCTTTTTCTCTTCTATTATTTTTCTTTTGAAGAATAGGGATTGATTGAAAATATAAATAATCAAACCTAGGTTGGCACCAATATCTCCTGTATAGCTCTACTGAATTAACCAGAAGTAAGTAAAATGAGAAAGGTGCTTCAAAAACTTTAAACACTTGGTAAGTAATATAAACGATGTAATTTGGGTACAAAATCGATTTCCTTTGATTGGACTACAACATATTGTGTAATTTGATACGGGCTTGGATTTGATATATTATAATAGTGGTTTCGATACCCGAGTTAAAAGTTATCTCCGTTGAAAGTTTTAACTCATATTTACCAAATGTTTTTTTGTTTTTGAAAATATGAACGACATCCTCCTTCTTTTTCTCTTCTCTTATTTTTTTTTTCAAAGAATAGAGACTGATTGAAAATATAAATAAACAACCCTAGGTCAGCACCAATATATCATGTATAGCTCTATTGAATTAAACCAGAATAACTAAAATGAAAACGGTGCTTCAAAAACTTTAAACACTTGATAAGTGATGTAAACGATGTAATTTGGGTACAAAAACGATTTCCTTTGATTGAACTACAACATATTGTGTAATTTGATACGAGATTCGATTTGATATATTATAATAGTGGTTTCGATACCCGAGTTAAAAGTTATCTCCGTTGAAAGTTGTAACTCATATTTACTAAATGTTTTTTTGTTTTTGAAAATATGAACGACATCCTCTTTCTTTTTCTCTTCTCTTATTTTTTTTTGAAGAATAGGGATTGATTGAAAATATAAATAAACAACCCAAAGTCAGCACCAATATCTCCTCTATAGCTCTATTGAATTAACCAGAAGTAAGTAAAATGAAAAAGGTGCTTCAAAAACATTAAACACTTGGTAAGTGATATAAACAATGTAATTTGGGTACAAAAACGATTTTCCTTGGCAGTGCCAAAAAATATTGTGTAAATTGATACGAGTTTGATTTGATATATTATAATAATGCTTTCGATACCCGAGTCAAAAGTTATCTCCGTTGAAAGTTGTAACTCATATTTACCAAATGTTTTTTTATTTTTGAAAATGTAAAAGACATTCTCTTTCTTTTTCTCTTCTCTTGTTTTTTTTTGAAGAATAGGGATTGATTGAAAATATTAATAATCAAACCTAGGTTGGCACCAATATCTCCTGTATAGCTCTATTGAATTAAACCAGAAGTAAGTAAATTGAAAATGGTGCGTCAAAAACTTTAAAACACGGAAAGTGGTGTAAACGATGTAATTTGGGTGCAAAAACAATTTTCTTTGACGGGACCAAAACATATTATGTAATTTGATACGAGCTTCGATTTGATATATTATAATAGTGGTTTCGATACCCGAGTCAAAAGTTATCTCCGTTTAAATTTGTAACTCATATTTACCAAATGTTTTTTTATTTTTGAAAATGTGAACGACATCCTCTTTCTTTTTCTCTTCTATTATTTTTCTTTTGAAGAATAGGGATTGATTGAAAATATAAATAATCAAACCTAGGTTGGCACCAATATCTCCTGTATAGCTCTACTGAATTAACCAGAAGTAAGTAAAATGAGAAAGGTGCTTCAAAAACTTTAAACACTTGGTAAGTAATATAAACGATGTAATTTGGGTACAAAATCGATTTCCTTTGATTGGACTACAACATATTGTGTAATTTGATACGGGCTTGGATTTGATATATTATAATAGTGGTTTCGATACCCGAGTTAAAAGTTATCTCCGTTGAAAGTTGTTACGCATATTTACCAAATGTTTTTTTGTTTTTGAAAATATGAACGACATCCTCCTTCTTTTTCTCTTCTCTTATTTGTTTTTTGAAGAATAGGGATTGATTGAAAATATAAATAATCAAACCTAGGTTGGCACCAATATCTCCTTTATAGCTCTATTGAATTAACCAGAAGTAAGTAAAATGATAAAGGTGCTTCAAAAACTTTAAACACTTGGTAAGTGATATAAACAATGTAATTTGGGTACAAAAACGATTTTCCTTTGCAGTGCCAAAACATATTGTGTAAATTGATACGAGCTTGATTTGATATATTATAATAGTGGTTTCGATACCCGAGTCAAAAGTTATCTCCGTTGAAAGTTGTAACTCATATTTACCAAATGTTTTTTTGTTTTTGAAAATGTAAACGACATCCTCTTTCTTTTTCACTTCTCTTATTTTTCTTTTGAAGAATAGGGATTGATTGAAAATATAAATAATCAAACCTAGGTTGGCACCAATATCTCCTGTATAGCTCTATTGAATTAACCAGAAGTAAGTAAAATGATAAAGGTGCTTCAAAAACATTAAACACTTGGTAAGTGATATAAACAATGTAATTTGGGTACAAAAACGATTTTCCTTTGCAGTGCCAAAACATATTGTGTAAATTGATACGAGCTTGATTTGATATATTATAGTAGTTGTTTCGATACCCGAGTCAAAAGTTATCTCCGTTGAAATTTGTAACTCATATTTACCAAATGTTTTTTTGTTTTTGAAAATATGAACTACATCCTCTTTCTTTTTCTCTTCTCTTATTTTTTTTTTGAAGAATAGGGATTGATTGAAAATATAAATAATCAAAGCTAGGTTGGCACCAATATCTCCTGTATAACTCTATGAATTAACCAGAAATAAATAAAATGAAAAAGGTGCTTCAAAAACTTGAAACACTCGGTAAGTGATTTAAACGATGTAATTTGGGTACAAAAATGATTTTCTTTGACGGGACCAAAAAATATTATGTAATTTGATACGTGCTTCAATTTGATATATTATAATTGCTGTTTCGATACTGATGAACGAAAACCGGCATCGCCGATTCCCGCAAATACTTTGGTTTTAATATTTATAAAACTCTCGCAAGTGCACGAATCATTTCGAAGAAAATGAGAAGTATACTCCCAAGGTCGATCTAAGGAAGAAATGTATGTGGTTTTTAATTTATTATTCAAACTTTTAAAAACGAAATTAAATCCTAAACATCCTGTCACGATAGTTTGGTTTTTGTGTTCCTTATCTAATAACATAAAATAAACATATATACAGATTAATTAAATATAATCTAATAACATAAAAATAAACATAGATACAAATTCAATAAATAATTATCTAAAAATAAACATATATACGGATTCAATAAATATTCATGCAAATTTTTATCATTTATATTAGCGGAGTATTTATGGATATAATAACTAAATTAATTATGCTTGCTCATATTAACTAGGTTATTAAAGATATAAATTGATATTTTATTGATTCTCTCTTTTTTATATAAATACCATCTTTGGTGGGGTTAGATATTCTTTGTTAACTAAACAAATCAATTAACACCTATGGGTGGGGTTGATAACTAATATGCTTAATTAAATTAATTCCTTTTTCTAAGAGATTGAAAATGAACCATTTAAATGCCACCTTTGGTGGGGTTAGACAATTTAAACATTATTCAAGGTGTCCATATTAAACTTAAGAATTTAATTATCCGAGTACTAACTTTCAAGTTTTAAAACCACTATTGAAAACATGTTGTCAATACATTTTCACATAATAATTCTTATAAAAACTTTTGAAATAGAGTTTCACTCTAACTACCGGGCGATTGTACCAACAAATAAAAGAGCACTACTCTAAATTAGACCGGATAACTAAACCTTAAAATCTAATTTTCGGGTTTAAGTTTGTAATGAAAAAATAATATATTTCTCTCTAACATTCTTAATATAAAATCTTGAATAAAAACAAAATCAATTCATTTTAAAGATTTTTACCTATTTAATATTTCGCAAGCATAACAACGTCGTTATTACATCATTTTTACTAAACAGCTAGCATAGTTAAATTTAACCACACACAAGTTGAATATAACATGTAAGAATAAAGCATAAAAATAACTGTAAAGAAAATAAAATCCTTACAGAACTTCGACGCTATTCCCGTTGCTAGAAAACCTCCGAGCGGAATTTGCACTTCCATATATTGAATCAAAAACTAAATTATTACAAAAACATTACAAGTTCCTCTCAAAAAGAGAAGAACACTAAAACTAAGAGAATTGAACTAAAAACTAAGAAGGAAACTAAGAAAAACTTAGAAACTAAGAAAGAAACTAAGGAAAACTCAAAAAAACTAAGAAATGAGAGAAAGAGAGAAGAGAGAAGTGTGGTTTGAAGGTGTATTTTGAAGTGAAGGGAAGGGGGGTATTTATAGGTGAGGATGGAGAGAAAAAGTAGAGAAAAAAATGTTAAAAAAATGTAAAAACGCGGATTATTGATTGCTGACGTCATTTGATGACGTCAGCATGACATGGGGCGGCTGCACAGTACCGGGTATGAACAGTGCCGAGTCTGATGAACAGTACCGGGGTATGAACAGTGCCGAGTCTGATGAACAGTACCGGGGTATGAACAGTACCCGCGGCCGGGCTGTGGGGCGCGGCGGCGCGATTTTCGTCTTTTTGACATTTTTGACCTTTTCGACCCATTTTGTCCAATTTTTCCATATTTGTTGACCTTTTCCCACTTATTTATTAATATATTTGTGATGTATTGCTTCAAGTATTCCTGTTTGAGTCTTTAAATTGCGTTTTTAAGCCAAAATACCTGAAAAACAATAAAAATACCCGTGATTCCGAAAAAGACAAATTTATATAAATATATGATAAAACATATAAATATATGTATTTTTAATCAATTAATGTGCATAAAATCATGGTTATTTTAGTGCTTTTTGAGCACTCATCACAACCCCCAACCAGCTTCTTGCTAGTCCCTTAGAAAGAGAAGCGATAAAAACTAAAAATTAAACTATCCTAAATCACTTTCGTGGATTGAAACGGTTGCATTTAGCCTATGCAACAAGCCGTTAAACCCCTAGGTTGCCCTAGTGGACGAGTTTGAGTCTCGTGAGGGTTTTCAGTAATGATACCCACAAACATTGAACTAAATGTAAAAATAAAAACAATCAAATCAAAAATTAAAATTACAACACAATCAAAAATTAATTTAAGAATAAAAGAACACAACATATCACAAAAATATCTCATACTTTTTAATCTCCTTTAAGATCATAATTAAAATCTCAAGCATAAGTTATTTTAATCTCTTTAAACAATCATGATTTTATTACAATAATTAGTCGAAAATCATTTTCATATTTCATTTCAAAAATGTATCAATTTAATTTTACCCAATTTCAGTGTCATGAATGAGAATTCGCTTCGACTCTATTCCTCACAAGTCAATACTCTCAAAGCACTGAATCCTATGGGTTCAAACACTCATACTAATTTATATGCGAAAGAGTTGATGTATAGAAATGAACTAATATGTTCGCATATGTATAAAGAATAAAGGCTCAAAGTGTTATTTTAACATTGATCTCATGAAAGGAATCGAATGTATAAATTATAAAGATATCATATACAAAAATTATTTTCATGCATAAATCCAACTCATTAAGAAAGAATTTCAAGATATATGCTTTTACAAATGAAGAAATTGCGATGACTTTTTAGGGAATTACTTCCTATATCTTTCTTTTGTAATTAGCCTTTACTCACAACTTTGTAGGCAATGTGGGTCATAGTATGTAGATGATACTATTTTTTTTATCTCTCTATACATTTTTTTATATATATATATGTATTTTTTAGAGAGTCAACCCATGTACATATTGTACATTTTTTTTTTTTTTGGATTTTGGTGAGTGGTTAATTTTGTGGCTTTTCTGTTTGATCTTGGTTTAGGTAACCCCAGATATGTCTTCTTGTTTTTGTAGCAGTCATGCATGAATGAGATATAAGCATATACTATCAATTTCTACTCAAATCGTTTTAATCTAAACAAAAATAATAATCAAAAATATATGATACTCTATTAAGATGAGAAAAAATTCATACATTCAATGCTAATACCTATAGAGATCATCTAAACTTTTTGAATAAATAAGAAATGTGTTTGGAGTAGAAAAAATATATATTTCACTCTGAATAAAAGAAATTAGGCTCAAATTATATCTCACAAGGGTAGTCTCCACTAAAAAAATTCATAAACACCGATTTTGGGTTTAATATAATTTCCACATTTTATCAAGAAATACTAGTTATGACAAAAACTAACTAATTATCAAAAATAATTACAAAATATTTCATGATATGTTTTCAAAAATTAATCTAACAGTACCAAAGACTTAACTATTTACTTAAATTTGATTTAAAGAAATGATACATTTTTGTGATAATTTTTTATATATATATATATTTTTTATTTATTTTTTTTTATTAAGCATGGTAACTTTTCACCACCCCCAACCTAGAACTTACATTGTCCTCAATGTAACAACTGCAAATTAAAGATAAAGAGAAAAGAGGAGAAAGATTACCTATTTCTTGAGAATGTGTAAGTAGTAATGAAGAAATGCAGGTGCATCCATCATATTCATCATTAAAGTGTATACAGACAGATCGCTGTGAACTTCTAACATCTCAACAAATATTTTAGTTTTAACAATTTTAAAAATTATTCACAAACAAGTAAACTAAAATAAACAATAAAATTAAGTAAATAAAACAAATAACAAAAAATTACCTAACATGATGGGTTGCCTCCCATCCAGCGCTTAGTTTAACGTCTTAGCAAGACGTATCTTTTTGGTGCTAAGGGTTACTCAGCCAAATGCAATCCATTTCAGCAATATTGTTTGGTTCTTCCACATAAGGCTTGACACGATGGCCATTAACTTTGAACGTTTTTTGTGTCTTGGAGTCCAATAGTTCTACCACTCCATGTTCAGATACCTGAACTATTTTGAATGGTCCATCCCATCTTGATCTTAGCTTTCCTGGAAACAATCTCAAACGAGAGTTAAATAAAAGAACTTTCATTCCAGGGTGAAGAGTCTTAGGAACTAGCCTCTTGTCATGATAGCGCTTAGTACGCTCCTTGTATAATTTGGCATTCTCATAGGCTTCATTCCTAATTTCTTCCAACTCATGAAGCTGGAGTACTCGTTTTTCACCTACTTTATCTAAATCCATGTTTAGCTCTTTAATTGCCCAATAAGCCTTGTGTTCAAGTTCAACTGGAAGGTGGCACGCTTTCCCAAAGATTAACCGGTAAGGGCTCATCCCAATAGGTGTTTTGTAAGCGGTGCGGTATGCCCATAAGGCATCATTTAACTTAAATGCCCAATCCTTCCTTGAGGGACGCACAGTGCGTTCCAGTATTCCCTTAATTTGCCTATTACTTACTTCCACTAAACCGGAAGTTTGAGGATGATATGGAGTAGCTACCTTATGTGTGATGTTGTACTTTTTTAGTACTCCATCAAAGAGTTTGTTACAAAAATGGCTACCTCCATCGCTTATTATAGCTCTAGGCGTTCCGAACCTACTGAATATGAAATCTTTCAAGAATTTCACAACAACATTAGCATCATTGGTTTTGGTGGGGATAGCTTCTACACACTTGGACACATAATCCACAGCAACCAAAATGTATTGAAAACCATTAGATGGGGGAAAAGGACCCATAAAGTCAATCCCCCATATGTCAAAGAGTTCAACAACTAAATTAGATGTCAAAGGCATTTCATCTCTTTTGCTTATGTTTCCTGTTTTTTGACATCTATCACATTGTGCACAAAACATATGAGCATCTTTAAAAAGAGTGGGCCAAAAGAATCCAGACTGTAATATCTTACGGGCTGTCTTTTCTCCTCCAAAATGACCCCCACAATGAAGTTCATGACAAAAAGTCAGAATGCTCTTATGTTCTTCTTCAGGTACACATCTCCGGATGACTTGATCTTGACCAATCTTGTATAAATAAGGGTCATCCCAGAAATAGTCCTTAATAGTTTTAAAAAACCTTTTCTTGTCCTGATATGAAGTGTTAGGTCGCAAAACACCAGTGGCAAGATAGTTTACAATATCAGCATACCATGGGTTTGGACCTATAAAAAATAACTGTTCATCAGGAAAGGTTTCAACTATATCTTCATTACTCTCATCTTTAAGAGAATTGAAGTCAGAAATCAACCTAGACAAATGGTCAGCTACTAAGTTTTCACTGCCTTTCTTATCCTTGATTTCTAGGTCAAATTCTTGTAAGAGTAATACCCACCTGATTAATCTTGGCTTGGCATTTGGTTTACTTAATAGGTATCTTAAAGCAGCATGATCAGAATGCACAATCACTTTAGATCCTACTAAATAAGACCGAAATTTGTCTAAAGAGAATACTATAGCCAAGAATTCCTTTTCAGTGGTGGTGTAATTCATCTGGGCATCATTGAGTGTTTTGCTAGCATAGTAGATGACATGTAAACGCTTATCCACTCTTTGTCCCAGGACTGCTCCTATTGCATAATCAGAAGCGTCACACATTATTTCAAAGGGTAAAGACCAGTTTGGTGCCATTATAACAGGGGTAGATGTGAGTTTATCTTTCAAGGTATTAAAGGAAGTAAGGCAGTCATTGTTGAAATCAAAATCAGCATCTTTGGATAGCAAGTTACATAAGGGACGACTTATTTTAGAGAAATCTTTAATAAATCGTCTGTAAAATCCTGCATGTCCCAAGAAGCTTCTTATCCCCTTCACAGATGTAGGGGGAGGTAGTTTGGATATCAATTCAACTTTTGCCCTATCAACTTCAATACCCTTGTTTGAAATTATATGTCCTAAAACTATCCCTTGTTGAACCATAAAATGACTTTTCTCCCAACTAAGGGTTAGATTGCATTCAATGCATCTTTCTAAAACCAAAGTCAATTTATGTAAGCAATCATCAAATGAGTTCCCAAAGACAGAGAAATCGTCCATGAAAATCTCAATGAATTTTTCCACCATGTCCGAGAAAATGGATATCATGCATCTCTGGAACGTGGCAGGGGCATTGCATAACCCAAATGGCATTCTGCGAAAAGCAAATGTCCCAAAAGGACATGTAAATGTGGTCTTTTCCTGATCTTCTGGTGCTATGGGTACTTGATAATATCCAGACAGTCCATCCAAAAAACAGTAAAATTCGTGTCCAGCTAATCTTTCCAACATTTGATCAATGAATGGAAGAGGAAAGTGATCCTTTTTCGTATATAAATTTAGTTTCCTAAAATCTATACACATTCTCCAGCCAGTGATTATTCTAGTGGGCACTAATTCACTTTTGTCATTCTTAACAACTGTTATCCCAGATTTCTTTGGTACCACATGCACTGGACTAACCCACTTACTATCCGCAATAGGATAGATAATCCCTTCTTCTAATAATTTAAGAATTTCCTTCTTAACTACCTCTTGCATGTTTGGGTTTAGTCTTCTTTGGGCCTCTCGTACAGGTTTAGCACCGTCCTCCAAGTTGATCTTGTGCATACACATTGTTGGACTAATGCCTCTTATATCCCCTATACTCCAACCTATAGATTTCTTAAACTGTTTAAGCACTTTGATGAGTTCCTTTTCTTGTGGTTTGGTCAAGGTTGAAGAAATTATCACTGGATAAGTTTCTCCCTCTCCCAAAAACACATATTTTAAGTGCTCAGGTAAGACTTTGAGTTCAAGTTCAGGTGGATTGGTCTCTTTACTAGATGAAGAACTGGGTAGATTTAAAAGTGTACTAGATTTTGTCATCACTTCATCATTGTCTAGTTGTTTAAGGTACCGATTAATTTCCTCATCTAAATCTTCTTCAACCTTTTCAAGTGTAAGAACGGTTTCAAGCTTGTCTTCTATTCTGGTTTGTAAAAAGGTGCTTTGGACAAGATTATCCAAAGGATCAACTTCGAATATTTCATCGATGGCAGAAATAGAAGGAAAAGGTGAAGAATCAAAAACTTTAAAATGAACGGTCTCCCCTAAGACTGTCATTGTCAAATTTCCATCTTGGACATCAATAATAGTTTTAGTAGTTGCCATAAATGGCCTACCAAGCAATATTGTGTGCTCTCTGTCCAATGCTGGATTTTCTTGCATATCCAGAACCACAAAGTCAACAGGTATTATCAGTTTGTCTACCTGTACCAAAACATCCTCAACTATTCCCTCTGGATATTTAAGAGATCTATCTGCAAGTTGAAGGGACATAGTTGTGGGTTTTAAATCCCCTAGATTGAGTTGTAAGAATATAGAGTAGGGCATCAAATTTATACTAGCACCTAAATCAAGCATTGCTTTAGCAACCTTCCTATCCCCCATTGTTATGTTTATAATAAAACTTCCAGGGTCTTTCAACTTAGGGGGTAGTTTGTGCTGAAGTACAGTGCTAGAAATTTCTGATACTACTACTCGTTCATTCAGTTCATACCTCCTTTTCTTAGTGTTCAACTCTTTGAAAAACTTGGCATATGAGGGCACATTCATGATCACTTCTAACAATGGTAAATTGATATTCACTTTAGAGAGCATATTAAAAAGATCATTGAATTGCTTATCTTGTTTGGACTCTTTTAACCGGTGGGGAAAAGGTACTTGTATCTGGTGTGGTTCTGTTGTCTTTTGAATTTTGGGGGTGTCAGATGACCCCCCAATGAGTTTTTCAGAAGGCTTGTTAAGTTTAACACTTGTTTCTCCTTTTTGCGAGATTAGAGTATCGCCTTCTTTGTTACCTGAACTACAAGGTAGATTGTTAGAGATTTCAGGTAAACTGGTATTGACTACCTTACCACTTCGAAGGGTTCTAACATCCTTTGCTTGTTCTGGTTGACTGGGCAACTTTCCTGGTTCTTTCTTTTGCATTTGTTCAGCCAGTTGCCCAACTTTAGATTCAATTCTTTTAACCGAAGCCTCCATGGTGTTCAACCTTTGATTAGTCATCAATTGGTTGTCACGACTAACTTGAATAAAAGCATTCAAGCTATCTTCTAAGGTTGGTTTAAAAGATTGGCTTGGTGGGTAAGGGTGGTTGTTATCCGACCTTAGTGTTGGATATTGGGTGTAGGCTGGGTGATTATAGGTGTTTGGATGATACCTTTGATAAGATTGGACTTCCTCTATGGCATCGACACTAGAATCACAAGTATTTGAACAATTATGAGTACCATGCCCAATTGAACAACACACTTCACATACCTCTTGATTTGAAATTTGGTGGGAAGTGAGGAATTTCACTTGTTTAGTCAATTCAGCAAGTTGCAAGGTTATCTCATTATCAGAGCCGACTTCATTGACCTTTGCTTTCCTTCTACCACCTCTTTGTTGGGAATTAGAACCCAATAGCTCATAGAGATTATAGGTTTCCTCTGCGGTCTTTTCTCGTACAGCACCTCCAGCAGCATTATCAACCATGTATTGACTCTGTAGTGTCAATCCATCGTAAAAGAATTGGTTTTGTAGCTGTAATGGAAAGCTATGATTTTGACATTGAATGAAAAGGAGTTTGAATCGTTCCCAAGCTTCATGAAAGGGCTCTTCATACATTTGAGAAAATGTTGCTATCTTTTTTCTTATATCAACAGTCTTTTGATGGGAATAGAACCTACCCATAAAAATTTCATAGACTGCCTCCCAAGTTTTAAGCGAACCTGACTGTAGAGTAATGAACCATGACCAAGCTTTATCTTTGAGAGTGTAAGGAAAACACCTCATCCTAAGTTGATCTTCATTAATTGCATGTAGTGGAAAGGTTTGGACAATAGCATAGAATTCTCGAATGAAATTTAAAGGGTCTTCATTAGGGATACCGTAAAAGGAAGGCAACAAAGAATAATGAATCTTTTTCAATTCATAATTCCTTGCAGCCTCTTGTAATTGGATACCGGAAGTTACATTGCCAATGATTGGCATTGTATATTCTTTCATCTTTTTCCGCCTATCTTCAGCATCTCCCATGGTTGTTTGTAGTTGAAAATGATCCTCCTCCTATTGTGTATCAACAATTTGCTTTTAGTAGATATCTCTAAAAAATATTTATAACTTGATAAAACGTAAATGCAAAAAGTGCAAGGAACCTAAATTTTTTTTTTTTTAAACGAATGGACAGAATGTTTGAAACAAACGAATTTTATTTCATCTGAATTTTTATTACACGCAAACTAAAACAAAGGAAAATACAATAATGGGTGACCTCCCATACAGGACTAAAATTTATCGTCTTCTAGTAAGACGTTGCTTGGAGATTGCAGAATGAAAAACTCAATGTCTCCTCTTCATTGAATTCGTTTAAGTTTCAAATTAGTCTTTGCCTTTTTGCAAATGTTCAACTAACTGTTCAACTTGAACTTCCACCTTTTTGATAGAAGCTTCCACAGAGTCCAACCGTTGATTGGTTTTAGATTGATTATCCCTACATACTTGAATAAAAGAATTCAAGTTGTCCTCCAAGGTTGGTTTATTGGGAATGCTTCTTGGAATAGGTGGGTGGAATTGCTGACCTGCTTGGTTTGAGCTTTGAGTGAAAGGAGGGTTGTTTTGCCTCCAAGAGAAATTTGGATGACTTCTCCACCCAGGATTATAGGTATTTGAGTTGGGGTCAAACCTTGGTCTTTGTTGATACGCTCCCAACACATTGACCTGTTCAGGTCCAGTTGTTTCTCCTTGATATGGACAGGCTTCAGTACCATGTCCCATGTTGCTGTACAAACCATATTGTTCATTATTGGTGTTGGTTTGTGTAGCGAGAAGGGCAACTTGCTTAGTCAGTTGAACAAGTTGTTGTTGAACTTCATTACTGGAGTCGATTTCATGAACTCCAGCTTTTCTCACTCGGGAGCTTTTCTGTTGGGAATTAGCACCCAACATCTCAAAGAGGTTATACGTCTCTGAGGCAGTCTTTTCTCCTATTGCTCCTCCTGCAGCGTTGTCGACAATGAACTGACATTGTTGTGTAAGTCCATCGTAAAAGAATTGGTTCTGCAACTGCAGGGGAAAGCTATGATGGGGACACTGAGTGAGAAACATCTTGAACCTATCCCAAGCTTCATGGAATGGTTCTCCATCCATCTGAGAGAAAGTAGCAATCTTTCCTCTCAACTCTGATGTTTTTTGATGGGAATAGAATTTTCCCATGAATTTATTGTAAATGTTACCCCATGTCATCAGAGAACCTGGGGGAAGTGACATCAACCAAGCTTTGGCCTTATCCTTTAGAGTGTAGGGAAAACATCTCATCCTAAGTTGATCCTCGTTTAGAATACCGAGGGGGAATGTTTGGACCGTAGCATAGAAATCTCTCATAAAGGAAAGAGAATCTTCATTAGGTAGCCCATAAAAGGAAGGAAGCATAGAAAAATGAATATTTTTAAGGTCATAATTCCGAGCAGCCTCTCCCAACTGGATAGCGGCAGTTGCCGTGCCTATTACCGGTCTTGCAAACTCCTTCATCGTGGTTTCCCTAATATGTTGGTTTTCCTCCATTTCTTTTGGTTCTAGCAAAGGATTAAGACTTGGTTCTATGTTTGGCTCAAAAACAGGTTGATGGGTAGAATCCAGTTTTGTTGACACTTGTTTAAATTTATGAAAATTATTTACATATGGTGTAAGAGGGTTTCCTAAGGATCTCCTACCACGCATAGACTATTGTAAATGTAAATTTAAAACTCCTGTCAACAAAATAAAAAATTTAGAGAAAATTTACATGTTATTTAATACAAAGCACTAAACAAAACTAGTTAAACCCTAAAAAGAAGAATTTTTTTTTTCATTTTTTTTTTAATTTTTTTTTAATTTTTTTTATATTTTTTTTTGTAACATAATTAGTATTAACCAAGAGTGCTCCCAGGAAAGAATGGTGGTGCAAACGGCTCCTTAAATACCATTCTCCTAGCCAGAGCAACGTTCCCAGGAAAGACTAGTGGCACAAAGGCTTTCAAGAACTAGTCTCCTAGACAGAACTCCCTTAGATTTTTACTTTTCATGTTATTTAGTTAATTAGGTATAAATTCGAGTAATGTTTTTTTTTTATTCATGAACGGTAATTTTATTTTACTATTCACGCTATATAATGTCTTATTAACTTAAATTTTTTTTTGAAATTTATGTTTTTGAAAATTTTTTTTTTTTTATGAACGGTAATTTTATTTCACTATTCACGCTATATTATTTCTTATTAACTTAAAATTTTTTGAATTTTGAATTTTGAATTTTTAAATTTTTTTTTTTTTTTACTATTCATGAACGGTAAAATTTTTTACTTCAAATTTCAAATTTCTAAATTATTTTACAATTAAAAAAAATTATTTTTTTTATTTTTTTTATTTTTTTTTATTTATTATGAATTTTGAAATTTGATTATTATTCAAATATCACAATTATTTACAGCACAAAATTTTTTTTTTAAAATTTTGATAAATAATTTAAAAACGCTATTCCTTCCCCGGCAACGGCGCCAAAAACTTGATGAACGAAAACCGGCATCGCCGATTCCCGCAAATACTTTGGTTTTAATATTTATAAAACTCTCGCAAGTGCACGAATCATTTCGAAGAAAATGATAAGTATACTCCCAAGGTCGATCTAAGGAAGGAATGTATGTGGTTTTTAATTTATTATTCAAACTTTTAAAAACGAAATTAAATCCTAAACATCCTGTCACGATAGTTTGGTTTTTGTGTTCCTAATCTAATAACATAAAATAAACATATATACAGATTAATTAAATATAATCTAATAACATAAAAATAAACATAGATACAAATTCAATAAATAATTATCTAAAAATAAACATATATACGGATTCAATAAATATTCATGCAAATTTTTATCATTTATATTAGCGGAGTATTTATGGATATAATAACTAAATTAATTATGCTTGCTCATATTAACTAGGTTATTAAAGATATAAATTGATATTTTATTGATTCTCTCTTTTTTATATAAATACCATCTTTGGTGGGGTTAGATATTCTTTGTTAACTAAACAAATCAATTAACACCTATGGGTGGGATTGATAACTAATATGCTTAATTAAATTAATTCCTTTTTCTAAGAGATTGAAAATGAACCATTTAAATGCCACCTTTGGTGGGGTTAGACAATTTAAACATTATTCAAGGTGTCCAAATTAAACTTAAGAATTTAATTATCCGAGTACTAACTTTCAAGTTTTAAAACCACTATTGAAAACATGTTGTCAATACATTTTCACATAATAATTCTTATAAAAACTTTTGAAATAGAGTTTCACTCTAACTACCGGGCGATTGTACCAACAAATAAAAGAGCACTACTCTAAATTAGACCGGATAACTAAACCTTAAAATCTAATTTTCGGGTTTAAGTTTGTAATGAAAAAATAATATATTTCTCTCTAACATTCTTAATATAAAATCTTGAATAAAAACAAAATCAATTCATTTTAAAGATTTTTACCTATTTAATATTTCGCAAGCATAACAACGTCGTTATTACATCATTTTTACTAAACAGCTAGCATAGTTAAATTTAACCACACACAAGTTGAATATAACATGTAAGAATAAAGCATAAAAATAACTGTAAAGAAAATAAAATCCTTACAGAACTTCGACGCTATTCCCGTTGCTAGAAAACCTCCGAGCGGAATTTGCACTTCCATATATTGAATCAAAAACTAAATTATTACAAAAACATTACAAGTTCCTCTCAAAAAGAGAAGAACACTAAAACTAAGAGAATTGAACTAAAAACTAAGAAGGAAACTAAGAAAAACTTAGAAACTAAGAAAGAAACTAAGGAAAACTCAAAAAAACTAAGAAATGAGAGAAAGAGAGAAGAGAGAAGTGTGGTTTGAAGGTGTATTTTGAAGTGAAGGGAAGGGGGGTATTTATAGGTGAGGATGGAGAGAAAAAGTAGAGAAAAAAATGTTAAAAAAATGTAAAAACGCGGATTATTGATTGCTGACGTCATTTGATGACGTCAGCATGACATGGGGCGGCTGCACAGTACCGGGTATGAACAGTGCCGAGTCTGATGAACAGTACCGGGGTATGAACAGTGCCGAGTCTGATGAACAGTACCGGGGATGAACAGTACCCGCGGATGAACAGTACCGAGTCTGATGGGTATGAACAGTGCCGAGTCTGATGGGTATGAACAGTACCCACGGATGAACAGTACCCGCGGATGAACAGTGCCGAGTCTGATGAACAGTACCGGGGTATGAACAGTGCCGAGTCTGATGAACAGTAACGCGCGGATGAACAGTACCCGCGGATGAACAGTGCCGCGCGCTGCTGCTTGGGGCGGTGCTGGGCGGTGGGTCGCGGCGGCCGGGCTGTGGGGCGCAGCGGCGCGATTTTCGTCTTTTTGACATTTTTGACCTTTTCGACCCATTTTGTCCAATTTTTCCATATTTGTTGACCTTTTCCCACTTATTTATTAATATATTTGTGATGTATTGCTTCAAGTATTCCTGTTTGAGTCTTTAAATTCCGTTTTTAAGACAAAATACCTGAAAAACAATAAAAATACCCGTGATTCCGAAAAAGACAAATTTATATAAATATATGATAAAACATATAAATATATGTATTTTTAATCAATTAATGTGCATAAAATCATGGTTATTTTAGTGCTTTTTGAGCACTCATCAGATACGCGAGTCAAAAGTTATCTCTATTGAAAATTGTAACTCATATTTACAAATGATTTTTTGTTTTTGAAAATATGAACGACATCCTCTTTCTTTTTCTCTTCTCTTATTTTTTTTAAGAATAGGAATTGATTGAAAATATATATAATCAAACCTAGGTTGGCACCAATATCTCCTCTATAGCTCTATGAATTAACCATAAGTAAGTAAAATGAAAAAGGTGCTTCAAAAACATTAAACACTTGGTAAGTGATATAAACAATGTAATTTGGGTACAAAAACGATTTTCCTTTGCAGTACCAAAACATATTGTGTTATTTGAAACGAGCTTCGATTTGATATATTATAATAGTTGTTTCGATACCCGAGTCAAAAGTTATCTATGTTGAAAGTTGTAACTCATATTTACCAAATGTTTTTTTATTTTTGAAAATGTAAACGACATTCTCTTTCTTTTTCTCTTCTCTTATTTTTTTTTTGAAGAATAGGGATTTGTTGAAAATATAAATAACAAACCTAGGTTGGCACCAATATCTCCTGTATAGCTCTATTGAATTAACCAGAAGTAAGTAAAATGAAAAAGGTGCTTCAAAAACTTTAAACACTTGGTAAGTGATATAAACAATGTAATTTCGGTACAAAAACGATTTTCCTTTGCAGTACCAAAACATATTGTGTAATTTGATACGAGCTTCGATTTAATATATTATAATAGTTGTTTCGATACCCGAGTTCAAAGTTATCTCCGTTGAAATTTGTAACTCATATTTACCAAATGATTTTTTGTTTTTGAAAATTTGAACGACATCCTCTTTCTTTTTCTCTTCTCTTATTTTTTTTTTCAAAGAATAGAGACTGATTTAAAATATAAATAAACAACCCTAGGTCAGCACCAATATATCCTGTATAGCTCTATTGAATTAAACCAGAATAACTAAAATGAAAACGGTGCTTCAAAAACTTTAAACACTTGATAAGTGATGTAAACGATGTAATTTGGGTACAAAAACGATTTCCTTTGATTGGACTACAACATATTGTGTAATTTGATACGAGATTCGATTTGATATATTATAATAGTGGTTTCGATACCCGAGTTAAAAGTTATCTCCGTTGAAAGTTGTAACTCATATTTACTAAATGTTTTTTTGTTTTTGAAAATATGAACGACATCCTCTTTCTTTTTCTCTTCTCTTATTTTTTTTTGAAGAATAGGGATTGATTGAAAATATAAATAAACAACCCAAAGTCAGCACCAATATCTCCTCTATAGCTCTATTGAATTAACCAGAAGTAAGTAAAATGAAAAAGGTGCTTCAAAAACATTAAACACTTGGTAAGTGATATAAACAATGTAATTTGGGTACAAAAACGATTTTCCTTTGCAGTGCCAAAACATATTGTGTAAATTGATACGAGCTTGATTTGATATATTATAATAGTTGTTTCGATACTCGAGTCAAAAGTTATCTCTGTTGAAAGTTGTAACTCATATTTACCAAATGTTTTTTTATTTTTGAAAATGTAAACGACATTCTCTTTCTTTTTTTCTTCTCTTATTTTTTTTTGAAGAATAGGGATTGATTGAAAATATAAATAATCAAACCTAGGTTGGCACCAATATCTCCTGTATAGCTCTATTGAATTAACCAGAAGTAAGTAAAATGATAAAGGTGCTTCAAAAACTTTAAACACTTGGTAAGTGATATAAATATTGTAATTTGGGTACAAAAACGATTTCCTTTGATTGGACTACAACATATTGTGTAATTTGATACGGGCTTTGATTTGATATATTATAATAGTGGTTTCGATACCCGAGTTAAAAGTTATCTCCGTTGAAAGTTGTAACTCATATTTACCAAATGTTTTTTTGTTTTTGAAAATATGAACGATATCCTCTTTCTTTTTCTCTTCTCTTATTTTTTTTTTGAAGAATAGGGATTGATTGAAAATATAAATAATCAAACCTAGGTTGGTACCAATATCTCCTCTATAGCTCTATTGAATTAACCAGAAGTAAGTAAAATGATAAAGGTGCTTCAAAAACTTTAAACACTTGGTAAGTGATATAAACAATGTAATTTGGGTACAAAAACGATTTTCCTTGGCAGTACCAAAACATATTGTGTAATTTGATACGAGCTTCGATTTGATATATTATAATAGTTGTTTCGATACCCGAGTCAAAAGTTATCTCCGTTGAAAGTTGTAACTCATATTTACCAAATGTTTTTTTGTTTTTGAAAATATGAACGATATCCTCTTTCTTTTTCTCTTCTCTTATTTTTTTTTTTTTGAAGAATAGGGATTGATTGAAAATATAAATAATCAAACCTAGGTTGGCACCAATATCTCCTGTATAGATCTATTGAATTAACCAGAAGTAAGTAAAATGAAAAGGGTGCTTCAAAAACTTTAAACACTTGGTAAGTGATGTAAACGATGTAATTTGGGTACAAAAACGATTTCCTTTGATTGGACTACAACATATTGTGTAATTTGATACGGGCTTCGATTTGTAATATTAAAATAGTGGTTTCGATACCCGAATTAAAAGGTATCTCCGTTGAAAGTTGTAACTCATATTTACCAAATGTTTTTTTGTTTTTGAAAATATGAACGACATCCTCTTTCTTTTTCTCTTCTCTTTTTTTTTTTTTTGAAGAATATGGATTGATTGAAAATATAAATAATCAAACCTAGGTTGGCACCAATATCTCCTCTATAGCTCTATTGAATTAACCATAAGTAAGTAAAATGAAAAAGGTGCTTCAAAAACTTTAAACACTTGGTAAGTGATATAAACAATGTAATTTGGGTACAAAAACGATTTTCCTTGGAAGTACCAAAACATATTGTGTAATTTGATACGAGCTTCGATTTGATATATTATAATAGTTGTTTCGATGCTGGAGTCAAAAGTTATCTCTGTTGAAAGTTGTAACTCATATTTACCAAATGTTTTTTTATTTTTGAAAATGTAAACGACATTCTCTTTCTTTTTCTCTTCTCTTATTTTTTTTTTGAAGAATAGGGATTGATTGAAAATATAAATAATCAAACCTAGGTTGGCACCAATATCTCCTGTATAGCTCTATTGAATTAACCAGAAGTAAGTAAAATGATAAAGGTGCTTCAAAAACTTTAAACACTTGGTAAGTGATATAAACAATGTAATTTGGGTACAAAAACGATTTCCTTTGATTGGACTACAACATATTGTGTAATTTGATACGGGCTTCGATTTGATATATTATAATAGTGGTTTCGATACCCGAGTTAAAAGTTATCTCCGTTGAAAGTTGTAACTCATATTTACCAAATCCCCGGCAACGGCGCCAAAAACTTGATGAGCGAAAACCGACATCGTCGATTCTTCCCAATACTTTGGTTTTAATATTTATAAAACTCTCGCAAGTGCACGAATCATTTCGTAGAAAATGATAAGTATACTCCCAAGGTCGATCTAAGGAAGGAATGTGTGTGGTTTTTAATTTATTATTCAAACTTTTAAAAACGAAATTAAATCCTAAACATCTTGTCACGATATTTTGGGGTTTTGTGCTTTTAATCTAATTACATAAAATTAAACATAGATTCAATAAACATTTATGCAAATTTTATCATTTATAATGGCGGAGTATTTATGGATATAATAACTAAGTTAATTATGCTTGCTCACATTATCTAGGTTATTAAGGATATGAATTGATATTTATTGATTGTCCCTTTTTTGTATGAATACCACCTTTGGTGGGGTTAGATATTCTTTGTTAACTAAACAAATCAATTAACACCTATGGGTGGGGTTGATAACTAATTTGCTTAATTAAATTAATTCCTTTTTCTAAGAGATTGAAAATGAACCATTTATATGCCACCTTTGGTGAGGTTAGACAGTTTAAACTTTATTCAAGGTGTCCAAATTAAACTTAAGAATTTAATTATCCGAGTACTAACTTTCAAGTTTTAAAACCACTATTGAAAACATGTTGTCAATACATTTTCACATAATAATTCTTATAAAAACTTTTGAAATAGAGTTTCACTCTAACTACCGGGCGATTGTACCAACAAATAAAAGAGCACTACTCTAAATTAGACCGGATAACTAAACCTTAAAATCTAATTTTCGGGTTTAAGTTTGTAATGAAAAAATAATATATTTCTCTCTAACATTCTTAATATAAAATCTTGAATAAAAACAAAATCAATTCATTTTAAAGATTTTTACCTATTTAATATTTCGCAAGCATAACAACGTCGTTATTACATCATTTTTACTAAACAGCTAGCATAGTTAAATTTAACCACACACAAGTTGAATATAACATGTAAGAATAAAGCATAAAAATAACTGTAAAGAAAATAAAATCCTTACAGAACTTCGACGCTATTCCCGTTGCTAGAAAACCTCCGAGCGGAATTTGCACTTCCATATATTGAATCAAAAACTAAATTATTACAAAAACATTACAAGTTCCTCTCAAAAAGAGAAGAACACTAAAACTAAGAGAATTGAACTAAAAACTAAGAAGGAAACTAAGAAAAACTTAGAAACTAAGAAAGAAACTAAGGAAAACTCAAAAAAACTAAGAAATGAGAGAAAGAGAGAAGAGAGAAGTGTGGTTTGAAGGTGTATTTTGAAGTGAAGGGAAGGGGGGTATTTATAGGTGAGGATGGAGAGAAAAAGTAGAGAAAAAAATGTTAAAAAAATGTAAAAACGCGGATTATTGATTGCTGACGTCATTTGATGACGTCAGCATGACATGGGGCGGCTGCACAGTACCGGGTATGAACAGTGCCGAGTCTGATGAACAGTACCGGGGTATGAACAGTGCCGAGTCTGATGAACAGTACAGGGGATGAACAGTACCCGCGGATGAACAGTACCGAGTCTGATGGGTATGAACAGTGCCGAGTCTGATGGGTATGAACAGTACCCACGGATGAACAGTACCCGCGGATGAACAGTGCCGAGTCTGATGAACAGTACCGGGGTATGAACAGTGCCGAGTCTGATGAACAGTAACGCGCGGATGAACAGTACCCGCGGATGAACAGTGCCGCGCGCTGCTGCTTGGGGCGGTGCTGGGCGGTGGGTCGCGGCGGCCGGGCTGTGGGGCGCAGCGGCGCGATTTTCGTCTTTTTGACATTTTTGACCTTTTCGACCCATTTTGTCCAATTTTTCCATATTTGTTGACCTTTTCCCACTTATTTATTAATATATTTGTGATGTATTGCTTCAAGTATTCCTGTTTGAGTCTTTAAATTCCGTTTTTAAGACAAAATACCTGAAAAACAATAAAAATACCCGTGATTCCGAAAAAGACAAATTTATATAAATATATGATAAAACATATAAATATATGTATTTTTAATCAATTAATGTGCATAAAATCATGGTTATTTTAGTGCTTTTTGAGCACTCATCAGATACGCGAGTCAAAAGTTATCTCTATTGAAAATTGTAACTCATATTTACAAATGATTTTTTGTTTTTGAAAATATGAACGACATCCTCTTTCTTTTTCTCTTCTCTTATTTTTTTTAAGAATAGGAATTGATTGAAAATATATATAATCAAACCTAGGTTGGCACCAATATCTCCTCTATAGCTCTATGAATTAACCATAAGTAAGTAAAATGAAAAAGGTGCTTCAAAAACATTAAACACTTGGTAAGTGATATAAACAATGTAATTTGGGTACAAAAACGATTTTCCTTTGCAGTACCAAAACATATTGTGTTATTTGAAACGAGCTTCGATTTGATATATTATAATAGTTGTTTCGATACCCGAGTCAAAAGTTATCTATGTTGAAAGTTGTAACTCATATTTACCAAATGTTTTTTTATTTTTGAAAATGTAAACGACATTCTCTTTCTTTTTCTCTTCTCTTATTTTTTTTTTGAAGAATAGGGATTTGTTGAAAATATAAATAACAAACCTAGGTTGGCACCAATATCTCCTGTATAGCTCTATTGAATTAACCAGAAGTAAGTAAAATGAAAAAGGTGCTTCAAAAACTTTAAACACTTGGTAAGTGATATAAACAATGTAATTTCGGTACAAAAACGATTTTCCTTTGCAGTACCAAAACATATTGTGTAATTTGATACGAGCTTCGATTTAATATATTATAATAGTTGTTTCGATACCCGAGTTCAAAGTTATCTCCGTTGAAATTTGTAACTCATATTTACCAAATGATTTTTTGTTTTTGAAAATTTGAACGACATCCTCTTTCTTTTTCTCTTCTCTTATTTTTTTTTCAAAGAATAGAGACTGATTTAAAATATAAATAAACAACCCTAGGTCAGCACCAATATATCCTGTATAGCTCTATTGAATTAAACCAGAATAACTAAAATGAAAACGGTGCTTCAAAAACTTTAAACACTTGATAAGTGATGTAAACGATGTAATTTGGGTACAAAAACGATTTCCTTTGATTGGACTACAACATATTGTGTAATTTGATACGAGATTCGATTTGATATATTATAATAGTGGTTTCGATACCCGAGTTAAAAGTTATCTCCGTTGAAAGTTGTAACTCATATTTACTAAATGTTTTTTTGTTTTTGAAAATATGAACGACATCCTCTTTCTTTTTCTCTTCTCTTATTTTTTTTTGAAGAATAGGGATTGATTGAAAATATAAATAAACAACCCAAAGTCAGCACCAATATCTCCTCTATAGCTCTATTGAATTAACCAGAAGTAAGTAAAATGAAAAAGGTGCTTCAAAAACATTAAACACTTGGTAAGTGATATAAACAATGTAATTTGGGTACAAAAACGATTTTCCTTTGCAGTGCCAAAACATATTGTGTAAATTGATACGAGCTTGATTTGATATATTATAATAGTTGTTTCGATACCCGAGTCAAAAGTTATCTCCGTTGAAATTTGTAACTCATATTTACCAAATGTTTTTTTGTTTTTGAAAATATAAACGACATCCTCTTTCTTTTTCTCTTCTCTTATATTTTTTTGAAGAATAGGGATTGATTGAAAATATAAATAATCAAACCTAGGTTGGCACCAATATCTCCTGTATAGCTCTATTGAATTAACCAGAAGTAAGTAAAATGATAAAGGTGCTTCAAAAACTTTAAACACTTGGTAAATGATATAAACAATGTAATTTGGGTACAAAAACGATTTTCCTTTGCAGTGCCAAAACATATTGTGTAAATTGATACGAGCTTGATTTGATATATTATAATAGTGGTTTCGATACCCGAGTCAAAAGTTATCTCCGTTGAAAGTTGTAACTCATATTTACCAAATGTTTTTTTGTTTTTGAAAATGTGAACGACATCCTCTTTCTTTTTCTCTTCTCTTATTTTTCTTTTGAAGAATAGGGATTGATTGAAAATATAAACAATCAAACCTAGGTTGGCACCAATATCTCCTCTATAGCTCTATTGAATTAACCATAAGTAAGTAAAATGAAAAAGGTGCTTCAAAAACTTTAAACACATGGTAAGTGATATAAACAATGTAATTTGGGTAAAAAACGATTTTCCTTGGCAGTACAAAAACATATTGTGTAATTTGATATGAGCTTTGATTTGATATATTATAATAGTTGTTTTGATACCCGAGTCAAAAGTTATCTCCGTTGAAAGTTGTACCTCATATTTACCATATGTGTTTTTGTTTTTGAAAATATGAACGACATCCTCTTTCTTTTTCTCTTCTCTTATTTTTTTTTTTTGAAGAATAGGGATTGATTGAAAATATAAATAATCAAACCTAGGTTGGCACCAATATCTCCTCTATAGCTCTATTGAATTAACCATAAGTAAGTAAAATGATAAAGGTGCTTCAAAAACTTTAAACACTTGGTAAGTGATATAAACAATGTAATTTGGGTACAAAAACGATTTTCCTTGGAAGTACCAAAACATATTGTGTAATTTGATACGAGCTTCGATTTGATATATTATAATAGTTGTTTCGATACCCGAGTCAAAAGTTATCTCCGTTGAAAGTTGTACCTCATATTTACCAAATGTTTTTTTGTTTTTGAAAATATGAACGACATCCTCTTTCTTTTTCTCTTCTCTTATTTTTTTTTGAAGAATAGGGATTGATTGAAAATATAAATAATCAAACCTAGGTTGGCACCAATATCTCCTCTATAGCTCTATTGAATTAACCATAAGTAAGTAAAATGAAAAAGGTGCTTCAAAAACTTTAAACACTTGGTAAGTGATATAAACAATGTAATTTGGTTACAAAAACGATTTTCCTTGGAAGTACCAAAACATATTGTGTAATTTGATACGAGCTTCGATTTGATATATTATAATAGTTGTTTCGATACCCGAGTCAAAAGTTATCTCCGTTGAAAGTTGTACCTCATATTTACCAAATGTTTTTTTATTTTTGAAAATTTAAACGACATTCTCTTTCTTTTTCTCTTCTCTTATTGTTTTTTTGAAGAATAGGGATTGATTGAAAATATAAATAATCAAACCTAGGTTGGAACCAATATCTCCTGGATAGCTCTATTCAATTAACCAGAAGTAAGTAAAATGATAAAGGTGCTTCAAAAACTTTAAACACTTGGTAAGTTATATAAACAATGTAATTTGGGTACAAAAACGATTTCCTTTGATTGGACTACAACATATTGTGTAATTTGATACGGGCATCGATTTGATATATTATAATAGTGGTTTCGATACCCGAGTTAAAAGTTATCTCCGTTGAAAGTTGTAACTCATATTTACCAAATTTTTTTTTGTTTTTGAAAATATGAACGACCTCCTCTTTCTTTTTCTCTTCTCTTATTTTTTTTTGAGGAATAGGGATTGATTGAAAATATAAATAATCAATCCTAGGTTGGCACCAACATGACCTCTATAGCTCTATTGAATTAACCATACGTAAGTAAAATGAAAAAGGTGCTTCAAAAACTTTAAACACTTGGTAAGTGATATAAACAATGTAATTTGGGTACAAAAACGATTTTCCTTGGCAGTACAAAAACATATTGTGTAATTTGATACGATCTTCGATTTGATATATTATAATAGTTTTTTCGATACCCAAGTCAAAAGTTATCTCCGTTGAAAGTTGTAACTCATATTTACCAAATGTTTTTTTATTTTTGAAAATGTAAACGACATTCTCTTTCTTTTTCTCTTCTCTTATTTTTTTTTTGAAGAATAGGGATTGATTGAAAATATAAATAATCAAACGTAGGTTGGCACCAATATCTCCTGTATAGCTCTATTGAATTAACCATAAGTAAGTAAAATGAAAAAGGTGCTTCAAAAAATTTAAACACTTGGTAAGTGATATAAACAATGTAATTTGGGTACAAAAA
Source organism: Hippophae tibetana (assembly GCA_037013495.1). Taxonomy (NCBI): domain Eukaryota; kingdom Viridiplantae; phylum Streptophyta; class Magnoliopsida; order Rosales; family Elaeagnaceae; genus Hippophae; species Hippophae tibetana. The sequence continues at coordinate 1,448,399 of JAZDXN010000026.1, read as the reverse complement.
CGATTTTCCTTGGCAGTACCAAAACATATTGTGTAATTTGATACGAGCTTCGATTTGATATATTATAATAGTTGTTTCGATACCCGAGTCAAAAGTTATCTCCGTTGAAATTTGTAACTCATATTTACCAAATGTTTTTTTGTTTTTGGAAATATAAACGACATCCTCTTTCTTTTTCTCTTCTCTTATTTTTTTTTGAAGAATAGGGATTGATTGAAAATATAAATAATCAAACCTAGGTTGGCACCAATATCTCCTATATAACTCTATGAATTAACCAGAAATAAGTAAAATGAAAAAGGTGCTTCAAAAACTTTAAACACTTGGTAAGTGATATAAACAATGTAATTTGGGTACAAAAACGATTTTCCTTGGCAGTGCCAAAACATATTGTGTAAATTGATACGAGTTCGATTTGATATATTATAATAATGCTTTCGATACCCGAGTCAAAAGTTATCTCCGTTGAAAGTTGTAACTCATATTTACCAAATGTTTTTTTGTTTTTGAACATATGAACGACATCCTCTTTCTTTTTCTCTTCTCTTATTTTTTTTGAAGAATAGGGATTGATTGAAAATATAAATAATCAAACCTAGGTTGGCACCAATATCTCCTCTATAGCTCTATTGAATTAACCATAAGTAAGTAAAATGAAAAAGGTGCTTCAATAACTTTAAACACTTTGTAAGTGATATAAACAATGTAATTTGGGTACAAAAACGATTTTCCTTGCAGTAAAAAAACATATTGTGTAATTTGATACGAGCTTCGATTTGATATATTATAATAGTTGTTTCGATACCCGAGTCAAAAGTTATCTCCGTTGAAAGTTGTAACTCATATTTACCAAATGTTTTTTTATTTTTGAAAATGTAAACGACATTCTCTTTCTTTTTCTCTTCTCTTATTTTTTTTTTGAAGAATAGGGATTGATTGAAAATATAAATAATCAAACCTAGGTTGGCACCAATATCTCCTGTATAGCTCTATTGAATTAACCAGAAGTAAGTAAAATGATAAAGGTGCTTCAAAAACTTTAAACACTTGGTAAGTGATATAAACAATGTAATTTGGGTACAAAAACGATTTCCTTTGATTGGACTACAACATATTGTGTAATTTGATACGGGCTTATATTTGATATATTATAATAGTTGTTTCGGTATTCGAGTCAAAAGTTATCTCCGTTGAAATTTGTAACTTATATTTAACAAATGTTTTTTTGTTTTTGGAAATATAAACGACATCCTCTTTCTTTTTCTCTTCTCTTATTTTTTTTTGAAGAATAGGGATTGATTGAAAATATAAATAATCAAACCTAGGTTGGCACCAATATCTTCTGTATAGATCTATTGAATTAACCAGAAATAAGTAAAATGAAAAAGGTGCTTCAAAAACTTTAAACACTTGGTAAGTGATGTAAACGATGTAATTTGGGTACAAAAACGATTTCCTTTGATTAGACCAAAACATATTGTGTAATTTGATACGGGCTTCGATATGATATATTATAATAGTGGTTTCGATACCCGAGTTAAAAGTTATCTCCGTTGAAAGTTGTAACTCATATTTAACAAATGTTTTTTTTGTTTTTGAAAATATGAACGACATCCTCTTTCTTTTTCTCTTCTCTTATTTTTTTTTTTAAGAATAGGGATTGATTGAAAATATAAATAATCAAACCTAGGTTGGCACCAATATCTCCTCTATAGCTCTATTGAATTAACCAAAAGTAAGTAAAATGAAAAAGGTGCTTCAAAAACATTAAACACTTGGTAAGGGATATAAAAAATGTAATTTGGGTACAAAAACGATTTTCCTTTGCAGTAGCAAAACATATTGTGTAAATTGATACGAGCTTCGATTTGATATATTATAAGAGTTGTTTCGATACCCGAGTCAAAAGTTATCTCCGTTGAAATTTGTAACTCATATTTACCAAATGTTTTTTTGTTTTTGGAAATATAAACGACATCCTCTTTCTTTTTCTCTTCTCTTATTTTTTTTTTTGAGGAATAGGGATTGATTGAAAATATAAATAATCAATCCTAGGTTGGCACCAATATCTCCTGTATAACTCTATGAATTAACCAGAAATAAGTAAAATCAAAAAGGTGCTTCAAAAACTTTAAACACTTGGTAAGTGATATAAACAATGTAATTTGGGTACAAAAACGATTTTCCTTGGCAGTGCCAAAACATATTGTGTAAATTGATACGAGTTTGATTTGATATATTATAATAATGCTTTCGATACCCGAGTCAAAAGTTATCTCCGTTGAAAGTTGTAACTCATATTTACCAAATGTTTTTTTTGTTTTTGAACATATGAACGACATCCTCTTTCTTTTTCTCTTCTCTTATTTTTTTTGAAGAATAGGGATTGATTGAAAATATAAATAATCAAACCTAGGTTGGCACCAATATCTCCTCTATAGCTCTATTGAATTAACCATAAGTAAGTAAAATGAAAAAGGTGCTTCAATAACTTTAAACACTTTGTAAGTGATATAAACAATGTAATTTGGGTACAAAAACGATTTTCCTTTGCAGTAAAAAAACATATTGTGTAATTTGATACGAGCTTCGATTTGATATATTATAATAGTTGTTTCGATACCCGAGTCAAAAGTTATCTCCGTTGAAAGTTGTAACTCATATTTACCAAATGTTTTTTTATTTTTGAAAATGTAAACGACATTCTCTTTCTTTTTCTCTTCTCTTATATTTTTTTTTGAAGAATAGGGATTGATTGAAAATATAAATAATCAAACCTAGGTTGGCACCAATATCTCCTGTATAGCTCTATTGAATTAACCAGAAGTAAGTAAAATGATAAAGGTGCTTCAAAAACTTTAAACACTTGGTAAGTGATATAAACAATGTAATTTGGGTACAAAAACGATTTCCTTTGATTGGACTACAACATATTGTGTAATTTGATACGGGCTTATATTTGATATATTATAATAGTTGTTTCGGTATTCGAGTCAAAAGTTATCTCCGTTGAAATTTGTAACTCATATTTAACAAATGTTTTTTTGTTTTTGGAAATATAAACGACATCCTCTTTCTTTTTCTCTTCTCTTATTTTTTTTGAAGAATAGGTATTGATTGAAAATATAAATAATCAAACCTAGGTTGGCACCAATATCTTCTGTATAGATCTATTGAATTAACCAGAAATAAGTAAAATGAAAAAGGTGCTTCAAAAACTTTAAACACTTGGTATGTGATGTAAACGATGTAATTTGGGTACAAAAACGATTTCCTTTGATTAGACCAAAACATATTGTGTAATTTGATACGGGCTTCGATTTGATATATTATAATAGTGGTTTCGATACCCGAGTCCAAAGTTATCTCCGTTCAAAGTTGTAACTCATATTTACCAAATGTTTTTTTATTTTTGAAAATATGAACGACATTCTCTTTCTTTTTCTCTTCTCTTATTTTTTTTTGAAGAATAGGGATTGATTGAAAATATAAATAATCAAACCTAGGTTGGCACCAATATCTCCTGTATAACTCTATGAATTAACTAGAAATAAGTAAATTGAAAATGGTGCGTCAAAAACTTTAAACACACGGAAAATGGTGTAAACGATGTAATTTGGGTATAAAAACGACTTTCCTTGACGGGACCAAAACATATTATGTAATTTGATTCGAGCTTCGATTTGATATATTATAATAGTGGTTTCGATACCCGAGTCAAAAGTTATCTTCCTGGAAATTTGTAACTCATATTTACCAAATGTTTTTTTGTTATTTAAAATATAAACGACATCCTCTTTCTCTTTCTCTTCTCTTATTTTTTTTTCAAGAATAGGGATTGATTCTAAATATAAATAATGAAACCTAGGTTGGCACCAATATCTTCTGTATAGCTCTATTGAATTAACCAGAAGTAAGTAAAATGAAAAAGGTGCTTCAAAAACTTTAAACACTTGGTAAGTGATGTAAACGATGTAATTTGGGTACAAAAACGATTTCCTTTGATTGGACTACAAAATATTGTGTAATTTGATATGGGCTTCGATTTGATATATTATAATAGTGGTTTCGATACCCGAGTTAAAAGTTATCTCCGTTGAAAGTTGTAACTCATATTTACCAAATGTTTTTTTGTTTTTGAAAATATGAACGACATCCTCTTTCTTTTTCTCTTCTCTTATTTTTTTTTGAAGAATAGGGATTGATTGAAAATATAAATAATCAAACCTAGGTTGGCACCAATATCTCCTCTATAGCTCTATTGAATTAACCATAAGTAAGTAAAATGAAAAAGGTGCTTCAAAAACTTTAAACACTTGGTAAGTGATATAAATAATGTAATTTGGGTACAAAAACGATTTTCCTTGGCAGTACCAAAACATATAGTGTAGTTTGATATGAGCTTCGATTTGATATATTATAATAGTTGTTTCGATACCCGAGTCAAAAGTTATCTCCGTTGAAAGTTGTAACTCATATTTACCAAATGTTTTAAAATTTTTTAAAATGTAAACGACATTCTTTTTCTTTTTCTCTTCTCTTATTTTTTTTTTTGAAGAATAGGGATTGATTGAAAATATAAATAATCAAACCTAGGTTGGCACCAATATCTCCGGTATAGCTCTATTGAATTAACCAGAAGTAAGTAAAATGAAAAAAGGTACTTCAAAAACTTTAAACACTGGGTAAGTGATATAAACAATGTAATTTGGGTCCAAAAAGGATTTTCCTTTGCAGTACGAAAACATATTGTGTAATTTGATATGAGCTTCGAATTGATATATTATAATAGTTGTTTCGATACCCGAGTCAAAAGTTATCTCCGTTGAAAATTGTAACTCATATTTACCAAATGTTTTTAAATTTTTTAAAATGTAAACGACATTCTCTTTCTTTTTCTCTTCTCTTATTTTTTTTTGAAGAATAGGGATTGATTGAAAATATAAATAATCAAACCTAGGTTGGCACCAATATCTCCTGTATAGCTCTATTGAATTAACCAGAAGTAAGTAAAATAAAAAACGTGCTTCAAAAACTTTAAACACTTGGTAAGTGATATAAACAATGTAATTTGGGTACAAAAACGATTTTAATTTGCAGTACCAAAACATATTGTGTAATTTGATACGAGCTTCGATATGATATATTATAATAGTTGTTTCGATACGCGAGTCAAAAGTTATCTCCGTTGAAAGTTGTAACTCATATTTACCAAATGTTTTTAAATTTTTTAAAATGTAAACGACATTCTTTTTCTTTTTCTCTTCTCTTATTTTTTTTTTGAAGAATAGGGATTGATTGAAAATATAAATAATCAAACCTAGGTTGGCCCCAATATCTCCGGTATAGCTCTATTGAATTAACCAGAAGTAAGTAAAATGAAAAAAGGTGCTTCAAAAACTTTAAACACTTGGTAAGTGATATAAACAATGTAATTTGGGTCAAAAAAGGATTTTCCTTTCCAGTACGAAAACATATTGTGTAATTTGATACGAGCTTCGATTTGATATATTATAATAGTTGTTTCGATACTCGAGTCAAAAGTTATCTCCGTTGAAAGTTGTAACTCATATTTACCAAATGTTTTAAAATTTTTTAAAATGTAAACGACATTCTTTTTCTTTTTCTCTTCTCTTATTTTTTTTTTGAAGAATAGGGATTGATTGAAAATATAAATAATCAAACCTAGGTTGGCACCAATATCTCCGGTATAGCTCTATTGAATTAACCAGAAGTAAGTAAAATGAAAAAAGGTACTTCAAAAACTTTAAACACTTGGTAAGTGATATAAACAATGTAATTTGGGTCCAAAAAGGATTTTCCTTTGCAGTACGAAAACATATTGTGTAATTTGATATGAGCTTCGAATTGATATATTATAATAGTTGTTTCGATACCCGAGTCAAAAGTTATCTCCGTTGAAAATTGTAACTCATATTTACCAAATGTTTTTAAATTTTTTAAAATGTAAACGACATTCTCTTTCTTTTTCTCTTCTCTTATTTTTTTTTGAAGAATAGGGATTGATTGAAAATATAAATAATCAAACCTAGGTTGGCACCAATATCTCCTGTATAGCTCTATTGAATTAACCAGAAGTAAGTAAAATAAAAAAGGTGCTTCAAAAACTTTAAACACTTGGTAAGTGATATAAACAATGTAATTTGGGTACAAAAACGATTTTAATTTGCAGTACCAAAACATATTGTGTAATTTGATACGAGCTTCGATTTGATATATTATAATAGTTGTTTCGATACGCGAGTCAAAAGTTATCTCCGTTGAAAGTTGTAACTCATATTTACCAAATGTTTTTAAATTTTTTAAAATGTAAACGACATTCTTTTTCTTTTTCTCTTCTCTTATTTTTTTTTGAAGAATAGGGATTGATTGAAAATATAAATAATCAAACCTAGGTTGGCCCCAATATCTCCGGTATAGCTCTATTGAATTAACCAGAAGTAAGTAAAATGAAAAAAGGTGCTTCAAAAACTTTAAACACTTGGTAAGTGATATAAACAATGTAATTTGGGTCCAAAAACGATTTTCCTTTGCAGTACGAAAACATATTGTGTAATTTGATATGAGCTTCGAATTGATATATTATAATAGTTGTTTCGATACCCGAGTCAAAAGTTATCTCCGTTGAAAATTGTAACTCATATTTACCAAATGTTTTTAAATTTTTTAAAATGTAAACGACATTCTCTTTCTTTTTCTCTTCTCTTATTTTTTTTTGAAGAATAGGGATTGATTGAAAATATAAATAATCAAACCTAGGTTGGCACCAATATCTCCTGTATAGCTCTATTGAATTAACCAGAAGTAAGTAAAATAAAAAAGGTGCTTCAAAAACTTTAAACACTTGGTAAGTGATATAAACAATGTAATTTGGGTACAAAAACGATTTTAATTTGCAGTACCAAAACATATTGTGTAATTTGATACGAGCTTCGATTTGATATATTATAATAGTTGTTTCGATACGCGAGTCAAAAGTTATCTCCGTTGAAAGTTGTAACTCATATTTACCAAATGTTTTTAAATTTTTTAAAATGTAAACGACATTCTTTTTCTTTTTCTCTTCTCTTATTTTTTTTTGAAGAATAGGGATTGATTGAAAATATAAATAATCAAACCTAGGTTGGCCCCAATATCTCCGGTATAGCTCTATTGAATTAACCAGAAGTAAGTAAAATGAAAAAAGGTGCTTCAAAAACTTTAAACACTTGGTAAGTGATATAAACAATGTAATTTGGGTCCAAAAACGATTTTCCTTTGCAGTACGAAAACATATTGTGTAATTTGATATGAGCTTCGAATTGATATATTATAATAGTTGTTTCGATACCCGAGTCAAAAGTTATCTCCGTTGAAAATTGTAACTCATATTTACCAAATGTTTTTAAATTTTTGAAAATGTAAACGACATTCTCTTTCTTTTTCTCTTCTCTTATTTTTTTTTGAAGAATAGGGATTGATTGAAAATATAAATAATCAAACCTAGGTTGGCACCAATATCTCCTGTATAGCTCTATTGAATTAACCAGAAGTAAGTAAAATAAAAAAGGTGCTTCAAAAACTTTAAACACTTGGTAAGTGATATAAACAATGTAATTTGGGTACAAAAACGATTTTAATTTGCAGTACCAAAACATATTGTGTAATTTGATATAAGTTTCGATTTGATATATTATAATAGTTGTTTCGATACGCGAGTCAAAAGTTATCTCCGTTGAAAGTTGTAACTCATATTTACCAAATGTTTTTAAATTTTTTAAAATGTAAACGACATTCTTTTTCTTTTTCTCTTCTCTTATTTTTTTTTTGAAGAATAGGGATTGATTGAAACTATAAATAATCAAACCTAGGTTGGCCCCAATATCTCCGGTATAGCTCTATTGAATTAACCAGAAGTAAGTAAAATGAAAAAAGGTGCTTCAAAAACTTTAAACACTTGGTAAGTGATATAAACAATGTAATTTGGGTCCAAAAACGATTTTCCTTTGCAGTACGAAAATATATTGTGTAATTTGATACGAGCTTCGATTTGATATATTATAATAGTTGTTTCGATACCCGAGTCAAAAGTTATCTCCGTTGAAAGTTGTAACTCATATTTACCAAATGTTTTTAAATTTTTTAAAATGTAAACGACATTCTCTTTCTTTTTTCTCTTCTCTTATTTTTTTTTTGAAGAATAGAAATTGATTGAAAATATAAATAATCAAACCTAGGTTGGCACCAATATCTCCTGTATAGCTCTATTGAATTAACCAGAAGTAAGTAAAATGAAAAAGGTGCTTCAAAAACTTTAAACACTTGGTAAGAGATATAAACAATGTAATTTGGGTACAAAAACGATTTTCCTTTGCAGTACCAAAACATATTGTGTAAATTGATACGAGTTTGATTTGATATATAATAATAATGCTTTCGATACCCGAGTCAAAAGTTATCTCCGTTGAAAGTTGTAACTCATATTTACCAAATATTTTTTTGTTTTTGAACATATGAACGATATCCTCTTTCTTTTTCTCTTCTCTTATTTTGTTTTTGAAGAATAGGGATTGATTGAAAATATAAATAATCAAACCTAGGTTGGCACCGATATCTCCTCTATAGCTCTATTGAATTAACCATAAGTAAGTAAAATGAAAAAGGTGCTTCAAAAACTTTAAACACTTGGTAATTGATATAAACAATGTAATTTGGGTACAAAAACGATTTTCCTTGGCAGTACCAAAACATATTGTGTAATTTGATACGAGCTTCGATTTGATATATTATAATAGTTGTTTCGATACCCGAGTCAAAAGTTATCTCCGTTAAAAGTTGTAACTCATATTTACCAAATGTTTTTTAATTTTTGAAAATGTAAACGACATTCTCTTTCTTTTTCTCTTCTCTTATTTTTTTTTTTTGAAGAATAAGGATTGATTGAAAATATAAATAATCAAACCTAGGTTGGCACCAATATCGCCTCTATAGCTCTATTGAATTAACCATAAGTAAGTAAAATGAAAAAGGTGCTTCAAAAACTTTAAACACTTGGTAAGTGATATAAACAATGTAATTTGGGTAGAAAAACGATTTTCTTTGCAGTACCAAAACATATTGTGTAAATTGATACGAGCTTCGATTTGATATGTTATAAGAGTTGTTTCGATACCCGAGTCAAAAGTTATCTCCGTTGAAAGTTGTAACTCATATTTACCAAATGTTTTTTTATTTTTGAAAATATGAACGACATTCTCTTTCTTTTTCTCTTGTCTTATTTTTTTTTTTTGAAGAATAGGGATTGATTGAAAATATAAATAATCAAACCTAGGTTGGCACCAATATCTCCTGTATAACTCTATGAATTAACCAGAAATAAGTAAATTGAAAATGGTGCGTCAAAAACTTTAAACACACGGAAAATGGTGTGAACGATGTAATTTGGGTACAAAAACGATTTTCTTTGACGGGACCAAAACATATTATGTAATTTGATTCGAGCTTCGATTTGATATATTATAATAGTGGTTTCGATACGCGAGTCAAAAGTTATCTTCCTGGAAATTTGTAACTCATATTTACCAAATGTTTTTTTGTTATTGAAAATATAAACGACATCCTCTTTCTCTTTCTCTTCTCTTATTTTTTTTTGAAGAATAGGGATTGATTCAAAATATAAATAATCAAACCTAGGTTGGCACCAATATCTTCTGTATAGCTCTATTGAATTAACCAGAAGTAAGTAAAATGAAAAAGGTGCTTCAAAAACTTTAAACACTTGGTAAGTGATGTAAACGATGTAATTTGGGTACAAAAACGATTTCCTTTGATTGGACTACAAAATATTGTGTAATTTGTTACGGGCTTCGATTTGATATATTATAATAGTGGTTTCGATACCCGAGTTAAAAGTTATCTCCGTTGAAATTTGTAACTCATATTTACCAAATGTTTTTTTGTTTTTGAAAATATGAACGACATCCTCTTTCTTTTTCTCTTCTCTTATTTTTTTTTTGAAGAATAGGGATTGATTGAAAATATAAATAATCAAACCTAGGTTGGCACAAATATCTCCTCTATAGCTCTATTGAATTAACCATAAGTAAGTAAAATGAAAAAGGTGCTTCAAAAACTTTAAACACTTGGTAAGTGATATAAACAATGTAATTTGGGTACAAAAACGATTTTCCTTGGCAGTACCAAAACATATTGTGTAATTTAATATAAGCTTCGATTTGATATATTATAATAGTTGTTTCGATACCCGAGTCAAAAGTTATCTCCGTTGAAAGTTGTAACTCATATTTACCAAATGTTTTTAAATTTTTTAAAATGTAAACGACATTCCTTTTCTTTTTCTCTTCTCTTATTTTTTTTTGAAGAATAGGGATTGATTGAAAATATAAATAATCAAACCTAGGTTGGCACCAATATCTCCTGTATAGCTCTATTGAATTAACCAGAAGTAAGTAAAATGAAAAAGGTGCTTCAAAAACTTTAAACACTTGGTAAGAGATATAAACAATGTAATTTGGGTACAAAAACGATTTTCCTTTGCAGTACCAAAACATATTGTGTAAATTGATACGAGTTTGATTTGATATATTATAATAATGCTTTCGATACCCGAGTCAAAAGTTATCTCCGTTGAAAGTTGTAACTCATATTTACCAAATGTTTTTTTGTTTTTGAACATATGAACGACATCCTCTTTCTTTTTCTCTTCTCTTATTTTTTTTTTGAAGAATAGGGATTGATTGAAAATATAAATAATCAAACCTAGGTTGGCACCAATAACTCCTCTATAGCTCTATTGAATTAACCATAAGTAAATAAAATGAAAAAGGTGCTTCAAAAACTTTAAACACTTGGTAAGTGATATAAACAATGTAATTTGGGTACAAAAACGATTTTCCTTGGCAGTATCAAAACATATTGTGTAAATTTATATGAGCTTCGATTTGATATATTATAAGAGTTGTTTCGATACCCGAGTCAAAAGTTATCTCCGTTGAAAGTTGTAACTCATATTTACCAAATGTTTTTTTATTTTTGAAAATATGAACGACATTCTCTTTCTTTTTCTCTTCTCTTTTTTTTTTGAAGAATAGGGATTGATTGAAAATATAAATAATCAAACCTAGGTTGGCACCGATATCTCCTCTATAGCTCTATTGAATTAACCATAAGTAAGTAAAATGAAAAAGGTGCTTCAAAAACTTTAAACACTTGGTAAGTGATATAAACAATGTAATTTGGGTACAAAAATGATTTTCCTTGGCAGTACCAAAACATATTGTGTAATTTGATACGAGCTTCGATTTGATATATTATAATAGTTGTTTCGATACCCGAGTCAAAAGTTATCTCCGTTAAAAGTTGTAACTCATATTTACCGAATGTTTTTTTATTTTTGAAAATATGAACGACATTCTCTTTCTTTTTCTCTTCTCTTATTTTTTTTTTGAAGAATAGAAATTGATTGAAAATATAAATAATCAAACCTAGGTTGGCACCAATATCTTCTGTATAGCTCTATTGAATTAACCAGAAGTAAGTAAAATGAAAAAGGTGCTTCAAAAACTTTAAACACTTGGTAAGTGATGTAAACGATCTAATTTGGGTACAAAAACGATTTCCTTTGATTGGACTACAAAATATTGTGTAATTTGATACGGGCTTCGATTTGATATATTATAATAGTGGTTTCGATACCCGAGTTAAAAGTTATCTCTGTTGAAAGTTGTAACTCATATTTACCAAATGTTTTTTTGTTTTTGAAAATATGAACGACATCCTCTTTCTTTTTCTCTTCTCTTATTTTTTTTTTGAAAAATAGGGATTGATTGAAAATATAAATAATCAAACCTAGGTTGGCACCAATATCTCCTCTATAGCTCTATTGAATTAACCATAAGTAAGTAAAATGAAAAAGGTGCTGCAAAAACTTTAATCAATTGGTAAGTGATATAAACAATGTAATTTGGGTACAAAAACGATTTTCCTTGCCAGTACCAAAACATATTGTGTAATTTAATATAAGTTTCGATTTGATATATTATAATAGTTGTTTCGATACCCGAGTCAAAAGTTATCTCCGTTGAAAGTTGTAACTCATATTTACCAAATGTTTTTAAATTTTTTAAAATGTAAACGACATTCTTTTTCTTTTTCTCTTCTCTTATTTTTTTTTTGAAGAATAGGGATTGATTGAAAATATAAATAATCAAACCTAGGTTGGCACCAATATCTCCGGCATAGCTCTATTGAATTAACCAGAAGTAAGTAAAATGAAAAAAGGTGCTTCAAAAACTTTAAACACTTGGTAAGTGATATAAACAATGTAATTTGGGTCCAAAAACGATTTTCCTTTGCAGTATGAAAATATATTGTGTAATTTGATACGAGCTTCGATTTGATATATTATAATAGTTGTTTCGATACCCGAGCCAAAAGTTATCTCCGTTGAAAGTTGTAACTCATATTTACCAAATGTTTTTAAATTTTTTAAAATGTAAACGACATTCTCTTTCTTTTTTCTCTTCTCTTATTTTTTTTTTGAAGAATAGAAATTGATTGAAAATATAAATAATCAAACCTAGGTTGGCACCAATATCTCCTGTATAGCTCTATTGAATTAACCAGAAGTAAGTAAAATGAAAAAGGTGCTTCAAAAACTTTAAACACTTGGTAAGAGATATAAACAATGTAATTTGGGTACAAAAACGATTTTCCTTTGCAGTACCAAAACATATTGTGTAAATTGATACGAGTTTGATTTGATATATAATAATAATGCTTTCGATACCCGAGTCAAAAGTTATCTCCGTTGAAAGTTGTAACTCATATTTACCAAATATTTTTTTGTTTTTGAACATATGAACGATATCCTCTTTCTTTTTCTCTTCTCTTATTTTGTTTTTGAAGAATAGGGATTGATTGAAAATATAAATAATCAAACCTAGGTTGGCACCGATATCTCCTCTATAGCTCTATTGAATTAACCATAAGTAAGTAAAATGAAAAAGGTGCTTCAAAAACTTTAAACACTTGGTAATTGATATAAACAATGTAATTTGGGTACAAAAACGATTTTCCTTGGCAGTACCAAAACATATTGTGTAATTTGATACGAGCTTCGATTTGATATATTATAATAGTTGTTTCGATACCCGAGTCAAAAGTTATCTCCGTTAAAAGTTGTAACTCATATTTACCAAATGTTTTTTAATTTTTGAAAATGTAAACGACATTCTCTTTCTTTTTCTCTTCTCTTATTTTTTTTTTTTGAAGAATAAGGATTGATTGAAAATATAAATAATCAAACCTAGGTTGGCACCAATATCGCCTCTATAGCTCTATTGAATTAACCATAAGTAAGTAAAATGAAAAAGGTGCTTCAAAAACTTTAAACACTTGGTAAGTGATATAAACAATGTAATTTGGGTAGAAAAACGATTTTCTTTGCAGTACCAAAACATATTGTGTAAATTGATACGAGCTTCGATTTGATATGTTATAAGAGTTGTTTCGATACCCGAGTCAAAAGTTATCTCCGTTGAAAGTTGTAACTCATATTTACCAAATGTTTTTTTATTTTTGAAAATATGAACGACATTCTCTTTCTTTTTCTCTTGTCTTATTTTTTTTTTTGAAGAATAGGGATTGATTGAAAATATAAATAATCAAACCTAGGTTGGCACCAATATCTCCTGTATAACTCTATGAATTAACCAGAAATAAGTAAATTGAAAATGGTGCGTCAAAAACTTTAAACACACGGAAAATGGTGTGAACGATGTAATTTGGGTACAAAAACGATTTTCTTTGACGGGACCAAAACATATTATGTAATTTGATTCGAGCTTCGATTTGATATATTATAATAGTGGTTTCGATACGCGAGTCAAAAGTTATCTTCCTGGAAATTTGTAACTCATATTTACCAAATGTTTTTTTGTTATTGAAAATATAAACGACATCCTCTTTCTCTTTCTCTTCTCTTATTTTTTTTTGAAGAATAGGGATTGATTCAAAATATAAATAATCAAACCTAGGTTGGCACCAATATCTTCTGTATAGCTCTATTGAATTAACCAGAAGTAAGTAAAATGAAAAAGGTGCTTCAAAAACTTTAAACACTTGGTAAGTGATGTAAACGATGTAATTTGGGTACAAAAACGATTTCCTTTGATTGGACTACAAAATATTGTGTAATTTGTTACGGGCTTCGATTTGATATATTATAATAGTGGTTTCGATACCCGAGTTAAAAGTTATCTCCGTTGAAATTTGTAACTCATATTTACCAAATGTTTTTTTGTTTTTGAAAATATGAACGACATCCTCTTTCTTTTTCTCTTCTCTTATTTTTTTTTTGAAGAATAGGGATTGATTGAAAATATAAATAATCAAACCTAGGTTGGCACAAATATCTCCTCTATAGCTCTATTGAATTAACCATAAGTAAGTAAAATGAAAAAGGTGCTTCAAAAACTTTAAACACTTGGTAAGTGATATAAACAATGTAATTTGGGTACAAAAACGATTTTCCTTGGCAGTACCAAAACATATTGTGTAATTTAATATAAGCTTCGATTTGATATATTATAATAGTTGTTTCGATACCCGAGTCAAAAGTTATCTCCGTTGAAAGTTGTAACTCATATTTACCAAATGTTTTTAAATTTTTTAAAATGTAAACGACATTCCTTTTCTTTTTCTCTTCTCTTATTTTTTTTTGAAGAATAGGGATTGATTGAAAATATAAATAATCAAACCTAGGTTGGCACCAATATCTCCTGTATAGCTCTATTGAATTAACCAGAAGTAAGTAAAATGAAAAAGGTGCTTCAAAAACTTTAAACACTTGGTAAGAGATATAAACAATGTAATTTGGGTACAAAAACGATTTTCCTTTGCAGTACCAAAACATATTGTGTAAATTGATACGAGTTTGATTTGATATATTATAATAATGCTTTCGATACCCGAGTCAAAAGTTATCTCCGTTGAAAGTTGTAACTCATATTTACCAAATGTTTTTTTGTTTTTGAACATATGAACGACATCCTCTTTCTTTTTCTCTTCTCTTATTTTTTTTTTGAAGAATAGGGATTGATTGAAAATATAAATAATCAAACCTAGGTTGGCACCAATATCTCCTCTATAGCTCTATTGAATTAACTATAAGTAAATAAAATGAAAAAGGTGCTTCAAAAACTTTAAACACTTGGTAAGTGATATAAACAATGTAATTTGGGTACAAAAACGATTTTCCTTGGCAGTATCAAAACATATTGTGTAAATTTATATGAGCTTCGATTTGATATATTATAAGAGTTGTTTCGATACCCGAGTCAAAAGTTATCTCCGTTGAAAGTTGTAACTCATATTTACCAAATGTTTTTTTATTTTTGAAAATATGAACGACATTCTCTTTCTTTTTCTCTTCTCTTTTTTTTTTGAAGAATAGGGATTGATTGAAAATATAAATAATCAAACCTAGGTTGGCACCGATATCTCCTCTATAGCTCTATTGAATTAACCATAAGTAAGTAAAATGAAAAAGGTGCTTCAAAAACTTTAAACACTTGGTAAGTGATATAAACAATGTAATTTGGGTACAAAAATGATTTTCCTTGGCAGTACCAAAACATATTGTGTAATTTGATACGAGCTTCGATTTGATATATTATAATAGTTGTTTCGATACCCGAGTCAAAAGTTATCTCCGTTAAAAGTTGTAACTCATATTTACCGAATGTTTTTTTATTTTTGAAAATATGAACGACATTCTCTTTCTTTTTCTCTTCTCTTATTTTTTTTTTGAAGAATAGAAATTGATTGAAAATATAAATAATCAAACCTAGGTTGGCACCAATATCTTCTGTATAGCTCTATTGAATTAACCAGAAGTAAGTAAAATGAAAAAGGTGCTTCAAAAACTTTAAACACTTGGTAAGTGATGTAAACGATCTAATTTGGGTACAAAAACGATTTCCTTTGATTGGACTACAAAATATTGTGTAATTTGATACGGGCTTCGATTTGATATATTATAATAGTGGTTTCGATACCCGAGTTAAAAGTTATCTCTGTTGAAAGTTGTAACTCATATTTACCAAATGTTTTTTTGTTTTTGAAAATATGAACGACATCCTCTTTCTTTTTCTCTTCTCTTATTTTTTTTTTGAAAAATAGGGATTGATTGAAAATATAAATAATCAAACCTAGGTTGGCACCAATATCTCCTCTATAGCTCTATTGAATTAACCATAAGTAAGTAAAATGAAAAAGGTGCTGCAAAAACTTTAATCAATTGGTAAGTGATATAAACAATGTAATTTGGGTACAAAAACGATTTTCCTTGCCAGTACCAAAACATATTGTGTAATTTAATATAAGTTTCGATTTGATATATTATAATAGTTGTTTCGATACCCGAGTCAAAAGTTATCTCCGTTGAAAGTTGTAACTCATATTTACCAAATGTTTTTAAATTTTTTAAAATGTAAACGACATTCTTTTTCTTTTTCTCTTCTCTTATTTTTTTTTTGAAGAATAGGGATTGATTGAAAATATAAATAATCAAACCTAGGTTGGCACCAATATCTCCGGCATAGCTCTATTGAATTAACCAGAAGTAAGTAAAATGAAAAAAGGTGCTTCAAAAACTTTAAACACTTGGTAAGTGATATAAACAATGTAATTTGGGTCCAAAAACGATTTTCCTTTGCAGTATGAAAATATATTGTGTAATTTGATACGAGCTTCGATTTGATATATTATAATAGTTGTTTCGATACCCGAGCCAAAAGTTATCTCCGTTGAAAGTTGTAACTCATATTTACCAAATGTTTTTAAATTTTTTAAAATGTAAACGACATTCTCTTTCTTTTTTCTCTTCTCTTATTTTTTTTTTGAAGAATAGAAATTGATTGAAAATATAAATAATCAAACTTAGGTTGGCACCAATATCTCCTGTATAGCTCTATTAAATTAACAAGAATTAAGTAAAATGAAAAAGGTGCTTCAAAAACATTAAACACTTGGTAAGAGATATAAACAATGTAATTTGGGTACAAAAACGATTTTCCTTTGCAGTACCAAAACATATTGTGTAAATTGATACCAGTTTGATTTGATATATTATAATAATGCTTTCGATACCCGAGTCAAAATTTATCTCCGTTGAAAGTTGTAACTCATATTTACCAAATGTTTTTTTGTTTTTGAACATATGAACGACATCCTCTTTCTTTTTCTCTTCTCTTATTTTTTTTTGAAGAATAGGGATTGATTGAAAATATAAATAATCAAACCTAGGTTGGCACCGTTATCTCCTCTATAGCTCTATTGAATTAACCATAAGTAAGTAAAATGAAAAAGGTGCTTCAAAAACTTTAAACACTTGGTAAGTGATATAAACAATGTAATTTAGGTACAAAAACGATTTTCCTTGGCAGTACCAAAACGTATTGTGTAATTTGATACGAGCTTCGATTTGATATATTATAATAGTTGTTTCGATACCCGAGTCAAAAGTTATCTCCGTTAAAAGTTGTAACTCATATTTACCAAATGTTTTTTTGTTTTTGAAAATATAAACAACATCCACTTTCTCTTTCTCTTCTCTTATTTTTTTTTGAAGAATAGGGATTGATTGAAAATATAAATAATCAAACCTAGGTTGGCACCAATATCTCCTGTATAGCTCTCTTGAATTAACCAGAAGTAAGTAAAATGCAAAAGGTGCTTCAAAAACTTTAAACACATGGTAAGTGATGTAAACGATGTAATTTGGGTACAAAAAAGATTTCCTTTGATTGGACTACAAAATATTGTGTAAATTGATACGGGCTTCGATTTGATATATTATAATAGTGGTTTCGATACCCGAGTTAAAAGTTATCTCCGTTGAAAGTTGTAACTCATATTTACCAAATGTTTTTTTGTTTTTGAAAATATAAACGACATCCTCTTTTTTTTCTCTTCTCTTATTTTTTTTTGAAGAATACGGATTGATTGAAAATATAAATAATCAAACCTAGGTTGGCACCAATATCTCCTCTATAGCTCTATTGAATTAACCATAAGTAAGTAAAATGAAAAAGGTGTTTCAAAAACTTTAAACACTTGGTAAGTGATATAAACAATGTAATTTGGGTACAAAAACGATTTTCCTTGGCAGTACCAAAACATATTGTGTAAATTTATATGAGCTTCGATTTGATATATTATAAGAGTTGTTTCGATACCCGAGTCAAAAGTTATCTCCGTTGAAAGTTGTAACTCATATTTACCAAATTTTTTTAATTTTTTGAAAATGTCAACGACATTCTTTTTCTTTTTCTCTTCTCTTATTTTTTTTTGAAGAATAGGGATTGATTGAAAATATAAATAATCAAACCTAGGTTGGCCCCAATATCTCCGGTATAGCTCTATTGAATTAACCAGAAGTAAGTAAAATGAAAAAAGGTGCTTCAAAAACTTTAAACACTTGGTAAGTGATATAAACAATGTAATTTGGGTCCAAAAACGATTTTCCTTTGCAGTACGAAAACATATTGTGTAATTTGATACAAGCTTCGATTTGATATATTATAATAGTTGTTTCGATACCCGAGTCAAAAGTTATCTCCTTTGAAAGTTGTAACTCATATTTACCAAATGTTTTTAAATTTTTTAAAATGTAAACGACATTCTCTTTCTTTTTTCTCTTCTCTTATTTTTTTTTTTGGAAGAATAGAAATTGATTGAAAATATACATAATCAAACCTAGGTTGGGACCAATATCTCCTGTATAGCTCTATTGAATTAACCAGAAGTAAGTAAAATGAAAAAGGTGCTTCAAAAACTTTAAACACTTGGTAAGAGATATAAACAATGTAATTTGGGTACAAAAACGATTTTCCTTTGCAGTACCAAAACATATTGTGTAATTTGATACGAGCTTCGATTTGATATATTATAATAGTTGTTTCGATACCCGAGTCAAAAGTTATCTCCGTTGAAAGTTGTAACTCATATTTACCAAATGTTTTTAAATTTTTTAAAATGTAAACGACATTCTCTTTCTTTTTTCTCTTCTCTTATTTTTTTTTGGAAGAATAGAAATTGATTGAAAATATAAATAATCAAACCTAGGTTGGGACCAATATCTCCTGTATAGCTCTATTGAATTAACTAGAAGTAAGTAAAATTAAAAAGGTGCTTCAAAAACTTTAAACACTTGGTAAGAGATATAAACAATGTAATTTGGGTACAAAAACGATTTTCCGTTGCAGTACCAAAACATATTGTGTAATTTGATACGAGCTTCGATTTGATATATTATAATAGTTGTTTCGATACCCGAGTCAAAAGTTATCTCCGTTGAAAGTTGTAACTCATATTTACCAAATGTTTTTTTGTTTTTGAACATATGAACGACATCCTCTTTCTTTTTCTCTTCTCTTATTTTTTTTTGAAGAATAGGGATTGATTGAAAATATAAATAATCAAACCTAGGTTGGCACCAATATCTCCTCTATAGCTCTATTGAATTAACCAGAAGTAAGTAAAATGAGAAAGGTGCTTCAAAAACTTTAAACACTTGGTAAGTGATATAAACAATGTAATTTGGGTACAAAAACGATTTTCCTTGGCAGTACCAAAACATATTGTGTAAATTTATACGAGCTTCGATTTGATATATTATAAGAGTTGTTTCGATACCCGAGTCAAAAGTTATCTTCCTGGAAAGTTGTAACTCATATTTACCAAATGTTTTTTTATTTTTGAAAATATGAACGACATTCTCTTTCTTTTTCTCTTCTCTTATTTTTTTTGAAGAATAGGGATTGATTGAAAATATAAAAAATCAAACCTAGGTTGGCACCAATATCTCCTGTATAACTCTATGAAATAACCAGAAATAAGTAAATTGAAAATGGTGCGTCAAAAATTTAAACACACGGAAAATGGTGTAAACGATGTAATTTGGGTACAAAAACGATTTTCTTTGACGGGACCAAAACATATTATGTAATTTGATTCGATCTTCGATTTGATATATTATAATAGTGGTTTCGATACCCGAGTCAAAAGTTATCTTCCTGGAAATTTGTAACTCATATTTACCAAATGTTTTTTTGTTTTTGAAAATATAAACGACATCCACTTTCTCTTTCTCTTCTCTTATTTTTTTTTGAAGAATAGGGATTGATTGAAAATATAAATAATCAAACCTAGGTTGGCACCAATATCTCCTGTATAGCTCTCTTGAATTAACCAGAAGTAAGTAAAATGAAAAAGGTGCTTCAAAAACTTTAAACACTTGGTAAGTGATGTAAACGATGTAATTTGGGTACAAAAAAGATTTCCTTTGATTGGACTACAAAATATTGTGTAAATTGATACGGGCTTCGATTTGATATATTATAATAGTGGTTTCGATACCCGAGTTAAAAGTTATCTCCGTTGAAAGTTGTAACTCATATTTACCAAATGTTTTTTTGTTTTTGAAAATATAAACGACATCCTCTTTTTTTTCTCTTCTCTTATTTTTTTTTTTGAAGAATAGGGATTGATTGAAAATATAAATAATCAAACCTAGGTTGGCACCAATATCTCCTCTATAGCTCTATTGAATTAACCATAAGTAAGTAAAATGAAAAAGGTGTTTCAAAAACTTTAAACACTTGGTAAGTGATATAAACAATGTAATTTGGGTACAAAAACCATTTTCCTTGGCAGTACCAAAACATATTGTGTAAATTTATATGAGCTTCGATTTGATATATTATAAGAGTTGTTTCGATACCCGAGTCAAAAGTTATCTCCGTTGAAAGTTGTAACTCATATTTACCAAATGTTTTTTTGTTTTTGAACATATGAATGACATCCTCTTTCTTTTTCTCTTCTCTTATTTTATTTTTGAAGAATAGGGATTGATTGAAAATATAAATAATCAAACCTAGGTTGGCACCAATATCTCCTGTATAGCTCTATTGAATTAAACAGAAGTAAGTAAAATGAAAAAGGTGCTTCAAAAACTTTAAACACTTGGTAAGTGATATAAACAATGTAATTTGGGTACAAAAACGATTTTCCTTGGCAGTACCAAAACATATTGTGTAATTTGATACGAGCTTCGATTTGATATATTATAATAGTTGTTTCAATACCCGAGTCAAAAGTTATCTCCGTTAAAAGTTGTAACTCATATTTACCAAATGTTTTTTTATTTTTGAAAATATGAACGACATTCTCTTTCTTTTTCTCTTCTCTTATTTTTTTTTTGAGGAATAGGGATTGATTGAAAATATAAATAATCAATCCTAGGTTGGCACCAATATCTCCTGTATAACTCTATGAATTAACCAGAAATAAGTAAAATGAAAAAGGTGCTTCAAAAACTTTAAACACTTGGTAAGTGATATAAACAATGTAATTTGGGTACAAAAACGATTTTCCTTGCCAGTGCCAAAACATATTGTGTAAGTTGATACGAGTTTGATTTGATATATTATAATAATGCGTTCGATACCCGAGTCAAAAGTAATCTCCGTTGAAAGTTGTAACTCATATTTACCAAATGTTTTTTTATTTTTGAAAATGTAAACGACATTCTCTTTCTTTTTCTCTTCTCTTGTTTTTTTTTGAAGAATAGGGATTGATTGAAAATATTAATAATCAAACCTAGGTTGGCACCAATATCTCCTGTATAGCTCTATTGAATTAAACCAGAAGTAAGTAAATTGAAAATGGTGCGTCAAAAACTTTAAACACACGGAAAGTGGTGTAAATGATGTAATTTGGGTGCAAAAACGATTTTCCTTGACGGAACCAAAACATATTATGTAATTTGATACGAGCTTCGATTTGATATATTATAATAGTGGTTTCGATACCCGAGTCAAAAGTTATCTCCGTTTAAATTTGTAACTCATATTTACCAAATGTTTTTTTGTTTTTCAAAATATAAACGACATCCTCTTTCTTTTTCTCTTCTCTTAATTTTTTTGGAAGAATAGGGATTGATTGAAAATATAAATAATCAAACCTAGTTTGGCACCAATATCTCCAGTATAGCTCTATTGAATTAACCAGAACTAAGTAAAATGAAAAAGGTGGTTCAAAAACTTTAAACACTTGGTAAGTGATATAAACAATGTAATTTGCGTACAAAAATGATTTTCCTTGGCAGTACCAAAACATATTGTGTAATTTGATACGAGCTTCGATTTGATATATTATAATAGTTGTTTCGATACCCGAGTCAAAAGTTATCTCCGTTGAAAGTTGTAACTCATATTTACCAAATGTTTTTTATTTTTGAAAATGTAAACGACATTCTCTTTCTTTTTCTCTTCTCTTATTTTTTTTTGAAGAATAGAGATTGATTGAAAATATAAATAACAAACCTAGGTTGGCACCAATATCTCCTGTATAGCTCTATTGAATTAACCAGAAGTAAGTAAAATGAAAAAGGTGCTTCAAAAATTTAAACACTTGGTAAGTGATATAAACAATGTAATTTGGGTACAAAAACGATTTTCCTTTGCAGTACCAAAACATATTGTGTAATTTGATACGAGCTTCGATTTGATATATTATAATAGTTGTTTCGATTCCCGAGTCAAAAGTTATCTCCGTTGAAAGTTGTAACTCATATTTACCAAATGTTTTTTATTTTTGAAAATGTAAACGACATTCTCTTTCTTTTTCTCTTCTCTTATTTTTTTTTGAAGAATAGAGATTGATTGAAAATATAAATAACAAACCTAGGTTGGCACCAATATCTCCTGTATAGCTCTATTGAATTAACCAGAAGTAAGTAAAATGAAAAAGGTGCTTCAAAAATTTAAACACTTGGTAAGTGATATAAACAATGTAATTTGGGTACAAAAACGATTTTCCTTTGCAGTACCAAAACATATTGTGTAATTTGATACGAGCTTCGATTTGATATATTATAATAGTTGTTTCGATTCCCGAGTCAAAAGTTATCTCCGTTGAAAGTTGTAACTCATATTTACCAAATGTTTTTTATTTTTGAAAATGTAAACGACATTCTCTTTCTTTTTCTCTTCTCTTATTTTTTTTTGAAGAATAGAGATTGATTGAAAATATAAATAACAAACCTAGGTTGGCAATAATATCTCCTGTATAGCTCTATTGAATTAACCAGAAGTAAGTAAAATGAAAAAGGTGCTTCAAAAACTTTAAACACTTGGTAAGTGATATAAACAATGTAATTTGGGTACAAAAACGATTTTCCTTTGCAGTACCAAAACATATTGTGTAATTTGATACGAGCTTCGATTTAATATATTATAATAGTTGTTTCGATACCCGAGTTAAAAGTTATCTCCGTTGAAATTTGTAACTCATATTTACCAAATGATTTTTTTTTTTGAAAATTTGAACGACATCCTCTTACTTTTTCTCTTCTCTTATTTTTTTTTCAAAGAATAGAGACTGATAGAAAATATAAATAAACAACCCTAGGTCAGCACCAATATATCCTGTATAGCTCTATTGAATTAAACCAGAATAACTAAAATGAAAACGGTGCTTCAAAAACTTTAAACACTTGATAAGTGATGTAAACTATGTAATTTGGGTACAAAAACGATTTCCTTTTATTGGACTACAACATATTGTGTAATTTGATACGAGATTCAATTTGATATATTATAATAGTGGTTTCGATACCCGAGTTAAAAGTTATCTCCGTTGAAAGTTGTAACTCATATTTACTAAATGTTTTTTTGTTTTTGAAAATATGAACGACATCCTCTTTCTTTTTCTCTTCTCTTATTTTTTTTTTTTTGAAGAATAGGGATTGATTGAAAATATAAATAAACAACCCTAAGTCAGCACCAATATCTCCTCTATAGCTCTATTGAATTAACCAGAAGTAAGTAAAATGAAAAAGGTGCTTCAAAAACATTAAACACTTGGTAAGTGATATAAACAATGTAATTTGGGTACAAAAACGATTTTCCTTTGCAGTGCCAAAACATATTGTGTAAATTGATACGAGCTTGATTTGATATATTATAATAGTGGTTTCGATACCCGAGTCAAAAGTTATCTCCGTTGAAAGTTGTAACTCATATTTACCAAATGTTTTTTTGTTTTTGAAAATATAAACGACATCCTCTTTCTTTTTCTCTTCTCTTATATTTTTTTGAAGAATAGGGATTGATTGAAAATATAAATAATCAAACCTAGGTTGGCACCAATATCTCCTCTATAGCTCTATTGAATTAACCAGAAGTAAGTAAAATAAAAAAGGTGCTTCAAAAACTTTAAACACTTGGTAAGTGATATAAACAATGTAATTTGGGTACAAAAACGATTTTCCTTTGCAGTACGAAAACATATTGTGTAATTTGATACGAGCTTCGATTTGATATATTATAATAATTGTTTCGATACCCGAGTCAAAAGTTATCTCCGTTGAAAGTTGTAACTCATATTTACCAAATGTTTTTAAATTTTTTAAAATGTAAACGACATTCTCTTTCTTTTTCTCTTCTCTTATTTTTTTTTTTGAAGAATAGGGATTGATTGAAAATATAAATAATCAAACCTAGGTTGGCCCCAATATCTCCGGTATAGCTCTATTGAATTAACCAGAAGTAAGTAAAATGAAAAAGGTGCTTCAAAAACTTTAATCACTTGGTAAGAGATATAAACAATGTAATTTGGGTACAAAAACGATTTTCCTTTGCAGTACCAAAACATATTGTGTAATTTGATACGAGCTTCGATTTGATATATTATAATAGTTGTTTCGATACCCGAGTCAAAAGTTATCTCCGTTGAAAGTTGTAACTCATATTTACCAAATGTTTTTTTGTTTTTGAACATATGAATGACATCCTCTTTCTTTTTCTCTTCTCTTATTTTTTTTTGAAGAATAGGGATTGATTGAAAATATAAATAATCAAACCTAGGTTGGCACCAATATCTCCTCTATAGCTCTATTGAATTAACCAGAAGTAAGTAAAATGAGAAAGGTGGTTCAAAAACTTTAAACACTTGGTAAGTGATATAAACACTGTAATTTGGGTACAAAAACGATTTTCCTTGGCAGTACCAAAACATATTGTGTAAATTTATACGAGCTTCGATTTGATATATTATAAGAGTTGTTTCGATACCCGAGTCAAAAGTTATCTCCGTTGAAAGTTGTAACTCATATTTACCAAATGTTTTTTTATTTTTGAAAATATGAACGACATTCTCTTTCTTTTTCTCTTCTCTTTTTTTTTTTGAAGAATAGGGATTGATTGAAAATATAAATAATCAAACCTAGGTTGGCACCGATATCTCCTCTATAGCTCTATTGAATTAACCATAAGTAAGTAAAATGAAAAAGGTGCTTCAAAAACATTAAACACTTGGTAAGTGATATAAACAATGTAATTTGGGTACAAAAACGATTTTCCTTGGCAGTACCAAAACATATTGTGTAATTTGATACGAGCTTCGATTTGATATATTATAATAGTTGTTTCGATACCCGAGTCAAAAGTTATCTCCGTTAAAAGTTGTAACTCATATTTACCAAATGTTTTTTTATTTTTGAAAATATGAACGACATTCTCTTTCTTTTTCTCTTCTCTTATTTTTTTTTTTGAGGAATAGGGATTGATTGAAAATATAAATAATCAATCCTAGGTTGGCAGCAATATCTTTTGTATAACTCTATGAATTAACCAGAAATAAGTAAAATGAAAAAGGTGCTTCAAAAACTTTAAACACTTGGTAAGTGATATAAACAATGTAATTTGGTTACAAAAACGATTTTCCTTGCCAGTGCCAAAACATATTGTGTAAGTTGATACGAGTTTGATTTGATATATTATAATAATGCGTTCGATACCCGAGTCAAAAGTTATCTCCGTTGAAAGTTGTAACTCATATTTACCAAATGTTTTTTTATTTTTGAAAATGTAAACGACATTCTATTTCTTTTTCTCTTCTCTGGTTTTTTTTTTGAAGAATAGGGATTGATTGAAAATATTAATAATCAAACCTAGGTTGGCACCAATATCTCCTGTATAGCTCTATTGAATTAAACCAGAAGTAAGTAAATTGAAAATGGTGCGTCAAAAACATTAAACACACGGAAAGTGGTGTAAATGATGTAATTTGGGTGGAAAAACGATTTTCCTTGACGGAACCAAAGCATATTATGTAATTTGATACGAGCTTCGATTTGATATATTATAATAGTGGTTTCGATACCCGAGTCAAAAGTTATCTCCGTTTAAATTTGTAACTCATATTTACCAAATGTTTTTTTGTTTTTGAAAATATAAACGACATCCTCTTTCTTTTTCTCTTCTCTTATTTTTTTTGGAAGAATAGGGATTGATTGAAAATATAAATAATCAAACCTAGTTTGGCACCAATATCTCCTGTATAGCTCTATTGAATTAACCAGAACTAAGTAAAATGAAAAAGGTGGTTCAAAAACTTTAAACACTTGGTAAGTGATATAAACAATGTAATTTCGGTACAAAAATGATTTTCCTTGGCAGTACCAAAAAATATTGTGTTATTTGATACGAGCTTCGATTTGATATATTATAATAGTTGTTTCGATACCCGAGTCAAAAGTTTTCTATGTTGAAAGTTGTAACTCATATTTACCAAATGTTTTTTATTTTTGAAAATGTAAACGACATTCTCTTTCTTTTTCTCTTCTCTTATTTTTTTTTGAAGAATAGAGATTGATTGAAAATATAAATAACAAACCTAGGTTGGCACCAATATCTCCTGTATAGCTCTATTGAATTAACCAGAAGTAAGTAAAATGAAAAAGGTGGTTCAAAAACTTTAAACACTTGGTAAGTGATATAAACAATGTAATTTGGGTACAAAAACGATTTTCCTTTGCAGTACCAAAACATATTGTGTAATTTGATACGAGCTTCGATTTGATATATTATAATAGTTGTTTCGATACCCGAGTCAAAAGTTATCTCCGTTGAAAGTTGTAACTCATATATACCGAATGTTTTTTATTTTTGAAAATGTAAACGACATTCTCTTTCTTTTTCTCTTCTCTTATTTTTTTTTTTGAAGAATAGAGATTGATTGAAAATATAAATAACAAACCTAGGTTGGCACCAATATCTCCTGTATAGCTCTATTGAATTAACCAGAAGTAAGTAAAATGAAAAAGGTGCTTCAAAAACTTTAAACACTTGGTAAGTGATATAAACAATGTAATTTGGGTACAAAAACGATTTTCCTTTGCAGTACCAAAACATATTGTGTAATTTGATACGAGCTTCGATTTAATATATTATAATAGTTGTTTCGATACCCGAGTTAAAAGTTATCTCCGTTGAAATTTGTAACTCATATTTACCAAATGATTTTTTGTTTTTGAAAATTTGAACGACATCCTCTTACTTTTTCTCTTCTCTTATTTTTTTTTCAAAGAATAGAGACTGATTGAAAATATAAATAAACAACCCTAGGTCAGCACCAATATATCCTGTATAGCTCTATTGAATTAAACCAGAATAACTAAAATGAAAACGGTGCTTCAAAAACTTTAAACACTTGATAAGTGATGTAAACTATGTAATTTGGGTACAAAAACGATTTCCTTTGATTGGACTACAACATATTGTGTAATTTGATACGGGATTCAATTTGATATATTATAATAGTGGTTTCGATACCCGAGTTAAAAGTTATCTCCGTTGAAAGTTGTAACTCATATTTACTAAATGTTTTTTTGTTTTTGAAAATATGAACGACATCCTCTTTCTTTTTCTCTTCTCTTATTTTTTTTTTTGAAGAATAGGGATTGATTGAAAATATAAATAAACAACCCTAAGTCAGCACCAATATCTCCTCTATAGCTCTATTGAATTAACCAGAAGTAAGTAAAATGAAAAAGGTGCTTCAAAAACATTAAACACTTGGTAAGTGATATAAACAATGTAATTTGGGTACAAAAACGATTTTCCTTTGCAGTGCCAAAACATATTGTGTAAATTGATACGAGCTTGATTTGATATATTATAATAGTGGTTTCGATACCCGAGTCAAAAGTTATCTCCGTTGAAAGTTGTAACTCATATTTACCAAATGTTTTTTTGTTTTTGAAAATATAAACGACATCCTCTTTCTTTTTCTCTTCTCTTATATTTTTTTGAAGAATAGGGATTGATTGAAAATATAAATAATCAAACCTAGGTTGGCACCAATATCTCCTGTATAGCTCTATTGAATTAACCAGAAGTAAGTAAAATAAAAAAGTTGCTTCAAAAACTTTAAACACTTGGTAAGTGATATAAACAATGTAATTTGGGTACAAAAACGATTTTCCTTTGCAGTACCAAAACATATTGTGTAATTTGATACGAGCTTCGATTTGATATATTATAATAATTGTTTCGATACCCGAGTCAAAAGTTATCTCCGTTGAAAGTTGTAACTCATATTTACCAAATGTTTTTAAATTTTTTAAAATGTAAACGACATTCTTTTTCTTTTTCTCTTCTCTTATTTTTTTTTTGAAGAATAGGGATTGATTGAAAATATAAATAATCAAACCTAGGTTGGCCCCAATATCTCCGGTATAGCTCTATTGAATTAACCAGAAGTAAGTAAAATGAAAAAAAGGTGCTTCAAAAACTTTAAACACTTGGTAAGTGATATAAACAATGTAATTTGGGTACAAAACGATTTTCCTTTGCAGTACAAAACATATTGTGTAATTTGATACGAGCTTCGATTTGATATATTATAATAGTTGTTTCGATACCCGAGTCAAAAGTTATCTCCGTTGAAAGTTGTAACTCATATTTACCAAATGTTTTTAAATTTTTTAAAATGTAAACGACATTCTCTTTCTTTTTTCTCTTCTCTTATTTTTTTTTGGAAGAATAGAAATTGATTGAAAATATAAATAATCAAACCTAGGTTGGCACCAATATCTCCTGTATAGCTCTATTGAATTAACCAGAAGTAAGTAAAATGAAAAAGGTGCTTCAAAAACTTTAATCACTTGGTAAGAGATATAAACAATGTAATTTGGGTACAAAAACGATTTTCCTTTGCAGTACCAAAACATATTGTGTAATTTGATACGAGCTTCGATTTGATATATTATAATAGTTGTTTCGATACCCGAGTCAAAAGTTATCTCCGTTGAAAGTTGTAACTCATATTTACCAAATGTTTTTTTGTTTTTGAACATATGAACGACATCCTCTTTCTTTTTCTCTTCTCTTATTTTTTTTTGAAGAATAGGGATTGATTGAAAATATAAATAATCAAACCTAGGTTGGCACCAATATCTCCTCTATAGCTCTATTGAATTAACCAGAAGTAAGTAAAATGAGAAAAGAGCTTCAAAAACTTTAAACACTTGGTAAGTGATATAAACAATGTAATTTGGGTACAAAAACGATTTTCCTTGGCAGTACCAAAACATATTGTGTAAATTTATTCGAGCTTCGATTTGATATATTATAAGAGTTGTTTCGATACCCGAGTCAAAAGTTATCTTCCTGGAAAGTTGTAACTCATATTTACCAAATGTTTTTTTATTTTTGAAAATATGAACGACATTCTCTTTCTTTTTCTCTTCTCTTATTTTTTTTGAAGAATAGGGATTGATTGAAAATATAAAAAATCAAACCTAGGTTGGCACCAATATCTCCTGTATAACTCTATGAAATAACCAGAAATAAGTAAATTGAAAATGGTGCGTCAAAAACTTTAAACACACGGAAAATGGTGTAAACGATGTAATTTGGGTACAAAAACGATTTTCTTTGACGGGACCAAAACATATTATGTAATTTGATTCGATCTTCGATTTGATATATTATAATAGTGGTTTCGATACCCGAGTCAAAAGTTAACTTCCTGGAAATTTGTAACTCATATTTACCAAATGTTTTTTTGTTTTTGAAAATATAAACGACATCCACTTTCTCTTTCTCTTCTCTTATTTTTTTTTGAAGAATAGGGATTGATTGAAAATATAAATAATCAAACCTAGGTTGGCACCAATATCTCCTGTATAGCTCTCTTGAATTAACCAGAAGTAAGTAAAATGAAAAAGGTGTTTCAAAAACTTTAAACACTTGGTAAGTGATGTAAACGATGTAATTTGGGTACAAAAAAGATTTCCTTTGATTGGACTACAAAATATTGTGTAAATTGATACGGGCTTCGATTTGATATATTATAATAGTGGTTTCGATACCCGAGTTAAAAGTTATCTCCGTTGAAAGTTGTAACTCATATTTACCAAATGTTTTTTTGTTTTTGAAAATATAAACGACATCCTCT
The DNA here is from genome assembly GCA_037013495.1 of Hippophae tibetana. Taxonomy (NCBI): domain Eukaryota; kingdom Viridiplantae; phylum Streptophyta; class Magnoliopsida; order Rosales; family Elaeagnaceae; genus Hippophae; species Hippophae tibetana. Next base: position 1,418,069 of record JAZDXN010000026.1, on the reverse strand, counting down.
TTTTTTTCTCTTCTCTTATTTTTTTTGAAGAATAGGGATTGATTGAAAATATAAATAATCAAACCTAGGTTGGCACCAATATCTCCTCTATAGCTCTATTGAATTAACCATAAGTAAGTAAAATGAAAAAGGTGTTTCAAAAACTTTAAACACTTGGTAAGTGATATAAACAATGTAATTTGGGTACAAAAACGATTTTCCTTGGCAGTACCAAAACATATTGTGTAAATTTATATGAGCTTCGATTTGATATATTATAAGAGTTGTTTCGATGCCCGAGTCAAAAGTTATCTCCGTTGAAAGTTGTAACTCATATTTACCAAATGTTTTTTTATTTTTGAAAATATGAACGACATTCTCTTTCTTTTTCTCTTCTCTTTTTTTTTTTGAAGAATAGGGATTGATTGAAAATATAAATAATCAAATCTAGGTTGGCACCGATATCTCCTCTATAGCTCTATTGAATTAACCATAAGTAAGTAAAATGAAAAAGGTGCTTCAAAAACATTAAACACTTGGTAAGTGATATAAACAATGTAATTTGGGTACAAAAACGATTTTCCTTGGCAGTACCAAAACATATTGTGTAATTTGATACGAGCTTCGATTTGATATATTATAATAGTTGTTTCGATACCCGAGTCAAAAGTTATCTCCGTTAAAAGTTGTAACTCATATTTACCTAATGTTTTTTTATTTTTGAAAATATGAACGACATTCTCTTTCTTTTTCTCTTCTCTTATTTTTTTTTTTTGAGGAATAGGGATTGATTGAAAATATAAATAATCAATCCTAGGTTGGCACCAATATCTCCTGTATAACTCTATGAATTAACCAGAAATAAGTAAAATGAAAAAGGTGCTTCAAAAACTTTAAACACTTGGTAAGTGATATAAACAATGTAATTTGGGTACAAAAACGATTTTCCTTGCCAGTGCCAAAACATATTGTGTAAGTTGATACGAGTTTGATTTGATATATTATAATAATGCGTTCGATACCCGAGTCAAAAGTTATCTCCGTTGAAAGTTGTAACTCATATTTACCAAATGTTTTTTTATTTTTGAAAATGTAAACGACATTCTCTTTCTTTTTCTCTTCTCTTGTTTTTTTTTGAAGAATAGGGATTGATTGAAAATATTAATAATCAAACCTAGGTTGGCACCAATATCTCTTGTATAGCTCTATTGAATTAAACCAGAAGTAAGTAAATTGAAAATGGTGCGTCAAAAACTTTAAACACACGGAAAGTGGTGTAAATGATGTAATTTGGGTGCAAAAACGATTTTCCTTGACGGAACCAAAACATATTATGTAATTTGATACGAGCTTCGATTTGATATATTATAATAGTGGTTTCGATACCCGAGTCAAAAGTTATCTCCGTTTAAATTTGTAACTCATATTTACCAAATGTTTTTTTGTTTTTGAAAATATAAACGACATCCTCTTTCTTTTTCTCTTCTATTATTTTTTTTGGAAGAATAGGGATTGATTGAAAATATAAATAATCAAACCTAGTTTGGCACCAAATATCTCCTGTATAGCTCTATTGAATTAACCAGAACTAAGTAAAATGAAAAAGGTGGTTCAAAAACTTTAAACACTTGGTAAGTGATATAAACAATGTAATTTGGGTACAAAAATGATTTTCCTTGGCAGTACCAAAAAATATTGTGTTATTTGATACGAGCTTCGATTTGATATATTATAATAGTTGTTTCGATACCCGAGTCAAAAGTTATCTATGTTGAAAGTTGTAACTCATATTTACCAAATGTTTTTTTATTTTTGAAAATGTAAACGACATTCTCTTTCTTTTTCTCTTCTCTTATTTTTTTTTTGAAGAATAGAGATTGATTGAAAATATAAATAATCAAACCTAGTTTGGCACCAATATCTCCTGTATAGCTCTATTGAATTAACCAGAACTAAGTAGAATGAAAAAGGTGGTTCAAAAACTTTAAACACTTGGTAAGTGATATAAACAATGTAATTTCGGTACAAAAATGATTTTCCTTGGCAGTACCAAAAAATATTGTGTTATTTGATACGAGCTTCGATTTGATATATTATAATAGTTGTTTCGATACCCGAGTCAAAAGTTATCTATGTTGAAAGTTGTAACTCATATTTTTAACAAATGTTTTTTATTTTTTGAAAATGTAAACGACATTCTCTTTCTTTTTCTCTTCTCTTATTTTTTTTGAAGAATAGAGATTGATTGAAAATATAAATAACAAACCTAGGTTGGCACCAATATCTCCTGTATAGCTCTATTGAATTAACCAGAAGTAAGTAAAATGAAAAAGGTGCTTCAAAAACTTTAAACACTTGGTAAGTGATATAAACAATGTAATTTGGGTACAAAAACGATTTTCCTTTGCAGTACCAAAACATATTGTGTAATTTGATACGAGCTTCGATTTGATATATTATAATAGTTGTTTCGATACCCGAGTCAAAAGTTATCTCCGTTGAAAGTTGTAACTCATATTTACCAAATGTTTTTTATTTTTGAAAATGTAAACGACATTCTCTTTCTTTTTCTCTTCTCTTATTTTTTTTTTTGAAGAATAGAGATTGATTGAAAATATAAATAACAAACCTAGGTTGGCACCAATATCTCCTGTATAGCTCTATTGAATTAACCAGAAGTAAGTAAAATGAAAAAGGTGCTTCAAAAACTTTAAACACTTGGTAAGTGATATAAACAATATAATTTGGGTACAAAAACGATTTTCCTTTCCAGTACCAAAACATATTGTGTAATTTGATACGAGCTTCGATTTAATATATTATAATAGTTGTTTCGATACCCGAGTTAAAAGTTATCTCCGTTGAAATTTGTAACTCATATTTACCAAATGATTTTTTGTTTTTGAAAATTTGAACGACATCCTCTTACTTTTTCTCTTCTCTTATTTTTTTTTCAAAGAATAGAGACTGATTGAAAATATAAATAAACAACCCTCGGTCAGCACCAATATATCCTGTATAGCTCTATTGAATTAAACCAGAATAACTAAAATGAAAACGGTGCTTCAAAAACTTTAAACACTTGATAAGTGATGTAAACTATGTAATTTGGGTACAAAAACGATTTCCTTTGATTGGACTACAACATATTGTGTAATTTGATACGAGATTCAATTTGATATATTATAATAGTGGTTTCGATACCCGAGTTAAAAGTTATCTCCGTTGAAAGTTGTAACTCATATTTACTAAATGTTTTTTTGTTTTTGAAAATATGAACGACATCCTCTTTCTTTTTCTCTTCTCTTATTTTTTTTTTGAAGAATAGGGATTGATTGAAAATATAAATAAACAACCCTAAGTCAGCACCAATATCTCCTCTATAGCTCTATTGAATTAACCAGAAGTAAGTAAAATGAAAAAGGTGCTTCAAAAACATTAAACACTTGGTAAGTGATATAAACAATGTAATTTGGGTACAAAAACGATTTTCCTTTGCAGTGCCAAAACATATTGTGTAAATTGATACGAGCTTGATTTGATATATTATAATAGTGGTTTCGATACCCGAGTCAAAAGTTATCTCCGTTGAAAGTTATAACTCATATTTACCAAATGTTTTTTTGTTTTTGAAAATATAAACGACATCCTCTTTCTTTTTCTCTTCTCTTATATTTTTTTGAAGAATAGGGATTGATTGAAAATATAAATAATCAAACCTAGGTTGGCACCAATATCTCCTGTATAGCTCTATTGAATTAACCAGAAGTAAGTAAAATAAAAAAGGTGCTTCAAAAACTTTAAACACTTGGTAAGTGATATAAACAATGTAATTTGGGTACAAAAACGATTTTCCTTTGCAGTACCAAAACATATTGTGTAATTTGATACGAGCTTCGATTTGATATATTATAATAATTGTTTCGATACCCGAGTCAAAAGTTCTCTCCGTTGAAAGTTGTAACTCATATTTACCAAATGTTTTTAAATTTTTTAAAATGTAAACGACATTCTTTTTCTTTTTCTCTTCTCTTATTTTTTTTTTGAAGAATAGGGATTGATTGAAAATATAAATAATCAAACCTAGGTTGGCCCCAATATCTCCGATATAGCTCTATTGAATTAACCAGAAGTAAGTAAAATGAAAAAAAGGTGCTTCAAAAACTTTAAACACTTGGTAAGTGATATAAACAATGTAATTTGGGTCCAAAAACGATTTTCCTTTGCAGTACGAAAACATATTGTGTAATTTGATACGAGCTTCGATTTGATATATTATAATAGTTGTTTCGATACCCGAGTCAAAAGTTATCTCCGTTGAAAGTTGTAACTCATATTTACCAAATGTTTTTAAATTTTTTAAAATGTAAACAACATTCTCTTTCTTTTTTCTCTTCTCTTATTTTTTTTTGGAAGAATAGAAATTGATTGAAAATATAAATAATCAAACCTAGGTTGGCACCAATATCTCCTGTATAGCTCTATTGAATTAACCAGAAGTAAGTAAAATGAAAAAGGTGCTTCAAAAACTTTAATCACTTGGTAAGAGATATAAACAATGTAATTTGGGTACAAAAACGATTTTCCTTTGTAGTACCAAAACATATTGTGTAATTTGATACGAGCTTCGATTTGATATATTATAATAGTTGTTTCGATACCCGAGTCAAAAGTTATCTCCGTTGAAAGTTGTAACTCATATTTACCAATTTTTTTTTTGTTTTTGAACATATGAACGACATCCTCTTTCTTTTTCTCTTCTCTTATTTTTTTTTTTGAGGAATAGGGATTGATTGAAAATATAAATAATCAATCCTTCGTTGGCACCAATATCTCCTGTATAACTCTATGAATTAACCAGAAATAAGTAAAATGAAAAAGGTGCTTCAAAAACTTTAAACACTTGGTAAGTGATATAAACAATGTAATTTGGGTACAAAAACGATTTTCCTTGCCAGTGCCAAAACATATTGTGTTAGTTGATACGAGTTTGATTTGATATATTATAATAATGCGTTCGATACCCGAGTCAAAAGTTATCTCCGTTGAAAGTTGTAACTCATATTTACCAAATGTTTTTTTTATTTTTGAAAATGTAAACGACATTCTCTTTCTTTTTCTCTTCTCTTGTTTTTTTTTGAAGAATAGGGATTGATTGAAAATATTAATAATCAAACCTAGGTTGACACCAATATCTCCTGTATAGCTCTATTGAATTAAACCAGAAGAAAGTAAATTGAAAATGGTGCGTCAAAAACTTTAAACACACGGAAAGTGGTGTAAATGATGTAATTTGGGTGCAAAAACGATTTTCCTTGACGGAACCAAAACATATTATGTAATTTGATACGAGCTTCGATTTGATATATTATAATAGTGGTTTCGATACCCGAGTCAAAAGTTATCTCCGTTTAAATTTGTAACTCATATTTACCAAATGTTTTTTTGTTTTTGAAAATATAAACGACATCCTCTTTCTTTTTCTCTTCTCTTATTTTTTTTGGAAGAATAGGGATTGATTAAAAATATAAATAATCAAACCTAGTTTGGCACCAATATCTCCTGTATAGCTCTATTGAATTAACCAGAACTAAGTAAAATGAAAAAGGTGGTTCAAAAACTTTAAACACTTGGTAAGTAATATAAACAATGTAATTTGGGTACAAAAATGATTTTCCTTGGCAGTAGCAAAAAAATATTGTGTTATTTGATACGAGCTTCGATTTGATATATTATAATAGTTGTTTCGATACCCGAGTCAAAAGTTATCTATGTTGAAAGTTGTAACTCATATTTACCAAATGCTTTTTATTTTTGAAAATGTAAACGACATTCTCTTTCTTTTTCTCTTCTCTTATTTTTTTTGAAGAATAGAGATTGATTGAAAATATAAATAACAAACCTAGGTTGGCACCAATATCTCCTGTATAGCTCTATTGAATTAACCAGAAGTAAGTAAAATGAAAAAGGTGCTTCAAAAACTTTAAACACTTGGTAAGTGATATAAACAATGTAATTTGGGTACAAAAACGATTTTCCTTTGCAGTACCAAAACATATTGTGTAATTTGATACGAGCTTCGATTTAATATATTATAATAGTTGTTTCGATACCCGAGTTAAAAGTTATCTCCGTTGAAATTTGTAACTCATATTTACCAAATGATTTTTTGTTTTTGAAAATTTGAACGACATCCTCTTACTTTTTCTCTTCTCTTATTTTTTTTTCAAAGAATAGAGACTGATTGAAAATATAAATAAACAACCCTAGGTCAGCACCAATATATCCTGTATAGCTCTATTGAATTAAACCAGAATAACTAAAATGAAAACGGTGCTTCAAAAACTTTAAACACTTGATAAGTGATGTAAACGATGTAATTTGGGTACAAAAACGATTTCCTTTGATTGGACTACAACATATTGTGTAATTTGATACGAGATTCAATTTGATATATTATAATAGTGGTTTCGATACCCGAGTTAAAAGTTATCTCCGTTGAAAGTTGTAACTCATATTTACTAAATGTTTTTTTGTTTTTGAAAATATGAACGACATCCTCTTTCTTTTTCTCTTCTCTTATTTTTTTTTGAAGAATAGGGATTGATTGAAAATATAAATAAACAACCCTAAGTCAGCACCAATATATCCTTTATAGCTCTATTGAATTAACCAGAAGTAAGTAAAATGAAAAAGGTGCTTCAAAAACATTAAACACTTGGTAAGTGATATAAACAATGTAATTTGGGTACAAAAACGATTTTCCTTTGCAGTGCCAAAACATATTGTGTAAATTGATACGAGCTTGATTTGATATATTATAATAGTGGTTTCGATACCCGAGTCAAAAGTTATCTCCGTTGAAAGTTGTAACTCATATTTACCAAATGTTTTTTTGTTTTTGAAAATATAAACGACATCCTCTTTCTTTTTCTCTTCTCTTATATTTTTTTGAAGAATAGGGATTGATTGAAAATATAAATAATCAAACCTAGGTTGGCACCAATATCTCCTGTATAGCTCTATTGAATTAACCAGAAGTAAGTAAAATAAAAAAGGTGCTTCAAAAACTTTAAACACTTGGTAAGTGATATAAACAATGTAATTTGGGTAAAAAAAACGATTTTCCTTTGCAGTACCAAAACATATTGTGTAATTTGATACGAGCTTCGATTTGATATATTATAATAGTTGTTTCGATACCCGAGTCAAAAGTTATCTCCGTTGAAAGTTGTAACTCATATTTACCAAATGTTTTTAAATTTTTTAAAATGTAAACGACATTCTTTTTCTTTTTCTCTTCTCTTATTTTTTTTTGGAAGAATAGGGATTGATTGAAAATATAAATAATCAAACCTAGGTTGGCCCCAATATCTCCGGTATAGCTCTATTGAATTAACCAGAAGTAAGTAGAATGAAAAAAAGGTGCTTCAAAAACTTTAAACACTTGGTAAGTGATATAAACAATGTAATTTGGGTACAAAAACGATTTTCCTTTGTAGTACCAAAACATATTGTGTAATTTGATACGAGCTTCGATTTGATATATTATAATAGTTGTTTCGATACCCGAGTCAAAAGTTATCTCCGTTAAAAGTTGTAACTCATATTTACCAAATTTTTTTTTGTTTTTGAACATATGAACGACATCCTCTTTCTTTTTCTCTTCTCTTATTTTTTTTTTTTGAGGAATAGGGATTGATTGAAAATATAAATAATCAATCCTAGGTTGGCAGCAATATCTCCTGTATAACTCTATGAATTAACCAGAAATAAGTAAAATGAAAAAGGTGCTTCAAAAACTTTAAAAACTTGGTAAGTGATATAAACAATGTAATTTGGGTACAAAAACGATTTTCCTTGCCAGTGCCAAAACATATTGTGTAAGTTGATACGAGTTTGATTTGATATATTATAATAATGCGTTCGATACCCGAGTCAAAAGTTCTCTTCCTGGAAAGTAGTAACTCATATTTACCAAATGTTTTTTTATTTTTGAAAATATGAACGACATTCTCTTTCTTTTTCTCTTCTCTTATTTTTTTTGAAGAATAGGGATTGATTGAAAATATAAAAAATCAAACCTAGGTTGGCACCAATATCTCCTGTATAACTCTATGAAATAACCAGAAATAAGTAAATTGAAAATGGTGCGTCAAAAACTTTAAACACACGGAAAATGGTGTAAACGATGTAATTTGGGTACAAAAACGATTTTCATTGACAGGACCAAAACATATTATGTAATTTGATTCGAGCTTCGATTTGATATATTATAATAGTGGTTTCGATACCCGAGTCAAAAGTTATCTTCGTGGAAATTTGTAACTCATATTTACCAAATGTTTTTTTGTTTTTGAAAATATAAACGACATCCACTTTCTCTTTCTCTTCTCTTATTTTTTTTTGAGGAATAGGGATTGATTGAAAATATAAATAATCAATCCTAGGTTGGCACCAATATCTCCTGTATAACTCTATGAATTAACCAGAAATAAGTAAAATGAAAAAGGTGCTTCAAAAACTTTAAACACTTGGTAAGTGATGTAAACGATGTAATTTGGGTACCAAAACGATTTCCTTTGATTGGACTACAAAATATTGTGTAATTTGATATGGGCATCGAATTGATATATCATAATAGTGGTTTCGATACCCGAGTTAAAAGTTATCTCCGTTGAAAGTTGTAACTCATATTTACCAAATGTTTTTTTGTTTTTGAAAATATGAACGACATCCTCTTTCTTTTTCTCTTCTCTTATTTTTTTTTTTGAAGAATAGGGATTGATTGAAAATATAAATAATCAAACATAGGTTGGCACCAATATCTCCTCTATAGCTCTATTGAATTAACCATAAGTAAGTAAAATGAAAAAGGTGCTTCAAAAACTTTAAACACTTGGTAAGTGATATAAACAATGTAATTTGGGTACAAAAACGATTTTTCTTGGCAGTACCAAAACATATTGTGTAATTTGATATGAGCTTCGATTTGATATACTATAATAGTTGTTTCGATACCCGAGTCAAAAGTTATCTCCGTTGAAAGTTGTAACTCATATTTTCCAAATGTTTTTTTTATTTTTGAAAATGTAAACGACATTCTCTTTCTTTTTCTCTTCTCTTATTTTTTTTTTTTTGAAGAATAGGGATTGATTGAAAATATAAATAATCAAACCTAGGTTGGCACCAATATCTCCTGTATAGCTCTATTGAATTAACCAGAAGTAAGTAAAATGAAAAAAGGTGCTTCAAAAACTTTAAACACTTGGTAAGTGATATAAACAATGTAATTTGGGTCCAAAAACGATTTTCCCTTGCAGTACGAAAACATATTGTGTAATTTGATACGAGCTTCGATTTGATATATTATAATAGTTGTTTCGATACCCGAGTCAAAAGTTATCTCCGTTGAAAGTTGTAACTCATATTTACCAAATGTTTTTAAATTTTTTAAAATGTAAACGACATTCTCTTTCTTTTTTCTCTTCTCTTATTTTTTTTTGGAAGAATAGAAATTGATTGAAAATATAAATAATCAAACCTAGGTTGGCACCAATATCTCCTGTATAGCTCTATTGAATTAACCAGAAGTAAGTAAAATGAAAAAGGTGCTTCAAAAACTTTAATCACTTGGTAAGAGATATAAACAATGTAATTTGGGTACAAAAACGATTTTCCTTTGTAGTACCAAACCATATTGTGTAATTTGATACGAGCTTCGATTTGATATATTATAATAGTTGTTTCGATACCCGAGTCAAAAGTTATCTCCGTTGAAAGTTGTAACTCATATTTACCAAATTTTTTTTTGTTTTTGAACATATGAACGACATCCTCTTTCTTTTTCTCTTCTCTTATTTTTTTTGAAGAATAGGGATTGATTGAAAATATAAATAATCAAACCTAGGTTGGCACCAATATCTCCTCTATAGCTCTATTGAATTAACCATAAGTAAGTAAAATGAAAAAGATGCTTCAAAAACTTTAAACACTTGGTAAGTGATATAAACAATGTAATTTGGGTACAAAAACGATTTTCCTTGGCACTACCAAAACATATTGTGTAAATTTATACGAGCTTCGATTTGATATATTATAAGAGTTGTTTCGATACCCGAGTCAAAAGTTATTATCCTGGAAAGTTGTAACTCATATTTACCAAATGTTTTTTTATTTTTGAAAATATGAACGACATTCTCTTTCTTTTTCTCTTCTCTTATTTTTTTTTTGAAGAATAGGGATTGATTGAAAATATAAAAAATTAAACCTAGGTTGGCACCAATATCTCCTGTATAACTCTATGAAATAACCAGAAATAAGTAAATTGAAAATGGTGCGTCAAAAACTTTAAACACACGGAAAATGGTGTAAACGATGTAATTTGGGTACAAAAACGATTTTCATTGACGGGACCAAAACATATTATGTAATTTGATTCAAGCTTCGATTTGATATATTATAATAGTGGTTTCGATACCCGAGTCAAAAGTTATCTTCCTGGAAATTTGTAACTCATATTTACCAAATGTTTTTTTGTTTTTGAAAATATAAACGACATCCACTTTCTCTTTCTCTTCTCTTATTTTTTTTTGAAGAATAGGGATTGATTGAAAATATAAATAATCAAACCTAGGTTGGCACCAATATCTCCTGTATAGCTCTATTGAATTAACCAGAAGTAAGTAAAATGAAAAAGGTGCTTCAAAAACTTTAAACACTTGGTAAGTGATGTAAACGATGTAATTTGGGTACAAAAACGATTTCCTTTGATTGGACTACAAAATATTGTGAATTTGATACGGGCTTCGATTTGATATATTATAATAGTGGTTTCGATACCCGAGTTAAAAGTTATCTCCGTTGAAAGTTGTAACTCATATTTACCAAATGTTTTTTTGTTTTTGAAAATATGAACGACATCCTCTTTCTTTTTCTCTTCTCTTATTTTTTTTTCAAAGAATAGAGACTGATTGAAAATATAAATAAACAACCCTAGGTCAGCACCAATATCTCCTCTATAGCTCTATTGAATTAAACCAGAAATAAATAAAATGAAAACGGTGCTTCAAAAACTTTAAACATTCGGTAAGTGATGTAAACGATGTAATTTGGGTACAAAAACGATTTCCTTTGATTGGACTAAAACATATTGTGTAATTTGATACGAGCTTCGATTTGATATATAATAATAGTGGTTTCGATACCCGAGTTAAATGTTATCTCCGTTGAAAGTTGTAACTCATATTTACCAAATGTTTTTTTTGTTTTTGAACATATGAACGACATCCTCTTTCTTTTTCTCTTCTCTTATTTTTTTTGAAGAATTGGGATTGATTGAAAATGTAAATAAACAACCCTAAGTCAGCACCAATATCTCCTTTATAGCTCTATTGAATTAACCAGAAGTAAGTAAAATGAAAAAGGTGCTTCAAAAACATTAAACACTTGGTAAGTGATATAAACAATGTAATTTGGGTACAAAAACGATTTTCCTTTGCAGTGCCAAAACATATTGTGTAAATTGATACGAGCTTGATTTGATATATTATAATAGTGGTTTCGATACCCGAGTCAAAAGTTATCTCCGTTGAAAGTTGTAACTCATATTTACCAAATGTTTTTTTGTTTTTGAAAATATAAACGACATCCTCTTTCTTTTTCTCTTCTCTTATATTTTTTTGAAGAATAGGGATTGATTGAAAATATAAATAATCAAACCTAGGTTGGCACCAATATCTCCTGTATAGCTCTATTGAATTAACCAGAAGTAAGTAAAATAAAAAAGGTGCTTCAAAAACTTTAAACACTTGGTAAGTGATATAAACAATGTAATTTGGGTAAAAAAACGATTTTCCTTTGCAGTACCAAAACATATTGTGTAATTTGATACGAGCTTCGATTTGATATATTATAATAGTTGTTTCGATACCCGAGTCAAAAGTTATCTCCGTTGAAAGTTGTAACTCATATTTACCAAATGTTTTTAAATTTTTTAAAATGTAAACGACATTCTTTTTCTTTTTCTCTTCTCTTATTTTTTTTTTGGAAGAATAGGGATTGATTGAAAATATAAATAATCAAACCTAGGTTGGCCCCAATATCTCCGGTATAGCTCTATTGAATTAACCAGAAGTAAGTAGAATGAAAAAAAGGTGCTTCAAAAACTTTAAACACTTGGTAAGTGATATAAACAATGTAATTTGGGTACAAAAACGATTTTCCTTTGTAGTACCAAAACATATTGTGTAATTTGATACGAGCTTCGATTTGATATATTATAATAGTTGTTTCGATACCCGAGTCAAAAGTTATCTCCGTTAAAAGTTGTAACTCATATTTACCAAATTTTTTTTTGTTTTTGAACATATGAACGACATCCTCTTTCTTTTTCTCTTCTCTTATTTTTTTTTTTGAGGAATAGGGATTGATTGAAAATATAAATAATCAATCCTAGGTTGGCAGCAATATCTCCTGTATAACTCTATGAATTAACCAGAAATAAGTAAAATGAAAAAGGTGCTTCAAAAACTTTAAAAACTTGGTAAGTGATATAAACAATGTAATTTGGGTACAAAAACGATTTTCCTTGCCAGTGCCAAAACATATTGTGTAAGTTGATACGAGTTTGATTTGATATATTATAATAATGCGTTCGATACCCGAGTCAAAAGTTCTCTTCCTGGAAAGTAGTAACTCATATTTACCAAATGTTTTTTTATTTTTGAAAATATGAACGACATTCTCTTTCTTTTTCTCTTCTCTTATTTTTTTTGAAGAATAGGGATTGATTGAAAATATAAAAAATCAAACCTAGGTTGGCACCAATATCTCCTGTATAACTCTATGAAATAACCAGAAATAAGTAAATTGAAAATGGTGCGTCAAAAACTTTAAACACACGGAAAATGGTGTAAACGATGTAATTTGGGTACAAAAACGATTTTCATTGACAGGACCAAAACATATTATGTAATTTGATTCGAGCTTCGATTTGATATATTATAATAGTGGTTTCGATACCCGAGTCAAAAGTTATCTTCGTGGAAATTTGTAACTCATATTTACCAAATGTTTTTTTGTTTTTGAAAATATAAACGACATCCACTTTCTCTTTCTCTTCTCTTATTTTTTTTTTGAGGAATAGGGATTGATTGAAAATATAAATAATCAATCCTAGGTTGGCACCAATATCTCCTGTATAACTCTATGAATTAACCAGAAATAAGTAAAATGAAAAAGGTGCTTCAAAAACTTTAAACACTTGGTAAGTGATGTAAACGATGTAATTTGGGTACCAAAACGATTTCCTTTGATTGGACTACAAAATATTGTGTAATTTGATATGGGCATCGATTTGATATATCATAATAGTGGTTTCGATACCCGAGTTAAAAGTTATCTCCGTTGAAAGTTGTAACTCATATTTACCAAATGTTTTTTTGTTTTTGAAAATATGAACGACATCCTCTTTCTTTTTCTCTTCTCTTATTTTTTTTTTGAAGAATAGGGATTGATTGAAAATATAAATAATCAAACATAGGTTGGCACCAATATCTCCTCTATAGCTCTATTGAATTAACCATAAGTAAGTAAAATGAAAAAGGTGCTTCAAAAACTTTAAACACTTGGTAAGTGATATAAACAATGTAATTTGGGTACAAAAACGATTTTTCTTGGCAGTACCAAAACATATTGTGTAATTTGATATGAGCTTCGATTTGATATACTATAATAGTTGTTTCGATACCCGAGTCAAAAGTTATCTCCGTTGAAAGTTGTAACTCATATTTTCCAAATGTTTTTTTTATTTTTGAAAATGTAAACGACATTCTCTTTCTTTTTCTCTTCTCTTATTTTTTTTTTTTGAAGAATAGGGATTGATTGAAAATATAAATAATCAAACCTAGGTTGGCACCAATATCTCCTGTATAGCTCTATTGAATTAACCAGAAGTAAGTAAAATGAAAAAAGGTGCTTCAAAAACTTTAAGCACTTGGTAAATGATATAAACAATGTAATTTGGGTCCAAAAACGATTTTCCTTTGCAGTACGAAAACATATTGTGTAATTTGATACGAGCTTCGATTTGATATATTATAATAGTTGTTTCGATACCCGAGTCAAAAGTTATCTCCGTTGAAAGTTGTAACTCATATTTACCAAATGTTTTTAAATTTTTTAAAATGTAAACGACATTCTCTTTCTTTTTTCTCTTCTCTTATTTTTTTTTGGAGGAATAGAAATTGATTGAAAATATAAATAATCAAATCTAGGTTGGCACCAATATCTCCTGTATAGCTCTATTGAATTAACCAGAAGTAAGTAAAATGAAAAAGGTGCTTCAAAAACTTTAATCACTTGGTAAGAGATATAAACAATGTAATTTGGGTACAAAAACGATTTTCCTTTGTAGTACCAAACCATATTGTGTAATTTGATACGAGCTTCGATTTGATATATTATAATAGTTGTTTCGATACCCGAGTCAAAAGTTATCTCCGTTGAAAGTTGTAACTCATATTTACCAAATTTTTTTTTGTTTTTGAACATATGAACGACATCCTCTTTCTTTTTCTCTTCTCTTATTTTTTTTGAAGAATAGGGATTGATTGAAAATATAAATAATCAAACCTAGGTTGGCACCAATATCTCCTCTATAGCTCTATTGAATTAACCATAAGTAAGTAAAATGAAAAAGATGCTTCAAAAACTTTAAACACTTGGTAAGTGATATAAACAATGTAATTTGGGTACAAAAACGATTTTCCTTGGCAGTACCAAAACATATTGTGTAAATTTATACGAGCTTCGATTTGATATATTATAAGAGTTGTTTCGATACCCGAGTCAAAAGTTATTATCCTGGAAAGTTGTAACTCATATTTACCAAATGTTTTTTTATTTTTGAAAATATGAACGACATTCTCTTTCTTTTTCTCTTCTCTTATTTTTTTTTGAAGAATAGGGATTGATTGAAAATATAAAAAATTAAACCTAGGTTGGCACCAATATCTCCTCTATAACTCTATGAAATAACCAGAAATAAGTAAATTGAAAATGGTGCGTCAAAAACTTTAAACACACGGAAAATGGTGTAAACGATGTAATTTGGGTACAAAAACGATTTTCATTGACGGGACCAAAACATATTATGTAATTTGATTCAAGCTTCGATTTGATATATTATAATAGTGGTTTCGATACCCGAGTCAAAAGTTATCTTCCTGGAAATTTGTAACTCATATTTACCAAATGTTTTTTTGTTTTTGAAAATATAAACGACATCCACTTTCTCTTTCTCTTCTCTTATTTTTTTTTGAAGAATAGGGATTGATTGAAAATATAAATAATCAAACCTAGGTTGGCACCAATATCTCCTGTATAGCTCTATTGAATTAACCAGAAGTAAGTAAAATGAAAAAGGTGCTTCAAAAACTTTAAACACTTGGTAAGTGATGTAAACGATGTAATTTGGGTACAAAAACGATTTCCTTTGATTGGACTACAAAATATTGTGAATTTGATACGGGCTTCGAGTTGATATATTATAATAGTGGTTTCGATACCCGAGTTAAAAGTTATCTCCGTTGAAAGTTGTAACTCATATTTACCAAATGTTTTTTTGTTTTTGAAAATATGAACGACATCCTCTTTCTTTTTCTCTTCTCTTATTTTTTTTTCAAAGAATAGAGACTGATTGAAAATATAAATAAACAACCCTAGGTCAGCACCAATATCTCCTCTATAGCTCTATTGAATTAAACCAGAAATAAATAAAATGAAAACGGTGCTTCAAAAACTTTAAACATTCGGTAAGTGATGTAAACGATGTAATTTGGGTACAAAAACGATTTCCTTTGATTGGACTAAAACATATTGTGTAATTTGATACGAGCTTCGATTTGATATATAATAATAGTGGTTTCGATACCCGAGTTAAATGTTATCTCCGTTGAAAGTTGTAACTCATATTTACCAAATGTTTTTTTTGTTTTTGAACATATGAACGACATCCTCTTTCTTTTTCTCTTCTCTTATTTTTTTTGAAGAATTGGGATTGATTGAAAATATAAATAATCAAACCTAGGGTAGCACCAATATCTCCTCTATAGCTCTATTGAATTAACCATAAGTAAGTAAAATGAAAAAGGTGCTTCAAAAACTTTAAACACTTGGTAAGTGATATAAACAATGTAATTTGGGTACAAAAACGATTTTCCTTGGCAGTACAAAAACATATTATGTAATTTGATACAAGCTTCGATTTGATATATTATAATAGTTGTTTCGACACTCGAGTCAAAAGTTATCTCCGTTAAAAGTTGTATCTCATATTTACCAAATGTTTTTTTATTTTTGAAAATGTAAACGACATTCTCTTTCTTTTTCTCTTCTCTTTTTTTTTTGAAGAATAAGGATTGATTGAAAATATAAATAATCAAACCTAGGTTGGCACCAATATCTCCTGTATAGCTCTATTGAATTAACCAGAAGTAAGTAAAATGAAAAAGGTGCTTCAAAAACATTAAACACTTGGTAAGTGATATAAACAATGTAATTTGGGTACAAAAACGATTTTCCTTGGCAGTACAAAAACATATTGTGTAATTTGATACGAGATTCGATTTGATATATTATAATAGTTGTTTCGATACCCGAGTCAAAAGTTATCTCCGTTGAAATTGTAACTCATATTTACCAAATGTTTTTTTGTTTTTGAAAATATGAACGACATCCTCTTTCTTTTTCTCTTCTCTTATTTTTTTTTGAAGAATAGGGATTGATTGAAAATATAAATAATCAAACCTAGGTTGGCACCAATATCTCCTGTATAGCTCTATTGAATTAACCAGAAGTAAGTAAAATGAAAAAGGTGCTTCAAAAACATTAAACACTTGGTAAGTGATATAAACAATGTAATTTGGGTACAAAAACGATTTTCCTTGGCAGTACAAAAACATATTGTGTAATTTGATACGAGATTCGATTTGATATATTATAATAGTTGTTTCGATACCCGAGTCAAAAGTTATCTCCGTTGAAATTGTAACTCATATTTACCAAATGTTTTTTTGTTTTTGAAAATATGAACGACATCCTCTTTCTTTTTCTCTTCTCTTATTTTTTTTGAAGAATAGGGATTGATTGAAAATATAAATAATCAAACCTAGGTTGGCACCAATATCTTATGTATAACTCTATGAATTAACCAGAAATAAGTAAAATGAAAAAGCTGCTTCAAAAACTTTAAACACTTGGTAAGTGATATAAACAATGTAATTTGGGTACAAAAACGATTTTCCTTGGCAGTGCCAAAACATATTGTGTAAATTGATACGAGCTTGATTTGATATATTATAATAATGCTTTCGATACCCGAGTCAAAAGTTATCTTCGTTGAAAGTTGTAACTCATATTTACCAAATGTTTTTTTATTTTTGAAAATGTAAACGACATTCTCTTTCTTTTTCTCTTCTCTTATTTTTTTTTTGAAGAATAGGGATTGATTGAAAGTATTAATAATCAAACCTAGGTTGGCACCAATATCTCCTGTATAGCTCTATTGAATTAAACCAGAAGTAAGTAAATGGAAAATGGTGCGTCAAAAACTTTAAACAAACGGAAAGTGGTGTAAACGATGTAATTTGGGTACAAAAACGATTTCTTTGATGGGACCAAAACATATTATGTAATTTGATACGAGCTTCGATTTGATTTATTATAATAGTGGTTTCGATACCCGAGTCAAAAGTTATCTCCGTTGAAATTTGTAACTAATATTTACCAAATGTTTTTTTGTTTTTGAAAATATAAACGACATCCTCTTTCTTTTTCTCTTCTCTTATTTTTTTTTAAGAATAGGGATTGATTGAAAATATAAATAATCAAACCTAGATTGGCACCAATTTCTCCTGTATAGCTCTATTGAATTAACTAGAAGTAAGTAAAATGAAAAAGGTGCTTCAAAAACTTTAAACACTTGGTAAGTGATGTAAACGATGTAATTTGGGTACAAAAATGATTTCCTTTGACGGGACCAAAACATATTATGTAATTTGATACGAGCTTCGATTTGATATATTATAATAGTGGTTTCGATACCCGAGTTAAAAGTTATCTCCGTTAAAAGTTGTAACTCATATTTACCAAATGTTTTTTTGTTTTTGAAAATATGAACGACATCCTCTTTCTTTTTCTCTTCTCTTATTTTTTTTTGAAGAATAGGGATTGATTGAAAATATAAATAATCAAACATAGGTTGGCACCAATATCTCCTCTATAGCTCTATTGAATTAACCATAAGTAAGTAAAATGAAAAAGGTGCTTCAAAAACTTTAAACACTTGGTAAGTGATATAAACAATGTAATTTGGGTACAAAAACGATTTTTCTTGGCAGTACCAAAACATATTGTGTAATTTGATATGAGCTTCGATTTGATATACTATAATAGTTGTTTCGATACCCGAGTCAAAAGTTATCTCCGTTGAAAGTTGTAACTCATATTTTCCAAATGTTTTTTTTATTTTTGAAAATGTAAACGACATTCTCTTTCATTTTCTCTTCTCTTATTTTTTTTTTTTTGAAGAATAGGGATTGATTGAAAATATAAATAATCAAACCTAGGTTGGCACCAATATCTCCTGTATAGCTCTATTGAATTAACCAGAAGTAAGTAAAATGAAAAAAGGTGCTTCAAAAAATTTAAACACTTGGTAAGTGATATAAACAATGTAATTTGGGTCCAAAAACGATTTTCCTTTGCAGTACGAAAACATATTGTGTAATTTGATACGAGCTTCGATTTGATATATTATAATAGTTGTTTCGATACCCGAGTCAAAAGTTATCTCCGTTGAAAGTTGTAACTCATATTTACCAAATGTTTTTAAATTTTTTAAAATGTAAACGACATCCTCTTTCTTTTTCTCTTCTCTTATTTTTTTTTTGAAGAATAGGGATTGATTGAAAATATAAATAATCAAACCTAGGTTGGCACCAATATCTTCTCTATAGCTCTATTGAATTAACCAGAAGTAAGTAAAATGAGAAAGGTGCTTCAAAAACTTTAAACACTTGGTAAGTGATATAAACAATGTAATTTGGGTACAAAAACGATTTTCCTTGGCAGTACCAAAACATATTGTGTAAATTTATACGAGCTTCGATTTGATATATTATAAGAGTTGTTTCGATACCCGAGTCAAAAGTTATCTTCCTGGAAAGTTGTAACTCATATTTACCAAATGTTTTTTTATTTTTGAAAATATGAACGACATTCTCTTTCTTTTTCTCTTCTCTTATTTTTTTTGAAGAATAGGGATTGATTGAAAATATAAAAAATCAAACCTAGGTTGGCACCAATATCTCCTGTATAACTCTATGAAATAACCAGAAATAAGTAAATTGAAAATGGTGCGTCAAAAACTTTAAACACACGGAAAATGGTGTAAACGATGTAATTTGGGTACAAAAACGATTTTCATTGACGGGACCAAAACATATTATGTAATTTGATTCGAGCTTCGATTTGATATATTATAATAATGGTTTCGATACCCGAGTCAAAAGTTATCTTCCTGGAAATTTGTAACTCATATTTACCAAATGTTTTTTTGTTTTTGAAAATATAAACGACATCCACTTTCTCTTTCTCTTCTCTTATTTTTTTTTGAAGAATAGGGATTGATTGAAAATATAAATAATCAAACCTAGGTTGGCACCAATATCTCCTGTATAGTGATGAGTGCTCAAAAAGCACTAAAATAACCATGATTTTATGTACTGTAATTGATTAAAAATACATATATTTATATGTTTTATCATATATTTATATAAATTTGTCTTTTTCGGAATCACGGGTATTTTTATTGTTTTTCAGGTATTTTGGCTTAAAAACGCAATGTAAAGACTTAAAGAGGAATATTTGAAGCAATACATCACAAATATATCAATAAATAAGTGAGAAAAGGTCAACAAACATGGAAAAATCGGACGAAATGGGTCGAAAAGGTCAAAAATGTCAAAAAGACGGAAATCGCACGTCGCAGCCTGGCCGTGCGCGCAGCCCAGCGCCCCAGCGCCCAGCCGCGCGCGCCCCAGCGCGCCCCAGCGCCCCATCCCGCGCGCGCCCGCGCGCGCTGGCATGCCCAGCTGCGCGCAACGCAGCGCGCTGGCACTGTTCACGCGCGCCGAGCTGCGCGCAGCGACAGCCCCAGCGCGCGCGCGCAGCGCCCAGCAGCCGCCCATCCGCGCGCCCAACGCGTTTTCGCCCCATTTTTCACGTGCAGCCGCCCTGTGACGTCATGCTGACGTCATTGATGACATCAGCAAGTCCAATACGCGTTTTTACATTTTTTAATATTTTTTTAACATTTTTTTACTCATTTTTTCTCTCCATCCTCACCTATAAATACCCCCCTTCCATTCACTTCAAAACACACCTTCAAAACTCACTTCTCTCTTCTTTCTTTCTCTCATTTCTTAGTTTTTAGTTTCTCTTAGTTTCTTTCTAAGTTTCTAAGCTTTTCTTAGTTTTTCTCTTAGTTTTTAGTTCAATTCACTTAGGTTTAGTGTTCTTCTCTTTTTGAGAGGAACTTGTAATGTTTTTGTAATAATTTAGATTTTTGATTCAATATATGGAAGTGCAAATTCCGCTCGGAGGTTTTCTAGCAACGGGAATAGCGTCGAAGTTCTGTAAGGATTTTATTTTCTTTACAGTTATTTTTATGCTTTATTCTTACATGTTATATTCAACTTGTCTGTGGTTAAATTTAACTATGCTAGCTGTTTAGTAAAAATGATGTAATAACGACGTTGTTATGCTTGCGAAATATTAAATAGGTAAAAATCTTTAAAATGAATTGATTTTGTTTTTATTCAAGATTTTATATTAAGAATGTTAGAGAGAAATATATTATTTTTCATTACAAACTTAAACCCGAAAATTAGATTTTAAGGTTTAGTTATCCGGTCTAATTTAGAGTAGTGCTCTTTTATTTGTTGGTACAATCGCCCGGTAGTTAGAGTGAAACTCTATTTCAAAAGTTTTTATAAGAATTATTATGAGAAAATGTATTGACAACATGTTTTCAATAGTGGTTTTAAAACTTGAAAGTTAGTACTCGGATAATTAAATTCTTAGGTTTAATTTGGACACCTTGAATAAAGTTTAAACTGTCTAACCCCACCAAAGGTGGCATTTAAATGGTTCATTTTCAATCTCTTAGAAAAAGGAATTAATTTAATTAAGCATATTAGTTATCAACCCCACCCATAGGTGTTAATTGATTTGTTTAGTTAACAAAGAATATCTAACCCCACCAAAGGTGGTATTTATATAAAAAAGAGAGAATCAATAAAATGTCAATTTATATCTTTAATAACCTAGTTAATATGAGCAAGCATAATTAATTTAGTTATTATATCCATAAATACTCCGCTAATATAAATGATAAAAATTTGCATGAACATTTATTGAATCCGTATATATGTTTATTTCTAGATAATTATTTGAATTTGTATCTATGTTTATTTTTATGATTTTAGATTATATTTAATTAATCTGTATATATGTTTTATTTTATGTTATTAGATTAGGAACACAAAAACCAAACTATCGTGACAGGATGTTTAGGATTTAATTTCGTTTTTAAAAGATTGAATAATAAGTTAAAAACCACATACATTCCTTCCTTAGATCGACCTTGGGAGTATACTTATCATTTTCTACGAAATGATTCGTGCACTTGCGAGAGTTTTATAAATATTAAAACCAAAGTATTTGCGGGAATCGGCGATGCCGGTTTTCGTTCATCAAGTTTTTGGCGCCGTTGCCGGGGAAGGAATAGCGTTTTTAAATTATTTATCAAAATTTTAAAAACATTTTTGTGCTGTAAATAATTGTGATATTTTAATAATAATCAAATTTCAAAATTCATAATAAAAAAAAATAAAATAAAAAAATAAAAAAAATAAAAAAATAAAAAATAAAAAAAATAATAATTTTTTTTTGTAAAATAATTTAGAAATTTGAAATTTGAAGTAAAAAAATTTACCGTTCATAAATAGTAAAAAAAAAAAAAAAAAAAAAAACATTACTTGAATTTATACCTAATTAACTAAATAACATAAAAAGTAAAAATCTAAGGGAGTTCTGTCTAGGAGACTAGTTCTTGGAAGCCTTTGTGCCACTAGTCTTTCCTGGGAACGTTGCTCTGGCTAGGAGAATGGTATTTAAGGTGCCGTTTGCACCACCATTCTTTCCTGGGAGCACTCTTGGTTAATACTAATTATGTTACAAAAAAAAATAAAAAAAAATAAATTTTTTTTTTTTTTTTTTAGGGTTTAACTAGTTTTGTTTAGTGTTTTGTATAAAATAACATGTAAATTTTATCTAAATTTTTTTTTTATTTTGTTGACAGGAGTTTTAAATTTACGTTTACAATAGTCTATGCGTGGTAGGAGATCCTTAGGAAACCCCCTTACACCATATGTAAATAAATTTCATAAATTTAAACAAGTGTCAACAAAACTGGATTCTACCCATCAACCTGTTTTTGAGCCAAACATAGAACCAAGTCTTAATCCTTTACTAGAACCAAAAGAAATGGAGGAAAACCAACATATTAGGGAAACCACAATGAAAGAGTTTGCAAGACCGGTAATAGGCACGGCAACTGCCGCTATCCAGTTGGGGGAGGCTGCTCGGAATTACGACCTTAAAAATATTCATTTTTCTATGCTTCCTTCCTTTTATGGGTTACCTAATGAAGATTCTCTTTCCTTTATGAGAGATTTCTATGCTACGGTCCAAACATTCCCCCTCGGTATTCTAAACGAGGATCAACTTAGGATGAGATGTTTTCCCTACACTCTAAAGGATAAGGCCAAAGCTTGGTTGATGTCACTTCCCCCAGGTTCTCTGATGACATGGGGTAACATTTACAATAAATTCATGGGAAAATTCTATTCCCATCAAAAAACATCAGAGTTGAGAGGAAAGATTGCTACTTTCTCTCAGATGGATGGAGAACCATTCCATGAAGCTTGGGATAGGTTCAAGATGTTTCTCACTCAGTGTCCCCATCATAGCTTTCCCCTGCAGTTGCAGAACCAATTCTTTTACGATGGACTTACACAACAATGTCAGTTCATTGTCGACAACGCTGCAGGAGGAGCAATAGGAGAAAAGACTGCCTCAGAGACGTATAACCTCTTTGAGATGTTGGGTGCTAATTCCCAACAGAAAAGCTCCCGAGTGAGAAAAACTGGAGTTCATGAAATCGACTCCAGTAATGAAGTTCAACAACAACTTGTTCAACTGACTAAGCAAGTTGCCCTTCTCGCTACACAAACCAACATCAATAATGATCAATATGGTTTGTATAGCAACATGGGACATGGTACTGAAGCCTGTCCATATCAAGGAGAAACAACTGGACCTGAACAGGTCAATGTGTTGGGAGCATATCAACAGAGACCAAGGTTTGATCCCAACTCAAATACCTATAATCCTGGGTGGAGAAGTCATCCAAATTTCTCTTGGAGGCAAAACAACCCTCCTTTCACTCAAGACTCAAACCAGGCAGGTCAGCAATTCCACCCACCTATTCCAAGAAGCATTCCCAATAAACCAACCCTGGAGGACAACTTGAATTCTTTTATTCAAGTCTGTAGGGATAATCAATCTAAAACCAATCAACGGTTGGACTCTGTGGAAGCTTCTATCAAAAAGGTGGAAGTTCAAGTTGAACAGTTAGTTGAACATTTGCAAAAAGGCAAAGACTAATTCAATGAAGAGGAGACATTGAGTTTTTCATTCTGCAATCTCCAAGCAACGTCTTACTAGAAGACGCTAAATTTTAGTCCTGTATGGGAGGTCACCCATTATTGTATTTTCCTTTGTTTTAGTTTGCGTGTAATAAAAATTCAGATGAAATAAAATTCGTTTGTTTCAAAAATTCTGTCCATTCGCTTAAATTTAAAAAAAAAAAAAAAAAAAAAAATATTAGGTTCCTTGCACTTTTTGCTTTTACGTTTTATCAAGTTATACATATTTCTTAGAGATATCTACTAAAAGCAAAATGTTGATACACAATAGGAGGAGGATCATTTTCAACTACAAACAACCATGGGAGATGCTGAAGATAGGCGGAAAAAGATGAAAGAATATACAATGCCAATCATTGGCAATGTAAGTTCCGGTATCCAATTACAAGAGGCTGCAAGGAATTATGAATTGAAAAAGATTCATTATTCTTTGTTGCCTTCCTTTTACGGTATCCCTAATGAAGACCCTTTGCATTTCATTCGAGAATTCTATGCTATTGTCCAAACCTTTCCACTACATGCAATTAATGAAGATCAACTTAGGATGAGGTGTTTTCCTTACACTCTCAAAGATAAAGCTTGGTCATGGTTCATTACTCTACAGTCAGGTTCTCTTAAAACTTGGGAGGCAGTCTATGAAATTTTTATGGGTAGGTTCTATTCCCATCAAAAGACTGTTGATCTAAGAACAAAGATAGCAACATTTTCTCAAATGAATGAAGAGCCCTTTCATGAAGCTTGGGAACGATTCAAACTCCTTTTCATTCAATGTCAAAATCATAGCTTTCCCTTACAGCTACAAAACCAATTCTTTTATGATGGATTGACACTACAGAGTCAATACATGGTTGATAATGCTGCTGGAGGTGCTGTAGGAGAAAAGACCGCAGAGGAAACCTATAATCTTTATGAGCTGTTGGGTTCTAATTCCCAACAAAGAGGTGGTAGAAGGAAAGCAAAGGTCAATGAAGTCGGCTCTGATAATGAGATAACCTTGCAACTTGCTGAATTGACTAAACAAGTGAAATTCCTCACTTCCCACCAAATTTCAAATCAAGAGGTATGTGAAGTGTGTTGTTCAATTGGGCATGATACTCATAATTGTTCAAATACTTGTGATTCTAGTGTCGATGCCATAGAGGAAGTTCAATCTTTTCAAAGATATCATCCAAACACCTATAATCACCCAGCCTACACCCAATATCCAACACTAAGGTCAGATAACAACCACCCTTACCCACCAAGCCAATCTTTTAAGCCAACCTTAGAAGATAGCTTGAATGCTTTTATTCAAGTTAGTCGTGACAACCAATTGATGACTAATCAAAGGTTGAACACCATGGAGGCTTCGGTTAAAAGGATTGAATCTAAAGTTGGGCAACTGGCTGAACAAATGCAAAAGAAAGAACCAGGAAAGTTGCCCAGTCAACCAGAACAAGCAAAGGATGTTAGAACCCTTCGAAGTGGTAAGGTAGTCAATACCAGTTTACCTGAAATCTCTAACAATCTACCTTGTAGTTCCGGTAACAAAGAAGGCGATATTCTAATCTCGCAAAAAGGAGAGACAAGTGTTAAACTTAACAAGCCTTCTGAAAAACTCATTGGGGGGTCATCTGACACCCCCAAAATTCAAAAGACAACAGAACCACACCAGATACAAGTACCTTTTCCCCACCGGTTGAAAGAATCCAAACAAGATAAGCAATTCAATGATCTTTTTAATATGCTCTCTAAAGTAAATATCAATTTACCACTATTAGAAGTGATCATGAATGTGCCCTCATATGCCAAGTTTTTCAAAGAATTGAACACTAAGAAAAGGAGGTATGTACAGAATGAACGAGTAGTAGTATCAGAAATTTCTAGCGCTGTACTTCAGCACAAACTACCCCCTAAGTTGAAAGACCCTGGAAGTTTTATTATAAACATAACTATGGGGGATAAGAAGGTTGCTAAAGCAATGCTTGATTTAGGTGCTAGTATAAATTTGATGCCCTACTCTATATTCTTACAACTCAATCTAGGGGATTTAAAACCCACAACTATGTCCCTTCAACTTGCAGATAGATCTCTTAAATATCCAGAGGGAATAGTTGAGGATGTTTTGGTACAGGTAGACAAACTGATAATACCTGTTGACTTTGTGGTTCTGGATATGCAAGAAAATCCAGCATTGGACAGAGAGCACACAATATTGCTTGGTAGACCATTTATGGCAACTACTAAAACTATTATTGATGTCCAAGATGGAAATTTGACAATGACAGTCTTAGGAGAGACTGTTCATTTTAAAGTTTTTGATTCTTCACCTTTCCCTTCTATTTCTGCCATCGATGAAATATTCGATGTTGATCCTTTGGATAATCTTGTCCAAAACACCTTTTTCCGAACCAGAATAGAAGACAAGCTTGAAACCGTTCTTACACTTGAAAAGGTTGAAGAAGATGTAGATGAGGAAATAAAGGGGTACCTTGAACAACTAGACAATAAATAAGTGATGACAAAATCTAGTACACTTTTAAATCTACCCAGTTCTTCATCTATTAAAGAGGCCAATCCACCTGAACTTGAACTCAAAGACTTACCTGAGCACTTAAAATATGTGTTTTTGGGAGAAGGGGAAACTTATCCAGTGATAATTTCTTCAACCTTGACCAAACCACAAGAAAAGGAACTCATCAAAGTGCTTAAACAGTTTAAGAAATCTATAGGTTGGAGTATAGGGGATATAAGAGGCATTAGTCCAACAATGTGTATGCACAAGATCAACTTGGAGGACGGTGCTAAACCTGTACGAGAGGCCCAAAGAAGACTAAACCCAAACATGCAAGAGGTAGTTAAGAAGGAAATTCTTAAATTATTAGAAGAAGGGATTATCTACCCTATTGCAGATAGTAAGTGGGTTAGTCCAGTGCATGTGGTACCAAAGAAATCTGGGATAACAGTTGTTAAGAATGACAAAAGTGAATTAGTGCCCACTAGAATAATCACTGGATGGAGAATGTGTATAGATTTTAGGAAACTAAATTTATATACGAAAAAGGATCACTTTCCTCTTCCATTCATTGATCAAATGTTGGAAAGATTAGCTGGGCACGAATTTTACTGTTTTTTGGATGGACTGTCTGGATATTATCAAGTACCCATAGCACCAGAAGATCAGGAAAAGACCACATTTACATGTCCTTTTGGGACATTTGCTTTTCGCAGAATGCCATTTGGGTTATGCAATGCCCCTGCCACGTTCCAAAGATGCATGATATCTATTTTCTCGGACATGGTGGAAAAATTCATTGAGATTTTCATGGACGATTTCTCTGTCTTTGGGAACTCATTTGATGATTGCTTACATAAATTGACTTTGGTTTTAGAAAGATGCATTGAATGCAATCTAACCCTTAGTTGGGAGAAAAGTCATTTTATGGTTCAACAAGGGATAGTTTTAGGACATATAATTTCAAACAAGGGTATTGAAGTTGATAAGGCAAAAGTTGAATTGATATCCAAACTACCTCCCCCTACATCTGTGAAGGGGATAAGAAGCTTCTTGGGACATGCAGGATTCTACAGACGATTTATTAAAGATTTCTCTAAAATAAGTCGTCCATTATGTAACTTGCTATCCAAAGATGCTGATTTTGATTTCAACAATGACTGCCTTACTTCCTTTAATACCTTGAAAGATAAACTCACATCTACCCCTGTTATAATGGCACCAAACTGGTCTTTACCCTTTGAAATAATGTGTGACGCTTCTGATTATGCAATAGGAGCAGTCCTGGGACAAAGAGTGGATAAGCGTTTACATGTCATCTACTATGCTAGCAAAACACTCAATGATGCCCAGATGAATTACACCACCACTGAAAAGGAATTCTTGGCTATAGTATTCTCTTTAGACAAATTTCGGTCTTATTTAGTAGGATCTAAAGTGATTGTGCATTCTGATCATGCTGCTTTAAGATACCTATTAAGTAAACCAAATGCCAAGCCAAGGTTAATCAGGTGGGTCTTACTCTTACAAGAATTTGACCTAGAAATCAAGGATAAGAAAGGCAGTGAAAACTTATTAGCTGACCATTTGTCTAGGTTGATTTCTGACTTTAATTCTCTTAAAGATGAGAGTAATGACGATATAGTTGAAACCTTTCCTGATGAACAGTTATTTTTCATAGGTCCGAACCCATGGTACGCTGATATTGTAAACTATCTTGCCACTGGTGTTTTGCGACCTAACACTTCATATCAGGAAAAGAAAAGGTTTTTCAAAACTATTAAGGACTATTTCTGGGATGACCCTTATTTATACAAGATTGGTCAAGATCAAGTCATCCGGAGATGTGTACCTGAAGAAGAACATAAGAGCATTCTGACTTTTTGTCATGAACTTCATTGTGGGGGTCATTTTGGAGGAGAAAAGACAGCCCGTAAGATATTACAGTCTGGATTCTTTTGGCCCACTCTTTTTAAAGATGCTCATATGTTTTGTGCACAATGTGATAGATGTCAAAGAACAGGAAACATAAGCAAAAGAGATGAAATGCCTTTGACATCTAATTTAGTTGTTGAACTCTTTGACGTATGGGGGATTGACTTTATGGGTCCTTTTCCCCCATCTAATGGTTTTCAATACATTTTGGTTGCTGTGGATTATGTGTCCAAGTGGGTAGAAGCTATCCCCACCAAAACCAATGATGCTAATGTTGTTGTGAAATTCTTGAAAGATTTCATATTCAGTAGGTTCGGAACGCCTAGAGCTATAATAAGTGATGGAGGTAGCCATTTTTGTAACAAACTCTTTGATGGAGTACTAAACAAGTACAACATCACACATAAGGTAGCTACTCCATATCATCCTCAAACTTCCGGATTAGTGGAAGTAAGTAATAGGCAAATCAAGGGAATACTGGAACGCACTGTGCGTCCTTCAAGGAAGGATTGGGCATTTAAGTTAAATGATGCCTTATGGGCATACCGCACCGCTTACAAAACACCTATTGGGATGAGCCCTTACCGGTTAATCTTTGGGAAAGCGTGCCACCTTCCAGTTGAACTTGAACACAAGGCTTATTGGGCAATTAAAGAGCTAAACATGGATTTAGATAAAGCAGGTGAAAAACGAGTACTCCAGCTTCATGAGTTGGAAGAAATTAGGAATGAAGCCTATGAGAATGCCAAATTATACAAGGAGCGTACTAAGCGCTATCATGACAAGAGGCTAGTTCCTAAGACTCTTCACCCTGGAATGAAAGTTCTTTTATTTAACTCTCGTTTGAGATTGTTTCCAGGAAAGCTAAGATCAAGATGGGATGGACCATTCAAAATAGTTCAGGTATCTGAACATGGAGTAGTAGAACTATTGGACTCCAAGACACAAAAAACGTTCAAAGTTAATGGCCATCGTGTCAAGCCTTATGTGGAAGAACCAAACAACATTGCTGAAATGGATTGCATTTGGCTGAGTAACCCTTAGCACCAAAAAGATACGTCTTGCTAAGACGTTAAACTAAGCGCTGGATGGGAGGCAACCCATCATGTTAGGTAATTTTTTGTTATTTGTTTTATTTACTTAATTTTATTGTTTATTTTAGTTTACTTGTATGTGAATAATTTTTAAAATTGTTAAAACTAAAATATTTGTTGAGATGTTAGAAGTTCACAGCGATCTGTCTGTATACACTTTAATGATGAATATGATGGATGCACCTGCATTTCTTCATTACTACTTACACATTCTCAAGAAATAGGTAATCTTTCTCCTCTTTTCTCTTTATCTTTAATTTACAGTTGTTACATTGAGGACAATGTAAGTTCTAGGTTGGGGGTGGTGAAAAGTTACCATGCTATATATAAAAAAATTTATCACAAAAATGTATCATATCTTTAAATCAAATTTAAGTAAATAGTTAAAGTCTTTGGTACTGTTAGATTAATTTTTGAAAACATATCATGAAATATTTTGTAATTATTTTTGATAATTAGTTAGTTTTTGTCATAACTAGTATTTCTTGATAAAATGTGGAAATTATATTAAACCCAAAATCGGTGTTTATGAATTTTTTTTTTAGTGGAGACTACCCTTGTGAGATATAATTTGAGCCTAATTTCTTTTATTCAGAGTGAAATATATATTTTTTCTACTCCAAACACATTTCTTATTTATTCAAAAAGTTTAGATGATCTCTATAGGTATTAGCATTGAATGTATGAATTTTTTTTTCTCATCTTAATAGAGTATCATATATTTTTGATTATTATTTTTTTTGCTTAGATTAAATGATTTGAGTAGAAATTGATAGTATATGCTTATATCTCATTTATGCATGACTGTTACAAAAACAAAAAGACATATCTGGGGTTACTTAAACCAAGATCAAACAGAAAAGCCAAAAAAAATTAACCACTCACCAAAATCCAAAAAAATGTACAATCTGTACATGGGTTGACTCTCTAAAAAAAAAAATATATATATATATATATATATATATAAAAAAAATAAATAAATAGAGAGATAAAAAAATAGTATCATCTACATACTATGACCCACATTGCCTACAAAGTTGTGAGTAAAGGCTAATTACAAAAGAAAGATATAGGAAGTAATTCCCTAAAAAGTCATTGCAATTTCTTCATTTGTTAAAGCATATATCTTGAAATTCTTTCTTAATGAGTTTGATTTATGCATGAAAATAATTTTTGTATCTGATATCTTTATAATTTATACATTCGATTCCTTTCATGAGATCAATGTTAAAATAACACTTTGAGCCTTTATTCTTTATACATATGCGAACATATTAGTTCATTTCTATACATCAACTCTTTCGCATATAAATTAGTATGAGTGTTTGAACCCATAGGATTCAGTGCTTTGAGAGTATTGACTTGTGAGGAATAGAGTCGAAGCGAATACTGATTCATGACACTGAAATTGGGTAAAATTAAATTGATACATTTTTGAAATGAAATATGAAAATGATTTTCGACTAATTATTGTAATAAAATCATGATTGTTTAAAGAGATTAAAATAACTTATGCTTGAGATTTTAATTATGATCTTAAAGGAGATTAAAAAGTATGAGATATTTTTGTGATATGTTGTGTTCTTTTACTCTTAAATTAATTTTTGATTGTGTTGTAATTTTAATTTTTGATTTGATTGTTTTTATCTTTACATTTAGTTCAATGTTTGTGGGTATCATTACTGAAAACCCTCACGAGACTCAAACTCGTCCACTAGGGCAACCTAGGGGTTTAACGGCTTGTTGCATAGGCTAAATGCAACCGTTTCAATCCACGAAAGTGATTTAGGATAGTTTAATTTTTAGCTTTTATCGCTTCTCTTGCTAAGAGACTAGCAAGAAGCTGGTTGGGGGTTGTGATGAGTGCTCAAAAAGCACTAAAATAACCATGATTTTATGTACTGTAATTGATTAAAAATACATATATTTATATGTTTTATCATATATTTATATAAATTTGTCTTTTTCGGAATCACGGGTATTTTTATTGTTTTTCAGGTATTTTGGCTTAAAAACGCAATGTAAAGACTTAAAGAGGAATATTTGAAGCAATACATCACAAATATATCAATAAATAAGTGAGAAAAGGTCAACAAACATGGAAAAATCGGACGAAATGGGTCGAAAAGGTCAAAAATGTCAAAAAGACGGAAATCGCGCGTCGCAGCCCGGCCGTGCGCGCAGCCCAGCGCCCCAGCGCCCAGCCGCGCGCTGGCATGCCCAGCTGCGCGCAACGCAGCGCGCTGGCACTGTTCACGCGCGCCGAGCTGCGCGCAGCGACAGCCCCAGCGCGCGCGCGCAGCGCCCAGCAGCCGCCCATCCGCGCGCCCAACGCGTTTTCGCCCCATTTTTCACGTGCAGCCGCCCCTGTGACGTCATGCTGACGTCATTGATGACATCAGCAAGTCCAATACGCGTTTTTACATTTTTTAATATTTTTTTAACATTTTTTTACTCATTTTTTCTCTCCATCCTCACCTATAAATACCCCCCTTCCATTCACTTCAAAACACACCTTCAAAACTCACTTCTCTCTTCTTTCTTTCTCTCATTTCTTAGTTTTTAGTTTCTCTTAGTTTCTTTCTAAGTTTCTAAGCTTTTCTTAGTTTTTCTCTTAGTTTTTAGTTCAATTCTCTTAGGTTTAGTGTTCTTCTCTTTTTGAGAGGAACTTGTAATGTTTTTGTAATAATTTAGATTTTTGATTCAATATATGGAAGTGCAAATTCCGCTCGGAGGTTTTCTAGCAACGGGAATAGCGTCGAAGTTCTGTAAGGATTTTATTTTCTTTACAGTTATTTTTATGCTTTATTCTTACATGTTATATTCAACTTGTCTGTGGTTAAATTTAACTATGCTAGCTGTTTAGTAAAAATGATGTAATAACGACGTTGTTATGCTTGCGAAATATTAAATAGGTAAAAATCTTTAAAATGAATTGATTTTGTTTTTATTCAAGATTTTATATTAAGAATGTTAGAGAGAAATATATTATTTTTCATTACAAACTTAAACCCGAAAATTAGATTTTAAGGTTTAGTTATCCGGTCTAATTTAGAGTAGTGCTCTTTTATTTGTTGGTACAATCGCCCGGTAGTTAGAGTGAAACTCTATTTCAAAAGTTTTTATAAGAATTATTATGAGAAAATGTATTGACAACATGTTTTCAATAGTGGTTTTAAAACTTGAAAGTTAGTACTCGGATAATTAAATTCTTAGGTTTAATTTGGACACCTTGAATAAAGTTTAAACTGTCTAACCCCACCAAAGGTGGCATTTAAATGGTTCATTTTCAATCTCTTAGAAAAAGGAATTAATTTAATTAAGCATATTAGTTATCAACCCCACCCATAGGTGTTAATTGATTTGTTTAGTTAACAAAGAATATCTAACCCCACCAAAGGTGGTATTTATATAAAAAAGAGAGAATCAATAAAATGTCAATTTATATCTTTAATAACCTAGTTAATATGAGCAAGCATAATTAATTTAGTTATTATATCCATAAATACTCCGCTAATATAAATGATAAAAATTTGCATGAACATTTATTGAATCCGTATATATGTTTATTTCTAGATAATTATTTGAATTTGTATCTATGTTTATTTTTATGATTTTAGATTATATTTAATTAATCTGTATATATGTTTTATTTTATGTTATTAGATTAGGAACACAAAAACCAAACTATCGTGACAGGATGTTTAGGATTTAATTTCGTTTTTAAAAGATTGAATAATAAGTTAAAAACCACATACATTCCTTCCTTAGATCGACCTTGGGAGTATACTTATCATTTTCTACGAAATGATTCGTGCACTTGCGAGAGTTTTATAAATATTAAAACCAAAGTATTTGCGGGAATCGGCGATGCCGGTTTTCGTTCATCATATAGCTCTATTGAATTAACCAGAAGTAAGTAAAATGAAAAAGGTGCTTCAAAAACTTTAAACACTTGGTAAGTGATGTAAACGATGTAATTTGGGTACAAAAACGATTTCCTTTGATTGGACTACAAAATATTGTGAATTTGATACGGGCTTCGATTTGATATATTATAATAGTGGCTTCGATACCCGAGTTAAAAGTTATCTCCGTTGAAAGTTGTAACTCATATTTACCAAATGTTTTTTTGTTTTTGAAAATATGAACGACATCCTCTTTCTTTTTCTCTTCTCTTATTTTTTTTTCAAAGAATAGAGACTGATTGAAAATATAAATAAACAACCCTAGGTCAGCACCAATATCTCCTCTATAGCTCTATTGAATTAAACCAGAAATAAATAAAATGAAAACGGTGCTTCAAAAACTTTAAACATTCGGTAAGTGATGTAAACGATGTAATTTGGGTACAAAAACGATTTCCTTTGATTGGACTAAAACATATTGTGTAATTTGATACGAGCTTCGATTTGATATATAATAATAGTGGTTTCGATACCCGAGTTAAATGTTATCTCCGTTGAAAGTTGTAACTCATATTTACCAAATGTTTTTTTTGTTTTTGAACATATGAACGACATCCTCTTTCTTTTTCTCTTCTCTTATTTTTTTTTTGAATAATAGGGATTGATTGAAAATATAAATAATCAAACCTAGGTTGGCACCAATATCTTCAGTATAGCTCTATTGAATGAACCAGAAGTAAGTAAAATGAAAAAAGCTGCTTCAAAAACTTTAAACACTTGGTAAGTGATATAAACAATGTAATTTGGGTACAAAAACGATTTTCCTTTGCAGTACCAAAAAATATTGTCTAATTTGAAACGAGCTTCGATTTGATATATTATAATAGTTGTTTCGATACCCGAGTCAAAAGTTATCTCCGTTGCAAGTTGTAACTCATATTTACCAAATGTTTTTAAATTTTTTAAAATGTAAACGACATTCTCTTTCTTTTTCTCTTCTCTTATTTTTTTTTGAAGAATAGGGATTGATTGAAAATATAAATAATCAAACCTAGGTTGGCACCAATATCTCCTCTATAGCTCTATTGAATTAACCATAAGTAAGTACAATGGAAAAGGTACTTCAAAAACTTTAAACACATGGTAAGTGTTATAAACAATGTAATTTGGGTACAAAAACGATTTTCCTTGGCAGTACCAAAAAATATTTTGTAATTTGATACAAGCTTCGATTTGATATTTTATAATAGTTGTTTCGATACCCGAGTCAAAAGTTATCTCCGTTGAAAGTTGTAACTCATATTTACCAATTGTTTTTAAATTTTTTAAAATGTAAACGACATTCTTTTTCTTTTTCTCTTCTCTTATTTTTTTTTTTTGAAGAATAGGGATTAATTGAAAATATAAATAATCAAACCTAGGTTGGCACCAATATCTCCTGTATAGCTCTATTGAATTAAACTAGAAGTAAGTAAATTAAAAATGGTGCGTCAAAAACTTTAACCGCAAAGAAAAGTGGTGTAAACGATGTAATTTGAGTACAAAAACGATTTTCCTCGGTGGGACAAAAAACTATTGTGTAATTTCATACGAGCTTCGATTTGATATATTATAATAGTGGTTTCGATACCCGAGTCAAAAGTTATCTCCGTTGAAATTTGTAACTCATATTTACCAAATGATTTTTTGTTTTTGAAAATATGAACGACATCCTCTTTCTTTTTCTCTTCTCTTATTTTTTTTTCAAAGAATAGAGACTGATTGAAAATATAAATAAACAACCCTAGGTCAGCACCAATATCTCCTATATAACTCTATTGAATTAAACCAGAAATAACTAAAATGAAAACGGTGCTTCAAAAACTTTAAACACTCGGTAAGTGATGTAAACGATGTAATTTGGGTACAAAATCGATTTCCTTTGATTGGACAAAAACATATTGTGTAATTTGATCCGAGCTTCGATTTGATATATTATAATAGTTGTTTCGATACCCGAGTTAAAAGTTATCTCCGTTGAAAGTTGTAACTCATATTTACCAAATGTTTTTTTGTTTTTGAAAATATGAACGACATCCTCTTTCTTTTTCTCTTCTCTTATTTTTTTTTTGAATAATAGGGATGGATTGAAAATATAAATAATCAAACCTAGGTTGGCACCAATATCTTCAGTATAGCTCTATTGAATGAACCAGAAGTAAGTAAAATGAAAAAAGCTGCTTCAAAAACTTTAAACACTTGGTAAGTGTTATAAACAATGTAATTTGGGTACAAAAACGATTTTCCTTGGCAGTACCAAAAAATATTTTGTAATTTGATACAAGCTTCGATTTGATATATTATAATAGTTGTTTCGATACCCGAGTCAAAAGTTATATCCGTTGAAAGTTGTAACTCATATTTACCAAATGATTTTAAATTTTTTAAAATGTAAACGACATTCTTTTTTTTTTCTCTTCTCTTATTTTTTTTTTGAAGAATAGGGATTAATTGAAAATATAAATAATCAAACATAGGTTGGCACCAATATCTCCTGTATAGCTCTATTGAATTAACCAGAAGTAAGTAAAATGAGAAAGGTGCTTCAAAAACTTTAAACACTTGGTAAGTAATATAAACGATGTAATTTGGGTACAAAATCGATTTTCTTTGGCAGTGTCAAAACATATTGTGTAATTTGATACGAGCTTCGATTTGATATATTATAATAGTGGTTTTGATACCCGAGTCAAAAGTTATCTCCGTTGAAATTTGTAACTCATATTTACCAAATGATTTTTTGTTTTTGAAAATGTAAACGAAATCCTCTTTCTTTTTCTCTTCTCTTATTTTTTTTTGAAGAATAGGGATTGATTGAAAATTTTAATAATCAAACCTAGGTTGGCACCAATATCTCCTGTATAGCTCTATTGAATTAAACTAGAAGTAAGTAAATTGAAAATGGTGCGTCAAAAACTTTAACCGCAAAGAAAAGTGGTGTAAACGATGTAATTTGGGTACAAAAACGATTTTCCTTGGTGGGACGAAAAAATATTATGTAATTTCATACGAGCTTCGATTTGATATATTATAATAGTGGTTTCGATACCCGAGTCAAACGTTATCTCCGTTGAAATTTGTAACTCATATTTACCAAATGATTTTTTGTTTTTGAAAATATGAACAACATCCTCTTTCTTTTTCTCTTCTCTTATTTTTTTTTCAAAGAATAGAGACTGATTGAAAATATAAATAAACAACCCTAGGTCAGCACCAATATCTCCTGTATAGCTCTATTGAATTAAACCAGAAATAACTAAAATGAAAACGGTGCTTCAAAAACTTTAAACACTCGATAAGTGATGTAAACGATGTAATTTGGGTACAAAAACAATTTCCTATGATTGGACTAAAACATATTTTGTAATTTGATACGAGCTTCGATTTGATATATTATAATAGTTGTTTCGATACCCGAGTCAAAAGTTATCTCCGTTGAAAGTTGTAATTCATATTTACCAAATGTATTTTTGTTTTTGAAAATATGAACGACATCCTCTTTCTTTTTCTCTTCTCTTATTTTTTTTTTTGAATAATAGGGATTGATTGAAAATATAAATAATCAAACCTAGGTTGGCACCAATATCTTCAGTATAGCTCTATTGAATGAACCAGAAGTAACTAAAATGAAAAAGGTGCTTCAAAAACTTTAAACACTTGGTAATTGATATAAACAATGTAATTTGGGTACAAAAACGATTTTCATTTGCAGTACTAGAAAATATTGTGTAATTTGATCCGAGCTTCGATTTGATATATTATAATAGTGGTTTCGATACTCGAGTCAAAAGTTATCTCCGTTGAAAGTTATAACTCATATTTAGCAAATGTTTTTTTATTTATGAAAATGTAAAACGACATTCTCTTTCTTTTTCTCTTCTCTTATTTTTTTTTGAAGAATAATGATTGATTGAAAATATAAATAATCAAACCTAGGTTGGCACCAATATCCCATGTATAGCTCTATGGAATTAACCAGAAGTAAGTAAAATGAAAAAGGTGCTTCAAAAACTATAAACACATGGTAAATGATATAAACAATGTAATTTGGGTACAAAATCGATTTTCTTTGGCAGTGTCAAAACATATTGTGTAATTTGATACGAGCTTCGATTTGATATATTATAATAGTGGTTTTGATACCCGAGTCAAAAGTTATCTCCGTTGAAATTTGTAACTCATATTTACCAAATGATTTTTTGTTTTTGAAAATGTAAACGAAATCCTCTTTCTTTTTCTCTTCTCTTATTTTTTTTTGAAGAATAGGGATTGATTGAAAATTTTAATAATCAAACCTAGGTTGGCACCAATATCTCCTGTATAGCTCTATTGAATTAAACTAGAAGTAAGTAAATTGAAAATGGTGCGTCAAAAACTTTAACCGCAAAGAAAAGTGGTGTAAACGATGTAATTTGGGTACAAAAACGATTTTCCTTGGTGGGACGAAAAAATATTGTGTAATTTCATACGAGCTTCGATTTGATATATTATAATAGTGGTTTCGATACCCGAGTCAAAAGTTATCTCCGTTGAAATTTGTAACTCATATTTACCAAATGATTTTTTGTTTTTGAAAATATGAACAACATCCTCTTTCTTTTTCTCTTCTCTTATTTTTTTTTCAAAGAATAGAGACTGATTGAAAATATAAATAAACAACCCTAGGTCAGCACCAATATCTCCTGTATAGCTCTATTGAATTAAACCAGAAATAACTAAAATGAAAACGGTGCTTCAAAAACATTAAACACTCGATAAGTGATGTAAACGATGTAATTTGGGTACAAAAACAATTTCCTATGATTGGACTAAAACATATTGTGTAATTTGATACGAGCTTCGATTTGATATATTATAATAGTTGTTTCGATACCCGAGTCAAAAGTTATCTCCGTTGAAATTTGTAACTCATATTTACCAAATGATTTTTTGTTTTTTAAAATATGAACAACATCCTCTTTCTTTTTCTCTTCTCTTATTTTTTTTTTCAAAGAATAGAGACTGATTGAAAATATAAATAAACAACCCTAGGTCAGCACCAATATCTCCTGTATAGCTCTATTGAATTAAACCAGAAATAACTAAAATGAAAACGGTGCTTCAAAAACTTTAAACACTCGGTAAGTGATGTAAACGATGTAATTTGGGTACAAAAACAATTTCCTATGATTGGACTAAAACATATTGTGTAATTTGATACGAGCTTCGATTTGATATATTATAATAGTTGTTTCGATACCCGAGTCAAAAGTTATCTCCGTTGAAAGTTGTAATTCATATTTACCAAATGTTTTTTTGTTTTTGAAAATATGAACGACATCCTCTTTCTTTTTCTCTTCTCTTATTTTTTTTTTGAATAATAGGGATTGATTGAAAATATAAATAATCAAACCTAGGTTGGCACCAATATCTTCAGTATAGCTCTATTGAATGAACCAGAAGTAACTAAAATGAAAAAGGTGCTTCAAAAACTTTAAACACTTGGTAATTGATATAAACAATGTAATTTGGGTACAAAAACGATTTTCATTTGCAGTACTAGAAAATATTGTGTAATTTGATCCGAGCTTCGATTTGATATATTATAATAGTGGTTTCGATACTCGAGTCAAAAGTTATCTCCGTTGAAAGTTATAACTCATATTTAGCAAATGTTTTTTTATTTATGAAAATGTAAAACGACATTCTCTTTCTTTTTCTCTTCTCTTATTTTTTTTTGAAGAATAATGATTGATTGAAAATATAAATAATCAAACCTAGGTTGGCACCAATATCCCATGTATAGCTCTATGGAATTAACCAGAAGTAAGTAAAATGAAAAAGGTGCTTCAAAAACTATAAACACTTGGTAAATGATATAAACAATGTAATTTGGGTACAAAAACGATTTTCCTTTGCAGTACCAAAACATATTGTGTAATCTGATACGAGTTTCGATTTGATATATTATAATAGTTGTTTCGATACCCGAGTCAAAAGTTATCTCCGTTGAAAGTTGTAACTCATATTTACCAAATGTTTTTTTGTTTTTGAAAATATGAACGACATCCTTATTCTTTTTCTCTTCTCTTATTTTTTTTTGAAGAATAGGGATTGATTGAAAATATAAATAATCAAACCTAGGTTGGCACCAATATCTCCTGTATAACTCTATGAATTAACCAGAAATAAGTAAAATGAAAAAGGTGCTTCAAAAACTTTAAACACTTGGTAATTAATATAAACGATGTAATTTGGGTACAAAATCGATTTTCTTTGGCAGTATCAAAACA